>OY763891.1:2542420-4942420 GCA_963667165.1 Barbarea vulgaris
CGACTCGGTAACCTCCAGATACTCAATTTGGAAAACAACAGCTTCTCCGGGGAGATACCGAGTCAACTCGGTGATTTGGTTAATCTCAATTACCTTAATCTGATTGGTAATCAATTACAAGGTTTGATTCCGAAGAGATTAACAGAATTGGTGAATCTTCAAAAGCTTTTTTTAACTTCGAATAATCTCAGTGGAGGAATACATGACGAGTTCTGGAACATGAATCAGCTTGTTACCTTGGTTTTATCGAACAATCATCTCTCTGGTTCTTTGTCAAAGAGGTTATGTTCTAACAACACAAGCTTGATGCAACTGGTTCTGTGTGAAACTCAACTTTCCGGCGACATTCCGGCGGAAATCGGGAAATGTCAGTCACTACAATTGCTTGATTTGTCGAACAATACGCTCACAGGTCGAATCCCGGATTCGTTGTTTCAGCTCGTTGAACTCAGGGATCTTTATCTTCACAATAATAGCTTGGAGGGTACGTTATCTCCTTCAATATCTAACCTAAAGAATCTTCAAGACCTTATGCTGTTTCACAATAACTTGGAAGGCAAGGTACCGAAAGAAATCGGATTGCTCAGTAAAGTGGAGAGATTGTTTCTATACGAGAACCGGTTTTCGGGTGAAATCCCGATTGAGATTGGGAATTGCACGAGTTTGAAGCAGATTGATTGGTTTGGGAATCATTTCAGTGGAGAGATTCCTTCTTCAATTGGAAGATTGAAAAAGCTTACTTGGCTTCACTTGAGAGAGAACAAGCTTGTCGGTAACATTCCCGCCACTTTGGGTAACTGTCACCAACTAACTCTTTTGGATTTAGCGGATAACAAGCTCTCGGGTTCGATTCCTTCCTCGTTCGGGTTCTTAAAGTCGTTAGAACAGTTAATGCTTTACAACAATTCTCTTCAAGGAAACCTTCCAGATTCACTTATCAACTTGAAGAATCTCACAAGAATCACTTTTTCCAACAACAAGCTCAATGGCTCGATCAGTCCGTTGTGCGGTTCAAGCTCTTATCTCTCGTTTGATGTCACGGATAACAGATTCGAAGGAGAAATATCTCTTCAGCTAGGGAAGTCTCCGAATCTTGATCGTTTGCGGTTGGGGAAGAATCAGTTCACAGGAAGGATTCCTTCGACATTTGGGAAGATCCGCGAGCTCTCTTTATTGGATATCTCCGAAAATTCTCTTACGGGAATCATACCGGTCGAGCTTGGTTTGTGCAAGAAGCTGACACACATTGATCTCAACAATAACTTTCTTTCAGGGTCTATACCTCCATGGCTTGGGAAGCTTACATTGTTGGGAGAACTGAAGCTTTCTTCTAATCAGTTTGTTGGATCTCTCCCTCCAGAGATTTTCAACTTAACCAAGCTTCTTGTGTTATCTCTTCATGACAATTCACTTAACGGCTCGATTCCGCAAGAGATTGGAAACTTGGTAGCTCTCAATGCACTTAACCTCGAAAAGAATCAGTTTTCAGGTCCTCTGACTTCAGCAATAGGCAAGCTAAGCAAGCTTTACGAGCTTCGGTTATCGAGAAATGCCTTAAGCGGAGAAATCCCAGTTGAGATAGGACAGCTACAAGATCTTCAAAGTGCTTTGGATCTCAGCTACAACAACTTTACCGGAGCTATTCCATCAACGATTTCGACTTTAGCTAAGCTTGAATCACTTGATCTGTCTCACAATCAGCTTGTAGGAGAAGTTCCAGGACGAATCGGAGATATGGAAAGCTTGGGATTTCTCAACCTCTCTTACAACAAGCTCGAAGGAAAATTAAAGAAACAGTTCTCTAAATGGCACACTGATGCATTTGTAGGCAATGAAGGTCTTTGTGGAAGTCCTCTTAGTCAATGCAACAGAGCTGGATTGAACAAGAAGCAACGAAGTCTTAGTCTGAAAACCGTGGTTATAATCTCTGCGATTTCATCGTTAGCCGCGATTGCTTTGATGGTACTTGTAATAGTCCTCTTCTTCAAGCAAAGTCTTGATCTTTTCAAGAAAGGGCGAGGTGGAAACAGGGCATTCTCATCAAGCTCTTCTCCTTCTTCACAAGCTCCTCTCTTTAGAAATGGAGGTGCAAAGTCAGATATAAAATGGGATGACATTATGGAAGCTACACATCACCTTAACGACGAGTTCATGATTGGATCAGGAGGTTCAGGAAAAGTCTTTAAAGCGGAGTTGAAGAACGGAGATGTGATTGCTGTGAAGAAGATTCTTTGGAAAGATGATTTGATGTCAAACAAGAGCTTTAATAGAGAAGTTGAAACCCTTGGAAGAATCAGACATAGACATTTGGTTAAGCTAATGGGCTACTGCAGCAGCAAAGCAGATGGCTTGAATCTTTTGATTTACGAGTTTATGGAGAACGGAAGCGTTTGGGATTGGATTCACGCGAATGAGAAGACGAAGAAGAAAGAGATTCTTGATTGGGAAACAAGATTGAAGATTGCAGTTGGGTTAGCTCAAGGAGTAGAGTATCTTCATTATGATTGTGTTCCTACTATTGTTCATCGCGATATCAAATCAAGTAATGTGCTTCTTGATTCCAACATGGAAGCACACTTAGGAGATTTTGGACTCGCCAAGATCCTAACTGAGAATAGTGACACCAACACAGAATCAAACACTTTGTTTGCTGGCTCTTATGGCTACATCGCGCCAGGTATGAGTCTTTCACGAGTTTCTTAACTTCTAATCTCACTGTTTAAGCTAATGGGTATGTTTTCGCAGAGTATGCGTACTCATTGAAGGCGACTGAGAAGAGCGATGTTTATAGTATGGGGATAGTGTTGATGGAGCTTGTGACAGGTAAAATGCCAACTGAAGAAGTGTTTGATGAAGAGATGGATATGGTTAGATGGGTTGAGACGGTTCTTGAGATGCCGCGGGGTTCTACAAAAAGAGAGAAGCTGATTGATTCAGAGCTTAAACCGCTATTACCTTGCGAAGAAGAAGCAGCTTTTCAAGTTCTTGAAATAGCAATTCAGTGCACAAAGACTTATCCTCAAGAGAGACCAACTTCAAGACAAGCTTGTTACTATCTTCTTAATGTCTACAACAATAGAGCTACCAGTTACAGGGAGAAATGATTTTGGAGACACGAAGTTGAGTAAACTCCAAATATTTCTTCTTCTTAAAATTATGTTTTGTTAGATTGCTATATTATTTATTTAGAAGGATCAGTTTGTGACAAATAATGAAATCGAGTATGTATTTTTTTTTTTTTTTTTTTTTTAATCGAGTATGTATTGCTTTCTCATGATTCTTTTGACTTTAACAAGTTACTATATTACTCTTCGATTTTCTAATCTCGCTTGTGAAGTAGCTTGCAAGGTACATACAATATCTGGTGAATCGAATTCGATTTATTACAAAAAAAAAAAAAAAAAAAAAACAGAGCTCCAGAGGGATCCATTTTTATTATATCTATCATTGTGTTTGTGTCAATTATAAAAAAAACCATCAGAAAACAATGACTAACTACAGTATTGGTTCAAATTTTACCAGAAGTTATTAAACCAACAAAAATTTACTGTTATCTGTTAAAACCCATGATTTACCCATTGGAATATGATTTTCATCCATATATGCAAAATGTAATATAATCTATTTAGGAGATTAAACCAAATTGGATCCCCTTAACTGGAGACAAATCTTCGAAAATGTGAAATTTTAAAATCATGTATTATATATTTATATGTAGAAATGAATCAAGGCGGGGCTCCTTTGTTTGAGGCAACAAATTAACAATTAAATATTTGTTTTTAGATATCATTTTTTAAACAGATAAAAAGAACTATCCTTTCTTCATTTAGAGATAGTAAGTACTAGTCGTAAGTACCCACCCAGGTTTTAGTACTTAGATAGTTTAATATATTTTAACATGGAAATCTCACTATAAAATTACACCAACTTGTTATATTATCCAATAATAATTTTCTCAAATCTAGATAACAATCCTTATTAGAAAATTTTATCAATAGGGAGGCTAATGTGTGGAGTCTAGAGAGCAAATCATAAGACCCTAATTCGTTTCTAGATATTCTTCTTTTTTTATTCCTCCTGCTTACTGTTTTGAGAAAGTCAATTTATTTTATTTATACTTGTAAAACCTTTATTTAAACAAGTCGAGAAACAGAGGACTAGAGAACAGCAGAAATAAAAATATTTTTCTTAAAGTTATTATTTGTTTTTCTCAATTTCTCTGTTTTGTTCTGTTTTTTTCTTGTTCTAATCAGTTTTGTTCGTTCTTAGCGTTCGTGGAAACACAAAAACATTTTCTCGAGTATAGTTTTTATCTTTTCTTGTTCTTTAGTGTAATAAAACAGAGCAATTTTGAAAAAAAAAAAAAAAAAAACAGAACAGAGATTTTTTTTTTTTGGATATTTCGTTGATGAATATGGCGTCTTTAGAAATGGCTTCAGAACAGACGTTCGATTGTGTCTCGAGTCGTAACAAGAAAGAAAATAATCTCAAAGTTTTTTGCAGAGATCATTTGAACAGCTGTCGTGTTTTTCCCGTCGATGATTCTGGAAGTAACGAAGAAGAGAAGACTAAAGAGGTTCTTGAATGTTCATCAAGATCCTCTGTTTCTGAAACAGGGGAATCTTTGAAGTTTTCTTTTTCAAACCCTAATCCGACTTCTTCTCCACTAGAGACTAATTCCAATCAGTTTTATAATCCGGTTCAACCCGAGAACCAGTCAGGAAATGTGATCATCATAGGAGCTTCTTCTCTGGTTCAGATTTGGGAAGCTCGGTCGCAGCAGCCAAGCTTAAGTCAAAGTCAATACCTAATTAATAGCAGAACGAGTTCTGGACTAAGTCTGAATTCGATTTCACCTGAAGAAATCATTAATATGGTTCTGCGTGACCGAGAAAATGAGCTTCAATGGCTCGTTGATCGCAATACGGTTTCAAAGTTCTCGCCTCGTGGATGCGGACATCTTCAGGTATTCTTTATCAAACTGGTTATATAATACATTACACTTTAGAAGAGGTTAATTTAAGTAATTACCACTTCCTTGTTGTTTAGTATATGCTTACAATACGAAGTTTGGAAAGGTGCATTGCGATTCAAGAAAGACATTGCAATGTAAACCGTTCTTCGCGAGGACCTAATATGATGAATATCAGGTAATGTTCAGCATATTATTGTTGTTCTTCAATTAATTTGAATTTCTTTAACAGTTTAAAACCAAACTACATTGATTATCAAAATTTAGGGATATATATAAGACAAATTCCGAGAAGGGATATGCGGGAAATGTGAATAGCGCGGCCGAAACTCAAAATTCATTTAGTCCGGTACCTTCTCAAGTGAAGAAGGTGTATGAAATGGCCGTTGAAACTGAAGATAAAATTGTTATGCAAGAAACAATGGAGAATAGTATTTCGAGGGAGATTCCAGACGCGACTTATAAGCCGGAAATCGCCAAGAAACCTGTCTTGAGTGAAGATGCAGGCAAGAAGAACAGTTTAAAGAAATCTCGAATTGAGGGAAACTCTAAAGAAGAAAGAGAAGGGTTACAAAAAGCTATGGAAAAAGCTATTGTGAAGGAAAGTAAAGAAATTAACAAGTTTTCATTGAGTATTGCAGAGAAGGTGAATCTGTGGGACTCTAAGGATACAACTAATAGGAGAAAAACTATGGAGAGAACTAAAACCGAGGGAAAAGGTGCAAGAAGAGTCATTGACATGGAGACTGCAGAGAGATACAAAGAAAGAAGAAAGAAAGAAAATGTTAGTAGTTTTGAAGAAGGCAAAGCAATGGAGACTGAGGAGTGCAGAATCAACCCTGAAGAAGTTACATTAGCAATCTGTTTGGATAAAAGAAAGGAAGAAGAAACAAGGAATCACATCTCTAAGGAGAGTGGTAAAGAGAAAAAGTATTCACACGAAGATGACGAAACATTTAAAGCCGAGAATCAAGAATCATTGGGTATGATCCTTGAATCACCAGTATTTCTAAATGAAAGGGATGAAAATGCAATGGAAGATGAAGACAATGAAGATTTCAGTGGAGAGAGTACTGTACACAATGATTGGATCAGCGATGTATCGAAGCCACAGAGTCATTGGAAAGATCTCAGGAAGCAAAGGGAGCTCGAGATTATGAACACGAATTCAGAGAAAGATGATATTTGGAACTTGCTAAAGAGGTATGTTATGTGATCAATTATATATCTTTTAAAGATTAGCTTTAGCATTATATTAAGGATGTGAGGTTGTACACACACACAAAAAAAAAAGGATGTGATTGCTTGTGTAGAAGGATCGTTTCTAGCTGCCTCGCAAGCGATTTTCGGAAAGAGATAGATAAAATCTTGATCCTAATCGCACAAAAGAGGTTAGAAGTAGAAAGCACTCTTGTAGAAGAGGAAGAGGAAGAGGAAGATACCGCAGAGAGTTTGGTTGAGTGTTCAGCAAGGTACCAAGAGGAACTAGAAGAAAATGAAACAGCGAAGGTAGATCTAAATTCTTTGAACCCTAAGGATCATGAGAATACCTCCTCTGTGAGTTTGTCTGTTTTTCTTAGGTCGGTAGGCTTACGTGTTGGTGAAGTAACACATTTTTATTAACACAGGAAACGCAGATTATATGTGATCTCAGGGAACAAATCAAACAGCTTCAAAGAGAAATGCTCGAACTAAAAAGTTTGGTCAAATCTTCCATTAGTTTCAAGAAATCCGAATCACTTTCTGGTGAGTAAAAATCTAAAACTATTCTTAGTTCGATTACAAAACTCATATAGATTCCAACATTGAAAGATGTAACTGTAACGATCTCAGGTTCAGTTTCAGATTCTCTGGAAAGAAACTGTTCTGTCTGCTTCGAGATGCCTATAGACTCGCTTCTATATAGGTATGTTTGTCTCTGCTCGTAAAACCTAGAAAGCGATTATGGTGAAAACGCAAACGCTATTATGAAATCGCGGTTTTGTTTTGCAGGTGTGGACATATGTGCACTTGTCTGAGATGTGCTCATGACATTTCAAAGGGGTAGTAAGAAATGTCCGATCTGTATGGCTCCAATTGTAGATGTTGTGAGGGCATTTATTGATTCTTAGGGCTCAAGAAACAAAAGAAAAAAACATAAAGTGATATTGCAAAATTTAATTTGGCAAGGTGAAACAATCTGATTATATATGCTAAGTAAAGTTTGTTTAATATATTATAAACTTTTTCATATGTATATAATAAGAATGTTTGTAACTTGTAAATATGGTTTTTCT
The DNA here is from genome assembly GCA_963667165.1 of Barbarea vulgaris. NCBI lineage: Eukaryota > Viridiplantae > Streptophyta > Magnoliopsida > Brassicales > Brassicaceae > Barbarea > Barbarea vulgaris. The sequence goes on from OY763891.1 coordinate 2,549,669, forward strand.
AGTTGATGATTTCATGTAACTAAATTTAATGTGTTGGCAAAAATCGTTGCAAGCAAAAAACATGAAAATGATATAGTGTTATAATTAAGGGACCCCTTTGTAACGACTAGGGATATAAATTGGCTAGAGACAAAGTTTTTAGATTGCCCAACATTGGTTGGACATATCTCTTGAAGAGTTTCTTTCATCCTACTTAGTACATTTAAATATATGAAACGAATATATTTATATAATCCTGTAAACAAAAACTAAAATGTTAACTCAAGAAGAAAACAATTTATATATTCGAGAAAAAAGCAGATTTATAATATCGTAGGTTTATGAGGCCAAAACTATACACTATTAAAATATTCTTCTTCTTTTTTAATATCGTAGTATAAACTATAAAGTATGATTCCTTAATTTATTCAACTGAAGAAAAATTAAATACACTAATTTAGTTTATTTATACACTATTAAACTTAATTTATTAAGTTTGAATACGCTTTTGTTTCTGAAAGAAACTATATATTTTATATGGAAACACTATATGTATAATCAACAATCAATCTAAGAATAGTGGGAAAATATATGTCTAATTAATAGTTGAAAATTATCATTAAAGAAAACGTGATTCTTAGACATAAATATAAAGCAGACCATCCACATGAAACGAAAGTGTTCTTCATATCTTTCTACAATATAGATCATAATTTGCAATCATGCATGTCTATATGTATCATTAATATCAATATATGGAGGAAAATATCATGGTATATGTATACGGGCAACAAAAGTTGTTTGGCCGAAGAAAGGAAAGGAGTAAGTATTTAAAGCTCTTCTAAAAGAAAATAAAAACCTTTTAATTAGAAAAACTTTAATATTTTGTTAAATGTTAAATCAAGTCACAAAAATTTATTTTATTGGTTTATTCATTAACACATGGCATGTTTCCTCCTCGTGATTCCATTTAAAGAATCATCACATCCCATCTCTTTCATTTTCTTCTTTTTTGTCAACCTTTTTGTAATACAGTTTTATCTTCTAATAAAACATAAACCATTAAAGGAGATTAATAATTATTAAAGGAGATTAGGTCTATTAAGGAGAGGATAAACAGAAAAAGAAGAAAAGAGTTGACATCCGAAGAGACTTTGGTTGTTCGGTTGTCATCCTACAAACCTTCAAGTTAACTTTTAATGATTACACCTTTTTCTAGCTAGACCATTTAATTTCTGATTATTCAGTAAAATAGTTTATACATGTGATGTGTCTCGCTAATTTTTAATAACAAGAAGTTCTCGGACTAAGACATAAACTAATTTTTAGAACATGTGAAAGAGCCGGCTAATATATATATACTAATATATATATAATATATTTGTGTCCCTGATCCATATACTCAAACAATAAGTGTATTTGATGTTTGTATATGGATCCGATAAGGTTAATTTAATTTCTTGGAAATCTGTGTTGTGTTAATCTTTAAAAGCTTTACATTATATAATCTTCAAGGACCATATATGTAGATAAAGGCTTAAATGTAAGCTTTAGTTAGCTAAAAGATGAGATTCCACAAAAAGCTGGAAGCTGGTCCATTGTTACACAGCTTGAGTCTTGGGACCAATTTCATATTTATATTCTTATGCTATCTTTTTTTTTTCTGTCTCAATTATTTATACTTCTATCACTGTATTGTTGTATACAAGTTTCTTATTCCGAATAATTAGTTGCTTTTTGTTTTGTTTTAGATGTTCATTTATAATATTTTCTGATAAAATTGGTTAATGAGAATAATTATTTTACTCGAGACCATCTTATGATTTGGTATTAAGTCTTAATTTTAGAAATATAGGGGCAATATTTTGAATATCTAATTTGCTTAAGTATTCTATTATCAAACTTTATTCACTTACTACTCTTCCAAAACTTTGAGAAACTCTGCATAAATCAAAATGTGTGAGGTATGTTTGAAATCTTAAGATTTTGATGGTAGTTTTGAAAAATAAAACATAAGATATGGTATCTTGGAGAATTGTTCTTAAAATATTTGCTAAAGAATAATGAAATGATAAAAGGGTGAGTATTGATTGGAATTGGAGTTGGAGGTGTAGTAAATAAGAAAAAAGAAAAGATTTGATTGTGAAGCAAATTGTCAAGCTGGATCTTAAATGAAAGGTCTCTCTCAAAATTAAAATAACTCGGCACTTGCAATATTAACAGTAAAGGCACAAGTGAGAAAATGACCCTTCTTTCTTCTCGCTGACAAATTGCTAATTGCCAATAGCATTAAAAAGTCTTAGGATCACAATACCATACTAACAACTACTCTTCATAAGCAATATTACATTGAAACAATACTTCTCAAACTATAAAACAAGAACCAGTATGTGAAACTTTACATAATTAGTAAGAAATAACATTGCAGAAACAATTAACTTTGAAGTATATTTTAAAGCTTAAGAGGTGTATGTTACAAAAAGAAGATTAAAAATCCATAAACTCTTGATAAATACCTCAAACTACCATATATTAAATTCATTTCCAAAAATGTCACAAATTTTTTGTATTAGACCTCTTAGAAAGATTTAAATGGTCTTTAAAATTAAGAAAACTACTTGAATTTAGAAAGAAAGAAAAATCTAAACCTTTTTAAAGGATAATATCATTCTATAACCCTAGAAGACTAAATAATTAGATATCTATCTATGGTTTTTCTTTAATTAGGTGGATAACATAGAGAATGAGATTTTTACATTTCTATCCTTTTCTTTCACACATCTAATAATTTGTCTTCTCCGTTCATCTTCTATTGTCTTCTTCGGTATTATTTCCGGTGATTATTCCGGCCTATGTCTGTTCATTATCTCTCCTTCTAATCCTTCTCTTTCTTTATTGTGACCACCTTCATTTCTTCACATACGGATTTTATATCACGAGTTTGAGATGTATTAAACTTTTAAATTGAATAATTTGGGGATGAAAATTATGGTTTTGTAATTAAGATAAAATTAGAGAGAAAGAGGTGGGAAAAGAGAAGAAGAAGAAGTAAAGGTGAGAGGTGAAATTGGGGGTTGGTGTTGCAGATACATTTATAAAAATGTATAAGTTACGGGTAATAAATAAATTATCAAAGTAAATAAACAGGGTAATATATGAGTTAGTTGATACAAATCATATAATAAATAGTTTAACACGATAAATATAAGTTTATCACATAACTTGTACACTATCATGATAAATATAAGTTTAGACGGTAATCTGTAAATATAAATTAATTATAATAAATAAATTATTAAAGTAAATAAATATAATAAATAATTAACACGATAAATATAAGTTTATTGTATAACTTATAAATTTATCGCAGTATAATTTGATTTACATTGTTAATCAAATAAATATCCACATTAATCATTGTTTTTTAATTTTCTCGTGTGATGAACAGTGTTCTCCATAATAGATGAACAATACTGATTTTTGCTGTTAAATCAAAACTATTTACCTTGTTAAATTTTTTGTTAACGCGCACATGTGACAAGGGCAATCTTGACATTAATGAAATCAGAGGAAAGAGAACTAATAAAAAATAAACTGAAGTTGTTTTCTTAATTTTTTAGTCTTCCATGTATATTAAACTTATTGACCCCTTTTTAAATGGTTCCTAAAATACTAGATTTGTAATATTTCGGGGAATAAAAACAAAAAAAAAGTGTTATTTATTAGAATGTCTCCAATCATTCTTAAAAAAAAAGAGGATAATATCAAGCGATTAGATACAAAATATAATGCAAATACATAAATATGAGATAAGGTAAAAAAAAGAAAAGAAAAAAAGAATGTGGTGTCCTTGTCCTACAATATGTGACCCAAGAATAGCACTTCCCTAAGCCATAGGCTATTCTGGATTTGCATTACATATCCCACCCCACCATGTTCCTAAAGAAATCCCACTTCTCTTTCACTCCAAACCCTAATTAATTAAAACCTACAAACCTCATTAAACACTATCTAATACTCTTGTCTTAAAACCTTAATTAGTGTGCACATATTTAATATGAGTTTCCCACTAGCAGTTATCAAATTTTGATGCCTACCCCACAACTCATCATCCTTTTGCCACAATATAAAAACCCTTTTAGAGATCTCATCTTTGTTTCATCCCATTTATCATCATCATCCTTCAAGAACACAAAGCTGGAGAAAGAAAAAAAAATGTGTTCCTCAAAATCAAAGAACTTGAGCCAAGAATCCATTTCCCGGATCAATGGTCGACCGGTTCTTCAACCGAAATCGAACCAAGTTCCAACATTAGACCGACGTAACTCACTCAAGAAATCTCCTACCAAACCTTTGAATCCAATTACATCAAAGACAACCTCACCTAGACCAATTTCTCTAAACTCTCCTCCTTTGTCTCCCAAATTAAAATCCTTAAGAAAAGCCAGTTCTTGCAAGGAACTACTTAGCTCTACCACTGAGAAGCCTAAACATGTGATTAAACCGGTGAAACTATCAGTAAACAATAATGGTGGCTACAAAGAGGTTATGCCTATGGTGATTGTTCAGAAACAACCTGGAAGTATAGCAGCTGCAAGAAGAGAAGAGGTTGCGATGAAACAAGAAGAGAGAAAGAAGAAAATCTCTCATTACGGTAGGATTAAAACCGTAAAATCGAATGATATTAACTTAAATGTTGAGCATGAGAAGAAGAAGAGATGCAGTTTCATCACTACAAGTTCAGGTAATTTTATTTACTTGTTTAGCAAGAAACCTATTTTCTTTTTCTTTTTTTTCTTTTTTTTTTTTTTTTTTTTTTAAGAAACCTATTTTCCTTTTTCTATATATAACAAGTTAAGTTTAATTAACGGATTCAAGTTAAATCTTTACTATTTTATTTCACAGATCCAATATATGTCGCTTACCATGACAACGAATGGGGAGTTCCTGTTCATGATGACAAGTAAATAAAATCTTCAAAAATTTAATAAATAAAACCAATTTTTATAAGAACTGAAACTAATTATGATTAATGTTTAAATGTATTTTCAGGTTACTGTTTGAGCTTCTGGTGTTAACCGGAGCTCAGGTTGGATCAGATTGGACTTCCGTTTTAAAGAAAAGAAACACTTTTAGGTAAAAAAAAAAAAAAGATTCATGAAACCCTCAAATCAAATTCGATTTCTTAGTATAAATTTTGTTGTTATTATTTTTTTTTTTTCTGGTGAAATTTTTTAATCTAACTCTGTAACCTTCGGTTCACAGAGAGGCTTTCTCTGGTTTCGAAGCAGAGTTGGTCGCAGACTTCAACGAAAAGAAGATACAGTCAATAGTCAACGACTATGGCATTGTCCTTAGCCAAGTTCTTGCAATTGTTGACAACTCTAAACAAATTCTCAAGGTATAGTAGTAGCCTAGTAGGGTCTATAATCTGGTTTACGGTTCGGTTTGATTCGGTTTTTTAGTTTATAAAATTTGAAACTTTTTAAACCAGTTGATTTGGTTCTAGTTCAATTTAGTTTTCGGTTTTGGTTTGTTTCGAGTTTTTTAGGATTTTTAAAATAATGAAAGCAAATAGTTTGTAAACAAAATTTCGTTCGGTTTGGTTTTCATCATTATCTGAATTTTGTTTAACAGGTGAAAAGAGATTTCGGGTCATTTAACAAATACATGTGGGGGTTTATAAAACACAAACCAGTCACCACAAAATACACATCTTGCCAAAAGATTCCGGTTAAGACATCAAAATCAGAGACCATAAGCAAAGACATGGTTCGTCGTGGGTTTAGATTCGTTGGTCCGACAGTTATACATTCGTTAATGCAAGCTGCCGGTTTAACCAATGACCACTTGATCACTTGTCCGAGACATCTCGAGTGTAAGGCCATGGCGCCTCTATAGGCAAAAAGATCGATCATAATTCATAGTTGTTGTCACATTGGCTTTAATTTACGTAATTAAATAATTTATTTATATATGTGTCATTATTTTAGTACTATATCTTTTCTTTTTGTCAACATTGTGAGTACTATATCTACCATGTGATATTTAGATTTGAGGTCCTAACTTTAGGTATTGATATTTGTACAAAAGCTTCTTTTGTGTTTTGTGTGTGATTCTGCTTTGAATTTAATATATGTGTGGGTGTGTGTATTTATTTTATTTTGTTTAATTTGTTTTTTTTTGAGGTTAATATTTACTAGTTTGTGGGGATATGGGGAATAATGTAAAGAAGAGAGATCCCACCGAGCATGTGCAAAAGTGGGAAACAATGTCATGTGTTAAGATTATCAATAAAACTTTTTTATATATTTATTAGCTTTTGAGTTGGGATGAAAAAAATCTTTGTTAGCCATACCCCATCTACTAAAAAAAAAAAATGATGCAATTCTTAATTTCATATTGAAAAATAATTAAGCAAGTTTATCCTCACATAAGCCTATCATCATCTTGAACTTCGATAAAGGAACATTTACAGTAATTTTTTTTTTTCAACATAATTACACTATTTATGTATCATATATTTACATCATTTTGACAAAAAAAAATATATATATATATATATAACAAGATCTAGAAAACGATCAAGTTGAATGAAAATATGCAAATTGAATTAGGCATTCTTTTAAAGAAAAGTTCTGAGTCATGGGGGATAATGATACCACATTATTACGTATTTTCATCATTTTATATCAATAAAGCTAAATTAAAATCATCATTAATCATTGGAGATCTAATCAATTAGAGCGCTTTAAAATATAGAATACACGCTCACTTTGTGGTTTCTTTGTTTTCCTTGTGGAATTACTCCATCCTCGAACTATTATATATCGCATAGTTATAAGTTTAAATTTGTAACGATATCTATAAATTACATTTTAGGAAGTTGAAATCATCTAGTACACCGGATACAAAAATAAATGGTTCAAATAGAATCATGTGGTGGATTTCTCCTATTTTGAGTCAAATGAAATGTCATTATTTGAAGGTACAATGTAAGTGATAGACTAAGGCCAGTCTAGCTAGATAAAAGTGATAGATTAAGGCTCATAATGGCTTTCGCATGACATTGCCGAGGCCCATTATTCACATCAGTCCACATAGACCCTAATTAGTATATAAGCCACCCCCACAAAACTAGGTATAAACATTCAGAATTCGGATCTAATTCGATCTTAGAAATTTTGATACCGATCAAGTAATCTATAATTTTGGATTAGATTCGGTTCGGAATCCTTTCAGATCGGATCAGTTCGGATATTGTTTTTAGGACCTGAAATTTTTGGACACGTATTCGTGTTCTATGTTTTCTACCCGTAAATACTCAAAAATCTGAACAATCCGAAAAAATCGACAATATCTGAAATATTTATACTTGAAAACAAGATATGAACCTGAAATGAAACATTTGCAAAACCATAACTGTACTTTGTAATTTGCTTAAAACCGAATTCCTATACTTATATTCTTTTAGGGTACCTGAACGGATCTTGGTTTTATTTGATCTAAAACCGAATCCAAATCCAAACCCGAACACATTTAAAATTTGGTCCCAATTAAGTAATATGGAAGACCCAAATCCGATTCCAGCCCAAAATTTTGAATGAGTTTTGGATCAGAATTTTGGATCCAGATAATATGTCAATGCTTAGGATTAATTAACTAAAATTTACGTTCTAATTTAAATTTGTGATTGACCAAAAAAAAGTTTTCCTATCTTTTAGTATATAAAATGGTAAAAGCAAATTTTTTCTATCAAAGAAATTAGCAGAAATATTTACTAAAAGTTTCGAACTGGTTTTACTACACTTTCACTTATATTTTATAAGATGTTTTGGGTTAAAACGCGCATATTAAAAAATTTATTAGTTTTTACAAAAATATATATATTTTTTTTTTATCGTTTGATATTTTGATTTAAATCAATTTAGCCAATCAAAATATAAATCATAAATATCAAATATAATTAAAATTTGCATGAATACTCACAAAACATCTTATAAATTAAAACAGAGAGTATTAAACTGATTTTGATGACTAACACAAAAATTAAAATAAATTAAAATATACTAACATAAAAGAACTTGAATTCAAACAAATGTTAGATGGATAATAAATGATTTATCATTGGCAGTTTGGCACTAGCACAGGGAATTCATGTAAAAACAAAAACAAAACTACGGGACAAAGTAAACAAATATTCAATTGGGTATTACTAGAAAAAAAAAAACATCAAAGTAACAATTGAAATACATTATGATGATATTCTTATTACATAGTAAGGAACATAACAACAGAAGATATTCTTATTATATGATGCATCAAAGAAAACACAACCATATATATAAAACTCTAAAATTTCAAACCAGAACCTTGGAGTTTCTCTTCTGTGATCATGTCTATCTTGTTCTCCATTTCATGAGTAAGATAATTCTTCCAATCACCGACTTCTCCTTTACGAAAAAAATCCTTGCAATCAATTTTGTTCACTTTTTGAGTTTTATTAACCTCCAAACTCTTCAAATTACGCAAAGAACAAAGCTCCAAAATCTTGTCCACCAATCCATTATCTTCTTCTTGTTTAGTAAAAGGACAACTCAAGAAGTTTGCAAGTCTCTTGATCTGATCTTGAGGCTCCGTTTTCATCTCCTCATACCTCATGAAAAGGACATGCTTAGGGTCTTCCAAGCTTCCTCTCCAATAGCTTAGAACATGATCCCAAAAAGGTCCATAATAGATAGCTCCACTACAAAACGATTTGTAAATAGACTCGAGCAAGTTTCTCTCTAGTGCAATTTTATGAACAGCGCACACAAAAAAACACCACGAGATCAACGTGTCCTTCATATTCCTACACATGTACACAATCTTGCAAGGAGAGTTCTTGAGTGTTTCTTGCATAGTGTGAAGTGGCATGTGAGTAGAGAACAACCTCGGAAGTGATGAGAACTTGGCCAAGTCAGGACTTGAGCTTTCAATATACATATCACACTCTAAGAATGGTACAATGCCATGAGGATTATCAGATAGCAAAGGATGCTGATCATTAGAAGAACGGTTCTTTGATCTCTCGAGTAAAGCTATTGTGAGAGCCTTGAGCCAAGTAGTGCCAGATTTGGGGAAAGAAGCAAGGATTATATCGGTGTCTTGAGGTTTAAAACCCTTTTGGAAATTAAGAACGCCTTGGAGAGTGTTGTAGTAATACCAACATCCTTGGTACTTGCAAAGCTTTTTCCCTTGGCCATCTTCATCTGAAGGAAGTGAAGATATCAAAATCTTGGTTTCTTCACTTATCTTGTCACCTTTTACGTTCGAAGGAAGCTCCTTTGGATCCATTTGTTTTTGTTGGTTCTTTACTTACAAATGTTATTTTTTTTATAAAGAAACTCATCTATTGTTTATATACTTTTTTTACGTAAAGGATAAGAATGAGTGAGTCTTCGAGATTATGAAACCAATCAACCATAGTGTGCTTTTTTTGGACCGTTCTAAGCGAAAAGGAAAACTAAAACGTTGAAAGTACAGTGAAAGCTGCCACATGTAGTAAACATTAAAACACTAGAATGTTATTTTTGTTGGTTCTTTACTTATAAATGTTATTTTTTATAAAGAAAATCATCTATAATTTATTTAATTTTTTACGTAAAGGATAATGATGAGTGAGTCTTTAAGATTATGAAACCATAGCATGCTTTTTTCGACCGTTCTAGGCGAAAAGTAAAAATAAAACGCTGAAGAGGGTGCTAAACTGATAATACATATAGATGGCTGGCAGGTCTGAAAGCTGCCATCTGTAATGGCAGGTCTGAAAGTTGCCATCTGTAATGCCAACAGATTTGTAATTAATTAATAAAAAAATTTCTCAAATAGCACCAAAACAAATTTTTGTTCCACAAATATCACAGATTTTTATTTAAGATAAAAATAACATTTTATTAAATTTATAATTTAATTTTTTAGTTTTTTTTTTTTTTGATAAAATGTGAATTTATTACCAAATGGACCGGTTTACAATACAAGTGCTAGCGCAGCAGAGGCTTCAAAAAAGGCAAAAAAACAAGATAAAAAACCCAAATGAAGCAGAAAACAGAAGTAAATACAGAGAATGCTTTAAGCATAAGTGAACCAGAGAGACAAAAGTTTATGAAAAGCTTTGTTCCTTCTCCGAGCCAGAATGGTATCACGAATAGACCTGTCAATACCTCGAAAAACCTCCGCAACTGTGGCAGAAGAATTGTTGTGAAGTCTGTTGTTTCTTTCCTTCCAAAGCATGAAGATGGTTGTTTAGACAACTAATCGATTCAGTTTCAAGGAGGCACTTGTTTGATGATCTGTTGATAGCCAAGTCATTAGCGCAGACCAGTTGTGGAAGATCAGTCTACTAAGACCAAGTCTTCGGAGAACGATATGCCAGACTTGACTGCTGAAGTCACAATGGAGCAATAGATGATCTCTTGTTTCTGAGTGAATACCACACGTACAACAACGATCTGTTTCTGCAATTCCCCAGGCATGCAGTCTTGCCCTAACCGGTAATCTATCCAGGTTTGTCACCCAGAATGTGAAGGCATGTTTAGGGACATGACCTGCAAACCAAACCACTTTCCTCCATTGAACTGGTGCAGCTCTCGGTCTCAGGACGTCCCAAGTATGCTTTGTGTTGAAAACTGAGGCAGGCTTGTCCCCTGTTTTCCAAAGAAAAGAATCTGGTCCCTTGTTTGCTTGCGGAACAGGAGTCCGGATAAGACAGTTCCTCAGCGCCTGCACCCTTTGGCATCTTGATCTTATAGAGGGTAGACGCCAACCTTGACCTCTGCATCCCTGAGCCACATATGAATTGATCGGGATGCCTATTTGAGATGGACCGTTTAGACCTATCACATCAATGAGTGTACCAAGATGAGACCAAGAATCAAACCAGTAACTTGCTGCAGTTCCATTTCCCAAAGAGCATTTTAGAAACTGTTTTGCAACAGGTGTTAAGCAGAGATTTCCAGAGCCATGAGGAGGATAAAGAAGAGTCAAGAACTTAGAGTATGATAATATGATATTAATTTTTTAGTTTGAGTTAACTATATTAAAATTTAGAGTATAGAACTTAGGGTTTAGGGTTTTAAATGAAAATGTGTGCTAAAAATATCACAAAAACTTTATTATGTGCTATTTAAGAGAATTGCCCTTATTAATTTTTATCAAAGTTACAAATGAAATATAAATATAGGCGTATAATTTGTATCTAAACATCTACGAAAAGTTAATCTCTTCATTCAAAACTAAAAAAACTTTTTAGCTTGTAGGCGTATTCTTAATATGGTTAGGCTTTGTTTTATATGTAAAAATTAAACTATCATAGAGGGGGACCTTGAACTACAAGACACTATATACGATGAAATATATGATATTGAAAAAATTTAAACAAGAAGAGACTAATTAATCATAACGTACTATCTATCTTGAAAAAATAATTTTGACATGCACTATAATATATTAAAAAACGACATTTGAGTATAAGCAACATTTGAGAAAAGGTTTGTTAATGTCAGTATATATTGCATGGTGAATTTGTTTCCGGCTTGAAAGTTTTTGGCTATATATATACCTTTAAATGAACATGGAATACAAATGAAAGACTATCTTTGGATATGTTCGTTATTAAGAGTGTTGTATACACTCAGATGGTACTGGCTACATCTCTGAGGACATTGCTCGAATATATCCATTGGGTATTTATAAAGGCAAGTATATCAGAAGTGACAACGTTCATGTATTTCTTTTATTTCTATGACAATTTGATGGTTGCATAGTTCATTCACTCTTGTTTACTTATCATGTTTGTTTCTGGTATATATGTAGTCTACCGTCCATGTTTAAGGTTGATTTTGTATTAGTAACAATTCTTTTTTACTTATTCAGTTTCGGATGTTTTATGATGATTATGCTAAGGAAACTTTTCTATGAAGAAAGTAAGTAGACTTTGTTTTATGTCACAAAACATATTCTCAAGTTATTCCTTGCTTTGCTCCCAATTTGACAGTTTTCTTCCAAAACTGTTCAAGTACTTTCTCTGATCAATGTGTGTAAAGATTGAACCTTTGAATATTAAGAAATAAGGCGGCTTCTCTTCATTAATAAACAGTAAGACTCAAAAATGAAAAACAAAAGTGATAGTAAAATTTAATTGCATACCATTGAATATTGATTGTCATAAAAATATTTTTATTTTCTTAAGTTTATTACATGTAATAAAGACTCAATATTATAAATTTCATGCATGCAAATTAACTACCTGCATTTGGAATTTCTCCTATGTTAACCGGAGGCAAATGTTCTTCTATCGCCATGTAGTGAATAAAAAACCTTGGAACATCTTCATCTATGGTCACATAGCGCCTCACCACTATTACCATGTCATTTTCATGTTAATTGTCATCCGGATGACGTGCAACTCAATGATAATGGCGGATAGGTATTCCGTGTAGGAATCCAAGATGTTGTAACAAAATCAATTGTATTATCAGGTGATTCAAACAAAAAGAAAAATATCCGAAAAATATATGAATTTAAACTTAGTTCTATCATATTTTTAAAAGAAAATAAAATATACTGAAAAAATCATAGTAAAGTAGTGGTGAAGTCCTCCGTAGTGATCTCTTCTCCCTAGTTGACCACGTGGATGGAAGAACATACCCTACAATGGTTGGTGTTGCAGTTGTGGTGCATTGGGTGTACATAAGTCAACTACTTGAGAGAGGCTTTTGTGAAGATTCATGTATATTAGTTAGTCTCTTACTTGCTAGTTGATCATTAGCATTGATCATGTATAAGACGTTGATTAATCTCTTACTTGCTATGATCAACATGGAACATTTCTTTATTTTTATTCTCTTGTTCTTATCAATATTTATTTTCTAGTGAATACCTCTCTAGCCAATAGATATAGTCACTTAAAATTAAAAACTATGGGATTTGATTATAAATGTATAATTATAAAGCCAATAGAATAAATAATTAATGTATCATAATGTATATTACTTATTGTAATTGAAAAACCAAAGTAACGGTTCCATCTCTTAACTTTTGACTTGTATAAAATTTAAGAACTTTGTATGAAAAGAAGAAAAAACTATATAAAATATATGGGTATCAACTATCAAATGTAATTATCATGTAATATGCTTTGGTTTTTACAACGAAAACTCCATATTTTATAGAGCTCTTTTTGCAAGGAAGTAGGCGGGGACATTGCTCAACCGAGGAAGAAAATCAATAGAAATATCAATGATTAAAAAAAATAATGGTTCAAATTGAATTATGTTGTGGATTTATCATATTTTGAGAAATATAATAAACCCTGAATGAAACTTCAATAAATCAAAAGTCCAATATGTAGTGATAGACTAATTCTCATAATGGCTTTGCATAACATTGCTAAGGCCCATTAGTCACATCAGTCCACATAGGCCCTGATTATAATAGAAGTATTATATTTTTCTGACCCCATAATTAGAATTGTCAATTTATGATTAACTCGAAGAAAAAGAAAGTTTCATTGATCAACAGCGATTTTTGTTAAAACAAATTAGCAGAAATATTGACTATAATATTGAAAATTTAAAATTAAAATGATGTAATAACTTACTTGGTTTCATACAAGTGGTTGATAAATGATCTACCATTGCATTGGTACTAGCAAACGGAATCCATGTAAAACAAAAAAAAATTAAAATAATAACGGGACAAAGTAACAAATACTTTTTGTTAATTCAATAAAGAAATTAATCTATTATTTATTTATTTATACGTAAAGGATAATGATGAATGAGTCTTTGAGATTCTGAAACCGCAAGCATGCTTTTTTCGACCGTTTGCTAGGCTTCTAAGCGGCGAAAAGTAAAAAAAAAAAAAAAAGCAATAATTCAACCGTTGAAGAGAATGATAATATACATGGCAGGTCAGAAAGCTGCCACCTGTCGTACACATGTTAGTAGGTGATGACGTGTTATTTCATTTCATATTATTTTTTATTTTTTATTTTCTTTGGGTCAAAATTATTTATTTAATTAGTAACTTTTTTTGGCAGAGAGCGAAATCTTATGCGTCGGTAGAGGAAACAAAAAAAACAAGAGTCCTTCTACTAAAGTACTAATCGTCAGACATTTTTATATTATTATTTAAATTTTTTTATCATTATTATTTAAATTTTGTTGTGTATTATTGTTATTCTTGTAACTTCTAAACAGTAATCTGCAATAATCGATTCAGTGTGAGAAGAAAATATCAGTCAGAAGACTCAGAACAATAGATTCTTATTGATTAGTTTGGTCTAAACTTTGTATAAATAATCGATCATAATCTTTAGGCTGTGAGTTAAAATCTGAGAAACTAGAGGACTGATCTTGTAAATAGCGTAAAATAAAAGAACATCGGTGGGCACGAGAAAATAAAAAGACGACAAAATCTGTTATGAAAAAGCTAAACCCTTTTTATTCTGAATCCAACTCATTTTGGCTACTAATAATAATTTCTTTAAATTCTCTTTATAAATACATAGCTTGCTGTTTAGCACATGTACAATTCCTTTAAAATATTAAAAAGTCGATAAAGTTTCTTGAAATATACTTTCAATAATTAATCGGTTAATTGAAATATACATGATAACTAAATAAAATAAATGATTTCTAATAGACCTCAAAAAAAAAAAATTGGTTTCTAATAATGGAATACATTAAAAATGGAGAATTCAACCATAAGAAAGAGTCCCTTTTATAATTTTTTGTTTTTTAATAATAATTTGCACATGACTAGTTTGTTGCTATTAGTTTATGTAATTAATTTTTAAAATAAACTATAGAGAATCTAGAAAATATTATGAGATATAGTAGAATATATGTTGATATTATTACCAAAATATTATTTATCTAATTAAGGAAAATAGGTTAACTAAGTTTAGCATTTTCTTTCATATACAAACATATATAACTATTACTATATTTCTATTTCTATAAACGTAAATATTACTTCTTCTTCTTTTTTTTGTCAACAGTAAATATTACCTTTTTATCCTTTTTAACATAACAGCTCGTATATGTTTAGTAAAAAATGATATCATGAACAAAAATAAACGATGAAATAAACTTAAACAGCACAAAATACTACAATTTTAGTGTAATAAGACTACTTTTCTATTTATGGTAAAACCATAGAAGAAAAAAATGTAAATTTATATATCTAGAAACTAAAATATAATAATTATAAAACAAGACCCTTCATTACTGATCAATTCTCCAAATTTATTTCTTCATCTCTCTCTTTTCTCTGTCGCTTCACTTTATCTCTGCTTTCGTACAAATCGATTCGTCTTCTTCATCAGTGGATAGAAGAAGAAGAAGAAGACTTCGAATATGGCTAAAGAGAGAGACCAAAACACTAAAGACAAAAACCTTCTCATATGTTTCTTATGGAATTTCTCAGCTGAGCTCAAGCTCGCTTTAATGGCGTTACTCGTTCTCTGTACTTTAGCCACTCTTCTTCCTTTTCTACCTTCTTCTTTCTCCATCTCCGCTTCCGAACTCCGTTTCTGCATCTCACGAATCGCCGCTTCTGACTCCGTTAACTCCACCTCCGTCTCCGTCGTCACCGTCTCCGAAAAGCCAGTAGTGTTAGATAACGCCGTAACGAAACAGCCGTCTACTAACAAGCCGGTGTTAGATAACGCCGTTCCGTTAACTGACAAACCCGGCGTTATTAAACGGTCGTTTACTGGTTACGGCTGGGCAGCTTTTAACTTCGTGTTGATGAACGCTTACAGAGGCGGCGTTAACACTTTCGCCGTTATCGGTTTATCTTCAAAACCGATTCACGTTTACGCTCATCCCTCTTACCGTTGCGAGTGGGTCCCACTAAACCAATCCGATAACCGGATTTTAACCGAAGGTAAAAAAATCTTAACCGATTGGGGATACGGTCGCGTTTACACAACCGTCGTCGTCAACTGCACTTTCCCGTCAACCACCGTTATAAACCCTAATAACACCGGAGGCACTCTTCTCCTTCACGCAACCACCGGAGATTCAGATCGGAACATAACCGATTCAATCCCAGTCCTCACAGAAACCCCAAACGCCGTCGATTTTGCTCTTTACGACTCTAATCGCCGCCGGGAAAAGTACGATTACCTTTATTGCGGCTCGTCTCTATACGGAAACCTAAGTCCACAGCGAGTGAGAGAATGGATCGCTTACCACGTTAGATTCTTCGGCGAGAGATCTCATTTCGTTCTCCACGACGCCGGAGGGATTTCAGAAGAAGTGTTCGAGGTTTTAAAGCCATGGATTGAGCTTGGGAGAGTAACGATTCATGATATTAGAGATCAAGAACGATTCGATGGATATTATCATAATCAGTTCATGGTGGTGAATGATTGTTTGCATAGATATAGATTCATGGCGAAGTGGATATTTTTCTTCGATGTCGATGAGTTTATTCATGTTCCGGCGAAGTTTACGATCTCGTCGGTGATGGAATCTTTAAAAGAATATTCTCAGTTTACTATTGAACAGATGCCTATGAGTAGTCAGCTTTGTTTCTCCGGTGATGGTCCGGCCAGAACTTACAGGTACAAAAAAATTTGAGTTTTTTTTTGAGTAAAACCGGAATTTTGAAAGTTTTGGTTTTTATTGGTTTATTGATTGGAATTTTTATTAATTCAGAAGCATTTAGAATCATTGGTTTGGTTTGAAATAAGCATCTGATTCTGTCAACATTTTGCCTGTAAAAGAGTCCTTTTTTTAGTCTCCAATGGTGGTCCATGTGGGTTTTGAGTTTTTTTCAAAGATTCTAACTTTTTTTTTTCTTTCAGATTTCCAAATTTGTGTAAACCAAACCGAGATTGGCTTCGATTTGATGTTGATGGGTTTGTGTTCTTGTCAGTATAAGTATGAATAGGACCTGTAAAATCTCTTTAGGTTAGTGAGAATTGTTTCAAAGATTTTAGCTTTTAGATTCCAGAATTAACAAAGTATATAACTCCAAATTAGCTAGAAGTTGATGAGCTAGTGTAATCCACATTTTACGATTTTGTAAGTTTTTACCGTGATTTTACTATTTTAGTTAGATCATAGTTCTTGAATGATTTATATGTGATTGTGTGTGATTCATAATCCGTGATTTTACTATGATTATAGTTCTTGGATGATTGATATGTGATTATGTGTTTTCAGGAAATGGGGATTTGAGAAATTGGCATATAGAGATGTGAAGAAAGTAGCAAGACGGGATAGGAAATATGCGGTCCAACCGCGAAATGTATTTGCGACTGGCGTTCACATGTCTCAGAATCTACAAGGGAAGACATACCACAAAGCGGAAGGGAAAATCCGGTATTTTCACTACCACGGTTCAATCTCGCAGCGCCGTGAGCCTTGTCGTCATCTTTATAACGGTACCCGCATCGTACATGATAACAATCCTTACGTTCTTGATACGACAATGCGCGATATTGGCCTTGCGGTTAAGACGTTTGAGATTAGAAAGATTGGAAATCGGTTGCTTAGGACACGGCAATGAAAACAAAAGAAGAAGAAATTGGTTTGAGAGATGTTTTTAATTTGTAATGTAAAGTAAATCTTGAAGGTAATTTTAGGCGAACGTAACTATTTTATGGATTTTTAGTATTCTTTTATTGTATTATAAAATGGGTTAGAAGAATCATAGAGATCATCATCATACAGCTCAGATTCTTGGTATATAAGCATCTTCTTTTTATGGGCTTTATAATATTTTGTTTATTTTAGATTTGGAGCAGTGACATCTCTAATTGTTTATGTTAGTGAAAGTAGTTGTGGACCTTGTGGTCTTCGATGGACCTTTGTCGTGTTAATTAATTAACCAAAAGTTTTCACTTTTTCTCCCTTAATCCATGCAATTGAGTTAGTCTATCTATTTAAAGCTCTAAAGTAAACCTACGGAACAAATGTTTTTATTTGTAGTCTAAATATGTAAATATGTAATTTGATCATTAATGTTTTTTTTTTTCCTTTTGATGTCATACATCTTTTAGAATTGTGACTAAATATCAATCGGGTTCGTGTTTTTTTTAGGTGTCTACGTTTTCAGTTTTATTGGATTCAATCACTAATCTAATCTCAAGTTAATAAGCTAAATTGAAACTTTAGCCTGACTGGTCATATGGTACTATGGATTCATTATAGGAGATAGTTTTTTTATCATTGGTATGTTTTGCACAATTTTCACGGTAAATAGTTGTTAAAAGTTTTTTAGAAGTGTTAGATGTTCTGCAGGACATATATACTGTTATAATCTTGGGGTTTACTATTTTTCTCTTGTTTTTGTTCTTGAATTCTCTTTATACTCCAGAGATATTATATTATTCTCTTTAAACTCTATAGTTATTAATATGGATATAGTTTAACGTTTCTCGGTACTTCTAGCTAAAATGAATGACCATTATAATATGTTTTTATTTGATTGGTTATATATTTTTAGATGGTTAACCAAAAAAAAAGAAAAAAAAAGTTGAAACAAACAAAATAGTATAAAACTCTTATCCTTTTATGTTTTACTACTCCTTTTTACTTTTTTTTTTTTCCCGTAGTTGTTTTATCTTTATCTTGTTAACAAATTATTACCATTTTGAATAAATTTCATTAATTAAATTTTATAGTTTCCAGTTTACTACATTAGCTCTAAAATATTTTTTGTTACTTTACCTAATTATCTTTTTAGCTATTAGTCTATTACTCCAAAGAAGAAGTTTTTTTTCGATGAAAAGACGTGTAGACCCCACGAAGAGTGTCCTTCCAAGTTTCGTGGTTGTTAATTGTCTCCAAAGCCTGGAAAGTCTCACTGCCAAGTGCTCAACAAATCATATGAATTATTTTCCAATCAACAAACTACAAATCTCCTAATAACGACAACAATGATTCATTGTATCATTTTCATTTTAATAATCCTAAAATAATGACTGAAAAATAAAAATTAGAAAACATGAGTTTGCAAAAAGCAAAAACACAAATAAGAGAATGTGCACCGACGGTTCGGCATTTAATTTTATGCGCAAACAAGAAACGTCAAAACAAATGCTTAGCACCATTCACGAACCCTACCATCCCACATTAATATCGATTCACAATTACTAATTTTAGTTTGTGGAAGTGTATGAATTTGCCCATAATGATGATAGTAATGGATGGATTTAAACCATTTAATATGTTTTTGAAGTTGTCGGAAACAACATTTAATAGAAGTAGCCGAAATTACATGATCTCTCTGCAGCTGTAATATTCTCTGCGTATCTACAGTTTCCATATAAACCACTAGTTTGATTTCATTCAATTCTATTTAAATAGTTTCATACAAGATTCATTGTCCACGCTTATAATAAATTAAAGCAGCCACTTTCTATAAATTGGAGTAAAATGATTTGATAAAATACAGTAAAACCTCTACAAATTAATAACATTGGATCTATGTATTTTACGAAATTTTATTAATTTATCGTGTTTATTAATTTATAGAGATGATATTTAGATAAAATTATAAATTTGGAACCGGAGAAAATTATTAATTTAGCGAGGTATTAATTTACCGAATATTAATTTATAGAGGTTTAGCTGTATAATATTTCTTGTATGGACATATTTTTATTATTTCTTGTGTGGCTTTTGACTTTATTGTATTCGAGTCGTCCAACTATAGATTTTAAAGTTTGCAAGGTAGGACCAAACTAGGTTGGCCAAACATGTGTCGTTGTAAATTTGTGTGTCCATGGATTGATAATTGATAGGGCTAGTTGGCTCAGGTCTAGCCAGACCCGAGCCTTAAAATATAAAACATATTAGAAGTTGGTCTTTACAAGTCCGGTTCTAACTCTTAAGTCCTAACTAAGATCTCGATTACGAAAAAAAAAAGAAAAAAAAAAAAATCTCGATTACTTTTGCATTCGCTTGAAGGATTATATTAGGGAAAAACACCACATATTCGCCTTTTAATCAAAAAAAATTTCAAATAAATAGAAAACATTTTGCTTTTGTGATCTAAATTTTTTTTTATTGATAATTTAGGAGTTAGGATAAGGTTATACAAAACTTGGCAAGGATCGAGATAATAAACACCCCATAGACAAATCATCATAATAGAGATACAAACATGAAAATACAATTTTTAAAACAGAATGAAAGGGTTAAAATCTTGAAAACCAAAAATCTAAAACTAGCAAGAGCAGGCGGCAAGCGTTTCTATAGACCAAGGGCAAATCTAAAACTTAGTACTTGTGTGTCTTTGACTTTATTGTATATAAAATCATCCAACTCTAGTTTTAAAGTTCTGAAAGAATTGGGACCGGTATGAAATCGGGTAATATAGATTCAACTTTTCATCATGGATTCATAGTTCATAGGGCCAGAGTCTAGCCAGACCCGGACCTTGAACTTTATAACCTATTAGATATTGGTCTCTATAAGGCCGGTCCTGGCTAAAAGAAAAAGTACAGTCCTGGTTAAGATCTTGATTACGTTTCGTGACAAGTTAGAGAATGGTTTGTGATGTGTCACAATATTTGATGGGCAAGAAACACATTTTGCTTCTATAATATTCGCATTTACTAGTCAAATCCACTAAATAAGGAACAATAATATGGAGTCAAAATGTTAATATTCTTGGAGGTAAAAAAACAATATTGACTTTTGGTAAATTATTACGAAAGAAAAAATATTTTACAAGACTTCCGTACATTACATGTCATACTTATATTGTAGTTATTAAAATTCCATCATTATTTTCAAACGGCTTGAGCTTCCAAGAAAGCATTAAAATTCTTGGTGGCTTCTAGAATCCGTGGAGAGATGGCCGGAGATGTTGGATACGAAACCGGGGATGACGTGGAGAAACGAACGTGACGTGGCGAAGACTCCAGTGATCTTCTGTTTTTCGAACCAGACATCTTTAAAACCCCTTTGATCTCTTTCTCAATAGGTTCCTTGTCGAACACGAAAGCCGCTGAAACTGGATCGTCCTGGTCGTTATCGGTCGAACCGCTTTTGATTAGCTCCGACGGTAAGTCAAAGAAGTGATTTCCATTTCCTCCTTCTTCTCCGGCTGCTTCCGAAGCGTATGAGTTGCAATCGAATTTCTCCATTGAAGCTCGAGCGGAGATAAATGTTGTGGTACTGGTGGTGGTCGTTTCTCTTACGGAAACGGTTCTCGAAACTGTAATAGACGACGATGAGGACGTCGTCATCGTGGTGGTTCGGGTGAAGGAAGAAGAATCGTCTTTCCGAGATGATCGGATTGGTTTCCCTTTACCGAAACCGGGGAGGTACAAACAGAGAGCGTTGCATTTGAATCCATCTTCTAATGTATTGTTATTGTTAATACTCTTGTTCGATTCGGATTTGATGAAGAAAGAGTTTCTTAGAGACATTCTCTTGTTCGTAGTAGCTCCACAAGATTTGCTTCTCCTGTATGATGCAGAAGACGAGTCTTGATCTTTGTTTTTCATCGATCGCATTTGACCCGAACGTTGTCTAGGAGAAGCAGCGGTTGAGTTTGGTAGGCTACGGCTCACATACTTCGTCCGCACTGGCTGTAACGGAAGAGGTAAAGGCGCATCTAAGTCTCTAGGAGGTGACATCGCCGGTAAACGAATCATATCGAAGCTATCGTTTCTTCTCATCGAACCTGATAAAGACAACGACCTGATCGATTTCGGATCCATCGATATCTCTCTCTCGGATTGCATCATACTCGTTTGCTTGACAAGAATCTTCTTCTTCGATTCGTCTCTGCTTAGAACTTGCCAATCTTCACGAGTACTCTCGTCTCTGAAGCTAACCGTTGGCATAAGAACTGCAGCAGCCATTGTCTTTTTCTTTTTTTAAGCCTGAAATGTTGATTAGTAAGAAAACAAATGACAATGGCTAAGTCTGAAGCTAAAGAAATGATTGATACTTATACAGAGTCACAGATACTTAAGGATGGGCGGCACGTTTGGTAAGCTACACTGAGTCATGATTTGCACGTCCTGCGTATTAACCTCAACCAAAGGTTATTTGACTTTATTACTTATAAACATAAAGCTTTTAAGATATTAAAACATCGTTGACATGAGAATATGCCCAAGATTGAGACAAGATCTGATTACGATTGATATGCTCGCACGAACCACACTTATTATAATATTTACCAAAAGGGTTTAGAGTAGTTTACCTGAAATTTGTGCAGGCCACAAGCCGTTGAATAAGGAAGAATATGATTAATAAAATTGAAATTTTTATTTCATGTTTTTAAGTTACAAAACATCAATGATGATGGGTCATTGATGGTGGTGGTTTATGTAAAACTAAAATGGATTTGACTCTACTGAAGGGAATTGTAAAACAAGATTAATACAACAGAGATACCGATGATTACTGGTAAAGCCGAGACAAAGTACAATGCTCCATAACCCTGAAACAGATTAAGAAACAGAGGCATGAGAAAATATAAATCAAATACGGAATGCTGAAAATGTGATGAAAGGGTAATGATTTTTTAGGAAAAATCAGCGGTCTATGAAAGCGTTTGAGAGAGATTTGGGAACAAACCGCGACTTTGGTTACTACTCCTTGTTCATCATCGACATCAGCTTCTTCAATTGCAGCAGCTGAATCCCAGTCTACGTTGAGTCTCTTGGCTGCTTCTTTTGGATCTATTCCAGTGTCTGTGGATTTAGCATACAATGATTTTGCTCGCTGCTTCTTTGAAACCTCAACCTTATAAGATTATATAAGATAAGGGTTAAGATAAGACTTTGAAGCAGAGTTCTGGGGAGCTAACTAACTAGATGTATAGTAACGGTCACTGAGTTACACTAACAAAAAGGGAGCTCTTCCATCAAAATTTTCTAGCACTAAAATTAAGACATGAAAGGTCTTTTACCAGTATGCATAATTCATTACCACTTGGGATAAGATAATCCAATTCATTAGGATTTATGTGTTTCTTAGAAGCTTCCTTCATGCCTAGTCAATTGCATGTATTATAATTCTGATTTTCTTTGAGGAGGTTATATCGATAGATTAATGTGTAAGGATTCCAATGGATGCACCATGAAACTTGGCCTATATGACTCAATGAAAGCTCTATAGGCTAATAGGAGTGGTTTCATCATGGATTTGAATTGCCTAAGGTGAAACGGTGGCAGTTCCTCTCTATCAGTTCCACCTATAGCAAATACAAAGAAGAGGTACCTCTAAATTTGGCCAGCGGATCATTTCCTCATACAGCATCCGGAGGGTAGCACGATCTTTAGGGATTTTCCCTTCATTTACCTGTTAGAAGAGAAAGCAATAGATTTTTAAGGACCTTCTTACTAATGCCAAAAGTAAACTATTTCACCTACCAAGTTTCTACTCGATTACCACTTGTAACTACACAAAGCAAAGTGCTTAACTTGGTGTTGTGAAGTGACACCTTGACATCTGAATGATGTCACAAACATATATATGCCTTAAAACAGTTTTAAATAGTAAGCTCATATGTTAGACAGGCCAAATGTTACAATGAAACCAGAACTGTAACAGATCAACCATGAATGAAACTCAAGAAAGGTTGGTTGGACAAAGCTTTCAAAGTAACTGCTGTAGTTAGCTATATTCATCTGCATTTGTGTACAAGAAGAAGAACAACAAAAACCACACTCCACAGAGTCACTGACCAAACCGACTGATTCACTATATCATTCTATGAAGTATGAACACTCGTAGAATGAGGCCATACATGATGAGTTCCTTTTCACTATTTGCAGAAAACTAATGTCTCTAGTAGAGCTCAAGTACCAGTCTCACAACTCACATAAGTTTACTACTCATTCTAATTTCGAGGTACATGTTTGAGGATGGATTCAATTTCACTAGTAGTAAGTTAAACTCAAGATTGAAGAGACAATAAAAATCAAAAGACACAAGAATGTCACCTGCTCCAAAGCTTCAGCCAAGTCATCCCTACTTGGAGTATCTTCATCTTCTATTCCAAGCAGCCTCCTTCTTTCCACTTCCCTTGGATCCTCAATCATAATGGTCAACTTAACCTATAGTTCAAAACGCGTACAAAGCTCTGACTTAACATTTCATCATAAACCATTAATCAAATCAATACCTAAAAACCAACACTGAACCAGAACCTGCAGCTTTACAGCATCCTGAAGAATGTCAAAGCAAACTCTGATTGAGATGAGCTTACCTCACTGAAGATCATATCTCTGTTCCTCCTGAGAAGCTCCAATACCTAATTACACACACAATTCTTCAGCATAATCTGATTCAACTATGTGTATAAACTCAAATTTCTCAATTACACTATTCACAAACCCGTTTGATCTCGTTAACGTATTTGAGATCTTCAGGATCAACTTCTCCTTCTTCTTCATCATCTCTATTTTGTTTCTCTTTCTCTTGTTGCTCCAATGTTAACGGAACCGGAACTCGAATCTCCGTCACATCTCCTTTCTCCTGCTTAGCTATCACACTACTAAATCTCCGATTCTTCTTCCGATCATCGGAAATCACACTACTCTTGTAAATAACAACCGGAGACGGCAAACAAACACCGTAACTCCGTTGGCCGGAAGAAAAACTCGAAACACAGAATTGTAACGGCAACTGAAATAACTGCATCACCATTTTTCTCCCAACGAAATATTTTGAAATTCCTCTTAACAATTTCACAGATTCTTCATCTCTGAAGACGATTGAATATACCAATGGAGGAAGAGACGATTCAAATCATCCAATGTTAAAACTCAATTTCGCCAGAATTGAAAATTTGAATTTATAGATTGGAGGATAATACGAGTGGCTGATATGTGTAGATTGCTTCGAAACTATTGCTACTTGGATAATATTTTTTCAACTCGAAAGAATAAAATAAAATAACAATTTTTTTTCTTTTTGTTCAGAGCAACAGAGAAATCATATAATACAAAAATAAGCATTCTCTAACAAAACTCTTACCTCATCAAATTAATTTAGTTATAGAAATTATAATCATTTTCAAATCATATTTAAATAAAATATTGTTGTGCCAATTGATTTAGAAAACACTAATTTGGACTAAATTCTTTACTTATATATACTATATAATCGGATCCGTACATAAGCGCAGAGTTATATTTGTGAGATAAATTTGTTTGATATTTAAATTTAAGATATAATTTAATTGTAAATATTAAGTAATGTTTACTTGTAAATTTTCTAAACTAATCAAAACATTTCAGTTTGATTAAGGGTGTTAAATTAGATTTGAATTCGATTTTAGTTCTGGATTATTTGACTATACAACTTAGGTCTATTTATTTTGGGACGAAAAACTGTCTCGACCATTTACGTCTTATAACCATTTTCTTTTAAATAATTATTCGCACAATAATTTTAATATAGTTAAGATATATTTTTGATGTAGAATAGAGTGTTTTCTTTTTAGGGCAATAAGTATATTTATTAACGAGAACATATAAAGTGGTGATACAAATAATTTGTTAACCAAATAGATGGATAAATACAATTTGGAGAAAAACAATTGATTAACAAAAATAGATGTAAGACCATGTCTAGCTAAATAGTTGCTTCTCAACATATGAGTAGAAATGTATGTTTTGGTACTTATATAGAATAGAGTGTTATCTCATCAATTATATTTCAAAAAAATTGATTCTTAAATTACTGAAAAACTACAAATATATAATTTGATTAATTAATTAATTTGAAGAAAGCAAAAACAGGGGGGGAAAAGTTAGTTTGAAGATGTGTTCAAACTTCAAACATTCCAAATGATTCATTTAATTTACTGTACATAAATTTGTTACATTTAAATTTAATTTGTTAATGCATTTTTTACATTATGTATGCTTTATACAACTATTTTCATATTTATGTTTGACAAAATATAGTCATATCCATCCATAATTTTTTATAAACCAACAATAACAATTAATTTCTTAAACAAACCCCACATCGTACATATATCATCAACCTAGTTAATATAATGAAATGATGCATGCATGTACCCTTAATTCTTTTTCTTTTCTTTCAACAACTTTCTAAACCACTGAGTCGATTTCTTTGGATATCTCTTACGTCCATTGTTAAAATCCACGTAAACCAGCCCAAACCGAACCGTGTATCCCATTGCCCATTCAAAGTTATCTAACAACGACCACGCAAAAAAACCCTTCACATTGGCTCCAATCGAGATAGCATCTTGAACCATCTCAAGATGTCGAGCATAGTAATCAATCCTATCAACATCATTAAGAAATATTTCACCAGTACTAGCTTCATCTCTTCCATTTTCGGTTATATACATAACCGGATCTTTAAACTTGTATTTTGCATAAAGAATAAGATCACGAATCCCTTTAGGGTATATCAAAAGCCAATCCGATGCAGCTTTTGGACCAATGGGAACTCCATATCTTTCACCAGTGACGTTAACACAAGGATCAGTGAACATTGTAACGTTTTCGGTAGAGCAAAGTTCATCTTTTGCGTAAGAAGAAGAGTAATAATTAATGCCAATAAAATCATATGAGCCTTTAAGCATCTTAGATTGTTGTGCAGTGAACGTAGGTAAGCGACCGCCTTTAACGTAGTTAACCATATCAACCGGGTATTTACCGGTAACAAGTGGCTCCATGAAATAGTCGAATGTGAAAGCCATGGCTCGTGCCGCGGCTAACTTATCCTCGGTTGATTCCGTGTAAGGCAAGTTCCAACCCGCGTTCAAAGCGATACCAACTTGACCTTTCTGTGACGCTTTGTATTTTTCTCACCGCTTCACCATGAGCAAGGATGAGGTTATGACCAACGATGTAAGGCTCAGTGGCTCCATTTCCATCGGTGCAATTAGGGTTTGTGAATTTTGAGCATCTTCCTGGAGCCATTACACCAGCAACATATCCTTGTTGCACTACTGTTAATGGCTCGTTTAATGTCATCCAATGCTTAACTCTATCTCCAAAATTCTTGAAACAAATATCCGCGTAATCGCGAAAATCGTTTACGATCTCTGCGCCAAGGAATCCACCATAAGCATCTTCAAGGCTTTGTGGTGTGTCCCAATGGAAAATGGTGACAAAAGGTTTAATCCCTTTTGACAAAAGCTCATTGATCAAGTTGTTGTAATACTCAATACCAGCTTGGTTGATTCCACCTTTTAGATTTCCTCGAGGTAAGATTCTTGACCATGAGATTGAGAATCTATAGGCACCAAATCCAATTTTATGCAATAAAGCTACATCTTCTTTGTAAAGATGGTAAGAATCAGCTGCAATAGTTCCATTGCTACCATCTTTGATATTTTCAGGATATTTTTCTGAGAAAGTATCCCATATACTTGGTCCTCTACCATCTTCATGAGCAGCTCCTTCGACTTGGTAAGCAGATGTTGCAGCTCCAAAAATGAAATCTTTTGGGAAATCACTTCTTCTTATTTTAGGTTTTGAAGATTTGTTTTTGGCAAGAACTTCATTGGACGCCAAGACAATCAACACTACTAGTAAAAAAAGATATTTACCTCTCATTCTTAATTTTTTTTACTGTTATTAAAATCTTGTTTTCTTGTAAAGAAATGAATTAAGTGTAGACTACTTATATAGGGAAAAGTATTGTTGTTGTGCAAGATATGTGAATCTATAAATAGGAAAATGTGTGAGGAAGACTATGACTAACTTGTTTTAAACTTCTAAATGTTCTTAATTAGTAAATAAAAAATTCAAATGATCTTATCTACTTATCTTTCTAATAGGGAAAAAATAGCAAAACCTAATTTTGTTTCTCTTCTTTTGTGTATCGAATTGTTTAACAACCTACATCAATTATCTTAATACTTATCTAATAAACTAACAATTTTAAGACCTTAATAATTTAATATATTATCATTAAAAAAAAGTTTATGTATTATTCATAAATATTAAATATTATTCAATAAGTATCTTAATATATTATAATAATTTAATACATTATTCAAAATATTATTCAATAAGGTAATATATTATTCAAATAGTTTTATGACCTTAAAATAACAAATTAAAACCTTAATAAATTAATATATTATTCAAAAAATTCAGATGATTCAAGGCCCAATTTCTAAGCCCAATTCACGTAGTGGCTATACTTTTAGCGGCAAAATGTTACAAGACCCAATTCATAAGCCCAATTCACGTAGTGGCTATACTTTTAGCGGGAAAATGTTACAAGGCCCAATTTATAAGCCCAATTCACGTAGTGGCTATCCTTTTAGCGGGAAAATGTTACAAGGCCCCACTTAATTTCCCGCCACAAACGACACTAAACATCTGCACTCTTCTTCTACTTCAATGTTCAAACGACTTTAGGGTTATTTTTTTTTCGCGGACAATTCTCTAAACGTAAGAGAAAATTTCAGTAGCAAAAATTTCAAAAAATGGAAGCTTTTGGTGGGTTTGTAATGGATGAACAAGCGATTCAAGTAGAGAACGTCTTCCTCGAATTCCTCAAAAGGTTCGCGTTTGTGAAAATTCCCCCCCCCCCCCCCCCTCAATTTCAATCTCTAATTGGTTAAAATTAACATTTGAATTGGGTTCTCAATTCGGTTTTTTCAGTTTCCGGTTAGATGCAAACAAACCAGAGCTGTATTACGAAACGGAGATTGAAGCAATCAAAGGCGGTGAATCTACAATGATGTATATCGATTTCTCACATGTTATGGGTTTTAATGACGCTCTTCAAAAAGCTATAGCCGATGAGTATCTAAGGTTTGGGTCATTTTCTAAAACCCTACTTTTTTCTTTTTAATTTAAAATTTGGGATTTTTAATTTTTGTGTGGTTTAAATTTGGTTTTAGGTTTGAGCCATATTTGAGAAATGCGTGTAAGCGGTTTGTGATTGAGATGAATCCTTCTTTCATTTCTGATGATACTCCAAATAAAGATATTAATGTTTCATTCTACAATCTTCCTTTTACTAAGAGGTAATGATTTTTTAAAATTTTTAATTTCATGATTTTTTGACATTTAATTTTTGTTTTTCTCTCAATAATTAAAGATGAATTTGTTAGGTTGAGGGAGCTAACTACTTCAGAAATTGGGAAATTAGTGTCAGTGACTGGTGTGGTTACTAGAACAAGTGAAGTGAGACCTGAGCTTCTTTATGGAACATTCAAGTGTTTAGATTGTGGTAATGTTATTAAGAATGTTGAACAACAGTTTAAGTATACACAGGTAATTTTTGATTTTGGTATCTTCTTTGTGTTCTGTTTTGTTGTTTGATTTAATTAATTTTCATTTGGTCTTTGATGATGCAGCCTACGATTTGTGTGAGTCCAACTTGTTTGAATAGAGCAAGATGGGCATTGCTTAGACAAGAGAGCAAGTTTGCGGATTGGCAAAGAGTTCGAATGCAGGAGACTTCTAAAGAGATTCCTGCTGGTTCTTTGCCTCGGTCTTTGGATGTTATTTTGCGTCACGAGATTGTGGAACAGGCCAGAGCTGGTGATACGTAAGTTTTTCGTCTTGCGTCAGCGTCAGTTTGTCCCCCCATCTTATTACGAATCAAGAGTTGCATATTGATTCGTTTGGATTTGTTCTCGCAGGGTTATTTTTACGGGGACAGTAGTTGTTATACCTGATATATCAGCATTGGCAGCACCTGGAGAGAGAGCAGAATGTCGTCGAGATTCGTCACAACAGAAAAGTTCGACTGCTGGACATGAAGGTGTTAAAGGTCTCAAGGCTTTGGGAGTTAGAGATCTTTCGTATCGGCTTGCCTTTATCGCTAACTCAGTGCAGGTTTGTTAACTGTAGTAACTGACTGTCAAACCAAAACATTAGTGAGATGTGTTGATCAATCTCAATGTTTAATCTATCCAGATTGCTGATGGTAGTAGGACCACTGATATGAGGAACCGCCAAAATGATTCTAACGAAGATGATCAGCAGCAGTTTGCGGTGAGGCTTAGAATAAATTAACCTATAGGACTTGAGGAAGTTATTATTCCGCAGCATCTTCTTACATGCTTATTTAAACTTGGCAGGCTGAAGAGCTAGATGAGATTCAGCAGATGAGAAACACTCCTGATTACTTCAATAAGTTAGTTGGAAGCATGGCC
This sequence comes from Barbarea vulgaris, assembly GCA_963667165.1. NCBI lineage: Eukaryota > Viridiplantae > Streptophyta > Magnoliopsida > Brassicales > Brassicaceae > Barbarea > Barbarea vulgaris. Next base: position 2,579,786 of record OY763891.1, read on the forward strand.
CCAACTGTTTTCGGTCATCAAGATATCAAACGTGCAGTTCTACTTATGCTTTTAGGCGGTGTGCACAAGACCACACATGAAGGAATCAACCTTAGAGGAGACATCAATGTTTGTATAGTTGGGGATCCCAGCTGTGCTAAATCCCAATTCCTCAAGTACTGATTCTCATTGAAATTCAAAGCTGTCTCTTATTTTATTATTATTCTTTTTCTGAAATCTGATCCCTCAGTTTTGGTTTGTTATTTGCAGGTATACCGCAGGGATAGTTCCAAGATCTGTGTATACATCTGGGAAGTCCTCTTCTGCAGCTGGTTTAACTGCAACTGTGGCTAAAGAACCGGAAACTGGTGAATTCTGCATTGAGGTAATTTTTTATTTGATGAATAATTCCTCGCAGTGAAACTTTCAAGTAAACTAAACTCTATAATCAGTTTGAAAAATGCTAGCCTTATATCCAGAAATGTGTTTAGTATGCTTTTGTTCTAATTAATGCCATCTGACTCTTTAATAGGCTGGTGCTTTAATGCTTGCTGACAATGGAATATGTTGCATTGACGAGTTTGACAAGATGGATATCAAAGATCAGGTATAAGTTAGCATCATTGCTTGTTACAGTACAGAGGATTGAGTTTCATATACGGTTTTTGATGAAATATATTGTTACATTTGGGTACACAGGTTGCTATTCATGAAGCGATGGAGCAGCAAACTATAAGCATAACTAAAGCTGGGATACAAGCAACCTTGAATGCTAGGACATCAATTCTTGCAGCAGCTAATCCTGTTGGTGGGCGATATGATAAATCTAAACCACTTAAGGTTAGATAATTCCCCAAAAATGAATACAAACATATACATATTTGTATCCCTTTCTTTGCTTAAGAACTTTCATGGAAGTTTTTATATCTAATTGTGGTTTGATCATTTTTTTTTCAGTATAACGTTAATCTTCCACCTGCCATTCTTTCGAGGTTTGATCTTGTATACGTTATGATTGATGACCCTGATGAGGTAACGGATTACCACATTGCCCATCATATCGTGCGAGTTCACCAGAAGCATGAAGCAGCGCTTTCTCCTGAATTCACTACCGTACAACTCAAGCGCTACATTGCATATGCCAAAACTTTAAAGCCAAAGGTTATAGACTAACCCAAAAGTTTTTTCTAAAATGCAAAAAGCACTTCTGTTGGAGATGCTAACATCTTTTAGCTATCCTCATCTGTGTTGCAGCTAAGCCCAGAAGCAAGAAAGCTACTTGTCGAGTCTTATGTTGCTCTTCGTAGAGGCGATACAACTCCAGGCACAAGAGTCGCATATCGAATGACAGTTAGGCAGCTAGAGGCACTGATCAGGCTCTCAGAAGCCATTGCTAGGAGTCATTTGGAACTTCTGGTGAGATTTTCCTAAACCATTTCCAATGTCTTTCACTTGTTCCACCAGTCGTTAAATTTGCCTTATCCGAGAACTTGTTTATTTTTCTTTCAGGTTAAACCAAGTCATGTTCTGTTAGCTGTCAGACTTTTGAAGACTTCAGTCATCAGGTAACTTCGCACATCTCTTTTGTTTATTTATCTCTTAAACTCTCCCAAAATCTTAACCGTTAACAACCATACTTGTTTCTCTTATCAAGTGTTGAGTCAGGCGATATCGATCTTTCTGAGTACCAAGATGCTAATGGTGACAACGTGGACGACACAGATGACACTGAAAACCCCACTAATGGAGATGAAGATCAACAGAATGGTGCAGCTGAGCCAGCTTCTGCAACTGCAGGTACTTAAGCACTGTTTATGCTCTTGTTTTTTCTCTGACTCACTTACAAACCATAACTAACATCATGATGTAGCAACAGATAATGGAGCAGCAGCAGCAGCTCAAAAGCTGGTGATAAGCGAGGAAGAATATGATCGTATCACACAGGCCTTAGTCATTCGCCTTAGACAACACGAAGAAACTGTAAACAAAGACAGTAAGCAACATCACTCTTCAGTTCTCCATTTCCATTTTATTTTGTCTCTTCAACTCTTGAAACAGAGAAATAAATCATGACTCTTCCTCTGTTTTAGGTTCTGAATTGCCTGGAATAAGGCAAAAGGAACTGATTCGATGGTACATCGATCAACAGAACGAGAAAAAGAAATACAGTTCGCAAGAGCAAGTCAAACTCGATATCAAGAAACTCAGAGCCATCATTGAGGTAAAATCTGAAACAATCTTGCAAATCAAAATTGTTTCAAATTATGTTTGCTATCTAACACCAGAAGCTATGCATTGTGCAGAGTTTGGTATGTAAAGAAGGTCATCTTATAGTGTTAGCCAATGAGCAAGAAGAAGCTACAGAAGCAGAAGAAACAAAGAAAAAATCTTCACAAAGAGACGAGAGGATCTTGGCCGTTGCTCCAAACTATGTGATTGAGTAATATTATTAAGTTTTAAGATATTACATTTGTATTAACTCTTTTAAGTAGTAGCCTAAACCCTTCGTCATTCTGAACTATTAATTTTATTGGATTTTCATATTCGGTTATAGCCCTGGGCATAAATATCCGTATCCGGCGGATATCCGGATTTGGATCCGAAAAACGGATATACGGAAAAAACGGATATGGATACGGATAGTAAATTTCCGGATCCGCCGGATACGGATACGGATATTAGGAAAATATTGGAACGGATATCCGTATCCGGTTATAAAAAAAAAAAAAAAAGTATCAGGTTATAAAAAAAAAAAAAAAAATTTTTTTGGTCTTTAATATTTATTGTTTTGGGCCTTTAAATTTTTTTTTTTTTTGGGTTTTTAAATTTAGTCCATATTTTCTCATCAAACTTAAATATATATTTTTATTCTAATTTTTTTTTTTTTTTTTTGAAGATTCTTATTTTTCGATTATAATAATATTATTTTAATTTTTTTTAATAAAAAAAAAAGTTTAGTAAAAAAAAAAAACCGGATACGGCCGGATATCCGGTTTTTCTACGGATATCCGTTATTTACGGATACGAATACAGATACTAAAATAACGGATAATACGGATACGGATACGGATATCCTGAAAAAGCCGGATATCCGTATCCGTAACAGAGCTATTCGGTTAATTTCATTTAAAACTAAAGAAAATGATATTTTCCCAAGTCACTAAACTCTCAATATATATTGGATAAAAGAAAAGAAAAAAAAAACACATAATAAAATAAGAAACAAAGACTCCAACCCCTATAAAAACACAACACTATACATCTTTAGCTTTAGCTAAAATCATTTATCATTTTGAACTAAATTTTATTGGATTTATGTTTAAGTTCACAAAAACAAAAAAAAAAAACGAGGTTTAGATTATGTAATTTAACTTTCTTTTTTAAGAGCAGACCACTCCCAACGTGGATTAAACCTATGACTTCCTACGTCCGTACCTTTTCGGTAACTCATGGGTTTAAGTAACCACTAGGCCAGCTCATCGTTAGTAACACATTTTAACGATGATATTTAACCAAGTCACTAAAACCTAAAGATGTATTGGATCTATGAGCAAAGTAAAGATGTAATCCTTGAATTTTCCATGGCGATGGTTGAAGACATCATCTGCTGTGTAGAGAACGTCCAACAAGTGTCCAAAACCGATGAATTGGTTAAGAATTGGACGAGAAATGTTGGTAATTTTTAAGCATTCTTCGTTTACGATTTTGTTGATGTTTCTAATCATCTTCTCAAACTCTGCATTGGCTTCTTCTTTAGTGATTCCATGTTGCTTCATGTAATAGTTGAATGCGTTTGCAGTATATCCTTTATTCATATCGTCCTGATTATAGACCGCAAGTAAATTAATTAGGTAAATATACAAAATCAGTGATTAATATTGAGATACATTATTTGGTATCCTTCCACACTTATTTTAATTCTTCACGTAAATTTTTTTTTTCCTAAACTTTTATGTGTCTATAAATGTATGTGTAATTTATTTTGAGACATTGTTTAAGCTTTTCTAAAATATATATATATTTTTCTTTCTAAAATATAATTTTAATTTGTGTACCTCATAATCGGTCATGTCATCCATGAGACGTGCCTTTGCAGCCAAAGAACGGACGAGCTTTGGTCTAGATCTTAGCCACTCAAAATCTTTCTTCTTACCAGTTTCTCCGAGTCCCAAAATAGAACATGCCATGGCTGCATATGCACCACCCTCAGCCTCACCAGCCTCCATGTACTCATCAAAGTTAGGCATGTGACTTGCTCGTGACCATTTGATAAGCTCTAGGTTTGATCTCACGAGTATCTTGAACTGCTTGGTTACACCAAATATTTTTTAAAATTTTTATTTCCAGCCAATGAATATGGAATTTTATATATAAGTATATCACCTCTTCTATCATCTTCTCCAGCATAAAGGATCGTCCTTGTGACCTCAATATTTCTTCATACTCTTTAAAAACGTACATCACAAATTTGAAGGCACTCTTCATGTGACCTTGAAGATTTTCCATGTAATCAGGATCCCATCTGCTCGTAGTTATAGAATATTACATATATACTCAAGTCATAATTAATTAATTGGATTTTGTTATAAAACTTCATGAACCTTTGCAAGATATATATACCTTTCAAGACAATCAACTAGGCTTGCAACTTCATGAATTGAACCATATATATCGCAAGCATCGTCTAAAAAAGTTATCAGTAAGTATAACTTAGCTGACATAATTCTCCCAAGTGAAACCTTTGGCTCAAAGTTGATCACCATGGCCGAGAACCAACTCTCGAGGGTTCTTTCTTTGATGTTACTTGGGAGGTTTAATGTATGGTTTAGTTCCCTCCACCACCTACGAAAAATATACAAAATATTAGTTTTATTAATTACTCACAAAGAACCCTAGAGCCAGCTAGCTTCTTAGAAGAAAACTAAATCATTATAAACCCACACACACACATGGTGATAGTTTTTAATTCTTGGAAGTAATGAAGTTGCAAGAACTTGAAATTGAGCTTGGCTAGCTTGAGCAGTGTTTCATCGCGGTCCTCTTCTTGTTCATAGAAAGAAATATACTCTCTTGCAACTAGACCTTGGCTGTTCCGGTGGTGAGGTATGTGAAGAGCTTTTCGTATAAGCTCTAAAAAATTTGGTGGGCTTGCTCTGTGACCTCTAGCTAGTGGCTTCAAGTGGTCCACTGTGAAGCTCGACGCTTCATCCAATATATGATCTGTCGTTGTCCTAAACTGCACAGCTTCGTAGAAACTTAGCATACCCTTTACATCTTCTATTAAACTTTTCTTGAACTTGCCATCGTTTCCTTTGAATCTGTTGAATACATCTACGTAGAAAATATTTTTTTATTTATTTTATCTTTTATTCAACATATCTTATATATATATATATATATATATCTAATTCAAAATGTAATTCTACAATCTTATGATATGCTAAAAAAATCCGTACCGGACAACATGTTGTGACCGAATGTTCTGAAAACTCGAAACATGATGGAGATTGTGTACAAATCATTTTCATCAGCGATCAAATCTTCTATCCTTTGAAAAGCATGTTTCAAGGTCTCTTCGATCTCGTTCTCAAAATGATAAACGAGACCAAGGCTGATCAGTAAATGAATCGAAAGTATGGTCCTCTTTATTGCATCGTTGCCTCGGGAAAACAAACTGAATATTTCCTCTCTTACTTTAGGCTTTAGTTCCTCAATCTCTCTTGCAAGGACATTAAGATCCTGAAAGTCGATACAAGTCATTAAAGATCTTTACATCTATTAATTACATGCATATGATATACGCGTTTTATTTTTTAATAAATATATATGGGAAATTGTTCATGGATAGATATATGTATGGAGTCACCCCAGTCAATGATGGTAGCATAGATATGTACAGGTCAAGCTTAATTTAAATAACTTAATTTATTTTCAAAAGGTGAATTTTTTAATTGTATTTGTATAAGAAAAAACATAGTGGCAAAATCTTCATGTACACAAGAAAGAAAAGATGATAGATTGGATTTGGTGGTGAGGTCATTAAATGATTTTTGAATTATACGTAGTGTAGTACAAATCCATTTTTAACCAATTATGAAATAGTTATATTATTAAAAAATGGTTATATAATATATACTTATACTTATGCATGTTGCATGTTGATAATTAATATATATATATATATATATATATATATATATATATGTATGTATGTACATGGATGGATCTACTTTACTGATGGATGGGGGCATGTGCCCCATATTAAATTTATTAAAATTCGTTTAAAAAAAAATATTTAGTTAGTACGTAGCACCAGCATATAGAGATGATTGGTGACGTTATATTACTCCTCCTTTCAAGTTGCTGGTTCGATTAAACATTATGCCATATGAGAATTGCCTAGTTGCCACTTGCCACATGATTGTTTTATCTTTCTTGTCTTTGTTTTTTGCCCTTTTTTTTGGGAGAATTGTATATATAGGATTATTTTTTTGGATTTTGTCCATATACATTTTTTTTAATTAATTTTCAATCATGTCAAAACTACCCTTTCAAATAGTTGTACTAATATTTTTTAAGAAAATGTAAGTCGTGAATTAAAAAAGACAAGGCGTATCTAAATTAGGAAAATTTTGTTAATGTTAATTTCAGATCAAATGTGTTCTAAATATTTTAGAATACATGTTCTGAATTTTGTACATGTTCGAGAAAGTGTAGATTACGTATTCTACACACTTTTCATGTTCTACAGAATTTAGAATTCATCTCTATTCTACGTTGTTTTAGTTATCAAATTAGCTATATATTCTACGAAGTTTAGAATACGTATTCTGCATGTTACTTATATTCTACAAAATTTAGAATACGTATTCTGAAGGTTACTCTATATTCTACAAAGTTTAGAATACATATTCTAAACTTTACTCTATTTTCTACGAATGTTAGAATATGTATTCTACGGTTTGGTCATGTTCTACGAAATTTAGAAGATGAATTCTGCAAAATTCAGAATTTCGTAAAATAAGGAAACTGAATTGTATATATTTATGGAAACCGAATATTTATTGAATCTTTAACATAAATGTTTAAATCTATTCTAAGGAAATTGAATATTTACTAAGATTATGTTCTACAGAATTTTGAATACATATTCTACTTAGTTTAAAAATATTTTTAGTATAAAATAAGTTGGTTACGTTTTTCTTAAGATAAAATTATTTATTTCATAAGTTGGTTATATTTTTCATATTGATTTCTTGTATTCGAGAGATAAATATGCTGGAGATTTATGTAACATGTGGTGTATGGAGATGGTTTGACAATGAAGAGTAGATATTTGTGGTTGATGAAGAAAAATATGTGAATAACTTATTAGTATTTGTTAATTTTTTATTAATTAAATTAATAATTTTTAAGATATATATATATATATATATCCAATTTCCATTTTTTTTTATTTTGACTTTCTATTTTTTGTGCTAACTTTTTTCATTTAATCAAATTAGTGAATATTTTAATTTTTTAAAGTAAATTACATATTCATGGGCACTTTTGGATTTTTATTATTTAAAAAGTGTAGTTTGACAATGTTAAACAAGAAAAGTGTATATGGACCAACTCAAAAAAAAATATCCTTTAGAACCAATTTTCCTTTTTTTTTCTTTTTCTAAACATTAATTTAATTATTTTCAGTTAGTTAACTAACTGCCTTTAGTTGATTAAAAACTACTTTAACATACTGTATATTTCTCTATAATATCTTTGCAAAAATGGTATACGTTGATAATGGAATATCATCTGTTTGATTTAAATTTTAGATGGAATTTTTCATTTAATTGAGATTATTTTTGTATGAATGCATGCTAGTTTCCTATTTTACTAATATATGTCAGTAAAAAAATGTAAACTATTTTTAGATAAACTATATTTAAAATAAATAAAATTTTGTTCTTCATACAATAAACGTTTTTAGATCCGCAACTGTATATGTATGCTTAAAATGAGTTTGTTTAGATCCAAAAAGGAGTTTGTTTCATCAAGCATTTTATATAAGGTCAAGAGGTCATCACAAAGATCATCAAGTAAACACAACGTATACGTAAAGTAAGCGAGAGTTCTAAGCATCCAGGTCATCTTCAAGAACTCTCTAGAGAGTTTTAATTTTTAGGGTTGTTTTCCTGGGTGGATTTACTTAGGTTTCTTGTAATCTCACTGTCACAACCTAATTCTAGTCTCGGAATTATCAGGTTCGAAACACGAGTGGATCAATCTCAAGTTGTCTTGTTTATTCTTTAGGTTACTAGCTATAAAATAAACACATGGATATCGATTAATGAGAGTTATTAGAGTGAATGCAAACAAAATCTATAAATGTTTCTTTAGTGGATGTTTGCTAGGGTCGGTCCCGAGAGGTACTCTCTATTTATACACATATTCATGTAGGAAGCTGAGCTTTTTGTAGTGAGAAACACATATACACATCATTATGATGATTTTAGAATTCTAAAACCTTCATCGTTTTGAACTAATTTTATTGGTTTTTCATATTTGGTTAACTTAATCAACACATTTTCAACTAAACCAAATATGATATTTTCTCAAGGCACTAAACTCTTAAATTGTATTGGATCTACGAGCAAAGTGAAGATATGTTTAGTAAAAGTATAATCACAGCAAGTTATTGAGATGAAAATCTTAGAAAAAAGAAAGAAACGATCTAGAGTCTTAATTACTCTCTCTCTTCCATTATATTAGATGTTTTGGTTAAAATCACACATATTAAGAAACCTATTTTTTTTAAAAAAAATTGTCAATTAATATTTTATTTAAAATTTATTAAACCAATCAAAATTTAAAATTTGCATAAAAACTACCAAAACATGTAATAAAATGGAACAAGACAAAATACCCAAAACTTCTATTAATCTGGAACAGAGAGAGTAACATTTAAACCAAAAAAAGAAGATGTGATTCATATATAATCCCTCCGTTTCATATTGATCATATTTTTACGATTTTCACACTTATTAAGAAAACACATTAAAAGTTGATTATAAATGCATTATTTTGTGTGATTAACAATTTTTTATAACTCTAAACCAGTAGTATTAAATTATTTTTCTTGAAATTTATAATTTATCATCAATAACTAATAAAACATGCCTAGAAAACCTAATAATATGATCTGTTTGAAATAATTAATTTTCCTAGAAATATGATTAAAAGGGAATGGAGGGAGTATACATCAAAAAAAAAAATCAATAAAATGAAATAAGAAAAAAATACTCCTTCTGTTTCATTTAATTTGATAAAAATCTAGAAATATGCATTAAAAGATTATGCTTAGAAATATTTTAAAAAATCAAATAAAAAAGAGAAATTTCTTAAAATAGCACCAAATGAAGTGGACAAAAATAATATTTTATAAAGTTTATAATTTAATTTTTTTGGTTTCGGTTATCTTTATTAGAATTTAGGGCAAATTTTAGGGGTAAGAGTAGGGTTTAGGGTTTAGGACTTATGGTTAAAAAATTTCTAAACCCTAAATCCTAAATGTGAAGTTAAGAGATTTGTGCTATATGAGAGAATTATCTTTTAATAAAAATGATATTTGTGTCCTAAACAAAAATATGTGCTAAATATGATACTAAATTTTTTTTTATTTTGTGCTATCCAGCTATAATCTTATTTAAATTAATTTTCTTTTGCTTTACTAATACAATAATGATACTTTCCCTGTTTCATAATTACTGTTTGACACATTATATTCCACAGTTCACACATCAAAATATTATTTAATACAAACATATCCCTAGTTAAAATACCACTAATTAAAATATAATGAGTTAAATACAAAGGTTATTAAATTTGAGTAAAAGATAAATTTTAATAATTTTTTAAAAGATATATTGAAAATATAAAACCACATTAAAAAAAAAGGCTCTCTAATCAGACATTTTTGTGAAGTGAGAAAAATATAAACATTTATTCAAGAGATTCTAAAAAATAATCATATATTGAGTGACATTGGCCATGTTTGTGGTCGCTGGTCCCTGACGATTGTGACAAAAGCCAAAGGTACACATAGTTCTAGTTTCATTAGAAATAGTTCACCATACTAATTCAACATTAAATATTAAGAAAGGAAAAAAAGAAAGAACAGAAAAAAATTCATAACTGAAAATCAAACACATCAACATTTTATTATATTTTGTTTTGTTTTTTCTTGGAAGCGAACATCAACATTTTATTATAGTGAGAAAATATGATCAAACACAACCACACACAATCAAAGAGATCCGCAAATTACACAACACAACTGCATATTGGAGATGATGTACATGTACTCCAAGTCTCTAAAGAAGTATGGGATCTACGAGCAAAAGGCTCAAATATTCCTTGATTTTTCCTTGGCGGTGGTTGAAGACATCATCCCCGGTATAGAGAACATCTAATGAACGTCTGTAATTGATGATTGACATAAGAATTCGGTGTGGCATGGTGTTTATCTTCAAGCACTCTTCATTAACAATCTTGTTCATATCTCCAATCATCTTCTCAAGTTCTATACTGCCTTCTTCTTTTGTAACTCCATGTTCGTTCATGTAATAGTTGAGTGCATTTGCAGTGTACCCTTTTCCCATATCCTCCTGATGATATATACCAAAACGTTCAACACAATTACACTATGCCAATAGAAGTTGGTATATATATATCAAATTGACTAAAAAAATTCAATTTCATCAGTCTAGTTAGTACAAGCTTGCCTACTTATGTGTATGTGGAATGTCAATTCAACAAAAAAGTTGGATTTTTGTTTTCGTCGGCACCTTCAAAATCTTAAGACTATTCCTGATAAAAATCATGTTTGTGGGAAATGGGAACCACACTTTAACTTTAATTTTCGCTAATAGAAACCAAACCAAAAGCACAATATATATATGTAATATATTTATTAAGTATAGATTATGGAATATTGACATATACTAGAATATATAGTTTAGATTCATAACTGGAGAGTTACTCAACTCACATGTGACACCCGTCTCATCCTCTCTCGAGACCGGCGAGTCAAAAACATTAACTTCTTACTCAAGTTACGATAAAACCAGGAATCAACTTTATTAATCAGAAATCCATTCCACAAATAACCGAAATAATACTAAAATGATTTCTTTTTGTTTTAAAGCCGAATACGTAAATAAATAATAACAGAAATAAATGCGATAAAAACAGTGTTGATCCCAAAATAGCACAATACTCTGTCCCGCACATCCGACTACTCAACACGCTCACCTGAAAGGAAGAGAAAGGGGTGAGTAACATGGGAGTTACTCAGCGAGGTATGGGATGGTAAGCCACGCAAGTCGAACCCGACTTATACTGCAACCACGAGAGTCTAGCTCTAAACATGTAGCAAACACGGCACCTAAAGCACCCAAGGAAATACAAACAACGGTCCTAGTATGGGATAGTGCCCAATCACACCCTCCGTAGAGGCTTTAGTATGGGATAGTGCCCAATCACACCCTCCGTAGAGGCTTTAGTATGGGATAGTGCCCAATCACACCCTCCGTCGAGGCGTATGGGATAGTGCCCAATCACACCCTCCGTCGAGGCTTTAGTATGGGATAGTGCCCAATCACACCCTCCGTAGAGGCTTTAGTATGGGATAGTGCCCAATCACACCCTCCGTCGAGGCGTATGGGATAGTGCCCAATCACACCCTCCGTCGAGGCCCGTATGGGATAGTGCCCAATCACACCCTCCGTGGAGGCCACCATATTCCGCTAATACGAAAATCCAACTATATATAAAACCCCGTCCCCAAGTCTTTCTCTAACCATATATTTATTTTTATATATATATACACATCACTAACACCAAACATGTGGAGCAAATAATATGTGATACGTCTAACAACCTATGTCCGATTTAACCAGAAAGACAACGACTCGATCATAGACACAATACACGTTTAGGTACTAAACTACCGATGAGAGAGTTAAGGCGAAGTAAGAGTTGCGCGGTTAACCCTCACCTTAGCCACAAATGAAGGTTTCTCACTCTAGGATGCTTGAACAGACTCCGTATCTGTAACCGGCACGAAAAACGAGTTAGAAAGGGTTGATAACCGAAAAACCGACTTAGACCGGTTAACCGGGCCGAACCGGACGAACCGGACCGGACTGACCAACCCGGTCAAAGTCAACGGTCAAAGTCAACGGTCAACGGTCAAAGGTCAACGGTCAACTCTCAGCCTGGTCAACCAAGTCAAACCAGTCAAACCGGTCAAACCAGATCAAACTGGTCGACTGAGTCAACTCGGCGAGTCACTGAGTCAACTCGGCGAGTCACCGCGAGTCAACTCGGCGAGTCACCGCGAGTCAAATCGGCGAGTCACGACGGGTCACCGGCGAGTCACGGCGAGAGGCGGCGGCGGTGGGGCGGCGGCGCGTGGATCATAGGCGGCGGCGCGTGGGCGCGCGTGGGGGCGCGTGCGGCGGCGCTCACGGAGCTTCCGGCGGCGCGTGAGGGCGCGTGGATCTGCGCTTCGGGCTCCGGCTTCGTCTCGACGATACGGTTCTACTGGTGGTCTCGGTTTTGCGAGATTCAACGCGGTTTGGGAGATACGCTCGATTGAAGGTTCGGATCTAAAAATCACAAATCAAGCTTAGAGACTGACGGTGGTTACCTCTTTGGCGACGGCGGTTCCCGTGGAGGCTCTAGCTGGCTCGACGATGGCGGCGGTGGCAACGTTAGTGGCTTGGTGGCTGAGGGTCTCTAAGGTGAGCTTCAAGAAGATGTGCTCTCCTTTTATACACTTGAGGGAGGAATGGGGGTTGGTGAGGGTTGGTGAGGGATTTGTTGTGGAGTGGGCTGGATTTGGGCCTCGGGATGTCACATCACCCTTGTATAAATATGTACATTACACAATCAATAATATTCATCAGTTCATAATCTCTACAATATGTATCATGAAAACTAGTACCTCAAAGTCGGCTATGTCATCCATGAGACGGGTCTTTGCACCAAAAGTCCGAATGAGCTTTGGTCTAGATATCAGCCACTCAAAAGCTTCCGTTCTACCAATGTCTCCAAGTCCCATGATAGAACATGCTATGGCTGCATACGCTCCAACCTCTTGTCCACCAGACTCTACATACTCATCAAAGCTAGGCACAATACCTCCTCGAGCCCATTTGAGAAGTTCGAGGTTTGCCCTCGCAAGTATTTTGAACTGCATACCAAAACAATTAAACATGTTATAACTTTATTACCAGCCAATGTCATGAATATTTCGAAGTAATCACCTCTTCTATCATCTTCTCCAACACAAGTGATCTTTCTTGTGACCTCAATATTTCTTCATACTCTTTAAAAAGATACATCACAAATTTGAAGGCAGTCTTCATGTGACCTTGAAGATTTTCCATGTAATCAGGATCCCATCTGTTTATATAACAACACAAAATTAATGATAGAATATATATACTCCACTCACCACTAATTGGTTTTTGTGATGCAACCCATGAATCTTTGCAAAGTATATAGTTGAGGTACCTTTCTAGACAATCAACTAGGCTTTCAACTTCAGGAACTGAACCATAAGTATCGCAGGCATCGTCTAGATAGGTGATCACTAAATATAACTTAGCTGACATAATTCTCCCAAGTGAAAATTGTGGCTCAGTATAACACCAAAGCTGCAAACCAAGTCTCGAAAATTCTTTCTTTGAAGTTAGGTGGGAGGCTCGATGTATGGTCTAATTCCCTCCACCACCTACCAAAATATGCAAAACAAATATTAAATATATGCATACAGTTGAAAAAACCCCGTAGCCAGCTCTGTAAGAATAAAAGTAGATCGTGCACAAATACATTGTGATGGTTTTTAATTCTTGAATGTAATGAAGTTGCAAGAACTTGAAATTAAGCTTGGCTAGCTTGAGCAGTGTGTCGTCGTGGTCTTCTTCTTGTTCATAGAACGAAATATACTCACTTGCAACCAGAGCTTGCATGTTCCGGTGCTGAGGTATGTGAAGAGCCTTTTGTTTAAGCTTTGATATATGCGGTGATGACTATGCTCATTATAATATAATTTATTATAAGAAAAGACTCTGTTTTATGTATAATTTATTATAAGAAAAGACTCTGTTTTATGTACCTGAAATTGATTTGTACCCGCACTACAACTCAAAATTAATATTTATAAACAAATTGATATGATACTTGATTGATAATATTGTAGTTTCCCTGTTATAATGTTGGTACCGGGTTTAGCACCCGACCAATAACCCGACTCGAATCTCACCCGATTAAGTCTACAAAGCCCAGCCGACATGGCCCATTGAGTATCTGACCGACTAGCTCGGCTAAATGGAAATCTACTTAGAAAAGGAAACATATAAAGCCGACCTGAAGAAAAAGGAAAGAAGAAAGGGCCCACGAAGCCGGCCCAATCCAAAATCAAGCCGACTTCGAATCTATATAAATAAAGAGCTTCGCCTTAGCAAGGAGGCATCCAGCAACCAAGAGAGAAGACCTAATTAAAAGCACTCGAGCTATTATTGTATTCTCTTAAGGTTGAAAACCCTAATTCCTCTGTAAACCCTTGATCAAGGAAAGATTATTAATAAAGAAACCGATTGAAACCCTATTGAGCTTTTAAGGTTCAACAGTTGGCGCCGTCTGTGGGGAAAGAGATTGAATCTTTTGTTCTTTCGGTTTCCTTTTCTTGATCAATGGCCGGACTACCTCCTCTCAACGGACAAATCCTTCCTGAGGGCCAGAACCCTCCTCCACCTCTCGATGGACGAAACCCTCCTCCACCTCCCGAGGGGCAAGACCCTCCTCCTGCCCCAGCGGGCACAGTTTTCCCACCTGCGTCTGCACCAGGGTCCTCTGGAATTCCTCCTCAGAATCAAGAGACCGACACTTCCGCCGACGGAGTTAACCAACACGCAACAGGACAACTCCACGACATACCAATCACCAACACCACGAGTTTACCAGAACAGATCGGTCAACTCTTACAAACGTCTGACCTCGACCTTCTCATACGCTACTTACGCGAGAAACACGCCACGATGCCCGTACCAGATACAACAAGCCGACCACTCAATCCTGGCGATCAAACTGCCGGAGGAAACAACCGCCCAATCACCAACACCCAGCCCTTGCCGATTCAGCGCAATCTCCTCAGCGAGTTCAACAGAGAAGGATCTCCAATCCCGACTCCGCAAGATCTCTACCGGCAACTCGCCTCCGCTCATCACCGAGAAGCCGAACTGGCTAGTGCGATCAAAAACATCAAATCTCAGGTCCACCAAGCCACGAGCTCCGCACCAGATATCGATCAAATCATCGAGAAGTCTCAGCAGACTCCGTTTACAGCCCGAATCTCTGAAGTCGACATGCGGAACATCGGAAAACTCAAGCTCACTACTTACGACGGCACTACACCAGGAACTACGGACCCATCCAGCCACATGACCGCCTTCACCGTAGCCACTGGACGACTCCGAATCTCCAAAGAAGACAGAGATGCGATCTTGTGCCAGTTATTTATTGAAAGCCTCAGTGGAGCGGCTCTAAAGTGGTTCGCCAAGCTTAAACCACGCTCCATTGATTCGTTCAACGAACTCTCCCAGGCATTTATGAAGAAGTACCAATGTCTTATCCTCCATCAAGAATCAACAGCCGACCTCTGGAACATGGATCAGGAAAAAGGAGAAAGTCTGCGGCACTATATTGATCGATTCAAGGACGTCGCCTCCCGTGTTACCATGGAAGACTCCGCCTCTATCGAAGCACTCCGGAAAGGGTTGTGGTACGAATGCCGTTTCCGTGAAACCCTCTCGTCACAGAAACCTCAAACACTAGAAGATGCCCTCCATCGCGCCACCATCTACATCAAGATGGAAGAAGAACACGAATCTTTGAAAAAGAAACATGCTCCAAAAACCTCTGCTGTTCCAAAAGACAAGCCGAAAGAAACTTACCGCGAGCCAAGACAACACTATGACAACCACCGCGACGACAGAGGTCGAAGACCGGGTATTGCTTACCAAATAACCGATGAGGCGGGACCACCCCTGCCGTGGAATAAATACGTTCGACCGGAGTCGCCTCAGAAAGACACTAGCCGGTATGAAGGGTCACGACGACAAGATTCGTATCCCCGATCTAACGTGCCCACTACCTACTGCGAATACCACGAGCGCGCGGGACATTCCACCGCCGAATGTCGGACACTCCAGGATTTCCTGCTCAGCAAATACCGTAAAAGGGAAGTCCCAGATGCCGTACACCGACGTTATCGACAGGATAACAGGGATAATCGATCATCCCGACCATACAACGGCCCACGATCCAATAATCAGCGAAGACCGGCTTACAACAATCGATCCGATAACGACAGGCCCGCTTACCGCGAAGAACAGAATGCCCAACACGAACATGACGACAATCAGCGCGACGAGACGCCCAAAAGGGATAGAGACGACGACCAACATGACGAAAGGGGACAAATTAAAAGACGCATGGTTCATGTCATCATGGGCGGACTCACTGACTGCAAGGACTCTGTAAGATATCTCAAGGAGCACAAGCGGAAGGCCAAAAATTCAGTCAAGTACCAGCAAGTCGCCGTGGAGAACAGGATGGGGATCGACCTACCCATTATATTCTCGTCAACTGATCTAGTCGGACTGGACATGCCGCACAATGATCCTCTTGTTATCTCTTTGGAAATTGACACCTGCAACGTCGCCAAAATCCTTGTTGACACTGGCAGCTCCGTCGATCTCATTTACAAAGAAACATTGGACAAAATGGAGATCCACGAGTCTCAGATTAAAAAGGTAACTCGGACGCTCACTGCCTTCGACAATCGACAAATAACTTCCCTTGGGACCATCAAGCTCCCAGTCTACGCCGGTAACTCAGCGAAATTCGTAAAATTTGTGGTTGTCGACGAGCCCGCCGTTTACAACGCCATCATCGGGACTCCATGGTTACATGCAATGGGAGCAGTTGCGTCGAGCTACCATCAATGTCTACGCTTCCCATCTGGAGGAGCCATATTCACTATACGAGGAAGCCAGCTAACCGCTAGATCATGTTTTATCTCCGAAAAGAAAATGCGCTTCAAATCAACCACTATAAATTCCATCGGCGATAACAAGAGCAGCCCCGATGTAATCAAGTCTCGCCCTCCGAAGTCAAGCAAGGAACTGGTCGATATGGTGAAAATCAATCCCGCACATCCAGAGCAGCAGGTCGGCATCGGAAGCCAGCTTCAGCCCGACATTAGACAACTCTTGGAGTCATTCCTCCGAATGCATGTGTCCACTTTCGCTTGGACAATCGACGATATGGTAGGAGTCGACCCTAAAGTCACGTCACATGAGCTCAATGTCGATCCGACATATAAACCAATTCGACAGAAGCGCCAAAAACTTGGCGCAGAACGCGCCAACGCGGTAAACGAAGAGGTCGACAAGTTACTAAAGGCAGGATCGATCTGCGAGGTCAAATACCCAGAATGGCTGGCAAACCCTGTAGTGGTAAAGAAAAAGAACGGCAAGTGGAGAGTTTGCGTCGACTTTACAGATATCAACAAGGCGTGCCCAAAGGATTGCTTCCCACTTCCTCATATAGACCGACTAGTCGAAGCAACAGCAGGAAACGAACTCTTGTCCTTCATGGACGCTTTCTCCGGCTACAACCAGATCCGAATGCACCCCGACGATCGCGAAAAAACGGCATTCATCACAGATCGAGGCACATACTGCTACAAAGTCATGCCCTTCGGCCTCAAGAACGCGGGTGCCACTTATCAGCGCCTTGACAACAAGATGTTCGCAGAACAGCTCGGCAAAACCATGGAAGTATACATAGATGACATGTTAATTAAGTCGGCAAAGGCAGAGGATCATGTCAGCCACCTTAAAACCTGTTTCGAGATCTTGGACAAGTATGGGATGAAGCTTAATCCGGCTAAATGTACATTCGGAGTAACCTCAGGCGAATTCTTAGGGTACATCGTCACCAAACGAGGAATCGAGGCCAACCCCAAGCAGATCAGCGCAGTACTCAAGCTTCCGTCGCCACGGAACAAGCGAGAAGTACAACGCCTCTCCGGAAGGATCGCTGTATTAAATCGATTCATCGCCAGATCAACTGATCGTTGCCTACCGTTCTACCAACTCTTGCACAGCAACAAAACTTTCGATTGGGACGACAAGTGCGAGGCCGCCTTTTCAGAACTGAAGGAATATCTCTCAACACCTCCGGTGCTCGCCAAACCAGATCAAGGGGAAACTCTTTATCTCTACATCGCCATCTCAGAATCAGCAGTTAGTGGCGTACTCGTCAAAGATGAAAGAGGCGAACAAAGGCCCATTTTTTATGTCAGCAAGGCGCTTGAAGCAGCAGAGACACGATATTCGGCCTCAGAAAAAATCGGATTTGCGATTATCATCTCGGCACGAAAGCTTCGACCATATTTCCAGAGCCACCCTATCATCGTCTTATCCGACATCAACATCCGCACTGTCTTGCACTCACCAACCCAGTCAGGACGACTAACAAAGTGGGCAATTGAACTCAGCGAATATGATATAAAGTATCAACCACGCAAGGCCCATAAATCACAGGTATTGGCGGATTTCTTAGTCGAGCTCCCATCCGACGTCATCGAGAACAACGAGCTCGAGCATACATGGGAACTACACACGGACGGTTCGGCCACACAGAAAGGATCTGGAGTCGGAATTCTGCTCAAATCTCCAACCGGTGAAGTACTTGAACAAGCATTGCGTCTCAACTTTCAGTCCACCAATAATGAAGCCGAATATGAAGCACTAATAGCCGGCCTCCGTTTGGCAAAAGCAGTCGGGGTCCAACATATAAAGGCGCACTGCGATTCTCAGCTCGTCACAAGTCAGTACAGCGGCGATTACGAAACCAAGGATGAACGTATGGACAAGTATTATCGACTCGTACAGAAACTCGCAAAGGAGTTCGCCACCTTCGAACTCACCAAGATTGACCGATCGGAGAACAAACCCGCCGACGCAATAGCCGCTCTCGCCACCAACCCGAATCCTTACAGAAGAACTATCCCAATTGACTCTCTTGACGAACCAAGCATCGAGCTTCCTCGTGGCGTCTGCGCCATCCGCGAAGAAACCGACTTGCTCGAAGACGAAGAACCAACAGTCGACCCCATCACCACACCACAATCATCTGACTGGCGACTTCCCATCAAGACATACATCCAGGATGGAACAGAGCCAGAGGACAAATGAGAAGCTCGAAGACTCAAAGCAAGAGCAGCACGATATACGATCATCGATGGCGACCTTTATCGATGGAATGCTTCCGGTCTGTTACTCATCTGTATCTGCGGCACAGAAACAGAGCGAATCATGACGGAAACGCACGAAGGCGCCGGAGGAAATCATTCCGGAGGACGATCTTTAGCGCTGAAAATCAGAAAGCACGGACACTACTGGCCGACCATGGTAGCCGACTGCGAAAGATATGCAACAACCTGCGAAAAGTGTCAAAGGCATGCTCACTTGATCAACTCCCCAACCGAGCTACTAACTTCTGGCGCTGCACCTTATCCGTTTATGCGATGGGCAATGGACATTGTCGGCCCTTTACCAAAAT
This sequence comes from Barbarea vulgaris, assembly GCA_963667165.1. Classification (NCBI taxonomy): domain Eukaryota; kingdom Viridiplantae; phylum Streptophyta; class Magnoliopsida; order Brassicales; family Brassicaceae; genus Barbarea; species Barbarea vulgaris. Next base: position 2,599,448 of record OY763891.1, read on the forward strand.
CTCGAGGTAAAAAGTTTATACTCGTTCTAACAGATTACTTCACTAAATGGGTCGAAGCAGCTGCATATTCTAAGATTGAAGGAGAAGACGTCGTCCACTTCTTGTGGAAATACATCGTATGTCGACATGGATTACCTTACGAGATTGTCACCGACAATGGAACGAACTTAACATCTTCAAAAGTGGAAGGATTCTGCGAAAAGTGGAGAATTCGGCTCAACAAGTCAACGCCAAGATATCCACAAGGGAATGGTCAAGCAGAGGCGACTAACAAGACGATTTTAGACGGTCTTAAAAAGAGGTTAGGAGTCAAAAAGGGCAAATGGGCGGACGAGTTAGACGGAGTACTCTGGTCTCATCGAACTACACCTCGGCGACCTACAAATCGATCTCCATTTTCCCTCGCACACGGCGTTGAAGCGCTCGCTCCGGCTGAAGCAAACATCTACACTTTACGGCGCTCTAAGCTCCCAGAAAATACCGACCTCAACACTGACATGCTACTCGACAATCTCGATGACATAGAGGAAATGCGCGACGAAGCTTTGCTCCGCATTCAGAACTATCAACAGGCAGCAGCTCGGTATTACAACAAAAAGGTCAGAAATCATTTTTTCGATCAGGGCGACCTCGTCTTAAGAAAAGTTTACGCAAACACAAGGGAATGCAAAAACAAGATGGGAGCTAAATGGGAAGGCCCTTATAAAATTTCTGAAGTCATAAAGCCCTGCGTCTACAAACTCGCGACGATGTCCGATGAGCCCATCATCCATCCTTGGAATTCGATCAATTTGAAGCGCTACTATTACTAAGGCATCACCCCGGCCTCTCCATCCGAAGCGTCAAGGCGATCAGTGAACTACGTTTTGACTTGATCCCGCCTCAACGGGTACGTAGGCAGCCCAGTCTCGGGTCCAGTCGCAAAAAAAAAAAAAAAAAAAAAAAAAAAAAAAAAAAAAAGAAGATCGACACATTGTAAAGAACTACGTTTGGCTTGATCCCTTTTACGGGTACGTAGGCAGTCTCTTACGAGGCACAACTATAATACTTAATAAAATTCTTTCGCAGTAAAGACCGAGCTACATCTCTCTGTTATTTCAACACAGACACATTCTGTTCTATTCGGCAAAGCGCCCGAGTCCTATCTGTCGACTTCACCGGTAACTGTTCATGACGTTCGATGCCCTGGCCAGGTATTCGATCCTCTCGGAAACATTATCCAGAGAAAATCGGGCCTAGTCCCAAAAATAATCAAGTCGCCCGAGACAAATAAGTCGACAACCGCACAATCGGGGCCAGACTTTAGACATCTAAAAGGGGGAAGTATAAGTCGAGGTCGCAACTCGCTTCCGTAACCTAAAAGCCGGGCCCAGTTCCCGCATTACCGCTCCAAGTCGCCTGAGACAAACTAAGTCGAACACATCTCGCACAATCAGGGCCTGACTTGGACATTTTCTAGGTAAGAGTATAAGTCGACCTCTTAGAAGGAAAGTCGACTTCTTCTAAAGTTGCGTCCAAAAAACCTAAAGCCGGGGCCAGTCCCGCACCTTTCTTACCAAAACACTTGGAACGCAGTAAGCCAAACCAACTTGCCACCAGCCAAGTATTGAGTTTGCCACCAGGTAAGTCTCGTCCGGGTAAGGCAGAAGACGTTCTGCGCTGGACCGGATTTACCAAATGAAGACTATGATCGCTGAATAAGCCGACCTAGATTCGCATAATAAGCCGATCCGCTGCTACAATATTTCTCAAGGAAACATCAAACTTCTCTAGGTCGATTATCCCCTACAGTTATTTAACCTGGACCGCCCCAACCACTTAATCATTTTCTCACATTAATTCAAGACATCTGATGTAAGATCGATAATAATCGACAAGAGAAAAACATAACGGATCGACATCAATATTTGGCATAAAATGTGCGAGTAAAAACCCCTCCGGGTAATGTTATTACAAACGTCTGAATACTGACCACATCCGGTCAGGAGCAAAAAAAAAGGGAAACAGAAAGAGAATAATTAAGTTGCTTTTGGAGCAGAAGAGTCCTCAGGCGGAGGAATGCTCAAGGTGACTTCGTCATTCGTCAAGCCATCGTTCAAACCGTAGGGAAACACATCGGCTTGATCAGCAAGCGGCAGCGCGCCAATAACCCTCTGCACGTCCAACTCTTCTTCTTGCAGTTCGACGATGTTCATCTGCAGAACCTCTTCTTTATATTGTTTCTCATACTCGGCGAACTCAGCGATCTTTGCCTCAGGAATTGCTTCGCCTTCTTCCTTGAGCATCTCTAAAGCCTCGCGAGTACCTTTGGCCTGCCTGTACAAGGACGCGACGTCAGTAGCCTTTTTCATGTCGACAAGGAACGCCTTAACCTTGTCAAAAATACTTTGACAGCCCTTCACGATTTCGTCCTTGATTCGGCGCTCTTTGGAAACATAGGCCGCCCTAGATGCCCTAAGTCGCTTACACTCTTCCTCGTTTCTCCTTGCGGATTCAGCCTTTTCCTTCTTAATAGCCTCCAGCTCGACCTTAAGCGGTTCATTCTCCGATTCGGCCTTGACACACCTTATCATATAATCACTACGCTCCATCTTTACTTGCTCCAGCTCGGCTTCAAGCTCTCTGACTCGCTCACGCTCCTGGTTGAACGAAATTCGAGCATTCGCAAGGGCGGTCTCTATTTTTGACGCCTCTAAGAGCGCCTTTTCAGCCCGAGTCGCCTTGAAATTTAACTTCTCGTAGAAGTTGTTCATGACTCTTCCCGCCTACGAACAATACACATAGTCAGGACGATAACACGGAGTAGTATACAAAAGAAAATAGATAAAAAAATCAAAGGCATTACCTTCACCATTAGCTGACACCATTCCTGGTATTGCTCCTCGTTCTCCATCTGCTCCGGAGGCGGCATGGGATGCGAAGATCCCCCCATTGCTCGGAACAGGTCGCCACAAGCGCGAGGATTCGAATGAATCTCGCCTAGGCCGCCGAAGACAGTGGTGCTCTTGGCCTTTTTCGCCGGAGGGGCACCCTTGGAAACTTCAGGGATCAGTCTCTTTTTCGGGTTCTTTGGATCGTCGACCTTGTCCTGAACGAGATCAATTATGCTGGTCTTTTCAAGACCAGAAGCCGAAACAGAAGAGGCAGACGGTTTGATCACTTTGGCGGTAGGCACCGGTTGTTTTTCTCCAGCTCTATCTTTGCTTGTCGACTTCACCACTGCAGAGTCGACATTCTCGCCCTTTGACACAGTCTGTTCCCTCTTATCAGTAGCCTTCGTATGAACAGAGGCGGCCTGTTTATCTTTGGCCGCTGAAGCTTTTTTCTTCTTGAGCTCGCCTGCAAAGCTCGGACCATCGTCCAGATTAAGCGGAGCCATAATCTCCTCCTCGTCAGTAATAGGATCAACGCGGTCCGGAGACAATTTCCACTTGCCTGACAACAAGAGGAACGAATAAAGGTTAGCCCGGTATAAACACTTGGGCAACAAAAAAAAAAAAAAAAAAAAAAGAAAAGGGGGGGGGAATGGCTATACCAGATATAAGTTTAGCTCGAGCGGAGGCAATCCTCGATTGTTGAATCTCTGGCCACTTCTGAAGACCGAGTCTCTTAATCGCCTCTACCTTCTCGGAAAAGTCTTTAGGCTGAGCCCGGAATGTTTCGTGAAGAGCTGCATATGGAAAAGAAATGGTTAGAAACCGACCAAAATCATCACAACTAAGCCGAGCTGAAAACTACCATATCCATCGACCCATCTCCTATAATAAAAATGAGCAGGAAGGGTGGAAGTCAGGTAGTCTATTTTCACAAAAAAATAATGTCTCTGCCACCCTTTCAAATTGTCTCCCCTCTCGTGCGTCATAAGGTTAAACTTCGGCTTCATGGAAACATAGAAGAGACTCCCTTTGACTCTCTTAATCTGGCACACTTCCTCCAGAAACTGGCTGCAAACGCCGACATTGGCTTCGGACGCAAGAACAATTAGGCCGACCAAATGACAGATCGACTTAGCTGTCAATTGTGACAACGCCAATCCTCGCTTGCGACAATAGACAACCAGCAATTCCGGAAGGGGGAACCACAAACAACCTTCCAGGAGGAAGGATTCATATAGGCATACGTATCCCTTAGGACAATGCCACGGTCACTCCTCCAAGGTCGGGATAATTATCTCGACTTCATCCGGGATACCGCACCAGGATCTCATCACCTGGATCGAATTGGTATCACTCCAGCTCGGCATAATTTCACTTGGGTTTTCACAGACAAAGTATTCGGGATCCCTCTTCATTTTCGGCCTACGGGGTCCCCTCTGCCTTTTTCCCCTCTGTTGCTTATTTTGCCTACCAGCCCGCCTAGACAAGTTCGGGGCTGGACTCTCGTTTGTCTCCGCCTCTTCGGTGTCGTCCTCCTTGTCTTCAGCATCTTCTTCTTCTCTTTCTACCTCCACAGTCTCGACGTTATCAGTCCGCCTACCAGAGAAATTTGGAGAATTCTCCTCAGACCACTCGTCGTCTTCCATGGCTACGATGGAGACAGCCGGATCCTTCTCAATGGCGACCCGAGAAGACTGAGCTTCCTCTAGCCGGCTACAGAGTTTAAGCCTCCGGTTTATCAGAGGCTGGTTATCATCATCGGAATCACTTTCATCTCGCAAATGAGGAATAGGAATGCTTTTCTTCGCAGCCATTCTCTAAGTACTAAATCCGATCTCTAATCGCTGAAGAACTCACTGAAATTCGAGAATCACGCCGGGAAATGACACGGTATTCGGCAAAGCTCACCGGAAAATAAGTAAAGCGAAACACGAGAATAAGAACTCAAGATCAGAGAGAAAAGAAATCTACCTTTTTAACTGGACGAAGAATGGCGAACCCGCGGCACAGACCCAGTATTTATAAAGGAAAAGCGACGCTTCAATTTCCAGCCTACACGACTCTTCGGCTTCGCGCCTTTAAACCTAGGCGCCGGTTCACTTTTCTCGATAAACGGAAATGAATAAAATAAAAGGCATTAAATATCTACCGAATATTCTAGAGATTCTTCTGATGACGTCATCAACTTCTCGAGGAAGCCATTGCTATTTTGACTTACTCTTTGCATGAATTTCCCTCCTTATAACAAGTCGAGCTACAGCATTCGCGAACAAGTCGGCCTTTGCACGAAGCAAGTATCGATATTCTTCAGTACTTAGTCGGTCTCGATTCAAATCAGGTCACTCTATTTACTTCGTCTGTCTACTTCTTACCCAAACGAACTGGGGGGGACCTACTGTTGGTACCGGGTTTAGCACCCGACCAATAACCCGACTCGAATCTCACCCGATTAAGTCTACAAAGCCCAGCCGACCTGGCCCATTGAGTATCTGACCGACTAGCTCGGCTAAATGGAAATCTACTTAGAAAAGGAAACATATAAAGCCGACCTGAAGAAAAAGGAAAGAAGAAAGGGCCCACGAAGCCGGCCCAATCCAAAATCAAGCCGACTTCGAATCTATATAAATAAAGAGCTTCGCCTTAGCAAGGAGGCATCCAGCAACCAAGAGAGAAGACCTAATTAAAAGCACTCGAGCTATTATTGTATTCTCTTAAGGTTGAAAACCCTAATTCCTCTGTAAACCCTTGATCAAGGAAAGATTATTAATAAAGAAACCGATTGAAACCCTATTGAGCTTTTAAGGTTCAACATATAACAATATTCTTACGATGATTTAACAAGTGTTTCATATGATTCAAGTGCTTTTAAGCCATTTTCAAGTATTTTTAGTTTCAAAAAGTCAGGTTTCTAAGCAAAAAAAATTTAAAAGGGAGAAAACACATCCGTTTTAAAAGGTCTGTTTTAAACTCTGATTTGGCTATTCCTCATGTATTGTTGAGCCGACATTCTTCTATGATTGGCCGAAGACTCCTTTTGAGACTAGTGTTGACTCTGATACAAGGTTTATTCGATCATTCTCTTATGGCCAATATCTCACGACATGTATTCCCATTCCACTCTTATTTGACCTCGAGGGTCCCTTGCATCCAAGCCTCTCCATCAGCGGCAGCTCCTTCTTCACCAATTCGCACACTAATGCTATTTCCTCCCTTGGGGAGAGACCCTTGTCACCGAATTCCCTTTTTATAGGGAGAACCCTTATCTCATATTACTCCAGCTTGGTGAGAACTTTTACACCATCTTCCTCCGTGTTGGAGTTCCCTTTTAAACGCTCAAAGGTCTTGAAGACATTACGAGCTATCCGTTTAGTTCGATTGCCTTTAATGGTAGAAGAACTTGAAATCGATTCCAAATCGATTACTTTTGAAGCTTTTTCGAAAAAGTTTCCGGCTTTCATCTTTGATTTAAACCGTTATTCTATCTTGTATTTTCATTGTCTTTTTAAGCTTATCGTAAGTATTTCGTACTCTTTGGCATAGAGCCCACTACTTGTAACTTGAAGCTGATCTTAATATTATGAGTTTGTCCAAAAAAAAAAAGGGAGAAAACACGTTTTACGACAGTTTCAAAGCTTCAGATTGTAGACCACTTTTTGAAGACCTTTCCGTGCACCAAATTCAAGATTATTGGTGTCATTGAAAAGCTAGAAGAGTCAAGTTTCACCTCCAATTGGAATCACTCAATATCGTTCAGCTAATCATAAGTTATGAAAACACTGAAGACATGTCCTACCTCGCCAGAAGCAAAACAAGCCGCAGCCAAGCATCAGACCCCGCACCATGAGGCCACGGTGCCGTGGACAAGACCTCCTCAGCCGCGCCCCCAAGGACCGATGCTGCGGTGGAGCATGAACGAGCCTCCTTTGATCCAAAACGACTACACTTCATTTATTTTGATCCAAGGAAACCCTAAACCGACTTTACATACCTCAAACACTATAATTACATGTTCTTAAGACCTATTAGAGTGTTTGAACGACGGCAGCACTATAAGAGGACAGCAACATATCACAAAGGAGTCCTGCGAATTTGATCATCATCACAACCACCTTGGAGAGAAGTCCTTTGAAGATCCAAGCACCTTGTTTTATCGTTCGTCATCGCTTTCATTAGTTTGTACACATTTTTGGGAGAATATTTATTTTGTAACTCTTAGAGAAGTAACTCTGAACCCTTTTTATTTTATTAATTCGTTTATCATGCATCCCTTTCATCACCTATGATTTTGTTTGCTTTGGTTATGTCTGAGTAGTTTATTAGTTGGGTTTGAGGGTGATTCAAAGGGAATTCTAAAATTGTCTAATTTGAGTGGTGATTTATAGGGTAGATTTCTTAGCAAAGTTATTCAGTCAAGCGTTATTTTAATGCACGTGTAAGTGTCATGAACCGGTTATGATCCTAGGAAGTAGACCCACCAAAAAGGCTGAACTCTATGAACCTGAAATAGATTTGAACGAGTTTTTCCTCAGGGCATGTTAGCTGAGTCATGGAGCCTAGTGAACCAATAGAACTTGATTAATTGTCACATATCTATCTGCGTTGTTGCCTGCTAATTAGTTAATTCTGGGAGTAGTTTAGGTATAGGTGATTTCATTTACAATATAAGCTTATTGAATATTCGTGTTTCTTAGTTTGAGAACTTGATAGTGACTAATCTCTATTCTTTGAATCCTTGAACATATATCGAGAGAGTTTCTAAAGGAAAAACATACATTAAGTGACAATGAAAAGGTACAAATAGTGCTAGTTTCAGTAGAAAACACTTTACCATACTAATTTCAGTTCAAATTTTACTATTAAGGGGACCAAAAAAAAAAAAAAAAAAAGAAAATCTAAAACATCAACATTTTATTGTAGTGAGAAAATATGTTCAAATTAAGTATCAAACACAACCAAATAGAACAGCAAATTACACAACACAATTCCATATCGGAAATTTGAAACCAAATGTAACAAACATGTTGTATTCCAAGTCTAAATTAAAAAAGTATGGGATCTACGAGCAAAATGCTCAAATATTCCTTGAGTTTTCCTTCGCGGTTGTTGTAGACATCATCCCCGGTATAGAGAACATCTAATGAACGATTGTAGTTGATGGATTGCATAAGAATTCGGTGTGGCATGTTGGTTGTTTTCAAGTATTCTTCGTTTACAATCTTGTTCATATCTCCAATCATCTTCTCAAGTTCTATACTGCCTTCTTCTTTTGTAACTCCGTGTTCGTTCATGTAATAGTTGAGTGCATTTGCAGTGTACCCTTTTCCCATATCCTCCTGATGGTATATACCAAAACGTTCAACACAATTACACTATGCCAATAGAAGTTTGTATCAAATTGACGAAACAAAGTCTATTAATCTAGTGATGTGGTCAAAGACATTATTCAATTATCAATGAAAACACATTTGGTCACTAGGAATTCGTTATTGGAGACTACTCTTGAATTTGGTGCATGAGGCCTGGTTATAAATATGACAACACCAGATTAACTGAATCAAACCCGTGATTAAATCAAATAAACGAGGCCAACTCTCAAGTTTTTTAGCATTATAAAGACCAGTCTTAAACCCAAATTAATGGAAAACTTAAGGTTGGAAATCGTAAACATACTTATATGCATTTGGAATGCCAATTCAACCAAAACAGTATGTTTTTGTTTGGACCTTCAGAATTTTAAGACTAGTCCCAATAAAAATCATGTTTTTCGAAAATGGGAATCAAACATAGATTTTAATTTGAGCTAATAGAAACCAAACCAAAAGCAAATTACATGTATCTTGAAAAATAGTACCTCAAAGTCGGCTATGTCATCCATGAGACGGGTCTTTGCACCTAAAGTCCGAACGAGCTTTGGTCTAGATATTAGCCACTCAAAAGCTTCTTTCTTACCAATGTCTCCAAGTCCCATGATAGAACATGCTATGGTTGCATACGTTCCAATCTCGACTCCACCAGACTCTATATACTCATCAAAGGTAGGAACATGACCTCCTCGTGCCCATTTGACAAGTTCGAGGTTTGTCCTCGCAATTATTTTGAACTGCTTTCCAAAAATATTAAACATGAAACAACTTTAATACCAGCCAATGAACGTGGGTTTGGGGACATGAATCATAAACTTTTCTAAGTAAATCACCTCTTCTATCATCTTCTCCAACACAAAAGATCTTTCTTGTGACCTCAATATTTCTCCATACTCTTTAAAAAGATACATAACAAATTTGAAGGCAGTCTTCATGTGACCTTGAAGATTTTCTGTGTAATCGGGATCCCATCTGTTCATTCATATAACAACGCACAAATGATAATAGAGTATATATTTTTTTTATCAAAAAAAAAAAAAAAAAACTAGAATATATACTCCACTTATCACTAAATGGTTTTTGTGATACAACCCATGAATCTTTGCAAAGTATACAGTTGAGGTACCTTTCCAGACAATCAACCAGGCTTTTAACTTCAGGAACTGAACCATAAGTATCGCAGGCATCGTCTAGATAGGTGATCACTAAATATAACTTAGCTGACATAATTCTCCCAAGTGAAAATTGTGGCTCAAAGTACATCATCAAAGCTGCTAACCAAGTCTCGACAGTTCTTTCTCTGAAGTTAGGTGGGAGGCTCGACGTATGGTCTAGTTCCCTCCACCACCTACCAAAATATGTAAAACATTAAATATATGCAGTTGAAAAAACTCGTAGCCAGCTCTGTAAGAAGAAAAGTAGATCGTGCACAAATACATTGTGATGGCCTTTAATTCTTGAAAGTAATGAAGTTGCAAGAACTTGAAATTAAGCTTGGCTAGCTTGAGCAGTGTGTCGTCGTGGTCTTCTTCTTGTTCATAGAACGAAATATACTCCCTTGCAACCAGAGCTTGCATGTTCCGGTGCTGAGGTATGTGAAGAGCCTTTTGTATAAGCTTTGATATATGTGGTGGACACACTCTGCGACCCGTAGCTAGTGGCTCCAAGTGGATCAATGTGAACCTTAACGCTTCATCCAATATATGATCTATAGTTGTCCCTAAGTGCACTGCTTCGTAGAAGCTTAGCATACCCTTGACATCTTCTATTAAAATTTCCTTGAATTTACCATCGTTTCCTTTGAATCTATTGAAAACATCTGCATGGAAAGGAACAATTTTTGTTCGAAATATTCGAAATCGTGTTGGTTCTTAATTCTTATTGTAACTAATCTAAAATATTACTTACCGGACAACATATTATGACCATATGTTCTAAAAACCCGAAACATGATGGAGACTGTGTACAAATCATTTTCATCAGCGATCAAATCATTTATTTTCTCGAAATAATTTTTCAGGGACTCTTCGATCTCGTTCTCAAAATGATAAGAGAGACCAAGACTGTCAAGAAAATGAATCAAAAGAATTGTCCTCTTCATTGCGTCTCTGTCTCTGGAAGACAACATGAATATGTCGTCTCTTACTTTATGCTTTAGTACTTCAATCTCTCTGGCAAGAACATCAAAATCCTGGAAGTTGATACAACTCAAAGATCTTTATATACACATATCTAACGCTCAGCATATAAGGGGTCTAGATTGACAATAATTTCAACACCATTTACCTAAAAGCTCTCAGTTTTAGCTAGATTCAACACTTCTCTAAATACAAAATACTCGTATAAAATATCGTATAATAACAAATACTCGGATTGGTAATAATATTTAGGAAATCAAAATTATACTCGAAATATGTATTTAAACAAATGGATAGGATAATACAAAAATGTTATTTCTACTTACTTAAAATAAATATATATTGTTAAGGGGGCTAAATTAGTATAAAATAGGATTAGTTGTTAAGGGGTGTCAGTCGATGTCCTGCGGTACGGTACAATAAGAATTAGGTTTCGTAAACCTAATAGGATTGTGTGTCGGGTTTTGAACCTTATATAAGAAAATCTAAAATTGTAATATTTATTATCATTTAAATAATAAGAACCATAGAAAAGTGTATTCATTTCAAACAAGTTTCTCTTTCAATTTTTCTTTTCGTTTTTGCTTAAGGTTTTGATTAAATTTGTCATGGATTTACAACAAGAAAGGTATATGTAATTCACATTTACAAATCACTATTCAAACAAGTACTTGTCAGATTCCTGTTTAAATATTTGGGTTGGCTAGGGAAAATTTTGGATAATTTCTGAAAATTTTGGTTTGAGAAGTACTGGTCAGATTTGTGTTAAGTACTTTAAAGTAGGCAAAGCATTAATGGTGTATGGTCAAGATAGTAGTGGATAAGGATAGTTTAGATTATCCAAACTCCAAAGTATGTCAGTAATATGAATATTGGATAGGTAAAACTACCAAAAATAGTACTCTTTGAAAAATTTAAATGTCAAATGGGGACTTTTAGTCTTTAAAAATATACCATATGAGTCTCCATTTGAAGATAAATTTACTTATTCTACCAAATTATATAGAAAAATAACATATAATAATTCCACGAAATTTCATATTCAGTCAAAATTAAGTTATTATTATTTAGAAATATGAACACTAGTCACTCACATATGAACAGATTGTAGGTGGATTAATATAAATAAATGGACTCACCGAATCAGCGATGCAAAAACTGAGAAACTGATCACCCCATTGAGAGGGTGGCAATGTTGTAAAATTTAAGAAGCTTTCCTGATCAAGAATTTTGTTTTCCATTGAGAGAGAGAGAGAGAGAGAGAGAGATGTGGTGGTGGTGGTGAACAATTTGCAAGATGCTAGACATATTTTATATAGGACGGAAGTCATGCAGGGCCCGGCGGCTCAAACATATCCGACGGAAGTCATGAGGGGCGGCTCAAACATACGATTGTTGGTGCTATGGAAACAACTTGGCCTACTAAAAAGTTAATAAATGGTAATGCACACAAACAAAGATTTTAGAAGATTTTTTTTTTTTTTTTTTTTAATCTTTTCTAAAAAATCTGTTATTCAACTTCTGGTTTTTAAATCACTTCTCAAATCTTTTGTTTTTGAAAACGAAATTTATGTAAATCACTCAAAATAACTGATGTAGCGGAAGCTTTTAGGATAGAACTAGAGATCCGTTGATTCCTCGGAATACCGGATAACTAGATTTGAGAGTCCTTCTCTCAGGGCTTTCGTAAAAGCTCTTAGGGTTTGTGAATACTCTTCACAGTGATTAATCAATTCATAAAATAACTGAATACAATAGGATACCTCATAAGGCTATTTATAGTAAAACATAAAACCCTAAATACTTAGAATATTCTAGAAAGCTTTAAAAGATAAACATTAAAATATAAATATAAATAAAAAAATTATCTAAATAATAATGAAATAAATAATAAAGATATCTGGAAGATATTCAAATATCTCTCTGCATCATTCTCTCCGGGTTGAAGAAGATTCGTCCTCGAATCTTAACCGTGGTCTTCGATTTCAAAACTTCTTCCGTTCAAAACATCCAACAATTTCTTCTCTTTTTTCCTAACTTCCATCGATAAATTTCTTCACACACAAGTAAACAAATATTGTCACAAGTATGCACCAAAATTGCACCAAACGAATACTCTGAGATATTCGCTCAAACTGGATTTTGCACGAAATCTGCAGTAGTTAGGTTCTGCACTGATTCTGTAAAGCTCGAATTTTGCACGAATTCCGTGCACATAAAATTCCGCACCTTTTTCGCACGAATCTGATTATGCATGAATTTTGCACGATTCAGATTCTCAAAATCACTTTCTCAAAAGACGAAGTCTACAACCATGACATCGTCTTCATATGTGTCGAAGATCGGATCACCATAGATCTCTCTGTAGATCTCAAAGTTTTCTTCTCTTTCAACGAATGGACTTTCGTCCTGGATAGGATAGATGCTTTGACTCACCATGACCACCAGAATCGGTCTTTGATTGAGAAACCAAAGAGACGCCGCTCTGATACCAACTGATGTAACGGAAGCTAGATAGATGCAATGATCTTATTTAGTCTGAGAATACCTAAGATCAATGCCTTCCTGGATTCGTTGAGATCTCTCTAGATCTACCGAAAATAAGGATTAGAGAATACTCTTCTCTGAAAAGCTTAAAAGCTCTATAAATTTATTATTCAATCAACTGAATCACGTGAATACTCTTAAGAAATCAAAGAGACGCAGCTCTGATACCAACTGACGTAGCGGAAGCTTCTAGGATAGAATTAGAGATCCGTTGATTCCTCGGAATACCGGATAACTAGGTTTGAGAGTCCTCCTCTCAGGGCTTTCGTAAAAGCTCTTAGGGTTTATGAAATCACCTTCTCGAAAGATGAAGTCTACAACCATGACATCATCTTCATATGTGTCGAAGATCGGATCACCATAGATCTCCCTGTAGATCTCAAAGTTTTCTTCTGTTTCAACGAATGGACTTTCGTCCTGGATAGGATAGATGCTTTGACTCACCATGACCACCAGAATCGGTCTTTGATTGAGAAACCAAAGAGACGCAGCTCTGATACCAACTGATGTAGCGGAAGCTTCTAGGATAGAACTAGAGATCCGTTGATTCTTCGGAATACCGGATAACTAGGTTTGAGAGTCCTCCTCTCAGGGCTTTCGTAAAAGTTCTTAGGGTTTGTGAATACTCTTCACAGTGGTTTAACAAAACCTCTTTAAATCTTTCGATTAATCAATTCATAAAATAACTGATTACAATAGGAGCCCTCTGAAGGCTATTTATAATAAAGCATAAAACGCTAAATACTTAGAATATTCTATAAAGCTCCCAAAAGATAAATATAAATAAATAAGAAAATTATCTAAATAATAATAAAATTAATAATAAAGATATTTGGAAGATATCCATATATCTTTCTGCATCAATAACTCACAGTCTCTTGCTATTCAAATAAGAATTTGTATCAAATCTACTATTATTCAAAACTTAACAATTGTTTTTAAAACAGTATTGAACACTGATTTTGGGAAATTTTAGATATTTTTAATTAAAAAATAGGAATGAAAAGTTCACACTTCTAGTGATGTTGTTATTTGGAAGGAAAAACTGTAAAAATAGTTTCATCCTCCCAAAAGAAAAGTCTCATCGTCATATCGCTTTTTTATTTTTAACTTTCAGAAAGAAAAACTTTCAGTGGTTTCAGAAACACACAAAAGGTACGGATCAATATAACAAGAAAAAGAAATACAGTTCGCAAGAGCACAAGTCAAACTTTTTTTTTTTTTTTAGACTTGATATCAAGAAACTCAGAGCCATCATTGCATGTGTTAGATAGAAACATAATTTGAAACTCAGAGGCATCATTGAGGTCAAATCCAAAAATATCTTACAAGTTATAAGATTATTCAAAATTATGTTTCTATCTAACACATGCAATGCATCTTGTAGAGTTTGGCAAGTAAAGAAGGTCATCTTATAGGCCTTGAATGGCTTTGGATTGTTCCATAATCTATTTTGTATCCATTCGTGATTTAAAAAAAAAATAGATTCTCTAAAATGTAGGGAATCTGGATTTTGATGGTTTTTGACATTTACAAAAAAATCCAAAATCCTCATTTTAGTAGTTTTTAAGAGATTTTGTTGGGTCATTTTTTTTACTTTTTTTTTTCTTTTCTAAAATTATTACATTTATCGTCATTTTTATGGGTTTTAATAATTTTGTTAAAACTAAAATCCTATTCTATGGGAAATTTCCATAATTTACCCGTAAATTTTTGTTTTATATATTTAATTCTATTATAAATCAAAATATTTTTATTAATTAATAAATCTAAATACTAATTTTTCTATATAGAAGCAAAGTCTATATTGATAGTAGTTTATGCAATAATGTGTTATTTTTATGCAATAAGCTTGACTATTTTTTTGGTATTATGAAATTTTGTAAGTTTTTATTTGACTATTAAAATTTAATATAATTATTTTAATAATTTCCAACACATATAATCAAAACTAAAAATTATATATAAAAACCAAAAACTAAATAAGTTATCATTCAAGTTTTTGAAAAACTAAAATCTACACTAAAAATCAAAAACCAAAAAACTCACAAACCAAAATCCAAAAACTAAAAACCAAAAACTAAAACCACTAAAAATCTTCCAACCATTTATGGCCATAGTGTTAGCTATCGAGCAAGAAGAAGCTACAGAAGCAGAAGAAACAAGGAAAAAAATCTTCACAAAGAGGTGAGAGATCTTGGCCGTTGCCCCAAACTATGTGATCGAGTGATGTTACTAAGTTTTAAGATATACATTTGTAGAACTTGAATAGTATTCGGATACAGTTATAAATATTTATATATTTTAAGTCATTAATTAGAAATAACAGTAATAGTAAAACGTAAAATAGCTGGCAGGAAGAGAAACAATTATTGGAAAAGAATATAATTCTTGGATGGATGCATTTATCTTGTCGAAACGTACCTGAATATGGAAAACTATGTGTGATTTATCGCAAAAACTCAATCATGAAAAAACCGTAAAACCCGTATACTTAAAAACTTGCTAAAAACGGTGAACTGATCCCAACCGGTGAATCATCAAAAGTCAAAACCCAATCCTTGAACTTTTTTTGAGTTTTCCACCATTGGCTTTTGGTGTGTTTTTAGGGTTAGACTATCTTTTTGTTTATTTTTGTGTCTCTTTAGATTTAAATTTTCAAAAACTAGATGCGCCGAAAGAAAAAATATTGGAAGAGTCTACTATACTAGTATTAAATTAGAGTCATATTTATAAGTGTATTTTTAAACACTATTTAAGTCAAAACAAATAGAATACAAATAATTGTTTCTATGTATTCAAATATTACATTTGCATCTTTTTCTTTCTCTTCTTCATCATTTATTTTCTGATGTAATATTAATACAATATTAATATAAGAATTATGATTCTCCTATCATTTTTATTAAATTTTATTTTTAAATTATTTTGAATTATTATATGATATATATAATATATATATAATTAATTAAATTTTATAATTTTTTTTGTATATATTGTGATTCAAAATTTTAAAAATAGACATATATTACGTAATCAAAAAAGAAAAAAAAAATCTAAAGTTCCATATTGACTAAAATGTTTGGATAATAGTTTAAAATTATATTATAAAATGTCCAAAATAATTTTAAATACGAATAAACAGAAAACTTGTTTTATAAAATTGTTAAAATAATATCTTTTATATTTTTTAATAATGATAATTTTGAAAATGACCAAAATAGCTGGCAGGAAGGAAAACCTACCCGGTAACAAAAGATCTGAAAATGAAAAAAAAAATATATAATAAAATAAACAATTTGATCATTGAATTCAACGTAACAAAATTATAATTAAATTGTAAGACAAATCAGATTTACCCACGTGGCCATGTCCTATACAATTTTTTTTTCTTTTTTTTTTTCTTTTTTGAAATTTCGAAGTGTTATACTTGATGACCAGTTATAAAAGTAAGAGCATTCACAACCATAGGTTCTAATCTAGAAACTCATACTAAAAAAAATTAAAAAAATTCAAGAAAAGAAGGAAAATGTCACATACGTATCTTCCCACAGAGACGTTTATAAGATTTATATGCCATTTGTTATTTGATAACTGGCTTATATCTTTTAAATAAATAAAATAAAATAAAATATATTTTTATTTATTTTCAAGAGATTTAACGATCTCTAAACGATGTACATGCTCTAAGGTCAAGTAGGCTCCTCTGTTCCATACATCAAATCTTTAAAAAAAAAAAAAAAAAACATGACGGCCATTTCTAGTCTCTTCAAGAACCCAAGTATGGACTATGTTGTAATTGTGATCGCTGTAGCTTCTGTTTTCTGGTTCGTTTGGCTCTACGCCAAAAACAAACGGCGATCTCCACCGTTGCCTCCCGGACCATGGGGCCTTCCCATTATCGGAAACCTTCCATTCCTCAAACCAGAGCTTCACACCTACTTCCAAGGGCTGGCTAAAAAGCATGGTCCAATTTTCAGACTTTGGCTCGGGGCCAAGCTAGCCATCGTAGTCACCTCACCTGAACTGGCCCAAGAGATTCTCAAAACGCATGATGTCATCTTCGCGAACCATGATGTCCCTGCGGTGGCTCCAATCAACACGTACGGTGGTATAGAGATTGCTTGGTCTCCATATGGACCAAAGTGGCGAATGCTTAGGAAACTATGTGTTAATAGGATACTAAGCAACGCTATGTTGGATTCATCCAATGAACTCCGTCGCCGAGAGACCCGGAGAACCATCCGGTATTTGGCTGATCGTGCTCGGGTCGGGTCACCGGTTAACCTGGGAGAACAAATATTCTTGACGATTTTGAATGTTGTGATGCAGATGTTGTGGGGCACGACGGTTAAGGAAGAAGAGAGGGAGGTTGTTGGAGCCGAGTTCTTAGAATTGATTAGAGAGATGAACGACCTCCTGCTAAAGCCTAATATCTCCGATTTTTTCCCGGTATTGAGCCGGTTTGATCTTCAGGGTTTGGTTAAACGTATGCGAAAACCGGCTCAGAAGATGGACCAAATGTTTGACCGGATCATTAACCAACGTCTGAGGATGGATAGGGAAAGTGATGAGAAAACTCAAGATTTTCTAGATGTCTTGTTGAAAGTGAAGGATGAAGAAGATGAAAAGACAAAATTGACTATGAACGATGTCAAGGCTTTGCTCATGGTAAGTAAATATTGTTTTCTAGTATCTACTAAACTATTAAAAAAATCCAATCTTATAGGGTGTTTCCAAACACTCTATAAGCATACAATTAAAAAATTTATGCCTAATCCTATATCTAAACACCCATAAAAGGAAATATTAATTCCACCAAAATTAAATTAAACACTTTATTTCCATCTTTTTCTTTCTCCTCTTTATCATTTATTTCTTTTTCTAATATTGCAATATTAATATTAATACTATGAATTATAATTCTCCTATCACATTTGTTAGATCTTATTTTCAATTTATTTAAAATTATTATATCATATATATAATTAATAAAAAATTAAATTTTTTTCTCCATATATTATGATTCAAAATTTTAAAAACGGACATATATTACTTAATAAAAAAAAAAATATGTTCAACATCTCACATTGATTAAAATTTTGGTGGATGGTTCAGAATAATATTATAAAACACACAAAAATGATTTTAAATGCAAATTAGCAAGAAACTTGATTTATCATGCGTCCAAAAACTTATTCAGTTTTATCCAGTTCATTAGTTGAAATAATTTAAAAGTCCCATATCGATTAATTTTTTTGTGCAACAGTTCAAAGTCATATTATAAAAAAGACCAAAATTATTTTAAATACAAATGTTTTTAAAAATGTCCGGTTTAATTTGGTACTTATTGAAATAATTTAAAATAATATTTAAAATTTAAAATATTTATTCGTTTTAACTCTATTAAAATATTAAGTTTAAAATACTATTAATACTAAAACTATATAATATCGACTAATCAATAATATATATATAACTACATATTTATAATAATAATAAATTATTTAGTAAAAATTATTTTAAATATAAATAGACTAAAAATTCTAAAATAATCAATCCGAAATTGAATGGAAAGTTTCCGACAACTGTGGGACAATACGGGTTTTTGTCCCAAAATGAGAAGGTTTAAGACAAGTAAAACTGATCATAAAATACATAATAAGTATAATTACTATTTTCAATATTAGAACTAATTACCAAATATTAAAATGAGTTTAGATAGGACTGACAATTACATATGATTTATAATTGTATTGTTTTTTTTTAGTTCAGATTAATTTAATATTTAATTCAGTACGATTTGGTCTAAATTGTTTGAATGAGAGTATAGAACATCATTCATTTGGCGTATGTTTGATTCAAATAACAGAAATTTGCTATTGTTACAGAGAAATAAAACAATTTGATGTTGAAAGCACGTTAGATATATTATAAAAAATAAATAAATAAAAACTACAAATATTAACAGAAATAAAAATATTTATAAACATTATAAAAATCAAATTAAAATTATACAAATAAAATAAAAATATTTATTAAAAATAAAAATAAAAACAAATATAATTTATATTCAAATAATTGACCCGCGGTATACCGCGGGTACAAATCTAGTTTCACTTATAATCGGCTAAATTCATAATCATACCCTAATTTATCCCATTTAATCAAAAAAAAATATATTTAGGCCCACACTAAGGGGTGTATTTTTTTTTATTTTCAACTAAAGTTTACAAATAGCATGTACAATATTTTTTTTTATTTTGAAAATTTCCTAATTTTT
Source organism: Barbarea vulgaris (assembly GCA_963667165.1). Taxonomy (NCBI): domain Eukaryota; kingdom Viridiplantae; phylum Streptophyta; class Magnoliopsida; order Brassicales; family Brassicaceae; genus Barbarea; species Barbarea vulgaris. The sequence continues at coordinate 2,618,655 of OY763891.1, forward strand.
TTTTTCATTTTTTAAGCATCAATTATTCCTCTAAAAACTATAAAAACCACAACACATGATGCAACTAAAAATTTGTGGGTGTTTTTTTCCTCTTTAGGATATGATGTTTTCCAGTTTTTTGTAATCTTGATAAGATTTTGAATATTAATATATTAAGTTATTGATTTTCTAATCTTTTCAGGGTTGATGTCATAGTGAAAAATGTCATTTTGACATTTTTAATTACTAAAAATTTTTTTGGATTTTTTTTTTCCATAGGTTTCTATTTTTTTTTTTTTTTTCTAAGATTTTCTCTACGGCTTTTTCTTCTATTAAGTAAAAAAGTCATGCGTCATATGATAAATTAGGCATCCACATAATAAAGTAAAGGGACTATCACGTTTTCATATCTATTAAATAAAGAGCAAAATAAAGATATCCCAAGAAATTAGTATTTGACAGCAATATGTCATATCACTGTCAATTAATTTCAATTTTGTCCATTGTCGTTTGGAAAGCTAACTCGAACTTTGTAGCTATATATATTTGTTAATTTGGCTTGTTTAATAATATATAGGACGTGATCCTCGCTGGTACAGACACATCGTTACACGTCATAGAATTCGCGATGGCCGAGCTATTGAAGAAACCGGAGATCATTAAGAGAGCTCAACAAGAACTTGACAAAGTTGTGGGCAAAGACAAAGTTGTGGAAGAATCTCACATCCCTAAACTTCCATACATTCTCGCCATTATGAAAGAAACTCTTAGGCTTCACATGATTATTCCATTCCTTGTTCCTCACCGCCCGTCACAAACCACCGTTGTGGGCGGCTTCACCATCCCTAAGGATTCAAAGATTTTCATCAACGTGTGGGCGATCCATAGGAATCCAAATGTATGGGAGAATCCACTTAAGTTTGATCCCGACCGGTTTCTTGATAAGTCTTATGACTTCAACGGAAATGACTTCAACTATTTCCCATTTGGCTCTGGTCGTAGAATATGCGTGGGGATGGCCATGGGAGAGAGGGTTGTTCTTTACAATCTCGCTACGTTTTTGCATTCTTTCGATTGGAAAGTTTCACAAGGAGAGAGTGTGGAGGTTGAGGAGAACTTTGGGATTGTGTTGAAGCTGAAGAATCCACTTGTTGCCACGCCCGTGCTAAGGTTGTCCGATCCAAATCTTTATCTCTAAGGTATAAGATCTACACATAAGGAAAACTGAATGTTCTACTGCTAGCTTATATATGTGTTGTATGGATTAATAAATGTCGTACTGTTTAAAACCAAAAATACAATAAAAACAATGTCGTACTGTTTCCATTTACATCTATAATAATTTTGAAAACTTAGGTTCAATACTATCTCTATATAAGTCTATTTATGATATATAACATATAGAGGATTAACCAAAACCATTCTCAAATCAACGTGGACCATAGACAATAAACAAACAATAAACGTGGACCAAAACAATGACCATGGACATAAAGACCAGAAATTGAAAAAATCCCCATGGACAAGTTAGTAAACACAATAAACCAAGTGGTCTTGGTCTAGTCGCTTCCACTTGAGGAAGGAAGTTGCCATGTTGGTCTAGGCCAGTGATCGATTCTCCTCAAGCGTGAAAACATTAATCATTTCTATTTGGCCAGAGGCATTCACATGGCCTTCTCCAAGCTCTGGAGAGATTATGGAGCTTGGCCCGGAACCTTCTGATTAACAAAAAAAAAAAAAAAGTTAGTAAACATAGATAATTTGTTCCACTTAATAAAGTATTCGAGTTGATGAAGTAGCTAGATATACAAATGGATGGACATTACCAAACAGATAGATCTAGGAGTTTAGAAGTTGTTGGTGTTATCCAGAGACTCACTGAGTCGTCAGACGCGGATCTAATATACTTTATAATTATTATCTTCACAAAGAGACGAGAGGATCTTGGTTGTTGCTCCAAACTATATGATCGAGTAAAGTTATTAATTAGACTACTAAATCCTTTATCTTTTATAACTAGGTTTTATAAGATTTTCATATTCGGTTAACTTCATCAACACATTTCAACTAAACCAGAAAATGATATTTTCTTAAGTCACTAAAATCTTAAAGATGTATTGGATCTGTGAGTAATGTGAAGATACCATCCTTAAATTTTCCTTCAAGGTTTTTGTAGACATAGTCTTCTGTATAGAGAATGTCTAACAAGCATCTGAAATTGATGAATTGGTTAACCATCCGACAGGAAAATTGTAGCAATCTTGAAGCAGTCCTCAAAACCTGCTTGATACTTCCAACCATCTTCTCTAGTTCTATATGAACATCTTCTTTGGTAATTCCATGTTACTTCATGTAATAATTAAGTGCGCTTGTGATATGCCCACTGATCATACCACAATTCAATTTATGTCATTAACCAAATTTTACCGTGGTATTATTAGTGTGCATAACATGTTTAATGACCTAATTGAATTGTGGCCATAACATGCTTAATAACCTAAATTCAATTTAGCTGCAAAGAAATGTTTAACTTCATCAATATTTCTAAAACAAAATTTTACCTCAAAAATATCGGTTATGTCATCCATTAAACATGTCTTTGCAGCTAGGGAACATACAAGTTTTGGTATCTTAGCAACTCATAGTATTCTTTCTTTATGAAGTCCTATCATTCAACATACCATGGCTGCATATGCATACTATGTTTTTAGATAACCACTGGAGATCCAGTCATCGAGTTCTCAAAGTTGAAGGTAGGAGCATGCCCCTTGGCAAGAGTTTCCCACAAACCCACCATAGGTTTATTTATATGCGCCAAAATCCAATACTTTTGTTACTATTAGAACCGCACCGCATTTTTTTTCTGAAGTTGTCTCACATGTGTATGTTTCCATTTGGAGCCTAACATTCAGAAAAGTGCAACTGTGCAATCCTTTTCCTGAAAATCATAGACCCACCTATCACTAGAACACTTTGCTTGGATTCAGGACCGATCGATCATGAATTTAAAGTGGTTCAAACGGAAAAATAATTCATGACCTATTTATTTAGAAGAAAAAAACAATTCATTTTGGTGAGTTTCAGACTTCCCACCTCTTCCTTACTCTGATTGTGATTTACCAACTAAACTAACGGATTTTTACAAAACTTTCTGCCGATAAAACTAATAAACTAATGATCGGCTACAAACATGGATTTGGACCGCTTGTGCCGAGAGCCAACATGCTTGGATTTGTTCATGCCCATCTGAATTTTCTGAGTTTTGCTTGCTAGATGAATTTTAAGTATAAAATATAATACTACATTTTTACTCTTTATTTTATTATTAGGCACTACCATGGGCGGATCCACTTTACTAAAAGGTAGGTCACTTGCACTAGGTAAATTATATTAAATTGAATTTTTACATGTAGTTATGTTATATATATATGTGGTGTAGTGGTAAAGAATGCACCACCCAAACTATGAGATTGTGAGTTCAAAGCCCACTCAATACATTTTTGCACATGGTTATTAATTTTGCTGGGTCCGCCCATGGGCACTACAGTCATAGCCTGAATGTTATAAAAAGTTAGATTTGTTCATCTTGATAGAACCATTCTTTGTAATTCCCATAAAATAACAAACTAAAATTAATGTTTTTATAAATAATATAACGAATGGAAAAAGAAGATTGTATATACACAGAGGAGTGTAACCCATGTTGTGGTGTCTTTTCATACTTTATCTTCGGATATTGAGGGTGGGGTGTCTGTCATGCCAAACGAATAATATTGCAAAAATAAAATAATCTAATTTCTCTTAAAATTGCCAGAGCATGGGAATAAATTTTATATTGATAACCAGAAAATCTTACTCCAAAATGAAGACTAAGATTTGAAATTTAAGAAAATTCAAGTATTCTTATCATTTAAGTTGTCTACAGTTGTCAACTATATTAAATTTCATGACGTAAATTCGCGTAAATATTAAATTTTATTTCACTTCAAACAAAGATGTTGTGTGTCTAAATAAAGTTTTAGGTTTTGGTCCGATGTTTTATACTCCTTACTAGATTTGTACCCGCGGTATACCGCGGGTCAATTATTTGAATATAAATTATATTTGTTTTTATTTTTATTTTTAATAAATATTTTTATTTTGTTTGTATAATTTTAATTTGATTTTTTATAATGTTTATAAATATTTTTATTTCTGTTAATATTTGTAGTTTTTATTTATTTATTTTTTATAATATAACTAACGTGCTTTCCACATCAAATTATTTTATTTCTCTGTAACAATAGCAAATTTCTGTTATTTGAATCAAACATACGCCAAATGAATGATGTTCTATACTCTCATTCAAACAATTTAGACCAAATCGTACCGAATTAAATATTAAATTAATCTGAACTAAAAAAAAACAATACAATTGTAAATCATATGCAATTGTCAGTTATATCTCAACCCATTTTAATATTTGGTAATTAGTTCTAATATTGAAAATATTAATTATACTTATTATATATTTTATGATCAATTATCTTTGTCTTAAACCTGCTCATTTTGGGACAAAAACCCGTATTGTCCCATAGTTGTCGGAAACTTTCCATTCCATTTTGGACTGATTATTTTAGAATTTTTAGTCTATTTATATTTAAAATAATTTTTACTAAATAATTTACTATTATTATAAATAAGTAGTTATATATATATATATTATTGATTAGTTGATATTATATAGTTTTAGTATTAATAGTATTTTAAACTTAATATTTTAATAGAGTTAAGCAGAATAAATATTTTAAATTTTAAATATTATTTTAAATTATTTCAATATGTACCAAATTAAACCGGACATTTTTAAAAACATTTGTATTTAAAATAATTTTGGTCTTTTTTTATAATATGACTTTGAACTGTTGCACAAAAAAAATTAATCGATGTGGGACTTTTAAATTATTTAAACTAATGAACTGGATAAAACTGAATAAGTTTTTTAAAAAAATTTGGACGCACGATAAATCAAGTTTCTTGCTCATTCGCATTTAAAATCATTTTTGTGTGTTTTATAATATTATTCTGAACCATCCACCAAAATTTTAATCAATGTGAGATGTTGAACATATTTTTTTTCTTTAATTGAGTAATATATGTCCGTTTTTTAAATTTTGAATCATAATATGTAGAGAAAAAAATTTAATTTTTTATTAATTATATATATGATATAATAATTTTAAATAATTTGAAAATAAGATCTAACAAATGTGATAGGAGAATTATAATTTATAGTATTAATATTGCAACATTAGATAAGGAAATAAATGATAAAGAGGAGAAAGAAAAAGATGCAAATAAAGTATTTAATTTAATTTTGGTGTAATTAATATTTCCTTTTATGGGTGTTTGGATATAGGATTAGCTATAAACTTTTTAATGTTAGACTTATAGAGTGTTTGGAAACACCCTATAAGATTGAGTCTTTTTTAATAGTTTAGTAGAAGTAGAAGTAGATGTTCTAAATTAATAGAAGTTTTGAGTCTTTTTTTTTGTTCTATTTTATTAGATGTTTTGTTAGTTTTTATGCAAACTTTACATTTTGAATGGCTAAATGAATTTTAAATAAAACATTAAATGATAATTTTGTAAATAAAAATAAGTTTCTTAATATGTGTGCTTTTAGCCAAAATATCTATTAATTTGGAACAGAGAGAGTATATGTGAAGTGGGTTTACAAAATATTTTTACCAAAAGACATTGAATTAGTCGGATTCATTTGATCCAAACAATGGTGTTAATAAAAATTTAAAAATAATTCGGGAAAAGTAACTAAGATAAAGACACAAATTCTAAATAAAGGATAGTAAGTTGACAAAAGTTTCTAAGAACTGTAAATATATGTCTGATTAAACTAGAAATAAAAAGATTATAATTTAAACATACTAATATATACCTTAAAATATGAGATACGACGAAGTATATGCTATATTAAAATAGTTTACATTTACAGATCATCATGGCGGATTCCATTTTCTATATTTGCCAACTGTTATTGCAATATCGTTTACCAGCTGGCAATTTTTCTTCTAATATTACGTTGCTACCCTTCTCATATCTCTTTGACCCTAAACCGGCTTTGCAAGAAAACCGAAAATTACAATATTAATTACAAAATTACTCAATCAAACCTTGGAAGATAATGAAAGTACGTTTATAAGAAAAGAAAAAAAACAAAACATGTATTGATTTCAATTTTATATAACCGATTCCGGATTTACTATTGTGAACCGGACTTGCCTAACCAGCCAACATAATCGGTTCTGGCGCCAACGGGAAACACGTAGACGACTTAAAAATAAAGGGGGGTAGTAACGTAATTACCTGAAAACCAAACCATGATTAGAAAGTTAATCCCTTCTATAAGTTTCTTAAAAATCAGCGACACAAAAAAAAAAAAAAGTAATTAGTTTGAGAATTAAGAAGAACAAAGTCGATTGAGACGAAGAAGAGCCTCACGATAATCATCATCTCATGTAAGATTCATCATAAACTTTTATATATACAAGTTAATATATATATAAGAAGCGGTTTATAAAAACCAAGGTTGATGATACATATGAATAAGATGATCTTTGTCTCGTTCTTGATCGTTTAGGTTAAAAGTTAAAGATCTTTTGTTTTCGTCATGTTCATGTAAACTAAACGCGAACCATATGTATATATTGAAAACTTCTAATAATGATTTTTTTTTTTTTTGTGTGGCAGAATAATTAATTTTTAAAAAGATGGGTTATTGGAAATCAAAGGTTGTTCCAAGGTTCAAGAAATTGTTCGAGAAGAGTCCAGAAAAAAAGGCTGATGTTGTTGAGGAGAAGCCACGAGAGGTGGTGGAAGAGGTCAAAACCGAAGAACCGGCCAAGGTAGAAGAAACCAAACCGGAGGAAATTACAACCGGCGAGAAAGAGATTGAAATCGTTGGAGAGAAGAAAGAAGAGGTTAAACCGGTGGAGGTTCCCGTCCCGGTGGCTGCGGAGGAGAAGAAGCTAGCCGTGGAAGAGGAAAAGAAGGCCGAGACGGTGGAAGAGAAGAAGCCAGCCGTGGAAGAAGAGAAGAAGGCTGCCGTGGAAGAGAAGAAACCAGCCGTGGAAGAGAAGAAACCTGTGGAGGAGGTGAAGAAAGAAGAAGTTGTTGTAGCGCCGGTGGCCGAGACTCCGGTCACCAAGGCTCCGGAAACTCCGGCGGCAGCGCCACAAAAGGCTTGAAATTTCTTTGTGGTACATTTATTTTTTTAAAAGTATTGTTTGTCTTTTGTGTGGATAATTTATTTTGTTTGTTTATTTGTTTTATTATCCATGTGAATTGTTCAAGAAAAATCAATTTGCTTGTTTGAATGATATATATTTTATGATCCAGTTCGTATTTTCTAAATTATATTTTTATTCATCTTTAAATTCAGTTTCAGAAACTAAAGGCAATGAATGGTAATGTTTTTAGAATGGGTTTTTAGATATTGTTTTTTCAGGTTTTGAATTTTTGGTACCGATTTTCGATTTTATGTTTAGGTTGTTTTTTTATATCAAAAAAATTAAGGAAAAAGAAGAGAAAAAAATCTCGTTATAATTTGTTTCTTTAATATGGAGCCCACAAATTGCAGTTTCTAGAGTTTTTATTTTATTTATATTTAAATTTGATTGATATAATAGATTTTCAAAAACAAAATCCAAAAGCTAGTCGAAAAGTCATAAACATTCAAGGCATAAAAAATCAATTTCCACTATTTTTTTCTTCTTTTCTTGTTCAATTTTCTGATATTTGTATATTTTAAATCCACATGATGGTGATTAACTCTGAATCGGAATTATGAAATCAAGTTTAGTCTAATGACTCAAACTAACCAAAAGATTAGTGTTTATACATTACACCAACAACCAAACTATACTACAAATCTTAAATTCAATTTTTTTTTTTTTAGAAGACTAGTTATGCTTGATAATTATAGAATCTAAATTCTCTACTAGAACTTCGATAAGTGGCAACAAACATGGCATCTTCAGATCAATTCGTTTCCGATATTTATTTATGCTAACATTATTCATACGTGCAAGCAAGAAAGAAAGTGAAATTTAGAAATCAGGATGCACATATTATTATGCAACCAATTTTTTTTTTAATTTAATATTCAAATGACGTGGTACGCAACTCTAATGCTCCAGCGGAATTTCATTTATCTTTAAATACATTTTAGATGCGTAATCTTCCACGATTAGATCATTAAAACAAAGTATTTTTATAAAGGTCATCATCGTTTTTGCTATTGACTAATTCAACTAATTTTCGTTCTATATAATAGGTTAAACCGGCGAAAAATTAGGTGAAACCAATATCACATGTACATAACCGGATGCAGAACCAAGAAATTAGCTATGAGTCTATGAATCTCACGAGAAAAATGTCAGTTCCAGAATAAACTAAATGAGTACTAATCACTCGGAAATTCTGAAGAAACTTAGTGATTTAAAAACATATCTTAACACTTTAATCAGTTATCGCAACCTACACAAACCAAACCAGTTATGAAACATCAGAGATTCATAGAACATTGTGAAAGTTCTAAAGCATCTAGCAATTCCTCTTACGTGTTGGGCTTTTCACTGGCCCAATCCATTTATTGATCTTTCGATTGGACTACACATTTGGGGTTAATATAAACTGAAATTAGAATTTAAAATATTATTAGATATATGATTTGTAAATGTCTCTTAAAATCATGTGTTATTGAATAAGTTATTTAAAAAATATTGTTTGAAATTCACTTATTGAAAATGTTTTAAGTGCTGAGATTTTATTGTCTTGAAGGATATTTCCATAGTTAAACATATTGTTTTATGTGAGATTGAGAGTATTTTAATATCAAATCATAACAATTCTTAAATTCTTGCAAATCATCAAAATCATCTAAAATTTTAATAAAATTCAAATCACTCGTTTAATACACCCGTTTAATACACCCCTATTAGTATTACGGTAAAACTTATATAAATTAATAACATTGAGATCAAAAAATATTTTTTAATATTTTATTAATTTATCGTGTTTATTAATTTATAAAGACAAATTTTTGGACCAGAAAAAATTATTGATTTATAGAAATGTTAATTTATCGAATATTAATTTATAGAGATTTCACGGTATATATTTTATTCAACCTTTTTGGTCTCGGTCTGATTCTGAACCTAACTCAGACCATATATTTTATTTCATTAGTTTTTCTCTCACCCGATTTGGTTAGGCTAAAAATAACCAATTAATATTGGTTCAATTATATATATTGAGATTAGAAAAAAAAATGAACTCCCTAATAATTGAACAATTGGAGTCCAAACTCAAACTACTCAAAAATTTGGTCAAAGACTATGGTTTACGTCGGTCCTAATGCAAGTTTGACGATAATCATACCCAAAAAAAATAAAAACATATTAATAAGTATCAAACAACATATCAAACGAATAGTAAAAAAATAACCTAAGAGGACACGATTTTGAGGAACTTACATTGATCATTTGTGTAATTACTTCATTATCAATCTCAAATGTCAAGTTTGCACATTGTATCTTATTTTGATTGTATCTTATTTAACCTCTAAAGTACTATGATTTGTTTAGAGCATATTTCTTATGAGTTAATGAGAAAATATTGTTATTAACCATTTTGTGCACAGTAATTGTAAATCTATTAGATTTGTGACTTCATAACTTATTGTTTAGGAAATTAAATAAAAAAAATGTATTGATATGTGATTTGCAAAAGCATTTTCATCCTATAGTGTTTGCACATAAAGTTGAATCGTCCATCGAGAAATTTTTTCATATGTCCTTAATGGTGAACACCCTTTCAATTTACCAATTTTCTTTATATTTAATTTAAATCGAAAATTAAGATGATTACCTTCTAACCCCTAATATTTTAACAAAATTACAAACCCGAAGAAGAAGACGAAGGAGAAGGAGAAGGAGAAGGAGAAGGAGGAGGAGGAGGAGGAGGAGAAGGAGGAGGAGAAACATTTCATTAAGTTTTGAAAATTGTGTAAACATGAAACAATAATGGAAACCTAATTCGTTCTTTTCAGCACATACTTCCAACAGTTGATAAACATGAAACACTAGGTGAATCTCAATTCGTTCTTAACAAACCTAATATGTGCAATTGAAATCCAATTTGTTCTTGTCATTCTTAATTTGTGTAATTTGAATCTAATTTGTACAATTGAAACCCAATTCATTTTGTCAATCTCAATTTGTTTATTTTTAATCCCAATTGGTATAACTGAAATCTAGTTTGTTCTTGTTAATCTCAATTCCTATAATTTTCAACTTACTTGAAACCCTAAAAATCCTAATTGCGATTCAAAAAATTCCAGATACTGATCCAATAGGAAAATCAAAGGTTCAAAAGAAAAATCAGCTTCAGATTTTTAGTGGTTAAAGTACATTTACAATAGTTTTAAGCAATGTTATGATTTAAAAAACATATTTTGTTTGTTTGGCATCATAATGTGTAAATTGATCATAAAAGTATAAGGTATATGATGTGAAAAGAAGAAGATTATCCAACTACTATGTAATAAATTTTTTATTGTCACTTATTAATATTAATTTCGATTACTTGTTACTATCTCAGAATAAAAACTATACATTTTGGTTAATTTAGTTTTTTTTTTAATAATTTTTTGTGTATTTATATTAAACAGAATTCAACTTAGTTGTACCTTTCTAAAAGTTATTAATATTTAGTTGTACCAAAATAATTAGCTAGACAAATTTCATTATTACTAAACAATTACAAATAGTATAACAAATACAAACATGAGTTAACCCACACACATTTATGTATCATAATCTCCATGGTATCCTATCAATTAACACAAAATAAGTCATCTCATCCATTATCTTTTGAACAATAAATCATCAATTTGATCGTCTTTTGAAATCCATCGATACCACTATAATCGTTTACGGTCCTTGAAACATATCCTCAATAACCAAAATGTACAATTATGCGACCAGTGTTATCCATTATCCATGAATAAGAATAAAAATAACATTATTAATTTTCAGTGATATCAGTTTGAACCAATTGTACCATTTATATTAGTATTATCAGTTCACACAAGCTTGTACGATTTGCAATAGTAATACCAGTTTGTATCAGTTGTACGAAATCGCGAAATTGTATCTCTTCAGACCAAAACAACTAATCTACCTATAATTCATAATAAATCAACCACTAAAATCTATTAACTACCAACCCAATGTCATAATCGACTCACAGGATAAAGTTTCCATCCCAATGTGCATACAAAAAGCTTAAATTTTCAAATCAATTAGAATATCAATTGAAAAGATTTATTCTAACCAAACTCTGATTGGTTGATTAGTTTTATTTTCTGTTTATTTTATTTCTTATTTTTAAAATTTCTTTTATATTTAATAAGGGCAAAATCGTCTTCACATTTTATTGCAAAAGTATTCATAAATAATTGGGTAGATCAGATTTGGGAGGAGTAAAAGACAAAAGGTATTCACAGAAAAGGTTAATTGAGATTAACTTTCTCGTCCATCACAAGACAACATGTTTAATGTGGTTATAATTGATGAATCGGCTCAGGCTTTGGAACCCTCGACCCTCATCCCGCTGAAACTATAAAAATCGACATCAACTTATGATTTTGGGCTCTCATGTCTTGGATGATGTAGTAGATATAGTTGATGATATCCATTTTTCGAGGTTTTTTTTCTTCCAAACAAGTAGATTGAGATAAAAGATAACTTTGTTAAAATTCACATATAAAACTTCAAAATAATCAATTGGAGTCAAAACTCAAATTATGATCATAGTTTGGCGATTTGAAACTCTTTAAATTAGTTATTGATTTTAATTTGTTATAAATTCAAAGTTAGTATTTGATCATTTCATTTTATTTCACTTTTGTTTGCTAGAAAACTATAATCCATATCTTTGATTGGCGAAATTAATTTAAATATTATTTCAATCTCATGTAAGATTATTAGTATGAAATGTTTGAAAAAAACTAAAATAACCAGAAAAATAGATGGTAGAATCTCATCATAAACCATATTTAAGTTTTTCTTCTTAGAAATAAAAATTACTCTCTCCATTCCTAACTGATTCTATTTTTACGAGCATTTCTTTTTCAAAAAAAAATTATTTCTCTATTTTCCATGCATATTTTTTTTTATTATGCCTCTTATTTAATTACTTTTTTTTTTTAACTAGATATTGAACACAAGGTTAAACTTGTTATTTTAACAAATTTTTTTAATATATTTGTAAATTCTAAAAATAGAATCAATTAGAATGAAGTGAATATATGTTCTGGATTTTACGTGTACAATATGAAACAAAACTGTTCAAATGCTTAACGCGGACCAGAAACTGATTTTTACTTGAATCAAACACAATAGAGTGAAAGAATCAAAGTACAAACTTTGAAATTTAATAGGTTCATACACTACTAAATATGCTAAAAATTCATTTTCTACAATATAAAAGATAAACTTTATAAATTGTTGGGGTGTGAATTGAACCCTCTAATCACTACATTGGTTCGCCACTGGTTGTTGATGTTTATATTCTGAATATTTTGAGGAAGTTTTCTTTCAATACAAGATAACCCTTGTATTTAGACTTTGTCATATCCAAGTCTTCTTCACAATCATTGTTTTGCACTCAACAATAATTGGAGAAAAAGTACTAAAATTTTAGACGTTTGCGAAAGTAAAACAAAAAAAAAAACAAAAAACAAATTTTAGACTTGGATGTGAGTCTTAATGGGCCGTCAATTAATAGCCCAAATATAAAATCTGTTCGGTACTAATATGTAAAAAGGAAAATATTTGGTCACAAATCAAAGATATGCTAAAGTTCAAGGAGTCCTTGCATAGGAAATCAACAATAATTGTAAATTAGTGGGCCATGATGGGCCGAATTCTAAAGCAGTTAAATACAAAAGAAAACATTTGGGTCACAAACTGAAGTGTATACAAAACACAAGGACTTAAATATCAATACATAATCTTTAATAGACGAAAAAAATTAAAAAAAAAAAAAAATCTGGCACAATAACGCACCCACTATTTCTCCTTCCGTTCTTCTTCTTCTTCTTCTTCCTCCTCACTGTTAAAAACACACAGAGCCTCCATTTCTCTCTTCTCCTTCTTCTTCTCTCTACACAGATTCATTTTTCTCTTTTTTTTTCTTCGTTCTTCGTTTCTTTGGTGATCGTTACGAGTAGAAGAAGAGTTGTTAGACGGAGTTTTCTTTTTTTTTTTCTGTTCTTCCTCGTTCTATTGGGGATTAATCAATGGAGGAGAAGAACTAAACGAATCTGAAAACTAAACGTTACATATCGGAATCGGAAAAAGCTACCGTTACTGAAATCGCGATTCAGATTTTTGTTTTCTCTTTGGGTATATAATAATAATAATAATAATGATGAGGTTCCTCTCTTTCTTCTTCGATTCATCTTTTTGTGTGTTTTCTCTTCTTCTTCTTCGTCTGATTTTAGTGATTCCTTTGTTTTCGTTTTTTTTTTGTTTTTGACAATAATTGGTGTTTCTTATATGATCTAGCTTTGATTTGAAAACTCCAGATTCATTGTGATCTCTCGTTTCATTGGATTTTTACTGATTTTTTTTTTTTCTTTTGATCACTCTTATTGAATCTTATGATCAGATTATTCATAATGATAATTTTTGTGAATTTAGCACCAAAACCTCTATAGACATTCTCCAATTTCTCTGATTATATCTTTTGAGTTTTTTTTTATTTTATGATCTTAATTAATTTGTTTTTTTTTTTTAATTTTGAATAGGTATCAAAGAGTAAGCCCAGATTATCATCCTTTAACAAATACTACCAAAAAGCCTTACTTAAGACCTTCACCTTCCAGATCCAACGATAACGGCGGAGGAGCCGTCGCCGCGTGCACAACCATCATCAGCAATTCAACTATTGACGGTGGAATCCCCAAAGGATTCCGATTCAGATCCACAACACAACAACATCAACAAGATCTTTCTCATGATTCAACCTCAAACCTTAGAGGAGGTGGAGGAGGAGATGGCTTGTTACAGTGGGGACAACGGAAACGATCACGTGCTTCAAGAGCTGAGATCCGATCTGTTTCTGTCTCCGTTGCCGCCGCCGCCGCTGATGATTCGTCTTCTTCGTCTGGACAAAGTTTGATTCCATCGAGTAAGCTTCAGAGAAGATCAACTATGCCGCCGCCGACGCCTCTTTGCGGCGGAGGACGGAGTAGTAATCAAAGAAACGGTTTCGTCATCGGCAAGGAATCATCTAGATTCGTCCCTACCAGGTTTTTAATCCAAAATCTCTCTATTTTGAGATTTTTTTTTTTTTTTTACAGAAGTTAATAATTAAATTCTTTTGGATTTTTTTTCTGTTTTAGAATCTATTTTCTCTTTTTAACAAAAAAAAAAAAGAAGAAGTTATTTTCTCTAACTGTAAGTTTATTATTATTTGGAGTAATTATCGATTTTTCTTTTTTTTTTGCTGTTTGGATTAATTATGTGAATTTTACTTTCTTTCTTTTTTTTTTCTTTTGTTATTTGAGATCCAAGTATTTGGTTCATGTCATAAAAAGTTTGGTTAGATCCAATAGTCTCTTTTTATGAAGTTACAGTAGTACCCTTGGAAAGAGAATAAACAGAGCTAAATGTTTTTTATGTGCTTTGTTTTCTCTCAAAATCTCTCTTTTAAAGAGATTTCGAATTTTTTCTTTGCCTTTCTTTGACCCAGTCTTCAAAATTTGTTGCCTTCTTTCTTCGAAAATATAATTTTTTGATAGATCCATAGACTTAGTGCGGATACAATAAGAAACCAAAATTTCTCTGAGCTTTATTTTTGGTCTGTGTGTGTGTGTGTTTTTTTTTTTTAATCCTTAATGGGTATTATATTTCTTTCTTAATATTTTCCACTTTTCGGCAAAAAAATAAAATAAAAAATAAAAATTCATCACCTCTTTGAAAGTCTGAAACTTTTTTACTTCTACAAATCATCTTGTGGTTTTTTTTTAACTTGTTAGCTGTGTAATCTAATTATTATCTAAAAAAAACAAAAACAAAATTTCTAATTTTGGATCATGCCTAGGCATCTAGAAGATCGATCAGTCACCGGTTCGCCCTCAAGAAGCACCGGTGGTTGTGGTGTTGGTGGTGGTCGGATGGTGTCCAGATCGGCCAACGGTGGTTCTAAGCGATCTCCTCCATCTCCAGACAAGACTGAGACTAGATCAAACGGTGGTAAGGATCATCATCAGAGACAGAACGTGTCAGATCATAATCATCATCATCACCATCACCAAAGGATGAGTCGATTAGAATCAACGGCTCAGGTTCACTTAGAGATTGAGACAAATAATGGTGATAAAACAACAACACAAGTGGAAGTTAAAGAATGGCCAAGAATATACATTGCTTTGTCTAGAAAAGAGAAAGAAGAAGATTTCTTGGCTATGAAGGGAACTAAACTCCCTCATCGACCTAGAAAACGAGCCAAGAACATCGATAAAGGCCTTCAGGTTTGGTTAATTTCATCATCAATTTTATTTTGAATTCAAATAATATAATGATTTAAAATCTTTGTGTTTCTTGGCAGTTTTGTTTTCCAGGGATGTGGTTGTCTGATTTGACCAAGAGTCGGTATGAAGTTAAAGAGAAGAAAAGTGTGAGGAAGGTAACTTTTTACTTAAATCTGGTTTTGCATGTTTTGTCAAATCTCTGAGGTTAAAAGAATATACAGTATAAGATCTTTGTGAAACTTTATGAAAACCTTTGTGTGTTTTATTAGTGAAGATAAATTTAGGAAACTAGACAAGAACATGGGAACTACTTTGTGCAATGATAAAGCTGAGAATCATGATGACTGATTAAAATTAGTTTACAAGTATGTACTAATAAAGGTCAATTAGGTTTATGACCATATTAAGTAAATGACTTATTGGGTGTCAACTTGGAGACAAATAAAACAGAGTTTTATTTAGTGTAATTAATTACCCTAATAGTAATTCACTTTTTGATTTAATGGAGATTATATTAGTGAGTAAATGGTGGTTTTGTGGTGATTTTCTATTTTCAGCAGCAGAAACGAAGAGGATTGAAAGGCATGGATACCATGGATTCTGACTCGGAGTAGACACGTGTGAATCACTAATGACGCACATGCGAAAGCGAGTTTTTTTTTTCATTTTTTTTCATTTTTGTTTATCTATATAATAATTAATTTTCTTTTACGTGTTCCGAAATTCGTTTTGTTTTGTCCTACTCTTCTCGTGTACAAAAAAAAGAAAGGCGAAGCTGCGTCTTGGTAAGTCAAGTCCTCTTTTCAATTTTTCGGAAGGAAAAAAAAAAAAGGACGAATGCATAGCATTAAATAAATTTTTGGTTTACTTGTATCTAGAGGTGTCAATTGGGCTGTCCAGCGTCCAATTGGGCATGTCCATTTGGACCATTACTTTTATGGTCGTCAATTGGTCGGTCCATAATGGACAATGGTCCAAAAATGGTCTACGCCCAATAAAACCCATGTCCATATGGGCATGTCCATAGACGTCCAATTTAATTTTTATTATTTTTTTCAACAATTTAACTAATAACAATCCTCATTAATTAAGATTTTTAAATATATAATTAACAACTCATCTAATATAACTAATAACTAGCATTATGGCCCTGCTATGCAGGGGCATATTAGTTGTTAATATAATTTGAGATTAGTTTTAATATTTGTGGGATATACAGCTATTTTTATTATAATAAAAATGTTTATAAATGCTTAAAATTATAAAAATTAACTCACAGGAAAATTGACTACACCAATCATGAGGACACTTGCTTTGCTGTTTAGGTTTTGCGTATTCTCTGACCTGCACTAAAAATAAAATAACTAAGAGATAATTTTGACTTTGGATCATATTTTTTTTTAAATAAAAGATGGCAAAGAAATGATATAATTGGTATTAGATAACGTTTTGATTGTTAACCTGGTAACTTTTGAATGAACTTGAGCAAATGAGCAATATGATCGCCATAAAAGTTCAAAGTAATTGCAATCCAAAATCTCAAAAAAATTAAAATTAAATTCTTGTGAAAGATACGTGAGAGCAGAGTGAGAAGAAGAAATGAGTCTGCATCTGGAGAAAGAAAACAGTTTTTAGTACTAATTCAAAAAGAGAAAGAAGACAGTTCCATGAAAATTGTAGAGAAAAAACGTGAAAAGAATTTTAGAAAAGATGTGATTATTGAAAAAATAACTAAATAACAGATTTGCGAAGATCATGGTTTCCCTTAAAAATAGGAACAATTAATTAATAACTTCTTTTTCATAATTAAATATTAGTTTTAAAAGTAAAAAAATAAATTATTAATAATTATAGTGTTGACACCTCACAAAAAGTATACGTATCAATTAGAGAATGTTGCAGTTTTTGAAAAAAATTGTGGGTGAGAAAAAAAGTAACGAAAAGATATTGCGTTTCCTTTTTTTTCTCTGAAAAAGATAGTAAAAATAATTGTTGAAACTATTTACCTGAAAAAATTATATTGTGAAATTTTCTGGTGTTGACATGTCATCAAAAACTGACGTGTCGAAAGGAGAAGGTTGCAGTTATTGAGAAAGTGACTGCTGATTTAGTAGATATAGATTAACAACTCATCTAATTCTCCCGCGAAAACGGATCTGCAATTTTTCCCGCCAAAAAACGGATTCACAATTTTTCCGACAAAAACGGAACAGTAGTTTCCCCGCAAAAAATAGATCTGCAATTTTCCCGCCAAAAACGGATCAGTAATTTTTCCACAAAAAACGGATCGGCGATTTTTTCGCCAAAAACGGATTCACAATTTTCCCACCCAAAACGGATCCGCAATTTTTCCCGTCAAAAACAGATTCCGCTATTTTTCCGCCAAAAAAAAAATCCGCTATTTTCCCACCAAAAACGGATTCACAATTTTTCTCGCCAAAAACAGATTCCGCTATTTTTCCGCCAAAAACATATTCCGCTATTTTCCCGCCAAAAACGGATCTGTAATTTTTCTCGCCAAAAACGGATCCGCTGTTTTCCCGTCAAAAACAGATTCACAATTTTTCCCGCCAAAAACAGATTCCGCTATTTTCCCGCCAAAAACGGATCCGCAATTTTTTCACCAAAAACGGATCCGCGATTTTTCTGCCAAAAACGGATTCACAATTTTTCCCGCCAAAAACAGATCCGCAATTTTTTCCGCCAAAAACAGATTCCGCTATTTTTCCGCCAAAAAAATTTGCTATTTTCTCGCCAAAAACGGATTCACAATTTTTCTCACCAAAAACAGATTCCGCTATTTTCCCGCCAAAAAAATCTGCTATTTTCCCGCCAAAAACGGATTCGCAATTTTTTTCACCAAAAACAGATTCCGCTATTTTCCCGCCAAAACAGATTCTGCTATTTTCCCGCCAAAAACTGATCTGCAATTTTTCTCGCCAAAAACGGATTCGCGATTTTTCCGCCAAAAACAGATTCACAATTTTTCCCTCCAAAAACGGATCTATAGAATTTTTCACCAAAATGATGATATTATTTTATAATTATTATTTATATTGATTTTATGATAATAAATCATTCATTAAATTAATTATTTATTATTTAAATGATTTATAAACCCTAGATTTTAAAAACCATGGGCAGACCAATGTCCATATGGTCTTGCCCATTTTGTCCATGGGCGAGATGGGTCGTCCGCCCATTTAAACTATTTAAAATTTGGTCGAGATCATGGTCCGCCCATAACGAATTGGACTGGGCCTGGCCCATGGTCTATATGCCCAATTGACAGCTATACTTGTATCACTATTCATAACTTATAAAAAGTGAATTTTAAGAAGGCAAAATCTAAAGCTTTATAAAAGAAAAAAAAAAGAAAGAAAAAAAAAAGAGCAAAACCCAAATATGTAGAATACAAGTAGCCAAAAGAAATCGGACAAATATTTACAGCATTTTATGTAGCATAATTGCATAAATATAGTCTTTTTTTTTTGCATAAATATTTATGCAAAAGAGCAAATTTTTTTTTTGCATAAATATAGTCTAACATTTTAAAATAAAGCAATAAAGTAGATAATAACAATAAAATATTAATAAAAAATATTTTTACCCACCGAGAAATAAAATTAAACGGACTTTTTAATGGCCGGTTTAAATAGCTAAACCAAAGAACCAAAAGTCCCATCCCAAATCCTCAAATAATTGTCTACCTGATTCCGAACCGGAGAAAAGGTCCAAAATAATTTGTTTGACTAAAAGGAGTAACTGAAAAAAATCAGTTAAAAGTGTGAATTTAGCTAAGAGAGGATCTAAAACTGATAGTAACAGCTCAATCAAAGTCAAAGTTGACTGTCAAACTCAACTTCGAAGGTAATAGAATTTAGGATTTAATAAAAATCCACAAATTCAAATGTAGAATTAATAAATTTTACCTCTTTTTGGTCCATTTGTGTACCTCTCTACTCATTTGGCAAAACAAAAATCATACACAGCTTTCACTATTCAGTATTCACATATGAGTTTCTGATCAAATCTTTTGCACTTTTAGCTGAGATATCCTTAAAAACTCTCAAAAACATCGGTTTCTTAAGGGGTCTCGCAGAGCTTCCATTGCTTCACTGTTTCGCTCAAACGAACTGGAACCTTATTAGACCAGTCACTAAGATCAGGTAAGCCTCCGGTCAAGGCAACAAAGTTGAGACCTTTTGAATCAGGTGTCCTCTTCCAGCTAACCTGCAACAACGGATAATCGAAAACGAGGTTTAATCTTTTCATTCAAACGAACAATTAACAAAAGGATGAAGAAGAAACGTGTTACTTACTTGTCCAGGAAATGCTTCTGACAAGATCTTGACAGTAGAATTCAACATCCAAGCTGAATCATCTAACAACAACCGCGGTTTTCCATTCTGCATTTCTGCTTCGATTCCCGCACAATTCACCATAATGCGACCATTAGGCATTAGCCTACTAGCCAGCTCATGCCACATTGGAACCTGCAACAAACTCAAATTCAAAATACTCGGTGGGCGCAAATGTGACTAAATACAATAACCGTTTGAAAGTACCTGTTGCAGCTGATCTAAGACCTTTCCATCAGCGAACAAATCGACAATGATACCTAAACCAACATAAGAATTTAGACAAGAACCAGAATAGGCAACAATACAGTAATCTGGAAATCTCATTCTCACCAGCATATCTTCCTGAAGCATCTGAAGAAGGAGATAGAGCATCATCTACACGAACACAAAGTCTACCGCCTTTCGATGTTGGTTTCTCTAGCTCAGAAAGCCCAAGATACTCTCTTGCTTTCTCAATCAACTACTGTCCATAAAAGCACTCACAGTGAACTCAAGATTCCAATATGAGCACCACAAGAACAATCTGATTGGGTTATCAAGAACATAGCTTACATACAATATCATCAATTTCCCAACCTTCAATCTCCATTGAAGGCCACAACTCAAGAATCAATCTTGCAGCTGTTCCACCACCCTTAAAACACACATGAAACAAAAGTACTCACCTCTCAAACATTTTTAAGATGATAATGGATATGAGATTCGTTGCATAGTTCTCACCAAGCCGTAGATTGCAATGGGGCCATTAGGGATAATAGGCGGTAAACTCGCAAACTCATCCTGCAAACAAAAACGTTGATAGGATTCAAAATTGACAAAACCACATGGACCTCTCAATAGAGAAACAAACAAAGCTATGATCTTTGCAGCTAATGAGATGGTAAAATCTTAACATACCCAATAAGAACCAGTCCATTTCTGGCCTCCTTTATTGATAACACTATGCACATTCTCTACATAACAAGGTTTCAAATTCAGAGGATAAATAATACAAAATCTCTTATCCAAAAAACAGAGGAATTAGGGTTTAAAAAATCTCACTAGTTGAATCAAGAAGAAGATATCTGGAAGAAACAGTATCCACTATAACAATCTCATTGTATCTGCTTCTTATGGCTGTCACAACCCAATACTCTTCTTCTTCTTCTTCTTCTTCATTTTCTTCTTTGGCTGATTCTTGTTGAATTTGCCTCTCGTCATGATCACTTTGCTTGAGGCAAAACGAAATTGAGAATCTGGGTTTCTTTAGAGATGGGTTTATGAACAAGGGTTTTGAAAATTGGGATGAAAGGAAGCAACTTTTGTATCGAGAATGTGAATGTAGACATGAGATGGCCATGGAAGAACTCAAAGCTGCCATTTTTTTGTTTGTTTAGTGATCTCTTTGCGTCATAAGTCTTATCTTCAGTTTACAGTCCTCAACTCAAATGCAGAATTGACCTTATTTTTTGCAACGGTAAGTGTGCTGCCGTTTATTGACTGTACAAACGGCACGATTTTTGTATCTACAAAGTACAGACTTTGGTGCGTTTTACCAGCTTTAGTGTGTGTGTGTGTTTTTTTTAATTGAATGTTCTTTTTAATCTTATATCTAATTTTTGTTGTATCAAAAAGTTTTGTGTTTTGTTTCCAAAATATCGTATTATATAGTTGTCTATAATTTCGTCATCAAGCAGCTAATTTGTTTTATAATTTTTGAACATCTGAATAAGCATTTTTTTTTATTTTTAATAGTTTTATTGTTTTTCAAAGTACGACATATGAGTTCATAACTCATAAATTTGAATTTTTTATATCGTTTTTATAAATTTATTTATTTATAGTATTTACTATTTATCGTTAAAAGATTTTTTTTTTCTTATCTCAACTCATCAATTTCGAGAATTTAAAACGTTAACTGATAGTAAAAAAAAAAGGTTAAAACCAATCTCTCTTTTTTTTTACGGTATTAAAACCAATCTCTTTATAAATTAATTTATAGATAATATAGTACAGTATAGTAGAACCTCTATAAATTAATACTCGATAAATTAATA
Organism: Barbarea vulgaris; assembly: GCA_963667165.1. Taxonomy (NCBI): domain Eukaryota; kingdom Viridiplantae; phylum Streptophyta; class Magnoliopsida; order Brassicales; family Brassicaceae; genus Barbarea; species Barbarea vulgaris. The sequence goes on from OY763891.1 coordinate 2,640,635, forward strand.
ACATTTTTAAATTAATAAATTATCCAAAAAAATAAAATAAAATAAATAAATAAATAAATTATCCCGGTCCCGAGTTAGGCCGGTGTAATAATTAACACATTTGGATAAGATAATAAGATAAATTTTTTTTGAAATCTCTATGTAATTATATAGTCCTATTAATAACATAAATTAATAATCATATAAATTTGTTGTATATATTTAAGATATTTTAGTGAAATATAATTCTAATGTTTTTTATTTATTCGTAAATTTGTAATTTTGTTGGAGTTTATCTCTATTTTTCTTAAAATATAAAAAACATATAATATTATCTTCTCAAATTACCTCAAAAATTATTAAAAAATTTATATATGCAATTATTATTTCCTAATGTGTAAATATATTAAACACACATCGAAGTATTATCTTCATTTTTATATTTTTTATATAACATTTTTTGAAATTCGAAAAAACTCTCTATAAATTAATTTATCGATTAATTAATAATTTTTATAAATTAATAAAATTATGCGGTCCCAACATTATTAATTTATAGAAGTTTTACTGTATCACAAAATACAATATCATAGTCATAACATTATTAAATTTATAAAGGTATTACCGTAGAATAAAAAATTCACCATTTCAGTCAATTATACAAAGCAGATTCTGTATATATTTAGTCAAGTAGTTTTTTTTTTTTTTACACAAAGAGTGATTTATATTCAAGTAGTTAAATTCTCGACTAATAGCTAACCCTATCTGAATGGTAAACAAAAACAAGGTCCAAAATTTTTGTCTCACTAAAAGGAGTAACTGAAATTTTTCAGTACTTAAATAGTTTTTGAATGTAGCTAATAGAAGATCTAAGACTGATAATATAACAGCTCAATCAAAATATTTTACTCAAAGTCACAGTTTTGTACTTTTGTCTGTCAAACTCAAACATAAGAAACACTTTTAAGATAATCCAATTTAGGATTTAAAATCCTTGAGTTCAAATGTGAAATTCATTTACCTCCTTTTTTTTTTTTTTACCATTTGTGTTTCTCTCTACTGAATTGGCAAAACAAATCATACACAGATTTCACTATTCACATGTGAGTTTTCTGATCAAATCTTTTTGCACTTTTAGCTGAGATATCCTTGAAACTCTTGATGTTAAAATGCATTCACAAGAACCGATTTATTAAGGGTGTTGCAAAGCTTCCATAGCTTCACTGTTTCGCTCAAACGAACTGGAACCTTGCTAGACCAGTCACTAAGATCAGGTAAGCCTCCGGTTAAGGCAACAAAGTTGAGACCTTTTGAATCAGGTGTTCTCTTCCAGCTAACCTGCAACAACGAATAATCTCGCAAGCCGTGCTTAATCTTTTTGGTTCTTTTCATTTTAAACATAGTAGTTAGATGAAGATGAAATATGTTACTTACTTGTCCAGGAAATGCTTCTGACAAGATCTTGATGGTAGAATTCAACATCCAAGCTGAATCATCTAGCTGCAATTGCGGTTTTCCATTCTTCATTTCTGTTTCGATTCCGGCACAATTCACCATAATGCGACCGTTAGGCATTAACCTACTAGCCAGTTCCAGCCATATTGGAACCTACACAAACCCCAAATTCAAAATATATGGTGTTAAGTATTTGCTCTAGAGCTTAATTTTTTTTTTTTTATTATAAGTGTCGTTTTGTGTTTCCATAAAATATTTTTGGTAAAAGTTTTAGTTATACCCTACTTCCTCCGTTTCAAATTAGTTGTCGTTTAAATTTGTTTCACATCTATTAAAAAAAAAATTTAATTTATCTGTTTTACTCCTAATTAATGTTTATTTGATTTTATTTCATTGGTTAAAACATTAAAATAAAAGAGACAATGTTATCAAATATATGCATTGAAAACACAAAACTACAAGAGTTTTAGAATCTAAAACGACAACTAATATGACATGAAATAAGTATTATTTTAATGTAATAACCAATACATTTTTTTGTCTACTGTATTAATGAAGTATAAAAAAGATAATTCCAATGTGTTCTTAATTTGTGTATAAAAATCTTAAAAGACACTTATAATGAAACAAAAAAAAAGTACTAACTAGCTAATTATTAAACAAAAATATAATTTACGAACATCATTAAATTTTAAATATAAAAATATGTTAACAAAAATTAATTATGGATATGATGTGTATATATTTAGTTATTTATTTACCTTTTAAAATTAATGGCTTTTCATTATGATTTAGTTTGAGATGCACATGATCTAGGGTAGGATTATAACATAGAAGATCATATAAGTTAAAAAAAAAAAAAAAAAAAACAGTTATTATAGTAGTCTAGTAGATACCAACAGATTAGAGTACCTGTTGCAGCTGATCTAAGACTTTTCCATCAGCAAACAAATCAACAATGATCCCTAAATAAACATAAAGATTCAAGAATTCAAACAAGAAAAACAGAATTAGCAACATACAAATTAACTTGTAAAACCTCACCAGCATATCTTCCAGAAGCATTTTGAGAAGGAATGAGAGCATCATCTACACGAATATGAAGTCTACCACCTTTTGAAGTTGGTTTCTCTAACTCAGAAAGCCCAAGATAGTCTCTTGCTTTCTCTATCAACTACTGTTCATAAATGAAATCACAGTGAACTCAGGATTTCCAATATGCATACAAGAAATGCCACAAGAAACAATCTGATAGTTTTGCTTACAATTTCATCAATTTCCCAACCTTCAAGTTGTATTGAAGGCCACAACTCAAGAATCAATCTTGCAGATGTTCCACCACCCTAAGAACACACATGAAACAAAACATCATTTACTAATTGAAGCCTATGTTCATGTACATCTTATGAGGTTCATTGCCTAGTGCTCTCACCAAGCCATAAATTGCAATGGGGCCATTAGGGATAATAGGCGGTAAACTCGCAGATTCATCCTGCAAACAAATATTCAGTTTTTCTTTTGACTAAACCACATTTACCTATCAATGAAGAAACAACAAAAGCTATGATTTTTGCAACTTTATGATGTAAAAATCTTAACATACCCAATAAGAACCAGTCCAATTCTGACCTTCTTTATTGATAACACTATGTACATTCCCTACATAATGAGAAAACTAGGTTACCAACAGAGGATTTGATATCCCAAAAACAGAGGAATTAGGGTTTTATATAAAAAAAAACTCACTAGTTGAATCAAGGAGAAGATATCTGGAAGAAACAGTATCCACTATAACAATCTCATTGTATCTGCTGCTTACAGCTGTCACAACCCAATGATCTTCTTCTTCTTCTTCTTCTTCTTCTTCTTCTTCTTCTTCTTCTTCTTCTTCTTCTTCTGCTTCTTCTTCTTCTTTGCCAGATTCTTGTTGAATTTGCCTCTCATCATGATCATTTTTCTTGAGGCAAAACGAATTTGAGGATCTGGGTTTCTTTTGAGACGGATTTATGAACAAGGGTTTTGAAACTTGAGATGAAAGGAAGCAACTTTTGTAACGAGTATGTGAATGTAGACATGAGATAGCCATGGAAGAACTCAAAGCTGACATTTTGTTGTTTTTTTCAGAGATATTTTTACATCCAAAATCTTATCCTTTCTTCTACCTTTAAGTTTCTGACTTTAATACAGTCTCAGGCTCTCAGCTTCAAATGTGACTTTTGGGATTGTGTTTCCAACCATTAGGCTTTTATAAGTATCTTGCAGTTTATTGACTGTACAAATGGCACGATTTGTGACTCTAAGAAGTCAAAACTTATGTTTCCTTTTTTGGGTATTAGACTTGTCAAAACAGACAAGGTCCGTTTAGTGACAACATGACACAAGCCAGAAACACTTATTAACGTGGCAGTAGTTCACGTGGATTGGTTTGTGGACCTAATTTTAAACTATTCGAAGTTAATTTTATGTATATGTATGTATTATTTACCATGTAACTCTAATATACTCTAGTCTGTGTATTTTAAACTGTCATTCTTATTGTTTTAGTTATTAACATACAGTAAATTGATTAAATTATGATTGTTCACTAAACCTCTTAACTCAATTGTCCCGGTTTAAAATGCTTAGCTTGTTAAATCAAATGATCACATTCATTATCTCTTCTCTGCCTAAATCACTTGATAGATTCTTTGAATGATGGACAAACTAACTTCAGTTTTGGTGTCCTTGGAAAGTAATTTTATAAAGAAATCAAACGTAAAAAATTTTAAAGACATCAAATTTCTTTTCTCCAATATCATAATCTAATAGTCAAAATAAGAACACTATAACAAATCAAATATGATATTTACTAACATTATGTTACTCTACATTATGTTACTCTATTATCACTCTGTACAACAACTCTTAACAAATTTCAAAGAATTAACTCTTAAGGGGGTGTATTCAATTAGGTATTTTGAGAGATATGAGTTAAATGGACGAATCATGTGTTATTAAAACTTGGATTTCAAAATCTATCTACTTAAACTATTAAAAAGACTCAATCTTAGAGGGTGTTTTCAAACACTCCAAAATTAAAAAATTAAAAAATTTATGGTTAATCTTATATCCAAACACCCATAAAAAGGAAATATTAATTCCACCAAAATTAAATTAAACATTTTATTTGCATCTTTTTCTTTCTCCTCTTTATCATTTATTTCCTTATCTAATGTTGCAATATTAATACTATAAATTATGATTCTCCTATCACATTTGTTAGATCTTATTTTCAAATTATTTAAAATTATTATATAATACATATAATTAATAAAAATTAAATTTTTTTCTCCATATATTGTGATTCAAAATTTAAAAAACGGACATATATTATTCAATTAAAGAAAAAAAGTGTGTTTAACATCTCGCATAGACTAAAATTTTGGGCAATGGTTCTAAGTAATATTATAAAACACACAAAAATGATTTTAAATGCGAATGAAAATGAAACTTGACTTATCATGCGTTGAAATAATTTATTGAAAAAACTTATTCAGTTTTATCCAATTCATTAGTTGAAATAATTTAAAAGTCCCACATCGACTAAAATTTTTGTGCAACAGTTCAAAGTCATACTATAAAAAACACCAAAATGATTTTATATACAAATGAGTAGGAAACTTGACTTATCAGACGTCCAAATATTTTTAAAAATATTCAATTTAATCCGGTACTTATTTGAAATAATTTAAAATAATATTTAAAATTTATTCGGTATAACTCTATTAAAATATTAATAATATTTAAAACTCTCTTAAAAGTTTAAAATACTATTAATATTAAAACTATATAATATTGACTAATCAATAATATATATATATAACTAGTTATTTATAATAATAATAAATTATTTAGTAAAAGTTATTTTAAATACAAATAGAATAAAAATTCTAAAATAATCAATCCAAAATGGATAACTATATAACAATAATCGATTATATGATGGAAAGTTCCCGACAAGTACGGGATAATACGGGTTTTTGTCCCAAAATAAGCAGGTTTAAGACAAGGAGAACTGATAATAAGATATATAATAAGAAATATAATTAATATTTTCAATATATAATAAGGATAACTGTATTGTTTTTTTTAGTTCAGATTAATTTAATATTTAATTTTGTGTGATTTGGTCTAAATTATTTGAATGAGAGTATAGAACATCATTCATTTGGCGTATGTTTAATTCAAATAACAGAAATTTGCTATTGTTACAGAGAAATAAAATAATTTGATGTTGAAAGCACGTTAGATATATTATAAAAAATAAATAAACAAAACAATTATAAATATATATTTAAACATTATAAAAAATCAAGTTAAAACTATATAAACAAAATAAAAATATTTATTAACAATATAAATAAAAATAAATATAATTTATATCAAAATAATTGACCTGCGGTATACCGCGGGTACAAATCTAGTATCTTTTAAAATACAATACAATAAAATCCAATGTTATTGGATTAATGATTTTAAAATATACAATCAAATCCACTATTAAAATTTAGAATTTTGTTATTAAATTCTCTGATTGATTGTATATTTTAAAGTCAAATTTGGAAATTTGTTATTTAACTTTTTGAAATCTCAAGTAAAACTATGAGATTTTGATTTTTGTTTTTTTTACTTAAAAATCTCCTCAAATCTCATATGAAACTTTTAAATCAAATTCTAGTATGGAGGATCAACAAGCGAACATGCTGGTCATGGACGGGGCCACTAAGGGGCACGGTTGTGATAGTCCATAGTTTATTGATAAAAGAGAGTCATAATTCTATGGGTGACTCGTTATACTATACTCCCTCCGTTTTATATTATTTGTCGTTTTAGAAGTTAAAACTCGTTTTATATTACTTGTCGTTTTATATTGTTTTCAATACAGATGTTTCATATTGCTTTCAATACATAAGTTAAAACTCGTTTTATATTGCTTTCAATACATATGTTTGGTATATTTCCGGTTTTATTTCTATTGTTTTAATATTTTGACCAATAAAATAAAACCAAATAAACTTAAATTATTTAAAAGTAAAAGAGAAAAATCAATTATTATTTTTATCTACGTAAAACAACATAAAACGATAATTAATATGAAACGGAAGGAGTTTAATTTATGATCCATCAGCTAGCATTTAACTTATAATGCTTTAATTTAAAAATATACTAGGCTCCGAATTTTTTTTACTATTTAATTTTTATTATAATATTATTGATAGTATAATATATATATATATATATATAAAATTATGTATTATGAATTTTTAATATATTTGAAGATAATAAAGTTGATGTGTTTAGTTTATTATACATATTTATATTTTCGTAAATTTGGATTGTTGAAAAATTAAAATATATATATATATATATATATATATTTGATTATTACATACTTGGAAAATGTGTTTTTGGTTTCAATTATTTGAATGTATAAACTTAAGTGTTTTTGGTAAGAGACTAAGAGTGCTTGGTAATGGTAAGAGACTAAGAGTGCTTGGTAAACAGAATAATTAAAAAAAAAAACTGAGTAAATAAAATAAAAAAATATTGAAAAAAATTCTTCCCACACTGTCGGCAACAATATGTCTCTTTTTAAAACCTATAACTAAAAGTCTAAAACCATCACATCTATAGACTACAATCAAGATTTTGTAGTAGTAAAATCAACCAAAACAATTCGTTAGCATAAAAATTCACCATCTCACCCAATATAAGTTCAGTTATAATAAACAATTCGCAAATCATTAAATTAATCATAAATCAGAAATCATAACTCCTTCAATTATCCTGTCATATGTTTCTTCAAATTTAAATAATTTTTTATTTATTTTTTCAATAAATAAAAAATTGGCACACAACACAACGGATAAGCTAAAATAAGAGCCTTTCATTTTTTTTTTTTCCTCCTCACCTTCTTCTTCAACAAAATAAAAACACTCTCTTCAATCTTCTTCACTCTCCCTCAAATTTTCCTCTGCTTCAATGGCGATTTCATCTCCCGCCGCTACTTCTTCCTCCTCTAAACTCCTCCATTCCCACACTTCTCCATCCATCTCCACCTCCATTAAACCAAAATCCATAACTCCTCCATCTTCCTCCCTTCAATCACATCCCTCTCCATCACCACCACCACAACTCCTTCCCGTCGCTGCGCGTTCACCGTACGCGCCGCCAGAGGAAAGTTCGAGCGTAAAAAACCACACGTAAACATCGGAACAATAGGTCACGTCGACCATGGCAAAACAACACTAACCGCAGCTCTAACGATGGCATTAGCTTCAATGGGAAACAGTGTAGCTAAAAAATACGACGAAATCGACGCAGCTCCTGAAGAAAGAGCTCGAGGAATCACAATCAATACAGCTACAGTTGAATACGAAACAGAGAATCGTCATTACGCTCATGTTGATTGTCCTGGTCATGCTGATTACGTTAAGAATATGATCACTGGTGCTGCTCAAATGGATGGAGCTATTCTCGTTGTTTCTGGTGCTGATGGTCCAATGCCACAAACTAAAGAACATATATTACTTGCGAAGCAAGTCGGTGTTCCGGATATGGTTGTGTTTCTTAATAAAGAAGATCAAGTTGATGATGCTGAGCTTCTTGAGCTTGTTGAACTTGAGGTTCGCGAGCTTTTATCGTCTTACGAGTTTAACGGTGATGATATTCCCATTGTTTCGGGTTCTGCTCTTTTGGCTGTAGAGACTTTGACTGAGAACCCTAATGTGAAACGAGGTGAGAATAAATGGGTTGACAAGATTTACGAATTGATGGATTCTGTTGATAGTTATATCCCGATTCCGACAAGACAAACGGAGTTACCGTTTTTGTTAGCTGTTGAAGATGTTTTTTCGATTACCGGTCGTGGTACGGTTGCTACGTGTCGTGTCGAAAGAGGTACTGTTAAAGTTGGTGAGACAGTTGATTTAGTTGGGTTAAGAGAAACTAGGAATTATACAGTTACTGGTGTTGAAATGTTTCAGAAGATTCTTGATGAAGCTATGGCTGGTGATAATGTTGGTTTGTTACTTAGAGGTATACAAAAAGCTGACATTCAAAGAGGTATGGTTTTGGCTAAACCGGGATCGATTACACCGCATACTAAGTTTGAAGCTATTGTGTATGTGTTGAAGAAAGAAGAAGGTGGAAGACATTCGCCATTTTTCGCGGGTTATAGACCTCAGTTTTATATGAGGACTACTGATGTTACTGGTAAAGTTACAAAGATTATGAATGATAAAGATGAAGAATCGAAGATGGTTATGCCTGGTGATAGAGTTAAGATTGTTGTTGAGCTTATTGTGCCTGTTGCTTGTGAACAAGGGATGAGGTTTGCTATTAGAGAAGGAGGCAAAACTGTTGGTGCTGGAGTGATTCAATCGATTATCGAATGAGAAATTTGCGGGTTAAAAGAGTTTTCGCATTAGTGAAGCTTTTTGTTCTTGCTTATTTTTGTTTTGTTTTTTCTTGGGGTTTAAATGAATGATTTAGAAACTCTTGAAATTTGATTGCAGTTAGTGTTATTTTTCTTCATTTTTTCTTTGCCATTTTGTATGAGAACTCAGAATCAAAATGTCTTATATTCTTCTCGTTTAATAAGTCTGAATTCAAGTTAAAGAAGAAAGCTTATTATGAGGTCTTATATATATTCTAGTTTTTGGTTTGCTTAATTTTTTTTTCTTCTCCATAAAGTATTTGATTACATCATAAAGTTCTATCATTTACGATTTTGCACACCTCATTAAAAAGTCAGGCTTTGACATGATTTGGGTTTGATCTGTTATAGGTTAATTATATAGATTAGTTATACTGCCTTTTCTATTATGATACTTTTGTGTGCATATATTTTTATTATTAGTGACATATATTTCTCGAATGTGTGATTCAATTCTTTATATCTAAGAAGCGTGCATATATTTTGATATATACACACATTCGAGAAATATATGTCAATCATGATTGATTCAATTCGAATGTGTATATCATTCATAATCTTTATATTATTAGTGACATATATTTCTCAAATGTGTAGATCATGATTGTTTAATGTGGAGATCATGATTAATTTATTCAATTCATTTTATCTAAGAAGCGCAAATACAAAAACATACAAGTTAAGAATTGAGCTTGTCAATACTTTCCTCTTCAGATGTAGTATCGCATTGCACCGTAGATTCTTCCAAAGCCTCTGGGATGCTTTTCAGAGTTTGCAGACCAGTAGCTCGTGCAAGATCAGAAAGTTAGGATCAAGTTAATAACACTTACAAAAAGTATAATAAATAAAAGCACAAATAGCACTAACGAGATGTTCGTTTAGAAATTTAGTTTTCGTATATGGATGTTAGAGCACTTTCATCAGTAAAAATACGACAAGAGTCTCTCTAATAGATTAAGATTACTTTTGATAAAAAATTATTGTTGAATTAAATTTTAATCAATTAAAAGAAAATGACAAATGATTTAATGACATCTGACTATATACGTTTCTTAGAGCATTCCCAACCATGTGTTCTAATCTAAAGATTCATATTAAAAAAATTCAAAAAATTCAAAAAAGGAAGGAAAATGTCAGATACGTATCTCCCCCACAGAGACGTTTCTAAGATTTATATCTCATTTGTCATTTGATAACTGGTTTATATCTTTTAAATAAATAAAATAAAATAAAATATATTTTTATTTATTTTCAAGAAACTATAAGATCTCTAAACGATGTACATGTTCTTGGAGTCTCTCAAATGAGAGTCTCTCAAATGAGAGACTCTCTACACATTCTCTCTTACTTTTAAATTTTTTTTAATTATTTTATCAAATAGTTTCTCACTGAGAGACCATTGACGGTAATGCTCTTAAATTGTTTTTTTTAGATATATGAATATTGGATATTTTCAGAATAAAGCCATACTTGTTTACTAAGCTGCATAGAGTTGGAATCGGTTATGCAAAAGCGGAAGCATCCGAAAGTGGGAAATCGAATTTTAAAAAAAAATTAGGTTTTAAATATTAGAAAGCGGGTACTTGGAAGCGTCTACATATACATATTATATATATATATATATGTAAATTAAAATATATATAACATATCATATGAGTCATATTTTCAAAATTATGTATTGGATTTTGTTGTTTAAAACATTTTATTTTAATATATTTTTATGTTTTATATTATATAAAATTAAATGCATCAAATGAATAACATTTTTAAAATTATGTATTGGATTTTGTTGTTTAAAATATTTTATTTTAATATGTTTTTATATTTTATATTATATATATACATAATTTTGAAAGATGTAACACATTTAACATTTTTTTCTTTTAGCGACGCTTCCGATCAACCTCCGATTACGTTTCGAACTTGGAATCGTTCGCTTCTTCGCCACTTCCAAATACCATATTTTTGGAAACACGATTCCGAACGATTCCATTTCCGTTTCCGATTCTGATGCGAGAAACATAACACCTTGAGAGATTCCATGCTGATCTGGTCTAAGATAAGTTCTTTTTCTTATTTAGGTCTAAGATAAGTTCTACTTGGCACAAAGTGTGAACGAAGGATAGGAGTATAAGTCACGTTCCAATGTAAAGCTGCATTACTATTTGTAACATATTAACTTTTTAAGCAAAAAAAAAAAAAAAAAATTTTTTTGGTCCAATGATAAAAGAAAATAAATATGTTCTAATAATCAAACCGATTAAAATCAACAGAATATAAAAATATAGAGGCGATACATGAAGTGTTCATCACTTAGAAACAACGGAAATGTCGGGTGTGAATTGAATCAAAAGCAGCAGAATATAAAACTAAAATTTTGTAAATTGGAAAATCGAAATTAAATAGAGAAATCGAAAAAACTAGTCGGTGGGAGGATCATCATCATTATCACGTCCACCACCTTGTTGACTTTGCGATGGTCTAACTGGCCCCTCATTCTGTTTGCTATAACCCATCATTCTTCTCCCTTAATTATATCAAAAAAAAAAAAAAAAAAAATCATTCTTAGCTATATAGTCAAACTCTACTTTCACGATCACGACGTACAACATTTTATATTTCTACTATTTCATGTTTCAACGGAACTTAATTACCCATCAAGTTAATATACTGATTAATCTTCACTTTTAACTCAAAATGATGCCCGTTTAAGGGAAGAAAGATGAATAAAAGTACTACTTAAAAAATAAAATATATATATATATATACATATACTGATTAACAAACATATGTACATATGTGTGTGTGTATATGTGTTGTGTTATGTATGTAAGGAAACACGAACCAGTTTGGAGAAATGGATGTTGAGCAGAAGGAAGAGCTGACTCGGTACGGGAAAGGAGGGTGCAAAGAAGAAGAAACACAATTAGAACTTGATCCCATTTTGAAGAAATATATATGCTTTCTCATCTCTCTATCTTTTTATTTTTCTTGATTTTAGACTTTCATTTATTTCTCCGAATGGAGAGGGATCGTTTCACGAAAGACAAACTAAAACCTACTTAAAATATAAGGAACAAAACAAAGTGGAAAAATTATTAATTTTCTCCACTAGTCATTACTCTTCAATAAATTGACCTTATTGTTGTTATAAAAAAATATTAACGACTTTTGTGTCTCATTGACTATTCTTCTCTAGAAAGTAGTAATGCCAAAAATAGTTCCGGATTCTAGATCCTACTAGCTTAGATCCAATCTTATCATCCATGGTACTAGAGCTCTTTAAAAGTTTGAATCCATAAATCTTGATCTTTAACACATCTATTTGAAGTTCACGCATAGATTTGAATCCGAGATTGCACTACAACAAATATAATCATTATTAACACACGATTAACGTTATAATAAAATTTTAACAGCGGTTTCACAAACACTGTTTTTACTAGATCTTTCATATATTTGAATCCAAGATTGATTTAGGTTAAATGTGAAAATATAATATGAATAAATAAGCTCTAGCATCTAATATAAGTATGTTTGGGATAGTCCAAACCGATCACTAGATAAAAAAGCATTCGAACGACATGTTATGTTACTCCTGAAGTGACTAAGATTATGAAAGAGTAAAGATGATGAATCGAAAATGGTTATGCCTCATGATCCGGTTAAGATAATCGTGGAACTTTTCGTGGACGAGGTTTTATAGAGAATGATATTTGATAATTTCTAATCTAATACTGTAATAGGTGGAGTTCTTGCTTCTTTTCTTTTAGTTTTGTTTTCTAATGATTTATAAACTCTTAAAATTGGTTTGCAGTTAGTTTTGGTTTTCTTTTCTTGCTGAATCCAAATGTTATATGTTCTTTAGTTTCAATCTGACTATCTATACATATATACATTTGCTACACAATAAATTTCCCAATTTATATCAATAAAAATCAATGATAGACACGACAACAAGATAACCAAAACAAAATAAATATTAATTTTTTTCCACTACTCGTTTTATTGATTAGATACACACGTTAAAAACTCATTTGTTGATTAATTTGACCCTCTTGTAGAAAAACAATTGACCCTCATGTTTCTCATTGACCTATTTTTCTCATAGAAAGTAGTGATGAATAATGTATAGCAACTTGAGATCTGCTATAGGTCCCAGTTCGATCTTTCCCAAATATTTCTGAAATTTTCAGATCTAAATTTGGATTTTAGTACATTGGATCAATACATAGAAATAATTTAAATATATATTAGGTGGGTATACTAAAACGTATAAATTGTGGTGTCTACATTTTTATTTTAGCTAGATAGTTGATTTCTCTAGTCTAACTATTCTGCTTGAAATAATTTGTATTAATAAATTAATTTTTCTGGCTTTTTACTTGAAATTTTATTAGTTCTTGATATTCATGAGGTCTGCTTAACAATAGAGTCAGCCACAAAGTTGCCATTTCTTGGAATAAAAGAGAAAGTACCAGTAGTGAGGATAAAATGTTATTATTTCGAAGGAAAAAATAATAAAATGTTAATACACTATTCAAAAAAATTTAGAAGCTTACTTTATGATGCAGAAAATAAGAAATTAAAAACACATATATTTTAGTTGAAAACTAAAAAGCGAAACCGAATCTAGTGGTTGTGACCACCACCTTGTCCATTGCTTGATGCTCCTACACCCGTTTGACTTATCAGTCTTCTCCCTATAAATTAAAAACTAAAGTTATATCTAATTCAAAAAATAAAATAATATAATAGACTAAGATATTTTTTATCTTTTAAAAAAGCGTATTCACAGTATTTATTTCCAGCTACTCTTTACAATTAACTGTAAAATATATATGTAAGAAAAAAAAAACCTCATATTTGTTCAATCCACATATACACAACATGAGAAAATTCATCTACCAATGGGAGATCATGATACGTTTTCACTAAGAACTTGGTTAAGTTATATAGGAGATGAAAAACTTATTTAAAACATAAGCATTACATAATTGAGACTTGAAAAAGCATTATTCATTTATTCATTTGTAGTCTCAAAGAAAAACTAATATATTCAAATTCTTTGAAAGAGATGACGACTTAGAACAATAAACATTTTAAACGTTTGAGTATAAACACTTTTAGAATATTTCCGATAACAAAGTCGATAACTACGTTTTCACCAAGAACTTAGTTAAGTTATATAGTAGATGAAAAACTTAATTAAAACATAAGCATTACATAATTGAGACTTGAAAAAGCATAGTCATTTGTAGTCGCAAAGAAAAACTAATATATTTAAATTCTTTGAAAGAGATGACGACTTAGAACAATAAAAATTTTAAAATATATAAAATTTTAGAATATTTTCGATAACTAAAAATTGTAAAATAAGTAAAGGAGGAGGAACATTAACATACGATTACCGCCTGGAGCGCGGGGACTGACTGATGATGGTGTTTCTGTGGTAGTATCGGGCTTATAATAACCCATCATTCTCCTCCCTATATTTATTTAAAAAAAAGATTATATATCTTTAAGAAAATATAGTATAACTCAAACGATTAAACTGTATTTACAGCTTGTAGTGCGACTGCAACAATGTATATATACTTTTACAAGATTCTTATACATGTAAATATACTCTTTCAGGATTAATCTTTTGTTCATTACTTTGATAACCTTATGCATATGTGGGCGTAATATAATTGTTTAAAACACTAATTACCAGTGATTGAGAGTAGTTCATGGTTAGAACTTGGAAGAGCAGATTCGGTAGGGAAAAGAAAGATACAAAGAAGCAAAAACACAATAAGCAAATGAATTGATTTTGAAAAATAGGTATTACTTTCCATCTCTTTCTCTTTCTTTTATTAATTGATTTAAGATTAGTATTTATATAATCGAATGAGGAGAGGGAACGTTCTAGGAAGTGAAAAAGATAAAGAAAACCCCCAAAAAATAAAATAAAGTATTAAATTTTCTCCACCACTCATTTTTCTTTATTCATTTTGTTTTTTGGTTAATAAATTCTAGTTGATTAATTTGACTCTCTTGTGGAAAACATTGACATTTGAAACTCTGAATCACAAATGTCTAATAAACATTTCCAGTTCTGATATTCGTGAGTATCCGAATTTCCAGATGAATATCTGAATTACAAATATGTAATAAACATTGTTTATTAGTTTTGATTAATTAATATTTTCGCATGTAGTGGAAACATAGAATCATGAATTCCATCAATAGAATAGAATAAAAAATAACAGGAAAAACTTTTGAAAAACAAAACATTTTGCTTTGTCAATGATTATCGTAAATCATAAGGTTGTAAATACCTTAGATGTCTATTTATTACCAGATAAATGAGTTAATCGTAAATACTGTAAATGATTAAGACACTAAAAAAAAAACATAGTCCAAAAAATTCGGCTTCTGACTTCGTTTGTTTTGCATACCTCACGTCGGTAACAAACTGAGTTAAACATATTCAAGTCGGTTACGAAAGTGACTTAACTTTGAATGACGTAAAGTCTTTCTATGACACAATGTCTATTATTTAATTAGTATGTATGCTATTTATGTATGCTCTTTTATCAAATAAAAACAAAATTTTCAATGAACTAAAACTTTGAAACAATTGACCCATATCACCCATATCAAATTTCAATTAATCAAAAATTAAGCTCAATATAAAAACAGAAATAACTTGAAAAATACATAACCTCAAAAGTTTCAAACAGGATAGCCGATCGATAGCCTATTTTTAGTACTGAGAAGGAAGACCGCTTCACTGAATTTAAATTGGAGTTTTTGTAACCTATTTCCTGAAATCAAGCATAAGAAAAATATTATAAATCATGAGCAGCTTAAGAATTAAACATAGAAGCAATTATAATTTCATGAATAGCTTAAGAATTAATGAGAACTTGCTCTATTATCTTATTCATTGGCTAGATGAAAATACATATAGATAAAACTCTTGTCATTCTATTCATTGCCTAGAATGAAAACATATAGATTAAACAAACAAAAAAAAAAAACTCTAATTGCAACCAAACGTACATGTATAACAATTCTTACACAAGAAACATGAAGATAACAAAACTTACATGCAACTTGTAAGTTGTATGAGTCTAGGGTGCTACGCTTATATCAACCTGAAAAACGAAGACTTTCAGGATTACATACATAAACATATAGTGCTTGTGTGATTTAAAGGCAGTAATAATGATGTATATATAATAATAGAGGCTAAGCCACATTTTTCTTAGTAAGCATCAGTACAATTGCTCAAGAATGAAACAAAACACTTATATTGAGCAGGAAGGCTACAAATAACAGTTTACCTATATGAAACTCTGTAAAAGAATTGCATCAGTACTTTGAGCTCTCTTGGAGAGTAAAGATCCAATAGGTAAAGAAATGAAATGTTCCCTAAGTGGTAAAGGAAAAAAAAGCTTTCATGTTAACACAAAGTACTAGCTTTTCTATATCAAACATAAAAGCATTATATTTCATTAGCAGCTTAAGAATAAAATATAAACCTAGCTAGAGATTCTGAGACTTAAAGAGACAAAATAATCATAACACTTGTACCTTGTTCTGAGCTCGAAGGCTTCATAGAAGTTTTAGCAGATGGAGAGATTGAAATGAAATCTGATTTACCTTTTAAAAATCTGAATCCCAAAAGGCTAACTTGCGAGGTGCTTCATTAATGGATTTGAGATCTGATTTTGATCCAATTAGAGATGAATAAAAAAAAAAAGATTTCTTTTTAGTCTATTTGTACTTACTACTCAGTACTTATGGAGTTATTGCTCGAAAACGGCAAAACATATTTAATAGACGGAACAAGTAATTTTATGTCAAACACATGATTTGGTTAATTCTATAAGAAAACCAACAATATATCTAACTTATACATAGAAATGAGACGTAAACACAGAGAAAAGAGTTACATTGTATACCACACCAACACATAAATTATACATATAATCGAGAAATAAAAAGATAAACTTGTTAAACAAATTTTGAATTATGATCACATCTTTTATTTTATAAAACAGCAGTCACCTATTCAATAAGAATCTGTCACATAGACATTATTTTTAAATTTTAATCTCATTAAAAAAAGAATTAGTTGGAAACTGAAAAAAAAAATGTAAAATTAAAATAAATAAAAAAATCTGTTTTTTTTGCCTCTATAACTTCTCCTAAATTCTCTCACAACATCATGAAGTGGAAAGAAACTGTTACCATGGAAAACTGATTAAAAAAATAAATCATTTGGTTTCATAATTTAAAGGATCGATTGATTAAAAACAAGTAAAGAAAAAAAATCTAAAATTTTATTAAAATTTTTAAAAACAAAAACAAGATGCAAACTGAAAATAAGAAATAAAAATTTCTTTTTCTTTTTATCTCTAACTCCTTTCTCAGATTCTTCTAACTAATTTCAAGAACATGCACTCCCTAATATCTTGAATTTGGAATAACTATCCCAAAGATAAACATGGATCAAAATTTCAAAAAAAAAAAAAAAAAAAGATAAACATGGATCACTTCTTTTCATGCAATGAAAAGATATTAAACTAAGCAAATATTTTTTTATTTAATTTTGTTCTTATTAAATTAATTTTCAACATCTAATGCTAAATTCATAATAACATTATACGTTTGCTTTTGTTTAACTAATTTGCATTTAAATTTTCTATTAATAAAAAAATAAAACCATGTGTAATATGATTAGCCAAGTGACTTATAATTTATAAGATAAAAGAAATTAATATATTTTTAGACATATATTTTTTTGTTTATTACTTTTCAATTTTTTCTCTATATATTTTTAAAAATCTATTCTGAAAATCTCTAAATTCTCTCACAATAAACCAAGATTTCAAGATCTTTATAATAAAATTTAAAACCAAAATTTATTTAATTTCATAAAAGAAGAAACTATAAAAAATGTATTTAATTTTTTTTTTAATTTAATTCTACAAAACAAAATAATAATGTTTAATTTTTTTATATCCACCAATAATAACCATCGAATTAACATTTTTAATATAGTAAAGATATATCTTTATAAAAAAAAAAGTAAAAATATATTGCATTCGTAATATTATTTTAATTTAAACAAAAATTTCTTTAATAAATTTTAAAGAACACTATATCATACTAGTATAATTAATATACATAGGTAGGTACTAGGGGCAGGAGTGCGAGCGCCACCATTTCCACTACTTGATGGTCTTTTAAATATGTCTCCATTTGGTTATATACTCATCAATTTCCTCCCTACAAGTCATATTTATATATTTATTAAAGATATGCGTTATTCAATTTCAACTAAAGATAATATGGCCGCAAAATATTATAGACGAATTATGTAATGAAATCGGATTTTAAAAGTTTGAATATTTTCTAAATGAAACGTGGAAAAGCTTTATAAGAAATTAATATAAGAGTATGGAGATAATGTTATAATATTAAACCATTATGCTTTGTAATCTATACTATTAATTGAGAGAGAGGGGCAGAATTATTTACGAGCCATTTAAGCCATTTCGATATAATTACGGCTTATACCATCGGCTAACTGTTTAAAAAAAAAAAAAAAACATAAAAGGACATTTCAGACATTCTTCATGCGTTCAGGAGCCGACCCGAGCCATCAACCCGTTTCTGACCCGATAAGCAGGGACGCGGATCCTTTTTCGGTTCAATTCCAAACCCGACTGACTTAATTTCGACCCGTTTGACCTGTATAGAAAAAAGTCAAATTTTGTTTAAAAACACTCTTCCAACATAGGCCCATATATATTTTACAGCCCAATAACATTAAACCCGTTTAGTTTTACAAAATTACGCAAGTATTCATACACCAAATTGTTATATCGAATCCCAATCAAATATTCGATCTAAACGATTTCACAGATTTGAAAATATCTTTCCTAAACAAACATATAATCTCAACAATGATATCACCCAAAATATTGGATCAAATATTCATTTTACCCATTTCAAAATATCAATCAGACTGAAATTCGAAAAATTTAGAATCGAATCCAAGCAAATATTCCTATCATCTTTGGACCTGAGACTAACCATCGATGGAAATTTTTATTTTCCTATTGTAAATAGGTGGACCTGAGACTAACCATCAAGTAAATATTCCTTCAATAATCGAAAGGTCTATCTTTTGTTCCCGCCTCTATAACAAAAAATCACACTCGAATTTTAATACAATATTCCTCCAAATCTTACAATATTACCAATTCTAACAAATAACAATCTTCATAATATTCTTAGCATATAATTAAATTCCCAATTCCTAAAATCTAGACACATACTTTAACAAAATTTGACTTATCAAATATTCAACTCAACCTTTTCATATATTATACCGGAATATTCATCTTGAATCAATTTCAAATGATATCACATCCTCTCCCCAAATATTTTCTCGAGATTTTCTCTAAACAAACCTAAACTAATCGACCAACTCTATAAATAATTTCATTCATCGTCTCTAACCTTTTTATTCCATAGCAAACACAATGTTCATTTGTCATGAATCTGTAAGTGTATAGACTCAGTAGTATTTTCGAAATATGTTAACTTTTTCTCTATATAACTAAATTTTTTGTGTTGTTTTTTTTTCTTATAGGGTTCAAAAATGCAAGCCATCAAGAAAGCTTATACATAGTTATAAATGCAAGCCACCATTAGGACATCAAATAAACCTAAATTCTTGTGTGACAACTGTCTAGAAAGTGTTACCAATGTGAAAGCAAGGTAAAACTTATATAAAACAATGCTCTTTAATTTTGTTATTGTATATTTTTATAAGATATATTTATTTGTAATTCTAATTGATATAGGGAGATAAGATCCATGCAACTCTACTAGGATAGACGTTTGAGACATACTAAGAGTCCAAACAGGATAATATTCAATGCTGAATCTAAGCTAAGTGATTGTATTTTGAAGAACAATGTCAACTTCTTCGATTTAGTGAATTTTCAAGTTGTGATTGATGGTTACAATACTATAAGTTTATAACCAATACCTCCATATGTATGTTTTTATTGACTTCTTAAAAGTATAACCATGTGTTTTTTTTCTTTAGAAGAGGTTACGTTAGATTGTGATGTTTTTTAAAATGAATTTATGGAACTAAATTACCTATATATTTATCTCACCATATTAATTACCGTTTTTATTCTCCTGTTTTTGCAGAAATAATACAGATTGTTAATGGACATTTGCTTTCAAGGATGTATTTTGATCCAAAATTTCCAGAGGTTGATGAATTCAGGATGAAGTAAGCAAATTATACATTTGGTAAAGTTAGTAATGACAGATGTAAACAATAAGAAAATAATCATAAACATCAAATATTTCTTTGCAGGCTAACATACAAGATCTAACTGTGGATTTGATGATAATTTTCTGTAATTAGTATTAGTTTCCCGAAGTTGATTTCGAGACAGTTTCAGTTTAGTTTGAGATTAACAAAAACCTTTAGTTTGTTTAAGTCTTATTCTTTTCAAGTACTTTTATGAATTTCAGTTTATTATATTTTCAGTATATATATTATTGAAATCAAACTCAGAAGCAATTGTTTTCATTTTTTAAAAGGTTTATAGCTTAAACTCAAGGAAATAAATCTACTTTTTCCTAACCACATGTAAACTTTTACACATACTGTAAAACACACAATTACAAAGATTAAAACCGTAAGTCCGTAACCAAAGTTTCTGTTATTACCTCGATTAAAACAGTAGCCAAGTTCCCCATTCCTTGCTCTCCAATAGTTATGTCTATCGTTCTATTAGAATGATCCTCCTGTCATTAAATAAATTGTAGCCATGAAAAATTAGTATGTTTAAACAAGTGTTTAAGAGATAACTATAAGAATTCATACAATGGAATAGACAAAGTTCATCAACAATAAAACAATTTATCCTAAAAATCATATTCTAAACTCATATATTATACAGATAGTTAGACATCAGATCGAGAACACATAATTCATCGCCTTAACTTTATACTAAACATCACATACACACAATTAAGCAAAACGAAATTGAGTAATGACACAAATCATTAATAACCTTGAAGCAGTTAAACTACAATCAATGTCATAGAAATGAAGAACACATGGACTAAAAATTAGAAATCAAGTAGTGTCCTTTTGGGGAAAATCAAATAAACCATCAATTAGAAAATCCGAAGATCCTTTTTTCTTAAATCGAGCCACCCAAGATCATTCATAATCGATAACAAACCAAAATCTCCAAACAACACAAGTGGAAAAACAAAATTAAAATGGTGAATCGATTCGTTCCTAAGATTACGAGCTAAGGAGAAGGAAGAGTTTCAGACTTAGCTTGAAGAAGATGGTGATGATGAATCTTCTTCCACCGGATTGTTCTGATTCGCCTAATTCCATAGCATAAACAAAGATTAGTATCGATTCGTTCAATAGTTCACCACGCATGAGAATGGAGAGGAAGACGCTATAATTTGGAGCTAAGGAGAACGAAGGGTCTGAGACTTAGCTTCTTGAAGATTGTGATGATTAACCTTCTTCCACCAGATTGTTCTGATACAATTAATTGATGAGTATTAACGAAGAACTAGAAGAGATTTGCGGAACTTTGCTTTAAAACAATCGACATGTGAAAAGTAAAGTTGTTTCAACTTTTCGTTGTCGGTAAAGGAATCAGATTCCGAAGAAAGGATAAGCCCACAACAATTGTCTGACAGATTATATGTCTTAATGATTTCAGAATTTGGACTTCTAACCTATTCAAAACAATGACTAAGCCCATATCAAATAAAGACTACTATCATTTAGTTTGAATTAGTGGACCCGTTGGCAATATTTTCCCATTTCGGGGAAAATAAATATGAAACTTTTACCAATTTGTTTTTTTAAGAGAAATTCCCTCAAATAGCAACAAAACAAGTTTTTGTTCCAAAAATAGCTCACAATTTTATTTAGTACAAAAATAGCATTTTATGAAGTTCATAATTTAATTTTTTTGGTTTGGGTTGACTATATTAGAATTTAGGGTATAGTTTTTAGGGGGTAAGAGTACAATTTAGGGTTTAGGGTTTAGGGTTTTCTAAACCCTAAACTCTAAATCCTAAACCTTAAAAATATGAAATTAGGATTACCCTTTAATAAAAATGCTAATTGTGTCTTAAATAAAAATATGAGCTAAAAATGTCACAAAAACTTTATTTTGTGCTATTTTTGAGAATTGCCCTTTTTTAATGGTGATAAAACAATTATATCAACTTTTACTAATAATAACAAACATTTAGATTGGTATAAAACAAAAATATGGCCATTTAGATTGAAAATTAATAAATTCAAAATAATCTATTATACTATGTTCTATTCATTGATCAGTTCATAATTAGGTGGACATGAGACTAACCATCAAGTAAATATTGATTCTCCTATTGTAAATACAAATTTTGATTTTTCATTTTATGTAATTATATTTAAAAAATATTTACTTATATTAAATATATATATATATATATATATATATATCAACACAATATATCTATTTAGATTAAAAAACATTAATATATTCAAAATTAAATCTTTGTTTACTATTTTTTAAAACAATTTAACTTCTTTACAAATAAAAAAATGCAAATTAAATACATCAAACAAATACATAATATTTATATGTACTTATATAATACCTATACTAACATGAATGTAACATAAAACTAATATAACCAATACACTTAGATTTTTTAAACTAAAAAAAAAATAACATAACTATTAACTATATTAATAATTCACATATACCATATATGTGATAAAAAAAAAACTAAAAATTTGAGTACTAAAAAAAAATACAAATTTATAAAATATTATATAATGAAATACAAAATTATAAAATATCGAACCCGGGCGCAGCACGGGTTATCCATCTAGTGATAATTTAATCGTAGCAGTCAGTTTAACGCAAATGAACGTTTGAAGCGATCAATAAAAACTTTTAACTCATACTTGTGATCGCATTATCTTTTTGTTTGTTTCAGATTTGTGGCACGTTATTTTATTGTATCAAATTTAATTTTGAGGAAAATTTAACTGAATTAATATTATAAATTTTATTTATACCTTTAGGTGGCTACCGACCAGCTGCATTGGGCTTTGGCAACAATCGGCTCCATGTCCACCAAGGGCGGTCATTTCCAGTCCCGACGTTCCGATCTTGCAACAAAATATTTGATTAATAAGAAGTTATTAAATGGAGTACTTTAAATTTTGGGAAAATTGGTTATAAATGATATTTTTAGCGAAGTAGAAACTGGTAAATTGAATATATAAATAAATTTTTTTTTTTCTGGTAAAAACTGGCAACAAAATAATTGATTAATAAAAAGTTATTAAATGATTTTTCTTTAAGCTTTCTTTGTGGAAAAAAAAAATAGTATAATGATTTTTTTTTTGGGTAAAGAAAAAAATAGTATAATGATTATGCCATAGATTAGGTATACCTAGGGGTGTCAAAATGGGTAATGGATAATGGTTTTTATCCAACCCATCTCAACCCATCAACCCTAATAGGTTGAAAATTTTGACCCTAATGGGTTAATGGGTCAAATGAGTTAATGGGTAAATGGTTAAATAAGTTGAATGGGTTGGGTTGTGATGAGTTGATGAGTTACCCATTTAACCATTAATTTTAACCATTTAGAAACCATTTAAATAAGTTAACCAATTTTCAATCTAATTTAATTTAATTGAACCAAACCAATTTTAACCATCTCTCAATTTTCCCACCAAAAATACAAATCAATAATTTTCCCACCAAAAATGCAAATCAATAATTTTCCCGCCAAATGAAAATATGAAATTTTCCCGCCAAAAACGGATCCGTAATTTTCCCGCCAAAAAACGGATCCGTAATTTTCCCGCCAAAAAACGGATCCATAATTTTCCCGCCAAAAAACGGATCCGTAATTTTCCCGCCAAAAAATGGATCTATAATTTTCCCGCCAAAAACGGATCCGTAATTTTCCCGCCAAAAAACGGATCCGTAATTTTCCCGCCAAAAAACAGATCCGTAATTTTCCCGCAAAAAACGGATCCGTAATTTTCCCACCAAAAAATGGATCCGTAATTTTCCCGCCAAAAAACAGATCCGTCATTTTCCCGCCAAAAACGGATCCGTAATTTTTCCGCCAAAAACGGATCCGTAATTTTTCCGCCAAAAAACGGATCCGTAATTTTCCCGCCAAAAAACGGATCCGTAATTTTCCCGCCAAAAACGGATCCGCAATTTTCCCGCCAAAAACGGATTCGCAATTTTCCCGCCAAAAAACGGATCCGTAATTTTCCCATTATGGTAGTGATGATGATGATGGTAGTGATGATGTTGATGGTGATGATGATAATGATGATGATGATGATGATGATGATGATGATGATGATGATGATGATGATGATGATGGTGATGATGATGATGATGATGATGATGATGATGATGACGATGATGATGATGATGATGATGATGATGATGATGATGATGATGATGATGATGATGATGATGATGATGATGATGATGATGATGATGATGATTATTTTTTATTAGTTAAATTTATAGTAATTAATTAAATTAATTAAATTAAATTAAATTAATTAAATTAAATTAAATTAAATTAAATTAAATTAAATTAATTGAATTAAATAATTTATTTATTTAAATGGGTTGACCCATTTAACCATTAACCCATGAAATTAAATGGATAATGGGTTGACCCAACCCATTTACTTAAATGGGTTAGGTCAACCCATTACCCATTTAACTCTAAACTCAATGGGTTAATGGGTTGGGTCAACCCAATCAAACCATTTTGACACCCCTATATATGTAGAAATTTTTTCATTATTTGCATTTGAATTATTTATTTAGTGCCATAATTCACCAAACTATAAAATGGGAGTACATAATTCACCAAACTATAAAGTGGGAGTGTATATATACTCTCTCCATTTCATATTAGCTGTCGTTAGAGATGTTAAGAGTGGGTAAAAACCCAATGGGTACCATAAACCCTCTCAATATTTTCAACTCAAAACCCTACCCTTTTTTCTAAAAAATTTGCGGGTTTAAATCGGACGGGTCCAGTTTTAAATATTACCCTATAGGGTTTTACCCTATTGGGTTTAGGGTATCCATAGGTTTTTTTTTTTAACTAAATCCATAAATATTCAAAATTATTTTGTAATAAATATTTATCAGATTTTGTTTTATAATTTTTTAAAAATCATCAAATTTAACTTTTATTATTTTTCTGCAAAAAACGTAAAATCTCGTTTTCCCGCAAAAAATGTAAAATCTCGTTTTTCCTCCAAAAACGTAAAATTGTGTTTTCTCTCCAATACCGTAAAATCTAAATTTTCTGCCAAAAACGTAAAATCTCGTTTTCCGCCAAAAACATAAAATCTCGTTTCCCGTCAAAAAACGTAAAATCTCATTTTCTCGTCAATAATGTAAAATCTAAATTTCCCGCCAAAAACGTTAAATCTCGTTTTTCCGCCAAAAACATAAAACTTCGTTTTCCGCCAAAAAAACGTAAAATTTCGTTTTCTCGCCATTAACGTAAAATCTAAATTTCTCACCAAAAACGAAAAATCTCGTTTTCCAGTCAAACACGTAAAACCTCATTTCCCGCCAAAAACTTAAAATCTTGTTTTCCCGCCAAAAACGTTAAATCTTATTTTCCCGCCAAAAACATAAAATCTCGTTTTCTCGTCAATAACGTAAAATCTCGTTTCTCGCCAAAAACGTAAAATCTCGTTTTCTCGTCAATAACATAAATTTTAAATTTCTCGCCAAAAACGTAAAATCTCGTTTTTTCATCAATAACCTAAAATCTAAATTTTCCGCCAAAAATATAATATCTCGTTTTTCCGCCAAAAATCTAAAATTTCATTTTTCCGAAAAAAACGTAAAATCTCGTTTCCGCTAAAATGCTAATATTGGATGAAATTTAATTTTTAAGGTATTTAACAATAAAATTAACAAAATAATTAAAAGAGATAATTCGACATAAATATAATAATAAAAATTAAACATAAAGAAAAAAAAAATACATAAAAATGGTTAGAGTACCCATGGGTACCCGTGGATAACCCTGAAATTTTGAGGGTCTTGTTTGGGTTACCCTGTTAGTACATGGTTTTTTATGGGTTTTTTCAAATATAGTTTTTTATGGAAGAGTTTATTTAGGGTTAGGGTCAGGGTAGGGTAAAATTACCCATGACAATATCCCTAGTGTTATGTATGTGTTATGTGTTTGTATTGAAACACTAACCTTTGGTTGAAAGTGATTGTTCTTGAGAAGGTAGAGAAGATTCGGTGAGGCAAGGGAGGACGCAAAGAAGTAGAATCAACATGAGCACTTGACCCATCTCTCTATTTCTTTCTCTTTGGCTGAGATAAAATTATCTATACATCTAGATGGAGAGGCAAAGGGAAATTTAATTTACCATCCTATTTTATATGATAGCTGTCGATTTGAAATTAATTTAGTGATCGGCTTTTAAAGTCTGGTTGATAAAATCACTAACACATAGGGTTTTTTCCTTAGTTTATTTATTTAGTTAAGGTTATAAGTTATTTGGAAAACATGATTGAAAATGGTATATGTATCGCTCTATAGCCGCTTATATTGTGTACATGCTCTTCGACATCTATTAGTCCGTTATTGATATTTATCTGTGAATTTGTTTTTTCTTTTTTGTAAATAGAATATTTTTGTGTCTGATTTAAACAAATGACATGTTATTTTATATAATATCATGTTATTTACGATTTTATCACCACATATTTTGCATATAATTATCCAAATTAGGTTGTCTATCTAATTATAACCTTTAACAAAAACAGTCGAAATATTAAAATCTCAAATTAAGGTGGCGAAGAGACGTGCCTTGACCACAAGATATATAAGGTCATGATTGTTTGACGACAAGTTTAAAGACAAGTCACGGACCAGTTTCAATACAGAGATCTGCATCTTTTATAAATCTCATTGATTTCGACTCTCGAGCAAGAGAATAATACCAAAATAAAATCTAGTTTATATTATGAAAAGTTTTGCTTAAAACACTCGATACATTAAACAGATAGACACATACATATATTACACCAATTTGAGACTTTAAAATTCCTTACTTGGAAAAAACATAAACTAAAAAAGTTTACTTGATGAAAGCCTAATGGCGTCGAATTATTGGAAAAATAATAATGGCCCGAAAACTAAGGAGATGAAACTTTATTAATGCTGCCACCACCATGTCCACTATGTGATGGTCCTGTAAATATCTCACTATTTGGTTTATAATAATTCTCCAATTTCCTCCCTACAATCATACACAACGAAGTTAACGATGTATAATAGACGCATAATTATATGTAAATTAGAATTATAAGAAATCTCGAAGTGAAGAAGTGGATAATTTTTTGACAAGAAAAGAAACGTAGGTAGTAATTTGCAAGTAAAAAACGAGATTGATTGATATATAGCTGAGTGGCTTAAGCAGACATGAATATTATATATTTATATGAGTACCTCTACCTTTACTTTTCGGATTATAGGCCATCATTCTCCTCCCTTCATTAAAAAAAAAAAAAAAAAAATTAGATATTGTAGAAGAACATAAAAATATCTAGAAGATATGTTTATTCAAAAGATATATATAGAAAGGCGAGTGGATATTTGCCTTTCCTTCTTTCTTATTTAGGCTAGAGAGAATTTTATATTCTGTTATTTCCAAAATTTTAAGCTAGAAATATTTAAATCACATTACATAAAAATACATCTAAAAACAATCGTTGACAAAGACAATACCCCATCAAAATCTTGTTTTTGAAAAAATGTTTAATTTTTCTGCCTTTCTATGTTTCTGGTAGCATGCTTCAAGACCAGTGTTTTTAAAGTCAAAGTTAGTGGAAAACATATCCAAAATAAAACAAGAAAACTGATCAATTAGTGTGAACGGAAAATAATTAATTGATAGGAGTAAAACCATATAAAAACTTCATTTACTATAGTAGATATTCACGTAGGAAATTTACATGTTAGGGAAACAAAATTACATTACATGTTAAATAAAAGAGACCTTTTTTTTCCAAAATAGACGAAGATGAGCTGTTATTTCTTAAATAAATTTTTTTTTAATGGTTATAGAGTGCAAATACTCTAAAGTAAGTATGTCAAACAATTAATCAAGTTAACTATAGTATTTTAATGCGTTTAATTACTATCATACTAACCGGTTATTGAAAGTTGTTGACGATGAGAAGGAATAGCTGATTCGGTACGATAGATGAGGTTGCAAAGAAGAAGAAGAACCACAATGAACACTTGACTCAAATTTGATGAAGGTCTCTTTCCCATGTCTCTCTTTCTCTCTCTTTTCGTTTACTAGTTTTGTGTTCTTGATCTCCATTTTGACTCAAAGCTTTTGACTTATATAGGCGAAAAAAGTTATTAAAAAAAAAAACTATATATAAAAATATAAACTAGGCATGAGAATACATGGAAGAGACGAATGGATGGTGATTTAAAATGAGAAATTTACAAAAAAGGCATTTAATCTTTACAAATTTCGGATTTAGGCATTTCGATGTAGCATCTTCGAGATAAGGCATCCCGTTCTATTGAAATTTCTCCACTAACCCTACGTCAACTATTCATTAGGGTTTCTTTTTCGTCTAACCTTATAAAATTAACTGTTAAGTTTTTACCGATTCGTTCTTTATCTCTCTATTCCTCTCAATTACTATCTCCACTATAATTTGTAGTTATACATTTCATCTCTTTATCATATATATTTTCGTGGACATTTAAATAATATAAATTAGTCCACGTACATCTTTTAACACTCCGTATATATCATTTGGTTTATAAACATTTTACTCCTGTAATATTAAAATAGATTATTCTCAGACAACCTAAACCAATATAGTTTTTGAGAGAATTTTATATTATATGTTTTGCTAACGTGATGTCTTTCTTAATTTCTTATGTATATTATTTTTTCATGTTATTGATGTATATTTTTCTTGTTTTATAATTTTCTTTACTATATATTAAAAAATTTTGTTCCTGTAAATTATGGTTTTAATCTTAAGTTAATAGCCTTTTTTTACGAAATAAGTACTGTCAAATACTATGTTTGGATTCGCTAATCTAAAACAGTATAGAGTATAAAATTATTCTTTTTTATATTTGATAATAAAATAATACTAAAAATTAAGATTTTTTGACGGTCCGAAGACAAATATGGTATTGTTTCACGGAAAACATAATATAAAATCCTATGTTTCGATTCGTCAATCTCTATCTAAATAGGGTTTATTTTTCGTGGACATGTTTATAATAAAAATTAGTCCACTTACATCTTTTAACACTCCATATACATTATGTACAGTTCATCTCTAGGTAAATTTTATCCTCTAGAATCTAGATCATCTACACTCGTCCAGCTGATGTCATTTATTTTTTGACTTTGGAAGTGGGACAATTTCCCTCCCAGACACATAGGTATAGAAATATAGAATGGTCCAAATCTGTTGTTTTCTATCAAGAATTATATCCATAAATCAGTAATGCCTTTTTCCGAATATTAACTTATCAAAATGCCTGATTTGATAAAACTCTCATTTAAAATTATATAATAGCGAGCAATTTTTAAATATTGTTTCTATTGGCTGAATAATTATCTTTTTAATGATGATATAAACGCTTTCATTAGTGAAGATACACTTTACCGTGTTTTTTTTTTTTTTTTTAAAGAGACGGCATTTTTTTTTTGGGTCAACTAAAGTCAAGAGACAGCAAAACACATAAACGCGTTTGGCATTTTGATAAACGACACAAAATGATTGATTAAATTTTTTAAGAATTCAACTATAACGAAATAATCAAACATATACTATTACGAAAGGTGACGAAGCACTATGTTTTTTTTTTAAGATAACGATGACACTTTTGTTTATCACGGGCCTTTGTTGTTAACTAGGAAAGTTGGCTATTTCATGCCTAAAGTATGACCATGTGTTATATTTATACATGAACTATACCTTTGTGCAGATCTATACATGAACTAACAAAAAATTTGAATTTACTACCGTAACTAATGAAATAGTGCAAAAATATACATTTTGCATAACATCGTTAATCTGTCGTTAACTCTCGATGACATGGCATCCACATAATTAATGATTAAAAAAAATTGTGTTGAAACAAGGATTCGAACCCATGGCCATTTGACATTAAACTTTTCTCTTGAGACCAGTTGAGCTATAACGTTTTTTGTTATTATCGTAATCATATAGCAATATAAACTTGGAAAATTGCTTCATCAAAGATTCCCCTTTGTGACGATGATTAGATTTTAACTCACCTGAAGAAACCCAGATGTCTTGAAACTCCAATTCTCAATCAGATGAATCTCTGTGCTTCGTTTAATAAACGTTGATCGTTCTTCTAATCAATCCAAAGTAATCGATTTCCCAGATTTAAGATCAATTTGAGTTGATATAAATGGATCTGAAGTTGCGATTTAGTTTGAATTAACATACTACAATTTAAAGTAATTTTTCTAGCTCCTGCCCAGGTCGAATCTCAATCCTTTCTCAAAATAAACCACAATTGAATGATTCAACTAAGAAGAAAGCTCGCGGCGGATCGTGGCTTTACATCACACACGACCCAGCGGATCCGGATTATGTAATTTCTCTTCTTTTCCCTTCACAGTAAACTCAGATTGACCTAATTGATCAGCCTAACTAATTATTCTTCCGATTCGAGCTGTTGATAATTGGTGGAATGTAAGGATTTGAGTTCGGTTCAGCTGGGTTTCGGAAAATATATCATCGTGCTTTGATGAAACAATTGTTGACAGTATATATATTTGTGTATGTAAAATATTAACACAAGACATAATAGCACAACCGGTTATAAGAGGAAGGTAAATGTCAAAAGGTCATGGTTCGAGTGCTTGTTCTACCACAATTTTTTTTCATCATTAATTATGTGGATGCCACATCATCGAGAGTTAACTATAAGTTAACGGAGTTACGCATGATGTATATGTTTGCACAATTTTGTTAGTTAAGGTAGTAAATTCAAATTTTTTGTTAGTTCATGTATAGATCTGCACGGATGTATAGTTCATGTATAAATTTAACACATGGCCATACTTGAGGCATGAAATGGCCAACTTTCCTTGTTAACTATTAAGTCAAGAACTAGTCAGCTAGCAACAAAATAAAAACAAAAAATGTCAACTAGTCAAGTCTGTATAATTTTGTCAGTGTTTGTGGACGACTCACAAGTTACCGAATATCGAAGATGCATGGAACGGGATCCTTGTTGATATATATATATATTTTTATCAAGAGGTCCAACCTTAAGATATATTAAATTTATTATATATTTTTAATAAAATTTTCTTTAATTATTTTATAAATTATATCATATTTTATATTTTTTTATTAAAGAATAAGTTCAAATTCTTTAATCATAAAAAAATAATTTGCTTTAAAAAAAAAATTCATGTAATAACCAAACCCGAACTTAAACTGATAAATACCTGAATATATCCTATACAACTAATAATCACCAGTCATAACTGATTCCTTAAACCATCCATTACAAAACTCTTGTTATAGTTCATTATTTGATATTAAGTTGGCTTTGCCAAAATATCCTTAGGAAAAAATGTTGTTCATTCAAGAAATAGTTCGGACATTATGACGATATGAAAATCCAGTGTTAGTTAAGAATTAGTTCTGGTTTTCTCTAATATTATATCTTGGGCTCGGTTTGCTGCTCGGGTTAGGAAATTAGCGATCATCTGCAAACTCCTTCTTTAGACATCTGTTTATGAAATCTAGAAGGAAAGGAATTATCGGTTTTACAAGCAGATATCAACTCTAGCTGCAGTCATTGCTCCTCAAATTAGACAGGTTTTGAAAAGTAAATTGGCCTATTTAGACTCTAATTCCACCAGACCTCTTACGAATCAGGTTTAACAAGAAGAATCATTTCTATCCAATTGGTTCTATTTCATACAAGTTTTAAAAGCTTTTCAACCTTTGTGTTTCATATCTCTTCCTTTATGTGTATCAATATCTCTTATATATATTGATCAATCTTTATTTTATTAACTAAAACGCTCAAAAATATCGTTGTAAGAGAGAAAAGGAGAAAATATATATATAAAACAGTATTATTTTGAAAAAATAAAATAAAATAATTGATATAGGTTTAACCATTTATAACATTTCTTTACCACTCACTTGTAAATTGTAATCTAACAATCAGTGCGTACCTATTTTGCAATATTAAAATCTATTCATTGAAGTTTCAAACTTGTTGGACTTTTAAGGCTGAAATCTTTGTCTTTACATAAAAAATGAGCGTTGAATGTATTTTATCAAATTGACTTGGAATTTTTTTTGGACCATTGAACTATGTGGTCTAGTGCCGACGACTTCGAATATATCTATCAGACTCTGCATGCTATTATCTGGAAAACAAACATATTCAATCATTCACATATCATATATCAATATGCATAAGTTATCGACGTAATTTATGACCCATTCGACTTGAACGGATGAAAGATCGATTAAATGAAAGATGGGTGGTAATAGTATCAACCATATATCCACGGATTTTAATATTGGACGTTTTCGAATACGCTTAAGATATGAATGAAATACATATTACTAATTTTTAAACATTTGATTTTATTTTTTGTCAACCATTTCAAAATTTTGGATATTTATAATTTTTGTATCACGTTGAAGTACACAGTTTATACCTTAAGATACGCAAAATCTACTATATAATAAAAAGATGGGAGTCACAAGCATCAGCACCCTGGATAATTTGGATAGCTTAAGTTTTTTTTTTTTTTATAAATCAGGAGAATTCCATACTTTTGGTCCATAATCTTTTTTTGTACTCGAAACCATTTTTTACTCAATTTCTATTTAAAATATCCATCTCCGTACTAATAGAGTTTGAACCCGGAACACAAAAGAACCAATGGAAATTCCACACTTTTGGTCCATAATCTTCTTTTTTACTCAGAACCAGTCTTTAGTCCATTTTTATTTAAAAATATCTCTCCGTACTAATAGGATTTTGAATCCGGAGCACAAAAAAACCAATCCTCTTGTTTTACCACTAGGCCACCATCACATTGGTGCGTAAGTTTTCTCGGTCCTTCTGGTCCCAACAGATGGAGAATAAGACCAATTAAGAGGACATTAGCAACGTTTTTTAAATTAGACTGATTCTCTAAATACTTTTCTAGATATTCTTCATTGCGAGACGAATCGAAGTGTTACCAAAGAAAACCGTTGCCGATCCTATGTTGCAACTGGATTTCGGTTGTGGTTGCTAAATATATATTCGATGAAGACGATAGGATTGAAAATATGTTGCTAATAAAAAATTCGCAATTAGCGGAAAATTATCTTTGGTTCTCTCATCGACATTTTTCTCAAAACCAAACCGTTCACCCTGATCATCTAACAGTTCCACCGGTGGACCATAACTCGTTAATCTCTATTTCTGTTTCATTTTTTGGTTAATAGATAGCTTCTTTGTGGATCACTAAATTATTTTTATATGTATATGTTTTTGGATTTGAGTAATCAATTTTTGTATTAAAATTTATAGTGATACAATGGATTGAACTGATTTTAACAGTCAAAATTTATTATGTTTAGAAAAAATTATTAAAAACGTACTGAAACATTATATCGACGTAAATTTACGCATAACTGAAACTTCTAATAGCTTCGATAGTATATTAGAAGTATACTATGGTTCGGTTCCGGGATTGCGACCACCACTCTGTCCACTTTGTGAAGGTCTTGTTCCTATGGCCGCATTTGGAAAGTAAATGCCCAATCTCCGTCCTACATTTTCATATTATATATTATTATGAAAAAAATATAAATTAATTTCAATCAATAAAGTAAAGGCAGCAAAAAAATATTTATAAGCCAATATTATGTAATGGGATTAGAAAATTGAAAATTTATAATCTACCTTGTGAATGGGTTCGTTCTTTTTCTTTGGCTTCTACTCCACGTACTTTTACTTTAAAAGCAGCAGGTTTGGCCGGTTGATATAGAATTCGCCCTTCTGAATTTATATTTGTATGCTTTATTTTCCCGGTATAAAATATTTTTCAAAGAAAACTGTTTGTAAAATGTATTTATGCATGTATATGTTATTGGGTATATGTTATTGGACATAATATCCATATCGGAAGTTGGACAAGAATCTTAAATAATATACAAAAGATATGAGCCTCTCTACTTATTACTAATTGGTTTTGAGTTAGAAGTTCATACTCTAATATAGTATCAGAGTCTGATCCACACGTTGTCCAGCCCGATCTACAATCGGTCTAACCCAAAATTTAGTCCACTAATCTTTGTCCGAAATACCGAAATTTATGCCTAGAATAATTATCATCTCGAGGGAGCGTATTAGACATAATGTCACACATCGGAAACTGGACAAGAATCTTAAGTAATATATAAAAAATGTGGGCCTCCTTCTCCACTTATTGCCAATTGATTTTGAGTTAGACGCTCATAATCTAATATATGTGTGTTAAAATACTAACCGGTAATCTTATCCAAAAAAATAAAAACAAAAAAACACTAACCGGTAACTGAAAATGAAGCCGATTGGGTAAGGCAAGGGAAGACGAAAAGCAGGAGAACCAAAACGAGGACATGCTGTAATTGTGAAGAACACTTCTTTCCCATCTTTATCTTCTTTCTCTGTCTCTTTTCTATTTCTTAATCTGCTTTCTTTCTTTTGGTTCGTAGAGACATTTGTTTTATATTCGAGTTGAGAGAAAAAAGGTTAAGTACCAAGAAGTCAAATTAAAGAGATAAATAATACACACTCAAAAAAATTATTTTCTCCGTCCCTTTCTTCTCCTCTTGTATCTTTGTGCTTATCTTATATTTTAAAGTTTAGGGACGATTCCAAGTTTGACTCTTTGTTTGTTTAAATTTTCAGAGGTGTTTGGTGGACTCTTTTTTTCAATAGTATTCTGAATTCTCCCTCTCTTTCATGTAAGGCGAAGCTGATTTCTTATTGCAAACTCCATAGATAACGCCTTCAAAAAGGAACAACATGTTCAAAAAAGAACATCGCAAAATCTTCGGTTGAGGAAAGTAACTAATTTCTAGAAGCATATGATGCTGGCTAGTTCTCTAGGTCAAATTTGAGTTTGGGTTGCTAAAATCTACATTTCCATTAATGTCAGAATTTGAGTGGAATATCTGGATCCGAACAAAAAATTATAATATCATGTTTCTGACATACTTTTTTTGTCACTAAAATTCATTCATGCTTAATCGGTTACAAAGAGATAAACATTATCGGACATACTCAGATATGCAAGCATAGAAACTAAACTTAAAGCCAAAAAACTAAAACAATTAGGGGATAGGGACACATACGTTTCAGAAACTTTGGACGGGAACCGATTATCTCGAACTGGACATACCTATTATTATGTCTACACGACCATATGTTTTCTCAAAATGTTTTCTAGTAGTCAAGAAAATACATTATGAAGATATATAGTCAGTCATGAAGACAGTTATTTTTTATATATATAACTTGGAGTCATGAGTGTTTTTTTTTTTTCTCATAAAATTTGAAGTCATGAAGAAAGTTAATTTTTAATTAATATAGTTTTACTGTATCATCACTACGTGAACAAGCTACTTTTGATTATTGAAATATTCATATTTCATATCTTTTCTATATTTAATATAAAAGCATTTTGGGTATTTAATTTCTTCTTTCTTCTTTTTCTTCTTTTTTTTTTTTTTATTAACTAAAATGTTCTCTACGTACTCCCTCTGTTTCATATTAGTTGTCGTTCTAGCTTGTTTACGTAGATTAAAAAAATAATTGATTTTTCTGTTTTATCTTTAATTAATTTATATTTGATTTTATTTTATTGTTCAAAAAATTAATATAATAGACATAAATTTGAAAATTTTACTAAACATCTGCATTTAAAACATAAAACGACAACTAATTTGAAACAAAAATTAACTCGTGAAACGACAATTAATTTGAAACGGAGGGAATATTTCTTTCCAGAAAAATAACATGTGACTTTCTAACCGCAATTTGCATTTCCAACATTTGAATGTAAAGATTCATTTATAATGAATCAGTGTATTAATGTTGATGCTTCATGGATATCTAAATTTTAGTTTGTTAATAGTAATTAATTACCTTTTGTGCAAACGTGTTGTCACCAACATCTTTTGCATCAGAAATTTTTTTTTTTTTTGAAATTAAGCATATTATGTTAGTTAATACTCCCCCAAAACAAAATAACTATAGCATTAGCATAGATCTAAATCTGGATAGTTTCGGTAGGGATTCCATGGATCCACTGATATCCATAACTTATAAGATACATATTTGGAAATATTAAAAATTAAGAGTTGTCTACGTCGAACTATTTTATTTACTGAAGTTTCAAACTTGTTGGACTTTTTAGGCAGAAAAAATCAAAAATGGCTGTCAATGGTTTATTCAATTGACTTTGAATTTATTGGGACCATTGAACTATGTAGTCTAGTGCCGACGACTTCGAATATATTAAGTATAATCAGACTATATATAAAAATTTATGTGGACAAAAAAAATGTTCACATATTATATATCAACAATTGAACTATGTAGTCTAGTGCCGAAGACTTCGAATATATATCAGACTATGTAAATATATCTGTACAAAAAGTATATTCACATGTTATATATATATATCAACATCCAAATTAAAGATCGACGAATTTTATTATGACCCACTCGGCTACAATGGATGGATGGATAGGTGTTGACGATTATCCATAGATTTTTATTTTGTACGTTTTTAATTCTTAAAATAGGGATGGGCATATAGTTACACATATATAATTCATTTTGTAATCATTTAAAAAAAAAAAATTGGATACTCAGGATTTATCTATCACGTAACGATTATCACGTTTAAATACACGTTTATGCCACTAGCCACTAGTGATACATGGGCTATTTTTAAGCAAATGATATATCGTCCTAAGTTCTATGAAAAAACAGTTTGATGTTCGATAATTTGGTCGTATTATAAGTCTAGAATCTCTCGTGAATGCATGGTTTGAATTCGGTTTAGTATCCTAAGATAAGATTGTAATTCATGGTTTGAATTCGGTTTATATACAACATGATTTTTTCACAGTGATATATCTCAATCTTACGACTTACATGGTATTACAAAATATCAGAAGCCTCCTACCGAAACTCACTGCTAAAATTTAGACGTATCAGAATACCTCGCTGGTCTTATTACTACACCAACACTATTCATTTCAGTGGAAGAAAATGGAGAGAGCGTGACAAGTTAAGTAGTAAACATGAGGATCTACGATTCCATTTCTTGTTCCCTCCTTCAAAATCTTTTATAATTCCTCATATTCGTATCTTTTTTTCTTTCAGTCGATACAAACATATTTTTCTTGTAATATATAGGTTTTTCTATAACGCAATTTTGTGTGTGTATATAGTGTTTTTGTAATCAAATTTTGTATTGATATTTGTAGTGAACGTATAGTTTCAATTGGACAACTGAAATATAATATGTTTAAAATTTTTATTAAAAACACCGAAACATTGATACATTACACCAACATAGTAACACATAACTCAAACTTCTAAAGGGCCTTTACTTTTATGACTGCAGAAAATTAAAATTACGTTGCATACAAATATAATATTATGGTTACGGCCCAAATAAAAGCTTTTGATAATAATGGAATTGATGGTACTAGGGGGAAGCGACGGGATTGCGACCACCACCATGCCCACTTTTTGAAGGGTCAACTCTACCTATCAATCTCCTCCCTACATTTCATAATTATATATTCTTATTAAATTTAAAAAATTCAATTCAATTAAGTAACAGACAGCAAATTATTATTTATAGATCAATTATGTAATTGGGCTAGAAAATGGAAAAGAATATGATTATTACCGTGATAACTATCAATTCTCTTTGGTGCGTGTCCACTTTTTGAAGGTTTTGTTTCGCTATACATCAATCTCCTTCCTACATTATATATATATATTAGGATACATTAATTCAATATAATTTGACAAGGCAGCAAAATATGATAAACTATATTGAGGAATTCGAAATATTCAACTACTGCTCTGCCTCTTGAGTTAAACTTAGGGCTCTAAATTATTTAAACAAGTAAAATGATAGTAGTGTTTATGTGTATTGAAACACTAACCAGTAACTGAGAGTGGAACCGATTGGCTAAGGCAAGGGAGAACACAAAGCAGCAGAAGCAAAGCGAGAACTTGACTTATTTTTGAAGAACACATTTTCCCCATATCTTTCTCTCTTAAAACTCTTAACTTGTTTTCTTTCTTTTGGTTCGTAGAAACGTTTATTTATATAACCGAGTAGAGAAGAAAGTAAAGTACTAAAAGGAACCAATCAAAGAGATAAGAACACAAAAGAATAAAATAATAATAATAATAATATTCTCAATCTTTTATTTAAATAAGCTTCTTCGTTTGTATTTTTTATGACTACAAGATTCTCTAATCTCTATACACGTTCTCTCAAACCAGGGATCATAATATCTCATGTGATACGATTCTTTCTCAAACATATGTTAAACTAGGCTTGAAAGGACTCATTTCTCATCTATTGTTACTTAAAAAACTCATCGAGATTTACACTCATGGAGTTTGAAATTATATAAATACCTAATTTATTTGATTTTAAATACTCATACACTTGTATATATCCCATCAAAAATAGTCAAACACTCAAACATACAATACTACATTAAATTCTAGTTTACAGGCCCGAGTTTCTCTCTGACACGAGTTTACAGCAATACATTTTGCCTACCACTTATTTGAATTATTGGCTTCCTTTCCTCTTGTATCTTAGTGCCTATTTATATTTTAAACTTTAGGAAGGACCCAAATTATTTGAAATTTATATTTTAAACTTTAGGAAGGACCCAAATTATTTGAAATTTAAATACTCAAACACTACCCCCACCAGAAGAGTCAACCATTAGATTCGAAATATCGAAATATTTGGTTTAAATTTTGGTCAAATTAATAATAAATTTGGTCTTCTTTTTGTTTTGTTTCTTAGTGCCTATATATATTTTATCCTTTAGGGAGGACCCAAAGTTTGACTCTTTTATTCATATGGTATTTTAGAGGTGTTTTGACATCAAACTAAAATCACCCATAAATTCTCACTTATTGTTTGTTACTTAAACTCATAGTGGTTTCAACTTTTAACATATTCGGTTGTATAATATCCTAAGATTTGAGTGTAGTAAATTTTTTGGCGAAGCTATTAGTTACAGTAGACCCAAAAGAAGATATAAAAAGCCTAGATTGAACAAAATAGATAGATTCGGAATAGTAGAGTTGGTCACTTGTAGGCAAACCATTCTTGAAGTAGGTGAGTGAAGGTCGAACGATAATTCCTTTGGTAATAAAATTCACATATTTATTTAGAAAAAGAAAGAAGATTTGAGTGTACCATATAAACAAGTTTACATAACATGAACTATTCACTGAGAATGAAAATTGAATTTGGTTGTTAATAATGATATTATCCTAAAATTTGAGTGTACCACAAGATCACAGAATGTTCTTGGAGCAAAGTTCTGCCTCTATGATCACAACAGTTTCTGAGAACAGTTCTACTCATATCTTCTTCCTCATACTTATCACCTCGAAGTACTGAGTTAGAAGCAAGAGATATATATATATCAATCACTCTTATAGTCTTATTACCAACATTTTCTTGAACATTAACCGCTCTTCCTGATCTCCTCGTCCCTCTAAACTTCTGCCTTTTACGCCCAATTCCCGCGCGGTCTAACATTAAAAGAAAACAAATCATCAAATATCACCTCCAACCTCGATCGTCTGATCAAAAAGAGTCTTGAAAATAGCCTCATTAACCTTACTTATAACCCTATCTTTTGGTAACGATTTCATCGAAGCAACACTATAAACCTCATTGACATCTTCAACTCTATAAATCTTCCTACTCTTTACCTATCAAAATTTTCATCAGAAGGAATAATTTTATATGTTCCAAAAATTCACAATTGGTGAAGAACTAGACAACCTACGAGTAGATTTCTTATTTACATTTTGATCAACATACAAATATAAAAATTACGTCCATACAAATATAATATTATGGTTAAAGCCATAATACTGGAAGTAATGAACTAAGGGGAAGCGACGGGAACCCTGTCCACTTTTTGAAGGATTAGCTTTTACGATCATCAATTTCCTCCCTGCATTTCATAATTATATATTCTTATAACATACCCCATCCGTTTCAAATGTATATATATGATATTTTTTTAAAGCATTTCTTGTTTTAAATTATTTAATTTTCTCACATTTCTATGCATTTTTACTTATTTTTTGCAGCCACGGTTTTTAAAAAAAAAATTCTTGGGTAGTCTCTTAAAATGTATATATGTAAACAAAAAATCATTTTTCTTTTATTATATTGATTAATGACTAATCAACACTATAATAACACAAATGTCTCTCCTTGTGTTGACACATCAGATTTTTTAATGATTTTAGTGTTGACATGTTAATAAATGAAAAAACTTTATAATCCAATAAGAACATTTTACTTAAACACATCATATTTAATTAGACACATCATATTTAATTCTTTATTTTATAAAACACAAAGTCATTTGACCAATAAAAACATGCTACATGAAATTTGTGTTATATTTTTTTAAAAAATTAATATATTAATAAAAATTTACCAAAAAAAAATGCAACTTACTCATATTTTATATTTTTCGACATACAGTAGTTTGAAACAAAAAATTAAGCAACAAAAAAATCGGGAAAAAAACAACCAACTAATCCTAAATTTTCTTACACACGACACACCACTCCATGATTATATGATATTTGAAAATTTGACACTCTATCAAGATTTTTCAAGTCTTTTTATCTTTCTCTAAAAATTTAATTCACGTTAAATTCAAATTCATCTCTCATTCTCTCCCGCTTTTTAGCATGTTTTCTAATATTTCTAAGATCCATAATAAACATAAATATGAAATTATATAAAAAATAATTGTAGTCGATCCAAGCTCACGTCACTTTTTTTTACTTTAGACTCATATTTCTTTATTTCATATTCCTTATCTCTTTATCACGGAAGAATAACAAGTTTAATCTCTACGGATTCGAAGAACAAGATGTGAGTTTCACTCATCTGATCTATACTAAACATGAAGCTCAAAGTTTGAACCTTGTGCAACGAATAAAAAATCAAATGCAGAAAAAATCGAACTTCACATTCTATTGTTGAAAGCTTCTTATCAAAACCATAAAACTAAAATGTCCCACTTATAATCTCTTCTACATAATAATGTATGTTTATCTATCTTGCTTTAAGTTCTAAGCATGCAATATAAATGTTCCTAAAATCCATTTGATGGTTCAAAAACTTCAATGCAATATAAGAGAACCACAAAATATCACTATTTAGAAGATTTTTTTTTTTTTTTCGGTATACGTTCATTTGTGTATATCTACATGAACTTATGGTGAGATATTCATCAGAACTATTTGTTTTCTTTTTATATTCTTTTATTATAATTATTATGGTATAAATATCATCATTGTGTTATCACTAATATACTAATTTCATGAATTAATTTAATTTATTATTATCTCAAACATAGAATAATTTAATATTTTTATATTGTTACTGAAATTATTAAAATTTAAATTTTTTAATAAGTCATAATATTTTTATTTTACCAAAAAAACTTACTTTAAATACAAAAAAAATATTTTTATGTTGTTTTAACAAATAGTGATAGTTCACTTGATTTCAAAGATTCTCTTGGGAGGGAGATTGAATATTTGTTACCAAATTTTTTTTTCCAAAATAATGCCCATAAAAAATAATTTACTAAATATAATAAAAAATTAAAATTATTGAAGAAAAATCCCGCGACGTAGTATGGGTATTTACCTAATCTTAATTAATAGTGTAGTAGCCTAGTGTTTTTCTTTTTTTTTTTGTCGTCAATTTAGTTATTAGTATATATACGTTAGTTAAAGTGGATTTTTGATCTACGCTAATTAGTTTGGAAATTAGTATATTTCTTACCAATCAGTTTAATGGTGATAATGGTGACAACAACACTGGTGGAGGTGGCACATGCGGCATCCATGGCGGCAGTGATGGCTTATGCGGTATATTTGGTGACAACGGTGGCACATGCGGCATTGGTGGTGGCGATGCCTGCCACATGTGTGGCGGCGGCGGCGGCCATTTGTAATGCGGTTTTGGTTTCGGCTTAAGAGCCGGTGGGCTGTGTGATGACCACACTCCTATCATCTTCGTTCTCCACCCTATTTAATTAATAATTTAAGATCTAACTAAAATTTGTCAAAAATATAAAATACGAACAACATCAATTAGTTATATGAATAGTTATAATCACAAATCATTATGTTAAAGTTATTGGACTTTAAATTCAAAATCAATTGACAATGATTAGATTCATTAATATCCTTTATATAGAGGACCTTTATGAGCAAGCTTTTTAAAGACTTTTGTCGAGAGAAAAACATAGGGAGTATTATTATAACATATATTTCCGTTCTTATCCTTCCTCACAAGAGACATCATTTGGAGGATCTAAGTTATATACGATGAAATATATGGACATTGCACTTCCATACAAATTTTATTTATGTGGTTATGTTATTCTAGTGACTTAAAATAGATATATTGTTAAAGTGCTTAAATTAGAATAAGCTAAGGAATGACGCGGGCCGAAGGCATATATAAAGGAGTTTAAAGTTGTAATATTTATTTATCATATCAATATTAAGAACGCTAGATAAAATGGTATTTGTTTCGAAAAACGCTAGATAAAATGGTATTTGTTTCGAAAAACTTTCTCTTTCGATTCTTTTTCGTTTGTTAACGTTTTTGGTTAAATCCTTCTTGGATTCACAACAGGTTAGAAATGCTCCATGAACTTTTTCGGTTCAGTTAGGTAGACCTCAATATGCAGTTTTTTAAATATGTCACAAAATTTAGGTATATAGATATGTGTGTATTTTATGCATATATGTGTATTATATTTATTGAAAACACTAACCGGGTTTGGAGAGTTGTTGAGAAGGCAAAGCAGATTCGGTATGGTAAAGAAGGGTGCTAAGAAGAAGAAGAAGAAGAAGCATGAGCAAGTGATCCAATTGTGATGAAGCTATGCCTTTCATCTCTCTTTTCCTCTCACTCGCCTTTTCTCTATCTCTAAAATTCTGGATTTCTATTTAAATAATAGAAATGTATTATACGACTCAGGAAAATAGAGGCAAACAAACACACAACTTCCTTGAGACCCTATTTTGCTGAGTTACTGTTTTTGTATTCTTGTTCATATTCAAAGACTTTAGGGGAAATTTCAAAGTAAACGACCTAGGAAAAATAACAAAAACAAATACCAAGGAAAATATGACTTTTATTCATCCATAATTGTATTTTTCTAATCTTGTTTTTTTTTTTTTTTAAATCTTTATTTGTTTCAACTTTGAATGAATCCAAATATGAATTATGATCGCATTAAGTCAAGTCTGTATATTTTGTCGTGTAACCAGTGACTTTGGCGGACTCACAAGTATCGAACGAAGGTACATTTAGGTTCTAAATTAGGTTCTCTATTCGTTTTTAGGTTTTAAAAATGAATAAATTGATGTTGACAAATTTTTTTTAATAATAGATACAGTGAAATTCTATAAATTTAATAATGTTGGAACCAGAGTATTTTATTAATTTATAGAAGGTATTAATTTCTAAAGAGTTTTTCCAAATTTTAGAAAATAAGTCTACTGAAAGTAAAAAATTATAGACAATAGTTCCATAATTTTATACGCAACTACACATTAGGAAAAAAGATTATCATATAAATATTTTTAAAATTTATTAATGCAATTTGAAAAAATAATTTCAGTTATTTTGATACATAAGAACACAAATAGAAATAATCACTAACAAAAGTGTAAATTTACGAATAAACAAATAGCA
Source organism: Barbarea vulgaris (assembly GCA_963667165.1). Taxonomy (NCBI): domain Eukaryota; kingdom Viridiplantae; phylum Streptophyta; class Magnoliopsida; order Brassicales; family Brassicaceae; genus Barbarea; species Barbarea vulgaris. The sequence goes on from OY763891.1 coordinate 2,684,785, forward strand.
CCAGAATCATATTTAAATAAAATATCTTATTTATATGTTATAAGTTTATATGATTATTAATTTATGATTATGATGATATACATAAATTTTTTTTTAAAAATTTATTTAATTAATTTATTTATGTTTTATTACACTGGTTCTAAGTTAAGACCATAGAAATTTATTAATTTATAAATGTTATTAATTTATCGAGTATTAATTTAAAGAAGTTCTATTGTATAGTGTGTCCAGAGATTTTTGTTTTGAAAATTTTACCAAAAGAACCACTTCTCTCTCATCAAATTCAGATAAACCACTTTAAACACTGCACTGTTACAATAACGCCAAAATCGACTATTCATGATGATTTTACTTTTATTGGCTAAGAGAAAATATTGTCTACGGAAACATATGAAGCAAACATTCGTCTACGAGAAAAAATATAGATATAGTATATATATGCATCATTTATATTTTACCAAATCCAAAAAATAACCTTAGATTATACTTATATTTTAACTAAATTTAAAATTAAATCTTAAATTATAAATAGATAACTTAACCAGATGGTCTGAGATATCCAAACAGATTTGTCTCATTGATAAAAGACATATCATTCTACCAAAACACATAGACAAATGAAAAAATTTTGAAACAAAAAAATTAGAAAACTACTTAATTCTAAATTATAAATAGAGAACCTAATCAAAATTTGTTAGCTACCTAAAAAAAATAACAAAATTGTCTTGTAAAAAAACCTAAAGATTTTTTTTTTTTGATAATAAAGTAAATGATGGTAGTTAAGAAAAATAACTAAAGAGTTTGCACCTATTGCTATGAGTTAAAAACTGTTTAACAAGTAAAAATTAGGACTCTAAATTGTTTAAACATGTATATGAATTCCTATGAGATTTAATCCATATGTAATTATACTTTTATGAACTATTTTTACCAGTTTAAATTTAGCTACACCTCAATATATGTTATATATAGAGAGAGTAAAAACATGTCAAACAAGTAACACGTTCATAATTGCTATTCCATCTCCGTTTTAAATTTGTAGTTGTTATAGAAGTTAAATTTTATTTCAAATTAGTTGTCGTTTTATGTTTTCAATACAGATTTATAATAAAATTTCTAATTTTATCTTTATTCTTTTAATTTATTAATTAATAATATCAAATAAAAAAATACATTAACTAGGGGTAAAACAGAAAAGTTAAATATTTTCTTAATATGTGTGAAATAATTTTAAACGACAACTAATTTAAAACGGATGGAGTATATATTAGTATAACTATGCTATTAGGATCTTGATTTTTTAAACTTAAATTTTTGGAATCTTTATTAATGTTTCTGTTAAAATATTGTTTATATCTTTTTAGAAATAGAATATTTTTAGTTTTTCATAAAATATTTCTGTTAATTATAAACACAAACATAAATTATTTAACTAAATGTTGTGGTCTCTTATGAACACTATATTATATAGTATAAACGTAAATATAACCCCCAAAAGGAAGCAATTATTTATGTACATCCACATGGATATGGACATAGAATCTTATGGTCAAGTGGTAAAGAGACGGGTTTAGGACGCCAACACGTCTCAAATTCGATCTACATGTTATGCGAAACTCTAACACATTATTTCTAGACACCTATATAGATATGGCTATAGTGAGTTTTCCTCCAAGATTTTTAGATAACGTACATTAGTTTAGTGGTATCAAGTTTGGCCGTGTAAATTCTTCCAGGTGAACTTTCGTGTGTATGCTCTCTCTTTTTCGATTTGGTTAACCGAACCTTTAATTTTGATTGATACAATATTGTTGGAAAAGAAAAACAGTATATCTTTAATTTGCTCTTTTTCTTTTGGTACCTCGACTATATCCGAACTGGAGTCAAATAAAAAGATGGGAACACCATCACATTGAATTATTGGACCTACCGTTCAAACTTTAGCGACGATACCAAATTTGACTTTTTGTTCATATGTATTTAAATGATTAAAGATAAGGTGGACATTTTGGTTTACAGTATGGTTTCAGAATTATTTTTTTCCTTTTTTTAATATATATATAATCGATAAACTGTAAAACCTAAAATAACCAAACCGGAAAACCATTATAATATATTTGTATCATTTGTATTTTATGGATGCCCATGAATTTATATGAGCATGTATGTATGTTGTATCTTTTCTTATTATTTTTAAGTAATTAATTAAGATATAGTAAAATGAGTATCAAAATATTGAAAAAGCTTAATTGTTATAATGAGAACTGAGAAGTATCTAAAATTTACCATAAAAGTAAAAGATGAAAAATGTAAAAAAAAAGAAAAGGAAGAGATTTTTTATCAAAAAAAAAAGAAAAGAAAAAGGAAGTGATTGGTGGATAATAACAAAATTAATTAAATTGATAAAAGCAAAAACAGTTTCTTTTTGCATGGCAAAACTGTCATGTATAGACGTATAGTACAAGAAAATGCTAAATGGTCTTTCTGAATCCTTTGTGCTCTTCTAGTTGTATTTTGGTATGTTTCTTGTTCTTTTGTCTCGTAGCTTTTGTCGTACATTTCGGTCTTTTTGACTTCTTTATTAATCTCTGTAACCGCTGTGTCACAACTTAAAAATTGGTATAACTACTTCACATATTACCGGGAAAAAAAATGATAAATGATAAATGCTAAATGCTAAATTGATGAACCTTTAAGTACTATTCCATGCAAAATTCTCAAAATCAGTTAATTAGTTTCTTGGGTATATACTATAGTCTCCAAAATGTTTACATGTCGAACATAAGAAAAAATAAACCATTTTTACTTTTGTTATATTGATTAATGATTGATATCTAGTTTATTAGTATATCTCTTACCAATCAATTTTAAGGTGATAACAACACTGGTGGTGGTGGCCCATGCGACACGGGTGGCGGTGGTGACGGTGTATACGATATTGGTGGTGGTGGTGGTGCAATAGGTCGCTGCGGCGGCGGTGAATAATGAAGACTCGGTGGGCTGCGTGATGGCCGCACTCGTCTCATCTCCCTTCTCCACCCTGTTTAATAAATTAAGAATCAACTGAAATTTGTTTCTTGTTATTCCATGGATAAAATTTTAAAACATTTAATCAGATATATAAAACGCTAACAACATTAATTAGTCGGTTATAATAATAAAACATTGGTAAAAGTTAACAATAATTCTATATTTTTTTCTCTAAACATCTATTGGTTGGGCTAAAACTTTTCACTCAAACTTGAACAAAATCACTTAACACAAATCGTAAATCACTTTAGTGTTACGTGTAGAGTTTAGAATAGGCAAATCATGTAACGACAATTACGGTCGACATGAATTGGATATATGAGAATTTCATATTATTCAGATCCGATATCCAAATACTTCGAGTATCTTTTATATGCATATATGAGTGTCTATGTATTGAAGACACTAACCGGTTCTTGAGAGTTGTTGAGAATGCAAAACAGATTCGGTATGGTAAAGAAGAGTGCCAAGAAGAAGAAGAAGAAGCATGACCACGTGACTCAGTTGTGAATAAGCTTTGCCTTTCATCCCTCTGTCTCTCTTTCTCTTAGATTCTTGATTTTTCTTTTTCTGAAATTCTAGAAATATATCTGACCCAAAAATCACTCGAAGACTTTAATTTTCTGAAAACATTACGAGTCAAGAGATCCACAAGTTGGCCTTCTCGGAAAAACTAATTGGAAGAAATTTTGAGGAGAAACTGATCTTATTTTTCCTGAGTTACTATGGTATTGCTGACCATATTTAAATGTATGTACGTAGCGGAAATTTCCAAGTAATTCTTATGAATAATAACATTAAAAAAATCCCAAGGAAAATACGACTTTTATTCATCCATAATCATATATTTCAAAACGAACTTATTTTTAATATTTTATTCATCCATAATTATATCTTTCTAAACGACCCTCTTTTTTTTAATCTTTATTCGTTTAACGTTTTTAATAAATCCAAATATGAATTATGATCACAATGGTATTAAGTCAAATCTGTATATTTTGTCGTGTAACAAGTTTCTTTGGCCGAGTCAAAAGTATCGAAGGTTACAGCTATTATCAGAAACTTCTAAGATATTTTAAAATATTTGTCTTTAGAAATGAATATATTGATGTGCAAAAAATCTCTGACTTTGACTTTCACGGTTTTTCTGTTTCACTTTTTTAATATATCAGTCCAAATAAATTTTATAAAGACTATGACTTTGATGATGATAGCGGATTGAACGGTGCGGTTCAGATAAATTAGATAGAACAAATACAGTTAATACACAATAAACGATGTATCAGTGCGGCATAAATATTTGAATGGTGAAATTAATAATATATAGTGTATGCCAAGTTTTTGAATGGTAGATATAGTTAAACGATATGTAAGATAGGTCTTTTACATTTTTTAACTGATTAATAATATTTAAATACTAAGTTCATTTTATGAATAATACATGTATTAGTGTTATAATTTAATAACAATCTAATTATTTACTTAAAAATAAAATTTCAAATAATTTTGGATGATCCGAGTGACATCTGGCACATTACATATCATGCAAGTAAAAAACCTTGCACTATTTGCTAATTATATATGCCTCTAAACTAATCTCATGGGTGAAGAATGAGACCCGGCTAGGAAAGTTTAGGCCATCGTCATATTTTCTAACACGCAAGTTAATTTGTTTATTTATGGTATATGAAATTTTTGACGAGCTACGACCTTACTACTTACGTGTGATGTATCTTTTATCTTTTAACGGAAAGTTTTAGCATAACATGAACTCTTCACGGAGATTTTTCATTCTTACATGGCACTACGTACAAGGTATCAAAAGCCTTCATAACGGAAAGGGATGAAGTATTGTGTTTAGTAAATCTTACTAAAACACCGAAATGTTAAATCAATATATAATGCATAACTGAAACTTCTAAAAAGGACATACTTGTGACTGCATATAATAAAGTTTTGTTATATGATCGAAGCAGAATTAATTAGAAGCTTCGACAGTAGAGGGCGGCTATGGATTAAAACCACCTTTAATTACTCCAACTTTCGAAGTTCCTTCTCTCACTCCTGCTCAAATTTGGAAAATATATGGTCATCGATCTCCTCCCTAAATTTTAAAAGAATGGTATGGGAAATTTTCATCTACGTATTACTATGAGTTAAACTTTTTAACAAGTTAAAATTAGGACGCTAAATTGTTTAAACATGTTACATGTATATGAATTGCTATGAGATTTAATCCATATGCGATTAGACTCTTTATTATCTTTTTTTTTTTTACCGGTTTAATATTAGCTACACCTCAATATAGAGAGTAAAACGACGTTAAACAAGTAACACGTACATAAGCGATATATTAGTATAACTATATGTTACGATGATCTTGATTTTTTTAAACTTTAAATTTTCTGAATCTTATTAACGTTTCTGCTAAAATATTGTTTTTATCTTTGTTTGAAATAGAATATGTTTAGTTTTTCAAATATTTCTGTTAATTATAAACACAAAACACAAATTATTTTTTTTTATAAATATTTATAAAGATACACACGAATTATTCATAAAAATCATTTAGATTATAAAACTAAATGTTGTGATTTCTTATGAACACTCTATATAAAGTATAAACGCTATCAATTACATGTATATATCTATATATGTACATACCTTCTGGCTGATGAGTTTTCTCCAAAACTTTTATAGATTTTTTGCCTTTTTTTAGATGACGTACTTTTAGTTTAGTGGTAGCAAGTTTGGCCGAGTAAATTCTTCCATGTGAACTTTCGTGTATATGCTCTCTTTTTCCGATTTGATTAACCAAACCTTTAAATTTTATTGATACAGAATGTTGGAAAAGAAAAACAGTATATATACAGTATGATGTTAAAATATACTGACCAGTAGCTGAAATTGTAGCCGATTGGCTAAGGCAAAGGAAGATGCAAAGCAGCAGAACTAAAACGAGCACATGATGTAATTGTGAAGAACTCTTCTTTCCCATCTTTCACTCTCTCCGTTTCTCTTTTATATTTCTTAATTTGCTCTCTTTCTTTTGGTTTCGTCGACTATATCCGAATTAGAGTAAAATTCAAAAGATAGGAATTAAACCAAAGAAATAAAATGATTTTCTCAATCACATTGAATTATTGGACCTATCCTTCTATTTTCAAACTTTAACGACGGCCCCAAATTTGACTTTTTGTTCATATGTATTCAAATGATTCAAAGGTAGGATAGACATTTTGGTTTCGGACTCTTTTTCGTTTTGTCCTCCGTTACATCAAGATATTTGAACTAATTATATTTTAAAGACATAACTAATTTGAAACATACTTGAAACATATTTCCAAAGTTATATATGTTTATATATACATATCAATGATATTTTGTCATAAGTTAATATTATATTATTATGTGATCTTCTTTTAAGAACTTTCCTTTGAATGAAGTGTCAAACTTATTTTTGTTGAACTAATGAATGGTAGACTAATAATGCTTAATTAGGTTTTCTGCGAAATTTCGTGTGAATATTATTGAGCTGTAAAGTCTAAAGCTCTATGGCTTCATATAATAATTCAATAAAGAAATAAATAATTAAATAGTACATGTTGGAGGTGATTTTATATCTGCCTCACCACCATACGATCTATGGGAGACAGCTCAACGGTCTTGACAAATGGCTGACCTCACCCTCCTACCATTGTCTCCTACCGACATGCAAGAGTGCCCTGACAGCACTTGAGTGAATTCAAATTTAATTTTCAATGTTTGGACAAATTAGGATTTCAAATTTATTTTTTAGGGATTAGACATAAAAGCAATAGATGAACAAATTTTAAAAGGAAGAGATTGGTGGATAATGATAATAAAAAATGAAATTGATAAAAGCAAAAAAAAAAAAATCATTTTTGCATGGCAAAACTGTCATGTATTGTACAAGAAAATGCTATGTGGACAAATATATGACATAGTGTCATATGGAAAAATTGATGAATAAGTGATATTCCATGAAAAATTCCCAAAAATCAATTAATAAGTTTCATGGGTAGTCTCCAAAACTGTTTTACATGTCGATGATAAAAAAAAAACCATTTTAGTTTTATTATATTGATTAATGATTAAGCTTAATTATATCTGGTTATTAATGTATAATTGTATATACGTTAGTTAAAGTGAATTTTCAATCTAAGCTAATATGAAAACTAGTATATCTCTTACCAATAAGTTTTATGGTGGTGATGGTGGCGGTGACAGTGACGGGCTATGCGGCATATTTGGCGATAGCAGCGGCGCATGGGGCATTGGTGGCGGTGGTGCATGCCTCATGTGTGACGGTGGTGGTGATGCATGCGACATCTGTGGCTGTGGCGGTGGCGGTGGCGGTGATGCATGTGACATCTGTGGCGGCGGTGGCGATTTGTATCTATAATAGTGAGGACTCGGTGGGCTGCGTGATGACCGCACTCGTATCATCTTCCTTCTGAACCCTATTTAATTTATAATTTAAGAATTAACTAAAATTTGTATCTCGTGTACTACATGAAATGAGTTGACGTTAAAAAAAAGTAATAAAACTTTAAAATATTTATTAGAAATATAAAATACTAACAACATTAGCAAATAGCAATGGTTATAATATTAAAACATTGGTAAAAAATAACAACGAATCTATTTTTTTTTCTAAACATCTATTGGTTGGGCTAAAATTTGCAAGTCAAACTTGAACGAATCACTTACAATAGTTGTAAAGTAGTTTAGATAAATGATTTAGTGGCATATGTAGTTTAGAATAGGCAAATCGTATAACGTCAAGTATTTTTAAACGGAGCAAAGCACCCACGACATAGATTTATTCATGTTTAAAATCTCTATATACACTAATTTTATCTTCTTCACATATGTGTGAAACAGACAAGATACAAGTCGCCAACATCGAAAAGATATAAAAAGCGTAAAACAGAGACGACTATGAACACTTTAAAGAAATGCCTCCATCCCCGCACATCTCAAGATTCAATTATAAAATTTTAGTAATGGACTTTCCTTCTTTTGTTTTCCGATGCTTTCTAAAATTATTAATTAAAAAAATGTTGGCCGTGTAATAAAACTATGTTTCTCGAAGAATTTCATGATTTGACCGAATGAGTTATTTCTGTTATCTAATAGAAAGTGCCTTAACTCCTAAATATATATATATATATATATATATATATATATATATATATCTCGATATGATACAATATATATATATATATATATATGAATATGTGTATGTATGTGTGTATTTTATGCATATAATATGTAATGAAAACACTAACCGGGTATGGAGAGTTGTTGAGAAGGCAAAGCAGAACCGGTATGGTAAAGAAGGGTGCTAAGAAGAAGAAGAAGAAGCATGAGCAAGTGATCCAATTGTGATGAAGCTATGCCTTTCATCTCTCTTTTCCTCTCCTTCTTTCTCTCTAAGATTTTGGATTTTTTCTTAAGAACAATAGAAACGTATCTGACTCAGTAAAATAGAGGCAAGCACTCAAACTTTAGAGGAAGAGAAATTGCCTCTGTTCTTCTGAGTTAGTATTTTGGTATTCAAATGTTTCTAGAGGTAATTTCCAGGTAAGTCTAAGAATATTAACATTGATGTCCAATTATTTTTCTTTTCACCTACCCACCGCCTATCTTCTGTGACTTTGTTTGACTTTTTTCTTCCACGGCTTTTCTGGTACACAACATATTCCAAATAAATTATTATAAATAGCTGCCTTAAGATATTAAAGAACATAACTGCGTTTTATATGAAATATTCGAGGAAAATCCATTGCTTAAATGAAGAGAAACATCAGCTATTTATAGAAAGAAAAAGTTTTGAGTAACAAGTAATTCGGTAAAGACATCAGCCATCAATAATACTCCCCGAAGTATACTCTTAGCTCGTCAACCATTTTTGACTCGAAGCATAGCTCACCTAGTTTACTCTGTCCAGATAAGCAGACTACAACATACTTGTCCCAATTATTTTCACATCCTATATTATTACACATGTCATAGCATATCACCATAGCATATCATCATACTATGTCATAGTCATCACATCACCACGTCAATCTAAAGCCATGACTACATAATATATACTAACATGAAAACCTAGAAGAAGCAAAAAAATCCACACATCACGTCCTCAGGTTAGCGATATCGAAGTGGATGGTTAGAACCAAGTGGTTTTGGTCTAGTGGCTTCCACTTGAGGAAGGAAGTCGCCATGTTGGTCTAGAGCAGGGATCGATTCTCCTCAAACGTGAAAACATTTATCATTTCCATTTGGGTAGAGGCATTCACATACCCTTCCCCGGACCCTGGGGATTATGGGCCTCGGTTCGAAACCTCTTGATTAACAAAAAAAAAAGTGGATGGTTAGGCTTTCGGCACATATCCTCTCTTCTCCTTTTTGGTCGCGGGGGTTTCTCCCTTTCATCGGCCTCTTCCTCTTCCTTCTTTGGCTATGACTCTCTTTTCCTCTTTCTGGGGCTTCTCTTGGCTCGGGCTTCCTTACTAAATCGCAGCTCTCTTCTCCTTGGCGAGGTGAAACGGTGGACCAAAAGATTGTAAAAATTGACCTGAATCACTCACTAGCTAGATATGATGAATTTTAAGTTGGACCATAAATTCGATCAATTTTCATTCTTTTAGTCGATATTGTTGTTATTAAAATAAAAGAAAACGATAAAAAATAATAAACCAATAATTATAATTTCATGTTATTTGAAAATCTTTAAAATGAAACTTGCATGATTTGTTAAACACAAAATAAAACCTTCTCAAGTCAAACTGAGTGATAAATAGTTTATCTATTTTTATAAATATAAACCAAAAAACACCAAAGCAAAATTCCACAATTACACATGTTTAACTTGGCCGCATCTATGATAATGAATTAATGATGCTATATAGGGAAATAAAAAGGCCTACAAAAGGCCCAACACAACATCACCTCTTATTTACAACATATATCAAATGATATACCTTATCAATTTTTTGCAAAGATCGCAGAATCATATGAGTATAACTTAAGAGAACGCGGATGGCATAAATAAACATGAAAATTTTGCAAACAAAATACTATCTCGTCGATGAACGCTTCAAATATTTTTGGGAATAGTGAAGCTATGTTATACAAATACTATTTCGGCAATTATTGGTGTTTTGTTTTCAGATTTCCAAATTGGTGTTTAGATGCCATAGATAATTTATTTAGTGGCTTTCTTTAGCATGGTTCGCCTAATGATTCAGGCAAAGCGAAAGCGTCACTGAAGGATATTTTCAGGGTGGTCTTAGGTTTAGATGTCTTCGGGATTTTTCAGTCTTCTTTGCTCTCACCTTGTATATATACTTTCAAGAATAGATGTTATTCTGTGGAAGCATTTGGAATGTAAGTTTCACGACTCCTTCTCGGCTGCAAGAACATGGGATCAGCCCTGTGTGAAGCGGAATAGGGTCAACTTGAGCTGTCTGATTTGGTTTCCTCAAACGGTACATGATGTAGAGAGATATTTGGATATATGGTATTTTAACCTAGTTATCCGATATATGGTATTACAACGTTCTACCCCTAAAAGTTTTTGCTACATCAGTACCTCGATTCGCATTTATTTTGTGGCTAGCAATAAAAGAATGATCTTTATGGGATATCGTCTGAGGATATGAGGAAGTGTTCAAAGTTGCGTATTCTGTAGAAAGCTCTATCCTTTGCGTGCCCATGCACATACACCATCTGCTCATTCCTATGTGGAGGACTCCGTTTTATAGAAATATAGTCAAATGGAAACTATATATACTTGTTATTAGTATAAAAATATCATAGAACTCTTTATTTAGCTTTCATTCCATTAGTTAAAAATGATTGCATATAACATAACATGTTTCACCAAAATAAAAATTTACAACATCATCTTATGGGAGTTGAGAATATTTAATACGTTTCATAGAAATCGCTGATGGTGGTGGCGTAAAAGGTGGTGGCGACGGCGATGGTGGAGCGCCTAGAGAACCAGTTCTTCGACTGACTGAAGACCGCATTGGCATCAACTTCCTTCTCAAACCTATGTAATTAAGGAGTTGGAAGTTATGTATTTTGCACCTATTGATTACTATATATCTCTTCAAGAAAACTAAAGGTTTAGTTTATTAAAAATTTATTAAAATAGCATACAACAATTAATCCACAGAAATCCAAATGGAAATGTTTTTTGGCATAGCCTTCCCATAGAATTTATAGTCATCTTTGGAGGACCAATTAACTTGCACATATATTATTTTTTCATAATTATTTCCTACTCGCTTTATGAAAATCAACAGGATTTTAAATTAAGCAAGCACTTACCGCTTAGTGGGAGTAACACTTGTGGAGAAGCCAGCGCACAGTTGATCAAGCATGGAACCAAAATAACCACTAGAAACAAGAACACAATTCCCAAATTCAACGGACCTTTATTAATCTTTACCATATCTCTCTTTGTTAACTTTCTAATCTTCTTGATATAATACTCTTTTCTATATAATTACGCTAAGTACTGGAAACCCAAAGAAAAATCACAACCAGACGTTAGAATGATTAACTTCTCCAACCCAAAATAATACAACTTTCCCAAAATTTTTTTTATAAATTTTATCCACACTCAAATTCGGAACCGAACTTTTAACCCTAGACAATCCAAACTCAAGAAACCGGAAATAAACGGAAAAAAAAAAGAAAAAATCTTTTTCTTTTCTCAAGTTTGTTGTTGTGATTTGAGATGCTCTTCCCCTTTCTAAAGGCATCTATTATATAGCCTTCAGATAAGGCAATGTGGGATCCTTGCTTAGTGGGTCTAGTGGCATGTATGAATGTGTTTCGTAGGAACAACTTGTTTAGAAAATGGTTTGACTTCTACTAAATAGACAAAAAACAAAGATAGTGAAGCCAAAGATGACTTTTTTTGGGCCACCCAATTAGGGTGCAACTGGAAGATCTTTAAAGGACTTAAATTAGGATGAATTAATACAAGATTTTGCTAACTTAAAATGAAAGTGCTGAAAGATGTTGATATTTTTGTAAAATTATCCCACTTCCTGAGAGGAGAGGAATATGTGGAGAAAATTTATAAAAAAAAAAATACAATATATTATTTACAGTTTCAAATTAAGCATGAAATTATTAGTTAAGTTAAAATCTATATTTTAGTTAACTAATCAAATGTGTGTTTAATGAAAAATTTGAGGGAAAAAAATCCATAGTATATGTCTAACTTAATAAAATTTATAGTTGAAAAAACAATAGAAATACCAGTAAGATTTTTATGTGTGTGGTCAACACAAGATTCGATACCCACCATCTGTTTCTTATTCGTTGTCCGACTCGTATCCATCCAAAAATCATATATATATATATCTTTTCAAGTTGGTATTGAGTGTTTTAAATCCACGAGTATAATCGATACGTACTGAGCAATGTTGATAACAAATAAACCAATTGTGATGTAGCATATTACAGAAATTGTTATTGGCCTTTATTCTTTTTTAAATAAAGTCATTCAAAGTAATAATAATCATAAATTTAATATACTCAAATAAAAATCATAAATTATACCTTAAATAATTGTAAGATTTCAAAAAAAATTAAACTAAAAATTAAAATACTAGTAAGATTTAATTTACTAATTTGAGAGTTAAAATTATTAAAAAAAATTGTTAATCAAAATTGAAAAACTAAGATTTGATATTAATTATATCATATTATTTATTTTAAGTTATTATATTTGAAAGATTTTATTAAGATTTTAAATTTTGATTCTTCTATCATCTTTGTTTGCTCTTATTCTCAAACTATTATGAATTATCATATAATAAATAGAAATAATTGGCAGAATGGGACATTAATTTGAAAGTAATTGGCTGATTGGGCTATACACTATTCAAAATTTGCTAATTAGGCCTAATGACACTATTTACGTTTTGAGTGTTACTTCCGTGCCCCCTCTGATTCTACAAATCTACGAAACCTGCCACTCGCTCGAAAATAATAGATCTCCTTCCTTTTTGTGGGTTTCGTGTAATTAATAATGTTTGGGCTGCTTTAATTTTTTTCTCTTTTTTATTTGTTTGTTAATATTGTTGGACCATAAATGTTGTTCGTTATTGATGTAAGGAGAAAAACGTGGAGGTAAATAAAGGTATGTAATCTGCTATCAATTAGAAAATTTAAAAAAATAATTAGAAACTTGGGACATTTTCTAAAAATAATTGGGAATATAGACCTATTACTATTTATAATTAGGAGAATGAGACTAGTATTACTGATTATGGTACACTTTTATGTATATGAGTTGTACGTACACCTCATTTATATTCAAGGTGTACGTTAAATATGTACACTTATAACTGTACAGTCATATAATACAGTCATCATATGACTGTACAGTTTTATATGTGCATAGTTTACGATAATTATTGTAAACTTCTGGGTGTACATTAATATTTGTACTTGAAAGTATTAGTGTACGATAATAAAAATGTACCCTAATTCTTAGTGTACAACAAAATTGGAGTATATATATGGTACACTTATGACTCTTCAGTTGTAAATGTAGACTTATTTGTCAGTATATTAGTGTTTGGAAGTATATTAGTGTTTTATGGGTTTGTATGACATTGTGTACGATAATGCAGCGTACATTTGACTAGGTGTACGTTAAATATTGTACGAAGATGAGATGTATATACAAAGATGTTCATAACACACCTATACATATATGAGATGTACGTACACCTCATATACCTCATATATATATGAGGTGTACGTTAAAGATGTACACCTAACACTGTAGAGCATCATATTTGTGTTATTACTGTACAACTATATGTATATGGATCTTGTTAGAATCACAAAAATATTTTAAAAGATAAAATTTTGAATTTGTTTTTTGTTAATAACTTATTTGTATTATAATCAAAGAAATAAAAATTGGAAAAAGATAAAAGGAAGAAAGAGAAAGAAAGAAAGATTTGCCAGAAATATTGTACAAAGATGAGATGTTAAACAGGAGGAAGCAAGGCAAACGCGCATCAATCGGCCAATTACCCCTCAGGGTAATTTGTCAAGAGGAGAGAGTTTTCTATTAGAAAAAGAGGTGTATTAGAGAAATGGTGGGCCATGGCCTGTTTAGCAAATTTTAAATAGTAAATGGCCTATATTGCCAATTACTTTTCAAATATATCCCAATCCACCAATTAACCCTAATAAATATAGTTAATAAAAATGTATTTTTTTTTGCATATGTTATAAATTGAATTTTTAGAAATGGAAATATATTACTTCATTGATGAAAAAATATGTGTGTTCAACGTCTCACATCGGTTAAACAATTTGAGCAATAGTTTTGAGTTATATTATAAAAAGAACCAAAATGATTACATAAACATATTTTACTTTTTGTCAAGCCCTAGATGTTATAAGTTGATACGATTTAAAATTTTGTGTATTATAATGGAAGAAAAATTAATTCATGTATTTTCTTGGGTATTCACAAAGTTCGTATATTTTTATGGAAATCGATAAATAGATGGTGTATTTTTATGTAATATTCACTTTATTAAATTAAACTGCATATTTGTTAGAGAGAGAGAGAGAGAGAATTAAAAATATTTAAATTTTTAAAAAAATTCAGAATGTGTATTCTAAACTTACTAGAATACATAATCTAAATGTTTTAGAACATGTACAATTGCTAGAATGTGTACTCTAAATTTTGTAGATCTCTAGAATACATATTCTAAATGTTTTAAAACATTTACAATTGCTAGAATGTGTATTCTAAATTTTGTAGATCTCTAGAATAAATATTCTAAATGTTTTAAAACATGTACAACTGCTAGAATGTGTATTCTAAATTTCATAGAAGGTGAATAAATTTCATAGAAGGTGAATTGTAAAATGTTTTTAGAATATATATTCTGAATTCTGAATTCTAAATTTTCTAGAACATGTTCTAAATTTTCTAGAACATGAACAAATGGTAGAATACATAATCTAAATTTTCAGAACATGTACAAAGTTTAGAATATGTATTCTAACGCTCAGAATACGTATTCTAAACTTTTCAGAACATATTTCATCAGTCTAAAAACCTACTTTAAACTGACAAAAAAAAAAAAAATTATTCTTTATTGTTTATTAACATTTTTTTCTTTTCTTTTTTTTTTGAAAAATTGTATTTTTCTATTGCTAGGGGCAGTTTTGGAAAAAGTGAAAATTTTCAAAAACAAGGTATAGATGGACAAAATCGAAGTTAGATGTTATTTTTAGCCAAATTTTCTAATATTATTTAGTTGGTATATCTATATTTACTAAATCACAAGTCACTTTTTCAATAACTGCAGCATTCTCTAATTGACACATCAGCATTTTATTACGTGTCAAGAGCACAATTTTTTAATTTATTTTATTTTAAATTTATAATTTATTTGGTTGCAGTTAAATGTTTTTTATATAGAATAAAATATCTTTCTATCGTGTCTTTGTGCCTATAAAAATGGAGAGAAACTGACAAATGATTCTGCAATTTTTAAAATTTCAAAACTTACACAAAATCTTTTTTTTTCAAATTTGTATTCGTTTAATTCCTTTTATCCTTTTTATTAGGGATTCTTTAACTCCCATAATTTCCACAATCTCTATTTTCTCTCTTTTTCTATTTGTATCTATCACAAATGCTTATTTGTAAAATTATATTTCTCTGTTGATGGTAATGAAGTTTTTTTTTACAAATCTGATGAAGATGAAAGGTAATTGTCCATCTATTTTTTGTCATATTTTATTCTTTGCTTCAATTCCTCTGTAACTTTACTTATTTTCTCTATTTTTTTTTTGTTAAACTATATTTGTTTCTCTGTTTTTACCAACGACCATTTTCTCTTTTTTTTTTTCTTTTTTTTCTTTTACTAAGTAGAAGAGAAAAATAATTTGTGATAGAGATGATATCTCACATACTCAAGATTTCTACTTTTGATTAATACTTATTTATATTGTAATAATTTTATTTTAAAAATCTGAAATCTTTCACATATATTAAAAACCAAATCTGTAAATAAATTCTTTGACATAATAAATTCTTTAAAATATCATCATTTAACTAATTTGTGTATGTGTGAAAAAAATCAATTAACAGTTGTTTGTTCATATATATCTGAGTAAACAAATTATTTTTTTAATGTTAATATTTATTTTTTTAAACATAAATATTTGTACCTTATAAACCCTTTAACATATATTACAATAACAAAGATATGGACCGTGCATAGCACGGGCTCCATACTAGTATATATATATATATTTAAGAAGTTGGTATATTCTTAAGGAACATATTCCAAACAATATCCCAAAAAATGAGACGAGACAGCTCTTTCCTCATTTCATTAATCAAAATAAACAGTGGATAAGTCATAGATATAAACACCTTATTTATTTATTTTTATTTTTAAACATATGTTGAATATAAATTGCATATATTGAAGTTTGATTGTTGTTGTTAGCATAGTCTCATTTTAGCGTGTTGGTGTTTTGTCTCCCGAAGGTCTGAGGTAACTTAGTTGGAACATGTGGACTATCTCTTTGAAGTTTTATTCTCTGTAATGCGGTTATTCTTTATCGTTTTCATTATATATAATCAGATGACAAAAAAAAAGAATTGCATATATTGAATACACTTCATTTATATATATATATAATCATATATTGAATATGAATTGTAGTTTTAAATTGCATCATGGTCTCGTCGGCTGAAAAGTAATCATCTTCAAAATCTTTGATGAATTGACGACTTCCATAATTCTTCTCTATGACAAATAATCTCTTCAATTCATGGCAGTGAATAGTGGCGGTACTGTTGGTGGTGGAGAGGGCATCAATGGCAATTCACCTATGACCTATATTATCTCGTCGACTATCTGATGGTACTGCTCCGATCATCTTTCTTTTCCATCCTATTTGATTTACTATTAAAAAACTAAGAATTAAAATTATACTATAAATGCATATGTTAAAAGTTTTAAACTAACATATATATTTTATTTTGAAATTGAATAAAATAAAAAATTTCTTATACTATCTGGAAAAAGAGTGTCTTATCCATTTCAAAGGGTCTGAAACTATACAAATAAATTAAAAAAAAATCAAAATATTATAAATCAATTTTATTTGTTCATTTACAAACAAATGCTAATTTAAATAAAACTAAAACGGGAAGAAATAAGTTGTCTAAAATCTTATTTTTAGAAAATATTATAAATACCAAAAACCAAAATTGAAACCATGCCCAACTGAGGTAATCAAATGATATTTGGTCTCTAATTGATTTTTATTTTTCATAAACCAAAAAGCAACACAAAAATTGAACTGATCAATCAAGTAGTCTTGGTCTAATAGTTCCCATTTAAAAAGAGTTGTCCTATTGATTCAGACCAAGAATCAATTTCTTCAAACGCGAAACTATTTAGTAATTTCTATTTGGCCATCAGAACATTTATATGACTATGAGCCTAAAATTATTCGGATTTCATAGCCCGTTAATCCGAAAATCAGTTAAAGAGTAAATGTCTCTGGAACTGACTCCGAACTTATGGAGTAAAAAAAACAAAATTGAACTGATCGAACCAAAAATTAGATTATGAAATGGGCAATGGGCGCTCCAACTTTGGTGAAATAGCTTATTATAACTAACAGAATATACTTTAAAATTTATTGATATATAGGGAGGAGCATATTTGCACATATATTTAATTAACTTTTGCTTAGTACTTATGAGAATAAGTAATTAGGATACATGTCTCTCGACTAATAACCTGATGATGGTGGTTGTAATTCTTGTGAAGACGCAAGAGAACAGTCGTTAGAGCATGAGACCACAAGAACCAAGAGAAGTAAAAACACAACTCTCAAATTCAGATGACCCTTCTTTGTCATCTCTCTTTCTCACTTTGTTAGGTTGCTAAACCTCTTGATCCTGGACTCCTATTTATATTGTTAATTAATTATTATTTTTACTCATTTATATTATTGTCTCTATTCGAATAGTTTAAGTTTAAGGACAGAAGAGAAACGTGTAAGCAAATGAATTCTTTTTGGCCACTCTTTAATTTCGTCAAAGAAGACCATAGTAAGGGATTGACATTTATCTTGTAATGGAAAAGTTTACGTCAAATTAGAGTTTAACGCTGTGCTAAGATATAAGGACTAACGAAGTTATCAAAAAAAAAAAAAAAAAAAAAATTCGATACTCAAAGCACGTATAGAAATTGTACGATAAACTTCTAAACCATGCTAACAACGTCATACGTAAATATTCTTCTTCTTCTTCTTTTTTTTTTTTTTTTTTTGGTTAATGAGCGTCATACGTAAATATTCGTATTCTAGTTGATATTTTAGATGAAATCCTGTGAAAATTGACGATATATTTAAGAGAACTCTTTTAACAAAACAAAATGAAGCTTTTACCATAGATTTTTTTTGTTAAAATCTTTTACCATAGATTTACGTTTCTCATTTCATCTCACATATATACTCTTATTTATATTCCTTTGAGAATAAAAACTTTCACGAAAGTTTTTATAGGCCACTCATATGGTCAACATAAACCGAAACAAGGGATTGAAATTAATGCAGTATATCAAAAATTTTGAAAAATTGGAGCTAAATGATAGAAAGTTAAATTGACTATTATATCAAGATAATACATTTATATGAATGAAAAATCTCATCTAAAAATTTTCCACACTAGTGCTAATTAAAAATCAAAAACAAAATTCCACACTTAAAAATGTTTAACTTGACCACATCTATGAATTATGATAATGATGTTATAGTGATGAGGTGTGCATTTTAGTTTTAGAGGGAATTAAAAAGGCTTACAAAAGGCCCAACACAGCCTCACCTCTTATTTACATATATCAAATGATATACACCTTATCAATTTTTGCAAAGATTGTATCTAACATTCGTGGGCCTTCCCTATTCGGGAGATGCATAGCTGGTATAGGATCTTGTGGAACAGGATTTGATTCAAATGAGCATAAGCTAAGAAAACACATGAGGAATAAATAAACATGAAAGTTTTGGAAACAAAATACTATTTCGTCGATGAACGCTTGAATTTTTTTTGGGTAATTTGTTCATATAGAATGTTTTTAATCAAATTTGAAAAAACAGTTGAGAAGTTAAATTGATAAGGTGTATATCATTGGCATCACTGGCATGTATGACTGGGTTTCGTAGGAACAACTTGTTTAGAAAATGGAAAAATCTATATTTTAGTTTACTAATCAAATGTTTGTTTAATGAAAAAACTAAGGGAAAAAATCCATTATATATGTCTACTTTAATAAAATTTATAGTAGAAAAAACCATAGAAATATATACTAGTAAGATTTTTATATGTGTGTGTCAACACATGATTCGATACCCTCCATCTTTTTCTTATTCGCTATCCGACTCGTATCCATCCAAAAATCATATATATATATATATATATATATATATATGGCTTTTTAAGTTGATATTGAGTATTTTAAATCTATTACGCACGAGTATAAATCGATATCTCTATACTATTATTGAGCAATTTTGATAGTAAATAAACCAATTGTGATGTGGCATATTACAGAATACGTCATTGGTCTTTATTGTTTTTAAATAAAGTCATTGAAAAAGTGGATTTCCTCTAGATGGGACTTAGGACTCTCCCTATGAGAAGGTGTCTTTCACTCTTCTTGTAGTGGAACTTGGTATTGATGAGAATATTTCCATTTTTCTCAGATTTAAGAAATATTTCCTCGTTTCTTTCCATAGTTTGGTAATTCTTTCCTTTTTTTTAAAGGGTTACCCTAGGTTTTATCATTGTGAGTTGGCCGCCGTTGTATTCGTAGTGTGACTAGAAGTTTTGAGTATTGATTCATCGTGTTCTTTGCCTTCACGTTGGTTCTTTTTTTGTGAGTGAGTGATCTTTATGATTGTTTCGGATACACAAGTTGCTTTCGTCTCAGGTCATCTTATTTCCGATAATTAATATCTTAATAGCTCATGAGATGGTTCATGTCTTGAGAACAAATAAGAACTGCAATAAGGATTTCATGGCTATTAAGACAGACATGTCGAAAGCGTATGATCTTGTCGAGTGGAATTTTTTGGAGGAACTGTTTTACCGACTTGGTTTTGCCAAGAAGTGGGTGGAGTGGATAATGTTGTGTGTTAAATCAGTCTCGTATTCGGTGCTGATTAACGGGAATGCTCATGGCTTTATTCAACCAGAGCGAGGTATCCGCCAAGGTGACCCTATATCTCCATTTTTATTCAAAGATGAATGGGAAGATATAATAACCGGAATGAAACTCACAAAAAGATCTCCATCGGTACAACATTTATTGTTTGCGGACGACAGTTTATTTATGTTTCAAGCTAGTTTTAAAGAGAGTGATGAGATTCTATGATGTCTCAAACTATATGGAGACGCTTCGGGACAAGAAATCAACTTGCAAAAATCATCAATCACCTTTGGCACAAAGATTGATGATAATATGAGACATTTATTGGGATTATACATTGGCATCAAGAATCAAGGAGGAGCAGGGAGTTACCTTGGCTTACCAGAGTGTTTTAGTGGATGAAAGAGAGAGCTCCTCGGTTTTATTACGGATAGATTGAAGTCTCGTCTAAATGGATACTGGTTCGCCAAAACCTTGTCTTTAGGAGGAAAATAAGTTCTTTTGAAATCTGTGGCTATGGCTCTCCCGGTCTATGTGATGTCTTGCTTTACGTTAACCAAACACCAAGTTGGAAAATTAACAAGCAATCTGACAAAATTTTGGTGGAATGAAATGGAAGAGAAGAAGAAGATGCATTGGGTGTCTTGGGAGAAAATGTGTAAGTCGAAGAAAGAAGGTGGTTTAGGTTTTAGGGAATTGGAAAACTGTAATCAATCCATATTAGCTAAACAGGCCTGGAGATTATTGGACGCACCGACTTCACTTCTGGGCCGGGTCTACAAGGCTAAAAATTATGCTAAGAAAGACCTTATGGATATGCTAAGATGGAAGCCCAACCTTCATATGCATGGAGAAGTATTTTATTTGGAAGGGAGCTGTTAGAAAAAGGACTAATGCGATCAATTGGGAATGGTAAGAATACCAAAGTGTGGTTGGACAAGTGGATATTTGACGGAATGCCAAGAAGACCGTGTAACAAATAGATTCATTTCGATTTGGAGCTGAAATTCTCTCCTCTTATTTCAGCTCAAGGAAACTGGGATCTTGCTCCGTTATCATCTTTATTCCCACCTAGAGATGTTATTAAAATTTGTTCATATCCGGCTGATATTGACTTGCAGGATCGTTATGTTTGGGCGTACACAAAAGATGGTGCTTACTCTGTTAAGAGTGGTAACAGGTTACGATCGCAACCACTGATCGTGGAGCCAATTGTACCTGCTCTGGCTGTTGTGAACAAGACTAAGGAGAGAGTTTGGAAGTTGAAAACTCTGCCTAAAATCAGATTATTCTTATGGCGAGTTTTATCAAGGGCTTTGGCAGTGTCGGAATGCTTGAGGAAGCATGGTGTCATCACCAATCCTACTTGTCAAGTCTGTAAGTTGGAAGAATAAAATGCACTCCATGTTCTCTTTACATGCAATCTGGCGCGACGTGTATGGTCGCTTTCTCGATTACCAATCAGTTCACATGATTTTTCTATAGGTATCACCGCGAACCTTGATTTCTTATTCGATCTGATAGAGTTCGTCTGGATTTTATGGGGTATTTGGAAGAATCGAAATGAAGCCTTATACGCCGGAAAAACTGGAGATCCTCACATTACACTAGCTCTGGCCTTTCAAGAAGCGGAACATTGGTTTAAACAAAATGATAAGGCAGAGACAGAAAAGAAGTTAGATAAGAAGGTAAGGCAGATTGAGGAGAGGGTTTGGTCTAGACCGTGTATTGATGTTTTGAAGTGTAATGTCAATGCATCTTGGGTTAGTTCGACAGCTCATTTTGGAGGAGCCTGGATTATGCGAGATCACACAGGATCATCAAGGTTTATGCTCGTGATGCATTTATACCGGTTTTCAATAGGTTTTCAGCAGAGCTGATATGTATTCTTTGGACGGTCAAAAGCCTTCGTGATCTTTGTGTTCAACGGTTTGAATTGTGGTCAGACTATGGAGTTGCAATTTCGGTTTTAACTCAACCTGGGAATTGGCCTTTGTACAGATCAATATCGGATCAAATTTTATAGGCACTTTCAGCATTCAATAGAGCAAGCTTCAAGATTTCGACACCGAGAGCCAACTCCATCGCTCGTGATATCGTGAAAAGTGTAACAAAGGAAGGTCGGTTTGACTCGTATTTAGCGTTGATCGAGAGGTCCGGCTTGGCTTCACAATAGGATCGAGGAAGAAAGACGGGGGTGAGTTTTCATCATCCATATGGTTTGTCTTTAGAATGTGTTGCTCTGTTTTTGTTTTTTGTTGGCTCTGTTTTGAGTATTTCATGCTCTGTTCGAGGCCTTTGTACGTTACTCTTGCAATTTTTCCAGAAGTTAAAAAAAAAAAAAAGTCATTAAGAGTACAATGATAATCATAAAACTAATATAATTAAATAAAAATCATAAATTATATCTTAAATAATTATAAGATTTTCAAAAAATTAAACTCAAAATCAAAATAGTAGTAAGATTTAATTTTATTAATTTGAAGATTAATTTTGTTTTTAAAAAAATTGTTAATCAAAACTGAAAAACTAAGATTTGATATTAATGATATCATATTATTTATTTTAATTTATTGTATTTGAAAGATTTAGTTAAGATTTAAAAATATGATTCTTCAATCATCTTCGTTTGATCTTATTTTCAAATTATTATGAATTATCATATAATACATGTAGTCAATAAAAATGTAGAATTTTTTTCATATGTTATAAATCAAATTTTTAGAAATGGAAATATATTACTCAATTGATGAAGAAAAAAATGTGTGTTCAACGCTCCATAGTCGCTAAACAATTTGACTTTTGAGTCATATTATAAAGAGAACCAAAATGATTACATAAATAGATTTTACTCTTTGTCAAGCCCTAGATGTTAAATTAATACAATTTAAAATTTGTGTATTATAATGGAAAAAAAAATAATTCATGTATTTTCTTGGATACCCACAAAATTCGTGTATTTTTATGGAAATGATAAATAATTGGTTTATTTCTATAGAATTATCTCTTTATTAAACTGCAAATTTGTTAGGAGACTAAGGCAAAACCTGCTCTAAATAGTTGTTATATTTTTATGGCATGAGAGATTTTTAAAATTTATTCCGATCATAATCAAAAACAAAACAAAAAAACTTGGATTTTTAGAGTTTGCTCCTACATCGCCTATTTTGTCGCTCCTACATTTAGAATTTATTTCAATTTATTATGATATTTTTCTAAAATTGAAATAATAAACAAAGTAAGTCAAATAAAAGCAAAGATAAAGCAAAAATAAAGAAAAAACTAAGCAAAAATAAGTAGAAACGAAAAGAAAAACACAAAATTTACCCAAAAGAAAACTATTAGTAGATTGAATTGAGACAACTAAAATAAAAAATCATTATCAATTACTAATTACACCAAAAATTTGACCATTACAAGTGGCATTAAAGATCTAATTCAAAATATGGATAGAATTAGATCCAAATATCTATCTATTAAGTTTCCCGTGCATGTGACGGATCCTAATGTAGTGTGTTATAATATGATCTCACCAAATTTTCCAATATATAATCACCATGTTTTTTTTTTTTTTGATAAAGAATATAAACACCATGTTAGTAAGCGTCAAACAACCCCAACAGATTATAGCTGTGTCGCGGCGTGAATTTTCTGGGTAGACTGGTAATACAAAATTAATTTTACTAATCCAAGTAATGTGCATAACCCAAAGGATATATGAAGAACTAAGAAATCAAATTTAAATAGAGGATAAACTTATGCTGAGGAGATATACATGTTGAGCAAGCATCGCGAGTCGTAGACCTCTCGAATCGACTAAAGTCAAGGTCAATATGACAAGAGCTTTCACACATACAATATCGACTACCAAAACAACGATTAATGATAGTCGTTATTTTGGCGTCTCTAAAATTTGTATTTTTTTAAAACTAGGCCCTCGGTAACGTGACATAAAGACTCCTTTTTTTATTGAAATTGTACAAGACTATCAACTACTGATTGGTTGAAATTGAAACCATTTAGGTTGAACGCTCAATTCTCATTAGGAGGTCGAACCAAGGACCTATGGAAGTCGGGGCTACCCCGTTTCCATGGCTACTGCTACTACTCCTATTTCTGCAGATACCTTATTCCCTTGTTCTCTTGATGAAACTCTTCTTGCAAGTAAATTATAGGAAATATCTTTGTAATGTTGATTCCCACCCCAATATATGTTAACAAGACACTTTTTATTTTTGATTAACAAGAATTATTTTCCAAAACACTAAAATTCCAAAAACATATGATATGCATATATTGAGACTTTAAACATCCTTACTCGAAATCACATAAAATACAAATGACATTCATATTTTATAGTATTTGTGGTGAATGGTGAATGGTGGATGGTGAATAATAATTAGATAAGTTTCAAGTTTTGATACTAGCCAAAAATTAAAGATAAAATTTTGGTGGCCACCATGTCTACTGCTTGACGGTCTTGTATATATGTCCATTTAGCCTATAATATACTCATGAATCGCCTCCCTACAAAATACTATCTATGCATTAATATTTATACATAATGAATATACATGTACAAAAGAAAATTATGAAATATCTGGAATTAAAGTATACAGTTTAGTCTAAAAATGAAGAAAAAATGATAGTTTTCTTATTTGAGTTTAAATCCAATTTCAGTATAATTAAATGAGAGATTTCTAAGCTTATGGGGGAAAACAAAGTATTGATTTAAGTATGTGGAATAACAAAGTATTGATCAACCTCCAGAGTTGGTTCAAAACTTAACAAAGCAACGAAGATTTCTTTTCTTTTTTTGCTAACCATGTTATAGATCAACGTCCCTTCCAGATTTTAATTGTTATCAATAGAAAATGAGATAACGATAAAATGATGTTCCAAGTTACATCTCCCGATCTACGAACATTACACACCTAAAAAACCTCCAACAAAAATGAAGCTAATGCGAGATATAGGGCACCAGTTTGATTTTCGGAGACATTTTTTTAGTCAAGGGAAGAGATATTTTAGTAAAGCAAAAGAAAAGCTTATATATATATATATTAGAAATAGTTTCTTAGTAAAATCAATATATATATATATATATATATATGTAGTTCTTAAACAGTTTATATAGAGGCATGGCCTTTTTGTTTCTTACTGTATTTGTCAACGTATAAATTTTGCTTATGTAAGTTTTATTGTCGATTAATTATATATTTTTTTTCATAAGAACGATTAATTTTGTTACTGTAAAATAGATGTGCACACTTATAATCGGTATTCAGTATATATGCTAATTTCGCAATTATTATTTTCTTACCAATCAACTTGGTGGTGATGATGGTGATAACGGCGCCGGTGGCTGCTTCGGTGCATACGAAGGACTTCGTGGACTTCTTGATGACCTTACTGGTATCAACTTCCTTCTCCATTCTATTTAGTTTATAACAATTAAAATAAGTAAAAATTAGCTTCCTTCAACGAATTTAATTCAATAAAAAAATATATACTATTAAGAAATTAACAGATATATCAATGATTAAAATTTTAAAACATTGGTAACAAAATAAAAATTTAAAGTATATATAGTACATAAATTATATATTGTCTACACACCTAGTACGATTCTTAATTTATGGGAAGCTTAATCGTATTTTCTTATTCAACATATTATCTTTAAAACATATAGTATATATATATATAGTTTTGGATGGCAAAAACATAGATTCATTAAGCTTTTAGGATGGGGTTTTCCTCAAGAGAGAACTAATCCGGAGTTTGAAAGCTTACATGACAACAAATTAAACTTCGTATTCGAGTTTTTTTGGACAGAGAGTCGGCAAAGACATTTAAAGTACGAGAAAAATAAAGAATAGAAAAAGAGGCAAGCAAAAGAATAAGATTTTGAAGGTCATCAATATATATACAGGTTTTTAACAAATCAGCATATAGTTTGCTAAACATATAAAATTGAAACCATATTGAACCAGACCATCTCCATTTGTTTTTCCATATCTTGGGAAGACTAAACTTTGCGCATATTTATGTTCGATTAATGAAAATCATTAGGATATATGTGTCAAGACTCAAGACTAACCTGATGATGTGCGTAACTCTCGTGGAGAGGCAAGAGCACAGTCGTTAGAGCTTGAGACCAAAAGAATCACTAGAAGCAAGAACACAAGTCCCAAATTCGAAAGATTCTGCTTTGCCATCTCTCTGTCTCTTATTGTTAATTTTGCTAAACCTCTTGATATAAAACACTCTTATTTCAAATATCCATGGGAATGGTTTTAATTCAACAAAAACACATTTAAATACGAAAAAAAATTGTGACTTTTATCGGCGATTCATTTAGTCAAAAAATGACATTAACAAACGCGTATGGTAAAATCTCAGAAAAGACATAAAACGAAGACAAATAACGCAAAACATGACTTTTCTCGGTGACTCATTTTAATCAACCTAATTTACAACTCATCTATATCTAAGATGGTAATTCCAGAGGAATATTTATTAAAAAATTCTTAACTTAAATATGAAACGTATTAATATTATATTATTATCATTGTTGGAGATCTATTTGGAAACAGTCAATGACGGCATGACACGTAGTAATCAAATATTGACTCACATGAGAACCCGAAGAAGAGGATTTCCATATCATTGTGAAGTTTCTAAACAAATCACTGAACAATCAATCACGAATCAGATCATTTTAGGCGTAGCAAGCTAATAATAAGATATGATTAGCGTAATGACTTTGATCATAATTTCGAATTCATAATCATAAGTTGCAAACTACACTAGAAAAGCATGGCATGATAAAAGTTACGTGAAGCAATATATAATATTCAACAAGTAGGTCAAACAAACCCAAGACCATATAAAAAGAAAAAAGAATTTCCAAATAAAGCAAAAAAGTGGGTAGCCAGTCCTCTTTTACATAAACTTTATTGACATATATATATAAAAAAATATTTAAAATAATAGAATAATATATGAAAAAGAAAAATATATAAGCCCTTTTAACAAAACTTTTTAATTAACATTTTTATTAATGAGAAAAAACGACTTTGCCAAAACACTAAATTACACAAAGATATTATATGCATATATTGAGACTTATAAAATACTTTTTTGGAATCACATAAAGTATAAATTAATTTATATCTAAATTCTTTTTGATGAATATATCTAAATTCTTTTTGATGAATTATCAGATAAATTTCCAGTTTTGTAAGTTGCCCCAAAATTAAGGAGAGGAGTACAATTGATGAATGTGACCACCACCATGTCCACTGCTTGAGGGTCTTGTATATATGTCTCCATTTGGCCTTTATATACTCATCAATCTTCTCCCTACAATATAATATTTGTTATTAAAATGATGATAAATTATTATGAAAATAAATATATATATATATATATATATATATATATATAAAGAAGAAAATTTTATATTCAATAAAAGAAGGGTCATGAAAGTCACAAATATCCTCGAGTGAATTAGGAGGAAAATTTAATTGTGATAACAACGTGTTATAAAAGAAATGATAATTTATTATAAAGATAAATATTTGAAACATCAATAAGTAAAGTACACAGTTTAATAATATTAAAGAATCAAAATAGGTTTTGTATTGTTATAAATTAATTAATCGATTTTTTTTCTTTTAATCGATTAATTAATACATTTTTTTTACTGCTTCAATTAATTAAGTATACCAATAAAAAAAAGGGGAAAATGTCAGAAAAAAAAAATTTTCAAATTGTGAACGAAAAAAATATAAATTTCTGAAATGGCATTTAAATCTTAAAGTTTGGTTTGACTTCTTGATAAAATAGTTACCATTGACCTTTTTGACACATAACTACCACTTAACCATTGAGTTACAATAATATTTTGAAATTATAACCACCGGAGCGTGTATATATATATGTAATTAATTAAAATTAGTGAAGATTTTTTATTTTGGTGGTGATTATATATATACACAATAATTAAAAATAACAAAACAAAAAATATTGATTAATTAAAAAAAATATACACAATTAATTAAAAATAAAAAAATTAATAATAATCGTTGAGCCATTATAAAATTTTTTTGGTTTTGTTATTTAAAATATTTTTTGGTGGAGATCTTGTTATATCTAAATATACTAATAATAATCGTTGAACCATGATAATATTTTTTGGTTTTGTTATTTTAATTTTTTTTTTGTTGGTGGAGACTTTGTTATATATGTATGCAACTAACTAAAAATTAAAAATGTTTATTAATTAAAAATTTCAAATATATATATATATATATATATATATATATATATATTTGAGAATATATATTTAACATTTTTAATTAATCTATATTTTTTTAGTTTTCTTATTTTTAATTAGTTGCATATAACAAGATCTCCACAAAAAAAAAATTTAAATAACAAAACCAAAAAAATGTTATCGTGACTCAACGATTATTATTAGTTTTGTTCTTTTCAATTAATTTTGTATATATTTTTTAATTAATCCATATTTTTTTTGTTTTGTTATTTTTAATTTATATATATATATATAATCACCACCAAAAAAAAATCCTAAATATATATATATATATATATTTGTACGCTCTGGTTGTTATATATATGCTCTAGTTGTTATAATTCTAAAATGTTATCATGGTTTAATGGTTAAGATATTGTTATGTGTCCAAAAGGTCAGTGATTCAAACCAAACTTTAGAATTTAAAAAGCATTTCGAAAGTTCATACTTTTTTCGTCCACAATTTGAAAGTTCGTACTTTTTTTTTTGACATTTTTACCAATAAAAAACTATCATTCTTTAAAGATATAAGAATATGAGTAACATACCGTGACGACCACCACCTTGTCCACTTTTTGATGGTGGTGTGCCTATGGCACCATTGTGCTTATAATACGCCATAATTCTCCTCCCTTCATTTTATTGAAGATATTATTTTAAAGATATACATATAAGAGCTAGAGACAAAATTTAACCTTAGATTGCTGACGAATTACAATGAATTTGAAACTGGAAACTCAAATCCAAAAGAACCGTGCAATCTTTCAGTATAATGCCAAATGCTAGGATACTGCATAAACAAATATCTATTCTACCAAAAAAATTCTTACTCATCGTAAGTCTAATCTTTACTCTAATTCCAAGACTTAAAATTTTCTACCAATTAATTTGATTACGTATATAAAATTTGTAATCAAAGGCTAATGTATCAAGTTTGTTAAAACATAGTGTGGTTATCATCGACAGAATGGAATGCAACATTATTAAAATATATATATATATATATATATATATATATATATATATGAAAGACAAATAACACAATTCACCTATACAAGGCGTCACTTCCATTAATCCTATCCATTCCTTGGACATAAATAACATAATTTCTTTTCTTTCTAATCATAAAATCCAAATTCGCTTATTAGCGAGATAAATCATAAGCAACAACCCATTCATTTTTCATTCACAAAAACTAGTAAATCCTTTTTTCTTTTTCTTTTTTGGCACATAATTTGAACTATATCAAACCAGAATGTTGACCATAAACCAACCAAAATCGACTTTGACCACTCATATTACAAGAATTCAATTTTACATTTTCCTCTTTACTTTCTCAAAAATCTGTTTTGAAAAGGGTTATTGTTTAAAACGAGCTCTTCCTCACCAATTCATTTCATTCCAAAGCCAAATTGTAATACCCTTAACATGTGCTATATAGGGAAATGGGAAGAAAGAAAATTGAGACCAGAATGAAGGCTGATAGCTGCGCATGACACTATTTGACATTTATATGCCTATTTTACCCCTATTGGACCGTTTCAAAATATAGACATATCGTGTGACCTCAGCATCTCCAACCTTATACACTATTTTTGTATTTAAAATACACTATTTTAGTGTGATTTTAACACTAAAAGAGTTGTCTTCTCCAACCATAACACTCAAAATGACACTAAAGTAATATTATATATTATTTTTATTATTAAAATAAATAATTGTTTGTTATTTAATAGTTTTGATTAATATTTTTATTATATAATTATATTATATTAAAAACATATCATATTAAAAATATTTATGTTTTTCTCATTTTATATTTATTTTTAAAATTATTTTATTCTTTATTTATTTTATTACTAAAATAAGTGAATAGTGTTAGTGATGTGAATAGTGTCAATTTGGTGTGACACTATAGTATTACACTAAAATGGTGTAATTTTTAGAGTTTCATTGGAAAGGTTCTGGTGTAAAAATTACACTAAAATAGTGTTTTGGAGTCCCATTGAAGATGACCTTAGGCATTATGGATCGGATATCCTGACTTTTCCATTAGCCGGATCTGTTTGGGTAAGGGTATTAGAAATTACCAGTTAGATCATAAATTATTTTAAATGTAAGATTCCGGTTGGGTAATTGCCCAAGGTACCTAAATTAATTATAAACTTAAAATTTTCCTAAATTATTTATATATTCTTAAATTTACTCAAAAATATTTGATATATAACAAAGTTATTTTAAAATTATACAAGTTTCTATAAATGATCTAAAGTTTGTTTTATTTAATTATAATACAAGATTATCCGTAATTATCCGTTCGTATAACGATTCAATTACAGAAATTACCCGTTTGAATAATCCTTTTAACTATTCGGCTCTATCTTTACTCTAGCCTTATCTGCTATTACCCGACTCTTATAGTACTGTATTAACGGATATACTTTGGATAGTAATTTCCTCAACTCAAATTACCCTTATCCAACCCCTATCCGTGATTACGATCATATACCTTTAATGCCCAGGTCTAGTGTGACCTGTGTATAGTTCGGTTCCTGATAGAGGCAACCACTACTATCATGAAGACATCGCCGGCAAAAAAAAAGAAAGAAAACAAAATTCATGAAGTAGATTCAAGGCTTTTCAAATATTTTTACTATTTAATTTGTTGTCAAAAAATATCTGTTACTTATATTATTATATATGTATATATATATATGTTTGTATTATAAAAACGTATAGATTAACAGTATTAATCGTTTCGGTAATCTAATAGAAAGTGTTTTATAGCCTGTATTATAGCCCGGGCTTATATATAAACGATATGATCAAATTGTCTAAGACGAACTAATATCGATGAAAATAAATTTTATTTATTGACATTTGGTTTATGTGATTTAACTATTTCAAGAACTCCATCGATTAACTCTAGCTAGCTAGAATATGATAATATAGTTTCAATATGTAGAGTACAAATGAGAAACAATTCTCACATGGACAAATTAATATGCATATGTGTATGTTTGTATTGAAAAACTCACCAGAGACTGAGAGATGAACATGATCAGAGGGCAAAGAAGATTCGGTATGGTGAAAGAGGAAGCTAAGAAGAAGAAGAAGAAGCATGATCACATGGCCCAATTTTGAAGAACCATTTCTTTCCATCTTTTTCTCTGTTTCTAAATATGTTTTATCTTTCTCGTAAAAGAGGAAATTTCTGCCGTTCAGTTTCGATATTATATATATTTTGATAAAATCAGTTTCAATAATTGACCCTCCTACTTTTCAATATTTGACCCTCTTACTTTTCAATAATTGATCTTTCTTTGAATTTTCTTTCTGTTAAATAAAAGGTTTCTTTAATAGAAATTGGAAAACGCCAAAAGTTTACACAAGCAGCGCACATCCCAAGCCCATAAGTCCTTGCTTACAATAGAATTAAGTATGGCTATGAGGTTTAAACGCAGAGGTTGCGATTATAGATGTGAGAGTTTGCGGAAGTGGATGGTTGTGGTTATAAGTGATATTAAGCGATTTATATGACTGGTTTAAAAATTAAAAACGGGTGCGCTTGCGAAAAATTTATAACTGGTTGACAGCGGTTGCAGTTGCAGATTAATATAAAATATATATAAAATATACTTATAACATATAATTTCTATAAGAAAACAAAAATTGTATTGATATAATAAAATTAAGTTCTAAATAAATTATAGAATAACTAAAGTTAAAAATATATTTTTTCATAAAATTAAGTTCTAAATAAATTGTATTTTAAAAAAAAATTTATTAGTATTATAGATTTAAAAAATAAAAAAATAAAAAATTAACCAATTGCAACTGTCCGCAACCGCAAACGTTGGTTGGAATGAACTTTTGAAATAGATGGATTATAAGCGGTTTACAACAATCTATAGCGATTTGTATGATTGTTATAAAACGCTTGCATTCGCAACCGTCCGCAAACACAGCGTTTACACGTAGTTGCGGGTGAACCAATCGAGCTCTAAATCACAAGCTTGTTCGAGTCTCCACTTCAGTGTGAAACCAAAACCATGCATATATTGTCACACAAAATAAATAAAAAAGGTTACCTATTAAAAAGAGAACGCAGCTCAAAATTGCGGTGCCCAGCTCATCTTCTACATGAACTTTATTGAACCCAATGAACAATTTTTAAAAGAAATTTGTTTCTTGATGACCAAAAAAGAAGTTCATATTTTACACGTCTTATAGGAGATTTTAGTCTATTTGTAAATATCTTGCTGAATAAAAACACAAAAGATGTGTCTAATTTTAAAGTCCATATTTAAGCAAAATTAATATTACATACCACAATTAGAGCCCTTTTCTATAGAACAAAAGGCCCAATTTTGGAAAGAAAAATGAAACCTTTACTACCCTAAATGTTTCACAGGGCCCAATTTTTGAATTAGTTAGGTCTGAATGAAACAAATTAATATGATCCATGTTTCATATCATCTTCTCTTAAGGTCCCTCTAAAATTTAATTCCCCTCTTGGGCAAAATTTAGTCTAATACTATTACCCTAGATGTTTCACAGGGCCCACCTTTGATATCACAAAGATAAAAATACCAAATTTGGAAAATGGTATCTTAGTAAATGAAACTTTAAATGATATCCAAAACTTATTCATAAAAAAAATCTATAAACACATTTATTTGAATAAGAATTAGTTAAAATGTAATTGGTAAGTTCTTCATTTTTCCTACACATTTGACTAAATAATTATGGAAACCTAATTAACAAACTACATATAAATGAGTAAAGCTTACACAACTATATATACACATGTTCATTCAAGAACCTATATGCAACACAATCTCCTCTAAAATCAAAATCCAAAAAATATGGAATTCTTGCGCTGCTTTTTTCTCATGACGACCATTTTTGTTCTCTACTTCTATGTCCTTCAAACCTTCGAAGCCGATGGACCTACAGAAGAACTAATCAATAGCATTTGCATAGAAAACGAAGACTATGGATTTTGCAATAAAATCATTCATGAGAAATTGCAGAAACCATCAGCTACTATCGAAGAACTCACCGATCTCATCTTGCACACCGCGTTTGATCACTCCCGTCATAGTTACGTTTTCATCCGTAACATCATCCGTCAGTGGCATGACCCTAAGGAGATGATGAGTCTCCAGACTTGTCTTGCGGTTTTTGATAATGAGACCACTAATTTCTTGAAAATCCGTGGTTTGTTTTTAAAAGGAGAATACAAACGTATGATTAGAGCCATTGTGAACACAGCCAAGACCTTGGAAAATTGTAGGACCGATTTTGTTATTCCTCCTTACCATGAGAATCCTCTGGCTGAGAAGTTTAGAGTTATGAGAATTTTGATCACCATGTCTGGTGTTTCAGGGAATATGGTCGAACATGGAAAAGCTTCTTTGCTTAGGTCAGAAGTCACTGCGCAGGTTTTCAATAATATAGAAAAATATTAATCTGTGATTTGTAACAAACTTATGTTTCATATATATAAAAGTTAAAGCAGAATTTAAGCATAACTTTTCCTCTTTTTTTTTTAATTTTTATTTAAAAAAATTTCGAAGTATATAAATGAATAATCTTCCAAAAAACAATTAATCATGAATTTTTATGAATTTTCATGAAAACAATATAATAATGAGTGACCCAATAAGACTTGTAATCTAGTGATTTGTACTAGAGTTCTTCGTTGTGTCACGATATCGTTTTAAATTCGGCAATGCATGTTTTTGATTTTGACAAACAAAAATATAATAATTATTATTAGTGAATAGTGACCAAGACTTGTAATCTAGTAATGTGTAGTAGTCATTGTTGTGTCACACCATCTGGTATTGATTTTTGGCAATGAATATTGTTGACTAACATAAATTTTTAATTATTTATATATATACTGAACGTTTCTTACGCAAATTCCTAATATGTTTCTCAAAACCCGATGACTTTTCTTTCATTCTTCTTCGAGAATATCTCAAATTTAGACCGCTTTTTCAAAAAACTTAACGAAGGAATGAAGAGAATATGTAAATCAAGCGAAGAAATGTATTCGAATATGTAACTCTTGGTTTTTCAACTCAAGTTACTAAGATCTGCAACTGCAAGTATTTAATTTGTCGAACTAAATCTTGTTCTATTTGTTGAATTTTATTTCCTTGTTGTTGTGATTTAGGCGAATTTAATGTATTCGTAAAGAAATATTATTTTGTTATGCACAATGTATGACCCAAGCTTTTTTTGAATAATAGTTACATTTTTTTTTAAAAGTTATATATATATATATATATATTAATATTAGATCGAATCGTCTTTTACAGTTTTTTTATTTTATTTAATCTGTGAATAAATAGATACAATCCTAGGTTAGTCATTTAGGTTAATCCTTTTATAGGCCTCTAGTATGTGACATTATGTATTCCATTCGATTATGAACCCTAATAGTACTTTATTATCTTAACTCAATTAGAACAAACTGCACCTTAACTAGATATCTTTCAGATACTTATTATGTTTCTGGGATTTGTCTAAACAATGCTGAAACTTAATTCGTCAACATATCATCAACAATGGTTCTGATACGAAAAAGCTGATGCACGCCTCTACAAACATCTCTAAATATGCGTAATAGGAAGATGTAGCAATTGTTCTATAATCGAAGTAAGGACTGAACCGTTGGGGATGAAATGCCGAACATACGATGAAAGTGAAAATTTGCCGATACTATCTTAGAAGCTTTTAAAGAACAAATATCCATCTAACCAAATGTAACTCATAGTGAACCAAACAAGATGAACAATGTCAAACATTTCATGAATAATCATTGTGTTATCTCACACTTTTACAAAGTCATATAAATAAATAAAATATTTATTAGAAGTTTGATTTTAGAAGACAACTCTTAGAACTCTTATGAATTCCTACAACTTCATTAATAACTCATCGCCTTTATGGCATAATTATTGCGACGAGTTTCTTCTTACTAAGAAATGAGATTTTTTATAGTGTCAAAATTACAAGATAAAGACGTTATTTTGTTCATAGCGAGGCTCCTAGGTTATCTTCCTTTGTTCACAGTTGTGTTTGATTGGAGAAAAATATTATCTTACTTAGGTTCTACCCATCCGGCTCTCTTGTCACAATGCCTTTTTGTATCTCTCCATTGGTAAGGTATTGTGGAAGGATAGCCGAGAATTGTTCGCCATTTGTTTTGGCATTCCGGTAGGTTGTTACCGAGAGGTAAATGTTAATGTGGATTCAGTTTTGTGGGGTGGTCTTTGGTGGAGCGGTGTTTGGAGTCTTCACATCATTTGTGCTGAGAGTTCTAGGTCTCTCCGCAGTTGGGGCTTTGTGCTTTGTCTTCGTTTGTGGCTTTGGTGGGCAGTCTTCTCGACAAGGTTTGAGAGTATGATTTTTGTTCTTGAGGCATCTTTATACCTTCCTTCTCAGGGCACCAGTTCTCATCCATTTCCAGTACGTGACGGTAATGGCGTATGGATTGCGAGAGTTTTCTCTCGCCCTACTTGTGATCACTCTCTTCAGGGATTGGGTGTCTCGGCACTTCAGACACAAGTTAGGTCTTTCAAAAGCACACAAAATCTTTCACGGATCGTGAAACTTAGTATCTTAAGGTGGCCTGCTTATTGTCTTCGATTAGTTTCATGCTATATCAAGTGGTTTACCTTTGCGTTT
Source organism: Barbarea vulgaris (assembly GCA_963667165.1). NCBI lineage: Eukaryota > Viridiplantae > Streptophyta > Magnoliopsida > Brassicales > Brassicaceae > Barbarea > Barbarea vulgaris. The sequence continues at coordinate 2,721,118 of OY763891.1, forward strand.
GAACGCACTATCCCCCGAATCTTTATAGATCCTTTGCTCATTTTTTCAGTAGCAGTCTATGTTCTATTTTGTGTTGTATCCGGGTGTTGCAAGTTGTTACTTGTTATGCAGCCCGTGATTTATCATTTTCTCATATTTGTTCATTAAGAGTAGTAACATTTTATCCGTTTCTTAATAAATATTGGTGTTTGTGAAAAAAAAATGTAAATCAATAAATAAAATAAAAATAAAAATTGATGTTTATTTGACCACGCGTTCAACTTTTGACTCTCAACGAATTGATTTGCGGAATAAAATCCAATGACCACATCATACATCGATCTTCTCCAGTAAAATCTTTCTTCTAGTTTGTTGTATATTTCAGCTCACTCCAATATGACAAAAACAAAGCATAGAATGCTAACATGATTAATGGAAATAATGCACTGCGACAAAAATGACATTCACAACATCAGCTCGTGGAGAAAAACCCCAGTTTTAGTCATTTTTGTTGTGAATGGCAACTTTTAAAGTCTATTATACCAAGAACATATAAAATATAGACGTAAATGCAAAATAAAAGTCAGATTTTAATCTAAAGGGTATATAATATTAGATATTTTCATGAAAATCATATTAAAAACATAAAAGGACATTTCTTTCCAGGAAAAAAGTAACTCTAACCAACACTATTTATAACAAGGGAAGGTCAATCTAACAATTAAAATGTGTACTACTAACTTGATAGTAATGTTTACCAACAAACTTGACAATTATCATATTTTGTCAACCAAACTAGAAATATATTTAATAACACTACTCATCATGTATATTAAAAAAAAAAAAAAACAATCGATATTTTACGTAAATTGTGTACGTAGCTTATCAGTGATTACAAACATCACAGCATATATAATCCATTCGATTTCAAGAACTGTTGTTTTGAAGCCCCGGTGCAGGCGACAGCAACGAAGGTGGTGATGATGGAGAAGGCGACGGTGGTATATCTCTCTTCCTAGCTCGTTGGCTTGTTGATGAACGTACTGTAACCATCTTTCTTCTCCATTCTAATTTTAAATCAAAATTATAAATTAAGAATCATGTCTTTTTTTTAAAAGGTATATATATATATATTGAATTGACATAACAACTTAAAAGTTATTATTATATGGTATCATTAACATAATCTGGTTGAACTAAACAAAATTCAATTTGGTTTTATTTTCTTATATCCAGCCAAACAACAAATCAAACCTAAACTGAGCTAGAAAATTGGATTAAGAACCATATATATATATTTACTTTTTCTGAAATTTTTGTTTTGGATATTTCAATTTTAAAGTAACCTTAATTATATAACCTATTACCTATGTACAAATTATTGAAACCGTTTTCTTGTTATCTCTATAACTTATGTCACAAATTTTAAACATTGATATACAATCTTAACATTTTACCAAAAAATAATTATTATTGAAAATTCTGTATATATATATATTATAGTATCAGAAACAACTCTAACCGATTAATGGGAGTAACTCTTGTGGTTGTAGAGATGCAAGAGCAGAGTTGATGGAGCATGACACCAAAAGAACCATTAGAAGCAAGAACACAATTCCTAAATTCTTTGCCATCTCTCTTTCTTTATTTGCTAAATGTTCGTACCGAAGTTGCAACAATAATTCTCTAAGTGGTTTTTTTTTGGGAATTATCGCACGGAGCGAATGATTCTATTAACGACGAATGAGTCGGTGATTACAGAAGATTTATTTCGGAAACGGAGGTTACAGATAACCGGCCGAGTCGAGAACTTAATATACAAAGCAAACGGAAACACACAAACTTTAGCGATTTTAATTTAGAACTTGAATACGATTTTCGTGATTCTCTCTATAATTCGCTCTAGAATCCCTCAAATCCTCCTTTCTCAATGATATCTTCTGCTATTTATAGAAAAATCTCTTGACTTGCGGTTTTCTCGTGTCTTTTATATCACAGGCTTTTAATGGTCGAATTTGTGATATTAAAGGCTCATTAAATCTTTTCGGACTCCCGTTTGGACCAAGTGACAAGTGCAAATAGGGCAAAGCCCATATCCCACAATAGTCCCCCCATAGTTCGGCAAATGATGCGTTATTCGCTTGATTTTGACGAGCGTGCTTCTTGAATCAGAGATACGTCAGCTTGGCATAAACGGAGTGCAACATTGCGTGTTTATCTAGGAGTATGGAGCTCGCATTGAACAATAATGTATGAGCATGTTTTTATTTTTGAGGAACGCGGAGCTCGCATATTAAAAACATCTTTTGATCCGAAAGAAATCTGTGGTGAATGTGATTTCTCTCTTTGAAGGTTTCAATCATTTTTTTTCCAATGTGTTTGCGTTTTTTTTTTTATATTTTTTTTTTTAATTTTTCTTGAAGAGAAATTGTCTGAGCACATTTTCCGGGAGCTCGGAGCTCGAACAGAAAGAATCTGGTGTTTTTCTTTTTTTTGGCGCTCACCGTGGCGCGTATGGATGGTTTCGATTTTCACCCTTTTGACTATTAAAATAAAAAGGGAAACTTAATATCTTACTCAATCTTCTTCTTCGCTTGTGCTTCTTCTTCCTCTGCAAAAAAGCCAAAAAAAGGTAAAACCTCTCTCTTTTCGCCTCTCTCTTCATCGTAGCCAAACTTTCCATTTTTTGTTTTACTTCGTCTCTCCGATTGAGATGCGGTTTGATTCTTTGGAAAGATGACTCGTGGGGCTTTCCATTGATATATTATACGTTCTGTGGATCGCGGTGGTTCGCCGGGAATGTTGTCTCGAAGTTGGTAGATATAATCTGCAACGGATTGCGATTTAGAGTTGTGTCGGCAGACAATAACTGTCGAACTATAAATCCGATCCGTTGCAGATTATATCTACCAACTTCCCACAGACGGCGCCAATTGTTCGTACCGAAGTTGCAACAATAATTCTCTAAGTGGTTTTTTTTGGGAATTATCGCACGGAGCGAATGATTCTATTAACGACGAATGAGTCGGTGATTACAGAAGATTTATTTCGGAAACGGAGGTTACAGATAACCGGCCGAGTCGAGAACTTAATATACAAAGCAAACGGAAACACACAAACTTTAGCGATTTTAATTTAGAACTTGAATACGATTTTCGTGATTCTCTCTATAATTCTCTCTAGAATCCCTCAAATCCTCCTTTCTCAATGATGTCTTCTGCTATTTATAGAGAAATCTCTTGACTTGCGGTTTTCTCGTGTCTTTTATATCACAGGCTTTTAATGGTCGAATTTGTGATATTAAAGGCTCATTAAATCTTTTCGGACTCCCGTTTGGACCAAGTGACAAGTGCAAATAGGGCAAAGCCCATATCCCACACTAAAGTTTGATTCAATACTCTTATTTATGGTGCCTGCGTGAATGATTTAAGTTCCAATGAAGGACAAAAGAACGAAGACAGGTGCAGAAAACATTTACTGCATTATCAACTACTTCGGGTAAAACATTTATTGCTTATGATATTATTATAGAACATGACAAAGTCCAAATATTGACCAAACATTTATGAATATTCCACGACGAATATCTAACCACGTTTATCAAAATCAATATATATAGCATATCTAAGATAAGTGTCACGTATAACAATTTCTAACGAAGATAATTTAGTTTAGTTTTAAGACCGAAATACCACACTTAATATTTGTTTATGTTTATTGTAAACCAGATGACTTAAAAAAGAAAAGCAAATCACGATTAATTTATTTATTTCTTAAATATGGCTATTAAAACATAGTAGCATATTTCTATAAAAAATGCTTATGACCAAACTGTCGCTATATCAATTGATATTCCCTAAATACATTTTCAGTGTAGTTCTCTATATACAGTCTTTAAATACTTCATCCGTTTTATAATATAAGATGTTTTGGGTTAAAATACACATATTAAAAATTTATTTTTATTTTTATTTTGAAACAAAACAAAACTTCTAAAACGTTTTATATTTTAAAATGGAAGAAATATATTTTGTACTCTATATTTACATTTTCAAGTACGGGATCTTTGGACAGTCTTCAAGATGGAAGTAATCATCAGGTTATGAAAAAGCTGAAGACACAGAGCTGGAAAATTGAAACAGAGCCAACAAAAAAAAAACTTGTTCTTGTGGCGGGTTCTCCCATGAGCTCTGTCTCGTGTGTTTTGTTTGTCGAGCATTTTTGCTCTGTTTTCGTTGGACTCTTGAACCGGTTTGGTTGGTCATCTCACAAGATGGTTCAATGAATTATTCAGATGACCAAAAAATAAAAAAATGTAAGGAACAAGGGAGTTACCAAACTAATATGGTAACATATATAGAAGGTAGAATGAATATAGGGAATTACTATAACAATGTATCTAGGGACGTACAATGTATCTAGAGTATTAATTAATATAGTCTAACTATTACGATAAAATTCTACACTAACACAATCTTATCAAGCAGCTTATGTTTCAGCATAGAAAATTAGTAGGATAAAATAGTAGGGTCAAACAAATAGGTACACGAATGTATTTATATTTACTATCCCGTTATAGAGAAAATTAGTTGTTTAATTTTATAGTTAACACAACTAGTTTTCTAAGTTGTTGTTTGATTATAATGTTATTATGTGTTAACTTTAAAATCAGACAACTAATTTTCTCTATAACAGGATCGTAAATATACATATATTTGTGTACCTATTTGTTTGACCATACTATTTTACACTACTAATTTGCTATGTTACAAAATATGTATAGCATCAATACCATGATAACAATATATTTTGTACCGATATATTGTTCTTGTACCTGCTAATTCGGTGGCGGCAGAACATCTGAGAAATTTGTTTCTTATCTACGAATACCTCCACAAATTTTCTACGTATTTGCACATTATAGGAATATTTATTAATATTTAGAGAAAATCATATTTTAACTTTAAAAGTGTCACATGCTAACGTTTTAAACTTCAAAAGTAATTTACTAGCATTTTAAACCTTCAAACTATTTTTACTAACACTTTAAATTTTAAAACTAACTCTCCCATTTTTTCCGTCATAAAATCACAACAAAATAGTTACCGAAAACTGACAAAATTTCCGACAGGATCTTAATTCGGCAAAAATTTCTGACAGCAATCTGACGTATTTTTGATGGATTTCTGATAAAATAGTTATGTCGGAAATCCATTCGAAAATATGTAAACTGATATAACCATTTGAATTTTAAAAATTTCAACGTAAAATTTATTACATGAAAGTTACTAGAAAATTGACAAAATTTCCGATAAGATCTTAATCCGATGGATTTTCGACATAATAGTTTCGTCAGTAATCCGTCGGACAATTTTTGACAGATTTTCGAGTTACCGTCAAAAATCTGTTGGAAAATATATGTGTTGATATCACCGTTTAAATTTCAAAAAAAATTCTGACAGAACTCTATTGTTAGAAATACGTTGGATTACAAAATAGTCTTCGGAAATTCCGTCAGTTTTTCGGTAATTATTTTGTAGTGAATTTTATGGTGGAAAAATACAGGAGGTAGTTTCAATGTTTAAAATATTAGTAAAAATAGTTTGAAGATTTAAAATGCTAGTGAAATACCTTCGAAGTTTAAAGTGATAACATGTGACACTTTTAAGATTAAAAATATAATTTTTCCTTAATATTTAATAGTTATCCTAGTTATAAACTAAGATGAAAGTAATTTAGAGTAATATCAGTATCAAATGATGATTCAGCCTAAGTGAGCTAATTAAAAAAATTGATATTTTCATAAAAGTTGTTGTATATATAAAAAAACTCACTAATCAAGTGATGTCTTTGTATAAATAAACTTATTGGCTAATGAATAAATTTGGTTGCAAAGCATAAAGTAAACAAAGTGTGCTTAATTTAGTTTAACAGAACCAAACCCATATTCAAATGCTACACTGAAAAAATATCAATTTGGTTTTAGTTTTCGTATTCAAATAACAAATGGGACATGTAACACTCGTAGGTGTACTGCCATTAAATTTCTTATTCATGTAAATTAATTACTGCCAGTTTAGATTTTATTTATTCACAATTTATCCGCAATTTGGTTTTAGTTATCCGCAATTTTTTATTCATGCAAATTATGTATTGTCAGTTTGGAAATTTTGAACCATTTTAATTAATTATAATTATTGACAAAAAAATGAAATCAGATACTAAATTGAGCCAAAGTTTAGTCTCACCACCCTAAACATACTTTTCTATATATTTTCAATATCAACCTATCGGTATCTTTTCTTCTAAAAGAATATCTATATTAGCATAATTTGCTTATCAATGTATTGGTATTTTGGGAGGACCACGACTTAATACTCAACTCATGAAAATCATTAGGATATAATGTCAAACACTAACTTGTTATTGGAGTAGTAACTGTGGAGAAGCAAAAGAATCCAAAATTCTTTTTTGCTATATCTCTTTCTTAATTTGCTAGTATAAATTAGATTCAATACTCTTATTTATGTCCATACGCGAATCCATACTTGGAATAACATATAATACCAAGTCTGTATTGCTTAAAGCCTTAAAATGATTTTTTTTTTTTTGAATTATTTCAAAGGAAAATCTACAAACACAAACATGTGACATACGAGACTTTTTAAAGGGAAAAAAAAAACTGGAAAACGATTTCCAGATTAAAAACAGGATAAAGTAAATTATAAGAGATAGTAGTGATACAAAAAACTCGAGAATATCGCTTTTAATAATACTTTTGGCATGACTATATAATTGATTATAACAAAAATAGAACACTCCATACCAGTGGCTATTTTTATTATGACTGATTACAAGGAAAGTAGTATACACACCTCTTCGTTGCCAATTACAACATAACTAAGGAGAGGAATGTTGATGAATGCGACCACCACCATGTCCACTGCTTGACGGGCTTGTATATATGTCTCCATTTGGCCTATATATACTCATCAATTTCCTCCCTAGAAAATATTATCTATTCATTAATATTTATATATAGTGAACATTGTCGGAAGCAGAGTGGATTCTAAAGTTATAACTATGAGTATTGAGTACCGTACCGTGACCACCAGGACCTCGTCTACTTCTTGATGGTGGCGTATCTATGGCATCATTGAGCTTATGATACGTCATCATTCTCCTCCCTTCATTTGAATTGTTACAGATATTTATTCTTTGCAAGTAATATATATTACACACATAAATACGTATATATATAGTATATGCATATGTAGATGGACAGTTGTATATCAGTATATATATTTATATATGTATATGTATGTGTATGTAGATGTACTCGAATACTATATATACCAACCACATATTATATAGGCCAGATGTTTTCTAAGCTAAATGTTATGACCTTTTTTAAAAAGAAAAAGAAATAATAATGTTATGACTGTTAGAAACTTCGAATTTAGAAACCGCAAAATTATCAGGATTCTGAGAAGAGAGAGAGAATTTCTTATTATAGTTGTTTGAGGTGTGTATACAAATGATCTAAACGATCCTTTATATAGAGAAATAAAAGTGAGTTACTATGCTGTATAGTGACGGTGGGCTCCACATCAAATATTATAAAAATCAATCGTAGGCTGCTGGCTGCTGTGTGATTTTTCAACACTCCCCCTTGGAGACCAGTGTCACTATTGTCTCTTGCGTGTATCTTTGTTGCCTCATTAAAAACCTTTCTAGGAAAACCCAGTGGGAAAAACCATAGTAGGTAAAAAGAGTACAACTACGCAAACTCCCCCTCGAATGATCAAGTGTCGTCTTGTAAATTTTGCTTCCCCTTGATTATCCATCATTAATAATATATTATGTACTGCCTCGTTAAAAACCTAATCATGGAAAAACCCAATGGGATAAAAATCATGATAAGGGAAAAAGAGTGCAGTCTCCCCCTCGAAATGATGGATATGATCTTTTCCTTATAGATCGCGTAGATGACGCATTCCGATACTTCGAACATCTTTTCTGAATGTTGTAGTAGGAAGTGCCTTCGTGAACATATCAGCTGCATTGTCTGTTGAACGAATGTATTGGATATCCACTTCTCGATTCTTCTCGAGTTTTTGTGTGTAGGAGAAATATCTTGGTGGAATATGCTTCGTTCTGTCGCATTTGATGTAACCTTCTTTGAGTTGAGCGACACATGCAGCATTATCTTCAAATAATTTTGTTGGTTCCTTATCAGTGGTTATGCCGCTTGCTTCTTGTATGTGTTGAGTCACGGATCTGAGCCACACACATTCTCGACATGCTTCATGGAGTGCAATGGTTTCTGCATGATTTGAGGAAGTGACGACTAACGTTTGTTTCTGTGAACGCCACGATATTGCAGTTCCTCCAATTGTGAAAACATATCCGGTTTGGGATCGAGCTTTATGCGGATCTGATAAATAACATGCATCTGCAAAACCAACTAGACCAATTTTGGTTTTTCTAGGATAAAATAATCCTAAGTCAATTGTGCCTTGAAGATAACGGAAAATGTGTTTGATACCATTCCAATGTCTCCGTGTAGGAGATGAATTGTATCTTGCAAGTAAATTAGTAGCAAATGCTATATCTGGTCTTGTATAATTTGCAAGATACATAAGTCCACCGATAGCACTCATATAAGGTACTTCGGAACCAAGTATTTCCTCGTTATCTTCACAAGGTCTGAATGGATCTTTCTCAATATTCAAAGATCTATTTACCATTGGAGTACTCAAAGGAATTGCTTTATCCATGTAAAAGCGTTTTAAGATTCTTTTAATATAGTTTGATTGATGCACGAATATTCCATCTTGTAAATGCTCTATCTGGAGCCCGAGACAAAATTTTGTCTTTCCAAGATCTTTCATTTCGAACTCTTCTTTCATATGAGTTCTTGCATCATTAATCTCCTTCGGAGTTCCAATTATATTTAGGTCATCGACATATACAGCAATGATCACAAATCCTGATAGAGATTTCTTAATAAAGACGCAATGACTAATTTTATTATTTACATACCCTTTCTTTAATAAATATTCGCTTAAGCGATTGTACCACATGCGTCCGGATTGTTTTAATCTGTAAAGTGATCGCTGTAATTTGACCGCATATATATCACTAGGCTTTGAGCCTAGTGCTTCAGGGATTTTAAATCCTTATGGGATTTTCATGTATATTTCGTTATCCAGTGATCCATATAAATATGCTGTCACTACATCCATGAGGTACATATGTAGATTATTGGATGCTGTTAGGCTCATTAAGTACCTGAATGTAATTGCATCCATGACCGGAGAATATGTTTCTTCATAATCAATTCCCGGTCTTTGAGAAAAACCTTGTGCAACAAGTCGTGCTTTATATCGTGTGATTTCATTTCTTTCATTTCTTTTTCGCACGAAGACCCACTTGCACCCAATAGGTTTTATATCATTAGATGTCGTGACAACATGATTCTCCGAACTCAATGGAAGCAAAGCAAATGAACCTAAAGTTCAGCTAAAGCGCGAGAGGCCAACGGACTCTAAAAATAAATAATCTCCGAAAGAAAAAGAAAATAGGAGAAGAAAATGAAAAGGTTCAAGAAGAACCATATAACGAGAAAAATCCTCAGGGGAAAGATAATACAAAAAAATATGAGATTTCCATTAATTATGCCCAAGATGGAAAATTATGGGATAGAAATGATATTAATGATGATAATGAAATATTTTCTTTTTCTGTATCCAAAGAGATCGATCATGAAAATGATGATCCCGATCCAAGGTCCGTATCAGACTGTCAGAAAAGACATGATTGGGAAAAATGGAAAAGTGCCATGCAAATTGAATTGTTTTCCTATCAACAAAAGAAATGTTTTTGGACGTATTGTCACGACATCTAATGATATAAAACCTATTGGGTGCAAGTGGGTCTTCGTGCGAAAAAGAAATGAAAGAAATGAAATCACACGATATAAAACACGACTTGTTGCACAAGGTTTTTCTCAAAGACCCGGAATTGATTATGAAGAAACATATTCTCCGGTCATGGATGCAATTACATTCAGGTACTTAATGAGTCTAACAGCATCCAATAATCTAGATATGTACCTCATGGATGTAGTGACAGCATATTTATATGGATCACTGGATAACGAAATATACATGAAAATCCCAAAAGGATTTAAAATCCCTGAGGCACTAGGCTCAAAGCCTAGTGATATATATGCGGTCAAATTACAGCGATCACTTTACGGATTAAAACAATCCGGACGCATGTGGTACAATCGCTTAAGCGAATATTTATTAAAGAAAGGGTATGTAAATAATAAAATTAGTCCTTGCGTCTTTATTAAGAAATCCCTATCAGGATTTGTGATCATTGTTGTATATGTCGATGACCTAAATATAATTGGAACTCCGAAGTAGATTAATGATGCAAGAACTCATATGAAAGAAGAGTTCAAAATGAAAGATCTTGGAAAGATAAAATTTTGTCTCGGGCTCCAGATAGAGCATTTACAAAATGGAATATTCGTGTTGATAACGTGTTAGAAACTTCGAATTTAGAAACCGCAAAATTATCGGGATTCTGAGAAGAGAGAGAATTTCTTATTATCGTTGTTTGAGGTGTGTATACAAATGATCTAAAAAATCCTTTATATAGAGAAATAAAAGTGAGTTACTATGCTGCATAGTGACGGTGGGCTCCACATCAAATATTATAAAAATTAATCGTGGGCTGCTGGCTGCTGTGTGATTTTTCAACACTCCCCCTTGGAGACCAGTGTCACTATTGTCTCTTGAGTGTAACTTTGTTGCCTCATTAAAAACCTTTCTAGGAAAACCCAGTTGGAAAAACCATAGTAGGTAAAAAGAGTATAACTACGCAAACTCCCCCTCGAATGATCAAGTGTCGTCTTGTAAATTTTGCTTCCCCTTGATCAAGTGTCGTCTTGTAAACAGATTTATATATTATTATTGATGGATAATCAAGGGGAAGCAAAATTTACAAGACGACACTTGATCATTCGAGGGGGAGTTTGCGTAGTTGTTCTCTTTTTACTTACTATGGTTTTTCCTACTGGGTTTTCCTAAAAAGGTTTTTAATGAGACAACAAAGATACACGCAAGAGACAATAGTGACACTGGTCTCCAAGGAGATGTTGAAAAATCACACAGCAGCTAGCAGCCCACGATTGATTTTTATAATATTTGATGTGGAGCCCACCGTCACTATGCAGCATAGTAACTCACTATTTTTTCTCTATATAAATGATCGTTTAGATCATTTGTATACACACCTCAAACAACGATAAAAAGAAATTCTCTCTCTCTTCTTAGAATCCCGATAATTTTGCGGTTTCTAAACTCGAAGTTTCTAACACGTTATCAGCACGAATATTCCATCTTGTAAATCCTCTATCTAGAGCCCGAGATAAAATTTTGTCTTTCCAAGATCTTTCATTTCGAACTCCTCTTTCATATGAGTTCTTGCATCATTAATCTCCTTCGGAGTTCCAATTATATTTAGGTCATCGACATATACATCAATGATCACAAATCCTGATAGGGATTTCTTAATAAAGACGCAATGACTAATTTCATTATTTACATACCCTTGCTTTAATAAATATTCGCTTAAGCGATTGTACCACATGCGTCCGGATTGTTTTAATCCGTAAAGTGACCGCTGTAATTTGACCGCATATATATCACTAGGCTTTGAGCCTAGTGCCTCAGAGATTTTAAATCCTTCTGGGATTTTCATGTATATTTCGTTATCCGGTGATGCATATAAATATGCTGTCACTACATCCATGAGGTACATATCTAGATTATTGGATGCTGTTAGACTCATTAAGTACCTGAATGTAATTGCATCCATGACCGGAGAATATGTTTTTTTATATCGTGTGATTTCATTTCTTTCATTTTTTTTTCGCACGAAGACCCACTTGCACCCAATAGGTTTTATATCATTAGATATCGTGACAATACGTCCAAAAACATTTCTTTTGTTGAAGAAAAACAATTCAATTTGCATGGCACTTTTCCATTTTTCCCTTATCATAGTTTTTATCCCATTGGGTTTTTCCATGATTAGGTTTTTAACGAGGCAGTACATAATATATTATTAATGATGGATAATCATGGGGAAGCAAAATTTACAAGACGACACTTGATCATTCGAGGGGGAGTTTGCGTAGTTGTACTCTTTTTACCTACTACGGTTTTTTCCACTGGGTTTTCCTAGAAAGGTTTTTAATGAGACAACAAAGATACACGCAAGAGACAATAGTGACACTGGTCTCCAAGGGGGAGTGTTGAAAAATCACACACCAGCCAGCAACCCACGATTGATTTTTATAATATTTGATGTGGAGCTCACTGTTACTATGCAGCATAGTAACTCACTTTTATTTTTCTATATAAATGATCGTTTAGATCATTTGTATACACACCTCAAACAACGATAATAAGAAATTCTCTCTCTCTTCTCTGAATCCCGATAATTTTGCGGTTTCTAAATTCGAAACTTCTAACAATGACCTTTTTATGTGGGATAAATTCATATTTCAATACAACTAAAGGTGATGTGGCAGGGAATTTAAACTCCTTCCCATCCAATCGAATCTTACAAATAATACACAGAAAAAAAAACCGTGGGAATTAAATCACACACAAGCTATCAACGTTATGGTGACTATTATTTATTTAGCTTATTATAATTTTAGTGTCCCACAACTGTGTGGTTCACAGAAATGCCAATTTTCTATGACAAAAAAAAAAGATATTTCTTTTAGCCATAAAAAAATAATAATAATTCTTGGCTAACTAAAAGTAAATAAAGATCTAAGTGGGAATTTCTATATAAAAATCTTAGTGGGAAACAATAAGCGGGCCAGATATGCTCCATTTCTGTCGCCATCGGCCATCTACTAAAACTTATGTTCAAATCTTTTTACTAAATCTTTTTTTTGGTTAAATTCTTTTTTCCTAAATTGTTATTAAGACAATGAAATTCTTTTTTTAACTAATGGTTGAACATAAATATATTGTTAACTCAAATCTCAAATGGAAAAATATAAACTCGAGGGTTTTGAATATTTTCATTTACTAGTATTAAATTTGTTGACAAAAAAAATTACCTAAATTATCTTACATAAAAAAAGACTATAATGAATGAAATACATATATTTGAAGAACTTATATATTGACAGAAGGACAAAAAATCTATAGATTGACAGAATGAAACGCATGGTCATCTGGTATTTTATAGACCTATTTAAAACATATGACCATATTATAAATGATGAAATAATATCTACAAAAACAGTGACGTAGATATATACAAAACTACAAATGGAAAAGTCCATGTATATCATGAAATTTGATTTATGTTACTTAGAATAATTTATAAACTCCCTCAATTTACGTCAGCTAGATCTCATGAATATAGCAAATATATAAAACAATTAAGCGTAGACAAACTTTTTTTTTTTATGTAGACAAACGTATTTACATAACATATGCATATGTATGTGTATATATATATATATGTGTATTTGTATGTTATGGTGCTGTGTCTGTTGAAATACTAACCAGTTATTGAGAGTTGTTCACGACCAGAAGGCGAAGCAGATTCGGTATGGTGAAAGAGGATGGTAAGAAGAAGAAGATGCATGACCACATGAACCAGTTTTGAAGAACTCTTCATCTCTATCTCTCTCTTACTTTCTCTCTTAATTTGTTATTTCTCTCTTAATTTGTTCTTTCTCGTGAAAGTTCCAAATCCAGTATATAAACAAATGAAAAATTATTAATATATATTTTTTTTCTGGCATTACAAATAAACTATTATTATGCTTAATAATTAACCCTCTTGCTTTTTAGTGGTCCTTTTCTATAGGTTTTTTTTTATCTGAAATTGGGTAAAGCAAAGTGTTTACAAGTAGTCCACATCCCAGGCCTAACCCAATACCTTTTTCTTTCTTTTTCTTTTTATTATATTTTATTTTTTTATTTAACCCAATAACAAAGAAAATTATGAAAGAAACCTTTGCTGTGTAATGGCTTACCATTGTTACTCTGTAATTTTTCCAGCCTTTTTTTTCCTCACTTTGAATATTTCTACTAATCAAAAACTGAAACTAAAACGAGAATATTATGAAATCTGCCATTTCGAAACTTAGATATTCGGTTTTTACCACGATCACTTTTGGAACGTTGACTGTTCATGTATAAAAAGAACTGTGGATGACTCTTTTGCCCTCTATAACAAAGGGTGGGAATCGGTGGAATGAAGAAGACAACGAAAGTGACATCATCAAGCGAGAGAGCTACGTGTCAGATTTATGTGGTGTGTAGGGGAATATTATCGCATGGACGGGAAAACTAAAACAGTAAAGTACGATAATTTATGTAGTCTTGTGGACAAGAATGAAGGTTATGAAACTTGTTTTATCTTAAATATAGGATTTAGATACAGATAAATCTTAGTTAAGATTATCAAACTTTTCTTTAACACATAAACTGAAGGTAAAATTTAGATTTCCAATTTCTGGGTAAAGATGGTTCTCGCTCTAATAGAAGAAAACGGTCGTAAGATATGTAACAAGAAATCTAGTGGATATATATATTAATGTTTGGTAGATGTTGTCAAAAATTTATTACTATTAGTCAAAGCTATATTGAGTAGGTGAGTTATGTTTTATGTAGTATACAATAGGTTATGAATGTGTCGTGGATTTAATAGGTCAGAGGTGTTGTCCACACGCGTCTGTTAGAATGTAGATGGAGGGCTAAGTTAAAATTCACAAAATAGGATAATAGGTTGTGGCAAAATCCGAGGCGAGATAGGAAATGCCTAAATCCGAGTGGCAATTCAGTTATAATGGCTTTTTTTTTTAATTAACTCAACTAAAGCATCGGTTTTATTGAGTTTTTTTTTTGTGGTTGTAAAATAGATGTAAATGTAAAAGTTAAACGTTCTATGCCAACTTGACAATAATATTTTGGTCAATCCAACTTGAAAATTATTAAATTATTTAGTGACAAAACTTCATCACATATATCAAAAGCACAATTTATAGTATATTTTAATTAAAATGTCTATATAGCATATCTGTGATTTTAGCATAATCTTTTTATACTTGTGAGCTAAATATTCCACTCGTTTTCGAAAAATGTCGTTTTCCGCACGGTGACTGTGCTGGTGACACCAACGATGGCCGCGAAGATCGTCGTCTTGCTGACAACAACAAAGGTGATGACTGTGGAGCTGACGACGGTGAAATATTGATATGAGCTCTTCTATTTTTCGATGGACACAGAGAGATCATCTTCCTTCTCAACTCTAATTAAATTATAATTAACAAAATTAAAATAATGCTTTTAAGGAAAGTGTATAAATATTTCTTGAAATTAGTATAACAATTTAAAAGCTGAGAGCAACCTCTCGTTAGATAGTTTCTCATCATAGTCTCTCAAAAATATAATAATAATAAATTTAACATTATTTTATTGAATAACTAAAACTAAGATTCTAAAAAAAAATTAAACCAATTAAAAGAGAACAAATAAGCATTGGAGTGGAGAGGTTTTTGTTAGAGAACCTTTCTACTTTTTTCTTACTATTACATTAATTTTTATTTTTTTAATAGGTAAAAATTCATTGAAAACCCTTTGATGGGATGCTCTTACTATATAATAACTAATAAGGGGTGCCTCATCTGGTTTAGAAAAACTAAACCCATACTCAAAAACTAAACTGAACAAATATCGATTTAGTTTTCTATTTATTATATATTAATATTATGTTCAGTTTTATTACTAGTCTGGATTTGTTCCGTTTGATATAAAGTGGAGATTAAACGAGGATTATTGGGAGACTAGTTTTGAACTATCAACTGGACCATCAAGTTTTATTAGAAATTCTCCACATAAATAATATATATACCAATAATACGATAGAAATTATAAAATTAATCTTTGATTATATCAGCAGAAAGAGATTGAACCATTTTCTTCATTCAATGAATTAGTTTGTTACAACTCAGTATATATACACGTATACTAAAGTATTTACTAAACATTACTTCCTATACTTAACATTAATGAATATACAAATGTTAATATATCTGATACCCCTCCTCAAGATGGCGTCAGGATGTTGATCAGACCCATCTTGGACATAAGCTTGTTGAAAAGAGTTGGATACAGAGGTTTAGTAAATGCATCAGCGAGTTGGTTCTCGGTCCTAACATGAAGCAATGTCAACTCACCATCTTCAACTTTCTCTCGGATTGAATGACATTGGAATTCGATGTGTTTGGTTCTCTCATGAAACACAGAATTCTTTGCAATGTGCAGAGCAGAGGTACTGTCACAATACAGAACTGGTTTCAAAGGAGAAGCCACATGTATATCTTTCAAAAGCCGAGATAACCAAACTACTTCTTTAGCAGTATCTGACATAGATCGATACTCAGACTCTGCAGATGACAAGGATACAACCTGTTGTTTCTTCGCTTTCCAAGAGACAAGGGAGTTGCCAATGAATATACATGAACCAGAAACTGAACGTCTAGTATCCAAACAATTTGCCAAATCAGCATCACAAAAGGCTTTAATCTGGAAATCATCATCAGCTGGATAGAACAAACCTCTTCCAATGGAGCCTTTCAGGTAATGAAGAACCTTATGAGCAGCCTGCAAATGTGTTGTTCTTGGGGCTGAAGAATATTGGCATAATTTGTTCACAGCAAAACAAATGTCAGGGCGAGTGATAGTAAGATACATCAATTTCCCAACAAGGCGCCGATATGGTTCAGCATTAGGTAGCAAGACACCAGTTTTTGCAGAAAGTTTAATGCTAGGATCCATAGGAATTGATGAAGGCTTACAACCCATTAGTCCATCATCAGAAAGCAACTCAAGAACATACTTGTGTTGACACACAGATATTCCGGAGGTAGATCGAGCAATCTCAAGACCCAAAAAATATTTAGGTTGTCCCAAATCTCGCAGTTTGAAACATGCTTTCAATTTTTCCACAAAAGTAGAAACTCCATATTCATCAGTGCTGGCAATAATAATGTCATCGACATACACTAACACCATGATGAAGTGATCAGCTGAAGAACAGAGAAACAAAGTGTGATCACCATGAATCTTCTCAAACCCAAGCTGTACCAAAGTAGTTGAAAACTTAAGAAACCATTGTCGAGAGGCTTGCTTCAAACCATAAATGGATTTCTTTAGATGTAAAACAGCATTAGGTGGAAGAGACATTCCCTTTCTCTCAGCAAAACCAGGAGGCAGATCCATATAGATCTCTTCCTCTAAGTCCCCATTCAAAAACGCATTGGAGATATCAAGTTGGTGAAGAAACCATTTCTTTTTAGCAGCCAGAGCAAGAATACTCTTAACAGTTACCATTTTAGCGACTGGTGAGAAGGTGTCAACAAAATCTATCCCTTCCTGTTGAGTATATCCTTTAGCAACAAGTCTTGCTTTATGCCTCTCAAGGCTACCATCTTGATTCAATTTGAGTTTAAAAACCCATTTACAACTAATTGTAGTCTTCCCCTCAGGCAAAGAACAGACAACCCAAGTATCAAGACCTTCCAAAGACCCGTACTCCATATCCATAGCATCACACCATTCTTTGAACTTCTTAGCCTCAAAATAGGAATGTGGTTCAGATGAATGGATGATAGAATTAACAAAATAAAGATGGAGTGGAGAAAGTTTGTCATAAGACGAAAAATCACTAAGAGGATAAAAAGAATGAACAGATTGGCACATATAGTCCTGCAAATATTGAGGTTTAGTACGAAGACGATGTGATGTAGTAGCCAAAGGAAAACTAGCATCAGATGGTGACTTAGTCAAAGGCAACGTATCACCAGAAGATGATGGCACAGAATGTGAATCATCATTATTGTTTGCAGAACTAGGAAAGAAAGCTTTTACTGGATCAGAAAGAGAAGAATCAGTAAAAGGAAAAATTGTTTCATGAAATATGACATGCCTGGAAATAGAAATGCTGTTAGTTTCAAGATCAAGTAATTTGTATCCTTTGAAACCAGTTGGATAACCTAGAAAGACACAGGCTTTAGCTCTTGGATCAAATTTTGTTCTAGACTGGACAGAAGTGCTTTTGTAACAAAGACATCCAAAAGCCTTTAAAGAACAATAATCTGGTCCTGTAGATGTAAGAACTTCAAATGGGGATTTATTAGATAAGATAGGAGATGGAATACGGTTTATTAAGAAAACTGTAGTAAGAATACAGTCTCCCCAATATGAAAGTGGAATATTTGATTGAAAGAGCAGAGCTCTAGCAACATTAAGAATGTGTTGATGTTTTCTTTCGACTACTGAATTTTGTTGAGGTGTTTCTGGGCAAGAATGATAAGAAATTATACCTTTGCTTTTATAAAGTTTGGCAAAAGATAATTCAGGAGCATTGTCAGCCCTAACAGACTTAATCGTTTTCTTATATTGATTTTCTATTAATGTGATAAACTCAGGAAACACAGTTAAAACATCAGATTTTGATTTAAGCAAAAAAACCCATGTAGCACGACTATGATCGTCAACAATAGTCAAAAAGTATATGTAACCTTCATGAGTCATCACAGAAAAAGGACCCCAAACATCAATGTGAATCAAGTCAAAGGGTTCATTACTTATTTTATTATCAAAAGGAAATGACAATCTTTTCTGTTTTGCTTCATGACAAATCTTACAATGATGATGCTTATTATGGCTAGTTTTATTGATTGACAAGACATCAGAAAGTAAATCTATCTTAGACATAGAAGGATAACCTAAACGATTATGCCAAACAGAAGAATCAACAATACTTGAACACACAATATTATTTTCTGTAAAAGATGTAGCAGGAAGCAAAGAACCTGAATCCAAGACATACAGATTTGAGACTCTTCTACCTTTGCCAATCATCAATGCCCGAGTAAGATCCTGTATGAAACAATTACTAGATGTAAAACTAACCATACTACCCACATCAAGAGTTAAAGAACTCACACTCAACAAATGAAAACGAAAACTAGGAACATACAACACATTTTTTAAAACAATCTCTTCACTAAGTGTAATTGGACCTATGCCAACAATGCTTTCTGAATTACCTGTTGGTAAAGTGACAAAGGTATTGAAAAGGGGTTTTAGGGATGTGAAAAGAGATCGATCATGACACACATGGTGTGTTGCACCAGAGTCTATTACCCAAGAATTTCTATCAACTAAAGCATTTCCAGAAGAGAAAATAAAAGGCACACCAATGACTGAGAATGAATAAAGAGGAAGAAAATTACCAGACGCTTTAGAAGCGGATGGCACAGCTAAAGGTGTGGCAAGAAGTCCATCTTGAGGTGATGATGTGATGCTCTGACTATGAAGCTGAGAACTGAAGAAGGCAATCACCTGTTGCATCTGCTCTTGAGTGAGAGGTTGATTCAGCTGATTATTGGACATCACTGATGAGGTAGAGATATTCTGATTCAGTGGAGAAGAAGACATAGAACCACTTGAACATTGCTCTTTACTCAACTCAGAAGATGTCTCTGTATGGATCATGTTAGTGGAGACAGGTGGTTCACGTTTTTGATATTGTGATTTCCCTTTTGGTGTCATACCAGGAGGATATCCATGAACTTTGTAACACCTCTCAACTGTATGTCCAATCCTACCACAGTGAGAACAAACAGGTTTCGACTTCTGATTTCCATAGAAAGGTTTAGAAGCTTGGAAAGCAGAAGGTTCCAAAGGTGGAGCTCGTGCTGTTCTTTGAGAATCCTCTTGATCCAAGATATTATACACTTCAGACAAAGTAGGAAGAGTTTTCTTCATGAGAATTTGGCTTCTGATATGATCATAACTTTCATTTAATCCCATGAGGAAATCAATAACACGATTAGTCTCTCTTTCAGCTAACAGTCCTTCAACACTGGAAGCTGTGAATTGAAGACTTGATAATTCTTCCCAATATATCTGTGCCTGCGTATGATATGAAGATAAATCCATATCTCCTTGGCGAAGAGAATGAAGCTGATGTCGAAGCTTGTATAGTCTTGGCAAATTGGATTTATGAAATCTTGTGTGTAGATCTTGTATAGTCTTGGCAAATTGGATTTATGAAATCTTGTGTGTATATTCATTAATGTTAAGTATAGGAAGTAATGTTTAGTAAATACTTTAGTATACGTGTATATATACTGAGTTGTAACAAACTAATTCATTGAATGAAGAAAATGGTTCAATCTCTTTCTGCTGATATATTAATCTTTGTTTAATCTATGTTTAATTAATTCCGAGTTAGACATTATCACACCGCCCGATTAACGTCTACCAAAATATTGAACATGAAACCAAACATTAAAACAAGCCAGAATTTTCAACTCAGCACCCTAAACTTCCTTTTTTATATCTTTCCAGTTCAAACTATTGGTGAAAGAAGAACATCAAACTATTGGTATCTTTTAACCAAAAACTCTTCCCACTCTATTTTATTTCCTATATTTACTACATGGACGAGGAAACAAAGTTTAGTGAAACATCGAAATTAAAAATTTGGACAATTAATTATAAAAATCAGCAGAATTTACTTACCTAATGTATTGGCTTTGGTAGGACCAAACTTGCCACTCAAAATATGTAAATCATTAGGGTATATAATTCAAGCACGTGCCGGTTAATTGGAATAACTCTTGTGGAGAAGCAAAAACAATGTCGATTGAGCATGGGACCAAAAGAATTACTAGAAGCAAGAACACAGTTCCAAAATTATTTTTTGCCATATCTCTTTCTTAATTTGCTAATCTCTTGATTCGATATTCTTTTTTATACACGAATGGTTAAAGTTCAACGAAAGGAAAATAAAAACGAGTAGTAGCTAGTGCAGCAAGACATGATTTGTTTCAGGCTTTTCAGCCATTCAATTTGTAAATAATTAATGACTAATTAAAACAAAACATTACTTCATTTTAATTACTTTGGGAGTAAACCCCCACGATTGGTAAGGACTTATGGTATCGTTTTAGAATTTGACTATTTCCAAACGGGGCGTGGCGAGAGATGAGATTCGACCAAACATTGATGAAAATTCAACCAACGCATTTGAACACGGCTATCAGAAATTCAAACTCATGTGTTATTTAAACTAAGATTATTGATTAGAATTGCATGTTTAGTTGTATGGGTAGTAGAAAAAATAATACTATGAAACACTGTTTGGTCGTTTCATTAGTTAAATCATGAATGATAATGATTTAATATTTTTTTTTTTTTTTTGATACTTATTGAAAGGCTACATTAAATACATTGTTGTGAAAACTCACATTAAAGTATTGTCGGCTTTTTCCGTGACAAAAGTATTAAGACTCTGTCTTATATAAAAAATATTCAACCTAATTACATTTAGGTGAATTGGCAAACCATACAATATAATTAACTAACCATATATATGTATATCTTCTTATATAATATATCCAAAATTGATATTGGTTTCTTTATCTGTGAGATCTCCTAACAACCCCAAACAAACTCAGAAATGGCATCCAGAGACCATCTAGAATGAATTTTAACCTGAGGCACAATATTATAAATATTTTTCAAACAAAATATAGTATGTATATGAAAACAAGGTTTATAAAAGCATATATTGTACAAACATATATTACGTTCATCCATGTTTTGAGATATTTTCATCACTATTTAATTCATCATTTTATCAAACTTATTTTTAACACAATAAACTAGACAATCGTTTAGACGTCGATACAAATTTTCAGACGTCCATACAAAAAACAAAATTCTAATTATTTTAGAGGTCATTACAATTTTTTTAAGAAAATATTTTTTTATTGGTATCTAGTAAAAATAAGATTTATATAGATCAATTTTACATAAAAAGATCAATCAAAATTTTAAATAACCAAATAAAATATTTAAAAAAATAAAAACAGGAATCAATCCTCAACTAAACTAGTAATTCCACACAATTTGTTGGAATTGATTTGGAGGAGATTTATTTAACAATAATCAAACATTCAAATTTGCGAATAATATAAACTAATTATGTATAATTAACTTAGAGTGTTTGACATATTCTTAATTAACGTATTGTAACTTTAAAAAACTTTAATGAAAAAATAAAAAGAAGATATGTTATTTTTTAAATTTTTATAATGGGTTAGTGATGGGAAACCTGAAAATAAATTTTGTTTCTTTATTAATTAGAATCTTTAATTAGTTTTAGTTTATATTAGATCTAAATTTTTAAAGTTTATGGGAAAATTATCAAATTTTATATAGACTATTGAACTCAAAAGAAATTTGGGTTATGACACTTAAAAAAAATAGAGTGGGGGCACATATATTTTTTTCAATCAAACTAAACAAAAAATAAATTTTAGAAAAAAAAAATAGTGTTGGAGCACATGCATACCCAACGGTGGGTTCGCCCCTGGTGGCATCCAGTCGTCAGGTCATATCGACTGCAACATCCGGCTGTTGGATCATCGCATTTATATTCACCTAGGATCTTTGGTACAATGGAAAATACATCAGTATTATATTTGTGTATCTCCACTCCGTCGACATTGTTGTAGTCGGATATGAGATTTTTAATAGTCGAGTCAAGTTCATTATCACCTTCTAGAATCAGAATGTTATCCATTGGAGTCAAGAATGTCTTCGTAGCTCCCACCGTATTCTTAGTGGAGCAAAACCAACATAAAGACCAGTTCCAAATTCCAGAAAAAAATTATTCAAAAAATTGTAATTTTTTTTTATTTATATTTTTAATGCACTTTTATTACTTATTGATGTGGAATTGTGAACTTCAAAATAAATAAATTAAATACTAGTATTGGTTTAGAGATAAAAAAAAAATTGCTAATCACAATAAATATTATATATTTATAATCAACTCTTAATATGTGTATAAATCTTAGAAATTATGTTTATAAGGAACAAAGAGAGTGTGTTTTTCTAAAGAGATGAAAAAAAAAAGAGGGAATAAAACACAGAAGTAGAAGAAGTCAACATGGATGGAGAAAAAAACATTGGGAAGAAATCGTAGAAAAACTCTGTTTTCTTATTTCTAATTCAAATGTATTTGAAAAAAAAAAAATAAAAAATAATCTGTTTTCTTAAATGGATGTGTTGCAAAAAAAAAAAAAAAATCGTAGAAGAATTAAAAAAAAAATTAAGTAAAAGAAGAAGATTGCAAAAAGGCCAAGGATCGAGAAAAGCCAACAATGTCATATTTGGAGAAACCTTAAATATATTAACAGTTTTTTCATTAATAAAAGCGTCCAGGGAAATAGAAAAAAAGACCAGCGCGTGGTCACGACGCGCCAAAACTCTCTCTTAGGCTTGCCGCCCAAGCTCAAGCAGACAAGGTTTCAACTGGGTGGTGTCGGCGCTTGTCGGAGCTTCTGTGGTCTCGGGAGTCCTCAGTTCCCGATGATGCTTCTTTTAGGTTCTGTACGAGTGTGCCCGTTTGCAGATTCTTTGGTGGTTTTATTCTCAGAAGCTATGGGCTCGTTGATCTAAAGCGATGAGGACTAGCCAAGGATCTCGAAGTTCTTATGGTTTTCTTTGTTGAGAGCTGAATTTGTGTTTGCATCTAGCTAGGCCTTGTGAGTGCGCGGTTTTGGTCTTGCTTTGTGCCTTTCTCCTCCAAGTGGTTACGTTGTTTGTAAGTTCTTGTTCGGTTTCCTTTTGTTTGCTTGTTAGGTTGCTGTTTGTTTTTCGTTCGAGGGCTCTCCCTCCTTTTATTCTTGTGCCAGGATGTTTCAATCCGGTTCTTGTTGTCGGTTTAAGACACTTTGTATTCCCCTATCGTAACGTCTGCTATCAATACAAAACCAAAAATTTTATTAAAAAAAAAAAAAAAGTGTCCATGTTTTGTCTTACATACAAAACATTAGAGCCAATTACATATAGATAAATTGTTAAACTATAAGTATAAAAGAGGTCATCTCTCCCAATATCATCTAAAATTGATTTAAGTCTCTTTATCTCCAAGATCTCCCAAACAAATTATCATCTTTGTCAACCAAACTAGACAATTATTCAATAACACAACTCATATATTTTATATATATATAAAAAAAAAAGATATGGTAAGAAAATCGTATGTATTGCTTATCAATGATTACAAACACCACAACATAATATTAATCCATTCGTTTTTAAGAACGGTCGGTTTCTAAGCCCTGGTGCTGGCGACAAAATCGAAGGTGATGATGATGGAGGAGACGACGGTGCTACATTTCTTATACTAGATCGTTGCCTGGTCGATGGACGCACCTTAGTCATCATTCTTCTCCATTCTTATTTTAAATCACAATTTCAAAAGTTATGAATCATGTCTTAAAAATAAACGTTGCCGTCAAAAAAAAAAAAACGTATAAATATTTATTGAAATTAGCATGACGAATTAAAAAGGAGTTATATCTAGTAAGTAAAAGTGTGTCTAATCTGGTTTGACTTACACCACCCGTAGAAGTGGTAGTTCGCCCTAGCATCTTCTTCCAGGCACGAGAATCGAGGAGTGTCGTTTTTCACCATTCTTCGACGCCGGCGAGCCCCTCTTCTGCTGGCGGCTCGCCCGCGTCGGGGTTTCTTCTTCTTCATTTTGTCTCAAGTTTCCTCCTCTTCTGTTTTTGTGTTCTTTTCTTGGGTGTTGCTTCCTCTTAGCAGCAACTCATCGACCTCTGCTATAAGTTTTGTTGCTTCCTCTTAGCAGCAACTCATCGACCTCTGCTATAAGTTTCAACCTCGTTCACCCTTCTTTCTCGGCTCCGGCACTGGCGTTCTTTTACATGGCTGCATCTGCTCTGAAGCATGGCTGTGGTGCCTCCGGGACTGATCCTGTCTCGGGTTTCTCCCGAAGATCGGTTCTCACCTCAAATTTCCCCTACCTCTCCACTGATTGGGAGCTCGCCGTGCTTCAATTCGAATCTGACCTGGCCGGTAGCGACTCTCTCACCATCCAGCCCTCGGAGTCTGCCTCAATTGAGGAGATAATCCTTGGTGCTTGTGTTTCCAGTCACCCAGATCTTGGAGAACCCTCTCAGATCCACCTTTCCCCTGAAGTCGCCTCTAACCGGAACCAAGTTTGGCTCCTGTCTGTAAGCTCTCATTTTTTTGCTCTCTCCATGTGCTGGTTCTATCCCAAACCACCGCCGAATTTTCCTTCTCCACGTTACCAAAATTTCTCATGTCGTGGACATGAGAGATCTTTTATTGCCCTCTCCCTCCATATGCCCAGGTCTGATCTTAACTATCGCTGGTTTGGTTTTATTTGTCTGAAACTGCACATCTCTTTTAATGGCCGAAAATTCTGTTCTAAGAATGTGTTAGGTTCGATACTTGTGTTTTTTTGACATCCACCTCATTACAAAGGTTATGGTTGTGCTGATTATCATCTTGGCTGATCCCATGCTCTTGTTGAAACGATATGTTGCTACAATTGGTTGACTCCTCTTGTTGGTTGTGTCGCTTTCTTTGCAAGAATTGATCATCCGCCACTCTATTTCTATCTATAAGAGAGTTTGTTATTGTCCGGTTTATAAACCGAGAAATCTTGTTATACTTCTAACCGAATTGTTGATTTATGAGGCCTCATCGAGATTAGAAGAGGCAGTGGGGATCGGTGCCTCGATAACGTTCGGAGTGGATTTTTTTCAAAGTCACATTGTGCGGAAAATGCAGTGACTACCCTTCAGTTAGCAAACTTTGTTGTGAGACATGGATTCTCCTTGGCATCGAGAATTTTCAAGATCTACGACTACTTTGTTAACGGCTTATCAAACTCTTGTGAGTTTGTGTATCTATCCTCTAATTTCTGTATTGCTTTTGTTTTATGTTTAGCCGGTTGGCTAGCTTACCGGGTGATGTCCGATAATGCATATCTACTTGTAAGAGTTTAATTATGAATGAAGTTTGAGTGATAAAAAAAAAAAAAAATCTGGTTTGACTTAACCAAACCAAACAAATATTCATAAATTAAACTGAAAAAAGTGGATCTCGTTTTATCGATTTTTGATCCAAACAAACAACAAATCAGCGATAATTTATTTATCAATTTTTGGTAATTCAAGGTCAAACAACTCGTAAGTTTAGTGAATACATGCATCTATATACAAATTATTGAAAAACAATATTTTTTTCGGAGAAATAATTATTGAAACAAGCACTAAGACCATCTCCAATGGTGTTTCTTAAGGGGTTCTTAAGAAAATTCTTAAGATTAAAATAATTAAAATTAAAAAAAAAACTAATAATTAAGCTAAGAATCGGTTCTAAGCTTAGAGTTTTTAGGATTATTAAAAACTCCATACGTGTTTGCTTCTTATTGGTTCAGACATAAAATTTTTTTATATATTTTAACGCATGAATTGTACAAGCATCGAAAATTCGTTTTCCAAATCGGAAAGTTAACCAATCGATGAGTGATGGGAGGAGGAAGAAGAGCGTTAACGGAGGTGCACCGGCGCAAACTATCCCCGATGATCAGAGATCTAGTCTTCCGGAACTCAAAGCTTCTCCACCGGAGGGGAAACGAGTTGTTATCAAGAGTGCTGATATGAAAGACGATATGCAGAAGGAAGCTATCGATATCGCTATCGATGTCGCTATAGATATAGCTATAGATATAGCTATCTCCGTTAGTTTCTCTTACTCTCTCTTTCATTTTATCTCCGATTTGTTGTGTACATTCTTCGAATTTTAGGGATTTCTAATCTTCCTCTTTGATTTTTAGGGTATGAGTGATGATGATACTGATTGTGCCTGGGATTTTTTTCGGAATTACTCAATGAGTTATATATCTGGAGTTCGATTTGATCTTAGTGTGGTCAAACTTGGCTTTCGGAATCTGATTTTGAGTTTCGGGTTACTTCGCATCTATACACTTTTTTCGACTATAGTTTTTGTTTGTTTTATTTAATATTGGCTATTGAGGTATGATTTGTCCTTTGTTTTTGATTGTGTGTTTCCAGATTTTCTTCATCAATCACTTCACTCTGTTTTTCCTGTTGTGGACACATTCAGATGATCATAAAGTCCGTTCAAACGAGTTTGTTCTTATAGTTAGGATCATAAATTCACTTTAATTCTTTTAGGATTTATAACTCTGTCCTCCTCTGATGCAGAAGGCTCGACCTGTGGTTTTAATCAGGTCTTCCTTGCTCTTTACCTTTGGGATCTCTCAGTAATCTGTTTGTTACGTACTCTGTGCTTTTTTTGGCTTCCAAGTTTTGGGTTGTGCCTGGGGAGTCATCAACAAGTTTTAGTGTTTGTTCCTACTCTCATATGTTTGTGATGATAGCTTCTTTGTATGTGAAGTGATCTCTTTCTTCATAGGTTTGAGGATGCAAAGGTGGCAAGCTTTTTGATCTACAGTTTTTTCTGTTACCTCTTTGATGGTTTCTTCTTTTCCCCTTTTGTGGTTACTAAACTAGGTGGAGATATGATCAGTTTTCTTAAATGCTAATCACTTCTGCTTGGGATTATGTTTTCTCTTTCTACATGAAATCATTATCTTCGTATAGGAATTTGGATTATGCAAGTGGAAGTTCCTTTCTTACTGCATTATTTTTCATCCCTTTTAGTTGTGCTTTTCTTTCTTTCTAAGACTTGTTGCTTTTATTCTTTGTCATTTTCAGAGACTCTATCAATGAAAGGACTTACTCTAAACTGTATGGACCGCAAAACTGAAGCATATGAGCTTGTTCGGCTTGGTGTGAAGGTTCGTATATGGTCTTCAATAATCATAATTTCACTCCTTAGTTTCCAGACACGGTAATTTTTCAGAGTGACATAGGATTTACATAGGACATGTTCAGATTTAGTATAAAACTCTCCAAAACCGATTGAACCGAGAGTCGCATTTACTTTCTTTCTTTTGATAGGAATTGAATTTTATTGGTCAGATTGAATTCTTTGCAAAATAATTTTGGTTTTATAAAATATATGTTTATATATTGTAACAAAATAAATTATACTTAAATAATTATTTTCCAAAATATTAATTTTTATTTTTAAGAACCCTTATGAGGTTTTACCATTGAAAAAGGACAAAATTTAAAATTCTTAATGGGGTTCTTATCTTTCAATTAATCAAAATTTAATATTAAAAAAATTGGTAAGAACCCACCATTGGAAATGCTCTAACCGATCTCTCGTGGAGAAACCGCAAAAGCATAGGTTATGGGGCATGACACCATAAGAACCACTAGAAGCAAAAAAAATATAATGATTCCCAAATTCTTCGATATTCTCTCTTTTTAAATTTGCTTAACCTTTTGATTTTTTTTTTTAATTTCCTAAGACTTATGGAAAACAGTATCTTGGTAAATGGAACTTTGAATTATATCTA
Source organism: Barbarea vulgaris (assembly GCA_963667165.1). Taxonomy (NCBI): domain Eukaryota; kingdom Viridiplantae; phylum Streptophyta; class Magnoliopsida; order Brassicales; family Brassicaceae; genus Barbarea; species Barbarea vulgaris. Next base: position 2,749,531 of record OY763891.1, read on the forward strand.
AACCTTATTTATAAACTATATTAATTAAAAGCTTAGAATATTTGGATTTAGTCATACTTTATTTGGCAAGTTTTTTTTTTTTTTTTTTTTTTTTTTTTTTTTTTTTTTGAAATTTTTTATTTGGCAAGTTCTTTATCTTTCATCATAATTGACTGAATAATTATGGAACACTAATTAACAAACTAAAACATAAATGAGTAAGCTTACACAATTATATATATACATGTTCATTCGAGCATCTATGCACCACAATCTCTCCTAAAATTAAAATACAAAAATATGGAACACTCGTCTTGCTTTTTTCTCATGATCGTTCTTGTTCTCTATATTTGAACTCTTCACATTGAAGCAGTTGAAATCGATGAACAGACAGAAACACTGACCCATCGTATGTGCATGGAAAATGAAGATTTTGTATTTTGTAATAAAACCATCCATAAAAAAATTGATGGCACCAACATGATACTCTCAAAGAACTCACTTATCACATATTGCACACTATAGCAAATGTGTGATCACTAGAAACTTACATATGAGACATAATCTTCATTTTCTATGCATATACTATGGGATCAGTGCTTCTGTCTCTTCATCCATTTTGGCTGCTTGAATGTGAAGAGTCAAAATGTAGAGAACAAAAGCGATCAGGAGAAGAAAGAAAAAAAAGCAGCACGAGAGTTCCATATTCTTTATTTTAATTTTAAGAGAGATTGTGGTGCATAGATTCTTGAATGAACATGTATAATTATATAGTTGTGTAAGCTTATCCATTTACGTTTTAGTTTTAAATTAGTGTTCCATAATTATTGACTCAATTATGTGGAAAAAACAAAAAAAAAAAACTTGCCGAATAAAAATATAGTCAATGACATTTATCTATCACTGAAAATAAGATACAGTAAAACCTCTATAAATTAATAATGTTGCAACTTTGATATTTTATTAATTTATAGTGATATTAATTTATATATAAATTAATAATTATTAATTTATAGAAATATTAGGTTCAATTGTTTTATTATTTAAGATTGTATCTTAAATTTCATAAAACTATAAGTTGTGATAATTTATGCTAAATAATATTTTTGATGCTATAAATTTGTAGTTTTGACTAAAACATTTAATATTTAGAAGAAAAAATACTTTTCTGACAATAAATAATAAAATTACTCATGCGTTCACTTATGCAAATGATAAATATAAATTAAATTTTATGATCAATGACTTTAGTTGTCCCACTATAACAATTTAGAAGACTATACAAATATAATAATGCATATTTACACAAATTTACGTAATTTTTGACTATTAATAAGGAAGTTATAGAAAATTCTACAGTTCGATAATTTGAAATAACACAACAATTATTTTATACAAGCTCCAAAACACACTACAAACATACATTAATATATTATCTTCTATATACATATACATGTGATTATTAATTTACAATACTAATGGGATCATATATTTACATAGGAATTCAAAAAAAATTATTATCTTATTATCTTATCGAATTTTGTTAAATTTTACATTGGCCGACTCGGAACTGGCGAATTTTATTATTTTATAGTGTTTATTAATTTATTGAGGATTAATTTATAGAGATTCTACTATAATTATTTTTCTCTCCTACATCAATTTTCAGACAAATACTGACTATGAATACTAAAAGAGATTAAAGGTCGAAGGTCCAAAATTTCTACGGTTTATAAAAAAAAAATCACTTCAGCTTTCCCTCTTGTTGATTTCTTTTTTCAGAATAAGACAACACAAGGAAAGAAAAAAGAAGTAGAAAAAGTAAGCAAGAAAAGATGAAATGAAGAAAATAATGAAGGGAAAGATATAAAAGAAGAAATCATAGAAGGAGGTCAAAATAAGAATGAAACCGTTTAAGAAAAAAAAAGAGATGGCAAAAAAAAGCTTCCGATACAATAGATTAGAGTATTAAGTCTAGTGCAAAGAGTCAATTCTCCTCAAACGCGAAATTATCTAGTCATTTTCACTTGCCTATTCAAAAATCAGATAGAGAATTAATGTCTCTGCAACCTGACTTAGAGCTTATAGTGTCCGTTAAGAGGATTTTGTTTTGTTTTCTTATATATACAAACAAACAACAAATCTACCTAAATTGAGCTAGACTCAGCACCATAATTTCTTTATTAATTTGTGATAATTCAAGGTCAAACAACTCGTACGTTTAGTGAAGAAATCTATGTACAAATGGTTAAAAAAGGAAAAAAAATTGGAGAATTTTATTATTGGAACAAGCACTTACCGAACTCTTGTGATGAAGCATGACACCAAAAGAACCACTAGAAGCAATTCCCAAATTCTTCGCCATCCTCTTTATTTTTTTTATAATTTGCTTAACCTTTTGATTTCTTAATTTCCTAAAGACTTTTGAATAAATACTCTTATTTTTGTGCTTACGTGAATGGTTTACGAACAAACTAAGAAAAGGTGCAACAAACCATTCACTGCATCATCATCAACTAAATTTGGGACAAATCATTTACTGCTTAATTATGTTATCTTATTAGAATTTGACAAAGTCCAACATTTGACCAAAAATTGATGAATATTCCACGACGAATAATATTAGTCCTGGGCATTCAGGTACTCGGATCGGGTTCGGATAGGATCCGATCGGATTCGGGTTTTTTGGGTAGAGGAATTTGGTACCCATATAGACCCATAGATTTTTGGGGCGGGTTCGGATTGATTCGGTTCTAAAAATTTAGTATCCAAAATTTTTTGGGTACAATCGGGTTCGGGTGATTATCGGGTATACCAGACCCGAATTTAGTAAATCTTACCCAAAAATAAAATAATACTCGAACGAAAATAAATTTAAACCTTGCTTAAAGTCTAAACATCCAAATTTAATATCCAAAATGTCACAAAATAAGTAACCACAAACTGTAAAAGTCCTAAATTCTTAATAAAGATCTAAAAAGACTAAAACGTAAAACCTTTATTATTTCATGTAAAAAAAAAAAAATATTTAGAGTATATCAGGTACCCGAACGGGTAGCGGATAATATCCGAACCCGAACCAAACCCACGGATATTAAATATTATAACCTATCGGATATTTTAACTAGAGCTGAATCCAACCTGAACCTGATTTTTTTGGGTCGGTCTCGGTTTGAGTTTTCGGGTACGGGTTTTTTTGCCCAGGAAACATGGCTATCAAATTAAATTCAAATGATGTGTTACTAGTAAAATAAAAGTATATATAAAAAAATAAATAAATAAAGAAAACAAATTTAGCATTTTTAAAAAAATGTTAAAATCTAACAATGTTTAGTTTAGTGTTTTTTGGGATCCAACATTTTTGTTTGTTTAGTTTAGGTTTTACCAATCCGGTCTTATTGTCAAACCGATGACTTTAGAAAAAAAAAAAAAAAAAAAAAGGTGGTAAATCACTACCAAAATATCTATTTCAAACATGTTTATTAAATTGAATATCAAGTCTAAAATTTGGCTGAAACGTAGAGGTAGAGCTATATTAATATGTATACATGTCTTTTTCTTAAAAGCCTTTTAAGTTTTCTGATGACCAATCTTATCAAATACAGCTTATGTTTCAGCAGATTTATACAGAGATAACAAACAAAATTAAGCTGCTCTGTTTTTCTTTTCTTTTTTCATACATCTCAGATTCGTCGTAGCGAAGCCAACCTCTTCTCAAGCTCATCCACTTCACTTGATTCAGAGCTGCAAGTTATGAAATTTACAGTTATAAGAGTTTTTTTTTTCTTTCTTCACTGCACTTTTCATTCAATGACTAAACTTTATATATATGAAATGAGCTCACTTGTTGTTGTTAGTTGTTGCAGTGGAAGCTGGAGGAGCTGCGGTTTTGGTAGCAATCCGACCTTTTGGAGCTGAAGATAACTGTTTTAAAACCAAATGAAAGAGAGATACAGATTTTAGTATTTTTTGCGAGAAACCGAAAAAAGAAAAGAAACACCGAAAAAAGAAAAGAAACTACTTTGTGCCTTAAGTGCAGAGAAACCTGACCTGAGATGCAACACCAACACCAATCTCATCAAGAACTTGGTTAGTGAGGTCTTCTGTTTCTTCTTCAGCTTCATCTTTGTCAAGTGTTTCATCAATTGCCTCTGACATCATCTCTATCTGTAAATACAATAACAAATCAAATGTTAAAAAGCTTAAATCCTGGTAATATTGAGCTAACAAATCTGCATCCGTTCTGAATCACATAAACTAAGCTCTTAAGATTAAGAGATGTATCGTTTACCGTCATGTCAAGCTGTGCCGATTGTTTCTGGAAATCCTTAATCACTTTGGCTTGTTTTGTTGGTGCCATTTGCTGCAAATATAAAGTGGGAATGAAGTTGAAAGTTAAGAATTACAATGTATGATATGGTTCCTATTGATTCATCAACTCATCAATGAAACTAAGTACTGAAACAAAAAAAGAGTACCTTGTTCATTGCAACCATAGCTTTGGTAGCACCTTTCATACCAGATGAAATCGACGTGCTTGCATACAGAGCCTATCCAAAGAGAAATAAAGAAGATAACAGTATTTTAGTACTAACACCGCATTATTCTAATCGAACTATCGAGTTTAGCTGATGTTGAACTAGAGGATATAAACCTGTGTATGAGTCGTCACACCCCTAATTTGAGCACGGCTTCCTTGTAAATTGGTAATCTGTTGCCTTAGTCGAACAAGTTGACGAGCTAAAATCTTTGTGGCCGCCTATGAATTAAATCAACAGTCCAAAGATCAATGAACAATGAAGTTCTTAGATGAAATTTTAAAATTGGTTTATCGCAAGAGAAGGATTGAAATGAAGACTTGCCTCATTTCCAGTCTTAGCTGTTTTCTTGATCTCTGCAACTAGTCTCTTCTCCTAATTGTGACTCAAAATGTCAGTAAATTATATATATATATATATATATATATATAACTAAGAGAAGCTCACAGTTTGATGAACCTTACCTCTAGTTGAAGAGATGTAATCTCCCGTTCGATACCTACAATGACATTGGACATAAAGTAAGTAAAAGCTTAGCTCTATTCTCGTTATATGTGTTTTGGTTTGTTGTAGAGTTCATAAAAGTTAACAACACAACCCCAATTCCCACAGCATCAAGAACAGTTACTAATCACTAGTTCTTGCCAAATTCAACACCTTTTCCACAATGAGATTGACAAAATCAAAATGTCTCTTTGGTTAACTCTGGTTTAAAATGAAACATAATGATTCAGTGAAACAAGCAAGAGCATAAGAAATTCCTTTAAACTAGACTAACTAGAGACAAAAACAACGTCTCAATGAAAAGGTTTCTTCGTGAATAGATTGACCAGAGAGATCAAACAAAATCTCAACCACAATTGGAAAGTAGCAATGGAGTGATACAGATCGCAATTTTCAATTATAACTCCAAAAAAACACAATCTGCTAAAATCAAAAGCCAAAATATTTGCAAGAGATTAAAACTATACAACATACCTCGTGTAGCCACAGCCATTTCTCTCTTACTGGTACGAAGAGCATCTGCAAAAATTAGAAAAAAGATCTCAACTTTTTTTCAATACAATGAATTGCAAAATTCACAAGTTACCTAAATCTTCACAATTTCCCAATTTCGAGCTTTCTCACACTTAACTACACATTCTAATTAAGGAATCATACATACCCAAAAATTGTAAAAGATTCAATTTTGAACACGAAGAACAATTAAAGTTTCCATTTTTATGCAGATTTAATACCATTCCTCGTAATTTAAAGAAAAAAAGCCCAGAAAACAAAATCTCAGAAGGACAATGGTGGTAAAGTTAATAGCTTTTTTTTTGTTTTTTTACCTTTGGGAGTGGTCTTCTTCTTGAAGATGTTCATGGCGATTTGATCTTCTCTCTTTCCCAAATCGAGATTAGTGTTCAGTGAAGAAAAAGCCCAATTCTTCGTGTTTATGAAAAACCCTAAATCAGAGAAAAAGTGAGATGAGGAGATGCAAAAGTTTTGTACTTTTTTTGCTTCTCTCTCTCTCTGTGTATGTTGCGAGTGTGAATGTGTGTGTGTGTGTATAGAAGAGCGTGCTTATGCTTAATAATTAAAGAAAAAAACGGTACTTTGGAACTAGCCGTTACAGAGAGTCCAGATCCTACTAATATTTCCTTCTTTTATCCATTTTTTTCTTTTTTAATTCTTTTCAGATTTTTGTTTTGTTTTGTTTTGTTTTTGTATGTTATGATTTATGAACCGACAAAAACATTGGTTAGTATAGAAAAATTGCTGAGATAATGCTTAACGAATGGAATCATTGTATTAGACATTTGTTGAGTGGATAAATGGGAAGTAAAAAAGCATTATAGATTAGTGAAAGAAATTTACTTAGATTTTAAGAGTTAGTTTCCATGATGTTAAAATCTAAAAATTTTATCCATCTTTTTTTTTTAATTCTTTTCAGATGTTTTTTTGTATGTTATGAATGAATGGAAATAAATGGTTCACACAATTGTTGAGTGGATACTTTTTTGGGGGTATTTGGAAAAAAAAAAAGAATTTTAGTAAAAGAATTTCAATTTAATGAAATTAATTTTTTTTTCCAACCAAAATTTTCTTTTAAGTTAATCATTTACTAAAATTTAAAGTTAATATTAAAATACAAATGGTACATGGCAATAGTTGCGGCCAAAAATGCAACCGCTATTTTATAACCGAAGAGTATACATAAATTAGATGTTGATAGTTGTTTTGGTTCTAAAGTATTTGGTCAGCATTGTTTCTCTTGAGATGACTACATGAATCTGAGATTGCGGCTTATGGTTAATAATATAGAAGTACTATGTTGAGTAATAGTTCTACTTATAATAATTTTGAAGTTTTGTTGCTAAAAGGATTAATAATAATTTTGAAGTTGTAGTCATTTTTGATTTTTTTTTACTTAATGTAATCTCATTGTCTTCTGTTTAATCCTCCACCTAACATCTTCTAATCAGACCCCGCATATAAACTGTGAGCATTGTATAAGAACAGTACTTATGTATCCTTGTAGAGAGCATCATCTGTTAAATGCACTATTTGCTAATACATTACTATTAATGTTAATGGTGACTTTGTGAGTATAATACTCCAATAAAACTAAATCACAGTTGCTTGATTGTTTTGGAACTTTGGTCTTTCGATTTTACTTTTTGTTCTATAGTCTATAGATAAGTAATGAAAAGGTTATTTTCTCGATGAACCGACCTAATGATACAACTTAGAACATCTTTATTAGAGAGATGCTCTTGTGAGTCTCTAATAATTATAATAATATTAATTTTAATATAGTTTAATTGCATGGTAAAACTTAAATTTATAAAATAAAATTAAACAATTTATAGAGTGATAAGAGCATTTCTAAAGGAAGAGATCCTTATGGGTCTCTCAAAATTTAATTAATAATGTTTTCTTTTATAATTTAATTACTTACTTAAATTTTTATTTGTTAAAGTGTTTAAACTAACTAAAAGTTGACAGATGTAGAATGTGTTCCTCATACGTCTCTCATTTGAGAGATGGAGACTATAATCATTTTTCTCTTACTTTTCTATATCTTCTCTTTCTTATAATTTTAATTATTTTCTTTATTTAATTTCAAAATCTCTAAACAAGAGACGTTGATGTTAATGTTCTAATAAGTTTTTTTTGAATCTCTCAAATGAAACATTCTCTACATTATCTTTTTTATTTTTTGATTAATTTTTGTTTTTTTAATTGAATGAGAGACTACAAATGAAAATGTTTTTATCCACTAACAATACCCTTCTATATTAACTGTGAGTTGTTGATTACAGACTAAGCTATTAAATTTCAATATAATTAAATGGAAAATATCTTAAACACTAACAATACCCCTCTATATTAACTGTGAGTTGTTGATTACAGACTAAGCTATTAAATTTCAATATAATTAAATGGAAAATACCTTAAAACATGACTTACTCTGTTCATTTGTCTTCTGACAACGAAACAGTCGTTGTAGAGAACCTCATTGTCGTTATAAACACACTTGCAGATGACCATTGCCGTGGTTGAAGTAAGAACCTCATTAGTGTAAACAGTTGATGCAATGTTTTAATTTTATCTTATCCTTAGTGTTATTCATCTGTCTCGAACGGTTAAACCGGTTAATAAACTCTAAATTACAAATAAGCTCAATGCAGAAACTTTCATCTATTAAGGCTTTATTCTTCAGTTACGATTTCAACCTTTATGTTTGTATTTACATGGAAAAAAAAGAAAACCACAGAAGATTCCAATTTTTTTGGGGACAAAAAAAGAAAGAAAGAAAGATAAAATAAACTTATCCAACTTGGCAAACAAAAAGTTCCAACTATTTCATTAAAATCACAGAGGACTCACATGGTTTCAACTTTCAACTGCAATTTCTACCTTTAAGTTTGCGTTTATGTGAAAGAAAAAAAAATTTATAAAAAATTTACATTCTTTTTGTAAAAAGTAAGTTTTCTCGAAAAATAATACTGCGATTTATTTTTTGGCATCTAAATTTACATATATTTTTAATAATTAAAAATTGTAGGTTCATTTAAAAAGTTACACATTAAACGCAAAAACACAATCATCAGCTAAATGAGTTTATATTTCCACAAAAACGTTAAAAAGTAAAAAAAAAAAAGTCAAAACATATTCAAGTTTTGGGTAGATGAGACTGTCCCAAGAGTAAGTTAACTTGCCACAGAACAAAACCAAAAAAATAATCAAATCTAACTTTTTCACTGAATCTTCACAACCACCAAAACCTAAAATTAACCCTCCAAAAGTTAGATAATCAGACAAAAGACCAGACACAAACACTCAAAACTCGATATATAACACACAAACACACAACACTCTTTACACATTACAAACACAAAACAATTTCATCATTTCCATCTACAAAAAAATGGCGGTTTCAAAGGTCGTATTGGCTGGTTCGAGCGGTAAGAGCTGCAAAATACTCTTAGGGTTGAGATTACTTGCATTCTCGGCCACGTTATCTGCAGCCATTGTAATGGGACTGAACAAAGAAACGAAGACTTTTGTTGTGGGCGCCGTTGGAAATACTCCAGTTAAAGCTACTTTTACTGCTAAGTTCCAACACACACCAGCTTTTGTGTAAGCCTTAATTACTTTAATAAATAATATGTACTCGAAATGTTATTTTGTTAAAGACTAATTAATCTTTTGATGATTTTGGTGTGGGGGAAAAAAATGAAGGTTTTTTGTAGTAGCGAATGCAATGGTGAGCTTCCACAACTTGTTGATGATGGCTCTTCAAATATTTGGAGGAAAAATGGAATTCACTGGTTTTCGTCTTCTCTCAGTCGCCATTCTTGACATGGTAAAATATATATTATATATACATGTATATATATTTTCTCAATAACTATATATTTGCTTTTTTTGTCAACATATGATATGTTGCTAATTTGCTATTTTCTTGATAAAAATATTATATTAGTCTTTACAAAATAAACAATTATATGTGTGTTCTTAAAGTCCTTAGTTGTTGACAACTATAGGACCAACTAGTTGGTTGAGTGATATATAGATTTTTTTGTTTTGTTAATGTGAGAGTAATAGATGTTTATATACTTTTTTAACCTTTTTAGTTAAATTATTTTTCAAAAAAAAAAAAAAATATATATATATATATATATAAACTTAGTGATAATATGCAATATATTTTGTTAATTTCGTGAATTTATTAAACAATATTGATTATTTTTTTTCCGAGAATGAGGTAGAAAAAGCTATGGAGTTTTGTATTTTCTAACATATTTTGTAACTTTGAAATTATAAAAAGGAGTAATTTGATTTTTTTTTTAATCGATTAATTGTTCAATAAAAAATTAGTTGTTGACAAATGTTACATGTAGGAACGGGAAAATCTGATTTATGGTTTAAATTCCGTTCGATTAAATAAAATTTTGGTAGAAAAATATACTGTTTTAAAAATTATTTGATTCACTTTATATATCTATTATAACTACATGTATTTTTAGTATTTATATTAATAAATATAATTAAAAAGATAAAACTTTAATAAACTCCATTTTATTTGGTTAATTTAGAAACAACAAAAAGGGTTTCAGTCTCATACTTGTGCTGACTTGGCTTCTTCTCGATTGTATGACGCAGCTGAATGTGACTCTGGTTTCGGCGGCAGCAAACGCAGCAGCGTTCATGGCTGAGGTGGGGAAGAACGGGAACAAACACGCCAGATGGAACAAGATTTGTGATAGATTCGCCACTTACTGCGATCACGGCGCCGGAGCATTAATCGCTGCCTTCGCCGGAGTAATCCTTATGCTCATTATCTCCGCCGTTACAATCTCTCGTCTCGTTCAGCCTAAGAAATGCTGCTCCACCGCCGCATCTCCCTCCGTCGTTCCTTGAAAACATACACACGTGCTTGTATGTGTATGCACACGTGCCACTTGTCTTGTTCCCCTGGTTTTTGTTTCCTTACTTCTTTGGTTCTTCTTGAGTGCTTTGTTGTGTATGTATTTTCAAGTGATGATCAGATTGTGTAAGCACCTAAGCATTTGCCTTGTCAGTAAAAATTTCTTCTTTTGTGTTTATACGTTAATCAAATGTGACAACGGAGTACAATTCGGAATCAGAAAGCTTGTGAAATTGTGAACAACCATCACCAACAGGAAAGCTTGTGAAATTGATCGATAAAATATTCGGAATTGGTTAAGCATAATTCGGAGTGAGGGAAACCTGAAGCATGAACGCAGTATGCAACTGTGGTTTGCATCAAAATAATTTCAAAGATAAAAAAATCTTCTTTGGAGTTAGGTTTAAAAACTAAAAAATATGCATTAATTTGTAACAAACGTTTGTTTTTATTTGAATATAATTTAACAAAATTCAAAAACAAAAAATGTGACAATGGAGTAAGGGTGGGTTAGTACTTTACCAAATATCTCCCTAGTATGCATTTTAGGCTTATTTACGGATCTTTCTCAATAAGCATTTCATATTATTTTTGGACTTTTTTTAGTTTACCGATCTTTTAGGATACACAATTTATTTTGTTATTGGTCTTATCTTGCCGATTTTTGTTTTTTTGGTCGTCAACTGAATACTTCATACATGATCATCAAAGACACCACAATGTTAAAACAGAACCAAAACCAAAAAAAATAGAGCAAAAACCATTAAATAGAGCCTTATACGAACAAAGCTCAATTCCCTGCTTAGCTTCGACTTTCTTCCAAAATAAGGGACTGCAACCAAGCTTAACCTCTAATAGATATATAAGATCTCAACCGGTCATATCGCGTAACACTCTTAGTGAATCTCGTACCACCGAGTTAGGTTTAATGTGAAATATGTGAACTCTGAGATCACAGAATAATCTAGAAATACAAAGAATTTTATCCGTAAAAGTATGCCACTTATCCACATGTAGAATAGCTTCAATAACCTGGGACGATTCAGAACAGATCTCCACGTACTGAACTCGGAAATTAGCCTATATTCTTGAGTAAGATGCAATAAAAGCATCCCGCGCATGATAAACTACACCACCAGCCGAGTCTCTAACAATCCAAGCACTACCAATCATAGATAAAGTATTAATCCAAGACGCATAAAAATTACAGTTTACCATTCCTTCCATGGGTTTTGTGACTTTTGTCCAACCTAGGCCTGGGCATATGGGTAACGGGTCAGGGTTCGGGTAGGACCCTATCGGGTTCGGGTCTATCGGGTTTCTATATTTACTACCCAATAGGGTATTTATAAAAAATCGGTTCGGTTTCGGTTCGGGTCTTGTCGGGTTCGGATCGGTTCGGGTTTTAGATTGAAGCACCTATAAATACCCGAAAAAAATGGGTATACCATCGGTTCGGATATTTTATACCCGAATATACCCGAAAACTTGAAATATAACCGATAGTATACCCATTTACCCGAAAACACTTGCAATATAACATACACAAATGACAACACTTACAAAAAATAGAAAATATTCAAAACCAAATTTAAATAGAAGTCAATGTGAAACTAAAACATAGAGATAGAAGTTAAAACTGGAAATACACAGATGAATATGAACTTTATTTTGACTATTGATCACTCTCGAAATACAATTAAAAAAGATAAAACAAATGTCAACTTCATGGGTTAAACTTTAAATTTGGAATCCCTAGTAAAAACCCTAAAAAATCATAGACATTAGTGTTAGTTTCGGGTTGAGCGGGTACCCGCATGGGTATCGGATCGGGTCGGGTATTATCCGATACCCACAGGTAAAACAATCCACTATCCAATAGGGTAATTTGATAATACCCATACCCTACCCGAACCGGTTTTTTCGGGTCGGTTCCGGTTCGGGTTTTCGGGTTCAGTTTTTTTGCCCTGTTAAGTGATCAAAAGAGCTGACTCTGCTCTTAAGTTCTTACCGCATCTTTTTAAATGTGTTAAATTTATTAATCAACAAAAGAACTTTATTTACAAAATATTAGAATCTTATGAAAGTTTTCATATACACATTTCATTTTTTTTATCGTTTATTACATCATTATTATTAGAGATATCTGATAATTAAACCCGTGGTCAACCAATGGGCTAAAGGACCTCTTGGTTTCTCTTTTTTTTTAACAACCATATATCGTACTTTATTAAAAAAAAATTAAAAAGTGATTTACTTAATTTTCTTTTCGAATGCCATCTTACTTTTTTTATCTGAGAGCTCCAGTATTTTTTAACTGACCTCTCTACGATTTTGTGATTTCGACAAACTTTTTAAAATTTAAAATTTTCTTTTGATTATTTATTTTCATTTAATATATTTAAGAAAGAAAAACTAAAAGCTTCCGCTTCTTCAAATCTGAAATAATAGAAGATTCAAAAAACTTTGATGATTATCATAAGACTGTTAGTTTGTTTTCTTTTTGAACAAAAACCAAAAAAAAAAAAAAAAAAAAAAAGAACACAAAGTAATGTCATGAAAGAGCCACATGGACGCCATCGATTCCATCGTCAATTGCTGGGTTTGATTGGAGAGTTCTTGGTTTGGAGTCTGAGTTCTGGGTTTCGTCAGTTTGAATATCGCTAGCTTCGTTTGAGTTGGAGTTAGTTACGCTGCGCTTGCTTTGAAAATCGAGATCTGGGTTGGAATAGCAAAGGTCTGACTTTGGACCCATTCGTGCTGTGCTCTTCACGCCAAGCTTGGACAGGAGCAACTCGTCTCTGAGATCCCGATATTTTCTTGTAAATTCGAACAATACCCAATCATCCAACACAAAAGGAAACAAATAAAGAAAAAAATTAGCAATATTGATTTCAGTTTTTATGATTCAATCAGAATCTGGGGAATTTTTCATTAATTTTTAATTGAGAAATGAGAGATGAATCTAATTTTATTTTTAACCCAAATCAATTTTCTGTAATTCTAATCCTAAATCAATATAATTTGAAAGTTATGTAGTTTTTCCCACTAAAAAACTGCAAGTTTTGCAACATGATCTGTTTTAAAACTGCGTCGTTTTGTTTATTCTGTCAAGTTTTTAACAAAGTAAACAGAGGCCACGTCAACGATATATTGCGGATAACTATTGAGTTGGTAGGATTGACTTGCACAACTTTTGAATGAGGTTGATCTTGCAAAAAAAAAAAAAAAACTTGATAGTTTTTTAGAAGATCCTAAAATAAAATATCAACTCAAAAAAATACATTACTGAAAAATTAGATAAACCGATTCAAAGATAAGATCAATAGCAAATCATCTTCTAGAAATCCTATTTTTCTATTAATTTTTCTTATTCATTAATTTTATGAGACAATAGATAATAAATATTAATATTTTCAAAGCTTTAATTCTAGATCAATAAAATCCTCATTTTCTTCTTCCATGTAAATAGTTTCAGGCCATTTTCGCTCCAATTTCTCTATAAGCGGCTGCAATTGTAGCTGAGCCTGCGGTTGTGGTTGAGGTTGAGGCTGAGATTGTGGCTCCAATTCCAACTGCTGTTGCACGGAATGACCAACAAAATGGTTGGTATCATTATTAGAGGCCACCGACACCAATTGTATATTTGGCATCTCAAACGAAGTAGGAAAAGGTTCAACTATATTTTGAGACCTTCTTATTAATTGATTATAAAAACAATCATAATAATTGTTTTGTAAGGTTGTATCTTGGGAAAAATTAGTATTGGTACGAAGAAAAGCCATGGGATGTTGTCTCCGCGAAAGAGATAAAGCAGCATTAATTTCATTGTCATGAAATGTTTCAAGGTGTGAGAAAACATGTTGTTGGGTTTGAAAGATTTGCCCGCAAGGGATACATTGAAATCTTCCATTTGGTGTTACGAATTGCATGGTATTTTGTATGGTGGATATTAGTGTTTATACTAGGATGAGAGGAATATAGATAGATAATAATAACTAAACTAAGAGAGACCACATATTTATATAGGTGTGAGTGTGTGTCTAGGCCTTTTAGGGCATAATAGTCATTACAACAAAAAGTTTTAAAATATTCATTTTAGGAAAATTTACAAATACTAGATATCAAATCTAGGTGTAGTTTTAAGTAAGGAAATATATGTTGTAAATAAGGAAAAAAATCATGTTTAAAATTTTAATTTGGACTTTTCTTTCACATGAAAACTATGGATTTTGTATTTATATAAATAAACATATAAAAACTGATTGGTGATAAGCTTGCAACGGTTACAAAAAGATTTACAAAGAAAAACAGATTAGTGAAATATTGAAAGTTTATTATTTGTATATTAAGAAATAAATAATGGGATTAGTTGATTGGCTAATTATTATTTTTCTTAAAAATTTTATATGTATATATAATATAGCACATCTAATTAGCATACGACGGTTACAAAAAGATTTACAAAGAAAATCTGATTGGTAAAAACATTGAAAGTTTATTATTTGTGTATTTGAAAATAAGTGGTGGGATTAGTTGATTGACTGATTATTTTATTTTTCCATGTATGTTCTGACATTCTGATTTTTTTTTCATGAGGAAAGCCTTCTCTTGGAGTTTAATGGATGAAATGCTTTTGCTGCAAAAAAAAAGTATGTTCTGGAAAAAAATTGTTTATTTGATAATATTTTTGAGTTTTCAATTCCAAATTTGTGCAACATTTTCTACCTTTACCCCTATTAATTAGAAAAAACACAAATGAACAAGTGATAATTAATTATAAAGCAAAAGTATATTAAGAATTATAAAATTATTCTTAATATGTGTGGATAACCTTTCAATTATATTGTTGAAGAACATAGAGAGTATAAAAAGAGAAGAAAAAATCACTAGACTTGGTGACATATCAACATTACTAGTAAAAGTTGAAGTTTCTTTAAATGTGGCCAACATATATCTATAAAATACTGGTTGAGAAACTATACTCTTTATAATGCAATATAAAAATTTGAATCTTGGATAGTAACTCATTAGAAGAATGCACTAGCTTACAAAGTGTACAAATACGCATGGCTCATTTGATTTCTATAAAATTTTGTTATACATGTAAGGCATTTTCTAAATATTTTAGGGCTTTTTAAATAAAACTTGTTTATATTTTTCAAATTAGAGATATATTATTATATTGCACAGAGCCCACTAAATAAATGAGTCGGGCCGGCCCGACTCTCCACCGTATATTGGCACCCATACCCTCGTTTGACATGTAGATCTTATTCTCGTCTGATGGTTGTACTGCTACTTCGGGAGGCTCGAAAGACTTGTTGATGTCCCTACAAATCACCGAATAATATATCTCCATGTGTTGGTCTCACTCACATGGTACCGAAAATGACTTCTTGATAGGTCACACTTCTTTAAATTGTTCCACCTCAAGCACGCTTAACTCTGGAGTTCTTTCTTGATTGACAGAAAAGATAAATGCACTTCGGTGATAATGGTAGCTAAATCAATTCTTTAAGCCTCTCCAGATGCACCACCACCATATACCAGAAATTTGGATGTTACACTTACCCTCACTCATATAGTGCAACATCCGTGTTGCGTTCCATGACCGTCACCCCAATGGTGTAAGCCCACTTGACTCCACACTAATCTCTGTTTGTCTCTACTATCAAATTGTAACGTACCGACCGCCACCGTCCGCTAACACCCATACTCTCTCTTAGCCCGTGGGCGCCACCCTCGTCTGACCGCATGTGCACTACTTCGGGAGGCGTTAAAGAATTATAATGTCCCTACAAATTACCACATGATATTTCTCGTGTTTTGGCCTCATTTATACAATACCAGAAATGAATATCTCGATAGGTCACCCATCTTTATGGACAAGTGACAGAAATAATAAGTGCACTTTGGTGATATTGGTAGCCAAATAATTCTTTAAGCCTCTCCAAATGCACCACCACCATATACCAAAAATTGGGATGTTACAATCACCTCCACTCATAGAGCGCAACGTCCTCGTGGCGCATCAAGACCATCACTCCCAATGGTGTGAGCCCACTTGACACCACACTCATCTGTGTTTGGCTCTGTTACTAAATTGTATCGCTCTGACAACAATCGTCCCTTAGCACCAAGGTCCTCTCTCGGCCCGTTGGCCCCATCCTCGTGCGACGGTTAGTGCCCTACTCCGGGAGGCTTGAAAGACTTGTTAATGTCTCTACAAATTACCACATGATCTTTTCTCATTTATTAGCCTCACTCATACGATATCGGAAATGGCTTCCCGATAGATCTCCCATCCTTATTTGGCTCTAGCTCAAGTACACTTAACTCTTGAGTGATCAGTGGCAAAAAAGATAAGTTCAATTTGGTGACATATGTATCCAAATCAATTCTTTTTAAGTCTCTTCACATGCACCAACATATACAAGAAATCCGGATGTTACAGGAATTGTAATTTTTATTATGATTATTTTATTTTCTTATGACTAAGAGGTTTTGGGCGTAAATTCATACATCCCCTCATATCATGGATCAGAGCTGTAACACCCCGACCACCACCAACCATGTGCACCCACCCTCTCTCGACCCGTGGGCCCCACCCTTGTCCTGCGACCAATGCGCTACTGCGGGAGGCTCTAAAGACTTGTTACTATCCCTAAAAATCACCACATGATCTTTTATGTGTTTTGTTTTCACTCGCACGGTATCAGAAATCACTTTATGATATGTCACATATCCTAATACTACTTCAACCCAATCACACTTAACTCTGAAGTTCTCTCTAAACAAGTGACAGAAAAGATAAATGCAATTTGGTAACATAGGTAGCCAAATCATATCACTTAAGCTCTTATCATGAACCACTATATTTTCTGAAATTGGGGTATTACAATCACCTCCACTAACAAATCGCAATGTCCTAGTTGCGTACCAAGACCACCACCCCCAATGGTGTGAACCCACATCTCTCCATAATCAACTGAGTTTGGGTCTGTTACAAAATTGTAATGTCCCGAACGGCACCGTCCATGGGCACCCACACCCTCTCTCGGTCTGTGGACCTCATCCTTGTTTGACAGCCGATGCACTATTATGGGTGGCTCAAAAAACTAATCACTATCCCTACAAATCACCCCATGATTTTTTTCCGTGTTTTGTCCTCACTCGCATGGTACCAAAAATCACTTCCTAATAAGTCATCCATTCTAGAATTACGCTAGCCTAAGCACACTTAACTTTGAAGTTCTCTCTAGATAAGTGATGAAAAAGATAAGAAAAAGATATATATACTTGGTGATACATGTATTTTTGGCAAAAAAAAAATCTCAAATTTTAAAAGTTTTAATAATTACTTTAACTATTCAAAAATAAAGTGAATATTATTGCAAATCACCCTTATAATTAAACCACTATTCTTTTTATGGAAAATAAACAACTCTTAATCATTTTTTTTGGCTCAACAACATGTTTTCCGAGTTTGATTCCATACGCTGACACATCTAACAATAATACAAAGCATAAATCTGTCAATTCATACTCTTGACTATATAAATAAGGATAAATCAAGTTCAAACACAGACCAAGGTATAGTAAAAATAAATACATGTAAAGAAATCGTTTTATTTATACATCAATTAAAAAATAGGAAAATTTTCTTAAAAAAACTTTAACTTTCAACTTGTGGATGTTTAAATCCATAACTTTCAAAGTATCGTTTAAATATCAATGTTTTTGTTGATTTCATGATTAAATGGTTAACTTTTGTTGACTACGTCATTTGAGACACGACGTTAAATCGAGAGACAGAGCACGTTTACGAGATTCAAACTTTTGTTATAAGATTTCGTTTAATCAAACGATGTAGTTTCTCTCTTACTAAAAAAACATCAACTTTAAAATTGTGGACGATTTAATCTTCAACTTTCAAAATATCATTTAAATGTCTTAGTTTTTGTTGACTTCATAGTTAAATAGTTAACTAATGTTAACTATGTCATTTGAGGTATAACGTTAAATTGAGAGACGGAGCACGTTTAAGGAGTTAAAGCTTTAACATTCTTTTATCATTTATTTGACTTTCTAATGAGTATTATTTAATTCATTATTGCTAACGCGTAACGCTTAAACCGATAACCATTTGAGAAGATTTTTGACTTCTTGATTATGGTTGGATCACGATGAATTGATCAGAAGTAGTAAGAGAAGATGAATGATAAAAGTCACTGAAACATTTGTCGTTTTGATTAAACAGAAGCTGCTAACTAAAACTTTAACCCCATAAACATGTTCCGTCTCTCGATTGAACGTCGTGCCTCAAATGACGTAGTCAACCTAAGTTAACATTTAATTATGAAGTCAACGAAAACTTAGCCATTTAAACGATATTTTGAAAGTTAAGGTTATGGCTTTTCTAGTAAAAGAGAAAAACGTCGTTTTGATTAAACTGGAGCTTTAATCTCATAAAAATGTGGTTGGTCTCTTGATTTAACATTGTGCCTCAAATGGCATAGTCATAATAAATAAATCATTTAATGCTGAAATCAACAAAAATTTTGACATTAAAATAACATTTTGAATATTGAGGATTTAAACGTCTGTAGTTTAAAAATTGAGACTTTTTAGACATTTTTCTCACTAAAAATATAGTTAATTCTTACTATAACGGTGATGGTGTTAGTAAAAACTGTTAATTGTGATGATGATGTGGAAGGCTAGCCACTATGCGCGATTACCGTCTCATTACATAACGGTGCTTTTGACTTTCGATATTTTTTTGCTAACTAAACCTGAAGCTTGATTCTTGTCAAATGTTAGCCAAAATCTTTGTTTTTTTCCGAAATTAAGTATCAACCAAACTTGAATCTCGAAACCCATAAATCATCTCTCGAGGTCATGCTCAAATCATGAACCTTTTTTAATTCGAAAACTGGTTTAGGTAAGAAGTAGAACCCCAACGTTAAAAACACATTACTATCGCCAAACTCAAAAAAAAAAAAAATCATCACTTATAAATAGATTACCAAAAAACCCCATAAACACACAATCACAAAACACAAGAGCTCAAAAACACCAAAAGCAAAAAATGTCAAAAATCTCAAAGGCTTCTTCTCTTTGTTTACTCCTTGTCGTCTTCTTCCTCCTAAGTTCTCAACCTGCACTCTCACTCCGTGGCCCAAAACTTCACTCAGAACCAAAATCAGCTCCAACAATGATCGATGATTCGTCTTCAATGAGCAAGATCGACCCTAGAAGTGCAAAATCCATGATTGCTGGATTCTTCAGCCACAAGTTTCCATTAAAGGGTTGGCCTTTCCCAAAATACCCACCTTTCACAATGGTTAACCCTAATATTCCAACAAACCCATCTGGAGCTCAAGAGGAATCCGCAAAGATACCTTCTTCCCCAAGCAAAGACAACAAAGATGGAGGAAACGCTTGAAGATTAACTTATGTTTGAAAACATTTCTATCGTTTTACATTACATCAAATAAAAAAAATGTACCTTTATAAATTCAAATAGTAAAAAGAAAAAAAAAGAAAGATATTATCTATCATTAGCTCGAAGTTATTTTCGCTATGACAGATACAGGGATATTAACAATATGTCCTGTACTTCCGAACAATCCGATTCTACCAAAACTAGAACTAGAACTGTTCTTTGTCGCGTTGAGGGTTACGCTAAGTACTTGAGTTTCTCCCATGGCTATAGAGAATTGAGTTGGAGATACTTTCATTGTAACTCCATAAGGAGGACTCCAACCAACATTGTATGTTTCATTTCCACCTATGTTTCTCATCGATCTTTGGAAAATTTGCGCGCCATTAAGCTTCGATATTGTAATCGATGGCAAATTGAGGTCGAAACCGCTGATTGTTTCGTTGTAAGTTGAACAGCTAAGTCCTGTGTAGTTGAATACCACTGGTTCTGAGCCATTGATCCCACAAAGAAAGGACATATAGTCTTCAAAACCTACATAAGAAGAAGAATGATATACTGACTTGAGAAAAAAGCAAGCTTATAGTTGTGTGAGCCAATTTCGATATATATACTTACTAGTATCAAAAACTAGACCAGGGTTTAAAGCTGCGGTTGCGTTAACGAAACCGCTTCCCATATCAAACGGTGTTGCGGGAGAGAGGCTTTGATCTGGATTGGCATAAGATCGCTGAGTCATTATTGGACCGCCTTTATTATCGTAAAGAATAGCGGTTGTTGAAAGCGCGGATGCGATCGCTGAAGGACTAAATTGCGGGTATGTTTGTTTGATCAATGCAGCCACACCAGCTACATGAGGAGCAGCCATGCTTGTACCAGACATCATCGCAAATTTCTCACCTGAAACAGAGCAAAAAAAAAGAACAAAAGTTACTGACTTTATAGAAAATCCTCTGTTTTAATCACTTGTATATTGCAGTTTACCTAAAACAGAGCAAAACAGAACAAAATTTCAAGCTGAAAAGTTACTGACTTTATAGGCAAATCCTCTGTTTTGATCACTTGTATTATAGTTTACCTTCAAACTCGGTTGAATCGATTGAAGCAGAGCTCCAAGCACCCCAAATAGAGTCTCCTGGAGCTATGAGATTCGGTTTTAATATGTCTGCGTCGTTAAAAGAGTTGTCTTCTGGATCAGGTCCTCTTGCTGAGTAATACATTACCTTAGGAGCTCTGTTACTGAAGTTAGCATTTAAGCCACCTTCAATGGCTGCAACTGCTCCAAATCCAACAATTTCTTTGTTGGTTCCATCTCTTTGAATAGAAGAGTTATAGTATTTGAGTAAAATCTGCGAGAAAAGCACATCTTTAGATCATGAGAAACCGCGTAAAAACCTAAAAAAAAAAATGCTCTTGTTCTGTTACCTTGGAGTCTTCTGCAGATGGAATTATGATTCCAGGCATATCCATTGGTGTTGGATTGATCTGAAAACCAAGAACATACGGGTCCATATAGAACACTACGCCAATCGCGGATAGATTCTTGGCAACATCTAGAGCTTGTTTTATAGTCGAAAGCCCGAGAACAAAACGAACAGAGTAGCTACATAATAGAAGATTTCCACATACAAGATCTTGATCGAAATTTTCATAATCTTGACATTCACCTACATACATATCATTATCTACTGAAGTACTATTGTTCAAGGCATGAAACGCAGAGACCATCTTGTACATTTTTCCATCATCCGTAGGAGCTACAAAGAAACAAATACCACACAAGTTACAAATCCGCAATCTTCGATTTGAAATATCGAAAGTTTATAGTTTGAGAAGGAAATAATGACTTACTTGCAAATCCTAGGCCTGGAATAGTTACATTGTTGCCTAAGGTTAGGGAATTAGAGTAAACTCTATCATGAGAAGAAGCACCAACTGTGAAAATCCAAGGACTAAAAGAAGACATGCTTTTAGGCGATGGACCGGTATTTCCCGCTGCTTGGACTACGAAAATTCCCGATTTTACAGCGGAAAGTATCGCCATATCTATAGGATTAAAGAAAGTAGCAACACCAGGAGGTTTTCGATTCGGTGTAATTGATAGACTTAATATATCTACTCCATCTTGAGCTGCCTGAAAAAAATTCACAACCATTATATCAAAGTCTTCAAATTTGAAAGAAAATCTAAAACCTTTAGTTACATTTTAGGTTCTTGATTTTGTAAACCTGATCAATAGCTGCTACAACATCTGCAGCAAAACCTCCAAAACTCTTGTACAATGCCTTGTAAACAGAAATACTGAACACAAAGTTTGAAAACATAAAAAAGTTTAAGTTAGTTTTGTGAAGATTACACCATTGATCCAAGTTTTATATTTTACTTACAATGCTCGAGGAGCGATTCCACTAGCGTTTCCAAAGTTATGGTTAGAAACTATCACTGGAACTCCATGGTTACCCGCTGCAATCGAAGCTGTGTGTCTGTATATATAGCCAAATTAACAATCTTTAAGCTTCAAATTCTGTTTTTATAATGATATATTCAATAGTTACACTTACGTTCCATGTCCATCCCCATCGAAAGGCGAAGCGTAGTCTTCAGATGAGTTAAAGATTCCTCTAGTTATAGCGGATTGCCCGAAGTGCCGTGCTCCAATCAGCTTCTTATTGCAAGATCCAGATGGAAAATCTGGTGTAACTTCACAAATACCTGAGAAATGCTTAGGTATTGGATATGAACGATGAGAACTAATATCATTGTCATTGAAACTAGGATGATTCGGATCGATTCCAGTATCGATAAATCCGATAATAATTCCTTCTCCAGCAACCTCAAATCCACCTTCTTTGGCCCAAGCTCCTTGTGGTAAACCCATAAACTCTGGAGTATAAGTTGTTGCTGTCCTAACAGAGTAATCTAACACTATGTTTGCTACTTCTCTTCTCATTGAAAGCTTCTCAGCCTTAAAATATAAGAACACAAGAACTCAAGATCAAGAACTCAAGGTTATTTCTACAAGGATCAAGAAGAAGTACTCAAGATTTATTATACCTGTTGTGAGGTAACAAAAACAGCAAATCCATTGATTAAATAATGGTAGCTATAAAGCTTAATATACTTCTCTCCTTTTAATGTCTTCTTCAAGAAAGAATCATGACTTTGAGCAATTGATGGTGGTGTCATTGACTTCCCATGACGTTTCCTAGAATTGTTCCTATAAAAAAACAAAAACAAAAAAAACAAAATGAAACTCAATACAAAAAAGGGTTTAATTAAAGCTACACAAAGAATCTAGTGACAGTAAAAAATAATCAAAATTTATCAATACCTTGGTTTCAATTTTGGTTTAAATTTGGACTTTTTGTGTGTATCTCTAATTTGTTTAAGCTCTTGTTCTTCAAAGAGATGAACAATAGAAGGTTGTTTAAGTGTGACAATGTACACAGCAGTATCATCATCATCATCATCATCTTGTTGTTGTCCCAAAGTGTTATTAGACAAAAACACAAAAGAGATCACAAGTAATAAAAACCCAAAATTCACCAACATAACTCTCCCCATTTTTGTCTCCCTTCTAAATCAAGAAACTGGAACAACAACAACAACAGAAAAAGAAAAAAAGAAAAAAAGAGTTAGTGTCTTATCATTTTACACTTTCCACTAGGTTTTATACAGAGAATGAATGAGTCACGAAACCACATAAAACCGCCCACCTAAAACAAAAGATAATTTAAGGAAAATAAAGAAAGCTGCAAACAAAAAAAGATGAAGTCATTAAAGTATATTCATGGTGAACAAGTGGAATTGACAGAAACAAAAAAAGGAGCTGCCTTTTTCGTGTCGGAGGTCGGTGAAAGAAGAGTGCGTATTAATAATAATATTGTATGTGTGCATAGAAAAAAAACATAGAGATAGTTACAGGAAGAACTGAATAATCTCACGAGAATACGATACCTTTTTTCTTGGATTCTGGAGAAAATAAATTGTGAGCAAATTTGAGTGGCTACCAAGAATTTGGTTCCCACATGTTTAAAGGCAGAGGAGAAAAAACACACTCATAAGTGCGATCAAACTATAAAAAGGACTATATCCTTTTTGTTTTTTTTCAATTATTCAGTGTTTTCCTCTTTGGATAGTCAATAAAAGAATTTGATGATTCAGAATAATAGAGGACTCTTAATATTATATATATAATTTTGTTTCGTTTAGGCTTTAGGCTTAGATATAGATATGTCCACTTTTATGACCCAACCTACTACTATACTTGTTACGAACTTATGGATGTCCTCGCTTGTATCCCACTGAAATGATGACATGACAAATTTATTTCAACGGATACAAAAGGAATCGAGTATGGGATCAAAAATCTTTTCAACTATGTAAGCATGGAACTTGTTAAATTATGGGTTTCTACTCAAAACCAATTGTTAATGAGTTGATTGATCCATATCTCTTATATACTAATGCTAGTCGAACCCTTTAAACTTCCAATATGAAATTCTAACACGCCCTCTCGAGATGATGCCTCTTATAAGCCCATCTCGAACCGAATTCCACTCTAGGACCGGTAACAAACCCTTTTTAGACCACCCTACTTTGGTTAACAAACAAGGCTCTGATATCATGTTAAAGTATGGGCTTCCAACTCAAAACCAATTGACAATGAGTGGATTGACCTATATCCCTTATATACTAGTGCTAGTCCCTTTAAACTTCCGATGTGGGATTGTAACATAACTCTTTTTGAGTCTATTTCCCGTTTCGGAAACAGAAACTCTCGGAAAATGACATGAGGTGATGTATGGAAAAATTGTTAGGGATTTGAAAAAATTATTGTAGTTTTCTAAAACAGTTTGTTGCAAGAAATATATGTTGAAAAATACATGGTAATTTTAAGAAATGACAAAAAAAAAAAAAAAGACATACAAAAAAATAGTTTTAAATTTGGAAAAAAACTATTGTACTTTTCCAAAATAACATGTTGCAAGAAACAATAGCATGACATAAAAACTATCTCATGCATTTAAACTTGAATGACTATTTTGATTTGTATAAATCTAGGTAACTAGATTACATGGAAATTCCATATGAGGTTCGTTTTGGGTTTCATAAAAAGTTAGATATTCAATTATAAGAGATTTACACTACATAAATTATTCGAGAAATTCCCTCAAATAACACAAAATAAAGTTTTTGTTTCATATTTAGCATACATTTTTATTTAAGACAAAAATATCATTTTATAAAATTCATAATTTTTTTTTTTTTTTTTTTGGTTAACTATATTAGAATTTAGGGTATAATTTTTAAAGGGTAAATGGTAGGATTTAGAGTTTAGGGTTTAGGGTTTAGGGTTTTCGAAACCTTAAACCCTAAAAATCTGAGGTTAGGAGATTTGTACTATATAAGAGAATTACATTCTAATAAAACTGCTATTTGTGTCCTAAATGAAAATGTGAGTTAAATATTAACAAATGTACAAAAGCGTACCTATGAATCTCCCATTAACAAATGCATGAAGAACATGTCCAAGATGATTAACTCTAAGAATTGATGGAGCTCCTTCAGGTTGTTGAAACCTTTATTGCTAACGAAACATTATATAACTTATGGAATCTTCAACCAGCCTAGCATGTATTACTTATACTAACTAATGCTGTATATCTTACGGGATATGATTAGCTTTATCTGGTTATTTGCCACAGATAGTCAGAAGTATCCTGTGTTGTATTCATGTGCTCAAGCAAGGAGTCTGATCTTATTGACGTGTCACTGAAACTCGGGACAGTTTCTGTAAATTCGGAGAAGACAAATTTTGTCTTGTTTCTCTTGTTCTAGTATTGTATTGCGTATTGACCTATCCACACAGCAAAAGACAAATGAATGCATTAGAAGAAAGTTGCATGTCTGATAGTCTTGATGTTATGACCTTACCTTAGCAGTGTTAAAGGCTACATTCTTGCAGTCTGGCAAGATACTTATAGATTTTGGAGACAAATGATATGAAGAATTAAGAAACTGCACAGTAGATTTGCATATGCCTTGGTTCACCAGAAAGGCAGCGCACAGATAAAAGCCTGTTGAACAGGAGACAAAGATGACTATCACAGCATTATTCATGATATCAAACAGGAGAAGATACTGTTGGATTTTACTTACAGTTTGTAGCCTCCCCAAAGATATGGTAGTTGGCAGAGCAGAAAGTAGAGGCTCTTGACACAACATGACTGCAGCATGTAGGTGTCCCCATTTTGGTTGTATAAGTAATCCTGCAACACCAACCATTTATGTTCTCCCGAAGTTTGTTCCTCCATGATACTAGAATAGGACATAGTCTCAGGATCCCTTGAAGGAAGATTTAGCTTGTGGGACATCTTGTCCTTACACTACAAGAAGAGAATGCTATTTTCTCTATCTTAAGCCTAAGCCACTAGTTACTTGAAACCCAGAGACAAAACGGTGCAAATCTGCCAAAGCAGACGAATCTTAACCTCATTCTTAATTTCCTTTTTTTTTTTTTGTAGCAACGGTAACTTTTTTGATCGATTTCCTTTTTTTCACCCTATTATTAAAAAAAAAGGAAACAACTTTAAGTTTCCATTTTTCAGATATTTGAGAATTTCTTTTTTTTTTGTAGCAACGGTAACTTTTTCGATCGATTTCCTTTTTTTGTAGCAACGGTAACTTTCTGGATCGATTCGACGATTTCCTTTTTTTCACCCCATTATATAAAAAAAGGAAACGTTTCCGTTTTTCAGATATTTGAGTAATTTCCTTTTTTTTTCTTAAAGAAGGAGTTTCCATTATGTTTACCTTTGCTTATAAATACTCGACTCTTCTGTTTTCACAATTCATAATTCTCATTCATCTTCCAAAGAAGCAAAAGCTTTCTCTCTTCCTCTGTTTCTGTCTTCTTCTTCTTCTTCTTCTTCCTCTGTTTCTGTCTTCTTCTTCTTCTTCTTCTAGCTTTCGTTTTTTCTGTTCAATCATCTTTATTTTCACAGCAATTATATTCGTGA
The DNA here is from genome assembly GCA_963667165.1 of Barbarea vulgaris. Classification (NCBI taxonomy): domain Eukaryota; kingdom Viridiplantae; phylum Streptophyta; class Magnoliopsida; order Brassicales; family Brassicaceae; genus Barbarea; species Barbarea vulgaris. Next base: position 2,776,438 of record OY763891.1, read on the forward strand.
ATTTCTCAATTGAGAATATCTGTTGTTGCTTCCTCAACTGAATTCGCTATGATCTGGTTCTAATCCAAATCAGACAAGTGGATATTTTCCTCGTACCAATCTCCATCTTCAACAGCTTCAGAATCAGAGAACATGTTTGGATTCGTTGTCACCATCATCAAGATTTCGTCACCAAGTTACCAGTTTCGAAGTTTAAAGATAATCCGAGCCATTCAATGTAATCAGAGTTCAATAACTACGCAGAAAGACTTTGGAGATTCAGAAGACATGGCGATGAAAGTTACTTCTCTGGGGATTTGAAAAGCTTCGCCGGACGAAAGAGATGTCGTCGGCGATAGATCAATGAGAATGATGATGTGACGTCGTAAGCTATGGTTAGTGGCAATTGAAAACCGGTTATGCCGGTCTCCGGTTCGATTTTTTGGGAAAGTAAAAGCGTGTTACTTGTTTTGATTTTTCACCTGGTTGCCACATGTTTTATATAAATGGGCCTTCTATTGGGCCTATAATTACTCAACGTCCGGTAACCGAAGGGATCAATCGCCGCCGATCAGACTTTTCTTTACTCAGGTAATTTCTTTGTTCTCTTTTTTTTTTGGATTTTTTCGGATTTAAAACTCGGGGTTTTTTTTTATAAATAATATCTTACCTATAAAAACTATTTTCAAAATTTTAAGTGTTAAATTTTCAAAACCGTAAAAACAAAACGAACTTGACATCCTATCTTTAGAATTTTCTTTGGTTCGTTAGAGGTGTTTTAAGTTCTATATGTTTATACGTAATGAAATTTTAACACTTGAAAATGTTTTCAAATTAAGTGTTAAATTTCTAAACTGTGAAAGCAAATTAAATTTGACATCCCGTCCTTAGAATTTTCTTTGGTCCGTAAGTTGGTGTTCTAAGTTTTAACCGTTTTCATGTTAATGTAAATTTAACACTTAAGTTTTTCTATTATATAATATAAAACTTTTTTTTTTGTTTTGGATTTCTAACTAAAATCTAAAGTTTTTTTAATAAATAATATTTTTACTTATAAATGTTTTTAAATTAAGTGTTAAATTTCAAAACTGTGAAAACAAATTAAATTTGACATCCCGTCCTTAGAATTTTCTTTGGTCCGTAAGTTGGTGTTCTAATTTTTAACCGTTTTCATGTTAATGTAAATTTAACACTTAAGTTTTTCTATTATATAATATAAAACTTTTTTTTTTGTTTTGGATTTCTAACTAAAATCTAAAGTTTTTTTAATAAATAATATTTTTTACTTATAAATGTTTTTAAATTAAGTGTTAAATTTCAAAACTGTGAAAACAAATTAAATTTGACATCCCGTCCTTAGAATTTTCTTTGGTCCGTAAGTTGGTGTTCTAAGTTTTAACCGTTTTCATGTTAATGTAAATTTAACACTTAAGTTTTTCTATTATAAAAAATTGTTTTGGATTTCTAAAAAAAAATCTAAAGTTTTTCATAAATAATATTTTTACTTATAAAAATTTATTTTCAAAATTTTAAGTGTTAAATTTTCAAAATCCTAAAAACAAATGAACTTGACATCCTATCCTTAGAATTTTCTTTGGTTAATGTAAATTTAACACTTAATTTTTCTATTATATATATAGATAATGTAATCTAAAAGTTTTTTTTTTAAGTAATATTTTTAGCAAACCATTTTAACTTATATAAAATTTGAACCATACAAATATATTTTGTGTTTAATTTTAAAGTATATTTTCGGATATTGTATAAATGTTTTTATAAAAAAGTATACTCTGTATAGTGCAAATACATTATAAAATTCCCTTAATCCCTAAAAGGATGTGAGCATCACATATTTATTCAAAGAGAAAAAGTTGTACATGAACATTTCAATATGTAGTCTTTTTATTTAATTATTATTCAAACATAAACTGAAATTATAAGAGATTTATCTCATGGTAAATTGTAAGATATTCAATTAATAAAATATATATATATCTCAAATAATCATAATGTATCCTTTATCTCAAAGATCTGCCATTTGGCAAAAATTATTTTGAAAAAAAAATTAAAAGAACAAAAATTTATGGTTCAAAAAATCAAAAAACTTTCTTCCACGTTTCTTGAATATTTTTTTTAACTGATTTTGTTTTCAAAATTAAAATCACATTTTATTTTTTCCATTATCCCTTTTTTTTAGCACCACTCACCCATATTCTTTTAAATTGTAAATTTTTTTCTTCTATTTATACAGTAAAACTGAATCATTATTATTTTTAATCTTCACCTCCTTTTCTTCCATTCAATCAAGTACATATCATCAATTTTTTTTTTCTCTTCTGATTCCATATCAATTATGAGAGAAGACAAGCATGAAAATATATATATTCACTACAAACACAAATTCCTTCCATGGTATGACATCATTTTTGGATATTTAATTTGATTTAAGTTATAAGATTGGTCAATATTTTTTTTTTTTAGATTGAAATTGCATGTTGAATAATTTTTGGTAATATATTTAATATTTTTTTTCTACTTCACGTGTATTTTCCTTTAAACTCTTAAATGTTAAATTTTAATATTTATTGTTTGAATCTTTAATCTAATTTTAATAGACTTTTAGTTACTTTTTTGTCACAAAAAATATACATTTACTTTTAAAACATTAAATTTTTTTTAAGAATTAGTCAAATTCTTTTTTTCCGTACGGGTTTTTAATACTAGTTAATAATTTTTGTTAGCTAAAAGTAAACTTAAATTAAGACAATAAGTTTTAATGTTTTATCACTTAAAAAAAAAAATTTGCAAAAAAAAAAAAATTATGCTCTTAATGATAAATAAACAGGGTATTTCCCCAATATATAAGATGCTCGTACTTTTATGTTTTCCAAAAAAAATATTTAAGTTTAATATAGTCGGTACTCCACACACACCACGAAATTGAACGGGATAAGAGCGGCAAAACCACCGAGTCACGACTCGGTGACTCAATTCGTTTCCTAAACAAACAAAAAATGGTAGTTGCAGTAGCATCGACTCCATTTTCACTCCCGTCCGTGGTTTTCACGCGCCGCCGTAGCTTCAGAAAATTTACAGTACCTCGAGTAAGCGCCAGTCTATCTCCGGAGGTCTCTCCTCTTCTCCGAGCAGCTCACCACACCGTAAGGGTTAAATTAGGAAACTTGATCTTACCCAATTTAGATATTATAATCCAATTTTTTGGTTTAATCTCTTTTGGGTAGTGTTTGAATCATGCTGAAAGTCATAATTTTTAAGAAAAATTAATACTTAGAATTCAATAATTTCTCTGGTGATTTTTCATAAAATTGAAGAAAGATTGATACTTTGAATACAAAACTTTCTCTGGTAATTATTTTTTTCCAGGTGGATAATTATGTAAAGAGTGGGATGATTATTGGTTTAGGATCTGGAGAAGCTTCAGATATGGCAATACGTTATTTGGGTCAGCAACTTCGTTCTGGCTCTTTACAAGATGTTGTTGGTGTACCAATGTGAGTTCTTTTGATTCTGTTTTCTCCTAAAGAATCAATCTTTTTGTTTGTTCAACTGTTGAATCTCTCTATTTATTAGTTCTTGTATCATGATGATTCATACATTTTCTCCTATGAGTTGAGTTTTTGGTAGGTTTCATCATGATGATTTGTCTTGATCTTTGTTCAGGTCTGCTCGAAGCGCGAGTGAAGCTGCAAAGTCTGGAATCCCCTTGGAATATTTCCGGGATGATTTTCAGGTAGCTGCTTCTTGGCATTTTCTAAACCGGTTTGATTTCATCTTGGGGGTAATGTCTGTAGTGTGACTCCTTTGTAGATTGATTTTGCATTTCATGATGCTGATGCTGTAGAAGAGAATACGCTTATTGCAGTTATTGGACGACGAAGAAGTTCACAGGAAGATGACTATATTCTGAAACAAAAGGTGAGCGTGGTTTCGTCTAGAATTTGTAGTCTTTGCAAAATCATTGCTTAGCTTTGGCCCTTGGGCTTACAAAGAGAGATTCACAATGCAGTCTATTATAAAAGCAGCTGATGAGGCAGTCTTTATGGTGAAGGAAGAACAATACAAATCCGGTCTTGAAGGTTCTATCCCTGTTTTAGTTCAATCCGTAAGCAAATTTCTACTTGATGAAGCTCGTTTTAGGAGGGTGTTTTCAATATGACTCAAACACACAGAAGTCTGAAATGACTCATGAAACTTTGGATGCAGCTTAATTGGTTGGCTGTAGCTGAGGAGATAGATGACTTGTATTTAGGTGATACAGAGGTGAGATTCTTGGCATATATCTTGGGTTTTCGGTTCTTTCGATTGTTATGTTAAGCCTCGCTTAATCTGTTGTATTATGCTTTGTTCATCTGTGGAAAAAGGTGTGGAGAAGAGCTTCTGTAGGAGATGCAGGTCCTCTTGGAGGAGACTTTCCTATAGTCACAAGTGATGGTCACAACATTCTCGATGTTATATTTACAACTCCAATTCCAAGCCTCGGTAAAAAGCTTTACTGATACCATTAAAACTTTGTGACAACAATGCTCTCTATTGTTGATTTATGCAAAAATATTCTGCAGCTAATGTTGCTACAAGCCTGGATAACATCGATGGGGTAGTGGACCATGGATTCATTATCAAAACTCGGTTAGTTCTATCCAAAAGTTTCAAATAAACTGGTCAGGTCTAAGTATATAGTTGGTCAGCATTAAGAATCTGTACTCTACTTTTGGTATTACAGATGCTCGGTGGTAATCGCAGGAGAAACTGAAGTAAGAAGTGTTACCTTGCAGACCAGTGCAGTGGAGGGTGGGATATGAACCAGAATGAGAACCGTATTGCCATTGAGGAAGGAAACATCTTTTACAAGTTATATATTCAGTTCATAGAGAGCCATGAGAAATCACTTAATATGAACCCATCAGGGAGAAACAAGTTATTAGTCGTTTGTTATGTACATAACCGAATTGCCAATCAAAACCATTGAGGAGCGCCTCTTTTACAACTTATACATACCAAGTCAGTATTGCTTAAAGCCTTGAAATGATATTCTCTACAAAACGTCAAGCATGAATTCTCTCCCTTAGAGAAATCTAGGAACTTTTCCATAAAACGCACAAAGTCCTTGTTACTTGGGAACTCACAAGAGTTTAAATCTAACCCGGGAATCAAAAGCCAGACATTTTTCACCTATTTGGACAAAACACTAGTCCTAAATGCCTCCTTTGTCGGAAGATACAAGAGTATCTGAGATATCAAAGAGTCATGTAATTTGCTTATCAAATCTTCCCTCGCACTTGAGAAACCTTCAGATCGTTTCACGAATATTCTTTTTGCTTTACATTCAACCTTGAAATTTAAGAACAAGGGTTTTGTTTGTTAGCCAGAGACGGAGACCTAAGCTTTATGTCTCCTTTGAGTCCTCTTTCAATCCCTTGAGGCCTACGCTTCTCCGTTTTATTATTAACCCTAATCCTTTCTTTTGGGCTTGGTGCAGGAATCGGCCCATCTTTTGTTCTCTAAAGTATTAATAAGAGAAGCCCACTTCAGCCCAATGAGAGGATGGAGCAAAGTAAAGACAGTGTTAAAGGTTTATGGATTCATGCCAATTGGTTCATCTTTCTTCTCAAGCTTCACTATTCTCAGGTGTCTTAAATTTTCAATCTTTATATTTCGACCAATGGACCCAATAACTTTTCTGGTTAAAAACTTAACAATTGGTTATTTCTTTCCACTAAAGTACATAAATTCTTTAAATTCATGGTTTTTTTTTTTCTTTTTTTTTTGGTAATCAGGAGGTTTTAGAGTTCGGGGAAGACTATGGGAATGTTCATGCCTAGGTATAAATGAATAATGTTTTCACGCTTGAAGAAAATCGATATCTGGCATAAACCAACATGGTGAATTCATGAGAGTTTTTTTCTTTTTTTGCCGGCAATTCATGAGAGTTTGAATGCATTTAATCGTTTAATTAAAGGGTTAGTAACTAAAATAAAATGTAAGTTCCAATTCAACTTCGGTAAATTCATACTTGCACCAATAGTACTAGTCAGTGCAGTCGCAATATTTTCTCTATTATGTATATATATATATATGCCCTCAAAACAATATACCAAATTTGTAAAAACGAAATATAAAAAACAACAAAAGCTCTTAGGTGTTTTATTGTTTCCTCTGTTTTCAATAAGAAGTATATCCATGAGGATGAATCTTTTGCCACCTCCAAGCAACTTGAAGACTATCTTGAAGATTAGTGAATCGAGCAGTCCAATTCAAATCTCTCAAAATCTTTGTTGGATCACTATAAACCTCTGCGTAATCTCCCGGTCGTCGAGGCAAGAAATCTACTTTGATCTCAACTCCTGTCGCCTTCTTGCACGCCTCCACGAATTCTTTAACTGATCTTCCTGTTTAACCAAACAACAAAACGGTTAATACCTCAAACTGTAACCAAAATCCTTCACCGATCTCTCGGCTATATGAAGAAGAAGCAAAAAAGAGTTCTTGTGCAATGAAAATGTTAAGAGTCAAAAGACCTTTTCCGGTTCCAACATTGTAGATACCGACTTTTCGAGGCTGAGCTTTCTCGAGAGCTTTCACGTGAGCATCGACGAGGTCAGTAACGTCTATGTAGTCTCTAATGCAAGTCCCATCTGATGTTTTGTAATCAGTTCCTTTCACCTATCGAAAACCATATCATATAATGGAATTTGCAAAAGAATATGACTATAAACTATGGATTTTTGAAAAATAAATGTTTTTTACTTGTAGTCCGGGAATGAAACCGCGAGCTGCATCGAAACAAGCACCAGAAATACGTCCTTGCTCGCGAAGCTCGGGTCTTGGAGCTTCTCCTAATCTACCTCCTGGATCTGAACCAATCACATTGAAGTATCTGCAAGTTCATGAGGTTCATCAACATTTGCATATATATGTGTTTCAATAATTATCAGAGTATAAAGAATACTCAATGAACCTAACCTTAAGATCATAACAGCCATATCAGAGTTCTTGGAGAAATCCAAGATCATATCCTCTGCCATCTTTTTAGCTTTTCCATAAGGATTAATCGGGACCTATATACGATATTTTCCATTAGAAAAACGGGCTTAATCGCGCGTGAAATATAAAGGTTATTTACCTGTGGAGTATCTTCAGTAATCGGCATTTTCTCAGGCTCTCCATATGTAGCACAAGTGCTAGAATATATCAATTTCTTCACTTTATGTCTAGCCATAGCTTCAAGAACTCCTAATGTGTTTGATGTAATGTTATGGTAATATCTGCAACATACAAAACATCTAACAATGAGACCAGACCAAAACCAAAAAATTCTTGCAGCGATGTTTAGAACTACATAACGAATGAGAAAGTATACTTTAGAGGATAAAGAGTGCTTTCTCCAACATAAGCTACTGCAGCAAAATGCATCACAGCATCAAACGCATTCTCTGAGAAGATTTTCTCGACCTGAAATTGTATATTTTAAGTAAAAGAAACACCAAAACTTTTATGCTTGAAAGGTTAACAAATATCAAAAGGTTATAAAAGCATACAGCTTTGGGATCTCCTAAGTCAGCATAAATGAATTGAAGTCTTCCGGTTTGTGGAAACAATCGCTGTAAAACCTTAACCGCGCCAAGATTCCCACGCGAAAGATTGTCCTGATGAGAGATTACAAGTTATTTACTGTTCCAAATTTCATCAAATAGTTACTGAAAAGTTCAAAACTAGTCTCAGTATACCACAATGGTTACGCGATATGAATCTCTAAGCAGCCTTAAAGCAGCATGTGACCCGATATAACCAGCACCACCAGTGACTAACACATGAGTCACTCCTTCCTCTCTTTGAGAAAACTAGAAAAATGTAAAAAAGTTTTAGTGAAAATGTAAAAGTTTATAAGGTTTTTGATTATGAGAATGATGGAGATACCGCGCTTGGAGATGTGAAACTTGAAGATTGATTGATCACAATAATGGCTAATATAAGGAGTGAAGCTACTAAGATAAGCTTTCCAGTGAGATTGTTCTTTGTTTTGGGTTCTAAATAATCCATATCTGCAAAATCCAAAAAAATACTAAGTAATTATAAGAAAATTTTGCTTAAAGAGTAATAATTTATTTTTATACCTCCTAGAGACAAAGGTCTTGAGTTTCTTCGTTGAGTTCTTACTCCAGACGAATATAGCATTGAAAAACTTCAAATTTGTTCTTGTTTTAGAATAGAAACAGAGACTTGAGACCAAAGCAATCCCACAAAAATCAGTAACTAGCAACAATGAAGATCATGTTGTTGGAGATTACTGCAAAACAAAGGAAGAATTTACCAAATATATATATATATATATATATATATATATATATATATTAATAGAAACATACAGATCAAAGCTACAAAATTCTGTAAACATTTATATGCATGAAGAATATAAAGAGATTATAAATTATGTTGCAAGTGGGACCTGAAAGCATAAAAAGATGAAACAGATAGAAAAAGTTTGTAACTTATGAATCATTTATGTAAAAATGAAAATGTATGGAGTTCATTTTACATTCATATGTTATATTTTAATAATATAAAGAATTTTTTTTTTGAAACGATAAAACAAAATACTTGGTCAAAAAGTTGTACATGGGAGAAGAACAGAACAGAGTAAAACAAAAACAAAAAGTGGAAAAAAGAGTTTTTTTTTTTTGTTTTAAGTCATCAAAATTGACTAAAACTTCCGAAGAATTTTGAGAGAAAAAATTGTGATCCAATTCCGATTCCGATTTTGATTGAATTTAACAAAACTAGTGATAAATCAGAAAATGGTCATAAACAGTAAAACAGAATGAAAAAAAAAAAAAACCTATAGAGAAGATTAGTGATGATGATGATCTTAATCAGACATAATTCTCCAGAGACGAAACAGATTAGAAAACATCTAAAATTTGTCAGAAACAATACATAAAGAGAGACTTGTGCACCTGAGAATTGTGAGAAGACGAGACACAGAGGTTGAAGGAGTTAAAACAATGGTTGAAGTGCAAAAACGTGAGAGAAACGTGAGAGAGTAATGAAGAGGAAGAAGACGAAGAAACTCAGAGAGGAAACGTGAATTACAAAAACGAGGGCACGACTACGACCTGGTCGCGGCGACTCTCTTTCTATTTCACTTCGGTTATGCGTTTTTATTGTATTTTTTTGTTAATAATATTCTTATTTTTAGTATCATCTCCCTTTTTTTTTTTGAACAAGTATTTAATATTTTTAATATCTATCTCCCATTTTTTTTTTTTTTTTAAGTATAGATCTCCTTATATATATGCATTTCTTTTTAGCAAACTCGATAAAAAAGAAGATCATATTTAAAGTAATACGGAAGGGTTGAAATATTTTTGTTGACTTTAAACGGGATACTATTAGAATTTAATTTCATAATTGTGCAAAATAATTTATTTATTACAAAAAGGGCCCTTAGGATTTCAACTTTTAGTATCTACCTATTTAAAAAAATATAAATTGTGTTTAATAGGTATAATTAAGGGGGGGGGGGGGAAATTGAATCTTTAGGTATTGTAAATAGTGGTCACACATTTTGAGGTAAAAATATCGTTCCAACTTGAATGAATCGTTTAACGCCACATGTAATTTAGTTTGAGCAAATTAAAAGCGTTACATTACATGTGACTGACTATGTGATTTAAGCCTAAATGAGTTTCATAACGTCATTTATACTGTTTGAGTTATTCTAAGTGGCTAAAATGTTTGTATCCGACTCTACAAAAATTCAAACAACTCGATAGATAAAGACTAGATATGACATGTATATATTAGGGGTGGGCATTCCGGTTCGGTTTTTTTCGGTTTTTCGGTTTTTCGGTTCTATAAAAAATGAAACCATTTAGAAACCGATTAAAATACGGTTTGGTTCGGTTCGGTTTTCTTCGGTTTACGGTTTTAACGGTTTTAACCGAAATTAATTCGGTTCGGTTTATTTTGGGTTCGGTTTCGGTTTTTTAGATTATTTTGATTGTATAAAAATAATAATTAAAAACTTAAAATCAAAACATTGAGTTTGTAAGTTATATATAAATGAAAATCGAACAATTGAAAAATTAAAACTTAAAATCGATTATAGTGAAAAAATAAAGAGAATAGAAGTCAAATCTAGGGATGTGGCTTGCGAGAACAATTTTATGAAACTCTAATAAATTGTGAATGAATGGGCAAAAACCTTAGATTATATATAAAATATATATCTATCTAGAGTTTTTGTATATTTTTCTTTTAGTGCAATCATATTTAAAATATTTTTGTTAAATTTATTTAAAGTAGGTAAGTCAAGTATCTATCTAAGCATATATAAAAAGTAAATTAAAAAAACCGAAAAAACCGAACGGTTTTACGGTTTTAAACCGAACCGAACCGAAACCAAAATAATTTAATAATGATAACCGAACGGGTTTTTAAGCAAAACCAAAACCGAACCGAATGACTAATTTACGGTTTGGTTCGGTTCGATTTTTTCAGTTACGGTTATTTTGCCCCAGCCCTAGTATATATACATTGTAGCAGGATTTGGGTCAGGTAAGATAATGACTAAATTTTTTTCTTAAGAATTTTAGATTGATTTTTTGTTTGTCGCTTTTATAATTTAGTATAAAAGAATAAAGTAAAAGATTTAAAAGTTTTGGTAGGCCACCTAACCTAATTTAAAGGGCCGGTTTAATTGGAATTTAGAAGCCAATGTAGAGTGACTAACGACCCTATAGTATAGTTTAATCAAAGTCGAGCAAGTGACTTATTAAAGAAAATAACTATTGATAATTGTACAAAATAATTGATAATAAAATGGAAATAAGATATGTGCAGCTGCTAGGTTGTAGCGACTGCCCAACTATCTAACGTGTTCGGCCATCGTGGTCAAATCAAATAATTTGATCCTGCATTTTTCGTTTTTTTTTGCCAACTACATTTTGCAATATTTAATCTTATTCACTTTTTTTTTTTAATCAAAAAAGTTAATCTAAAATCAATTTTGACATATACATGCGACTACGAATTTAGAGTTAAGTAAGATGCAAACGTTTTATCTTATTTCGGAACTTGCCATTGCCCACTGTTTCATTACGAGACCAAGAAACAATAATGAAATGCAAACGTATAATTTAATTTATACATGCATCAAACTTGGTCTTGAAAACATCGTGTAAATTAAATTATTCATCATTTACTGTCGTAATTAAATTAATTATGTTTTTATTGATAAGCATTTGTATTTTTTATATATCAACTCTTATATTTAATTTTAAATTAAGAAATTAATGAATCATGTTTAAAAATAATACGTTGGGAATAAAAAAAGTAACAACCTAATTTTGTTGTTACTCTTGCATTCTTTTTACAATCTGAAGCAAACAAAAAGGTACATGTCAATGTTCTAAAAAAGTAACAACCTAAGTCATTTATCTACCTTTCTTCTTACATGTTAGGTAATGCTTAAAAAAATGGGAATCAATTTGTCAACTACTTCTCTTTTTGCATCCATATTTTACAATGATCATGATTTGTTCTTAAATATCAATAGTTTATTCTACACCAATTTATACAATTAGATCAATCATTGGACAAATCTATATCACTTAACAAAACGAATAGAAGAACTCAAAGACATTTTCCATTTATATAAACCCATCAATCATTCTAACTTGTATCTTGTTTTTTTTTGTTTTGGTCAATTCTTTTTTTTGTCAACTATTCTCACTTGTTTGTTTGATTCCAAGAAGCAAAACAAAATAAAATCGATTTCACAATTGACAACTTGCTGCATGAAGATACATTTAAAATCCAGATGAAGAAGAAGATGTATTCAAAATTTTATATTTGTATTTAATCCATAGCAACGAAAAAAATCCCCTAAACTAAACACTTGTTCAAACTTCAAAATCAAATAAATATATAAATGATCAAAACTTGTTCAAATTTCTTTTCCATTTAATTAGTTCAAGAAAACTCTTCCATAAAAATAATAGAAATGATCAAACATGAAAATAATTTTTTTTTCTTAAAAATTGCAGATTTGTTTATCCTGGTGAGTAAGAGACTTTTAATTTTGGAGAAGAACCATCATCAAATTTATTTATATTACGTTACTTTAATTGTATCGTTCGTTTAAGAGTATATGTAATGTATATGTATGATCTGTAATTTTGTAAACTCTTGTTCCAATTGATAATAATAAATAGACACTAAGAAAAATAGGGAGAAAAATATATCTAAAATATATCTTAAAACGGTGTCGTTGCTTAACGTTGACTTTGACCTAGGCTAACCGAAGTAATGAAGTGAAACATGTAACGACGTCGTATCGTAGTCAGTCATGAAACCCAGCCAGCCACCGCAACTCTCCCTCTCCGGGAGATCTCATAAACCCTATTTCTCTAACTGCCACCGTAAACCGTCGCAGAATCGCTCCGTCGTCCACGACGGTCTCTTCTCCAATCACAAACGTACATTCAGAGAATCACCTCGTCCTCCATCTAACACCTCCACCGCCGATCGGAAGACTCACTCCGATCTCCGCAAATGGACCTCAGATTCTCCACCGTCTTCCTCCGATCGTATTTCTCCGATAACGCAATTCATCCTCGACGCATTTCGCAAGAACCAAAACCATTGGGGACCATCCGTCGCGTCGGAGCTAAACAAACTCCGTCGAATCACACCGAACATCGTCTCCGATGTGTTGAAAGCAGAGAACGACGTCACGATTGCGTCAAAGTTCTTCCACTGGGCAGGTAAACAAAAGGGATACAAACACGATTACGCTGCCTACAATGCTTTTGCGTATTGCCTTAACCGAACCGGACATTTTCGCGCCGCGGATCAATTACCGGAATTAATGAAATCTCAGGGAAGAACTCCGTCAGAGAAACAATTCGAGATATTAATTAGAATGCATTCAGATAAGAAGAGAGGTTTAAGAGTTTATTACGTTTACGAGAAGATGAAGAAGTTTGGGATTAAGCCTAGAGTTTTCTTGTATAATAGAATAATGGAGACGTTGATGAAAACTGAGAATTTTGATTTAGCTATGAATGTTTATGAAGACTTTAAGCGAGATGGGTTGGTTGAAGAAAGTGTTACTTTTATGATTTTGATTAAGGGTTTATGTAAAGCTGGAAGATTGGGGAAAATGTTTAAGATTTTGCAGAGAATGAGAGTGAATTTGTGTAAGCCTGATGTTTTTGCTTATACAGCGATGATTAGAGCGGTTGTTTTCGAGGGTAATGTGGATGCGGGTTTACGAGTTTGGGATGAGATGAAATGTGATAGGGTTGAACCTGATGTAATGGCGTACGGAACGATGATTGTTGGTTTGTGTAAAGAAGGGAGGGTTGAAAGAGGTTGTGATTTGTTTAAGGAGATGAAAAGGAAGAAGCTTTTGATCGATAGGGAGATTTATAGGGTTTTGATTGAAGGATTTGTTGCTGATGGGAAGGTTGAGTTTGCTTGTGGTTTATGGAAGGATTTGGTGGATTCTGGGTACATTGCTGATCTTGGGATATATAATGCGATTATTAAAGGGTTGTGTAATGAGAAGCAGGTTGATGAAGCCTACAAGCTCATCCAAGTTGCAATTAAGGAAGAAGTCAAACCAGATTTTGAGAGTCTGAATCCGATAATGGTTGCTTATATAGTGATGAATAGGCTGGATGATTTTTTCTATTTGCTAGACCAAATCGAAGAATACGGATTTCACGTTGAAGATTACCTTTCTCAGTTTCTCAGATTTTTGTGTGAAGAAGAAGAAAGAATATCGATGGCATTAGATGTGTTTGATGTGCTTAAGAATAAAGGTCAAGCCAGTGTTTCTGTGTACAACATTCTCATGGATGCTCTTTACAAGACAGGAGAGTTTCAAAAGTCGTTGTCACTGCTCTCGGGAATGAAAGATTACGAGTTTGAACCTGATTCGTCATCATATAGTATTGCCATTTGCTGTTTTGTTGAGAAAGGGGAAATACAAGAGGCGTGTTCATGTCATAACAAAGTTATTGAGATGTCATGTGTTCCTTCAGTACCTGCTTATTTGTCTCTTGTTAGAGGACTTTGTCAAACTGGAGAAATTGATGCTGCGATGATGCTAGTTTGTGAATGCCTAGGGAACGTTGAAAGTGGTCCTATGGAGTTTAAGTATGCCCTTAGAGTTATTCATGTGTGCAAAGAGAGTAATGTCGCGAAGGTTATGGAGGTACTAGAAGAAATGAAACTGGAAGGTTTGTTTCCGAGCGAAGTAATATATTGTGCAATTATCTTTGGTATGTGTAAGCATGGAACACTAAAAATAGCCAGAGAGGTTTTTGCAGAGATTAGAGATCACAAAATTTTAACAGAGGCTGATATGTTGGTATATAATAATATGTTAATTGAGCACATGAACAAGAAGACAGCGGATTTGGGGCTTTCAGGGCTTAAGTTCTTCGGTCTTGAGTCAAAACTAAAAGCCAAGGGCTCCAGGTTACTCGAAAACTAAAGTTTCAGGCAGATAATTATCTGATGCTCATATGCCAAACACACTGAGGACAGATTCTATTGTCTGCACTGGCAAACTTGCTTGAACATTCTGATATTTAGTCAGAGTTTTTATGGTTCGCGGGTATGCCACCGAATGAATTTGCTTATATCACCTGGATGGGAATGGGAAGAGTTTATGCTACACAGAAAGAAACAGAGTTTTCGATGTTTCATTATGGCGCATAACAAACTACTCTAGGTGTAGAAAGAGATCAGCTGAAATCCACTCTCATGTATAGCTTTCTATATTTGCTTATGAGCGGGCCGTATTCTACAGCCACAAAGCAAAGGGCATGGAGAGGCAGAGGTTAAAATTAACGAAATCTCAAGCGTCATTGTGGAGTTCCTGACCCGTGATTGTGATCTCGCTTCCATCTTTCCTGTAAGTCCAAAATGTTTGGTGCAGCTGGTAGTTTCTGTTGCAGCTTTGATGTTATTACATTCGTATGTAATCTTCTTTTAAATTTTACAATTTTAGAGATATAGACATTACAGTACTCAAAACATGCAACATTATGAAAGACATTTGCTCCTAAGAATACAGTGAAATAACAAAGGTCAGTATAAAGTGGCAGCCTTCTGAAGCGATTTTGATTTTTCCCATATTTGTAGTTGGAAGTAATGAAGCCAATGAAGAAGCCACTGGTTTCGTATTTGTAAAGCCTCTTTCAAGTCTCGTTCTCATGATGATATCTTCAAAAGATGTCACGTTCAAGCCCATATGGCTCTATCTTTAATTAGTTAACACTATGTTTAGTTTGTTAAACAGCTTGTTAATTAGTTAGCTAATTAACTTGGTAAATAGATATTCGTATATAAGGAACAATGAGAGAATTATTCAGTTACAGAATAAAACAAATTATTTTTCTTTCAAGAACAACTTTAAACATAGAATCAAAACGAGAAATTATTCTCTAAAAGATTCAAGAAGAAGGAACAAGAACAGTTTGCATCATGTTTTTAAACTCGAAAAAGTCAACGCGACCATCGTGATTACTATCAACAGAAACAATCATCTTCTCCACTTGTTCAATCTCTCCTGCTTCAGGAAGTCCAAGCTTCTTCAAAACCTTTTGTAATTCCAAAGCTGAGATAAATCCATCTCCGTCTTCATCAAACACATTAAAAGCTTCTTCAAGATCTGATTCAGGTGATCCTTTGTTGTTGTCTCCGTCGTCGCAGCCGAAGAAAGATTCGTCTAGTGTTTTGTGGAGCGCGGAGAAATCATCGAACCGGAGTCCGGTTTGGTCGGGTTTGATGAATGATTCGACGGTTGATTTGAGATCGGAGAAATCAGCTTCTAGACCGAGTCGTGTGAGTGCTTGACTTAGTTCTTCGACGGTGATGAATCCGTCGTTGTTTTTGTCGAATAAGTCGAAGATTCGGTGGAGACGAAGAGCGTTTAGACT
Organism: Barbarea vulgaris; assembly: GCA_963667165.1. Taxonomy (NCBI): domain Eukaryota; kingdom Viridiplantae; phylum Streptophyta; class Magnoliopsida; order Brassicales; family Brassicaceae; genus Barbarea; species Barbarea vulgaris. The sequence goes on from OY763891.1 coordinate 2,792,391, forward strand.
TGGACTTCGTAGTCTGAAGGAAGATGATTGTCTTGAGAGTTTCTTCTTCTCGTTACTAATCTCCATTGTTACTACTCTTCTTCTTCTTCGTTCTTGGTGGCTCTGTTTTTATAGAAACTTTGGAATCACAAAGTAGGAGACTAATTACTCTGTTATTATATAATTAATTAAAGACTTGAAATCTCGAGGCGGAAATTGTTTTAAATACTATTAAAAGAAACGTTTAAAAATAACGAGTAAGGAAATATTCTATTTTTGGTAGGTTAGACGATCATCGATATGAAAATATGAATTAAGACGCTGAAATCCACAAGAAATTAACGTAAGTCCAATATAATGCAATCAAAGGTCGGTTTTTGTGTTATTACTTTTTTTTTTTTTAAATCATAAAATTTTATAACATAATTAATAACACATACAAGCCATGCCATATAGTTATACAGTTTTTTTAAAGCACTTAAAAATAGAGAGAAATTTGGATTAAATAAATTGTAATAGCTAAAATCTAAATCTTCCGTCTCAGTTTATTTCAAGATTTTTTGAGTGAGGCATCGAACCACGTCTACCTCGGTTTTCACGTTCTCGGTTCTCACATCCTCAAATTTTAGAGCAGTCTTACATCTTCTTAGTTTTATATAATTGTTTAACCGGTCTTCCACGTAATAGTTTTTGGCCGGAAAGAGTCATAAAATCCATCATTCCATAGTCACTGTCTCAAACAAGTGAATACTTGGCAGTTTTGTGTTATTACTTATTTACTAACAAAGTAATATGTGTCAAAATAGACTTGGGAAAAAAAGAAATAAAATGGTACTTGCAAAATAAATAAATAAAAGTGTATATATATATATATATAATGATTCTTATAAATTTTTAATTTTTCCATAAACAGTTACCATAAGATCATTGAGGACACGTAGATTTGCAAATTAAAATGAAAAGTGAAACTAATATGGTGTTGTTTTCCTTTAAATCTTTAGACATTCTCTATACATAATTGTTTATAAAAACAATGAAATTGAACATAGATATATTTTTTCTTTTTTGATAATTCAGAGATTTCTATTAGCAGATAAAGTTTTATATATATATATATATCAATTGTTTAGATCTGGTCTTCCACACCAATAGTCAACTATAAAAATCCGTGACTGAAACAGTTTGATTATTTTATGTAATTATTTTCCGCGTTGATAACGTTCACCATTGCTTTCATCTGTTTTTAAAAATCAACCAATTGCAAAACTCTAAAAACACAGACAAAGTCATGTTACAAATGTCAGAGACTAGACTAACAAATAACTTCGAGTCAACTAAACTGGCTTTGACTTTGACCCGTCAAACAAATCGGGTCAAAATCTGGATAATCCAAAGACCCGGACCAAATAACAAAGCCACAAAAACCCTAAAAAGCCCAATAACAAAAAAATGTCACTTTCCATTTACAGCCCATTAGTTTCCATTAGCCACTTCCATCGCAACCACCAAAACCATATCTCGCCGCCGCCGCCGTCGACGTTCGCTTCACCACCGTATCTGTATCAACGGAGGAAAGTGAGAAGAAACGTTTTAACTCAATCGTTTGATTCAATGGAACTTTGTGGTGTTGACTCAGATGGTAAAGAGTTTAATAGCGCACAAGAGATGTGGAGAGAAGAGATTGGAGAAGAAGGAGACGAAACTAGAAAAACCCAATGGTATAAAGATGGAGTTTCTTATTGGGAAGTAAGTTTTCAAATCTTTTGACCTATAAAAATCGTATCTTTACTTTACTTTAGTTCTCTGTAAAGCTGGATTTTTTAAATTTAGATTTTGTGCTGTTAAATTTAAGGGTGTTGAAGCTTCTGTTGATGGAGTATTAGGAGGATATGGACATGTGAATGATGCTGATATTATAGGAAGTGAAGCTTTTCTTAAGACTCTTTTACAAGAAAGATTAGTTAATGTTGGAGCTAATCACCATTTAGTAGCTCTTGGTAACTCTCTCCTTCTCATTGATGTTTATTTTGTGTTTTTATTTACATATGTGTTTCTTACAAATCATATAAATCAATTTGTAGATTGTGGTTCTGGTATTGGAAGAATCACTAAGAACCTTCTGATTCAATACTTTAATGAGGTGAAGTTTTTTTTTTTGTAATCTTAAAATGCTACAATGTTTAGTCTCTGTTCTTCTCTGTTTTTGATTTCATATGGTAGCCTATTTTTGTATTGTTTTGGATCTTAGGTTGATCTTCTTGAGCCTGTAGCGCAATTTTTGGATACTGCTCGTGAAAATTTGGCATCTTTGGGATCAGAAACGCACAAAGCGACTAACTTTTTTTGTGTTCCTCTTCAGGTATTGTTTTTTTTCTTGAAGTATCTCTTCTGGTTTTTTTATCTTTGTTTTTGAATTCTTCTTCACCTTTGCTTTGTGAATGTTTATATGATCAAAGGAGTTTACTCCAGCTGCTGGAAGGTATGATGTCATATGGGTTCAATGGTGTATTGGGCATCTCACTGATGATGACTTTGTTTCGTTCTTTAATCGCGCAAAGGTAAAGACTTTGTTTCGTCTCTTTCGTTGCACCATGTTCAGTTACTCCATTACAAGTTTCAAGTTCATATGCTTTGTGTGTTTTGCTTCTTAATCTGATGTGGTGCTCTTGGTTGATCTCAGGGCTGCCTTAAACCTGGTGGGTTTTTCGTCGTGAAAGAGAATCTCGCTAGAAAAGGTTTCTTTCTCTATCTCTCTTTTGGATCTTCAACTTTGACATTCTTATGATCTCACACAAAAACTACATATATCGCAGGATTTGTTTTGGATAAAGAGGATCGTAGTGTCACCAGATCGGATCCCTACTTCAAACAGCTCTTTCGTCGATGTGGGTTACATCTCTATAGTACGAAGGTCGAGTTCTTTTCTGTTTTTTTTTATGTAAGTACTATTGGTTTAGAAGTTTTTAGTATTATCTCCAAAACCATTCTCCTTTTAATGCTTGCAGGATCAGAAAGGTCTTCCAGAAGAGTTATTTGCTGTAAAAATGTATGCTTTAACTGTTGATACACCACCCAAAATCCATAAAACCAGATCGAAAACTCGTGGCAACAGACCGCAGATTATCAAATGAGTCTTAATCTTTTTTTCGATTCAAAGAGAGAAGCTACCAAAGGTGTTGTAAGATCTGGATCAAGGCTTGGCTGCTTCGTTGTCACATGGTTTGGTTTTGGCCTTGCTCGAATCTCCTCTCTTCCATCACCTTCACCAAGTGATAAACTCTCATGTACTCAAAGACTTGCCCTGTTTCGGCAGCTTCTTGAAGATATATGTACTCTAGAAATCTACAGATAAGTTAAAAAGTTTTGAAATCCGAACGTTTTGTTTACATGTGATCCTTTTTTTTCCAGTTGAGGAGCCTTTTGTTGAGTTGTTGCATCAATCTACAAACTTTGAACTGACATCATAATATAACAATGCCCTGCTTTATAGCCTACGCAAGGGTTCGGAATCATGGCTCGTGGTATTTTCGCTATTATAATTTCCTCTGCTTTTGAAGCTAAGTTCCCAGCCCCGGCCTATGAGGAAAATGCCTTGCGATCCACGGTTCCTCAAGCGGATTTGGTATGGCGGATAATCCTGATGGTTGGTGCTCTCCCAGAAGCAATGACGTATTACTCGAGGTCGAAGATGCCTGAGACCGCAAGATACACAGCTTTGGTTGCTAAGGACGCAAAGCAGGCAGCTTCGGACATGCTAAGGTTCTGCAAGTGGAGATAGAGCCAGAACAGCAAAAAGTGGATGAGATCTCAAAGGAGAAGTCCAAAGCCTTTGGTTTGTTCTCAAAGGAATTCATGAGTCGCCATGGGCTTCATTTGCTAGGCACTACATCGACATCGTTCCTTCTCGACATCGCTTTCTACAGTCAAAACCTTTTCCAAAAGGATATTTTCAGCGCGATCGGGTGGATTCCTCCAGCGAAAAGCATGAACGCAATTCAAGAGGTTTTTAAGATCGCATGAGCACAGACCCTCATCGCCTTGTGTAGCACTGTACCTGGTTACTGGTTCACAGTTGCGTTCATCGACGTCATTGGAAGATTCGCGATTCAGACGATGGGTTTCTTTTTCATGACGGTCTTTATGTTTGCTCTGGCTATTCCTTACAACTACTGGACTCACAAGGAGAACCGAATCAGATTTGTTGTCATGTTCTCCTTAACATTCTTTTTCGCCAACTTCGGACCTAATGCTACTACCTTTGTTGTGCCGGCCGAGATCCTCCCAGCAAGGTTCAGATCAACCTGCCACGGTATCTCTGCAGCATCAGGCAAATTAGGAGCAATGGTTGGTGCGTTTGGGTTCTTGTACTTGGCGCAGAGCTCTGACAAGAACAAGACTGACGCATGATACCCTCCAGGGATTGGGGTCAGGAACTCGCTTCTTGTGTTGGGTGTGGTTAACTTTTTGGGTATTCTCTTCACTTTCTTGGTGCCTGAGTCTAAAGGGAAGTCGCTAGAAGAAAAGTCCGATGAAAATGAAGACAATGAGAGCAGCAACAACGATAGTAGAACGGTGCCAATAGTTTAGGTGATATGATGATAATACGCCTTTTGTAATAGTTTTATTCTCTTTTCTCTTTGCATCTAGCAAGTTGTTCTTTGTGTACCGTTGATGTCTAAATGCTATAGAAATCATAATTTTCATAAATCGATTTTCTTCAAATCAGATTTATGATGTCTCAGTTTAATTGGTCGATTCCTAAATTGACGACTTATTAGGCGTCTATATCAGTATTTTGAATGACAGTTTATGCGTTGTGTGGATTTGAGAACACAGATAAGAGCTTAACAATAAGATACATTATATCTTTAACAAAAAATAAGATACATTATTGCTTCATCTCTATATGAAGATTCTTCTAATATTTGTCCACTAATTTGCATATACATGAGATTTTATAAATTTAGTAGACAATAAAATGTCCACTAGTTACAATTTATACTTTCTACAAAGATTTGTACGGCTTCAAACCTTAAAGGGTTAGCTTGTGGTATTTGTAGTTAGACCTTATAAGGGTTAGCAAACTACAAGAAAATTTCTATAAATGAATATTGATCAAAATGCGATAAAATAATTTGGTTTTAAAACATTATAAAAATGTCAGAAATGCGTAAAGACCATCCCACATGTTGTCCTTAGGATCGTTAGGAGGTCCAAAAGGATGATCACCAGTCAATGCATAGAAAATAATGCATCTCAGCCTAAACATATATGTTGCAAATGTTTCCTCTCCTTTGCGAAGTTGCTCTGGAGCTTCACACCTCGGCATCAAAACATGCAACTTTCAAGTATATGTTTTAACAAATAAAACTCAACTCAATACTTCATTACAATTAATACATGAATTAAACTTACATGTGGGATGGTGAGCAAAGGATAATTTACCATCAGAGAGCAGCTTACTGAAACTCATATCAGAAATTTTGGCTACCAAAGTCTTCAGGTAGCATGTTATTATCACATTACGTAGTGTCAAATTCCGATGAATTATACGCAATCTGTGCAGATGTTGTAGACCAGAAACTATATTACTGCACAACAACACAAACAGTTCATTAGTTCAAAGAAGTAGCTTCCTCCGTAGAATCCAATGTAACTACTTCTTCAGTCAGGTTCCTCAATTTTTTCTTAGCTCTAGAGATAAGTAAGCAAAATCATTCTCACGCTCAAAGCCATGAAACCTAATGATGTTTGGATATGCATCAGATGCAATGAGGATTTTATTCTCGTTGTTAATCTTTTTCTTGGTCTCATCATTATTGATGTCTTTCTCGTTCTCAACCTCGTCCTCATCATTCTTGATGTCCATCTTGTTCCCATCATTCTTGCAATGGGATAGATCAATTCGTTTTACAGCCACTAGACGTTGTGGTTTATATCTACCTTGAAACACCACATAGCCTTTCTTTCCATCTCCAATTTTCTTGTTTGATACCTTTCCATAATTATGTAGGGTCATGCAGATTTGTTTATAAGCTCAGTTTGATTTAGCTTCAACATGAGTATATGTATATTAACCTTTGATGTCTTGATTTCATCAATGAACCTATAAAGCCATTGCTTTTTTTTAAGTGTGGCGAAACAATAATCTTAATGTGGTTATTGGTCGCGTTTCTTATGGTTGTTGTTGTTCGTTTTTTCAAGAAGTTTTCATCATAGTGAAAAAGTTTGAAAACATGAAGAAAATTTTGAAAAACATCAAGAAATGCATATCGAGAAAGGATAGTAAGGATATAGATATGAAGTCAGTTCCTTCTGCATTATGATCTAGAGAGGATGATATAATAGGCTTGCACATCCTACGTGCGGAAGTACTATTCATTTATGATTAAATGCTATATATATATATATATATATATATTGATAGTTTCTCATTCATTTTCTTTTAATTTGTTGTTCTCATGAGTTTTTTTAATTTATTGCATTGTTAGTTTTATCATTTTTATGTTTGATGAATTAATTTTAATTAATATATGATTATGTATGAGTGTTTAAGTGGCTACTGAAAATTTGTATATGATAAAGTGTTATTTTCAAAAAGTATATGTTTTAGTTTATATATATATATATATATATATATATTTTTTATGTGTTGTTCTCATGGTTTCTTTTAGTTTATTGATTTATTGGTTTTATATTTTTGTGTTTGCTGAATTAATTATAATTAATATTATAATTGTTTATAAATGTTTAGGTGGCAGAAGGTGAATAGAGAAAATATAATTATATATATATATAGATGATACAAAGTTGGTTACAAGCAATTTAGTTCTTGTAACCCATAATCTTCATATAGCTTAAGAGATAATAGAATGTCAATTCAACTTGTTTATTTAAGCGTCGATCTCCAAATATTGGTCCGTTTCAAAAACCCAAAAAAACAAATTAAATATGTGACACTGTGAACATCTTCGTTGATTTCAGCGTCAATCTCCAAATGTTGGTGAGTTTCAAAAACCCAAAAAAAAAAAAAAAAAACTAAATATGTATATCACACTAATCCTAATTTAGTTAGATTATAAAAATAAAAATTAATTAACAAAGAATAATATAAACTTCCACATGTACATATACAGTATAATAAATATATATTTAGAATTTGTTTGGTTATAAGGATATTATTTTTAATTGTTAGACATTTTCACTTTTGTATGGAATTAACAAAGATATTAATTTTTCATATAGCATCCTACTAATACCAAAGTTGGCATTCTTCCACCATAATATTTGTACAAGATATTAATTTAAAGTTTTTATTTAAAAAGTATATTAATATATTCGAGTTTTGAAATTATATATTCATTTGATTAATATAAAAAAACTATAGATTTATAGTTTTTTTAAAAGCACACTTAGATTAATCTTAAAATATTTTTTCCCTATGGCATCCTACTAATATGATTATGTAAGTATATTTAAGAAAATGACAACTTCAAATTTATTACATTATTTGTCATAGGCAATAAGAATAAAAAAAAATTCATATAAAGGGATTTGTTTTCCATACAAAGGTGAACATGTCTAACAATTAAAAATAATATCCTTATAACCAAACAAATTCTAAATAGTTATCTATTATACTGTATACAGAAACCAAAAAAAATAAGTAGATTTTGAGATGTAATATCCAATTTTTATATCATGCTAATTTAAGTAGAGTATGATAGTCATCACTCATCAACTCATATTTTGTTTTATCTCATTTTTATAAAATATCGAATAGTTTCATCATCCATACATATATATATATAACTCAACTCGATAAGGTTATCAATCATAGAAAATATACATCTATATGGAATGATCATAATGCATTGGATTATTTGTTGTTTTATAATATTCAAATCGATAATTTTGAAACTAATATATATATATATATATAGATATATATTTAAAAATTATTTCGGTGTATTGTACGGGTTAAAATCTAGTATATATATATATACATATATATATATATATATATATATATATATTTTATAATTTCAGTTTTCAGTTTTGTGGGTTATTCCGACGAACCATTGACTAATCCCATGAATATAATGCTCATGAGATGTCATTAGAACATGATTAGTGGGAGTCTCTCATAGAGTTTCTCACCAATTTAAAAAATAAAATTTAATAAAAAGTATGAGAGATAATAAAATGAGTCTCTCAAATGAGTGACTAAGAGCAGCTTCATCAACGCATCTGAAGTAGATACGTCTGACAAAAATATTAATAAAAAAAAAAGAAAAAGGAAGTGAGAGAACAAAAAACGTTTCTTCTCCAAGAGACGTTTCTCAACAAAAATTAACACATGTCAAAACATCAATGATTAAGTTATTAAAAACAAATTAAAATATATGAAATATTGATTTTTTAACTTTTGAGAAACTCTCCATCGGTTCTACCGATGGGAGTGCTCTAAGAGAACCTATTTAGAGACCCACTTGCCACATGTATCGACATAATTAGTTATTAATTTTTTTAAAAATTTAAAATTTAAATAAAAAATTAAATTATACAAAATCTATTAAAATGATATATATGAGAAGTTTTCTCCACTGCTGATGCTCTTAAATTGTTTTTTTTTTACCCGACTGCTGCAGCTGAGCTACGAAATTATTTTTAATATATTTGCCCGTGCAAGAAAAACACTCGAACCCAAGGTTACACAAAAAAATCTAGAAGCATTCAGCTTTGTCCATAACGAATTTTTTTCATAAGGAATTTTTGAAAACGAACATATATCTACTCAATATAAATATATATATTAAAAAAATGATAAAATTCTAACATTGGCTATAAAAATGAATAATGCATTAAATCTTGAGATTGCGTCAAAGACAAGATGATATAACTCAAAGAAGCTTTATTAACATCATAGGCTTATAAGTACACAGTACCACAGAGAAGAGATCCTCTGGCTCAAACACCAAGCTCAATGTGGGTGCAGTGAGCCTGGAGGATGCAGGCACAGTGAACCGATTGTAAATTCAGACACCCGTTCATGATTGGCGAATGCTTGCCTGAACAAGTGTGTAGCGCAGGGAATGTATCGCAGACCGCTTGAACCGCTGAAGGTGTGAGGTAAGTGCATTGGCTAATGTTAAGGCTTCTTAATCCTTCTTCATCGAATTTGCCTTTCTTAACCGCTCACCACATCTTGTGCTTGTTTATATATTTATGATCATAATTTTATTATATTTATGATCATAATTTTATTATATAAATTTTTGTATTGATTAGAACTTAGAACCTAGTAAATATATTAAAATGCAAATATATCTCATTACGTGTTTTTTTTTTATCATATAAAGCGGTATCACGACAAAAAACCTAGAAACTATATATTTTGTGATGGACTCGCCAAAATATATACAGTTCACACAAACGACCAAAAAGAAAAAAAAAAGAAAATTCAAATGGACTGGCCAACTAGTCTTATTTTTTTTGTCACTCAATTTCTTCATTCATCAAGCAATTAAGCCAATACAAAGTAGAAAGCCAAGTACGGACACACCCGAAAGGCAAACATTACAACAATTGAAAGCTAAGAATAGAGACACAAACTTTCTAAAGTTTGATTTTGATGAACCATCAGGAGAGTTGTTAAGACAACCTATCACATGTAAACAAGTGATAGAAACAATCTTTAAATTGTTTTCATAAACTGATATACAGATAGTCGACCTAAAAGGTGACTTTGAAAAACCATTCGACATGATAATCGAATAAGGTGAACCTCGCTTGGAAAGAGGTAAGTGTGGTAATGTTCTCTCCTTAACAAAGGAGGATGGTGAGAAGGATCTCTCCTGGCCTCGACAGGAGGAAAATTGCAGAGGAGGCAGTGGTGAGTTGATTGTTGAATGAACCTGATTTCCATCGGTAGTAAGCTGAACAATATAGGAGAGGTCACTGCAAAATAATTGCACCAATGTCGAAATCCGGCATGAGAGGAGTCTTCTGCCAATCACGTCGGATAACAGAGGCATCGGAGCAACCAAACTTGACAAGTAAACCTTCCAGGAAAATGAATATAACAGTACCGATGGAGAAAGCTGGAGAAGACGAATGCTCTTCTTGACATAGTACTTTGATAATGGGTTCCATAAACTTCCCGGTGAGCAAACGGTACAGCACTCAACAAGTCTTGGTGATACCCTCACATCCTCGTTCAAACAATACAGTGCCTTTGAAAACAATTCCAAAATGTTGGTGGATGATTGAATGTGCTTCAGGTCAACGGATTGATAGTCGGAAAGTCCTTGTGCCAATGTCGATTCACGCCTCGAGAGGAGACCTCGGCCTCTCTTAACATTGTGTCGACTATGTGAAACAAGAGAATTAACCAACTCAAAGAAATAATTGGACCTGGGCCTAGTGGGTGAAAAGGATGGGCCGCCACCTCTTAAAATGGGCCAAAGATGGAAGCAAAATGGGCCGTGTAGGGACAGGTCCATCAGCGAGAACCCTAGCTTCCCTTTGGCGTGAACAACGGAATTTTGACTGAGGTTGGTCGGCGGCGGCGGCGAGCAGTTTCTCAGAACTGGAAGCAACGCCAGAGCTTGTGGTCTCAGAGTAGTCAAGGCCGGAGCAATTTCAAAACACCAGTTGCTGGGGGAAACTTGATGGATAATGGATAAACATGTTGCCATCATCTTCAACAACGGATCGAGCGATGCTTTCCGGTGCGCTCGCATAGCGACTGGGTCTATAGTCAGCGAAGTTATGTGGGTGAGATGGGCGACGAGGGTCGCACATCCTCCAAACTCCATAGATTGAGTAGCAAGGAAGCGACTGACCTCAGAATCCAAGATTAAGATGGAGTTGACTCTGGGTGTTGGGAACTTTGGAGCACAAGAGGCAGAGATAGAGACGAACATGGCAAGCTCTCTCCAAAGGCTACGATGGATGGCGTTTGGAAAGATGAAAGATCTACGGGATCTGCCCGTGAAAAGATCAGATCCAGGCGGGGAGAGCCCCGTCACCGGAAAAGAAAGATCCAAAAGGTCGATGTCTAGCGTCGGCGACATACTAGAGAGGATAAGAAACGAGCAAACCAGGTAGCAGAGAACAGCACAAAGGGACCGCAGAGGAAAGAAATCCTGACGCCGGCGAGCCACAGCTCCTCCGGCGTCGGAGAACGATGTTACAAGAGTCGCTTCGATAATCGCGTCTGAGAGCAAAAGCTAGTTTTAAGATAATAGGACTGGCCAACTAGTCCATAATTTTACTTTTAAGAGAACAGTGGAGTCTACCTTCCATTAAAAAAAGGCTCGAATCTACCTTATTTAAGAAATGATCATATGGAATATTTTAGACGCTACGCCATAGCTCCCGTAAGATTATAAATGTATCAAAAATGAAAATATCTTTTATCACGTGTTTTGGTATCATACAATGGTCTATCATGACAAATCCATATTTTCTAAGTTTTTTACTACATGATTATTAAAGATTATTAGATGTGACGTTTAATAAAATAAATGTAATCCATACCTACTTTATTTAAAACAATGTCATTTTCTTTATAAATAAAAAATATATCTAAAACGTTAACGATATATAGAATGTTAATGCATTGTCACATGGATAACAACTGGTAAAGCGACACTACTTTTGTTTAACTTTATACGAAACTCTATTTTCTTCCTTAAATATTTTCTTTTAAAGTTTGTAATCTCAAGATAAGTAACTTTCTTTTTTGTCACTTCTTGTAACGCCCGTCTCCCAAAAAGGGATTATTGACGAAATTTATATATATAGATATATATATATATATATATATATATATATATCAAAAACGTCTTTGATCCGAATAAATCTGTGTAAGAGAGATTATCTCCTTAAAGTTATTTCCGTTGGCCTCGGGAATGGAGTTCTCGAAGAGAGATGACGGGGTAAAAAAGAGGGGTCAAGAATCAATTTTCGAACGGGATCGATCGATCGTGTTTTTTTGTGGCTGGATCGATCGATCCTGATAGGGATCGATCGATCTTGTTGGCAATTGCTGTTTTTGCGGTTGTAGGGAGGATCGATCGATCCTGCTAGGATCGATCGATCCCGGCTGTCGGCAGAGTTGGTTGGTCGACTTTTTCATCCTTTTAAGCACGTTTCTTCTTCCTCCTTCTTCATTTTTCGTTTGGGGTTGCTTCTGGAGGTTCAGGGAGTGTTAGTGAGAGCCTGAGAAAGTGAAGAAGTGAGAAAGGAAGAAGGGAATTGAGAGTTTAAAAGGAAGAAGGAAGAGTTTGTGAAGTTGGAGCTTTTGGGGAGTTTCAAAGGATTTCAGAGTTCTTGGCTTGAGCGTGGAGGTTCTTGCTGGCCTGGAAGAAGCATCGTGTGGCTTCAATCAATCCGAATTCGAGGTGAGTGCGTGACCATGGGCTGGACTAAGCTCGTAGAGCATTGATTTTGGTTTTGATGTTTGTTTGGTAGATTTGGTTAGATTCATAGAGTTTCATGGATTGTTTCTTGTGTCCTGGAGTTGGGTAACGATGTTTTATCATAAGGATTCGAGTTTGTGGTGTTTTGGAAGTTGTTTACCTCAATTCGACTTGGTAGAAGTCGAATCCGTGTGTGGTAGGGGGCTTGGATCGATCGATCCATGCTTGGATCGATCGATCCCAAGCTGCTCGTCGGTAGATCGATCGATCCATACTTGGATCGATCGATCCCAAGCTGTTTGTTGGGGGATCGATCGATCCATGCTTAGATCGATCGATCCAGTTGGATTTTGTGTGATTTTTTTTTTGGTTCATAGCATCTTGTGTCGTGTCCGATTTGGTGTGGGCATTGCGTGGTTCTACTTGCTTGTGTGTATAGCTCGTAGATGGGAGGATCGCCTCACTAAGTATTTATGATAATACTTACGCATCTCTATGTGTGTTTGTTGCAGGTAAAGATAAAGTGTGATCGTGGAATCGAGGCTATGAGGAGGAGGATGATTAGGACTCGTGTTGTGGTTTTATGTTGTTAAATTTAATAAGCGAGTCTTATTTGTAATGCTTAAGTTGTTTGGTTGTGTATTATTATTTTCGTATTAAATGTTATTGTTTGGGTGTTGTTTTCATGGTTGTGGATCCGTTTGATAATTAATAGTATAGGACATTAATTATCGTGTTTTAAAAAAAAAAAAAAAAACGGGTCGGGTCGTTTCACTTCTCAAATTAACAAACACGAATCATAAATTCATGAGGTTTCATGACTGTATTTTTGATGTTGCTTTGGCTACGGTTATATTGCACCACTCTTTTACTCTTTCCTAATCTACTATAACCATTATTCTTTAATTTTAAAAGATCTGAAAAATTTATTTAAAAATAAAATCATAATCGATAATAGTATTCTAGGTTTAGGTTCGTTACATATAATATATTTATTTTAATTGAATATAGGGTTAATTGACAAAGAAAAAAATTGAATCTAAGGTTCTATTTCAATTTATCAACCCTAGCTTGTATAGTATAGTATATATGTATATGCTAATTTTCTTATTAAAAAAAAAAAAAAACTATCTACTAATTTAAAAATATACTAGGGTGAAGGTGATGATTTTTTTTTTTTTTCGTTATTTGGGACACAATATACGGTCCCATTAACCTAACTTCTTCTATAAAAAAAAGTAATTTTTTCTCATTTTAGAGAGAGTCAGATTCAAACTTGAATTTGATGGAATGACAACAGAGATGGTGCAACCGACTTGTTGCTTCCGAAGGTGATGAAGTTATGTTAATATTAACTAAAATTTGCCTAGAATAATACTACTTTTTGAATTAATTACTAGACTAACACCCTAAAAAAAAGTTTACTAGTATAATACTAATCTTTTGTAAAAATACAAATAAACCAATATAAATTCTACAATTCACAAGATTGCCATTATGGATTAAAATTAGAAAAAAACAAATAAAAATTGAAACTTTTATTAAAATTAATTTGTTTTAAAAATAAATCAGATAACTTAAACCTTATTTCCCAAAAAAAAAAAAACCCTAACCCGACATACATAAAAAAAAATCTCATCGCCGCTGAAGAATTTTCTTCAATCCTCATCGCAGTATAAATCTCGCCGTCGCCGTTCACGAGCGCCGTTGCCGTTCATCTCGCGCCGTCGCCACTCTTGCTATCAACAACAAACAACCGTCTTTTATTTTTAAACATCCAATTTTCAGATACAAAGATTATCCTCTCCATAGTAGAATCTTTGAAGGAAAGAATCACAAGAAGGGATGAGATAGATGAGAAGCAAATAGAAAAAGAATAAGATGAAATATCATGAAAATGAATAACTTGAAGATTACGGTTGAAAACTGAAAGAATGATTGAGGAAGAAGAAGAAGGAGGCTGTAAAAACTCTAATTATTTCGTGGGTATGCGTTTTTTTAGAAAATTTTTCTAATTTTAGTCATTAGTAAAATATGAAAATCTGCGATGTCATTTAAACAAATCTACGGTTAAAACTCTGCGGTAACATTGCTGCAATAAGTCTACCACAATAACTCTGCAGTCACTAAATATACTATTCTAGTAATAATAATATCTGCGGTAAAGAGAATTGCATCTTATCTTTGACGTTTTCAGGAACAATAACTCCGCGATAACGCAAAAGAAATCTGCGGTAACTAAAAGGTTAATCTAACAATTAAACTTTGGTCATAAAATCTGCAGCCACTAGTATGTGAAACAAACCTCTGCTATAACTAAATTTTAAAATCTACGATGAAAATAAAAGTCTGCAAAATAAATCTACAGTAAAAAAATAAATCTGCCGTATAAATTCTAACAACTTTTGAAAATAGGAAAATCTACTGTCTCTTTATGAGTTTTAGAAAATAAATCTACGGAGGCTAAAATATCTACGATGAATTCAAAAATCTACTACAACTAAGGCATATAAATCTACGGTACAAATTAAATCTTCGAAGCAAATCTACGGAATAAAATAAATCTACAAAGTAAATCTGCGAATAAAACTTTAAATCTACCGTTCTAAAAAATCTGCGACAACGTCGAATCGTAGATTTATGCTGTAGATTTTTATGTCAGCGAAAAAATGTTGATGTGGAATTAATTCATAATGGCATTTTCGTAAAGCCTTTTTTTTTTTACTCATGGTTTTAAGGGTATTTTTGTAATCAAAATAACTCATTTAACATATGTTAAGTTAGCAATTAAAGCAAAAATTAGTATTATTCTAGTAATTCTCCCTAATATTAAACCAAAAAAAGTTATGTTAATATCTTTTAAGTCAACGTCATTTAGTTTTAACTCTTCCGTTAACATTTATGGTCTCGTTCAATGCAAGAATCCGCATGTGCAGAAGACACTACACGCGTAGAAGACTCATAGCATCATGTATATATTATTACTCATAAATTAGGATTCTTTTTTCGACTGAAAAATAGTTATCCACACGCGAAACGAAAAAGGTATGCAATATAATTGTTCCCCCGATGAAAACACACCATATCCATATGAAAGAAAAGTCGTCGAAAGATACGATCGACATATACTGCTGTCGATTATAGGCTTCTTTTATCCGATTGGTGTGGATTTTGGATTTTTAAAATATACTGTTATTTTTAACGTTTAGATGTAAGAACTTTGACTATAGAAAATTTTTATTTTAGAATCTGTAACAACTTTTATTATTATTAGAGTATGATTGGTAAAAAAAAATAAAAAATAACTGTAGAAGTTGTAACTATTATTTTTATTATATATTACTCTACAAATATATATTATGGTAAATATAAATTTATGTGATAATATAGTGATAAACAAAAAATATAATTAAACCATATAAAAATCTAGTTCAGTTTTTAGAGTGATGAATTATCACTCCAACACAATTTATGCAAGTTTATGATGGTCGTTGATGCAAATTTTTATATAAAAATAGATCTAAAACGGAAATAAAAAGATTATTGTTAATTAATCAAAAATATATATGATAAATTACACGAACAAAATATTTTAATTATTATAGGGAAAAAGAAAGAAAATTACCATACTTTTTATTATTATTTACTTCCTACAGTTTATAACGGCTTTTATTTATAATTTTAAAAAATTTAACATAATTTAAATAAAAATGAACAGTTATATTTAAAAAAAAAAATCCAAAAATTTCCATTGGTTAATTTTTTACTTTTAAAACTTTAAATTGAACCTAAAATTTTTTATAATCTCTATCAATCATAAATTCAGTTCTTGTCAATCAGTCAATGGTGAATGGTGTGATATAATAGTGTAATTTAGCAAAAAAAAGTTTTAATACCATTTAAAGCCAAAAACTAATTACAAACTAAGGCTACATACGTGTTAACTAAGAACACATGACAACATTTCTCGGCCACGACCTCCTCGGTCTCCTCTTGCAAAGACACGTTGTCTACCTCATTTTCACCACTGCAACCTGTGCCACGGAGTGCTCGGTTATGCAATTAGAACTCTTTATTTTAATCCGTCAATTTATAAGGTATCGTAACTCTTTCGCTATAAATGCATCTCGTAACTCATATCCTACCTATATTGATCCAAAAAAAAAAATTGATTTTATCCCTTACTCATAAGTCATAACTCCTCCATTATCTTGTAGGAAATAGTATAAAACTCCTGTCATATACAATAATTTAAGCTTATACTCTCTTTGTTTTTTTAAAGAATATCATTCACATTTTCACATAAATTAAAAATAATAATAAGAAAGTTTCTCTTTTTTAATATTACACTAAACAAATTTTTCTTTCTAATTAATAAACTGAAATATTATGGGCAAAGTTAAGATTTAGTTTTAAAAATTACATTGAAAATATAAAATGACACTTTTTATGATGCAAAAATTAAATGTTGAAATAACTCTCTTTGGAAAACAGAGGGAGTATATTATAAAGATAAATAATAAAACTTAATATATGTTGTATTATAGATTTAAAACATCACTTTAAATGAAGAATCTTTCTGTTTTATAAAAAAAATATTATGTCCAAAACTTTTATTTAAAAAACATTCAGAAAGTTATTTTAAATAAGTATAAACTTTGATCCTTTTCCCGAGAGCTCGACAGATGTCAAAATTATAGTTAACATAATCATGACATATGTCGGTTGATTGATTAAATTCTAACACGTGTAAAAAATTATATTATTTTGTTTTCTTAATTAAAAAATAAAACCAATAAAAAGAAAAATTAAATGATAAAATGGATACTTTTATATAACAAGATCTACATCAATGTCAGTCTCAGTAAGCCAAATATACTAACCATTAACAGTAAGAATGTCAAGAGCTGATTTTATGTACGAAATGCTAAAAGTACTGAAATGTGATTTAAGACCGGTCACTAAATAGTATTCTCTGATTCATCAATAAGATTTACATATAATTGACACAAGACAACAAATTTAATAGGAAATTGCATAGTATTCTCAGTTTAGAAACCTAAGAAACAACATCTCTCTAAGAGTTAGAGAAGAAAACTGAAGGAAGTATTTTCTCTATAGAGGAGAAAGAGTGTGAAAATAATCTCTCCCAAAAGAAGGAATTCAAAATTGATCTCTTATAAAGGAAAGAAGTCGGAACACGTTGTTTTTGTCGGAACCAACTCTCATGCACAAATATGGATCCGAAGGAGTGAGGAATGCAGTGGGGCTTCTTCTGATGGTTGAAGGTAGTGGTGGATGGAAATCCAATGACGGAGAAGAAAGGAAACCAAAAAAATGAAACATCTTTGAGTATAGACCGCGATACATGAATTAAAATTAAAAATTGGTAAAGGAATATATTGTCAAAAACGCATTGAGACAACGAATGACGAAGGCTATCAGCAAGTAGATCTTTTGTTTGGAAACAAAGACAAGAAGATCTGAACACGACGAAAACAGATGGACAACATAGATCTTGCTGGAATAATATCTCGCCCAGAATGAGTGAGAGCATGACCATAGATCAAATAAGTGTTTAAAATTATCAATGTGATTTTTTAAATCAGTTTCTTTATCTACCCTAATCCAAAACTCATTTTCTTTGTTTCAAAGTTATTATCATCTAACTAATTACTTATTTAATAGGGGCATACATGTATAATTACAAATTTTCTTAGTTTGTGTGAAGTGTATTATAATGACACTCTTTGCCAAACGAAATGAGTATTAAATTACAATAACCCCTTTTAAATTTCTAATACCACCTCGCTTATGACCCAACATTATTGCGATCAAATGTCTCCTTTTGCTCACTTGAATTCATATCCCTAACAGCCTCTTCTTTTGTCTTTGTTCTTTTTTAGCAAGGAATTTTTTTTTAAAACGCACTTTGTTTCATTCGTTACTTGATTAATAAACTTAACATTCGTATAAGACATTTGTGACAGATTATGTCGTTGTTAATAATTTCTAGGCTAGAGTTTGAATGATTTGAAAAAATATTTAATTGAAAAGAATCTGAAAGTTAAAAATAAAATAAAATTTTACATAGCCGAAAAGATAGCTCTGAATCTCAAAGATTGAAACGGGAATTTTTAAGTTCCACAAACAATAATCAATACATATATTAATATATAGACATTGTAAAATGCTTGTGAACTCTCCAAAATGTTTACAAACTCTGTCAAATGCTTGTGAACTCTGCAGAGTCTGTAAATTGTTCTGCAGAATCTGTAAATTATTATATAGAGTCTGCCAAACTTTTACAGAGTCTGCTAAACTTTTACAGAGTCTATCAAATATATACAAAATATGTCAGTTATTCTGTACAGTCTCGAAAAGTTTGCTAGATTTTCGGAGAGTCTGCCAGTTACTCTCATAGTCTGTCAAATATGTGAAAGTCTGTTAAATATGTGCAAAGTCTGTCAGATGCTCGCAAAGTTTGTAAAATGTTTCCAGAGTGCCAAATGTTTTTAGTGTCTGCCAAATGTTCGCAGTATACGCCAAATGCTCGCAGAGTGTGCCAGATGCTCGCAGAGTTTCAAATATTCGCAGAGTCTACCAAATATATCATTAAAGTTGTTTCTAGAAATAATTTGAAATTTTATAAGTTTGGATAAATTATTTTAACTATTTCAAAAATAAAATAGTTTAACCATCCATATATATATATTGTTGATGAATTGTCCTTGCAAAACGTGGATTAGTATAATGATATTGAAGCTTACGTTATCACTATTTATTGCTTATATTGTGACTCATCATTTTCTGTACAGATTCAATATTAGTATACTACATGTAGTATTAGTTAACCAATATTGAAGCTACCGTTATCATTATTAATGGATCTTATGTATATTTTTATACCTCGTGTTTGGTACTATATCTTTTTTTTTTTTTTTTTTTGTCACTCTTGTTTGGTACTATATCATGTATCGGATTTTGTGAGACGCATCTTCTATTATTAAAAGGGAAGTTATCTTTCAAAACTTAGGGGGGTTTATTCAATTATGATTTAAAAAGAGTTTTGATGACTATAAAAATATGAGATTCTCATTAACTCTTACATATTCTTGAACACATGTAAATATTACCTAGGGGAGTTTTCTATATTCTCAAAGATTTTAAAATATATTTTTGATAGAGTTTTGTTAACTTTGGAGTTATCATTGATATTTGTTTGATATTATCTTGCCTTTTTATTATGAAATATTTATTTTTCTCTGTAAATTCACTTTATATATTCATCCTTCTCAAATATTTATTTTTGTGAGATAATTCAAGTTCTTAAAAGCATCGTGGAAGAGCTCATTTTTAGTGATACGGTTTAGTGCTCACAACCACAATGATCGTTTAATGATTCAACAACAGTGCCTACGGTTTACAAAAGGAGTCAAAACCTATTCAAGGGATTTGCAGCTAATTAAATATACACGCTAATAGCTTTACACAAATCTAAACTTTGTCTCGCCTGGTAGAATATTTCCACTTTTATCAACAGAGTGACGATCATTGTGGTTGTGAGCAAATAGCCTCGTGTGATGGGGCTTCTGCACGACCACAAATGTCACTGGTGGCTGATAACCTGCTTCCAGCAAAGCACATGCCTAAAATTGTGTAACAGTAGAAACCACATTAAACAAAAGACAATCAATTAGCACACAGCACCAGTCATTTGTTAGAAGTAAACTCTACTTTGGGGATAGCATCAAGTTCGTAGAGCAGAACTTGGTAAAAATATGTTGACTAATCGACTTCGATGAGCTGCCTGGGTTTGAAAAAAAAAATTGACAAAGAAGTCGACGAACAAAATATTAAAAAAAAAAATTGACATGACTTTGAGAATCTGAGGGTAACACCTAATATTTTGGAAGAGTTTTTCTATGAACAAAAAACTTCATATTCAATCAAAGAATAACACTAGACTTTAATTTAATTGTAAAGTCATGTAAACTCTTTTTATTTGAATAACACATGACTTTAATTAATTTTTTAAACACTTCAATCCAATAACTCATAACTTTAAACAACTTTAACCAAAATTTTAAAACTACCAAAACCAATAACACATGATTTTAATAAAGTTTTGGAAATTCAAGATTGAATAACAGTAGTGTCTTTAAGACTTTTAACTCTTTAAAACTCTTAAAACCAATAAGCCCCCCCTTAGTCTTTAACTTCTTGAAAGGTTAGATTAGATGTAGGTCTGGGTAAAAGTAATTAGATATGAAGACCCGACTGAACCAACCCGAAAATATCTAAACCGAATTCACTCCAAATTTTTTGAGATATCCAAATAGTATTAAAGTGTGAATTTGGGGTTGGGTTCGGGTTCGGATAATATCTAATATCAAAAATAACCAAAATATTATGTATAATATATAAGATTAATTTACTTTGGGTTGTTTTTTTGTTATATAAGATATTTTTTAGGTATACATTTTAAGTTATTTCGAATACCTTTTAGATTATTTTAAATATTTTTACTTTACATCGAGTATTTTTAAGTTACTTCAAATACATTTTAAGTTACTTTGGATAATTTTTTTGTTACTTTGAATATTTTTTGGTTTATTTTAATTTATTAATTAAGAAACTTATATAATATATTTGTTAATAAAGAATAGAAATGAAAATATAAATGTTTTTTTACTATATGTGAAAATATTAAACCATACTTACAATAAAATGGTGGGAGTAAAACTTAATGTCGATTGTTGATGCTAAATAATTGCAGTTGAAAGACATACATGGCCTACCCGTAAATTTAAAAATATCTATCTGACCATTATTACTTCAGAGTTTACAAAATTACAGAGACACCAACAATATTCATACATTTTAAACAAGAAAACCTAAAAAATGATAAAGTGTAAGAAGAATCTCATTTATACATATATTTCCTCTGTTTTTTATTAATCTTATTTTTACAGAAAAAAAACAAATTGTTTCAAAAATCTCACATTTTAAGTTTATTTGTTATTGATGATAAATTATAATTTTCAAGAAAATAATAAAATACTATTAATTTAAAGTTATGGAAAATTGTTAATCATAAAAACTTATGTATTTATAATTAAATATTTTAATATGTGTTGAATTTTTTAAAATATGATTAATAAGAAAGGGATGTATTTTTTTTTATATACATCTTTTCTCTTAGTCATTATCTGATCTTATCATGTATCGTATAGTACTTTAACCAACGTTGAAACTAGCGTTCTCATTATTTATGAAATTCGTGCACATTTATATAGCATCTCTTATTCATGGCCAACTTCTTTTATAACCTTTATTATTACTATTTTTGAAATTTTCGTATGTAGACGGATAAGAAGAGAAAGTTCCTTCAATGAATATGTGATTGAAAGACGTCTTCTCATATTTTTTTATAATTTCGGGTTTGTTTTTTTCGACGTCAAATCTCTTTAGGGTCAAGAGAGTAATTAGGGCTTTCTCTCTAACTTGTTTTTTTCCTATAAAATCACTCAATCTCGACACATACTCTACCATCATCATCATCATCACCTATCTTAGAAATGAAGTTCTCAGGTTTTTTGCTCACTCTTTTACTCTTTCTACTAAGTCTTTCTCCTCTCCCTCCTCTTGTTTCAGCTCATCGCAGTAACCACCAAGACTTTCTTAGTTGTATCTCTCGCCTCATAAACGACAACACCCTTGAATCCCAAGTCATACACACCTCCAAAGATTCTTCTTTTTCCTCCATCTTGGATTCTTCCATACAAAACCCAAGATTCTCGGTTCCACAAACACCTAAACCGGTCTCAATCATCACTCCGGTTAAAGCCAGTGATGTTCAAACCGCGATCAGATGCGCACGGCTTCACGGGATCCATCTAAGGATTCGAAGCCTCGGTCATGGCTACGAAGGTCTATCTTACATGGCATACGACAAACCATTCGTTGTCATTGATTTGAGGAATCTTCGTTCTATTTCATTAGACGTTGATAGCCGGACCGGTTGGGTCCAAACCGGAGCGACGACTGGAGAATTGTACTATGAGATTGGGAAAACCACCAAATCTCTTGCTTTCCCGGCCGGTATTCACCCAACCGTCGGTGTTGGAGGACAGTTTAGCGGTGGAGGCTACGGCACGTTGCTTAGAAAATACGGTTTAGCGGTGGACAACATAATCGATGCACTTGTGGTAGATGCGCGTGGGAGGATACTTGACAGACAAGCAATGGGTGAAGACTACTTCTGGGCACTTCGTGGAGGCGGCGGAGCGAGCTTTGGTGTTGTGCTATCATGGAAGATTAAACTAGTTGATGTCCCTTCCACAGTAACCGTCTTTAAAGTCCAGAAACCATCGGAGAAAGAGGCTGTTAGGATCATCAATAAGTGGCAGCATGTTGCGGATAAGGTCCCTGATGATCTTTTCATCAAGGCAACATTGGAGAGATCGAATGAAAATGCGGTGCAGGCTTTGTTCACCGGACTTTATCTTGGTCCGGTGAATGATCTGTTGACCTTGATGGAAGAAGCATTTCCAGAATTAGATCTTGAGAATGAAGATTGCTCGGAGATGAGTTGGATTGAGTCTGTACTCTCGTTTGTTGATTTCCCTAAAGGAGAATCTCTTGATGTTCTCCTAAATCGGGAGCGTTCATCTCTATCTTTCAAGGGGAAAGATGATTTTGTCCAAGAACCGATACCCGAGGCTGCGATTAGAGAGTTGTGGAGGAGTTTAGAGGCACCCGAGGCTCGACTTTCACAGATTATACTCACTCCATTTGGTGGGAAAATGAGTGAAATCGCGGAGCACGAAACGCCATTCCCTCATCGCAAAGGGAATCTTTATGAGATTCAGTATTTGGCTTACTGGAGAGAAGAGGAAGACAAGAACATGATGGAGACAGAGAAGTATCTCAAATGGGTTGAAAGCGTTTACGATCTTATGACTCCTTATGTTTCGAAATCTCCAAGAGGAGCTTATGTTAATTTCATGGATCTTGATTTGGGGAAGTATCTTGGAAATGAGAAGACAAAGTACGAGGAAGGAAAGAGTTGGGGAGTGAAGTATTTCAAGAACAATTTCGAGAGATTGGTGAGAGTGAAGACGAGTGTTGATCCAACAGATTTCTTCTGCAATGAACAGAGCATTCCACTCCTGAAATCTGTTGATGATATCTGAAATTATCCTTTTCAAGTGCTTTCTTTTTATTTTCTTTTTCTGCAAGTCCTTTTATCAGTGAAATCATCTGTGTGTACTTGATGCTCCAAGTGTGCAATCAGTGACTGTGTTATGTGTGCGTTGAATAAAAATTTCATGGTTTAAGTGTTTAACTAAGAACAGTTTATTCAAGAGCAAGCAAGTGGAATTAGGTCACAAAACCTTTCTCAAAAGTTCAAAACCTAATGGATATCCATTGAATTTTAATAGTTTTCTTTTATTACTAAAATTGCAGAAAATTTATTAAAGTTTAATTGATATCTATCTATTAAACCTATTTTTTATTTAATTAAAGTTTTATTGTTATAAAAAAACTGAACCAATTAAAAAAAGACAATGTACAAAAAGTAAGATTTAAGTCTCTTAGAGCATGTACATCGGTATAGAGACTCACATGGGTCTCTAAACATTTAAATATTAATATTATTACATATTTTAGTTATATATTTAAATTTTAATTTTTAAATAAAACATAAACCAATCAAAATAAAACAGATGGCAAAAGAGGTTCTAAAGAAGAGACTATCGTCTCTGTTACAAATGGCTAACACTAATGTTACAAAGTCCATCATACATGTAAAAGTTAACAAAAGAACGACGTCTACACCAAACACAAAATTACAAATTGTAATTTGAGAAAACATCACTAATTATTATAAAAAAAAATCGGTTGCATCAGTTAAATAAATGATATAAGTTTGAGTTACTTATTAATGATCAATACAAAAAATTTATCAATAAACATCTATTACAATAAGTGATGTCACTACTAGTTATTTGACATCAGTTAAATAAAATTGATATTAATTTATCTTAATTTGTATCATTGAAAAAGAAAATATAAAAAAATAAAAATTAACATTAATTTTTCAAATGATACAATTTGTTTTCTTATATTTTCTTCACATCGTCAAACAAGTTCTAAGAAGAAAATTATTTTTTTATAAATAATTCATCAATTTAGAATAAGTTTAGCTAGAGTTTAGATGAAAGTAATTATTTTAACATATTTGATTAAATTAATTATTAAATACTATGTGAGATATTGTCAATATATTTACATATTATCATATAAATTGAATAATATTTCAATTAATTAAATTTAAGTATGAAAATCAACTAATTTTAACATCTACTGTTTACAACCGATGCAATTATAACATCAATTGTAACAAATACCAAGATCATTTATATTAATTGATGTAATATTAACATCATTTTTCTGTAACAAATCCTTAAACAAATTGCCTCAGTCATGTGGCATGCCTCCATCCACTCGAGTAGGATCCATTATCAGAACATAATATTCAAAATCTTCAGTTTTATTTTATGTTCGAGTTCCAATATGTAAAGTATTTTCTTGTTTGACACAAATTTTGTACATTTAATAATGTCTCTACATGTCATTTGAGTTCCCGTGATGCAAATTTTGAATCTTTGGTACTGAAATTTTGCTTTTGTTGATTTGCTTCTATGGAGAAGCCGAACTGGTGCAGTCATTTTGCTAGTCTCTTATACTGGGGTTTTGGTTCTTAGCTATTCGAGAGAGTTGGATACAATCTCTAGAAACATTGACATGATCGCCTGCCAGGTAATTATAAATCACGGTTTATTGATAGGGATGATTATAATGAGAAAACTAGAATTAGCTTGCATCCAGCTTGTTATACTGATACTTAATCTATTTTGCACCTCTTATGGTGTAGAAGGTCAGATTTTTGACCTCGCTGAGACAATTGTTACTAGTGAAGTTCCTGGTGGCTTTCCTGATGTTTCTTGAAGATATAGAAAATGTATGTTTTTTTAATTGATTTTTTTTTATCCTTCACTCAAAAACTCTACTTATGTAACTCGTCTTGAATCGCAGTACAAAAAGCTTACCAAAACCATCTCATTCTCTTCTCATAATTAAGCTAAGATATTATTGAATTGTTACTCAATGGTACTTGGTGCCACTGTAGAAAGTTTCACCTCCTCCTACAGCAAATGGGACATGTCTTTCAAAGAGTTGGTGACTAGAAAGATGATGGTGACAGGTTCGTCGAGTGGCACTGCTAATGTTATCTAACTTTTAAGAGTGAGTTGATTTAAGAAGTAGTGTTAGTCTAAGATGCATATTTTGGATAATCAATATAAAAATTATAATCATTTTTTGGATAATTTATGCAATATAAAAATTATTATATAAATCTAATTGATATATATTATGAAAATATGGTTCAAATAAATTAAATTAAATAACACAAGTTGAGAGTCATAAATGAAATAAAACAGCACTCAACATGTGCTACAAGAAAGTATATTAAAGCATTCGATTAGTGCTAGTATGCGTGAAATCTACCATGGCTCTTGATGTTCAAGCGTTTGTGAAAACATTATTAAAATCTTATTATAGCGCTTATGGTGAGGTTAGAATGCCCATTTTTCTTGTAGTGATCGTGTGGATCAATTCTAACGTCTCAGATCCTCCACAAGGTTTTTCACACTCTCTGATGGCAAATATGGATTATGTGTTGTCCCTTTTGGAATAAGAGGCTTGCAACAGAACTTGAAGATAGCTACTCCTTGGATTATATGATGTATCTTGAAAAATAGGAATGCAATGGTGTATGAAGATAATCAAGGAGACGCGGATACACTTTTGGCACATGCCCTTGAGGAATATGATATCTGAAGTAAATAGCAAGAGGTTTCAACTTTTGCTATGGTGAGTGCGATAGGTGATAATGTGCAAGAAATGTAGGCTCAAACAATCGGTAGATTTTCTGAAATGTAATATATCTGCTTCTTGGGTCAATGATGCTTACTATTGTGGTGGAGCATGGATTATTCGAGATTGTGAACTGATATACTATTCGAGAACTGAAAACATCTTCTAATGTTTAATAGGACGTCAGCTGAACTAAAATGTTTTATATGGAATCTGTGAAGTCTCAGTAATTTAAGGGCTTGATTGGTTGCACACTTCCAAGACTTTAGATAATTTTAAAGTTTTAAAAGTTATATTTTAACCAATCACATTTTAAAAGTTTTTTTTTTTATTAAAGCCTTAAAAGTCTAACTGCTATCTTTAAAAGTCTAACTGCTTTGTTTAGTTTAATTATTTTAAGTCTCTAAAATGAGAATTTCAGACTGTAGAAAATTGAGGTACGTAACAAATCATTTTAAAAGAAATTTTTGTTTTGTTAACTATTTTTAAAAGAGGTTATTTTTGAGAAAAGACTTTTGTTTTGCTAGTTAATTAATTTAAATTTAAGTACGTAATTTTAGGAATAAAAATAAATAATTCAATTAATTAAATAAAGAAATAATTGGTAGTTTAGAACATTTTTTTAAATTAATTGGCAGAATGGGCTATACACTATTCAAAATTTGCAGTTTAGGCCAACTGACACTATTTACGATTTTTTGTGTTACTAGCGTACCCTCTCTGATGTGTCGAAATTACGTAACCTGCTACTTTTTTCCTGAAAAGTAAAAACTCATATTGGCGTAATATGTGACCGAAAAAAAAAAGTTGTCTCTTCTCAACTTTTTATACCCCAAAAATCTTATAACTTGATTTTTTTATAAAAATTCCATTAAAAATTTAATATAGTCAAATATTAATCCTTAACATTTTTTTGTGAATCTACGAAGTTTAATTTTGTTATATTTTATAGATTTATAAAGTTTTATTTTATTTCATCATAATCTCGTACACTACAATATATCGTACACCACTATGTCTCTACACCGTTATATCATGTTCACCATGATGTATATAATTTTGAACTTATTAAAAAAAAAATAGTTACAAATGCTATAACGATTTTTAGAAACATTATATTTGTAGCCATCGTGTTCAACCATTTTAATGTACACCAATTCAAATTGAAATGTACATCATTTTAACTTTAAAACTATACCATTTTAAATTAGCAACATAAATTATTTCAAAATAAAAACGAAGAACCATTTCAAAATAGAAATACATGTAGCAAATTATGCATTGTCGAGTATATTCAAAATAGAAACACACATATTTTCTAATATTTCGACCCATTTAAATTGTGAGACACATGATATGAGTGAAATTGGATTTGTTTCAAATAGAAACGTACACTATTTTAATGTACACCCATTCAAATTGAAATATATATAATTTTAATGTACACCAATGACTTTTAATGTACACCAATAATTTTCAATGTACATATTTTTTACACTGTCGAATCACGTACACCATCTTTCACGTACACCATCTAATATGTATATTATTTCGTACACCAGAATTGTCTTGTACACCAACTTGTTTTGTACGCCGGCTCGCCTCGTACACCCGTCTTGTACACCGATCATGTCACATAACTCATCTTGTACACTACCATATTTTGATATCATTTAGTACACTGGCATATCTCGTAAATCATATTGTACACGTTCATATATTTACAATATTTTCATGTACACCATTTTGTTTATCGTTGACTTAATATTTGAGCAAATGATGATTTTGATATCTGTAAAATATAATAAAGTTATACTCTCTAGATTCATAAAAAGTTTTTAAAAAATAATAATTTATCATTACAATTTTATTATGATCATTTTATAACAAAATTAAGTTTAAAACAATTAAAGAAAGAGAAGAAAGAGAAAAAAAAAGAAAAAATAAGACAGAGAACACAAAAAAATAAGAAAGAGAACCCCAAAAAAAAAGGAAATGAAATGAGCTGAAATGGTCTCTTACTCTCCTGGATCATTTGTCAAGAGGAGAGAGTTTTCTATTATAAAAAGAAGCTCTATTAGAGAGATTATGGATCTACGCCTATTTAGCCAATTTTAAATAGTAAATGGCCTAAACAGCCAATTACTTTTCAAATATGTCACATTCCACCAATTAACCCTTAAATAAAATACATAATTACTGGTGACAATGGGTAATTAATTAAATAATTTAAAATTAATAATAAATTACCGTCAATTAATAAATTTATGTTAAAAAATAAACAAGAAATCACACATACAAACTAATAATTAGCACGTAATAATTGATCAAGAAAAACAACCGTGTAATAAATTTTATTTATGTTATAGCTTTTAAAGTTTTGTTACCAATCAGATTTTTCAAATTATTTAAAGTTATAGTTTATATACCTTTGTTACCAATCAGACTATCAAATATCAAACAGTTTTTACGGCTAAAATCCTTACAGTCAAAATCCTTACATGCAAAAGCTTAAAGCCAAGCCTAAAGTAAAATTTCTAACCAATCCACCCCTAAATATCATTGATGTGGAGATTTGGTCAGAGTGTAACTCTGCAACTGAGGCGATAACTAGCCACAAAAAGGGCCTTGCTACAAGTCTTTTCTTGATCAAATCGCAGGTTTGATTTCGAGCTTTAGGACCATTTTTATTTCTGATTTCTTTGTATCAAGCTAATTCAATTGTTTGAGAAATTGCAAAGAGTGTTACAAAAGAAGGGCGATTCACTTTTTTTTTTGGCTGGAGATTGTCTTGCGTGGCTTCATCACCAGGTAACAGATGAGAGATGATATTGATCCTTTGTCTTCTATCTTTATGTTTTATGCTCTGTTTTTGAATAGCTCTGTGGGTATTGAAACTTTGTTGAATCTTGTTTCTTTCTTGCTACGCATTAATCAATTTTTTATGACAAAAAAAAGAAGGAATATATTGACAAATTGATTTCTTTAGAATTAATATTTCAAAAATAATATGGTAAAATAACATAAAATTATGTCGTAGCTTAATTAATACTTAGGATTAGTAAAAAATGGTATTGAAAATTTGATATTGTAAGATTACTATATTTTTAGTAATAGTTTAGGATTTTTTGTTAAAGTTTGATAAATTTTTAGTGTAATAATGAATTTTTCTTGCAGAACTTTAAAATCTTTTACAATCATTTAAAGATTTCAAAATTATCTAAATTTCTTAGACCAAAATCTTCAAAAACTACTCTATCTGTAGTTATTGAAAAGATCTGATTATCGATCACGAATCTAACTCTTATTCGGTGATAATGATTTTTTATACTTAAATTATCTGTACTCATATTAACTGGTTTATATATTAAAAATAGTTTTTTTGAAAAATACCCTATGTATGTTTTTCAATTTGAAAACTAACTTCTTATTTTTTTAAAAAAAAATTAATATTGTTTGACTCAATTACCTTTAAACATTAATTAATAATTTTTAGAATAAATTAGTATTTTAAAAATAAAATCAATTAGTTTTTTTAAATAAAAGAAATATTTTGGAGACTGATTATATTTTATAAAAAATCTCTAAAAAATCTCTCAAAAATAGGATGAAAAGAAAAAAAAAGAAAAAAAAATCTCTAAAAATATGGTATTTAGTATAATTTGTGTGTAGGGAAGAGAAAATAATAAAACATCTTTATGTCAAAAAAAAATTTAAAATTATAATAATAATTGTAATTATTTAGAAGATCTATACTATTAATCGAGAGGGAGGGGCAAAAAAAATGGCGAGCCATTTAAACTGAATTTTAATATTTACGGCTAATACCATTGGCTAAATGTGTTAAGAAAAAAAACGTTAAGGGCATTTTTGTAACTTTCCACGAGTATCCAAGCCGATCCAAGCCGTGTATTATTGCCGACCCGGTTAAAAACGCGCGGATCCAGTTTTCGGGTCAAAATCTCGATCCAATTAAAGGAAGCGGATCCACTTTCTTTGCCAGCTTAGTATAGATGTCGCCCCGGCTCAAAAAAAAACAACCCAGTCCTCATTTTTAATGGACTTTCAATATTGTTGCAGCCCAATATATTGACTAATTTCCAATTCGCCACAAAAATAAAATTAACTCCCGCCTACATAACAAACAAATCACATTAGATCTTTCAAAATATTACTTTAAATCTTTGAAATTTATGAAATCTAACAAACTACAACCTTCGTAATATTCTCTAAAATCTAAATTTACTTATCTTTTTAAATATTATATCTCATCACAATTTTTCAATTCTAATGAATTTCGACTAATAAAGAATCTTCCTTATTATTCCTTAACTAATTCTATCACAATCTTTTCACCATAATATTTTCTACCGAATATATTTCAAAAACCCTTTGCTACTCGATCCAAGCCAACTCATATAAATAATTAGCCACCCTAACATCGATTTCTCATTCAATTTTCAAAACTCTTTTAAACCCTAAACATAAATAAGTTATGGCAAAATGTGAAGGGTGATGACAAAACTTTTGTTCTCATCCGATTTGCTAAAATCAACATTTTAAAGGTTAAAGTTTCTGAATTTTTATGTTGTATTTATTAATATTTGAATACTAATATTATTTATATATATCTATATATATAGGAGACATAAGTATAACTAATGCTTTTGAGGCTTCTGATGTGTTGATCAATCCTTTGGACTATCCAGAATTTGAAGAACTAATGACCATGTAAGGATCTCTGTCATCTATTGTATTCTGTTATCATATACTTAAATATCTTAAACTAACTATAAAAGCTTTTTTATGAATAAGACTGTAATGTTTTAAGTTTTCATCTTTACTTTCAAAGATTCAGCAATCAATAAATAAGACTTCTCATTTTTATTTCAGTTTATAGTTTCAACTTAATTTTTATATATCTTCTTCTCACTAAACATGAAAACGATTCCAAACAAATTTGAGAATTGCAAACATTAAAACGTATAAATGGTTTGTGTTATTACCTGTTATGAAAAATATTTGCATTTCTGAACTCATCAGTTGGTCTGTATATCCTTCCATTTGTAGGATCCTCCTGTCACTAAAATAATTACAAAGGTCAATCATCAAGCATCAAGTAAACAAATTACAGGTTAACAATCTCTGTAAATTAACCTCTTTAAAAAGCTACGATTTTGAGTAAAGAGTTGGTCTTTTACAGAAAATCAAGTCATTGTAGCATTGTTTATATATGGAAAGTTGAAATAGATTATTTTCAGTGAATTGAGTTTAGCAAAACTGTAATGGTTAGTGAAATTGATGTATCATAATACTGGAGCAATATGTAACCAGTTTAGAAAAACATGAAAAATTCGGAATGCAAAAATACATAAACCAAGTCATACATCAGTGACTTCAGCTCTTCTTCCTTAAAAAAACCAGATCATACTTCACATTTTCAGGAATGCAAATAGTACCAAAACTGTAGTGTTGAGTGAAATAGATGTATGATACTAATGGAGCAATATGTAACCATTTTAGAAAAACTTGAAAAATCCAGAATACAAAAATACAGAAACCAAACCGAAAACTCAAAATCTTTATATCAAACCATTTCAAACCAACTTTTTTGATATGCATTACAAAGGCTTACCTCTAAAGAAAATATGCTGTTCTTGGCTCCAGTTTTGTAAATTGAGGAGTTGTATTGATGACAATCTTCAGGACAATTGATTCCAATTTGTTGTTTCTCGCAAAATTAAACAATTGAGGATACGAAAAAACAAAATTTTTAAAAACAACGATAATCATATACAAAATATTATCGACTTACAGAAATTGAGTTATGAGATAATCCCAAAAACAACACCAATTTAGTTATCACGCATTTTACTTCTCAATTTCAAAATCAAAACCTTACAACCCCAATAAACCAATGAATTAGAAGAAAAACAATTGATCAAAGTACGATTAACAAAGATTCGATTATTTCATCAAATAATAACCTAATATGAATAGGTATGTTGACAATTACCTTTTGAGACTTGCATGCTTCGTCTTTGCATAAACAATCTTCGGAGACTTGGAATTCATAAGTTCCATTAACGACTTGGCCTTCGACTTCGAATTGATAAGTTCGATTAATGACTTCATCTCAGACATCGACAAAATCGGAAGTGAGAATAATCGATTTTGCTGTCGGATTTGTTTTTTTTTTCATTTTCTGATTTTTTGTTTGTTTTGCCGACAGGTTTTTTTTTTTCACTGGAATGATCTGAATTGCCGACATGTTTAGATCTGGCATTTGTTTCTTTTTTTTTGTCATTATTTCAAAATCAATTTTTTTCATAACATTTGGGTTATTCATGTAAGTAACCATCACCTGCCTCTGCTACTGCTACAAAGCCACAAAATAATTATAAAAATTACCCTCTTCTCTAACATAAAAAAACACACATAATTATTATAAGATAATTAACATAAAATAACAAATTTTTAATTTTTAAAATATAGCATCCGAGCATAACATGAATTACTAAATTTTATTTTAGTATTACTAAATTTTTAATGTCCACAATTAATAGTATAGATTTACCATTTTTAAAACACTTTAACTTTTTTACATATATAAAATAACTACTTACATACATCAAACAAATACATAATATTAATATGTATATATAATACCTACACTAACATGAAACATGTAACATTAAAAAAATATATCAAATAAACATAGAGTTTTAAAACTCCAAAATAAAATAATATAAACAATAACAAAATTAACAATTCACATATACCATATATAAAATACAAAAAAAACTAACAATTTAAGTACTTCAAAAATTACAAATTTATAAAATATAGAACCCGGGCGCAGCACGGGTTATTAATCTAGTTTGTTTTTATTTACAGATAAACTTTTAAAAGTTATTATACTAATTGTCATTATTTAGATTTTTCAGAGATATTTTAGAGATTTTTAAATAAAATCTGTCTCGAGATTTATTCTCCACAAAAAAATAAATATTTATTTTATCTACAAAACAAAATAATTGATTTTATTTTTAAAAATTGATTTATTCTAGAAATTATTAATCAATGTTTTAAGGGTATATTAGTCAAACAACATTAAATTTTAAAAAACAAAAAATTGAGAAGGTATTTTTCAATTGATAAACATAAATAGGGTATTTTTCTAAAAATTTTCCTATTAAAAATACATTACAGAGATAAATTTTCTCTGAGAAAGAGATTTCTAGTGTACCGAAAATTCTTCTTTCTCTCTCTTCTCTCTTTCAATCTTTCATAGAGAGACTAAATTATCTTTCTGAGAGAGAAGTTTCTCTTTTGTTGTATATAGAACTCCGACTTTATGTCGGTTCCATCTCCGGTTTTGTGCCGGTATATGTTCTGGCCTTGTGTCGGATTGGTCTCTGGTTTCGTGCCGGTTTATTTTCCTTTTCTTTGTCTGGCTATTTTTTCCTCACTCCCGGTGATTCTTAGTCAATTTCTATCTTTTCTTAGATTATTCACACTGTTGATTTGGAGTCTCTTGGATGTTTTAAGTCCATCTCCTTCCATAGATTGATGGCAAATCGGACCTCTAATCAAGGTCTGGGTTCAATTGATATTAGAAGAGATCCCGAAGCTGAAGATGATTCGAATCTCTGTTGGAGCTAGACATCGGAAATTCAGCCGTAGAAGTCTTACGAGTGAATCTGGAGATCTGAAAACTTGGTTTCTCTGTTGCTTCAGAACACCGGCCGACGACGGCGGTGTTAATAATATAATATTTTTTGCATGTGTCAAATATCCTATTGATCGTTCGACACGTGTCCTGATCTCGTTAATTATAATTTTGACATGTGTCAAACTCTCGTGAGTATAATTCAAGTTTATATAATAAAATTATATTTTTTTTTAAAAAAAATTTATAATATTATACCCATGGTAAAATTCGTTTTAGATCCGCCCCTAATAGCATATGTAAAGTAAGAGAATGTGTTTGAGAACTTGATGATCGTATTGATTCACATACGTACAACTTATATACTTGATAGAGATAAGGACTAACTACTTCTATCTTTATCCTAATGTGATTCACATTTATCTCTAAATATACATATTGATATTCTCAGGAAGGTTCTAGAACTCTCTAGATCCTAACACTCCCCCTCAAGTTGGTGCGTGTAAATTTGAAATGCCCAACTTGGACAAAACAAATTTCACATCCACCGAACTTGTCGGGAACATTCTTAACACCAGAAATAAAAGGCAAAAAATCCAAAACACCAAATGCTGGATGTCCCTATCTCCTATGCCACAAGACTTGATCTTCACCAGCTTTAATCTTGTGAGCTCTGGCGACTGAAACATCTCGATAAAAATACACACCATCCCGTTCTTCACCGGCGCCAATCAGCGTCCTCGTAAACCGGTCCTCTAAAATACACAACGTATCAGTAAAAATAGCAAAACATCATGTTTGCTTCAACAACTTTGCAACAGACAACAAAGTGCAATTTAGACTTGGTACAAAGAGAACATTCTCTAAAACAATCGACTGTGACAACGCCAATGCACCACACTGTGTCGCCATAACATGACTATCATCCGCAAATCTTACTGGGCATGCCACAATATCACGTAAATTAGTAAGAACAGAAACATCTCCCGTCATATGATGTGAAGCTCCCGTGTCAAGGATCACTTCACCCGTTTTATCCTTACCCTTTAGACGTTCCGGAACTGGGGTTGGCCGTTGTTGTTCAAGTAAACTTGACAACGATTCCCATTGCTCATTGGTGAAATTTGGGAACGGCGCACCTTGAGCCACATGAGCTCGGAACTGTCCCTTGCCACGGCCACGGTTAGAACCTCTACCACGCGAGCTGTTACCACGGCCACCATCTTGATTACGCTCAGACCACCATTCCGGAAACCCAATGATTTGCCAGCAGTCTTTTTTCTCGTGTCCGGTACGTCCACAATGGCTACACACAACACGCTCACGTCCCCGAGCAACGGCTACACTGGCTCCTTCCGAGACAATCATGTCTGTTGAGTTAGACTGTTCTGATTTAGCCACAAAGCCCACAACATCTTGCTTTACGTCAGTGCGAAGAGTGCTTAGCCGACGTTCTTCTCTCACAACACGTTGGTAAGCGCTGTTTAGATCAGGTAACAGATCCATCCCGATAATGTTAGTACACACATTACCAAAGCGTGATTCATCTAATCACATAAGAAATTGATGAACACGTTCCTCTTCATATTTTTTTCCAAACTTATCACTTGCACCGCAAGTACACACCGGAACCAGATCATAATTGAGAAGCTCCTCCCACTTGGATGAAAGTCTCCCAAAGTAGTCCATGACACTCTGACCTTGTTGCCTACACGAGACAAGTTCTGACTTTAGTTGATATACTCGTACAGAGTTACCTACCGAGTAACGTTTCTGCAGATCACACCAAAGCTTATGAGCATCGGTGGTGAACGTCACTGTGGAACGAATTTTAGGTGATATCGTCGCACCAATCCACCCCACAATCATTGAATTAACTCTGGTCCACGCCTCTCTTTTCTCTGCATCATCTGTCGGTATGGAAAGAGTACCGTCAATAAACTCGTTCTTTCCCTTTGCTCGGAGTGAGTTTTCAAGGTTTCTTGCCCACTCTTCATAATTCTCACCGGTGAGTACTACCGGCGAAATCACAGCACCTGGGTTATCAGAAGGATGAAGAGAATAAGGGTCGTTTTTGTATGATTCTTTCGCACCGGTCGTAACAATCTCGGAAGTCATGGTTACGAAGGAAAAAAAAAATAGGAACACGATTTTTGTTTTTTTCTTGGATTGTTTACTCAAGCTCTGATACCATGTAAAGTAAGAGAATGTGTTTGAGAACTTGATGATCGTATTGATTCACATACGTACAACTTATATACTTGATAGAGATAAGGACTAACTACTTCTATCTTTATCCTAATGTGATTCACATTTATCTCTAAATATACATATTGATATTCTCAGGAAGGTTCTAGAACTCTCTAGATCCTAACAGCATCTATTGATTTTAGCTAGATCCGCCCCTGATGGCATCTATTGTCCAATTTTCATCGAAGATAAAAAGTACATACGTGTTAGCTGATGTTAAAACAACTGATCGAATCGAAGCAAATTTAGTGTTTGTCTAATGGTGTCGATATAATTGTGAAATTTAGCTGATTTTGTTTTACCATTTAGAGCCAAAAACTAATAAAAGAATAATTGAACTAGTGATGCTCTACTATACACGTGTTAATTAAGAAAAGATGTATTATTTGTTACGGAGCGCTCGGTATGGCAGCAACCCTTTCGCGACAAAGCATCTCAGAACTCAATTTATCCTATAGTGGTGGTGGGGGCACGAACAAAAATCTCATTTTATCCCGTACGTACTGGCCTACTCGTAACTCATAAGTCACAACTCCATTATCTTTTAAATATAAAACTCCTGCCATACGCAATAATTCAAGGTGACTAGTTTTTCATTTTAATTTTAATTATTAATAAACTACAAATATCATAATATATATAATTTATTGTATATATAGGGATAATGGACAAAGATTTAATATCTGTAAAGAAAATAAGGATATTCTAATAATAAAAAAGAGAAAATTATTTCATATTTATAGAAATTATAGATGATTGATGATTTACAATTGATCAAACTCGATCGTTTATATAGAAGTAAACTGATAACTTATTGTGCATGTATTGTGACAGTGGACTACATATTAATTTCTTACAATACATGCATGTGTTTGTTGTGTTGTCTCTTTATTGACTTTTACAAATTACAACACTTTTCTTTATATTCCAGTATGACACTTGTCTTTTCTGTTATAACTTTGTTGATTTTTCGGAAAACTTAACGTAAAAATCATATGTTTTTCTTGAACTATAACACATACGTTCATAATTAATTATGGTGCATAAAGTTCAAGACCTAATAATATAAAATTTATCACAATTATGTTTGTAAATGTCCCTTCTTGCTTAAGGGATAATGTGTGTTTGGACTGGTCTCAATTACCATAAACAGTACTTTCCGTTTTTGTATTGCTATCTTTCACAACCATACTTCTTAATTTATATTATTTTTATTCTGGTATTACTTACTGCTTTTTTCCCACAAAAAAGTTTGTATGTGTTACCTATCAAACATATCAAACAAAATCGTATCTGTTATATATTTAATCTCCTTAATTCATTTCATGTATATAGTAAGTAATGGTACTAGAGTAACACTGAAACTAACGTTCTCATTATTTATGAAATTTCATGCACATTAATATCCCCTTTTGTTTAACATTTTTATTCTTATATATTATTTTAACATTTTCGCATCATGAGGAGAAAGTTCTTTCAACGAATATTGTGACTGAAGGACGTTTTCTCTATTTTTATAATTTGGGGATTTTTTTTTCCGATTTGAAAACTATATAGGGTCCATAAAGTAATTAGTTGCTTCTCTACTCTTCCCCTATAAAATAACTCAATCTCCACACATACTATACCATCATCACTTATCTTAGAAATGGAGTTCTCAATCTCAAGCTCTTTGATCACTCTTTTACTCCTTCTACTAAGTCTTTCTCCTCTCGCTTCTCTTGTTTCAGCTCATCGCATTAACCACCAAGAATTTCTTAGTTGTATATCTCGCCGGATTAATGACAACACCGTCGAATCCGAAGTCATACACACCTCCAAAGATTCTTCCTTTTTCTCCATCTTGGATTCTTCCATACAAAATGCAAGATTCTCAACTCCACAAACACCTAAACCGGTCACAATCATCACTCCGGTTAAAGCAAGTGACGTTCAAATCACGATCAAATGCGCACGGCTGTACAAAATCCATTTAAGGATTCGAGGCTACGGTCATGCTTACGAAGGTTTATCTTACATCGCATACAACAAACCATTTGTCATCATCGATTTGAGGAATCTTCGTTCTATATCACTAGACGTAGATAACCGGACCGGTTGGGTTCAAACCGGAGCGACGATTGGAGAATTGTACTATGAGATTGGGAAAACAACCAAATCTCTTGGTTTTCCGGCCGGTATTCACCCAACCGTCGGCGTCGGAGGACAGTTTAGCGGTGGAGGTTATGGCACATTGCTTAGAAAACACGGTTTAGCGTCGGATAACATAATCGATGCACTTGTGGTCGATGCACGTGGGAGGATTCTTGACCGACAAGCAATGGGCGAGGATTACTTTTGGGGGCTTCGTGGAGGCGGTGGAGCGAGCTTTGGTGTTGTGCTATCATGGAAGATCAAACTAGTCGATGTCCCGTCCACTTTAACCGTGTTTAAAGTCCAGAAACCATCGGAGAAAGAGGCCGTTAGGATCATCAATAAGTGGCAGTATGTTGCGGATAAGGTTTCTGATGATCTTTTTATCAAGACAACAATGGAGAGATCGAAAGAAAACGCGGTGCACGCTTTGTTCACTGGACTTTATCTTGGTCCGCGGAGCGATTTATTGACCTTGATGAAAGAAAAATTTCCAGAATTACATCTTGAGATTGAAGATTGCATAGAGATGAGTTGGATTGAGTCTGTACTTTGGTTTGCTGATTTCACTAAAGGAGAACCACTAGGTGTTCTTGCAAATCGGGAGCGTACATCTCTATCTTTCAAGGGAAAAGATGATTTTATCCAAGAACCGATACCCGAGGCTACGATTAGGGAGTTGTGGAAACGTTTAGAGGCACCTGAGGCTCGATTTGCGCAGCTTATATTCACTCCATTTGGTGGGAAAATGAGTGAACTCGCAGAGAATGAAACACCATTTCCTCATCGCAAAGGGAATCTTTATGAGATTCAGTATTTGGCTTATTGGAAAGAAGAGGAAGACAAGAACAGGACGGAGACAGAGAAGTATCTCAAATGGGTCAAGGGAGTTTACGATTTTATGACTCCTTATGTTTCGAAGTCTCCAAGAGGAGCTTATGTTAATTTCATGGATCTTGATTTGGGAAAATATCATGGAAATGAGAAGACAAAGTACGAGGAAGGAAAAAGTTGGGGAGTGAAGTATTTCAAGAACAACTTCGAGAGATTGGTAAGAGTGAAAACGAGTGTTGATCCAACAGATTTCTTCTGCAATGAACAGAGCATTCCACTACTATAATCTGTTGACGATATTGAAATTATCCTTTGAAGTGGTTTTTTTCTTTTCTTCTTCTGTGAGTCCTTTTCTCAATAAATCATCTGTGTGTTCTCCCAACTGTGTAACTTTTATGTATGTGTAATTGTGTGTTGGATAAAGAGTGAATGATGCTTTTATTTTGTGACTCCATAAGCTACCAAGGTATTGTAATGGATCAAGCTTGGATGCTTCATCATAGTTTTCACATGTTCTTATCTTCTTCCTTTGATCTGATCTTTGATTTATAGGTCATAATCTTAATCGGTTTCTTTTAATAATAGTGATTTGAATCTGAATCATATACGCTCTTTGCTCTAAAATAGAGATTAAGTTAAATATATATACGGACACTTAGACACTAGGAAACAAAGTTTCTATCCAACTCTGTATGTAGTTCTTTGCTAATATTAATATCCGTCTTAAATTTTTAGAGGTAATCGAAAAAAAAAAATTAGTCGCTACAAAAGCTTATTTCCCAAAATTTTATTTATTAAAAATGATTTTTAATAATTACATTTTATCTTTAAATTTATGAATTATTATTATTATTATTATTATTATTATTATTATTATTATTATTATTATTATTATTATTATTATTATTATTATGTTACTACATCCTGTTTAAATTTATGAAATATAATATTATTATTATATATATAAAATATAATATTTATTATTACATCCGGTATATATATATGTAATGTTCTGAAAGAAAGAGAAAATGATTGAGATTAAGTGAACGATTATGTACAGTGGTAGAGGCGGAGTTTTATTTGACCAGGGTCATAAAAAGACATTAATAGATGATTGTTGCTTAAAAAAAAAATGACTGATAGATGACTCAAGTAAATAAAGAGTATGTGTTACATTTTGGGTTTGCAATGAGAAAAAAGAAGTCTCATTTCTTTAGTTACTAATTTTGTTTTTTAACTCATGATATTTTACTGGGTCGCAAACTATTTAAACATAACTTAACTAATAAATGAAATAAAACTATGAGATCATAAATTATAAATTTTAATGGGGTCAAATATTTTTTCGTCATAATTTTTTTTCCTTTAAAACCATAACAAATTAAAAAAAAATTAGTTGGGGTCAACTGACCCCTTACCCTTCAACTACCTCCGCCCCTAAGTATGTAGTATGTCAATAAAAATTTTGATCATTTACTTAAATGAATGTATTATTTTGCCAAACAAATATCTTTACAGTATATATGGTGCACCACTTTTAACTATATATTTTTAACAAAATACCACTTTTAACTTTACACAAAGAATAACACTTATAGTCATAGATATATAAGACATACTGATAAATTCATTTTTCCTAATCGAGCCAGTTTGTTGGCTATTGATCGTTATCTCGTCTTGTATGCATCTCTCCCAAACACCGCCAAATCGATTGATTCATTGATAAATGTCAAAAATCATATTTTCATTTTCTTAATATATTTTTCATATTTGTATCCTCTCTTTAACCCATAATAATACGGTGCAACACTTAAAATAAAGGTACATAACTATATCCTTGCTTTTTAGATTTCAAAATTTATCA
This sequence comes from Barbarea vulgaris, assembly GCA_963667165.1. Taxonomy (NCBI): domain Eukaryota; kingdom Viridiplantae; phylum Streptophyta; class Magnoliopsida; order Brassicales; family Brassicaceae; genus Barbarea; species Barbarea vulgaris. The sequence goes on from OY763891.1 coordinate 2,833,498, forward strand.
AAAACAAACAAAAGAAAAAACTGTATCCTTGTCCATTTGATATATAACAGTATAAATACATTAAAAAATGAAATTATCTATCATCACGTGTTTTTGTATCATACAAAACGCTATCACGAAAATAATACATATATTTTCTAACTCTGTATATTCCCGATTTTTTTTTTTTTGAACGTCTTCTCTGTATATTCCCGATTATTATTCAAGAGTATTTGCCTATTTGGTGGTCCATATAACAAGTTATCTATCATATATAGGTGTGATTTTTCCTCTGACTTCAATGTTTAAGCTTTAAACGAAAATTAAAAATCACATCAACCTTCTTAGTGTATTAGTTATGTTAGTCATTTTTTTAAGTCCGGTCCCATGTTAGTGTATTAATTATCACTAATCCTTTAGTTTTGTTAATTAGGAAATTCACCGGATAGGTTTGGCAGGCATTTTGGCTTTTAGTGGGTAGGTTTCTGACGAATCATGTCGGACAGGATAAACGACATATGTTTTAACATCCTAGCTCCAACCATAACTACATCGCAATATTTTGTTTCCACAACATAATTTTAGTTATTGAATCTAAACTCACTCCTTTATTAATTTGTTGATTATTTACATAGAAGTATCTTACCCACCATGTTATTACAAAATTTTGAAGTAAGAAACTTTTCTTGTTTAATTTATTCTCTCTAATCAGTTATGTTCTTTAATTTTGACACAATACCTAATTTAATTTTTTTTATTCAACAGGGTCTGATGTAGGCTTGGATATAAAACCTAAAATCTTAAAACTGAGCCAAAAAATCTGATTCAGAAATCAAACCGAAGAATCATAAAATCCTAACGGATTCTCAATGTTTATATCCGATTTATCTGAACGGAACCACCAAAAACCAAACAGTATAACTGAAAACCCGAAATAAATTTGTATATCCAAAAATATTAATTATATTTAGTTATAATTTTATATCTAAAAATATCTAGTTATATTTGTCAAAATTATATAATTTTTTTGCAAAAGTTAACCAAATTTAATTAAAGTTGAACCAATTTTTATTAAAATTGAACAAATTCTTAGATTTTTAAAACCCGAAAATCAAACCAAAACTGATCTGAATCCGCAACTATCCGAACAGAACCTAACCGAAACCCGAATGCCCATGCCCACTAATTATTAACCAAACCAAATATTGAACTTTGAACCATTTTAAACTAGGTTATCAATAAAAAATTTCAGTTAAAATCGGTAGATGGTATAGAATTCACATTCCATCATGTTTTTAAATAAAAATTCGAGCTAAAAATTAAATGTTGTCAGAAATCTCTCAAGTCGCACACGTTCTTCAATAACACACCTACCTAAATTACTACATCCAATTATTGTAGTTTATTGGCTGACATCTGTTTTATACAAAAAGATAAATTTAACCGATATATACCAACTTGATATAATATAATAAAACCAACATAAACTTCTTCTTCAGATCCGTCTAATCTAATCAACTGAGGAATAGAGATTAATCTGTATGATTTCAGTTCTTCACTGTACTGCATTCATAGATGGAGTTGTTGAGCTTTATGCTTCATCTTTTTATAGATTCTCTTCTATTGAATCTTTCTCTTTCTCATATTCCTTTGATTTCAGCTCATCGTACTAACCATGAAGACTTTCTCAGGTGTCTATCTCACCGAATAAACGACAACACCATCGAATCAAGAATCATACACACATCTAAAGACCCTTTGTTTTTCTCAATCTTGAATTCTTCAATACAAAATCCAAGATTCTCGGTTCTCGAAACACCTAAACCGGTCTCAATCATCACACCGGTTCAAGCCACAGATGTTCAATCCACGATTCAATGCGCACGGCTTCACGATATCCATATCAGGACTCGTAGTGGTGGTCATGACTACGAAGGCTTCTCGTACATCGCCAAAGAAATACCGTTTGTTGTCATTGATTTGAGAAATCTCCGGTCTATATCACTAGACGTAGATAACCGAACCGGTTGGGTTCAATCCGGAGCTACAATTGGGGAATTGTACTACGAGATTGGGAAATCGAGCAAATCTTTAGCTTTTCCGGCGGGTCTTTTCCCAACGGTTGGCATCGGAGGACAACTCGGCGGTGGAGGGTACGGTACGTTGATGAGAAAATACGGTTTAGCTGCGGATAATGTGATTGATGCTCATATTGTTGATGCGAACGGAAGGTTTCTTGACCGACAAGTCATGGGTGAAGATTTCTTCTGGGCTATCCGTGGAGGCGGAGGATCGAGCTTTTGTGTTGTCATATCATGGAAGATTAGATTAGTCGATGTTCCGTCGATAGTAACGGTCTTTAACGTCGTGAAAACATCGGAGAAAGAGGCTATCTCGGTCATCAATAGGTGGCAGTATATTGCGGATAAAGTTCCTGATGATCTGTTCATTAGAGCTATGTTGCAAAAGGAAACTGAAGTATATGCTTCATTCCCGGGACTTTATCTCGGTCCGGTAAGTGATTTATTAGCGTTAATGGAAGAGAAGTTTCCGGAATTAGGTCTTGTGATTGGAGATTGTAAGGAAATGAGTTGGATTGAGTCTGTTCTCTGGTTTATCAAAGAAGAATCAATGGATGTTCTTGCGGAACGAAAGCGAACCTCGAGATCTTTCAAAGGAAAAGACGATTTTATCGAAGAAGCGATACCTAAAGCCGCGATCCGGGAGCTTTGGAGACGATTCAACGCGCCTGAGGCTCGACTTGCAAAGATCATACTCACTCCATTTGGTGGTAAAATGAGTGAAATTGCAGATTACGAAATACCATTCCCACATCGTAAAGGTAATCTTTATGAGATTCAATATTTGGCTTATTGGAGAGAAGAAGAAGATAAGAACAAGACTGACACAGAAAAATATTTGAGATGGGTAGAGAGTGTATACGAATTTATGACTTCTTATGTATCGACATCTCCAAGAGGAGCTTATGTTAATTTTAGAGACATTGATTTGGGAATGTATCTTGGGATGAATATGAAGACAAAGTACGAGGAAGCAAAGGTTTGGGGAGTGAAGTATTTCAAGAACAATTTCGATAGATTGGTTAAAGTGAAAACAAATGTTGATCCAATGGATTTCTTCTGCGATGAACAGAGTATTCCAATTATGAGTACTCCAATTCTGAAATCTGTAGATGTTATTTGAAGATTTCAAATTTATGAGTTTTTTTTCTTTCTTTTTCAATTGGTAATTTAATTTTAGTTGAATAAACGAACCAATTCATAATAAACCAAAGTTTTTGGTAAAAGATTTGTTCCAAATATTCATAACAAAGGTGCCAATTCTCTTGGACAGAAGTGGTCTAGTCTAGTCCAATCGGACTAATATTATTGCGGTTTATAATGCACAAAAAGTGAAATAAAGGGAAATGATTAACATGTCGTATTCATTCATAATTTTTCTGACGACAAAAAAAAATATTCCCCATCCAAAATAAAAAGGGTAGATATTCTAGGTGGTTTATTTGCTATACAGGCATATGAAACATACTGAATTAGCATCAATAATTTATTGCTCTTTCACTTCTCTATTTTAAAAGAAGGGTAAAAAAAATTGCAGTTCGAATACCGACTAGGAAGAGGTGACTAATAATATATAGTACGTAGACATTTAGGTCCGACTGGTTTAAACGTAGCAGCGTGGATGCAGTTGTGGATGCAGTCGTGGAATTTTGCGGAAACGGACGATTACGATTTTAAGTGTTATTGAGTGGTTTATTCGATTACTTAAAACCTACTAAATCATATATAATGTATCATTTATATATTAAAAAACTTAAAAACCCAAAATAGATTTATTTTAGAGAAATTCCCTCAAATAGCATCAAATGATGTTTTTGTTCCATAATTGGCACATATTTTTATTTAGGACAAAATAGCATTTTATAAGGTTAATAATTTAATATTTTTTGTTTGGGTTGATTATATTAGTATTTAGGGTATAGTTTTTAGGGGGTAGGAGATAAGATTTAGGGTTTAGGGCTTAGGGTTTAGGGTTTAGAAAACCCTAAACCCTAAATCCTAAACCTTAAAAATCTGAGTTTAAAAATAACCTTTAATAAAAATGCTATTTTTGTCCAAAATGAAAATGTGTGCTAAATATGTCACAAAAACTATAATTTGTGCTATTTTTGAGAATTGCCCTTTATTTTAAATAAATATAGAATAACTAACTTAAAATATTTATTTTAAAAGGACTAGAACATTTTTTTTACATGCCATAATTATTGTCATAGTTTCAAATATATTTTACTTTCGCTAATATATATATATATATATATATATATATATATTTTACGGCTATATATATATATACATTTTGTTTTCTTTCCTTCTAAAGATTTTATTAATGATTGGAATATTATCATTGTTTACATTTTACAAGAGGGTAAAGAAATACAGGGCATGTATGATACAAACAATATCAAGTATATAAGAATTTGGTATAATAATATTTGATAAAAAAGTAAAATTTGTATTTATTTATTTATTTTATTTTTTTGTGACATTAAGATTCAGACCGAAATTCTAGGTTCAGAAACAACTTTAATTTTTTTTTGGGAATATCCTTCTTCTCAAGCAGCATGCTCATCTCTTTCAAAAAAATCACTAGACAAAAGCTACTTGATAAAATTTGTTAAGTTTAGAAAAAAGTAAAAATTTGTAGTAATTTTTTTTGAAACACTAATGAAAAAAAGTTTTGATTTAGAGCCATTTCAAGCGGCAGAAAATAATACAAAATAGTTTTTTTTTTTTTTTTTTTTTTACATCAATACAAAATAGTTTTCATGATAACATATTAACAATCAGGGGCGGATCCACTAAAGAAGGAGGGATCACATGATACCCTTAAAAATATATAAATATCTTATAGTTCACCTAAATTACTAAAATTCCTCTGGAATAATTGGTATTGCCTAAAGAGCTGACACCTCTGGAATAATTGTACAACTTTTTCTCTACTCATTATGAAATACATATTGTTTTAAGATATTTTATATTCAATTTTCATTTATTTTGTGTTTGTTTCATATTATTACATAATAAAATATATAATATATTCAGAAAAAAAAATCTTTGTATTTTGATACCCTTAAAAATAATTTTTGGGTCCACTACTGTTAACAATCATATAAATATTACGTTTATATCATATAATATTTATATTATGATATAAACGTAATATTAATATGAGTGATAGAAAAAAACCAATCAACTCTTTAGACAGCACCCGAGCTTCAAATTAGCACCTAACCATTAGTAAAACTAGGTGATGACCAGCGTGGACATGCAAATTTACGTATTATTATATATTTTTGAAACTGTAAATAATATAATATTTTAAATATTCTGTTTGACGCAAAAATTCAAGAATTATGTCATATGTTGGACCTATGTTAACTAAAAACATGTTCAACACTATTTATTTGAGATATGTTTGTATCATTTCTATTCCAAAATCATCTAGGAATTTTGGACGTCATGATCAACCTTGCATGGCTTGTATTTGGGATAGCTTCCATTGCTGCAATATACTAATGAAGCAAGCAATGCTTTCGAAGTTGCACCCTTGTTAACTTTTAATTGATAGGTTTGAAGACCAAATGATGCCCAATAACGATTTGACACTTACCGGATGACAGGATATAAAGGTGTCTAAATCATCTTTTGATCTCCAATGTTCAAATTGATAGAGCTTAATTTTATTTTTTAATGTTCTTCACCATAATTCTTTCTTCTACTCTAAATTTTTTTTTTATATAAGAAAGGAATCGAACAAATCCTCATTTGCCATTCATGTTGTTGAATAACGATTCAATAGTTAAATTAGGTTGATATTACTTTGGTTCTCGGATCAATAATTATGATTCCAGGGATTTGAAGAAGATGGAAAGAATAAACTAAATAATTTAATTGGAGTTATTTTTTTATGTTTTTTTTTCATTAGCTAATGTATCATGGAGATATACTCATACTCACCCTTTATATAATAGATATCGGATTGAACTATATATTGTTTCTGTTTTTTTTTTTGCACTCTATGTATTGTTTGTTGTTTCTTTGGCACTCTATGTATTGTTGATGTTTATAGACCACACATAAAGTGAAAAAAAAAAAAAAAAAGGTGAAATCAATGGAAATTATAATTAACATGTCCCACACACTCCATTCCATAATTGACATATCCCAAATACTCCCTTCCACACATTTCCCACGCTCATTTTGGTTTCTTTATACATATAATGTCGTTTTGTGGAAAAAAACAATAAAAAATTCATTTACTATCGTTATCTGATCATTGAGCATGATTCATAATTTGACAATTAGACTCAATTATTTGAAAACGATCGTCATAATCCATTACTCCCGTCACCTGTGAACGGGTTTGTTAAGTTTTGAACTGGTTCCAATGTTTGATATTGCAAATTTCTGGTTATGCTGACCGGTCCACATCTACCCACCAAATAAAAACAAATTGACGAAATTGGCGGGGTTTGACCAGCATAGACCCTTTAGGATTTTCTACATCTCATCAAAAAAGTCGACCTAATTACCCAACCGCAACAGAACAAAACCGTGTCGGTATATGGGATTTTTACCAAACACATCTAACAAAAGTCGTGATCTTGTGTTCGTTTCTAATACATGATATTCTTTATTTATTAATATCTTGTTTCGTTTCGTCTAAATTAACATACTCCCTCTGTATCACAAAGATTGATTTTCTGAAGTATTATTTTTGTATCAAAAAGATAAATTTCCTGTAATGCATTTAGTGTAGTTATAGTTATTAAAAAAAGATAAATAGAATAAAAAAATAAGATTAACTTTTTTCTATTTCCTAGGAACATTTATTATTTTTCTTAATTTTGGTGAAATCCTCAAAAAATCAATCTTTCTGATACAGAGGGAGTATATTTTTACCACTATCTACTCTAAATTTTTAGTTAGATATTAGGTAAAATTATTCACGGAGCAATACTCCGAAATTTCATGAGATAGATATCATGATTTTTACCCTCTCTTGTTTTTTCTAAGGTTACGGATTTTCTTATATTTCACCAGAAAATTGCCTAAATATCGACTTTATTATATTCATCTATTTATAAACATACCTAAATGTATATATTTATAAATCTGAAGCAAATATATATTCGTATTTTGAAATTTCAATTTTTATCATTCAACAAGTTTCTAACAAACATTATTGTTTAACATATCATACTTTTACATTATTCCATATTTTTTCAAACTGAATTGAAAATTCGAAACAGAAAACAGCTAAAATCACGGATATCACGAACATTTTGCCACTTACGATTCCAGTTTTCTACAAACACAAACTGCAACGTTTTTTAAACATAAGAGGAAAAAAATGTATCTCAGCTTCACGTCACGTCACGTCACTTGAATTTTTTTTGCCATCACATTCGTCGTCATTGACCTTTAAAAATCAACGATCGATTTCATATTTTCCAAGTATTTCTAAATTCTTGACTTAGTCTCAGTCTCAGTCTCCACCTTGAAACATAAGTTGGTAAGTTTCTTAAGAGTGGCTTTGGTTCGTTTCAACTTTAAATGGCACTGAGTTTGTATGCTATCATTTAAATCAACAATCCATTATGAAAATTTTGACTTTGTTCAGTTTTGGTAATTATGTTGATAACTTTATATTAAAAGTTTAGGCCTTTGGGCAATAATTCTCATAGAGAAGAAACAAAAGTTTTACATTTGTGGAAACTTTTGGAATGAACGTGTAAAAAGTTTTTAACTTTTCTTCCACTATTAATACACTGCATTTTGCAGTTGCTGTAGGATCAAACTCAAAGAGTGGCAAATAATAAAACCGAAGAACTTCCAAAAAGAGAGAATGAGAATCTCTAAACCATCCCCTGCATTTTCATTTCTTTCGATTTTGGCCTTATATTTTTCATTTTACACCGTAACACCAACTTCTTCATCAGCCTCTCTCCAAGATCAATTCATCAACTGTGTCAAAAGAAACACACATGTTTATTTCCCAACCGAGAAAACGTTCTTCGCTCCTGCGAAAAACGTCTCTATGTTCAGCCAAGTCCTTGCATCAACGGCTCAGAATCTCCGGTTCTTGAAAAAATCAATGCCTAAACCGGGATTCATATTCAGTCCTCTTCACGAGTCTCACGTACAAGCTTCCATCATATGTTCCAAGAACCTCCGACTTCATCTCCGTGTCAGAAGCGGCGGCCACGACTACGAAGGCTTGTCTTATGTCTCGGAGATCGAAAAACCATTTATATTAATGGATCTTTCGAAGCTGAGACAGGTCGACATTAATATTAAAGACAATAGTGCTTGGGTTCAAGCTGGTGCTACGGTTGGTGAACTTTACTATAGGTAAGCCAACAAAGAGTTACAGAATCTTTCAAACTGAATGTTTTTTTTTTTGTATATTTGTTCAAAACTTTGTTTTGTTATTCTTGTAGGATTGCAGAGAAAAGCAAGGTCCACGGATTTCCCGCGGGTTTATGCTCAAGCTTAGGCATAGGAGGGCATATAACAGGTGGTGCATACGGTACCATGATGAGGAAATATGGTCTTGGTGCAGATAATGTTCTAGACGCAAAGATTGTTGATGCGAATGGTAAATTACTAGACAGAGCCGCGATGGGTGAGGATACATTTTGGGCGATTCGAGGAGGCGCTGGAGGGAGTTTTGGAATCATTCTAGCATGGAAGATCAAGCTTGTTCCTGTTCCTAAGACAGTTACCGTCTTCACCGTCACGAAAACTTTACAACAAGACGTTGGCAACAAGATTCTTGTAAAGTGGCAAAAAGTCGCAGACAAGCTAGTTGAAGAGTTATTCATCCGAGTGCTCTTCAACGTAGCTGGAAACAATGGGAACAAGACTGTGACCACATCGTACAACGCTGTGTTTCTTGGCGGGAAAGGCACGTTGATGAAAGTTATGAAAAAGAGTTTCCCAGAGCTAGGGCTAACACTTAAAGATTGTGTTGAAATGAGCTGGCTTGAATCCATTCTTTACATTTCTGGATTCCCAAGCCGCACTCCTACTAATGCTTTGCTCCAAGGAAAGCCGCCTTACCCGAAAATAAATTTCAAAGCCAAGTCGGATTTCGTGAAAACCCCGATTCCTGAGGCCGGGCTTAAAGGGATCTTCAAGAAGTTGATGAAAGAAGATATTCCATTGATGATATGGAATCCATACGGAGGAATGATGGCGAAAATCCCCGAATCCCAAATCCCTTTTCCGCATAGAAAAGGAGTCATGTTCAAGGTTCAGTATGTAACGAGTTGGCTAGACAGCGACAAGACACCGAGCAAACACATCAACTGGATCAGAGATCTTTACCGTTACATGACGCCTTATGTCTCAAGTAATCCACGACAAGCTTATGTGAACTACAGGGATCTAGACTTGGGACAGAACTCGATAAACGCGAAATCTAGCATCAAACAAGGTCAAGTCTGGGGAGCTAAGTACTTCAAAGACAATTTCAACAGATTGGTGAGGGTTAAATCAAAGGTTGATCCAGAGAACTTCTTCAGACACGAGCAGAGCATCCCACCTATGCGGCATTTTCTCTAACGATAACTATTATTAACAAGAAGAAAATTAAAAATAAACTAGAAGAAAATCAGATTATGGTTTCTTCTGAAAATGTTCTAGCTAGTAATATAAAGTCATGCATGTAGTAGTTTAATTCACCTAAATTTCGAAATGTTGCTTCTTCTTAGTACCCAATTTCTCAATCAACCTTCTAAAATCGTATTCGTAGGCTTGTTCTTATTAGTCTCAATCAAACCGCTAAAATTGGTAGTTCTTGGTGAAATTAAGATCGTTATATCCCTAAAGCACAATGCTTGTTCTTGTTGTTCTTCCCATAGAAGCTCGCAGAAATTTACTATTGTGACAGCAACAAAGTTATCGACAAAAGACTCAAAACTATTGGAATACTATTTTATCAAGAAATCACAAGGTAATCATGCTTTTCTTTGATGTTTGTTCAATTTGAAACTACTGAATTCATATAACTCTTTTTAACTTAATTAAATATTTTTGTCTAACTTCTTAATGTGCAATTTACTACCAAACAAGCTGAAAAAAAAGTCAATGTTTTCAAGATGACTCTCACGTTACTATCACATCCACCTAATAGTTATGAATGTAAACCTAATCACCGAAGAAAAAATTAATGGATCTAGATTTGTCATAATCTATATATCTTATTATATAAATTTAGGTTGCACTCACGAGAGATCGACACGTGTCAAAATTATAATTAAAGAGATCATGACATGTGTAAATCGATCGATGAGATTTTGATACATGTAAAAAAACTTTATGTTATTTTTGGTTTTCCTTAATAGAAAAAAAAAACCAACAAAAAAATTAAATAATAAAATAGATAATTTCTTACTTTAGATTTTCCAAATATATGTTAAATTTTATTATCTCAAAATCACATAATAAAATAGATATTTCGATTAAAACCAACTAAAAAAACTAAATAAGATATTTATATTTTAAACTTTAAATTTTAAAATTTTTAAAAATTTAAATTTTCCTTCTCATATTAAGATTTTTTAATTTTTTTATTATTTAATCTCCAATAAGAAAATTTAACACGCTTCTAATTATTTGATCACAATACGTGTCGGTTAATCGATAAAATTCTCACACGTAGAAAAGATTGTATTATTTTTACTTTCCTTAAACGAAAAGGAAAAAACCAACGAAAAAGTTAAATAATAAAATGTATACACTTTTAATTTATTATTTTTTCTAAAATATGTTAAATCTTGTTACTTAAATAAAATTTAAACTATTTTCCAAATTAAAATTTTTTAATTATTAAAACTCTATTAAAAAATTTAATCCGCTTCTAATTATTTAATCGAATAAAAGTAAAAAAAATTATATGTTAAATAAATTGGTTAGGTTTTAAATAAATTTAAGATTAAATTTTTTTTTTCTAATCTGTCAATAAAAGTTACATCTAATTTGTACAAAATAACAAATTTGTTAGAAAATTTATAATATTATTGGTTTACGAAACGAAGAAACAACATCTCTATTGGACATGAAAATAAAGGATATGTTTTATCCATATGTAAGAAAAGTGTGTAAATGATCGCTCTCTTGCAAAGAAATTGAGTCATAATTGTTATATTCCAAAGAGAATTAGTAAAAAAGATGCGAAAATCCATTCAGATAGAGTTGTTTATGTGGTGTCAAGTCTCATGAACTAATCTGGATCCAGATGAGGGAGCAAGACAGTGGGGCTTTTTGCTAAAGATTGAACATGATGGTGGATGAGAATATGATGAACGAAAAGAAAGAAAGTCGCGAAAACCAAACATCTTTAGGTATAAAGCCCGATATATGAACAAAATCGAGAGTTGGTGATGGAAGAGTTGAGCTACAGGATGTTGTTGGAAAACGCCAGGAGCTAATGAATGGTGAATGTTTTCGGCGAGTGAATATGCGAGAGGAAAATGATATTATGTTGAGAACTGAAATAAGATCTGAATAAGAGGACATCAGAGAGACAACAAAAATGTTGTCTAAAGAGCGTCTCGCCAATATATTAGCGAGAGCGTAGCTTCACATGCATCGGATTTGATGATAATTCTTTTTTTATAAGATACATATATGTTCGGTTTGGTTGGTTCGGTTTTATCTGGGTTTGAGTCAGTTTCGAGTACACGAAATATAGGAAAAAATGAATTAAAAATTGGTTATATTTGAATAAATTTTGATTGAATTTTTACAAATATAACTAATAACTTTCAAATATTTTAGTTATTTTGGTTATTTATGCCTAAAAATAATTGATATTTTTGGGTTTATAATTATAGGGGTAATTGGTTATATCAAGTTTATATATATTATTATCATTTTTGGGTATATACTTATATTTCGAGTATTTCGGGTATACATTCGGTTATCGGTTAAGTTCTTCGGATATATGAATCTAGGACCCATTTGGGGTTGAGCTAACTAGGTAAATACCCTTAGAAAAGAAGTTTATTAGGTAAATACCCTTTGTGCAGAAAGTTTTGGGAAATACCCTTTTGGGTGTGATAAAAAGACGAAACTGTCCTCGTCTGAGGCGCGTGATGTATAGCTTTCGACAAAGAGGCCTAGGTGTGTAAGCGACAACAAAATAAACGTTGTCGGCTACATGCAACACCATTATAAATAAATGAAGCGTAATTTTTATCTACTCCATGTTGAAAATTACTGAAGAGGAAGAATTATTTTGATGAAAACAAGTAAGTGTTTTAAAGCGGGCCTCATAAGTTGGGCCGGTAACTCAATATAAAAAAATGACGCTAAAGATATTACATGCGATTCTAATAATTCATGTCTCGCTTTACCAATACAAAAAGATAAGTCAATTAATGGTCGCATTCAACCATTTCAATTAATGTGGACCTCTCACACAGAAGTAGGTGATGTTTATGAAGCTCGAAGTTTGTCGTATTTAAAGTACATTTAAGTTTCCAACAACCAACATGAAATTATAAATGCAGAGGATGTTATAACCTCTATATATCTCACCCATGAAAGGCAGGAAAAAATACACATACAAAGTTCAAAAGGGTGAAAAAATGTGGGATGGTGTTCTTAGGGAGTTCTTATTACATCCTTCAAACATGGGGAGGAATGGAATATTTCGGAAGCAATTTGAAGGTTTTCTGGATGCGAACCTGCCAGAAGCACATTATTTGGAAGGCCTCCACTATGCGTTATGGGATGCAGACATCGAGAAGGCAAAAATACACATGATGAAGGCCGTTAATCACATCAATGATGCTATTTTTGTGATGATTATGCTGACTATTTGTACAGGGGAGACAGAGATCTCCGAGTTCTTCACGAAAGAGTTATTCCGGCAACCGTGGGCTGAAGTCTTAAAGCTTGGAGATTTGATGTGGGAAAATGTGGAGAGGATGGGGGCAGCCAAAACGCGTGCCTATGTATCTAGTTGGAGGACTGAGCTACCAAATTGCGTCGAAATTCACAACATACACAGCCGATGCAAGTATTGTTACATTTATTGGTGTGCTTCCAAGTTCTGTGACCTTTGCTAAGTTATATCTACGTTCCGGGTAAGTTTGAAGGCTTGCGTAATCCATTTTCATAGAACAGATAAGGACGCAGTGTAATAAAAGTACTTATGGACGAAATAGGCATCTGTTTTTTTCTCATTTCATGTCATGTGTTCTTTTAAAGGTAATGTTAATCGTGTACGTTTTCCATGTTTAAAGTATTATAACATGTTATATATATATGGAGCGTGTTATTATATATGTCGACTCCATCTGATAAGAATGGGGTTCGTAATATACTATAACTTCTGAGTAGTGTTTATTGTTTCCGTTAAGGGCCGGAAAAGGGTTGGGCCGAGATATATATAAATAATTTTTTGTTTCTTGATATATTCAAAAACTCGAAACATAGACAATCCCGTGTAGAATCTTATGGGAGCTACGGGGATTTAATATCTGGTGCTATTTTTCGAAAAACACTAATCATTACGAAGGCAGTTGTAACACCTACGATAGACTAACATATAGGGTAGGAAGCGACATATAGCTGATCTTAGCTTTCGAAGTTGATTCGTATCTGGAGCATTTAATTCACCGCCGAATGGGAAGCTGTAATGGGGAAGCGACACGTGACAATTGTTCGATATTTTTAACAATTACACTGGATTTATTGGGAATGCATGAGATTTTAATAGCGAACATTCAATTTTGTGTTGAACCCAGTAAATTGAGAAGACATTTGCATAAAAGATATTCTGCAAAAAAGATTGCGCCACCCTCGGTTTGAGGATATAATTCAGCATGAAATTAAAAATTCAAATAAGATTGTGGTGGGAAACCATCGTAACACTGTGCAGTTAACAAGTGGGTGTACTGTAGCCCTAGAACGAAGAATCTAGAATCTCGCTATAAATGACGAACGCAGACACTTCACTGCCATCACAGTTCTTCTTACCAAAAAACACTTCACATCTGAAAAATTACAGCAGAACGTTTATTTTTCAGGTAACATATCACCTGTTTTTAACTTTGTAATAATTGAAGAAATTAATGATTTTTCATTATATACCATGAAATTAACATGGATCTATTTTTGGCGCAGGTACTTGATGGTGGTTCTAAACGAGATCACCGATCGCGATGTCAGAACTATAAGTGGAGGGTGGTCGATTCAGGACGACGGCTCATGGGTTTTCATCGCTGACCATGGTAATAACTTACGTAAACTTAGCTTCCGCTCCGCTGAACCTCTCCACAGCGTCCGGGCTACCGTGAAAGCGGCCTTTGGGGAGAAATACAGAGGGCGTGCCGTTCACCTCTCCTTCCAGTGGCCTGACTGGATGGATCTAACCGAGGCATACGGGGAGCGAACAAAACCAGTAGCCATCGAGACTGACGAAACGATGGCGATTTTTCTTGCGTTGCGGTTTGAACTCGATGATATGGCTCTGTTCGTGTCGACGTACTCATTAACTGGAGATCAAAAACTCAACAGTAGCAATGAAACCGGTCATGGAAACTTCACGCCGGATGGGGACTCTCAGTCTAGCGGGGAAGTTTCCCAGCCACCGAAAGTTGTTTCCAATCAGTGCGACGAACCACCTGCATACGGGCATGGAATACGGTGGATTACTGCACCTTCCACCCAAGGATACCACACCGGAGAGACCTCTGGTATTTGTCGTGATGTGGTGGATCTAACCTCTGCAACTATAGCACAGCCGGCAAAGTCAACCGTTGGAGGTACCCGGGAAGAGGTAAGTAACGGATATAAAGTAACAATTACAAACATTTATCACGATACCAAGCTGATATGTCTCAACCCCAGGGTCGGCGTCGTCGTTATGTGGAGATTGACTTGCTAGCACAACTTGGGGCGAAAACAATTAACCTATCTGATTCAAATACTGAGTCAGATACCGAGACGATGATCTCCGTTAAGTCGACCCAGCAGTTCGGTGAAGATGAAACTATACGTGAGTATAGTTTTTTCGGGCCTACCACAAATTACATGAACTTACCCGTATGACTGGATTTGGATCTTCGCATCCCACTACGCCAGGCGCTAGAAGAGTTATGTATAAATTTCGCCTCATTTAATCGTGATGCAGCACCAACACTAGATGACCAAAGCGAGGAAGGTAATCTTCTGAACCTACCGGTTCACAGAAATTATGTTTTAATATTTTATTACAAAGAATAGATTATAAATACAAGTAACATAAGATAAAACGTCTTGTCCGGGGATTAGTGGAGACAAAAATCATAAGAATATTAAGTGGTGCTTAAAACCGACTGAGCTTCCTAGTTAATTGGTTTAATAAATCAAGTAATCTCGACTTATAGCGGGATACTTGAAAATAATTGTTTCGTATATATTCAGCAGTAGGCCGACTGAGAAATAAATTGTTAAATATATGAATATTTCGGGCAAGTCAACCCTAAATGACTAGTGTAAGTCAAAACCAAAATGACTTACTGTGTTAATTTGTTAAATAAATATAGTAATATTGTATTATACCATGTTATTTGCAATTATTCATTAGGTTATTATTTTACAAAACACAAGCTGCCATGGTATTTTACCCAACATGGGAGAGATCTAATGAGGCTTGCACTTTTCTTTTTGTAATAGGTCGCGTAGGCGTGGAGCTTGCTGTCGATGATGTCATGTACGAAGGCGACGAGCTTTTCGTAGGCCGAGTTTTCAAAAATAAACAAGATTTAAATGTGAAGGTAGCTGTACATGCACTCAACCGCCGTTTCCATTTTCGAAGGAACAGGTCGTGCACAAAGGTCATAACACTGACATGCATATCTGACGACTGCCCCTGGCGTGTATACATTGTTAAACTTGAAGATTCAGATAACTACCAAATCCGAAGTGCGACATTAACTCACACATGCAATGTGGAAGCTCGCGCCAATTACCATCGACAGGCGACGACAAAGGTGATTGCAAGTGTTATTCAATCAAAGTACGAAGGGTTTGCTAGAGGACCCCGAGCAATTGACCTCCAACGACTGCTACTGTCCGAGCATTCTGTTAACATTTCATATTGGAAGGCATGGAAGTCGCGCGAAGTAGCAATGGAAGGTGCGAAAGGCTCCCCTGACGAAAGTTACTCCCTCCTCCCAGCGTAATTGTTTCTGCTGAAAGAAGTCAACCCTATGTCTATTGTTGAACTTAAAACAGAATACGATGTCTCTGGCATCCACAAATTCAAATACCTTTTCTTCGCATTCGGTGCTTCATTGGATGGTTTTCCATTCATGAAGCGTGTGATTGTCATCGATGGCGCCCATTTGAAAGGCAAATATGGGGGTTGTCTACTTATAGCTAGCGGGCAAGACGCAAATTACCAAGTGTTCCCTCTAGCGTTTGCTATCGTTGATGGTGAAAACGACAACGCTTGGGAGTGGTTTTTCTCCATTCTGAGCAGAGGAATCCCTGACTGTGAAACCCTAACGTTCGTCTCGGACCGACATTCATCTATCTACACGGGTCTCCGCAGGGTAAGCTAACATATATATATAACAAATGAAGTATTTTACTTTAATATAATGTCATTTTTTAGAATCGCACCTAATGTTGAAACTAATATTACGTGATATTTACAGTTATTTCATGTAATATTAAATGATCTACGAATATTATTGGTTGCTGCCATACATATATTACTAAATAAACTGGTGAAAGATCTAGTTGAGAATGTTAACTAATATTTTCCAACTGATGCAGGTGTATCCAAAAGCTAAACACGCAGCATGTGTAGTACATCTTCAAAGAAATGTTGTAAACAATTTCAAAAAACGGCATCTGGCATTCCACGTCTCTCGGGCAGCAAGAGCGTTCACCGTATTTGACTTTCACAAGTATTTCTCGGAGATTAAGAGGCTCCATCCAGGGTGTGCAAACTACCTAGAGGGGATTGGTTTCTGCCACTGGACAAGGTCGCATTTCACTGGAGACCGTTACAACGTGATGACTTCAAATGTCGCTGAATCTCTCAATGCAGTACTGAAAGAAGCGCGGGAGTTGCCCATCATTTCAGTCATCGAATTCATACGGACAACCCTAATGAGCTGGTTTGCGATGAGACGCGAGGCATCAAAGGCTGAGAGCTCATACTTCACACCAAAGATGAGAGAGGTCATCCACCGGAACTTTGAGAAATCAGTGGGTTACGTGGTTCGAATGATTGATAGGATGGAGTATGAAGTCGTTGCTAACGGGGGAGTCTCATACCATGTTCACTTACAGGCTCTTAGCTGTTCTTGCCGTGCATTCGAGCTACTGAAGTTGCCGTGTGCACATGCCATCGCAGCGGCAGTAACAGAAGGAACAAGAATCCATACGCTGATGGACCGGTTCTACTCTGTGGAAAGCTGGAGGCTAACCTATGCTGGGTCGATTAAGCCTGTTCCTGATGTTGCAACCGCGTATCCTCTGCCAGAACCGATAGCATCCCTTAAACTTGGACCCCCGTTAAGTAAGCGGCCACCAGGTAGGCCAAAAAAGAAAAGATGTCTCTCACGCGGGGAGATAACGGTACAATCCTCTTGTGATATATGCTTTCAAAAATAATTATGAATGTTTTACATGTGACTTACAAAAAACACATGTCTCCAGAAGAAATCACGGCAGATGACTCATTGCTCTCGATGCGGTGGCTCTGGCCACAATCGCGCAACCTGTAGGATGCCCATATAAGGTTCACGCTCCTTGCGCTTAAATAAGCTTGATAAAATATTTAACATGATATTCGTCGCATCTAACAGTTGGTATACTTATAGGGTGTCCCGTCCCCACAACCGCGTGAAGACATGGGGAGTGCTGCTTTGGTTTTACGAGAAGGGAATGTAAATGGCGCCGTAAATAGTAGGCCTATTTCTTATGGAAGTTGCATTTTCCGTGTACTATAGTAGCAGAAGGGTAAGTTCAGCCATACGCGAGCATAGAATTGCCAAGTCTGCAAGTCGACAATGATAAGAAATCTGCCGGTGCCCGTATTTTATCTTTTGTCTTGTAATATAAGAAGTAAAAAACTTTTGGCCGAAGTCTGTTCCCTTTTTAAACATGTACCCCATGCTATTAAATAATATCGCGGATGTTTAATTATGAATCATTTTGTGCTGCCTATATTATCGACTTCGAGGACGACTCGTGTTTATGTTACAAGTGTTGCTTACTTTAGGAAGTATTGTCGGTCACAAAAGAGGACGCGTGGTATAACATGCATCATGTAACAATAACACACTATATGAATAACCAAAACCATTTTCCACAGCAATATGTATTTCATGATATTAAATAAAATCGCGAATGTTTCATTTTAAGTTATATGTTTTGCTTACGCTTCTGACGTCGAGAAAGACCCCAATAACAGTAATAATAGTCTGCTAAGCAAGCAAATAAAAGCAAAGTACAAATATCGTAACAAAGTTCACCTACAACGAATCTATAGCCTAAATGGAAGTGGGAACCGAAACCATATTCAAGAACGCTATAAATTCCGTAACGAAGTGTACCAACACAAAATCTAAACCCTAAATGAAAAACCGAACCCAAGCATATTCAAGTACAGTATAAATTCCGTAACGAAGTCTACCAACACAAAATCTAAACCCTAAATGGAAAAGCGAACCCAAACATATTCACGTACAGTATAAATTCCGTAACGAAGTTTACCAACACAAAAACTAAACCCTAAATCGAAAACCGAACTCAAGCATATTCAAATACAGTATAAATTCCGTAACGAAATTTACCAACAAAAAATCTAAACCGTAAATGGTAAAGCGAACCCAAGCATATTCACGTACAGTATAAATTCCGTAACGAAGTTTACCAACACAAAATCTAAACCCTAAATAGAAAAGCGAACCCAAGCATATTCACGTACAGTATAAATTCCGTAACGAAGTTTACCAACACAAAATCTAAACCCTAAATGGAAAAGCGAACCCAAGCATATTCAAGTACAGTATAAATTCTGTAACGAAGTTTACCAACACAAAATCTAAACCCTAAATGGAAAAGCGAAACCAAGCATATTCAAGTACAGTATAAATTCCGTAACGAAGTTTACCAACACAAAATCTAAACCCTAAATGGAAAAGCGAACCCAAGCATATTCACGTACAGTATAAATTCCGTAACGAAGTTTACCAACACAAAATCTAAACCCTAAATGGAAAAGCGAACCCAAGCATATTCACGTACAGTATAAATTCTGTAACGAAGTTTACCAACACAAAATCTAAACCCTAAATAGAAAAGCGAACCCAAGCATATTCAAGTACAGTATAAATTCCGTAACGAAGTTTACCAACACAAAATCTAAACTCTAAATGGAAAAGCGAACCCAAGCATATTCACGTACAGTATAAATTCCGTAACGAAGTTTACCAACACAAAATCTAAACCCTAAATGGAAAAGCGAACCCAAGCATATTCACGTACAGTATAAATTTCGTAACGAAGTTTACCAACACAAAATCTAAACCCTAAATGGAAATTGCAAGGTATTTTTACAAATTTCACCTTTTTAATGTGGTTGAAAAGCGTAAATGATGGGCTGCTCGGAGCAGAACACGTAATAGATGATACAGTCAATGTATAGTAACATATAATGACTAGTTTTAATTTTGTTTGCGCCACTGAATGCGTTTTTAAATTGATTGTTGCATTTTTTTAATAAACCGAGCAATAAGAAACTACCGCATTGGTTTGCAAAATATAATATAGATGTCGAATATTTTACATTGATTCCATGACATAAAATAGAGTGGGACTACGAAATAGGTAGGAGGGATCACTAGCACATGTGGCAGAAACGTTTCGCACACCAATATATGTAGCATTCTTCACATCGGGTGGAGACACTGTGAATTGAAGCGCATCCAGGCACGTCGGTATCCCATGTAGCATCGTAGGAGGAGTTATTTTGGGACCCCATACGGTGGAGAAGATTGAACAACCCATCACCGAGGCGTAGAACTTCTTCCCACGGAAGACGGTGTAGTTGCTTTGTGAAAAAATCTGCAACATGAATCTCACCACCACAAGTAGCCACCATCGCCATCAGAAATGTCGCCTCTGGTACATGGTTTATGGCTTTAAATATGTGCATCTTACCTTTCTCGAGATCGGCCTCCAAACACACATATCGAAGCCCTTCCAAATAATGTGCTTCAGGTCGGTTCTCCGCCAAATGAATATCAAACTGCCTTCTCAGCTCACCGTCTGGGGCCATATATATTGGGTTTTCCCAGTACTCTTGGAAACTCTCCTCCCACATTGTTGTTGGGTTTATGCGTCTGGATATATGTTTGGTGGGTAGGACGTTGATAATGTTATGTGGGTGGCATCAGTGGCTATATACACGCATCTACAGATACTACATTTAATTGCAGTAGGTGGTGATAGTTTGGGAGATAGTGGTTGGGCGTATTTAATAAGACATCTAAATTTACCCTCGCACCTACCTTTCGCGTTGCCACATTGTCAATTTACGGAAGCAATGAATTTGGCATGACTGTGTTACAATGTTACGCATCACGTGTTGGACTTGGAAAACGTAACATTTCTGGGGTGAAAACAAATTAATTACCCTCATCAATTTCGTCATACAATAGAATGGCATGTTATATTAACCTATCAGCGTAGCCCCCATAAAAAAGAAGCTGCAATTTCTTATGTCATGTATTAAGTAATAATAACTTCACGTTTCAGAGACGTCATAGTTCCCGAGCCACTGTCACTACGGTGAATGACATGTGTTATGACCACAACAGGGTAACACAAACAAAAGAATGATGTATTTTGTTATCACTAGTATTTCGGGAAATAAATCACGCGGCACCAGAGATCAAACGTCCCAAAGTTACTTCCATTAAAGTACGAAATACGGTCATTAACAACTACAAACGACATTTGGAAAACCAGAAACGTAAGCGGTTACATAGAAAAACAATGTCGTTAGTGTATATTGGAGGAATAATCAACTAGGGCTGTTGCTGTCCTCGTACGCAGCGATGATGTATTTTTTAACATCACTAAAAACATCAGTAGACTTCAAGTTACTACAGGCGTCAACCCCACCGGATGCGTGTGCTTCAATCAACGCAACAGTCATGACTCCAGAGTGTTTTGCAAAACAAACTTGCGGAACGGTGTGGGCTCTCTGGACGACTAAAGGATTGTAAGTGACTTTCTTCTTCCCAGCCCGAGCACTGGCATATCGCATCAGGTAGGGAATCATCTCAGCTATAGGAGTAACATGCGTCTTGATCTTCGACTCTCGCCAGAAAGACGTGTACGCATCAAGGACTGTTATGGTCCACTCATCTAAATTAACACAGAGAGCCACCCAATGACACTTGTCCAAAGTGAAGGGTAAATAAACAAGAGAAGTAGAGGTTGGGCATTTATCTAGTAGCTCCTCATCAAACCCATACATTCCCTTCTCGATCGCCTTGGCGAATTTAGAATGATGCTTGGAAAGGGCAACCGCGAAATCCCAGTCTCTAACGGCAACACGAGGTTCCCCAGACCTTTCAAATGATGTCTTCCGTGAAGCTGGTAAGGAATTGATGAGTATGTTCATCACCTGCAGGGGGAGTTAAAGAGACTGTGGGAAATGTATGTAGGAGGAAGGATAACTACATATTACTCTACACGGGGTTTCCAAATTATGCTAACCTCGGCTGGCAAAACTTCTCTAATCTCCACAACCTCCCTAACCTCATGAGCTGTTAACGTCCTTCCACCTCCAAAATTAATGGGACTGCATGAAAATAATATAAAAGAGTAAAGTAAGAGCGGACAGAGTTGGAAAAATTATGGAAATAAATAAACTTTAAAAACAGACCCTTCCAGCCCGGTAATACGGTTAATCTTTTCCAACTGCTCTGGATTGTAACCAAAATTATGGTGGAGGAGACTGATGTCCTTATTGAACGAAGAGTGGGTGTCGCTCTTGGTGAGTTCCTGTAAAGGGGAACAAAGAGGACAAAACAACAAATTCTTATGGTTTTGTTGAAATTGGTAAGAGCAACCCCGTAAATATATATACTACGAAGTAAATGTACTATTAATAACCTGGTCATCTGATTGAGGAACAGACGCAGCGGTCTTCGTCGGTCCTTCTCCCACATTGAGTTCATGGCTTACCATGGTGGGGGACGCCATATCCTCGTTATGATGTAAAGGTTTCCCTTGGACGACGCCGCCGGTAACTGCAGTTGCCTCAGCTTGGACTAAGCATGCATCTTGAGGTTGACATACAGCCTGAGACAATGAAGGTGTAAATGGTAACATTTAATTTGGGTAACTAACGTAATAACAATATCCAAACAAATAGCCAACAAATCACGCGTGGTATTCAAATAAACCATTTCAACCACAAAGAAAGACATCAAACAATTTAAAGTTACATGTTACTACATAATATCACAGTTCATTAGTTATAATGAATATGCAGTTACAACAAATCACGCGTGGTATTTAAATAAACCATTTCAACCATAAAGAAAGACATCAAACAATTTAAAGTAACATGTTACTCTATAATATCACAGTTCATTACTTATAACGAATATGCAGAGTCCAAAAAAGAGTTCAAATATTTGAAAACTATGAGAATAGTAATGTTCGATAGTTGATCTATACCAAGTAATAGCTACGAATATCAGATGCTTAATAAATGAGCTAAATTTTATTTTAAAAAAAAAAACACAATGTCCGCTTCAGCTAAGCATGGAACATTTCGAATAACTTTAACGTTGTAGCAACTCAGCAATGTTAACGGGTATAGATTCCACAATGTGGGTGCCACGGCAGCAGCCCAAAGTATCTCTATGTTCACATACCTTAACCAACAATCTTTCTTCATCTACCAAGCGCGCAGATGGTGGGTAGTGAGTCTCAACCTGCCATGACGTGTTTCCCAGAATCAACCCACGCGATTAATGAAAATCAGGGTGAATATACAAATATCCACCCACATTCATGTCCAAGCAGAGCCATAATTAAATAAACCATGTAATTACGGGAAAAAACGAGACACCGTAAACACCTGTTCCGAAGCGACACTGACCTCTGTCTTGTTGCGGTTGGTAATTGCTGCAACTAACATGTTTGCATCATCTACGTTACCGACAATACTCCCCTGCCCATGGTGAACCACATCATTTGGGACTACAAGTTGAGGCTGCTAGGAAATGATATATTGTTACTGCCAACCTGGTTGATGTAGATATCGTTTCAAAAATAGAAAGATTGCAAGATATTACCTCCGGAGAGTATGGATTTGGCGGGAAATGTTGATCATATACACCTTCTTGCACCTCCATCAAGCCCTCTGCTCCCGTAGTTGCACCCTGAATACTGCCAGTAACCTTACTTGTCTGCCCTTTTTCTGACATTCTTCTCTTCTGTTTGTTCAATACATGGAGTTAAAAGGTTGTTATCGGTTTCCTATCAATTATAATTCAATTTTAAATAATGTTCAAACCTCTGCCCGCAAGGAACGTTCAGTTGCGGTGGAAAGAGATTGTATTACAGATCCAATGATGGCATCCGGGTTGAGGTCATCTGGCCTGTCAGATACTTTCCTTTTCCTGCACTGATTCTCTCCATTTACTGATGTATTCAATAATTCCTCATGAAGCGACCCAAGTTCCTTCAAAACTTCTTTTTGACAATCGGTCGGACTTGGTCGGCTTTTACTAGAGGACACAACTTTCTTCTTACTAGACTTGGTCTTGCGCCGGCTTCGATTACTTCTTGGTGGTGTTATTTTTCCCAATCTGGTCTCCAACTCTGCTATAACTGCCATCAACCTTTCCTCACAACTTTTAATTTTGCTGTCCACGTACGACTGGGTGGCCACAACCTCGGTTTGCTTCCCTTTCCCTTTCTTCGTAACTGTCTTGCCGCTGCTACCGGTATCACATGCAGGAATTGGTTCCTTGGCGACCTCCTCATCGTCAGCACTGCTGTTATCCGTGTCTTTATTATCAGACAGAACAGGTTGGCCAGGCAAGAGTCCTCCAGCAAACATGGAAGCAGTAAAATTGTGGTTGTTTTCTAGTAGTTGCATTAGACGACCAACCCGAGGATCATCAACTTCATCAGCCCAAATAGCAATTCCGCCATTATCGCCGTCAGGGGTTTCACGGGTAACTATGGGGCGGACTACGCACTGGAGACAAAAAAACAAGCGATGAAACGAATATTTACATGTAAATTAGAAAAAGTATTGATACTAAAAAATATTACAATGATTTTGCGGAAATACGCGTAATACTATATAGTACATATCATTTACCAAGATTCCCAACAAACTTAAATAAGAAAGTAGTATCATAACATGTCATATTGAGAAAATACCCTTAATAATATATATAACATGTAATTTAACGAGATTGCAAGGAATACGACATCGATACAAGAAGACAAGTGTTGAAATGAATATATACAGGTAAAATAGAATACGGTATTGATTCTAAGCAATATGACATGCATTTTACGGAAATACATGGCATAATTTATATAATGTCATTTATCGAGATTCCAAACCATACTAACATAAGCAAGTAGTATCATAACATGTAAAATCGATACAATACATTTAATAATACATATAACATGCAATTCAACGAGATAACAAGATATACTAACATAAACAAGTATTATCATAACATATATATTTACAAAGGATACTTCATAATATATATAACATGCCATTTCTCAAGATTGCAAGGAATTCTAACATAAAAATATATTATAAGAATATGAATAGTGTAGCACTTACCGAAGCTTTTCGATCGAGCTTCCAAATCGGATCCAACTTCAGAGTGTATAGGCGCCCTAACTCAGGTGGAACACACTCGCTCTCCGAATCAGAGTCAACTTCTTCAGGAGGGTTCTGAACTTCTCGAATAGCCGGGACCGCCTGTAGAAGCACGAGCTGCAGAGCATGAGGAAAACCTTGGACAGTGACAGATTTTTTCCTTAATTTGGCAGCATCCCTAGCCGAAATACTGTGTAGGGTCATTTCAAAAGATCTTGTTCCCCAAGGGTAGTCGAAAAAGGCGCTCAAATCTTTTGCCATTTCGGCGTGCACCGGAGAGATTCTCAAGTGTCCAGAACTCGGACACAGTACACCATCTATTAGGGCGAGAACAGCATACCTCATCCGCATCTCCCTATCTGTGACCATTCTCTTCTTTAATCTGTTAACGACCCAGGCTGCAGTTACATCAGCAGACCAGGGAAATAGTTCAAACCAATACGGGCCAGGTGTATTTCTCTTCTTATTTTTCTTCCCTTTCACCCTCGGCAAATTACCACAGTTGAGACCTGTAACTGCCCGAAATTCTTGTAGCGCGAATCTAATGGGCCTACCGGCAAAAATGAACCAAAACTCGTGCTTCTTCTCGACAACCAATTGTCGTGTTAACAGGAAATGAACTAACTTCCCAGAATACGCTGGGTCGACAGGTAGGTCCAGAAGCAGACGAAACTGAGAATTCTGCAGCCTTTCCAATTCGACATGATCTAAAGCGCCGACGATCTCGTCTATGAGGTCGAGATTCCCATAGAAATGGACCCGCTCACCAATAGGCTCTGCGCCTTGGCGGAAAAGTCTGGATGGTAACTCAGTCTCTCCCATTAACAATAGAGTAAGGTTAAAAATTTCTGGGGAAAACATGGAGAAGATGAACAGTTAGGGTTTTTGAGAAAAGCGGAAATTGGGAGAAAAATTTCAAAACAATCAAAAGGGTTACTATGAACTTAATTACCTCGTTTGATGCCCCGTTTTGTACTTTTGAATTGGCGACAAAGTTCCAATCGCCGTCGGCACAACTCGTGACTGTTCTACACTGCAACTACGCACGGGGGTAAGCGGTGACGGAGAGAATGGAGAAAAACCAGAACGGAGACACAAATAGAGGAGAAGAAGTATGACTAATTTACCGGCAACGATTTGCAGTTTTGAATGTCTCCCCTCCGATTGTTAGCCTCCTCTCAGGACGAGAAACAGTACCGTAGGGTTAGAGAGAAGAGGTTATTTAATTGACGAAACATAAAAGAAGTTTTTTTTTGGGTAAGGCGCAGATAAAATAAATAACACCTTTTCCCCAAAAATTTCGTCAACTATTTTCTATAAGATTTGTTGCGTATATTGGAGCAAGAGACATAGAAACTGACATGTGATAGGGCTGTCGGTAACAGAGCTCGGTACGCATAGGGTCTCATGCGTCATTTTCTTTGACCCTCTGACATACACTATTCGGAAAAGGGTATTTACCTAAATACTTTTTGTTTGAGGGGTATTTACTGCATATACTCTTTGGGGTTTTGTCGGTTTGGATTCTGTTCGGTTTGGTTCTTATGTTCCTAATATTTTTTAAAGACCTATCTCACACGTGATTGAAAAACAAACAAAACGATGAAACCAAAAGCTCTTTGACGATGTATAAGTTTTTAATATGTTAATAATAAAATTATAGTATGCAAAGTTAAATTAATTTATTCACGTAAAATAAATAAATTTATGTAAATAAATATTTTCTCTAAGGAAATATGCTTTCTAATTTTTTCCTAAAATAATTTAAAATATTTAATTAACAATAAAAATTTAATTTATTTATTTTACTTAATTTGAATTTATTTTTAAAGTTTTAAAAACATGTCCATCGGACGGATCCTAATCTAGTTTTTATATAAAGTAAGACACATTTCATCATTGGCATAAAAAAAAAACACAATATATTATGCATTTTCATTTTTCAATCTTAAAGCTTCTCTCTTGCATATGCGAGTGTTGGCTGCAGGGATGCGAATTTCACATCTACGCCCTAAACTTTCTTGTATTTCGTTTTTAGCCCTATATATTTTTTCTATACAATCACACCAACTTTTTCGGCATCTTTACAAGATGACTTCATCAAATGTCTCCACAGAAACACAAATGTCAATTTCTCAGTCGAGGACACGTTCTTCACTCCTGAAAGAAATGCCTAGATCTTCATAAAAGTCTTTGAATCGACAGCTCAAAATCATAGGGTCTTGACCAACTTAATGCCTAAACCGGGTTTCATATTTACACCGGTTGACGAATCTCAAGTCCAAGCTTCCATCATCTGTTCCAAGAAACTTGGAATTCATTTCCGTGTTAGAAGCCGCGGTCACGATTACGAGAGCATGCCTTATGTTTCACAAATGGAAACACCATTATATTGATCGATATATGTCAAAACTGAGACAAGTCGATGTTGATATTAAAGACAATAGTGCTTGGGTTCAAACTGGTGCTATAATTGGTGAACTCTACTACATGTAATAATATTATCAATGAAGTATTTTTCGAGGACTAGTTGATACTCAAATGATTAAAAAGACCGTGAAATTTGGTTGGAAACTATTTAAATTCGGAAAACATGGAAAAACTGGTTCTTGTGACATTGGGTCTGAAAAATATTCGCAGAATGCTCTGATATGTTTGGAGCATATTTTTATTAAAAAAATATAATAGAATGGTGTTTCTGTGGAGATAGAAATGGTTGAGAGGTTAAAAAATGCTCATAGTAAAAAGAATGAGGGTATCGTATAATGGAATATTCAAATTTTTTTTTGTTTTTTTTACTTTTTCGATAACTTTGAAGTTCATGTTTAAACTTTAGTCTTGGTGAGGCCGGAGTCAATCCAAGAAGAACATATGTGAACTACAGAGATTTAGACCTGGGACAGAACAAGAAAAACTCAAAGGTTAACTCCATGAATGCTAAAATATGTGGGAGCTAAGTACTTCAAAAGACAATTTTATATAACAGATAGGTGAAGATTAAATCAAAGTTTGATCTAGAGAACTTCTTCAGACATGAGCAGAGCATCCCGCCTATGCATGTTCGAAGCTAAGTTCATGATAACTACAACAATATCTAATTAAAATAAAGATAAGAATAATAAATACAATAAATTAGAAATAATCGAACAATGGTTCTTCTTTCTCACAGTGTTGAATAGCTATGATATATAAAACGAATATAAATGTACTTTTTTTTTTTTGTTAAAATATATATATATGTACTTTATATGTCACCGAATTGATCTCAATCCAATTTTTCAAGAGTAACCCTATGATCTTTCTTATTTGGAGGATCGTTCTTTGTTGAATGTAATTGCATTTTTTTTTTGTCCACGTAATGTGCATTTTCAAATTTTCTAGTTTTCTACCGTATACGTACGAGTTCACGTTTTCTTTTACGTACAAGTCAATCTTTTCAAGACACGTGAAAAATGGCTATCACGTCATTAAGCAACGGCTGTCATATCATGATACAAACTTTAGTTTATCTGTTTCTTCCAACTTGTCACATTAGCATCTTGGCATAATAGAAATTAGGAAGTTAATTACTTAAAACACATTATATTTATAGTATGTAGTATTAATTTCTCTCATTTATCCTCACCAGTCACCAGATATCAGATTAAATTTTCAATTAACTTAAATAAACTCAACTTTCAAACTCTATTTTTTTTTTTTTGGCACAAGGTCCGACTCATACCTCAATCTCTATTTCGCGGAGAAATATGATCTAGTGGAGTGGAACTCCAGTGAAAAGACCGCAAATATGGATTGTTAACCACTTGACTAAAAGTACTTCTCAACACTATTTGTCTTCCTATAAGGCTATAAGTCGGATTTTCGTCGATTCACGTTGTTCCATTCGGATTGAGCGTTGAAGAGTTTTTGAGAGGACTAATTTGTTTTTATCTTATTGGAGTTCATTCTGGCCATGCTGATACAAATAAAGAATGACTCACAGAAGACGGTCATTTTTGGTAGTGAGAGGAGAGAAATTGGCCCACAAATTGGATAGGGTACGCAGTTGAGCTTACTCAAGTGGTTCGAAAGATTTGGACCTTCACCTAGCATCTACAAGCTAGGACCTAGTTTAGTTCGGTCTTGAGATGGCATGCTATATAAGGGATATATGTCTAAAGCTCTGTCGTATAGTAATTTTCATTATGTAATCTAGTTTTGTCTCCTAAAATTGAACTCTAACTATGTCGTTACGCAATTTGTGGCCATTATTGTCGTCAATTTACAGTTGTCAACTTACGTGTCTAAAATCTAATTTGCATGAAATTCACAAATAAGAAAATCATGCCTTATTTTTGGATGTGTGTTCAGTTTGAAACAACTGAATCCATATTTTGATCATTTAAATTTATTGCTTTTTTTTTTTGTCAACTTAATAGGCAGTTTTACCACCAAACAAGCTATAAAAAAAAAAAAAAAAAAAAAAGAGTCAAATGTTATCAAGACGGGCAGTCGCGTCACAACTATATCCACATCGTTTGACAATCACGTAATATTTTAATGCAAACATATGGCACCAAACAAAATGTGTAATGGGTCTTGATTTATCACAACAAGCTTTATATATTTGTATATAATGGGAATTAAACACATTTCTTCATTGACACACAATATACGTCACATTTCCATCTTCTTTTTATAACTAACATTTCCATCATTTTTTATCTTCGAGTATTAGCTGCAGCGATGAGAGTTTCAAAATTACGCCGTGCAATTTCTTGTATTTCGTTTTTAGCCCTATATATTTCTTTATGCACGATAACACCAACTTCTTCAGCCTCCCTACAAGATGACTTCATCGATTGTCTCCACAGAAACACAAATGTCGATTTTCCACTTGAGAATACGTTCTTCACTCCTCAAAGAAACGCATCGATCTTCATAGAAGTTCTTGAATCAACGGCTCAAAATCAAAGGTACTTGACAGAGTCGATGCCAAAACCGAGTTTCATATTTAAACCGGTTCACGAATCTCAAGTCCAAGCTTCCGTCATCTGTTCCAAGAAACTTAGAATTCATTTCCGTGTTAGAAGTGGCGGTCACGATTACGAGGGCATGTCTTATGTTTCACAGATCGACACACCGTTTATATTGATCGATATGACAAAACTGAGACAGATCGATGTTGATATTGAAGACAATAGTGCTTGGGTTCAAACTGGTGCTACAATTGGTGAACTTTACTTCAGGTAATCAACAACTCATTTGCCGTAAAAAAAAAAAAATCAACAACTCATTTGTTTCAAACACCAATCTTTTTTGGTTTATATGGGTTCTTTTATTAAAAAATTATAATAATTAAATTGCTATATATTTTCCCCGTTTATATATATTTGATCTCTAACATATTATTTGAAAAGACAAGGAAATGTAAATAAGAAAATCTTAACGTGGTCCCGTTCACGACGAACTTCACATAAAATTTCGAGTGATGATAAGCATTTTACATAAATTTGCTTATGTGTCGCGCAATTAAAAATCGATTTGAGAGAAATTAAAAAATTTAAGATTATTTGGATTGACTTATAACCCAAATCCTACAATAACACATGCATATATTTGAACTTTGATGGTTAAATAGTAGAAATGGACCTTTAACCATTTGCTAAAATCAATTTTCCTAAAAAGTTTGAATTGAACAGATTTAAGTTTGTTTATGTCCTTAGTTGAAACTTCATAGATTTAAATCTCATGGGGTTTAGTGGAATTTGAGAGGATTTTACAATAAATAATAACAATGTCCCTAAATTCACCTAAAACCGTTAAAATCATCTACAAACTCATAAAAACTTATATCAATCAAAATAAATAACTGAATTAGCAGATTAACTATTAAAAAGCAATGAATTAGGTTTGATATTTTATCTTATTAAAATCCATTGATAACACTCTCTCTCTCTCTCTCTTTTTAATTGTGAAATTTATTTGATGAAGAAATTAAGAGTTATTTTATCAAAAAAAAAAGAAAGAAAGAAATTAAGAGTTCTGTACAAAGCTTTGACCGAAAAAGAATATACAGACAACACCCTCTTTTTGTAAAACCAAACGCAGAACAACAACAAAACTATATAAGCGCAACAAGAGTAAACAATGTCTATCTTTACATAATATTTAAACTGTGTTTGTTTAATTGCAGAATTGCAGAAAAAAGCAAGATCCATGGATTCCCTGCGGGTTTGTGGACAAGTTTAGGAATAGGTGGACATATAACAGGCGGTGCATATGGTTCCTTGATGAGGAAGTTTGGTCTTGCTGCAGATAATGTTCTTGATGCAAAGATCATTGATGCTAATGGTAACTTACTAGACAGAGCTGCGATGGGTGAGGATTTGTTTTGGGCGATTCGAGGAGGTGGTGGAGGGAGTTTTGGGATAATCATAGCATGGAAGGTCAAGCTTGTTCCTGTTCCTACGACCTTGACGGTCTTCAATGCCACGAAAACGTTAGAACAAGACGTTGACAACAAGATTCTTTCAAAGTGGCAATTAGTTGCGGATAAGCTTGTAGAAGAGCTATACATCCGAGTGGTCTTCAACGTAGCTGGAAACAATGGAAACAAGACTGTGATAGCATCGTACAAAGGTCAGTTTCTTGGTGAAAAAGGCACGTTGATGGAGATTATGGAGAAAGATTTTCCGGAGCTAGGGTTAACTCAGAGTGATTGTATCGAAATGAGCTGGATTGAATCCATTCTTTACTTTGCTCAATTTCCAAAAGGTACTCCTGCTGAGGTTTTGCTTCAAGGAAAATCACTTTTGGGAAAAGTTTACTTCAAGGCCAAGTCGGATTTCGCTACAAAACCTATTCCTGCGCTAGGGGTCAAAGGAATGTTGAAGAGATTGATTGAAGAAGAGAGAGCGATAGTGTTTTGGACTCCTTACGGTGGAATGATGTCAAAAATCCCTGAATCTGAGATCCCATTTCCGCATAGAAGCGGAACCATCTTCATGATTCAATATTACACTTCTTGGCCAGAGAGCGACAAGAGACCAAACACACATATCAAATGGGCCAGAGAAATTTACAATTACATGACGCCTTATGTCTCAAGCAACCCAAGACAATCATATGTGAACTACAGAGATCTAGACCTGGGACAGAACGAGAACAACGCAGAGGTTAACTTCATAAAAGCTAAAATATGGGGAGCTAAGTACTTCAAAGACAATTTCAAAAGATTGGTGAGGGTTAAATCAAAGTTTGATCCAGAGAACATCTTCAGACAGGAGCAGAGCATCCCACCTATGCCTGCTCGGAGCTAAGTTCATGATAACGACAACAATATCTAATATCTAATAAAAATAAAGATAAGAATAAATACACATGCAATAAATTAGAAGAAATAAATCTATTACCAAAAATATATCTATATGTAATAATAACAATATCAATAAATACCATTAGTGTATATTCATTGAATTGCGTCTATTCATTATAACGTTGCGTCTCTTCGTTATATGGTTGTGTCTATTCATTTAATACATTTTCGTCTAAAGTTGCGTCTTTTACTACTCTTTTTAAATAACTACCAATTTTTGTTATTTGTTAAATTTTTAGTTTCATAATGAATCTAAATAATTCGGTCGATTATCTCATTTCTCTCTTTTTTTATTCGTCTCGTGCTAGTTAATCATGAACGTCTTATCCCGCCTCGTATTTTTTTTATGTAAGATAGTGTTATTTCTGAAAATCTTATTGTACAATTAGTTTTTTTAGAATCTGTTTATTTCTCTCGATATAGACGTTATTTTGTATTAGATGAAGAATGGTTTTACTCTTAGAAATACAAAATCTAATGAATATATTAACTGTTATTTTCTTTGAAATCTGTGAATACTAATAATGATCTCAATCAGTATTTTCGAGAGTTACATCTTTGTATTTTTTGTATATAATTCTTCGTAAAAATAGATTATTTATTAGAATTGTTTAAAAATAAGAAAGGTTGCAGCTATTCATTATAATGTTCCGTTTGATAATTTTATACTTGTCCAAATTTATATTCCTTTTTGGATTATGTGAAGATTATGGAAAAGTCGAAATAATTTAGTCTTCAATTGAAAGGCATATACCGCTACGGACACGATTAATAGAGCTTGGGAGGATACTAAAGAATGGCTTGACAGTTGAGAAGAAAACAGAATCCTTATATCCCCAAGAACCAGTGGTGGACCTAGACTGAACCTCACTTGGCAAAAACCAAGATCTGGTTGGGTAAATTGTAACTTTGATGCATCCCATCATGAAAGAGATAGATCATCGGGGCTAGGTTGGATCATACGTAACAGCAATGGAATGTTTCTATCATGTGGTATGGGACAATTTCAAGGGAGACATAAGATTGAGGAGGCAGAAAGCAACATACTCATTTGGGCTTTACAAGCTGCTTGGAGTCTAGGATATCGACATGTTGAGTTTGAAGGCGACAATAGCAACCTCATCCATGCAGTGAATACTAACTCCAACAACCTACGGCTTCAACATTATCTTCGGAAAATATATCACTGGAGATTTCATTTCGAGTCAATAAAATTTAGTTTTCAATCATGAGAACGCAATGCTTGTGCTGATACTTTAGCTAGGAAATGTCTTTCCTCTAGTAAACCTTAGGCTTTATATAATTCATGCCCAAGCTTTTTAACTTCGATTGTAAACCATGATTATGCGCTTGCTCATTAATAAAGCATTTAGATGAAACAAAAAAATTATACTTGTCGTTTTAAATCGTTTTTCATACATCATATATTTTTGTTTTTTATCTACCAAAAATAACAATTTCAATAAATATTTATGAGATAACTTCTCTTTATCATAACTCTTTCTATAAATAATATATAAAATATTGATATAACGAATTTTCATATATGATAAGGGTCGGTGCCGGCCCTAGAGTAAAAATTCTTTTTGAACCCTTCAATTTTTGAATTTAGTTTTTTACTAAATTGTTTTAAAATTTTTTTGAGTAATGTTTGTTTTTATATTTTATAATGAAAATAAAAATATGTACATATAAAAAAAATTTAGGCTCTTTAATCTAAATTTTTATAATATAAAAAAAAAATTAAAAAAATTCAGATCCCTTAATTAGTAGGACACATGATTGGATCCGGACCGTCGTCCCTCCCGCCTCCTATCTAAACCGACACTGATAAGGGTCTGAGTCCCTTAATAATAAATTAATAATAAATTAGAAGAAATCAAACAATGGTTCTTCTTTCTCACAATGTTAAATGATAAATAACACAAATGTACCTTAAAATTCGAAATATATATATTTTTTAAAGAAAAATTCGAAATATTTTGTTTTTAATTATCTCGCTAAATGGATTCAAAAAAAAAAAAAAATTATATAACTAACTCAAACAATTTTTTATTGACAATTCTTGCTGGGATAAGATGGTTTTATTTAATACCTCAGGTAAATGTGCCGAGACTCTGAGATTTTCATTTCCCCAAATACAGCAATGAGAATGCCTATAGTTCTTGACATCTTGTCGGTCGCAAACACTTGGCTTTGATTGGTAACTTGCCTAATGGCATAATCGCTTTTTCTAATGCAATTATGCAAATATTTTGTCAATCACAAAAAAATTGTCTAATGATAGATAATTAGGCAAAAACATAAGATTTGTTTTTTGCCTAAAAAATTACAAGTAAAAATTCATTATACAAATAAACATGTCTTTAATGGTTTATTTCATTATGCAGTTTTTTATTTTTTATTATGCACTTTTTCATTATACAATTTTTCATTATGTAATTATGTTATTAAGCAGTTATGCACTGTTACCAATCAGAGCCATGAGGGTCGCGAAAATGGAACAATGCGTGGCTTGGGGTCCAGATAACTTTTTGAGTCGTTAATCCGATTTGAACTTAAAGTTTTGCTATATTTAACTTTATGATTTATTTACAGTATATTGATTTTTACTTATACTGATATCTAAATAATAACTTTTTCAATTTATAGAAATAATAAAATTTTATGCATGCACCACTACATCAGACAAAAATCTAGTGTATGTTTTGTCCACGTAATGTGCATTTCAATTTTTCTATTTTTCTACCGTATACATATATACGGATCAACTTTTTCTTTAACGTACAAGCTAAAACAGAGTTAACGAGTCAACCTTCTCAAGACACGTGAAAAATGGCTATGACGTCACTGAGAAACGGCTGAAGTATCTGATGATAATATCACACTATCTCTAAGAACATGTGCAATGGAAAGAATTTAATTTTTTAATATCTCTAAGAGCATGTGCAATGGAAAGAATCTCTCTTAGTCTCTCAAAAATATTATTTTAATAGCTTTTCAATAATTTAATTTTTTATTTAAAATTTAAATTGTAAATAAAATTTAAAATCAATCATGGTATGACATGTGGCAAAGGAGTCTCTCACCAGGTTCTTAGAGAATAGAGTCTCTCATTTGAGAGACTCACTTTCTTCTCTTTCATACTTTTTTAATTTTTTATATTTTTTTGTGAGTGAGAGACTCAATGAGAGACTCCCACTGCACATGCTCTAAAGCACGTTAGCTCCAATTATACTCCTCATCAACTAATTTATAGGATATGGTTTTATGACATTAATCTTTTATATTCATATAAAAACATTTCTTCATTATGCCCCAAAAAAAAAAAAAAAACAATATATTCCATTTCCAACTTGGTCATATCATGAGAAAAGATATCGTAATTATATATAATTACAACTAATCTTAGTAAAATCACACCATTTGCTAAGCACGCTACTTCCATTTATACTCACATCATCTAATTTAATGGATCTTGTCTTACAACAATCCTATATATTCAAATAAACATATCTCTTCATTGGCAAAAAAAAAAAAAGTGAAGAAGAAGACAATACATATTCATTTCCATCTTGACGCTTAATTGTGTGTTTGGCTTCTCTCTTGCATATACTATTAGCTGCAGGGATGGGAATTTCAAAACCACTCCCTATGATTTCTTGTGTTTTGTTTTCAGCCCTATATATTTCTTTCTGTACAATAACACCAACTTCTTCAATCTCCCCAAAAGATGACTTCATCAAATGTCTCCACAGAAACACAAATTTTGATTTTCGACTCGATAAAACGTTCTTCACTCCTGAAAGGAACTCCTCGGGCTTCATAGAAGTCCTTGAATCGACGGCTCAAAACCAACGGTTCTTGACCAAGTCTATGCCTAAACCAGGTTTCATATTTACACCGGTTCACGAATCTCACGTCCAAGCTTCTGTCATCTGTTCCAAGAAACTCGGAATTCATCTCCGTGTTAGAAGCGGCGGTCACGATTACGAGGGCTTGTCTTATGTTTCACAGATCGAAACACCATTTATATTGATCGATCTGTCGAAACTGAGACAAATCAATGTTGATATTGAAGAAAATACTGTTTGGGTTCAAGTTGGTGCTACAGTTGGTGAACTCTATTACAGGTAATATAGAGTAATATATATGCGTTTATGTTGATATATAATTTATTTTTTATAAAGAAATTCACATAGGTTTGTTATATATTATGTATTTTCTAATTTCTCAGGCCTAGCTGTGTGTCATTTACTCATTTAAAAAGCATATATAATGAAAGTAAAACCAAACACAAACAAACAGCCTCGATTTAAAATAAATATTTCACTGTTAAATTTTTTTTTTTTTTTTAATTCACTGTTGAATCGTTGGCTAACTAATGTTTTCAATTTTTCCAGAATTGCAGAGAAGAGCAAGATCCACGGAGTTCCCGCGGGTTTGTGTTCGAGCTTAGGCATAGGTGGGCATATAACAGGTGGAGCATATGGTGCCTTGATGAGGAAGTTTGGTCTTGCTGCAGATAATGTTCTAGACGGAAAGATCATTGATGCTAATGGTAAATTACTTGACAGAACCGCAATGGGAGAGAATCTGTTTTGGGCGATTAGAGGAGGCGGGGGAGCGAGTTTTGGGATAATTATTGCATGGAAGATAAAGCTCGTTCCAGTTCCTAAGACCGTGACTGTCTTCAATGTCACAAAAAGTTAGAACAAGACGTTGACCACAAGATTCTTTCAAAGTGGCAAGTAGTTGCAGACAAGCTTGTTGAAGAGTTATTCATCCGAGTGCAATTCAGAGTCGCTGGGAGTAATGGAAACAAGACTGTGACAACATCATACAGAGGTCAGTTTCTTGGAAAGAAAGGCACCTTGATGAAGGTTATGAAGAAAAGTTTTCCAGAACTAGGGTTAACTCAAAAAGATTGTTTTGAAATGAGCTGGATTGAATCCACCCTTTACAATGCTGGGTTTCCATTGGGTTCTATTGAAGTTTTACTTCAAGCCAAGTCGCCTTTAGGAAAAGCTTACTTCAAAGGAAAGTCGGATTTCGCTACAAAACCTATTCCTTATTTAGGGCTCAAAGGAATGTTCAAAAGATTGATTGAAGAAGACACATCATTTTTGATTTGGACTCCTTATGGTGGAAAAATGTCCAAAATCGCTGAATCTAAGATCCCATTTCCACATAGAAACGGAACGATCTTCAAGATGCTTTATTACACAAGCTGGTCGGAGAACGAAAAGAATCCAGACAGACACATCAAATGGATCAGAGAATTGTACAATTACATGATGCCTTATGTCTCAAGTAATCCAAGACAAGCCTATGTGAATTACCGTGATCTAGACCTCGGAAAGAACAAGAAAAACTCAAAAGAAAACTTCATAAATGCTCAAATCTGGGGAGGTAAGTATTTCAAAAACAATTTCAACAGATTGGTGAAGATTAAAACAATGGTTGATCCAGAGAACTTCTTCAGACATGAGCAGAGTGTCCCACCTCTGCCTTCTCGAAGCTAGTTCATGATAACTACAACAATATAAAAAATAAAAATAAATGTATGTTACAAATAGCCTAAGAATATGCAATAAAATAGAACTTATTAAACAATGGCTCTTCTTCTTTATGTTAGACAATGTTAACAAGCTATTATATAAATAACATTCTTTTTACCTGACATTACAAAGCCAAATTTCAAAACACACTCCCAATTTTCTTATTTTGAGATTTAAACAATTTCCCTAACAATACAAGTAAATTTTGCTTTTCTAGAAGTGTGTTCTATTTGTAAAAATTGAATCCGTGTAAATCTTTTAACTTGAAAACAGTTTTTTTTTTTTTTTATTATCTTTTTTAATAGGGTGGGCAGTCAAATAACAGGCTGGATCCTCCCCTAGATGGAACCCATATAAAATTTTTAACATCATTGCATTTTTGTCAACATTTTTAACATCATTGCATTTTTGTCAACTTAATAAGAAGCCAAAATATAAAATACAAAGTCTACGTTTTCAAGATGGCAGTTGCGTCACAATTATATTCGTTTGACAATCATGTCATGTGAATATAAAACGTTGACTTTTTTTTAAAGCAAACATAAAGCACCAAACAAAAAGTAGTGGGTATATATTATGCCTGGACATTTGGATTTCGGATCGGATTCGGATAATTCGGATAGAGAATTTTAGTATATGTTCGGGTTTTACAATTATTCGTTTCGGTTTCGGTTCGGATAGGTGTAGGTTTGAATCGGTTTACGATTTTGAAAATCTCAAAAATTGTTCAATTTTAATAAAAATTGGTTAAATTCTAATAAAATTTGGTTAAATTTTGCAAAAAATTGTATATTTTAACAAATATAACTAAATATTTTTGGATTTTAAGATTGTTTAACATATTTTTGTTATTTGTTATTAAATTATAACTAAATATACTAATAATTTTGGATATATAGTTTTATTTCGGGTTTTTGGTTCGGTTCGGATAATTCAGATACAAACATTTAGAATCCGTTCGGATTCTATGATTATTAAGTTCGGTTTCAGATTCGGATTTTTCGGTTCGGTTTTCAGATTTCGGGTTTTTTGCCCACCTACTACATATCATAATCGGTTTTTTTTTTTTTTTTTTTTTTTTTTTTTTTTTCTTTCATCAACATAATCGTTTATATATAATGGGAAGCACATTTCTTTATTGACACATAAAAAACAAAAACAAAAATACATCTACCTGCTTCTCTCTTGCATATGCTTGTCTAGCTGCAGGGATGGAAATTTCAACACTACGCCCTGCAATTTCTTGTACTTCGGTTTTAGTCCTATATATTTTTTTCTATTCAATAACACCATCTTTTTCAGCTTCACTACAAGATGAATTCATCAATTGTCTCCACACAAACACAAATGTCGATTTTCCACTCGAGAACACGTTCTTTACTCCTCAAAGAAACGCATCGATCTTCATAGAAGTTCTTGAATCAACGGCTCAAAATCAACGTTACTTGACAGAGTCGATGCCAAAACCGGGTTTTATATTTAAACCGGTTCACGAATCTCACGTCCAAGCTTCCATCATCTGTTCCAAGAAACTTGGAATCCATCTTCGTGTTAGAAGCGGCGGTCATGATTACGAGGGCGTGTCGTATGTTTCACAAATCGAAACACCGTTTATATTGATTGATTTGTCGAAACTGAGACAGATCGATGTTGATATTAAAGACAATAGTGCTCGGGTTCAAGCTGGTGCTACCATTGGTGAGCTTTACTACAGGTAATATAAGTCTTCTTTTGGTTAAGTGAATAACAAACGCTTTTAAAAGAGTCCATGTGGCTAAAATATATTAATCCTTTTAGATTTTTTTAGCTTAAATAATACATTTAAAATAGGTCCAAACGTTCAAAATTTTCAGAATTCTTACATTCAAAGACCAATTATATTGAACCGGTCATGTATGGATTTCTAAATCAATGAATGTATAGGAATCAAAAAGAACTTTTAGTTTCCCATCAAATATTTGTGTAAAATTAATGCAAACACAAAGGCCAAACGAAATATTTTTAAACGCTAGAGGTTGTGATCATTTGGAAAATATTTATGCTAAAAGCAAAACCAAACGCAACATTCACTATTTGAATCTTTGGTTTGTTAAATATTAATTGAATCTTTCGTTTTTTAATTGTAGAATTGCAGAAAAGAGCAAGATTCATGGATGTTCTGCAGGTGTGTACCCGAGCTTAGGCATAGGTGGACATATAACAGGTGGTGCATACGGTTCCTTGATGAGGAAGTTTGGTCTTGCTGCAGATAATGTTGTAAACGCAAAGATCGTTGATGCGAATGGTAAATTACTCGACAGAACCGCAATGGGCGAGGATCTGTTTTGGGCGATTAGAGGAGGCAGTGGAGGGAGTTTTGGGATTATTTTATCATGGAAGATCAAGCTTGTTCCTGTTCCTGAAACCCTAACCGTCTTCACGGTCACCAAAACATTAGAGCAAGATGCAAGATTCAAGATTCTTTCAAAGTGGCAACGAGTTGCGGATAAGCTTGTTGAAGAGCTCTTCTTACGAGTGTTCTTTACCATAGTTGGAAACAAAGGAAACAAAACTGTGGTGATGTCCTACATAGGTCAGTTTCTTGGAGAGAAAGGCACCTTGATGGAGGCAATGGAGAAGGATTTTCCAGAACTAGGGCTGACTCAGGAGGATTGTGTAGAAATGAGCTGGATAGATTCCATTGTTTACAACTCTGGATTCCCAACAAACCCTCCTCCTCCTCCTGAAATTTTGCTTCAAGTTAAGTCACCGATCGGGAAAGTGTACTTCAAAGCGAAATCGGATTTCGCTAAAGAACCTATTCCTGTTCTAGGGCTCAAAGGGATGTTCAAGAAGTTTCTTGAAGAAGACGCAGCATTGATGATTTGGACTCCTTACGGTGGAAAGATGGACAAAATCCCTGAATCTGAGATCCCATTTCCGCATAGAAACGGAACCATCTTCATGATTCAATATTACCGGAGCTGGTCAGACAGCGATAAGAAATCGAATAGACACATCAAATGGATCAGAGAGCTATACAGTTACATGACACCTTATGTCTCAAGTAAACCAAGACAAGCATATGTGAACTACAGAGATCTCGACCTGGGACAGAACAAGAACAACTCAAAGGTTAACTTGGTAGAAGCTAAAATCTGGGGAGCAAAGTACTTCAAAGGCAATTTCAACAGATTGGTGAAGATTAAAACAAAGATTGATCCAGAGAACTTCTTTAGACACGAGCAGAGTATACCACCTCTTTGCTTAAGCTAAGGTCATCATAACTATAACAGGATTAAAAATAAGAATAAAGATAAGAAGATAAAGGGGCTGTTTGTTTGCTCATCCATCATCTCCTTCCAAATGATTCATCCAGTTACTCCATCTGGATGATTCATCTGAATGTTGTTTGTTTCTACTTTTGGTTATTCATTTGAATGATTCATCTGAATGACAAAACAAACAGTTCATACATCTCCATCTTCATCCAGATGGTTTTTGACAAAAATGACTAAAATGTCCATAGTTTACTCTAATCATATTTTTAATCTTATTTTAACCATATTAATTTTAATTCTTGATTCAAAATATATTTACAACTAATATAATTTTTAAATTCTTATTTTTAATATTTATAAATTAATTTTGCTCACG
This sequence comes from Barbarea vulgaris, assembly GCA_963667165.1. Classification (NCBI taxonomy): domain Eukaryota; kingdom Viridiplantae; phylum Streptophyta; class Magnoliopsida; order Brassicales; family Brassicaceae; genus Barbarea; species Barbarea vulgaris. Next base: position 2,875,012 of record OY763891.1, read on the forward strand.
TAAATTTATATAAACTTATAAATTAAAATCCAAATTTGCCCCTTAGTTTTTGTAAATCTACATCTCAATCTAGATGTTTTTACTAAGAAAATGAAAAAAATGCTCAGACTTTAATCTAATTATATTTTAATCATAATCTAAACCATATTCATTTTAATTTTGGGCAATTCTCAAAATAACACAAAATATAGTTTTTATGACATATTTAGCACACATTTTCATTTAGGACATAAATAGCATTTTTATTAGAGGATTGTTATTTTTATGGTTTAGGATTTAGGGTTTAGAGTTTAGAAAACCCTAAACCCTAAGCCCTAAACCCTAAATCTTACCCCTTACCCCCTAAAAACTAAACCCTAAGGTGGGGTTATTCAATTTTGTATTTTAATTGAATTGGTTGTATTTTAAAGACAGAGTGAAATCAGGTGTTATTCAACTATGTATTTAAAATATTACAATAAAATCTTCTGTTATTGGATTAGTCATTTTTATATTGTATTCTGAAATACATAAAAAACAAGTGTTATTCAATATGGACTTGATTTTGTTACATTTTAATTAAATTGGATTTTATTGTATTTTTTTCTCTAAAACATGTATAAACAAAATACTACCTATTTAGCAAGTATTTTGGCCGACACTCTCAGATCTGAGATATCACCATCACCACTTCACTTATGAGAAAGATCTTTCAAGCTCTCTCAAAGAAAATCGCCTCATGCTTCTTTGAATTCGTCATTTTGTTCTTATCGATTCAAGGTAACCGCTGATTGATTGTGGACAAGTACTAGCGGCGGAAGGAGACGGAGCAATGGGGTGTAGTTACCGGCGCCGGAACCTGCTCCTCCCGAAGCTCCAAATCCTCTCACTGGCCTCTATTTTTCTGTTTCCGACGTGTAATACTAGTTTCCCTTTTCTTCTCTTGCTCTGTATGTTTATGAGGTTTTGGGGATTTAGCTGAAGAATTTTTAGTTAGGGTAGTCAGAATTTGTTTGCCAAGGATTGAATCTGCATTGACTCTGTTCTTATTCTTCTATGGCGCATTATATCGCTGTTAATGAACCTTCGAGAGATATACTGAAATTTTGCTTGATGTAGATTTAAATGAGTGTGTCTGCGAGTCCTATCAAACACTTTTCAAAACTGTTCCTGTTATTGGAAGACTCTTCTGTTGGATCTTTAATTTGGAGAAAGGATGAGATCATAGGTCGTTCAGAAAGTTGTATGTTTTAGATTCATCGCTTACTTCGTATGAAAATGATGTTTTAGTGAGTGTTTGACCTCGAATTATTCATGGGTTCTACTTAACACACTCTCAGATATTTATATGTGTATATCTTTTACGAACATGTGACTTTTGAGTTTTAAAGAAAATGCTGAAGTTATTAGTCTTTCTCTCCTTCTCTTTTGTTTTCCAGATTCGATATTACAGGCTGCGTGACTGGCTTTGGTCATCCAAATTGGGTCAGGACGCACAAAGCTGCTTCTTCAACCTGTCATGTGGTTTGAAGTCTCGTTGAAGGTGGATGCATTTGTGTTTGAAAAACTGTTGATGATGAACTTGCGTTTAGGTTTGTCTCTGTTTTTATTTACATATGTGAACTTGTTACCTATATCGGAATTCAGATAATGACATGTAGTTTGTGATTCAGATTCTGGAGAAAACAAGCATTACGATTCACCCACATCAGTGGAGAAAACTTTGTTGTGGTTGGTGACAAGGCAACACCAGACTAATCATTGTTCCAAGGAAAACATTGCTTGTTTATGATGAATGAGTTGTCTGGTCTAATTGGCTGAATGTTAATACTAAACGAATGGTGGTTTTTGTTTTTACAGACAATTAGAAGAGTTTACTGGTGTTATTACACATATCAAAGGGTGCATCAAACTGGTAAGTTGAAGTTCTTGCCTTGCTTAGTACTAAAAGTTCATTTGTCTTATGAAATTGGATTAGAGTAGTAAATCACTGTGTAGTAACTCTGCATCAGATGTACAGTATATAAAATTGTCACCGGGTAACTAATAATGTTAATTATAAACATTTGCAGGCTCATTACCAAATTCAGCAAATACTCAATCTTCTTGAGGAGTCTCCATCATCCCGGCGAAGGCAACATAGGAGATGATTCTCAAAACGGTGAAGAAGGTTTTGGGACACAAGATCAAGAAAGAGAAATTGCAAACATATGGAGAGAAACAATAGCTCAGACGATGTGGAGAGATGCAACTAATAATGAGAATTAGGGTATGCTGATAAAGTTTGAAGTTTTTTTAAGATCTTTTTATATTATAATTTATGGATGATTTTTTTTTATCAATGTTATTTTATTTTATTTTGTTATAACTTTTTGAAAATATAGGTAGTTATTTTATTTTCAATGATTTCCAAATACAAAGTAATTCATACAAAAAGTATTAGCAATGGATTTTAAAACCCACGTTTCAGTCTTGTCAATTCATCAAAGTCCACTAATTGGATTTTAAAATAACTGCAACTTTAAGTCCATTAAAATCATGTAATTACTCAATCTAGTTAATCCAAACAAAAAATAAAGAGAAATTCCCTCAAATAGCACCAAATGATGTTTTTGTTCCAAAATTAGCACATATTTTTTTTTAGGACAAAAATAGCATTTTATAAAGTTTATAATTTGATTTTTTTGTTTGGGTCAACTATATTAGTATTTAGGGTTTAGTTTTTAAGGGGTAGGAGCCATGTTCAAAAAATCGGTCTAGGCGGCCGATTAATCGCCGCCTAGGCGTTGGGCGGCGGGTTACCGCCGAGATTTTTCTTAATCGCCAACAAAATCGGATTTTTTTTAAAAAAAAAAAAAAAAAAAAAAAAAAAAAAAAAAAAACTTAATAACTCAGTTTTTAGTGGTTATTAAGTTCAAAATCATAGTTTCTGATGTAGATCTGTTATGACAGAGCAAAAAACATGAACAAATCATGTCAAAACGAATAAAAACGTGAAGAAAATAATAGAGGCTTCAAAAATTAGGTTATATTGTCGCAGGAAAGAGGAAGAAGACAAGAGTGGATTAGTCTTTTCCATTCATTAAAGCTAAAATCTAAGGGGAAAAGCAAAACTGGTGCTCGAACCCATGACATGGGACTCCATACCAACGACTTAAACCACCAGACTAAGTTCTATTTACGGTTTTGTTATACATAATTAATATATATAGATGTTTACATATAAAATTACGTAAAACTAATCCCCGATTAATCCCCGTTTAATCTCCGATTATTTGATTAGGCGCTAGGCCCCCATCGACCGCCCGACTAGCGCCTAACGAATTTTAAAACATGGGGTAGGAATAAGATTTAGGGTTTAGGGCTTAGGGTTTAGGGTTTAGAAAACCCTAAACCCTTAATCCTAAACCCTAAAACATTAACAAAAATGCTATTTGTGTCTAAAATGAGATTGTGTGCTAAATATGTCACAAAAACTATATTTTGTGCTATTTTTGAGAATTGCCCAAAAATAAATTATGAACTTTATAAAATATTATTTTTGTCCTAAATAAAAATATGTGCTAATTGTGGAATAAAAACATCATTTGATGCTATTTGAGGGAATTTCTCTTTAATTTTTAAATTATTATTTTTAAGATTTATAAATTCATTTTGCTCATATAAAAACATAAATTAAAATCCAAAATCACAAAATATTTTTTTTCGCCAAAACCATAAAATCTCAAAATTGCGTTTTTGTCAAAATTGTGAAATCAAGATATTTTACTGGAAAATCACGAAATCTCGAAAATTACATGTTTTCGCCAAATTCGTGAAATCACAATTTTGGTAAAAAAAATGCAAAATAGCGTTTTTCCGCCAAAACCGAAAAATCTCGAACATGATGTTTTCTCGCCAAAACCGTAAAATCTCAAAAATTATATTTTCCCGCCAAATCCATGAAATCACAATTTTGGTTAAAACACAATATGACATTTTCCCGCCAAAACCATAAAATCTCGAAAATGATATTTTTCCGCCAAAACCGTAAAGTCTCGAAAATTAAATTTTCCCGCAAAATCAGTGAAATCACAATTTTGGTTAAAAACGAAAAATGTCGTTTTCCCGCCAAAACCGTAAAATCTCAAAAATGACGTTTCCCGCCAAAACCGTAAAATCTCGAAAATAACGTTTTCTCGCCAAAACCGTAAAATCTTGAAAATTACATTTTCCCGCAAAATCAGTGAAATCACAATTTTGGTTAAAAACGCAAAATGGTGTTTTCCCGCCAAAACCGTAAAATCTCGAACATGACATTTCCCGCCAAAACCGTAAAATCTCAAAAATTACATTTTTCCACCAAATCCGTGAATTCACAATTTTGGTTAAAAACGCAAAATGACGTTTTCCGCCAAAACTGTAAAATCTCGAAAATTAATTTTTAGCCCCAAATCCGTGAAATCACAATTTTTGTTAAAAAAACGCAAAATAGCGTTTTCTCGCCAAAATCGTAAAATCTCAAAAATTACATTTTTTCATCAAAACCGTAAAATGACATTTTCCTGCCAAATCCACATCTCGGATTATATTTTTCCGCCAAAATCGTGAAAATGAATTTTTTTGCAGAAATTCTTGAAATGATGTTTTTCCGCTAAAAATACAAAATCACATAATTTCATTTTTTCGTCAAAACCGTGAAATTATAATTTTAGCGGAAAAACAATATCAACAATATATTGTCTAATACTTTTATAAAGTTTTAAGAATATTATATCAATATTTATATCATATTTAATCAACAAAACATATAATTTAAGTTAGGGATATATTTGTCATTTGTTATTTTTGACTGAATCATCTCCATCCAAATGATCCAATTTGGATCAATCAAATGAACCATGAAATTTTGCCTAGTTTTCAAACTCGTTCAGATGATCTATCTAGATGCTCCATTTAGATGATCCATCTAGATGCTCCATTTAGATGATTCGTTTTAAGCACTAAACGAACATCAATTCTCATCTTCATCTGGATGAACCATCTGAATGAGCTAGCGAACAGCCCTGAAATATATTAGAAACACTTTTTATTATACGTCACAAAATTGATCTCAATCCAAATTTTCTTGAGCAATCAATCCCATGGATTTCTTATTTGGAGGATCATTTTTTAGTTTTCAATCATGTCGTTAAATGGGTATCAAAAACAATTTCTCTAAAATTTTATTGACAATTCATGTTGTACGCGTGTCGACAATGTGAGAGCCTTTTTCGATCGTTTCCTAACTCCAACAATATGAATGCCAATAGTTTGACAGATCAGTTCTTGTCACAAACGCAAGAATATTATTTACATACAAGAGAATTTGAAGTTTGTGAAAATTGAACAATATTATTTACATACAAGAGAATTTGTTAACAAAAATTCTGATCCGGTTTAATGGAAGGAAATAGCGTTTATAATATTAGTTGGAGAGTGGACAAAAATATTTTTACCAAACGTTAACGATTGTTTTAACTTATACTGAATTTCGACAACTTATTTTCCAATGAATTTCTGAATGTTTGTACTTTTAACATATTTTGACAACTTGTATTTTTAATGAATTTAATTATAATTTTAAAATATAATTGGGGAATCTCATAAATACCATTGGTGGTGTGACAATTTTTAAAACTACCATTGGAAAGAGTTCATTTTCATTTATACCACTTTTGATATATAATTTGTCTTAATTTGTCCTTAATGAATATATTAATTAATTATTTTGATAAAATTACATAATTATTTTTAGTAGGAAATTACAAAATAAATTTTTTTTTTGGGAAAAATTATGGATCCATTTTCTGCAGAAAAAATTTAGAATCAAGATTTTGGCGAAAAAATCACCGAAAAATTTTGGCGGAAAAATTACAGATCTATTTTTTGAGGGAAAATTAAATTTTTTTCATGTTGGTAGAAAATTACGAATTTGCATTTTAATAAAAAATTACGGATTTTTGGCAGAAAATTTACTTTATAAAACCCCTTATAAAACACTATATAAAACCCTATAAGATTTATAAGAAGCATTATAAAATATTATAAAAATTTAAATTTTTTATAAGGTTTATAAAATCCTTATAAGGCGTTATAAAACCTAATAAAAACATTTTTATAATGATTTAATAACCTTTTTATAAGACCATTATAAGCCCTTATAAAAGTTTATAAAACCATATAAGATTATAATGTCTTTATAAAACCTTATAAAAATGTTTTATACAGTTCTATAAGGTTCTACAAACATTTTTATAAGGTTTTATGAGTAATATTTCCGCCAAAAACTGATCCGTTTTCTGCAAAAAAAAAAAAAAATTAATTCCGTAATTTTCTCAACAAAATCCAAATCCGTAATTTTCTGTCAAAATGAAAAATTTGCAATTTTCCGCCAAAAATCTGATCCATTTTTCGCAACAAAAACTTGATTTCGTAATTTTCTTAACAAAATGCAAATCCGTAATTTTCTGCCACAATGAAAAATTCGCAATTTTCCCGCAAAAAAACTGATCTGTTCCCACCAAAAAAACTGAATTTCATAATTTTTTAACAAAATGAAAATCAGTAATTTTCCATCAAAATGAAAAATTTGCAGTTTTACCTCCAAAATCTGGTTCGTTTCCTGCCAAAAACTCGATTCCTAATTTTCCTAACAAGGTACAAATCCGTTCCGTCAAAATAAAAAATTTGCAATTTTTCCGCAAAAAACTGATCCGTTTTCCGCCAAAAAAACTCGACTTTGTAATTTTCTTTACAAATTGCAAATCCTAATTTTTTGCTCAAATGAAAATTTTGCGATTTTTCTACCAAAAACGGATCTGTAATTTTCCCGTAAAAAAATGTATTTCGTAATTTTTGTATTTGTTGAATTAAAATGATAATGTGTTTTTATGTAAATAATAATAAAAATGTATTTATATTTTTGTCTGAAGTGAATGGTATTTGTAAAAAGTGGTATGTTAAAATTGGTATTTGTGGCAATTTCTCTTAATTTTTTGTCAAACATAATATGAAAAATTGTACCGTAAGAACTTCTTATGATAAATGATAAATGAACAATAAATGAACAATAAAGAGATTCACAATATCAAAAAGGGAATCTTTTAAAAATCAACGGAAACTTGATCAAATAAGAGTTTACAACGGTAACTTTATTAAGAAGGAAATTACAACGGTAAAGTACTTCGCTTATATAATAAGATTCTCATGTTTTAATATTATTTTTATTGTAAAAAAAAAAAGCCTCCAAAAATTTGAAATTTGAAGCGATTCCAGAAAATTTCTGATCAAACGCTCTTCGCCTCTTCTTTGTTTTTCTTCTTCTTTAAAATCGTGTTTTATGATCCTGATTCTATAATCATACTCTGGAACCTTCGATTCTATTTCTTCCGAATGGGTTTTTTTTTTTTTTCTTTTTTCGCGTATAATTTCCTCTATTTTCTGGGTAATCATACTCTGATCAAACGCTCTCGCCTCTTCTTTTTTCTTAAGTTTAAAATCGTGTTTTATGATCTTGATTCTATAATCATACTCTGGAACCTTCGATTCTATTTCTTCTGAATGGGATTTTTTTTTTCGCGTATAATTTCTGGGTAATTCTCATTTATCGATTATAATGAAGAAAAGGGCTTTTAATAAGTGACTGATTCTCAGATTGATCATATTGATTTCAATTAGTGTTCAATTCTCAAATAGATGATGATAATTTGTGACTTTTTCTCCAGGAATTGTGGAGCGGCTCGATTGGATTTTTGATCTGTGAATGGGAATGGGTAAAAGTCACCGATCATGGATCAAATCTCTTTTTTCTTTTGTGTTCGAATTTGCAGTTTTGAATTGGAATTGGTATTTCGAATAGCTTATTGCTTTTGGTCACAGTTTACATAGTTGAGGATTTGTGTATCTTGCTTTGCTTTGATTACTTGGTCGTTTTCATGTTATGATTTTAGCTTATGTACTACTTTTTTTGTGTTTGAATAGCACTGATTTGAGTATTTTTTTTTTCTTCTAATTGTAGAGTATACAACTGTCTCTTTGGTCATCTTTCACAAAGTGAAGGTACAAAACGACTACGGCCAGGTTTGATCATTGTGTTGCTCCACTTGTGGATGCCTATGGCCAGGTTTGATTTGACATTCGCTTTCTCTGCAATTCTTTATTACTTAGAGAAATATTAATTACAGGTTGAATTAAGATACTACTCTGCAATTGTAGCAAATGGCCAGGTTATGACTAATGTTGAATTAAGATAGATGAGATGTGTAAAACCAATGTTTGGAGGTATGTAATAACATTATGATGATGCTCTGATCATCAGTGTGACAGTAAACTTCTTTCAGAGACTGTACAGATAATAAGACACGCACCAATCCGCTAATCTTACTTTTGATGATGTTGTTGTTGTTTCATTTCTGGATGACAGCTAATGTTGAGAACATTAAGAGTCTAATTCATTTTGCTAACAGATTTAAAGTCAGTGTCTAAGTTTGTCTCTGGATACATTGATTTACTTATCAAACTTTGAAGGAACATACCGATGATGTCTGGTTCGTGAAATTCTCACATAATGACAAATTTTTGGCTTCATCTTCCAAGGATAAATCAGCAATTATATGGGAGGTATGAACCAACTTGTGGTTGCTTTAACTACTCTTTCATGATGCCTCACAAGAGCGACATACAGTTCAATTCACTTTTCCCTCAAGTAAGCTCAAAGTGAAGCCAAGCTGATTCATTTAGATGTGTGTTTTTTTCCAGATAGTTGCAGAGGGGAAGTTTTTGCAGAAGCATAAACTTGTGGGGAACGAGAAGCCTGTGGTAATGGTTTTATGGAGTCCTGATGATAGACAAGTGATTACATGTGGAGACAAGGAGGTTATCAGGCGCTGGGATGCTGAGTCAGGACAATGTGTTCACTGTGTATGAAAGGAATGGTGTTGGTTCTGTTTCTTGTGGATGGTTTCATGATGGTTAAGGTATAATTGGTGCAATGGCAGACAGACGCATCTATATGTGGACGTGAGATAGAACACAAGCAAGAGCAACGGGAACGAGAAGCCAGTGGTAATGGTTTTATCTTGCTTTGCTTTGATTACTTAGTCGTTTTCCTGTGGGTGGCTCATGTTATGATTTAGCTTATGTACTACGTTTTTGTGTTTGTGAAGCACTGATTTGAGAATTGTTTTTTTTTTTAATTGTAGATTATATACAACTGTCTCCTGGGTTGCGGGAACATGGAACAGAAGCTTCAATTCTCATATTATCTTTGATCATTGTGTTGCTCCACTTGTGGATGCCTATGGCCAGGTTTGATTTGACATTCGCTTTCTCTGCAATTCTTTATTACTTAGAGAAATATTTTGGTGGAAAATTAATTAATGTGGGTAATTCATTACAGGTTGAATTAAGATACTACTCTGCAACTGTAGCCTATGGCCAGGTTATGAATAATTTTGAATTAAGATAGATGAGATATGTAAAACCAATATTACCCCCTGTTTTGTGTTTTGATCTTGCTTTTACAGGTACGTGTGTTTTTCTCTACAGGAACAGATTCCATTAGAGGCCTAAGAATGTTTTTCTCAATCTCCTAAAAAGAGTATACACTTTTCCATGTTTGCTTTATTGCTTTACTTATTTGATTTCTTCGTACCTGCTTGTTTCCCTTTACTTCTTTGCTCCTTATTTTCTCTTTTGCTTCATTATTTTACTTGCTTGCTCCCTTAGTTACTTCTTTGCTTCCTTGTTTGGTTCCTTGCATTCTTGTTTGTTTTCTTGCCTTCTTCCTTGGTTCCTTACATTGCTTCCTTGTTTGGTTCCTTGTATTCTAGTTTGTTTTCTTACATTGCTTCCTTCTTTGGTTCCTTGCATTCTTGTTTGTTTTCTTACCTTCTTCCTTGGTTCCTTGTATTCTTGTTTGTTTTCTTACATTGCTTCCTTCTTTGGTTCCTTACATTGCTTCCTTGTTTGGTTCCTTACATTGCTTCCTTGTTTGGTTCCTTGCATTCTTGTTTGTATTTTTACCTTCTTGTTTGGTTCCTTGCATTCTTGTTTGTTTTCTTACCTTCTTCCTTGGTTCCTTACATTGCTTTCTTGTTTGGTTCCTTGCATTCTTGTTTGTTTTCTTACCTTCTTCCTTGGTTCTTTACATTGCTTTCTTGTATGGTTCCTTGCATTCTTGTTTGTTTTCTTACCTTCTTCATTGGTTCCTCACATATTCTTGGATTTTTTGTGTTCTTGCTTCCTTATTTTTATAAATAATTTTGAGTAATGATAAAATCTCAGTAGTAGATGAGATAGTTACTTCTCTTTAGTCCTTTTATCTTACATTTACAGGTTGATGTTTTGTCTCTTTTCTTCTACAGGAACAAATTTCATCAGAGACCAAAGAATGTTATTATGTGTTCTTCTCAATCCGTTAAAATTGCATACACACTTGCTTACTTGTTTAGATTCACACATTTCCATGTTTACTTGATTTCTTCATTTTTTCTTTGCTTTTTTGCTTATTTATTTGAGATCTTCGTATCTACTTGTTTCCTTTACTTGTGTTCTTCCTTATTTTCGCTTTTGCTTCATTGCTTAGTTGCTATCTCCCTTACTTACTTCTTTGCTTTCTTCCTTGGTTCCATGTGTGCTTCTTTGTTTCCTTCTTTGGCTCCTTCCTTGTGTGTTTGTTTGTTTTCTTACTTTCTTCCTTGGTTCCTTGCATTCTTGTTTGTAATCTTATTTTCTTTCTTGATTTTTTGTGGTTCTTTACTTGCTTGCTTACTTTGTCTGTGATTTTTTGCTTACTTGTTTACTTCCTTGATTCCTTACTACCTTCTTGGTTCCATGTGTGCTTATTTGTTTCTTCCTTGGTTCCATGTGTGCTTCTTTGTTTCCTTCTTTGGCTCCTTCCTTGTGTGTTTGTTTGTTTTCTTACTTTCTTCCTTGGTTCCTTGCATTCTTGTTTGTAATCTTATTTTCTTTCTTGATTCTTTTGTGGTTCCTTACTTGCTTGCTTACTTTGTCTGTGATTTTTTGCTTACTTGTTTACTTCCTTGATTCCTTACTAGCTTCTTGGTTCCATGTGTGCTTCTTTGTTTCCTTCTTTTGTTTCTTGGGTTCTTGTTTGTTTTCTTATTTTCTATATTGATTATTTTCTTTGATATTCTGTCTACTTCCTTTATTTCTTACTAGTTTTTTGCTTCCTTGTTTAATTTTATTTCTTGGTTCTTTGACTCCTTTCTTATTATCTTATTTATTCTTTGCTTACTTAACTTCTGAAATTTTCTAACCTCTTTACTTCGTTTCCTTAATGTTTTTACTCATAACTAACTCTGTAGCTTGATTCTCAATTGTATGCTATTTAGATACTTCTAGGTTACTGTTTGAAAATTGGAGAATACTGAGCATCTATCAAGGGAAAGTCCTCGTCACATCAATGTCGCTATCACACACTTGGAGTTTAACATTTTACTTTTGCTTCTCATCTCAGGTAAGCTTACTTCAACACTTACAAATCAGAGCTCAATGCAGAGGGTCTACATCGAGTGTATAAAAACAGGGTAAGTTCTTGTTCCAAGGTTAGATTTAAACTTTTCTTGACTCCGTAATTTTGTAGAGCTTCAAGATGTTTTTGGTTTAATCCATCAAATTCATTTTGTTTGCTGTTACAGAAGATTGGTTCAGGTAAACATACAACAAGTAGTGGCATTAGTGTTTTTCTATTACAGTGCAGTTTAATGTAGTGGAATCTGTTTTTGAACCCTTTTCTTTTAATCCTACTTACAAGATCGAAAAGGTTTAACATAGATTCTCTTGCCAACGCCCATGTATAAAAAATACGTCAAAAAGGTATTTACTGAAGCAACATTCGACTTCACTTTTAAATTGCATGAAGAAAATTGATCTTTGTTCTTATCAGCTTGACGTATGTTGACGCAAAATTCTTTTTGTTGCTTGTAAGCTTCTTATACAGAGGCTCGAGCTCATGAAAGATGAGATGCGGCAACGAATTGCTAAGGAGGTACTTGTTCAGGCAGCAACGAATTACATAATGTTCTTGTTTTGATTAATTAGACCACTGCAGGCTAAAGGAAATGCAGTTCTACAAGCAAGCTTGGAGAGAAGGAAGCAGGCTTTGCACAAACGTCGGTTGGCACTTGAACAAGATATATAAACCTTCTCTTGAGATTTTGTGTTTATATTCTCCAATTTTTCTGTATAATTTCCAAGGAAAATAAACATCAATTTTGCTGACCATAGTTACCATGGAATATTTAGGTGGGCAGATTACAGGAGCTACTACAAGCTGAGAGACAATTGAGAAATCAGTTTTTTTTTTCTTCCCAGCTATATCACTTGCTCTCTGTTGTTCTAACGTCACAATAAATGCGAAGACAAGGGTCTGAGCTTAATCAGCATCACTTAAGCTCACTCCCAGATGCTCAAAGCCATCACCAAATTCTCCAGGATCACAATACTCAACTGTGAGTTTTACACTCTGTACCTGGTTTTAGCTCTAATCTAATAGTTCAGACCAAAATATTACTCGAAATATTAGCTACAAGAAATAATTCTCTTTTTTACAATGTTGCAGGAAGTCTTTTCAGCAGGACTTTGATTTCAAATCTTCTTATGTAAGGGACGTCTCTTAGACACCTTTGGCCTCATTTCCTAATCTTCACTTTTACTGGATCACACAGGATGAAACTAGCCTAAGAGCTGGCTGGAGGAGCGGTAGAGGAAACAACAGAAAAGTACCGGGCTCTCCGAGCTTGAATGAAGTATCTTTGGGCTTTCGAATGGAAGAGTTTCCTCCGGTTTGTGCAGTCTTGTTAAAACTCAGTCCCATGATATCATAATTCTAACTGTCTGTGCAATTATACACTTACAGATGGACTACGCAAGACATCATCATAATCCTCCTCCTGCAGCATCTGCAGCACTAAACAATGGAGCTAAGGACAACTTATGCAACATATTCAGAATCTTGACCGAGTTAGATCTAATAATTGAGGTAAGAGCATCTATTGAGCTTGTTATTTGAAATCTTATTATAGACTTTAATTCTACTAATCACTTCTGAATGAAAAATTTTAAGGAAGAAGTTTTCGATTTGCTGGACTCAAGAGCTCCAATTCAAAATCAGAGAAACTACCAGTGGAGAAATAACTTTGGCATAAGTGAAGATGAAAGATTAGACAATCAGAGGTGAATCTATCATTTGAATTGGTTTCATTTGGATTTGTTTCATTTTCTATATATTTACTTAAATGTTTGGTAGAAGAACTATATTTAATAGTCGAAGAATATGCTAATTAGTGATATGTTTGTTTCTTGTGTATTTTAGTCAGTCTCATTCAATCTTCAGAATCACTTAAATAAAAAAAAAGTACAACTAAAGATGATGTGAAGATATGCTATGGACAACAGGAGCTGATGGGATGCATTTGAAATTTCATATGCTCCTCTTATTTGGTTTCGTAATATCGAAACGAATGACTAAACTGAGAGATTTGTTATCTAAACATTTCCACAGGAATCCACATCAACAAATGTCTACTGGTGATGAGAAACGAAGGAGGTTACGTTTGCTTCAGGTACTTATGTTTAATTCAAAAAATCACCTTTTCACTCGATTTATACATTGTATTGTTGAAAACCTAATGGTAATAACATGTAATTTAGGATTCCCTTGGTGGCAATAGCAAGACTGTGATGATTGGTATGGCTTTCTCATTAGTTAAATGTTTTGAACATTAAATTTTTCAATTCAAGCAACAGTTATAAGTTTGCATGTAATTTATGCTATCTTTGAATGATGTAGCTGATACAACTGTTGAGGAGACATTAGATATGATGAAGTAACTATTCTAAACAGAACCCTGGTGCGTGGTTCCTTTTTTAAAACATAAATAGTCATAAATTTTTCATATGTGCTATTATTAAAAGTAATTCTATTGACTTTTGGTGAAGGTTTTGAGTGAACCTTTTATACCGCTTAGAGAGGAGGAAGTAGCTGAAGTCAGAAGTGCCTTCACTGTGAAAGATATGTATTTTACAGAAGTTTTAGCATGTCAAATGATTGACAGAATTTAGGAATTTAAAGAATTTAATTGCCATTTCAGATTGAAGGTCTTGGTTTCGCATAAAAGATCCAATATTGATATTCGTGGAGAAGCTTTACAATGTTTAATGCTGAAGGTCTTTACAACAAGGTAGTTCTTGTGCTATCTTTTGTTCTTTATAATCTTTGGTACGAATCGTTAAGCGCTCTTAATCACATCTGGTTAGTTGAAATTGTATGATTTATTGTGTTCTGTTTTACAGGTTATCAGTCTCTATCTTGAATTGCTAAAAGAGAAAGAAACTAGAGATCCTCAAAAGTACTTCAAGTGTCATTTCTTCAATACTTTTTTTTACATTAAGGTTAGCTTTCGATGTGAAGTGCCACGATTAAGATTGTCTCCGATTTCTATGTATCTTTTCCTGAAACTATTCTTTTACCTCAGTTGTTTATATACGGCTTGTATCCCATGAATTCCTGTGACAGTTATTAGTGTTTATAAATGTTCAAAGGCTTATGTATTTTTCCCTCAAATTACATTTGTTCAGCTAGTAAGCGGCGGCTCGGGTTACAATTACGAAGCTGTCAGGAGATAACTCTGAGAAAGTTGGGATATGATCTTATTGACTGTGACATAGTGAGCTTTTCTCTCATAACCTTAAGTCTTGGTTTCCCTTTTGTTAAATATAATCTAACTTGTTTGATGATGAAACATGTGCAGATATTTGTTCCAATCCACGGAGGTGTACATTGGACCCTGGCAGTGATTAGCAATAGGGAACGCAAGTTCATGTATCTTGATTCACTATATCCTACAATTCTGAAGGCTCTGGTATAATTTCTTGATCATAAATTCTGCACATTTTCATTTTGGAAATGTGATTCTACGATTATGGAATCGGTATTTTAATTTCTGTAGGCAAAGTACTTGGTGGAGGAAAGGACAAGAGTGGAAAAAAATATCAAAACGTTAGTTCATGTGACTCTGAATACGTTAATGACCTTCCTCGGCAACAGAACATGGGTACACAAAACCAATTTTTCTCATTCTTTGATACAAATATTCTTTAGTTGTTCCTATAATTTCCAATTACAAGATTATTTTGTTCCTTGTAATCTATGATCGACCACAACTAAATGCAACCGTTTTGTTATAGCATTTTTGTGTGATGTAGTTAGAGATTTTAGTTTCGTAGTTTCTTCTTAGATCTTCTTGTTAATTCTTAACTATATACGAGAACTCAAGTATTATTTTTGGTATTTCTTCTGAATTTAACAGGTTCACATACTTCTGTTGCTCCATTTGTGAATGCACTACTACCGTTACAGTTCTAGCCTATGTCCAGGTTTGATTTGAGATTCATTTAGTACATGAACTAAGTAATCTAAAAGGATTTTTTTTTCTTTTTTTTTTAACTAATCTAAAACGATCGAGTTGATAGTGCATTGAAGGATATGGCAGTTGTTATGAAATAGTTAAACAGATCTGATGAAGGAATCGAAGCTATTATATCTTTTCGATATCTCTGCTCCTTTGAATCTCAAGATTCAATTGATAACTTGTTACTTGAACTCTAGAAGTCAGGGAGGATTCAAGAGGGAGCTGAGCTGCTTGAACACAAACTGAAATTACTTGAAGAAGACATGCACTATGGTGGTAGGACTATGATTTCCAAAGGAGGCCATGGGAAGCAGATCAACATGACAATCGAGCAAGAGAAAGCGTGGTAAGAACTACAAATGTCGCATATTTCGGCTTTCTAATAGCTTAGGAGTAGTTTCTCTGACTTTCTTGTTGTTTGGACATGTAGGATTCTTGGGAACTTTAGCTTGGGTTCACTAACAGCTTCATAACTATGGAATAGCAGAGCAGTAATTACAGGTTTGTGAAAGATCATTGATCACATTATACCATATTAGTGGTTTCATTGCCTTAACCAAGTCAATTTGGTTTTGGTGTGATAGGAATGCTTTGTCTTTGGAGCCTGACAATAACAATCTGTGCAATCTTGCAATCTGTTTGATACATATGGATAGAATCCTTGAAGCTAAGTCTCTGCTTGAGGATGTAAGACAGTCTAACCGTTTCACAAGTCTTTCGAACGGGCCACCGAGATGTTAGTAGAAAGGGAACAGCCCATAGTAGCGGATAATCCAGAAGGTTTTCTGAAAATTAGCTCTTCAGATAACTTCTCTTCAAGGTGTTCAAGTGGGATTAAAGAAAACAAGGCTCAAGCTGGAAATGACACTGAAAGAAGTCACATGTACATGAAGAAGTCACATGATTCCTTTGATTACACAACCCTGGGAATGTAAAGCTAGAGATGAGGAAGTACATCAGAGTAAATGGAATGTGAGAGTTGGTGCCACCTACATACGACAGCTCATTTTTCGTCAATGTATCTGCAACTATATCTGCTCATGTATCTGCTCTATATCTTCTCTATATACGACAACTCATGTATCTTCTCTATATACGACAAATCATAGTCCTACCACCTACATACGACAACTCATGTATCTGCTCTATATCTTCTAGTCAATGTACGACAACTCATTTTTCGTCATTGCTTCTGAATGTAACAGGTTCACATATGAATTCGTACTTGGCAATGCGTGGCTTGCTACCCATGTTTGAAGATTTACGGCTTCCACTTGAGGACGCACTGCGTAAAAGATATAATGCTACAGTTCTATCCCATGGCCAGGTTTAATTGGAGATTTTCTCAACTCTCTAAGTCTTTAGAGCTTCAATATATTTTTGCTTTAATCGATCAAATTCATTTTGTTTGGTTCAGGTGGTGGCATTAGACCTAAAGTGATGAAAGATCTACTCAGAGAGTTGAGATCCAGCAGCCACTCAAATGCAGAGTCAAATCGAACACTCCACTTTTATCGAGATGACAGTGGTGCTTTTTATGAGCACAATGCATGCATACATACATACATACATACATACATACATACATACATACATACATTCATTCATTCATGCATCCATACATACATACATACACATTTCATGCATGCATACATGATACATCATATGCATTTATGCTTAATTGTTTCCTTCTCTACTTTTTTTTTTATCTACTTTGTTTCTTTGATTGCTTTTTACGTGCTTAACTTATTTACTTTTTTTTTTTTTGGTTTTATTAACTTATTTACTTGCTTGCGTCTTTATTTCGTTCTTTGCTTTTGCATTGCTTATTTCTCTGCTACGCGCGCAATTTGGTTAACTCCTTCAACTTGCTTATGTCTTATTGATTTGGTAGTGTGTTCACTACTAGCAGTCTTACATGATCGTTCGATATAAGTTAAGTATTTATTACATTTAATTAGTTTTTTTTTATTGCGATTATCATTATTAAATTATTCACACAGTTATACACACAAACTAGGGGTGGACATTCGGACAGAACCGAACGGTAATTTACCGAATGGTATTAAACCGTACCGAACCAGATTAATTAAATAATCTAATTGGATATATTTATAAATTTATTTGGTATTTGGTTTGGTTCGGTATTTTTACCGAAATCCGAATGGTTAATTGGTTAACCGAAATTAAATTCTAAATATGATTTATAGTTTTTAGTATTGATTTATTAAGTAATATATAATATAAAATTTTAGAAGGATTCTAATCAGAAGTGGTTTTTATGGAAGAAAACAATCAATGTGAAGCATTTGGGAATGAAAAAAAAATTAGGAGATTTATTCTTTAATCTTTAAGAATTTTGTTTGGTTTTAAATATTGGTTATAATTCAAATTTAGTGTGGAATTCTTTTCTAGAGACTATAAAATTGTTTCATTTTAGAATTCATAATGATGTTTTGATGATCTTTTATACTCTATGGTATTGGAATTTTAATCAGGTTAAATAAAATAAATTATAACAATTCATGTTTAAATTAAACAAACATTAATAAAACTTTAACCACAATAAGTCGAATTTACCGAATCCCGAACCGAACCGAACCGAACCAAATTAAGTTTGGTTTTTATTTGGACATAATATTTGTATAACTAAATTTACCGAATCCCGAATTTTCCGAACTGAACCGAACCGAATTAAGTTTGGTTCTTATTTGGAGTTGATGTTACATAACCGAATTTCCCGAATCCCGAATTTCCCGAACCGAACCCGAACCGTTTAACCGAATGCCCACCCCACAAACTAACTAGTTGTCTAACATGAGTTTTCAACGTAATTTAAGTATATACTTCTACTATATTTAATTTTAACAATTTATTGCGATTAACATTATTATTTGTTATGTTTTGCATTTTTTGTTTGTTCGTTAGGATTGTTAAAATATTTTATGCAGCTGAGGCTTGAGAAATTTTGTGGGATAAATTTGTATATATCGATCATATGACATGACATTGTGTACGAACGAATTATTATTTCTTTTATATATAATAAATAAGATTTAATCGTTTGTATATATCGATTATATGACATGGCATTGTGTACGAATGATAATTTGGATATTTGAATTTTCCCTAAATCAGATCAGGGTGAATGGGTATGGCCATATTAACTATATTTGGAGTTTCATGAGTGTAGACAGGTGTCTAAAGATCTTTCGTATAGTAATTTTCGTTGTGATCTAGTTTTGCCTCATGAATTCAAGATTAGAAACTGTTCAAAACTACTTTTTAATGGCATTTAGAAATAGCATCATTTTATGTTGCATCTAAATTTTTAAACGAATTATCAAGAAGCGATATCCACAGGGCCGTGGGCACCGTACCCAAAATGAAACATTCACCCATGGTATTATTTGTTTTTAGGCTAAACTATAGTTTAAATGATAAACATTTCTTTAACTAATGTACATAGATTCAAATTCAACACATTACAAACATACTTTCTTTTCTATACTTAAAAAAATGATTCAATAACTCCTTTTTTATCAACAAGAATCTTTAAAGAACAAACGTTAAATTCTATTTCATTAAAAGTTTGGTGTTTCAAAGATTCTTTTTCTTTTTTTGTTATTTGAACTAAAGTAAATAAAATTTTACTTGAATTGGCTAGAGAACCGGCCTTGAGGGCATGGCCATGAAACATTGAATGGTTTTTTACTTTTTAGGGGGTCTACAAAAAAAATTATATATGTATATATTTTTGATATTAAAAGGGATAAAAGATTTAGAAAACACAATTATATAATATGAAAAACAAGAGCAAATTTCATTGTCAAATATTATGTGGATTCCAAATCATTATTATTTAAGGATTACATTAGATTATCAAATAAAAAATAAAAAATGTGTTAATCTCCTTCTCGGACTTCTTATTTTTTTTATTTTTTTTTGGTTTTGGACTTTATGTTTTCCTCCATTGAAGTTTTAGTTTTTTTTAAAAAATATATATTATTGTATTTTTGTTTTTAAAAGTGATTTTTATCGAGACTGATTTTTTCTCTATTAAATAATTGAAGAACAGTTTTTTATATTATAAAAGCTGAATGTTAGATTATTTGTTTTGTTTGGGGCTCCAAATTTTTCAGGACCAGTTCTGATTTGCGACAAAAAAATTATTTATAAATTTACAATGGGTATAAAAATTTTATTTGAATTAAGAAAATATTTTAGTCTCCATAAACTTTTAAAACGTTAGAGGCAGCTTTGAATATTGAAATAGTGTATCTAAATGATGCATCGAGTACATAAATGTACATGCTTATGTAAATTTTCATCTTTTAATTAAGCTGTGTTCATGCTTATGACATTCTGAAACAATTGAATTTTTTTTCCATGAATCTTTTAACTTAATGGCTCTTTTTTCAGTCAACCAACTTAAATGTATATTTTGTCCGCAGTGTGCATTTATAATTTTCTAGTTTTCTACCAACAAGCTAAAACAAAATTCACCAGACAACGTTTTTTTTTAACGAAAAAAAAAGACAACGTTTTCAAAACACATGAAAAATGGCTATCACGTCATTAAGCAAGGACTGTCATAGCATGAGAGAAGATAATCATAGTTAATTTAAATACAACCACCTTATTCACGTTATAGCTCCAAATTTCCAATTGTATTCTTATCAAATAATTTAATGGATTTGTTTTATCACAATCTTTTTTATTAAAATAAACACATTTCTTCATTGACCCCAAAAAAAAACCAATATATTCCATTTCCATCTTGGTCATATGATGAGGAAAAATAATCGTAATTAGTGTAAACACGACCATCTAATCTTATAAAAATCATACCATTTCTAAACACGCTACTTCCATATTATACTCTCATCAACTAATTTAATGGATCTTGTTTTATGATAATCTTTCTTTTATATCCCTCTATAAACGCATTTCTTCATTGACACAAAAATAGAAAAACATAAATCACATCCATTTCCATCTTAAAGCCTAATTGTGCGTTTGGCTTCGCTGCAGGATGGGAATTTCAAAACCATTCCCTACAATTTCTTGTATTTCGTTTTTATTCATATTTATTTCTTTCCACACAATAACACCAACTTCTTCAACCTCCCTTCAAGATCACTTCATCAACTGTCTCCGAAGAAACACAAATGTTTATTTCCCACTCGAGAAAACGTTTTTTGCTCCTGCCAAAAACGTCTCTATGTTCAACCAAGTCCTTGAATCTACAGCTCAGAATCTCCGGTTCTTGTCAAAATCCATGCCTAAACCGGGATTCATAATCGAACCGGTTCACGAATCTCACGTCCAAGCTTCCATCATATGTTCCAAGAAACTCGGAATTCATCTTCGTGTTAGAAGCGGCGGTCACGATTTCGAAGGCCTGTCTTATGTTTCATGGATTGAAACACCGTTTATATTGATGGATTTGTCGAAATTGAGAGAAATCAGTGTTGATATTAAAGACAATAGTGCATGGGTTCAAGCTGGTGCTACAAATGGTGAACTCTATTACAGGTAATATTGATTAATATATGCGTTTACGTTTATATATAAAGTGTTACTAAAAAAAAAATATCGTATTTATATTTTATTTCACATTTTCTAATTTTCAAAATATAATGTTTAAATAATAAATAATGTGAACATAAATCATGAGAAAATCTGTTTTGTTTAAAATGCTAAAGGTTCTGGATATAGAACTGTGAAACGGATATGTTTGCACGGACACGTTTTACAACTAACCAAAATATGATTGTCATCACCGGGTCCTTTAAATATATATATATACTAGGATATGGCCCGCGGTGGGCACTGCGGAAATTTTTTGTTAGTTTATTTCTTTCTTTATTTTTTAAATGTTTAAGTCATCAATAAAATTGTTAAATGAATTGGTTATACATATTTAAGGGTTTAGTCAGTTTGTGAGTTGATTTACATTTTGTATTTGTTTTTGTGGATACATGGAAAGTTTGAGAAAGTTTTTTTTTAATAATTGTTATATCCATATTTTTATCATCATTTAGCTATGATTTAAACGTTATGTTATTTATAGAAGAGATAACTTAGTTTACACAATAATTTAAATATAAAGTTGAAAAAATTGTAAGAGATGATGGGAACTTGATAAAACATAGGTACATGGGATTTTCTCTATTGCATATTTATAGAGGAATGAGTTGATTGATGAACTTGTTTTCTACAAATGTATGAACAAAAGACTCAGTAGTATTTCTGAAAATTATAAAAACATCAAACAAAATGTATTAGTGATTTCCAAAGTAAATAGATCATATTTTTAAAAAAATATATTGAATTCTTACATAACACATACCCAAAATTCAATTGGAATCTCTTGTCATGAGGATTTATTGTTTCAATTGACTTACCATAAATTCAGGTGTTCCGATACCTAAATTAAGGAACAAAATATATTAATTATGTACTATAACATATTAAATTCTTCCCTAATAATTTATTCAGTTAATGTTGAATATCTTACTTGATCATGTCTTGTTCAATTTCATTAAACTTTGGATCCACTATGATGTCGGAGATTCCATTTCCATTTGTAAGTTGATACTCATCTAAATTTTAAGGAAAAAAAGTATTCTCAATTTTTCAATTCATAGTATTTGTAATTAGCATCTAGTAATAAATATGTAAAATTTATTAGAAATTACCTCCGATTTTAATAACTTTCCAAAGCTTGAAAAGACAAACATTGAGATTCTAAGGACGGATCTTAAACCTATTGAACATCTCATTTGCATATACACCAGTGGCAAAACAATTGATCTCTAAACCACTATTGCAGTTTTAGCAAGTTTTAGAAACTGGTCTAATAGTTATCAGAAAACATAATCTAAAATATGTAGAGAACATACCAGAAATCAATGATCTTAAACTTGATGTATAGATTTTTCAATTCCCATCTCTTAGAGCTCCTTTCTTCAACAAAGCTCCTAATTTCTCCCATTGTTGTTATTGCTCCAAGAACATCAACTAAAACAGAATTGACAACTATAATTTTAGATTGTTAAACACACAAAAAGTTCTTAGTGAATATATATAGAAACACTAAATATTTATAAATCTGATTGGTTTACTAACCATAGGGAAAACTTCCATTAACGTTGCCATCAATAATCTTTCTGAATGAAGTATATTCCAACAAATTCGATTCGATGTGAATTTGAAGAATAGTCTAACTATGTCTTCTCTATGAAGAAGATTTGGTAATAATGTAGGTTTTTTTTTATTTCTTCTTTTGTCTCCTTAACTCGAAATTTGTGGATGACATAGGTAATACCTTCTTTAAGATGATCTTTGAAAAAAAACTGTTTCTTCAGAAGGAATAGAGGCACGAATCTTGGTTCCTTTTTATCAAAATAATAAGAGAATATGTTAGACAAAAGATCATATTAAAACTCAAATTTAGAAAAGGATATTTTTCTTACCTCATTATCACCTAGAATTAGTTCAATCGATATTTCATTCACTGGATGAGACTCAATCCACAACCGTAAATATGTGACATGAATATACCAATTTCTTTTGTAAGGATGCAATCTATCAAGACTGTCAAATTTCTCCATTTGAAAATTCTTCAGCTTTTTTTTTTTTTTAGACTAATATATCTTTAGAAGTGAATTAAGTATAAGACCTTTATATTCAAAAAGGTTAGTTGTTTCCGAGAATATTTTATAACATATGTATTTTGATATAATTTTCATACGTATTTACAGAAAATTAAATATTCATATTAGGACATATTTAATAATGAACAAAAAATTTATAAAACATATATATTTATAACTAAATATATATATTAGACTTTACAATTTACTTTTATTAAATATCATAAACCGAGGCTGATCCGCATTTATGGGACTTTCACATGCCTGAGTCCTCGGTGGTTAGGGTGTAGCCCTCGACGAGAAGACCAAAATGGCATGCTTAGTTGCGGTTCACATAACAAATAGAAAACGCAAACCAACAATCAAAGCTTAGTTACACAACAAGAGTAAAAAAATTATTTCAGTTGTAAATTTTTTGGCTAATTATCGATTTTTTGTTTTGACTGTAGAATTGCAGAGAAGAGCAAGGTCCATGGATTTCCCGCGGGTTTTTGCTCGAGCTTAGGCATAGGTGGGCATATAACAGGCGGGGCATACGGTCTCTTGATGAGGAAGTTTGGTCTTGCTGCAGATAATGTTCTAGACGCAAAGATAGTTGATGCTAATGGTAAAATACTCGATAGAATCACGATGGGTGAGGATTTGTTTTGGGCGATTAGAGGAGGCGGTGGAGCGAGTTTTGGAATAATTCTAGCATGGAAGATCAAACTTGTTCCTATTCCTAAGACCATTACAGTCTTCACTATCACTAAAACGTTAGAACAAGACGTTGGATACAAGATTCTTTCAAAGTGGCAAGCAGTCGCGAGCAAGCTTGTTGAAGAGCTATTTATCCGAGTGCAATTCAGTGTCGCTGGGAATAATGGAAGCAAGACTGTAACAGCATCGTACATAGGTCAATTTCTTGGCAATAAAGGCACCTTGATGGAGGTCATGAAGAAGGGGTTTCCAGAATTAGGGCTAACTCAAAAGGATTGTATCGAAATGAGCTGGATTGAATCCATCCTTTACAATTCTGGATTCCCAACAGGTTCTCCTATTGAAGTTTTGCTTCAAGCCAAAGCACCTTTAGGCAAAGGGTACTACAAAGGAAAATCGGATTTCATTAGAAACCCTATTTCTACTTTAGGGCTCAAAGGACTGTTTAAAAGATTGCTTGAAGAAGACGTACCATTTATTATTTGGACTCCTTATGGTGGAATGATGTCGAAAATTCCTGAATCTGAGATCCCATTTCCGCATAGAAACGGAACCATGTTCAAGATTCTCTATTACACGAGCTGGCCAGAGAACGACAAAAAGCCGAGTAGACACATCAAATGGATCAGAGATCTCTACAGTTACATGAAGCCTTATGTCTCGGCAAATCCACGAGAAGCCTATGTGAACTACCGTGATCTTGACCTAGGAAAGAACACGAAAAACATGGAGTCAAACATCAAAGAAGCTCAAGTCTGGGGACCTAAGTACTTCAAAGGCAATTTCAATAGATTGGTGATGATTAAATCAAAAGTTGATCCAGATAACTTCTTTAGACACGAACAGAGCATCCCACCTATGCTCTAACGACAGCTATATCAAACCAAATAAGAATAAACTTGTAGAAATATAGATAATGATTCTACTATATTTCACAAAATGTGTTTTTTTTTTGTTAAATATATTTCACAAAATGTTGTGGCTAATAATATAAAATGCTGTGGAAGAAATCAGATTATGCGTCACCATTTGATTCCAAATTAAATTTCTAAAAGCAACCAGTTTTCATATTCAGAGGATCATTCTTTTTTCAATCATGTCCGAAAATAGGATTCAAAAACATTTTCCATAGATTACAAGTAATTAAACCACACTTTTTCGAATGTGTTGAATTTGAAACAATTAAATACATATCTCTTAACCAAATTGTATTTTTTTTTCCTCCAGTTAATGCATTAAATGCATTTCTCATTTTCTAGTACTACCACACATGCTAAATCAAAGTCAACGAGTCGATGTTTTCAGAACATGTGAGAACCGGCTGTAGTTATGTATCATAATTGTAATTAATGTAAGCATAATAACTACCTAATCTTATGATAAATCAAAGTCAACGAGTCGACGTTAGTTTTTTTACATACTCTCATCAACTAATTTAGTGGATCTTGTTTTATGATCATCTTGCGTAATCATATATATTGTATATTTGGCTTCCCTCTTCCATATACTATTGGAAGCAGATGCTGCAGAGATGAAAATTTCAAAACCATTCCCTCTATTTTCATTTCATTCGATTTTGGTCCTATATTTTTCATTCTACACCATAACACCAACTTCTTCAACCTCCCTACAAGACCAATTCATCAACTGTCTACAAAGAAACACAAATGTTTCTTTCCCACTCGAGAAAACGTTCTTCAGTACTCCTGCAAAAAACATCTCTATGTTCAACGAAGTCCTCGAATCGACGGCTCAGAATCTCCGGTTCTTGACAAAAACCATGCCTAAACCAGGATTCTTATTCAACCCGATTCACGAGTCTCACGTCCAAGCTTCTATTATCTGTTCCAAGAAACTCCAAATTCATCTCCGTGTCAGAAGTGGCGGTCATGACTATGAAGGCTTGTCTTATGTATTAAATTATTAGTTAACCCATGGTGTACCCATGCTACACTCATACCAATGATGCACCTATACCATTCTAACTCATGCCAACAACAAGAAACATCTTTCCCATCCCTTTGTGTTTTATTCGTTTTTTAACCCATCACTTATTATCTCTTTGTAAACTCTATATAAAGAGCCTTATGGTTGCAAGTAATAAACACACAAGTTCATTCTATCATTCTCTCTCAACTCTCTCTCTCATATTCTTAGTTATGAATCTTACATACTCTCTTTCGCAAGTCTAAAACTATTCTAACATGGTATCAGAGCGGGTTCTTAATTGAATCTTGTTCTTGAGTCTCTTATTCTCAAAATCTCAAAATTTCGATATTTTTTCTTTTCTCTCTTTTAAGCTTCCGCAAAATCATTCTCAAAAATAAATACACTTTTATTTTTTTTTATTCGCTTAAATACTTTGTTCTTACAATACATCTATCTAAGTCTTTTCACTCTGAGACTAAGTCCTCGAAATCAGTTGATTCTTGAGTTGTGAAAGACTAGATTTGTGTATTTTTCAAACTTTCTCTCTCATGCAATACATTTGTCTAAGTCTTTTCACTCTGAGACTAAGTCCTCAAAATCATTGATTATTGAGTTGTGAAAGACTAGATTTGTGTATTTCTTGAACTTTCTCTCTCACCATGGAAAATTCAAAAATGGTGATAATTCCAGTCACTCTCAAAGGAGGGAACTACTTGTTGTGGTCTAGAACCACTAAAACTGCTCTGTGTGGCCGTGGTAGGTGGAGCCACATAGAACCCATTCAAGAAGCAGAAAACAAAGAAAAAGAAGATACCAAGGCAGATGATGACTCCAAATGGTTTCAGGAGGATCAAACTATCTTGGGTCTTCTTCAAAATGTCCTAGATGCGTCGATCCTAGAAGCATACTCCTATTGTGAGACTGCAAAGGAGTTGTGGGACACACTCAAAAACGTTTACGGGAACGTTTCCAATCTAACCCGAGTTTTTGAAGTGAAGAAGGCAATCAACAACTTAAACCAAGAGGATCTTGAGTTCACCAAACACTTTGGAAAGTTCAGATCACTTTGGGCTGAACTTGACATGTTGAGGCCAAGCACTAAGGATTTCAAGATCATTGAAGAAAGGCGTGAGCAAGATAAGGTGTTCGGACTTCTCCTCACCTTAAGTCCAATGTACAATGATCTTATCAAGCACCTTTTAAAGACTGACCAGCTTCCCAGCTTGGATGATGTTTGTTCTCAAGTCCAAAAAGAACAAGGATCATTCGGTCTCTTTGGTGGAAAAGGAGATCTCATCATGGCAAATAAAGTGGTTTACAAGCGTGAAGGGTCTACAAGAAAGATTTGTGACCATTGCAAAAGGACTGGACACGTCAAAGATGAATGTTGGATCCTCCATCCTCATCTCAAGCCTAAAGATTGGAAACCGAGAGAATCCAAGCCAAGGTATCAAGCCAAAATTTCTTGTGAAGCTCCAAGTGGACAAACTCAAACCGTGGTATCACCTTATCACGTCGGATCTTCAAAACAAGTTCCAGCTGAATCTTCAAAGAAAAGAGATGAGCTAGCGATGGTATCCTACTCCAATGATGTGGTTAGAAAATCTGATTTGGAGGCACTCATCAAATCGATCGTCACACTAAAGGATTCTGGTATCACATTACTCGCCTCTAAACTTAATAACTCACTTGTTATTGATTCAGGAGCTACACATCACATGATTAGCAATCCTAAAATGATTAGTAACATTAAACCAGCTAATGGTAATGTTGTCATTGCAAATGGTGATAGAATACCAATTAAAGGTGTAGGCGATTTGAAACTATTTGATAAGAACTCTCAAGCTTTCTTTATGCCATCATTTACTTCTAATCTTGTCTCGGTAAAAAGGGCAACTAGTGATCTTGACGCTTATGCAATATTTGGACCTAATAGCTTTCATTTTCAGGATATTAAGACCGGAAAAGTTCTTGGAGAAGGAAACGCAAAAGGAGACTTATATGTTCTTGAGAATTCTCCCAGTAGCCCTACTTTATCATCTTTTAATTCATGTTATGCTTTTAGTTCAAATGTAATGTGGCATGCTAGATTAGGTCATCCCCACTCTCGGGCTTTAAAACTTATATTGCCAAATATGTCATTTGATAATTCAAGTTGTGAGTCGTGTATTCTCGGAAAACATTGTAGAACCGTGTTTACAAACTCATTTACCACTTATGAAAAATGCTTTGATTTAATTCATTCAGACGTTTGGACCTCACCTTGCTTATCTAGAGATAACAATAAATACTTTGTGACATTCATTGATGAAAAATCTAAATATACTTGGATCACATTGTTACCATCTAAAGATAAAGTATTTGAGGCTTTTATCAACTTTCATACATACGTAACTAATCAGTTTAATGCTAAAATCAAGGTATTACGATCGGATAATGGAGGAGAATACACGAGTCACATATTCAAAAATCACTTAGCAAAACATGGCATACTACATCAAACAAGTTGTCCATACACTCCGCAACAAAATGGCGTAGCTGAAAGGAAGAATAGACACCTTATGGAGGTTGAAAGATCTATGATGTTCCATACAAGTATGCCAAGGAGATTTTGGGGTGATGCGGTCATGACAGCATGTTATCTAATTAACCGAATCCCAACAAAAGTCTTGAAAGACTCATCGCCATTTGAGGTACTCAACAAAACTAAACCATCCATTGAACACTTACGTGTGTTTGGTTGTTTGTGTTTTGTCTTAGTGCCAGGTGAGCAAAGAAACAAACTAGATGCAAAAAGCACTAGATGTGTATTTCTTGGATATTCAACAACCCAAAAGGGGTACAAGTGCTATGATCCATCAAGCAACCGTACTTTAGTTTCAAGGGATGTCAAATTCATGGAGAACCAAAGCTATTTTGACAAGAAGAGTTGGGATATTGTGAAAGATTTGGCTGACTCCACAACAGACCGGGCTACGAGCTTACAATACTTGTTGAGTCATCTCGATAATCCGGTACCGAGAGTCAATCTACCAGCTCCTATGGTTGATCAACCACCAAATGAAGGCCCTAGATCTGAGGATTACAGAGCTCAAGAAAGTAATGATCAAGGGGAAGCTGAAACTACTCAACCGGATACAAACCATCAGAAGGAAGATCTTCTAAGTTAAGTTCAACATGAGGAACTAGAAATTCAAAGGCATGATCTGAGTAATGAAGAAGCTTTACCTCCCCAACTTAGGCGTAGCATAAGACAACGATTTCCAAGTCAGTGGAAGAATACAAGGGTCTATTACAACAATCAAGCGGTTGCTCATCCAATTCAAGCAGTTTGTTCCCTTGCCCTTTTGCCATATGACCATCAAGCGTTCCTTGGAAAGATTAATCAGGATCATATCCCTCAAACATATGAAGAAGCCAAGGAAAGTAAAGAGTGGTTGAATGCTGTAGATGATGAGATAATAGCTATGGATAGAAATCATACGTGGGATGAGGCTGATCTTCCATCCGGGAAGCGGGCTGTAAGCTCCAAATGGGTCTTCACAATCAAGTATTTGAGCAATGGGGAGATTGAAAGATACAAAGCTCGTTTGGTAGCAAGAGGGTTCACTCAAACGTATGGAGAAGATTACAAGGATACATTTGCACCAGTTGCTAAGCTTCATACAGTTAGAGTGGTACTCTCCTTGGCTACTAATCTCTCATGTGATCTATGGCAAATGGATGTAAGAAACGCATTTCTACAAGGCGAGCTTAAGGAATAAGTTTATATGAAGCCCCCACCTAGACTTGAAGATTCTATCACTCCCGGAAAGGTTCTAAGGCTTAGGAAGGCAATCTATGGTCTTAAGCAATCTCCAAGGGCGTGGTATCACAAGCTAAGCTTCACATTAACCGCACGTGGCTTCAGAAAATCAGAAGCTGACCACACATTGTTCACACTCCATGGCTCCCAAGGAATCATTGTTGTCTTGGTGTATGTCGACGACTTGATCATTTCAGGTAGTGATCAAGTAGGTATTCAAGAGACCAAATCTTTTCTAAAATCAGTGTTTGATATTAAAGATTTAGGTGAGCTAAAGTACTTCCTAGGGATAGAGATATGTCGATCTCCGGACGGTTTATTTCTATCACAACGGAAGTATGCACTTGATTTGTTGAATGAGACAGGAAAGATAGGATCCAAACCAGCAAAAACACCTCTTGAGGATGGCTACAAGGTCAAGCGAAAGGGGGAGAAAGGAGATGATAATCCTCTTAACAAACCGTTCGCTAATCCAGACCAATACCGTCGGCTCGTTGGTAAGCTCATATACTTAACCATTACAAGACCTGACTTATGTTTTTCTGTGAATCAGGTAAGTCAACACATGAAAGAGCCTACGGTGTATCATTGGAATATGGTTGAAAGGATCTTGAGATACATCAAAGGATCACCGGGTCAAGGCATATGGATGGGAAAGAATGGAAACACGGAAATTGTTGGGTATTGTGATGCAGATTATGCTGGAGATACATGTGATAGGAAGTCAACAACTGGGTATTGCACGTTCATTGGAGGGAACTTAGTGACATGGAAGTCCAAGAAGCAAAAGGTTGTCTCTTGTTCAAGCGCCGAATCCGAGTACCGAGCCATGAGAAAGCTAACAAATGAGCTAGTATGGTTAAAATCGCTTTTAAAGGATCTTGGCATAGAGTCTTCAAGTCCCATTACCATGCATTGTGACAATCAAGCAGCAATTCACATTGCCACCAATTCGGTTTTCCATGAAAGGACCAAGCACATCGAGGTAGATTGTCACAAGGTTCAAGAGAAGATTGAAGAAGGAGTGACGCTACCATGCTTTACAAGAAGTGAAGATCAGTTGGCGGATATCTTCACAAAGGCAGCTAGTCTCAAAGTTTGCAACTACATCCACAGCAAGCTTGGGCTAGTGGACCTCACTCGCCCTTGAGTCAACTCCTCTAATTCGTGAAGACCACACTCTTTTTCCCTTATCAAGGTTTTGTCCCATAGGGTTTTCTTTGATAAGGTTTTTAATGAGGTGGTACTCACGGGTTAGCCAAACTTAGCCTCCACTCCAACACTTCGGCTAAGTTTGAGGGGGAGTATTAAATTATTAGTTAACCCATGGTGTACCCATGCTACACTCATACCCATGATGCACCTATACCATTCTAACTCATGCCAACAACAAGAAGCATCTTTTCCATCCCTTTGTGTTTTATTCGCTTTTTAACCCATCACTTATTGTCTCTTTGTAAACTCTATATAAAGAGCCTTATGGTTGCAAGTAATAAACACACAAGTTCATTCTATCATTCTCTCTCAACTCTCTCTCTCTCATATTCTTAGTTATGAATCTTACATACTCTCTTCCGCAAGTCTAAAACTATTCTAACATTATGTCTCACAGATCGAAAAACCATTTATATTAATGGATCTATCAAAGATGAGACAGATCAACGTTGATATCAAAAACAACAGTGCTTGGGTTCAAGTTGGTGCCACAGTTGGTGAACTATATTATGGGTTTAGATTAAGGAAATCAAAAGTAAAAAAAAAATTCAATATTTGAATCTTTGGTTGTATATTTGATCAAAACGTTTTTTTAACTATAGGATTGCAGAGAAGAGTAAAGTCCATGGGTTTCCGGCGGGTTTGTGCTCGAGCTTAGGCATAGGAGGACATATTACAGGCGGTGCATACGGTTCAATGATGAGGAAATACGGTCTCGGTGGAGATAATGTGTTAGACGCAAAGATCGTTGATGCCAACGGTAAAATACTCGATAGAACCGCGATGGGTGAGGATATGTTTTGGGCAATTAGAGGAGGTGGTGGAGCGAGTTTTGGAATAATTCTAGCATGGAAGATCAATCTTGTTCCTGTTCCTAAGACTGTAACGGTCTTCACCGTTACCAAAACGTTAGAACAAGATGCGACAAGGATTCTTTTGAAGTGGCAAGAAGTCGCGGAGAAGCTAGTTGAAGAGCTATTCATCAGAGTGATATTCAACGTAGCTGGAAACAATGGAAACAAGACTGTGACAACGTCGTACAATGCTCTGTTTCTTGGAAAGAAAGGAGCGTTGATGAAAGTTATGAAGAAGGGTTTTCCAGAGCTAGGGCTAACGACGAAAGATTGTATCGAAATGAGCTGGATTGAATCCATACTTTACATTTCTGGATTCCCGAGCAACACTTGTACTAATGTTTTGCTTCAAGGGAAATCACCTTTCCCAAAGATCAACTTCAAAGCCAAATCGGATTTCGTGAAAACCCCGATTCCTGAATCCGGGCTGATCGGGATGTTTAAGAAGTTGCTTAAAGAAGACTCGCCAATGATGATATGGAATCCTTACGGAGGAATGATGGCTAAAATATCAGAATCTGAAATCCCTTTCCCTCATAGAAAAGGAGTCATCTTCATGATT
This sequence comes from Barbarea vulgaris, assembly GCA_963667165.1. Classification (NCBI taxonomy): domain Eukaryota; kingdom Viridiplantae; phylum Streptophyta; class Magnoliopsida; order Brassicales; family Brassicaceae; genus Barbarea; species Barbarea vulgaris. The sequence goes on from OY763891.1 coordinate 2,907,171, forward strand.
CAGTACTTAACAGCTTGGCCAGAAAGCGATAGGAGACCGAGCAGACACATCAAATGGATCAGAGATTTGTACCGTTACATGATACCTTATGTCTCAAGTAATCCACGACAAGCTTATGTGAACTACAGAGATCTAGACCTTGGAATGAACACGAAAAACGCGAAATCGAGTTTTAAACAAGCTCAAGTGTGGGGAGCTAAGTACTTCAAAGACAATTTCAACAGATTGGTGAGGATTAAATCAAATGTTGATGCAGAGAACTTCTTTAGACACGAGCAGAGCATACCACTTATGCTTGTTCCGAAGCTAAGCTCATGATAACAGCAAGTATATCAAATCAAGTATGAATAAAATAAGAAATCAAATTATGACTCTTTTTTTTTTTTTTCACAAAATGTTCAGGCTAAATTTCGAGTGACTGTAGTGCTTTTGTTTTACCTAAAATTTCGAATCATTGATTCTTATGAGTCAACTAAAGTGGCTCTTAGTAATTCTTGGTGAAGTTAAGATCGTTATTACCTTAACGGTGATAATCATTGGTCGTTTATGTATACTAACGGTGAATATACTTCCCTTCTAATTTGGCTCAAACATTTTAAAATGTCAATACAAACAAATATTAAATTCTCAAAATTCGTTTATCTTTTTTACTGCATCTTTGCTAATATCATCTATCTCGTTACATGTTTGTTATTTACATGTTTAAATTGTTTGTGTTTGTTTAAGCAATGGCATTATATTTGCTAATATCATCTAAATCACGTAATACTTAATTACTGTTTAAATTTTTTGTGTTCCAAAAGTCAAATAAATCAGTGTTAATTATAACTCGCCTGAATATGCCTAAATATGACTTGTTACAAATTCATTTATCAGAGAAAAACTCTTAAATGGCTGCTACGAATTACTTTCTCCTGCACTTGTCTCATCGATTCAAAACAAGAAAAAATCCTGCAAATAAACTTACACTTGTCTCAACATTAACCTGCACTTTTCTCATCGATCCAAAACAAAAATAAACCTGCACTTGTCGGAAAATTCATTTCCAAATTCCTAGCCTACCAACAGTTCAAACCAAAACCAGCAAATACTAAACCTGTAAAATGGAAATGCAATAATAGCAGTCTTCTCCGAAACCTTCTTGCTGAGGGAAAAGGTTCCAAAATGCAGTTTTAGATCTCTATTCGCATGCAATCCGCAAGCCCGCTAGTCCGCTATGGGCCAATCCATTTGAATCGCTATCGCAATGAGTATGCCCGTGAAACCCGCTACTTAATGGACATGAAAATTATTGTCTAGATGCGCCCCATGGCGGATCTAAATGGGCCTAGTCCACGGGTCACATGCCAAAATGACATCTCTATAGTTGCTAATATAAGGATAGGGCAGTTAAAATTACTACCCAATCCTGTAATTTTCGTAATTAAAATCGTTATTTGAAGAGGTCATTGCGGATAGTTTTAAATAGTATTGAAAATTTTAAAAAAATTTGAATAATTTTGTTAATATCAAATAACTTTTGAGTAAATTTAAGAACATATAAATAATTTAATTTTTGAATTTTTTTTATAATTATCCAATAATTTGGATACCCTGAATAATTGTCCAACCTGATATTTATCAGTTTAAAAAATAATTTTTGATCCAAACAGGTAAACTATATTACCTTTATCCAAACGGGTTTGGATAATTCATATCAGGTACATAAAAAATCAATGTACTCAATCCATAATGCACTAGTCTAAACCCAACAATATATACATCTCACTACAATCAAATTCTATAGCCAAGAAACATAATCAAATTCTTAAAAATACCTACACACTTCTGTTTATTAAATTTCAATTTTGGATGTGTCTTCCCCACGCATTGGGTTATAATCTAGTTAAGATTATTAGAAACTGAATTTTGTTTTTTTTTTTTTAGAGAAGGAAATTTTTTTTGTCCTCATGAGGAAGTTGGATTAGAAAAGTGAGCCCAAGGGCAATGACATGTGATGATAGGCCAATATGCTAGCTTTGATTGGTAACTTGACTAATGGCCGAATTGCTTTTTCTTTTTCTAATACAATTATGCAAGTATTTTACTAATCATAACAATTGTCTGATGATAGACAATTAGACAAAAATGCAAGATTTACTTTTTGTCTAAAAAATATAAGTAAAAATTCATTATGCAAATAAGCAAATCTTTAATTGTTTATTTCATTATGCAATTTTTCATCTTGCACACAAAAATTATTATGCAGTTTTTCATTTTGTAAATTTTTAGTCTGCAATTATGCTATTAAACAATTATACGTTGTTACCGATCATAGCCACTGTTACCAATTAGAGTCAAAATGTAATGCTCCTACATTTTATTATAAATCTGATTCTTAAAGCAGTTGTTTGTTGGGGCTTCTGCCAAGGATCGGACCTGATAATACCATTAATCTCAACTCCCCAGTCGCAAGTGATAGCAAATCATTACGTTAGATCTGATATTTTTGTCGCATTAAACTTTAGAAATAAACGCTCAGAACTAAATATTTAAATGATGCATCCGAGTACATAAATTTACATACCTAAGTAAATTTTTATATATTCTTTTAGCTTTGCGTTTATTATGAATTAACTCAATTTTCTTGATGAATCTTTTAACTCAATCGATCTTTTTTTAATAACCAACTTAACTGTAATATTTTTTGTCCACATAATGTGCATTTCTTTTAAGCCAAAAAAAAAAAAATGTGCATTTCTAATTTGCTAGTATTTACCTACAATCTAAAACAAAATCAACAAGTCAACGTTTTCTAGACACTTGAAAAATGGCTATCACATCATTAAGCAACTGCTCTCATATCATGTCCCACCTTACGCACGTTAGCTCCAAATTTCCAATTGTATACTCATTAACTAATTTAGTGGATTTTTTATGACAATCTTATATATTTAGATAAACACATTTCTTCACTGACCCAATAAAATAACAATATATTCCATATCCATCTTGATCATATGATGAGAAATAATAATCGTAATTAGTGTAAATACGACAACCTAATCAGCTTATAAAAAGCAGACCATCTCTAAACTGGCTACTTCCATATTATACCCTCATCAATGGATCATGTTTTATGACACAAGAAAAAAAAAAAAAAAAAAAAACAAAATACGTTTCGCTTCAGGATGGAAATTTCAAAACCATTCCCTACAATTTCTTGTATTTCGTTTTTAGTCTTATTTCTTTCTTTCCACTCAATAACACCAACTTCTTCAACCTTCCTACAAGATCAATTCATCAACTGTCTCCGAAGAAACACAAATGTTTATTTCCCACTCGAGAAAACGTTCTTTGCTCCTACCAAAAACGTTTCTATGTTCAGCCAAGTCCTTGAATCTACGGCTCAGAATCTCCGGTTCGTATCAAAATCCATCCCTAAACCAGGATTCATATTTGAACCGGTTCACGAATCTCACGTCCAAGCTTCCATCATCTGTTCCAAGAAACTCGGAATTCATCTTCGTGTTAGAAGCGGCGGTCACGATTACGAAGGCCTGTCTTATGTTTCATGGATTGAAACACCGTTTATATTGATGGATCTGTCGAAATTGAGACAAATCAGTGTTGATATTGAAGACAATAGTGCTTGGGTTCAAGCTGGTGCTACAAATGGTGAACTCTACTACAGGTAATATTTGTTAACACATATATGCGTTTGTGTAATTGTATTTATTTATATACGAAGTGTTTCTATATAAAAATTTCCTATTTGTGATATATTTAGTATTTTCTAATTTTTTTTTTTTTAGTTAAAATTTTGTATATTTTCTAAATTTTTAAAAGATATATCTTAATAATGTGAATATAAATTGCCAAACGAACAAAAAAAATAATTGTTTAAATTTTAAAATGTTAAACGTTGTGGATAGATGCTGTCAAACGGATACGTTTTTGCACCCACAAGTTTTTTTTTTTATTTGCAGACATCGGACCAAGATATGATTGTCTACATTTCTAAATCCATTTAATTTATTTATTTATTAGAATTATCTATCAATATGTTTTTGCAGAAAGAAAATACATATTCATATTACGAAATATGTATTTATTTTTATTTCGATCTGTCTGGTTTTGGGTCTTAAGGCTCTCTGTGTTCTTGTTGGGTGTATTATTGCTCTGTTTTCTTATATTGTGTTGGAGCGACTGTGCTCTGTTTCCTGTTGTAACTTGTACCACCTTTCATGGTGATGACTTTGTTTTTGAGACGGAAAAAAAAAACATATTCATATTAGGGAATACATATATAGTTAATACTAATTAATAAATTATTTATAAAAATATGTAACTAAATACATATATTATGCTATTATTTTATTTCTATAAAAATAAGCTAAATCGAGGCTAGCTGATCCGCATCTATGATATTTTGGCATGCCTGTGACCTTAGGATCTAGCACTCAAAGACCAAATGCGAGTGTAGTTGCGGTTCATTTAAAAATCATACATAAGATAAATTAAAAGAAACAAACGCAAACAAACAACCAAAGCTATGCATCAAGAATATTTCAGTATAGTAAATCTTTTGGCTAACTATATTTATGATTTTTTATTTAACTGTAGAATAGCAGAGAAGAGCGAGATCCATGGATTTCCCGCGGGTTTTTGCTCGAGCTTAGGCATAGGTGGACATATAACAGGCGGTGCATATGGTCTTTTGATGAGGAAGTTTGGTCTTTCCGCAGATAATGTTCTTGACGCAAAGATCGTTGATGCTAATGGTAAATTACTCGACAGAACCGCGATGGGTGAGGATCTGTTTTGGGCGATTAGAGGAGGCGGTGGAGCGAGTTTTGGCATAATTCTAGCATGGAAGATCAAACTTGTTCCTGTTCCTAAGACCGTGACTGTCTTCACCGTCACCAAAACGTTAGAACAAGACGTTGGCAACAAGATTCTTTCAAAGTGGCAAGTAGTCGCTAACAAGCTTGTTGAAGAGCTATTCATACGAGTTATCTTCAACGTAGCTGGAAACAATGGAAACAAGACTGTGATAGCATCGTACACAGGTCAGTTTCTTGGTGAAAAAGGCACGTTGATGGAGGTTATGAAGAAGGGTTTTCCAGAATTAAGGTTAACTCTTGACGATTGTATCGAAATGAGCTGGATTGAATCCATCCTTTACAATGGTGGATTCCCAACAGGTTCTCCTGTTGAAGTTTTGCTTCAAGCCAAGTCGCCTTTAGCAAAACGTTACTTCAAAGGGAAATCGGATTTTGCTAAAGAACCTATTTCTACTTTAGGGCTTGAAGGACTGTTCAAAAGATTGCTTGAAGAAGACGCTCCATTTATGATATGGACTCCCTACGGTGGAAAGATGGACAAAATCCCTGAATCTGAGATCCCATTTCCGCATAGAAACGGAACCATCTTCATGATTTATTATTCCACGAGATGGCAAGAGACCGACAAGAGACCGAGTAGACACATCAACTGGATCAGAGATCTCTACTGTTACATGACGCCTTATGTCTCAAGTAATCCACGACGAGCTTATGTGAACTACAGAGATCTCGACCTGGGACAGAACTCGAGGAACGCGCAATCGAGCTTTAAACAAGGTCATCTATGGGGACCTAAGTACTTCAAAGATAATTTCAACAGATTGGTGCAGATTAAATCAAAGGTTGATCCAGAGAACTTCTTTAGACACGAACAGAGCATCCCACCTATGTTCTAACAACAACTATATCAAATCAAATAAGAATAAATTAGATTAAAAAAAAAATCTAAATATGGTTCTTCTGAGTTTCATAAATGTTGTGGCTAATATTAATATCTATAATATAAAGGCATGCATGTCATACTTTGTTTTACATCAAATTTCGAAACACTGCTTCATATGAGTCAGCCAAGTGATTCTTAATTAGTACCTAATTCCTGAATCAACCCTCTAGAATCCTATGTTCAATATCTATGATATAAATAACAAGACTTTTATCTTACAACTCGTAATACTTTATTGCTTCTAGACGTCACCAAATCTAATTTCTCTAAAGCAAACCCCAGTTTCTTATTCAGAGGATCATTAATTCTTGACTTCTTGTTTTCAATCATGTCGATAATAAATGGGATTCAAAAAAATTTTCCTTAAATTACAAGTAAACCACGCTTTTTTTTTTGGATGTGTGTTCAATTTGAAACATTTGAACCAAGTAAAATAGTTGTAGATCCATTTCCTTGAAAGCTACAGAACTAATCTCTTATAGATGTCATATGTGAGGTGCATCCAGTATCCAAAACCCACAGATCATTAACACTTAAAGCTTCTGAAAATAGAAGTTTCTCAGTGATTTTCACTCTCCATTTTCTTCTTTCTAGCAAAACAATCCTTCTTTACATGTCCTTCTTTCTTACAGAACCAACATGTGAGCCTAGTCTTTGGATTTGATCTACTTCTATTTTTTGCCCTGAGCTCCCTTTTGATTCCTAACCGATGATCTTCCTCTTTCTTATTCGAGACAATTGTGTTTTAAATGCAAAATTTAATTTAAAATATTTATTCAAAGTTGAGCCCGTTAGTCCTATATATTAACATACATGGCTATTCAATACCAAAAAAGTTAAAGAATCTGACTAAAAGATGAAGCTGGTAGTTGCTAGTATCATTCTTGCTCTTTCTCCCAAATGTTTTCTTCAGGTACAAACTAACTAACAATATTCTAGCCAATATTCACTTATACCCTAATAATCTTATGTTACATAACTTTGAGTAATTCAATAGACAATAATGAAAATTCTCGATATTATTGATGATACAACTTCGTATCAACCGCATCAACTACAAGGTAACAGAGACAAAAAAAACATATACGTTAAAGTGTTTTAATCAAAATTGATTACGAACATAATTAAATCAAAGCTAAATAATGTATGTTTTTTTATGATAAAGTTTGATAAGGTGGTGGACAAAGGGAAGAGAGATAGATATCGAAGACGCACTTTTACTATTCACCGAGTTGAAGTTACCCAAACTGGTACAAACATGTCTTACTTAGAAAAAAATACATACAGTGTACGTATTTTTACTTGGAACGTTATGATGAAGTACATAAAAATACATATTTTTACATAAAGCGTTATCATGGATTACGGAAAAGCTGTGAATATACATTTAAATTTAAATTCTTTTTACAATATCTCATATGTTTGTAATTGTATGGATAAGATTCCACAGGGATCAAACACAAGATCGTTCAGACGGTTTGAGCGCAAAGCCCACTTCATTGACTGCTATATTTGGGCTTCATTGACATCATTTTCGACGAAGAGGAAGGCCCAATAAATATATCAAAAACACTCATGGCCTAAAGTAAATATAGTTATTAATTAAAAACAGTCTTTTATGAACATCAAGGTGCTGTGGTGTAGTGGTTATCACGTTTGCCTTACACGCAAAAGGTCTCCAGTTCGATCCTGGGCAGCACCATTTGTTTTTTTAAACTATTTTTTAATTTTAATAGTTCACACTTCACAACATCGAACTAGAGAGAGACATATCAACATCATCGTTGACCCAAAAAAGCGATCTACGTTACCATTTTCTTCTTTACTTTTTCTAAAATCTTTTACAAACCCTAAAAATCCCATCTTCATCCACCGTGGACCACTGCGTTACACATTACTCTCTTTACACCGTCCAGCTTAAAAAAAAAAACCCCAAATCTCTCCAATTTCTTAATCGATTTGGATTTACTTTGCCATAAACCCCTTAATTCGCAACCGATCTTAACTCGAGTTCAACTTCAAATGAGATAGATTTCGAGAAAAAGAGTTGAAGAATTTGGAATAACTAAGGTAAGTTTTTGTGATTTTGACTTGGGTTATTGATTTACATTGTTTAAGAGAATAATTTGGAACAACACATTTCACTGCTAAACAAATTGGGATGCTTTAATTTGAAGATTGCTTCTTGGGTTTCTTCGATTTTAGTTTCTTTTAAGAAAGAAATCGATTTTTGTGTCTTTGTGGTAACATTGAAATCGTAATTCATTAGGAATTGGGGGTTTTGTGACCTAAATTTTGGAATCAAGATGATTACTTTGTGCTAAAGTTTTAGGCTTTTGGGAATTCATTTGCTTGATTATTTAAGATCTGTGGATTTTATCATTTGCTTTTCCTATATCTGTAGATGAGTTCTTATCTGTTTTTGTTTAAAAGGATCTGACTTTATTTTTCTTTCTAGATTTCCTTCTTTAATGTAATATGTTATATTTAGGATTCCTATTTGAAAAATGGATAAAGTTGTGTTATTTATACATATCTTATGTGTATCTGACAAGAGACAGAAATTGTGATCTTGGTTAGTATCATTGCATTATAATCATCATTGTGATCTTGGTTAGTATCATTGCAGTATATTCTCTTTTTGGGCGTGTGTGTTTGTGTCTATTTTGTTTATGATCAGAGTAGAATTTACCAGTCATATTGAATTGTCCTGTGAGTTTGTGTTGATTAGTGTCATTTACACAACAGTTTGATTCTGCCATTGCAGATTTTTACGGTGGATTTGGGGAGTCTTTGAAGCTGATTTTTCCTCCTCCTGGTCTTTTTTTTTTTCTTATGTGGTGGTGCTTGAGAGGTTTTTTGTATGATATAAATGCTCTAGATCAGAGAAAAGGTCTAACATGAAGTTATCAAATATTCCGCAACGTTATGTGATAGTCTTCTTAACTTTCCTCAGCACCTCTGTGTGTTACATAGAGCGTGTTGGCTTCTCAATTGCATATACCGTCGCTGCAGATGCTGCTGGTATCAATCAATCAAGCAAAGGAACCATACTTTCTACATTCTTTGTTGGCTATGCTTGTTCTCAAGTCCCTGGAGGTTGGGCTGCTCAGAAAATTGGAGGAAGAAAAGTTCTTCTTTTGTCATTTGTTTTATGGTCATCGACTTGTTTCTTGGTTCCGCTTGATCCAAACAGAGTCGGTCTTTTGGTTGTTGCCCGTTTACTTGTTGGTGTTGCTCAAGGTTTCATATTTCCCTCTATCCACACAGTTTTGGCTCAGTGGGTTCCTCCTCATGAAAGGTCTAGATTGGTTTCGATAACGACATCAGGAATGTATTTAGGTGCAGCTTTAGGAATGTGGCTTCTCCCTGCTTTAGTTGAGTTTAGAGGCCCGGAATCAGTTTTCTTAGCAGAAGCATTGGCAGGTGTTATATGGTCATTGCTTTGGGTTAGGTACGCTACTGACCCACCTCGATCCGAGCATCCGAAAGCCGCTGCTGCTGGATTCGGAGGTGCTTTACTGCCGACTAATGTAAACCATCATAAAGTTACTCATATCCCGTGGAAGAAAATCATGCTCAGTTTACCCGTTTGGGCGATTGTGGTGAACAATTTCACATTCCATTACGCTTTATATGTGTTGATGAACTGGCTTCCAACATACTTTGAGCTTGGACTCCAGATCAGTCTTCAGGGAATGGATTCATCAAAGATGGTGCCATACCTCAACATGTTTGTATTCTCCATTGTTGGTGGGTTCATCGCAGATTATTTGATCACCAAGAGAATACTCTCGGTAACCAGAACCCGCAAGTTCTTGAACACAGTTGGGTTCCTAGTTGCGTCAGCAGCATTGATGGCTTTGCCTCAATTTAGATCCTCAAATGGTGTGATCTTATGTTCCTCTGTAGCTCTTGGGTTTCTGGCATTAGGAAGAGCCGGTTTTGCGGTGAACCATATGGATATTGCTCCTAGATATGCAGGAATTGTGATGGGAGTTTCTAATACTGCTGGGACATTAGCTGGAATCATTGGTGTTGATTTGACTGGAAAGCTTCTTGAAGCTTCTAAATTGGTTTACTCAGATTTGTCACATCCTGAGAGCTGGAGACCTGTGTTCTTCATCCCGGGTTTGCTCTGTATCTTTAGCTCTGTTGTGTTTTTGCTGTTTTCTACAGGAGAAAGGATCTTTGATTGAACCAAAAAGATCAAAACTTTTAGAGAAACCCTTATCAAGATTAGTTAGTAAAAGCCTCTACATTTTGGCCTGAATCGAAGATCGATTGATTCGGTAATTGCGGATTTTTGTGGGAAATGTTGTTGTGTGCAGTAAAGATCTTGATTGATGGTTTTGAGTTCTTTGTCCTCAGGCTTATTGGTATTCTTTTTTTGGTGAATAAACTTGAATCACACCAAAGAGTATTGGTTGATTTTTCTATATACTATGAATAAGAATTGAAAATTGTAATCTTAGGCCCCATTTTCTTCTTTTATCAGTTTCCATTTTCTTAGATCTTATGAATAATTGAGGGGTTTTGTAATTGGATATTGTATAACTTTGGAGTTCTTTTTATAAAATGAGTTTTTACGAGGCCATTCATAAATTAATATGATTTTGTTCCATTGGCTATTGCAAAGCATTTGTGATCTTCATCTCTTGGTAAGCCTTGTTACGGATACGGATATCTGGTTTTTTCAGAATATCCATATCTGTATCCGTCATATTCGTGATTTTACTATCTGTATTCGTATCCGAAAAGATAGATATCCTTGTTCGAATAAAAAAATTTTGGCAAATATTTTTTAAAAAATAATGTTATAATAATCATGAAATTGAGAATTTTCAAAAAAAAAATATATAGAATATAAAAAAAAATTGAATTTGAATTTGAATTTGAATGAAGAAATATGAGCTAAATTTAAAGGGGTAAAACAAAACAAAATCTAAATTTTAATGGCCCAAAATATATTTTTTTTGGTCGGATACAGATATCCCGTCCAAATTTTTCTCAATATGCGTATCCGTATCCGGCGGATCTAGAAATTTAATATCCGCATTCGTATCCGTTTCTTTCTGGATATCCGTTTTTTGGATATGGATTTAGATATCAGCAGGATACAGATATTTTTGCCGACGGCTATCTCTTGGACATTTAGAGTTAGTATTTTGCTTTTATGGATTTTTAGAGTTAAATTTTATTTGACTTATTTCGGTTTAGTTTGAAAATATTTTGTTGCACAGATTTGTTTTAAAAAATATTTTTAATTTTGGTTCGATTTTGGATTGAAAATGTAAAGTTAATTTGTTCAAAGAAGTTAATTAATACTCCTTCCGTTTCATAATATAAGTCATTTTAGAAATGTTGTTGTGTTTCAAAATATAAGACGTTTTCGTATTTCTATGTAGTTTTTTACTTTATTGAATATTGTGTGGCCAATAATGATCTGCAGTTTTTCTTTTTAATTGATTGAATTGTTTTTTTTATATATATTAAGTAATACTTTTTAAAAGTAAAAGTAATTTCTTAATATACGTGCTTTAGCCCAAAACGACTTATATTTTGAAACAGAGGGAGTATTATGTATTTATTGAGATGTGTAATTAAGATATATTTAAAGAAAATTGTGAACTTTTTGTTTATTCAGTTTGACTGCAATAATTCAGATTCTATTGGGATTTGGTTCAGTTTATTTAAGATTTTAACGGCTAAATAAAAGAATTAAGTCACCTTTTGACTGCATTAGTTGACTCGATTTTTGTTTATCATGTTAAATTGTTTCCACAAATAAGCAAATATTATTCTGATTACCGTATCATGTCCTTGTTTGAACAAGTGGAAACCTTATATATATATTCAACATAAACCAATCTACATTTCTCATAAGTTCAAGTCATAATAACAATTGTTAACTCTTAGCTATACTATTAAAAAGATAGAAAAAATGGTTCATTCAAGATTTGTTTTCTTTGCTTTTCTCGCTCTCTCCGTTTTACTTGCGGGTTAGTCTCATTAGATCAAAATCGTACTAAACGAGTTTTTATTATAACTAATATTCTTCAAAACCAAAATCTTGAAAATGAGGTATATATTATACATGTTATTTTGCAGATGTTGAAGCCACAAAAGTGGTGAATGAAGATTTAATTTGGTTTTCCAACAAAGGAGCTTCATTGTGTTGCAACGATCACCCTGAATTTGGAGTATGTACTGATGAACAAAAGTGTAACAAGTGGTGTCTTCAAGGTTGTAGCAGTCAGAGAGGTGGCTTTTGCAAGAGAAAAATTTGTCATTGCTATTGTTAAAGGGCATTATTATAAGCAAGAAACTTAAATTCTTTTTTCTAAATATTTATCAAAACGATCATTTTATTCACAATTCGAGTTCGGATGTTTTTATTTTAAACTTCATGTAATAATAATTAGTAAATGAAATCTTTAGCATTAATAAGTTAATGAAAAGAAAATACACTTTTTAAGTAAAATCATCCTCAATTCATTTGCTTGCATAAGTAGTTGCCTTCTTCTGAATATATTTTCGCTCACTAAATTTCACTGCATTTTTGGATTTTGATTAGTTCTGTAGATAGAATCGACCTTGCAATATCCGGAGCCCTATACAAAAAATAAATAAATAAATAAATATATATATATATATATATTTTGATATGAAATTTGTTTCAAAACAAATTAATTAATGGAAAAATTATATTTTATTTTTCTTTGTTAAATGAATAAACAACTAGTTTATTTTACATTTCATATAGTATATACGTTATTGTCTTATTTTCAATTATATATAGTCACATACTTTACTAAAAAATTTAATAAAAAATGGTTTTTTAAAAGAATTTAAAAATTTTAAATAGTGGGGCCTTTAATTAGATTCACAAAACTGGAGGTCCTACCCAAATTTCATACTATTATTATCTTCAGGTCTTGCTCTGCTCTATAGTTAACCTCCTCCAAGTCTTTAATCTTTATTAAAAAGAAAGAAAAAAAAAATGCCTAAGTTAGACTCTTTATTAACTTTTTTTTTTTCTGTCTCCGTTTGATGTTTCTGGTAACCATATACTGTATGTCTTTCCTTTTTACAGGGTTCTCCAGGTTTTGGAGAATATTTCGGTTCGGTTTATTCTTGTGGTTCAGTTTGGTTCCAGTGTCGGTACTGTGCTTTCCTAATCTCTCAATTCTTTTAATTCTCATAGTAACACAAATGACTCATATGCAGTGGGCAAGAAGAGCGATCAGTCAAAGACAAACAACTAGAAAACATCGACACGTTGCTTTCATGCCGTTGAGTTGCAGTAATTATACCTGACGATCGCTTTCATTTAAGTTTTTTTTTATATTTATTTGTTCACAAAACAAAATGTAACTGTAGAAGTAAATATTGGAAAAGATAATGTGTAACATTATTTTATCTATTAATTTATATAGCCATACGATGCTTATGTGAAAACTATAACGAATATCGATATATCAAAGTTTTATTTTAAATCACCAAAAGTCCGAAATCATGCCTTTTTCTACTGCATATAAACCACTTGCTTAGTATCCCATAATATAAGAAACGTTTTGAGACATTTTCAAATATTTTATGATTTAGAACTAAGATCGTAATTATTATTGTTTTTAAATACTCATATCAATCGAGGTGGAAAAAGTTGTATATTCATATATAGTCATAAATTCATAGTGAATACAGGTAGGCACTGTCCTTTTTAATCTATTAACACAAAATTGTGAATATTTTTTCTTCTTCTAAGCCAATATTAGCTATGGAAGTCTAAAGTATGTATGTAAATAATAGGAAAATTATTCCAATTACTGATAAATATGATAATGCACACTAGAACACGTAATTCCCTTGTTTGCATATAATTACTATTCGCTAAATACAAAATTGGAAGCTTTTTATTGAATATTATTTTGTTTTCTGTGCCACACAAAATTCCAAAAACAAATTCTCATTGAATTTTTTATTTTTTATTTCTACGTCGGTGTTAAGTGGAACCTAGTTTACTCTTTCTGCAACTTCATAAGTTCTCATCAAAATCTCAGATACTTACTTTCTCATCACCAGAACAAGAACCAAATGTTATATCTCTGTAACTTCAAACCCAAGAAAACCAAAACACTAAAGATGAGAACTGTTGAAGCTTTTGCTCTGTGTCTGTTTCTTGTGTTCTTAGTAAAATGGGTCAATTCTGATTCTAGTTCTCCTCTTAGTAAAGATCAATTTCTTAGTTGCATGTCAACACATTCCGATTCAAGCTTCATAAGCCCTAAAAGCTTCATCCACAAGCCTGATTCAAGACAGTACGCCAATTTCTCGCAATCTTTATCCCAAAACTACAGATTCTTGACCTTAAATTTCACAAGCCAGAGGCCGATTCTGATCGTTACACCAAGAACTGAATCTGAAATCCAGAGATCATTACTCTGTAGCAGGAAACTTGGGGTGCAAGTAAGGACTAAAAGCGGTGGTCATGATTATGAAGGCCTTTCTTACCTCTCATCACAGTCACCTTTTATCATCCTTGACCTCGTCAATCTCAGATCGATTGAGATCAACCTCAGGGAAGAAACAGCTTGGGTTGGAGCCGGTGCCACGATCGGTGAGCTTTACTATAAAATTGCTAAATTGAGCAAGATCCATGGCTTCCCTGCAGGAACATGCCCTAGTGTTGGAGTTGGAGGTCATTTTAGTGGAGGAGGGTTTGGTGCAATGATGAGAAAACACGGTTTAGCCGCAGATAACGTTGTGGACTCGCGTTTTGTAGACGCAAACGGGAGAATCTACAATGGTAGAAGAGAAATGGGAGAAGACTTGTTCTGGGCGATTAGAGGAGGTGGAGCTGCTAGCTTTGGAGTTGTAGTTTCATGGAAAGTGAAGCTAGTTAGGGTTCCAGAGAAGGTTACGTGCTTCACAAGGTACCTCCCGATGACACAGAATATGACAAAGATTGTTCATAGATGGCAGCATATTGCTGCAGAGCTCGACGAGGATCTCTTCATCCGAGTCATACTTTACAATTCTGGAGGATCTGTTCAAGCAACATTCCAAGCAAATTATCTTGGAGGAATGGATAAATTGATTCCTTTGATGAAACAAAAGTTTCCAGAATTAGGGTTAGGGTTTCAAGACTGTTCGGAAATGAGCTGGATCGATTCGATAATGTACTTCAACTGGAAGAAAGGGCAGCCACTAGAGACTCTTCTCGATCGAGAACAGAGATACAATGATCTTTATTCCAAAGCAAAATCTGATTTTGTCAAGAACCCAATTCCTGAAACCGGTCTAGAAGGTATATGGAAGAGGTTTCGCGAGGTCGAATCTCCGATGATGATAATGGAGCCATTAGGTGGTAAAATGTATGAGATTGGTGAAACTGAGACTCCATTTCCACATAGAAGAGGGAATCTATATAATATACAGTATATTGTGAAATGGAAAGTAAAAGAAATTGAAGAGATGGAGAAACATGTGAGATGGATGAGATTGCTTTATAGGTATATGAGAGTTTATGTCTCTGGCTCACCAAGAGGAGCTTATTTGAATTACAGAGATCTTGATTTAGGTATGAATAGAGGGAGTGATACGAGTTTTGAAGATGCGAGATTATGGGGGATTAGGTATTTTGGGAGTAATTTCAAGAAATTGGCTATGGTTAAAGGGGAGATTGATCCAACCAATTTCTTCAGGAATGAGCAGAGTGTTCCACCTTTGGTTGTGTAAGAAAAAAACTAAGATTTGATTATCAGAAAATAAATAACCTATCTTTGTAAGTTTGTTTGTTTGTGTTCTTGTTAAATGGACATATATGGCTCTATAGATATTGTATTGTCCTCATGTTAACGTTCAATATGAAAGTGGTCGTGTTGTATGGTGATAAGATATCACTGATATCTCGTTATAATTAAATTTTGTTTTCATTTGTTTATTTTTGTCAACATGAACAATGAATTAATTGGTTTTGGAATTTCAAATCTAGCCGGTAACGTGGAACTTACACAAGAACGAATCAAATATAGATTTAGCCCTTCTAGTTGTTGATCCAAAATTAAAATAAAATAATAATAACTACCTAATTTAGATCTTTTCAAAATTTAATATCAAGTCTCCCTAGTTTTCTAAAAATACACCCTAAGAATCTTATTTGACAATTTTTTTTTGAAAAGAGTATCTATAGAAGACTTGTTAATTAACTACAGTATTTGTACTGTTCACTTTTGAACTGTTCATTTTATTCTGATTTTTTTACCCCTACAGAAGTTAGAAAAACTATTGGTAGTTATCAGTGGCAGAATTTAGCTGATTAGATTGTTTGTTCATTACATAAAAATTGCCTTATCTGGTAATTGTATTACCACCCATGTCAGAGTGCAATCTGATTATCAACTTTCATCGTATAACGGATTTTACATGTTCTACTTGTGAGTTGAAATGGTAATTTTACCTTTCAGGGATTAGAGGATGTGTAACTATTTATCGACTTTGTTCTTTAGCCTCTCTTTTCTTAAAATTTTCTAATAAGGATTATTGTCAGATTTGAGAAAATTATTGTCGGATTTTATGACAAGTTGGTGTATTTTTATAATAAGATTTATATGTTAAAATATACTAGTACACTACCTAAGTACTTAAAACTTGGTACATAGTTATGTACGGATAGTTATTATCTCCAAGTTAAGGAATGATTAGTTGTTACTGTTTAAAAAATGTTATCTAAAAATTAACCATTAGTTGTTAATTCGGTAATGGGTTGCCTCAAAGAAATGAGTCAGCCTTGATTCATTTCTATAATGATTTTAAAATTTCAAACTTTTGAAGATTTTTCTCCAGTTAAGGAGGATCCAGTTTGGTTTTAATCTCCTAATTACATATAGATTACATTTTGCATATGTAACTTTATATTGCTTCACATATATGGATGAAATCATGTTACAATGGGTAAAGTTGGGGAATTTAATATGTGAAAAAAAAACAAAGAAGCTAATGTGAGAAAAACTTGGTGGAAAACGAAATAGCAAAAACCCCAACCAAACCGGAGTAACAAAACCCCAATTACTAAACCGGAATAAGACTTTAATTAGCTTCTGTGAATGAGAAACCTAAACTTCACTGTTACATCTTCTTTAGTCAATTAGAAAATATAAGAGTAATTAAAGTCTCAACTCTCAAGAATCATAAGAAAGCAATACATACTTGGTACCATCAAAGCAACCACAGCTAATGACGAAATCGCAGAGATTATAACCACGGTTTTCAGACTGAGACTTCGTTGCTTCTTGTTCAATCCAGCTCTGTTGCATTGACTAAGAGGGCTTCCACAAAGACCTGCATTGCCTACAAATGCATCAGCTTTCCATTTAGCGAACTGTTTCTTTAATTTTCCCTCGAGCTTGTTGTAAGAGAGATTGAGATATCCCAAGCTTTTCATATCTCTGATTTGGCCAGGAACTTCTCCTACAAGCTGATTGTGAGACAGATCAAGGGATTCAAGCTTAGCTAACGTCGAAATCGTAGATGGAATAGCTCCAGTAAAGTTGTTGTAGCTGAGATCTAAAGCAATTTGAAGATCTTGTAGCTGTCCAATCTCAACTGGGATTTCTCCACTCAAGACGTTTCTTGATAACTGAAGATCGTACAGGTTGCTTAGCTTGCCTATTTCTGAAGGAAGAGGGCCTGAAAACTGATTCTTTCCAAGGTTAAGTGCAATGAGAGCTTCCAAGTTGCCAATCTCTTGCGGGATCGAGCCTTTAAGTGAATTGTCATCAAGAGATAGCACAAGAAGCTTGGTTAAGTTGAAAATCTCTGTAGGGAGAGATCCAACAAACTGATTAGAAGAAAGCTTCAGTTCTCCCAACAATGGAAGCTTCCCAAGCCATGGAGGTATAGGCCCTGAAAGAAAGTTATTGTTGAGATCAATGTCTGTCAGCTTCTTGCATAAACCGAGCTCTACCGGTATGATTCCCGTAAGAGAATTTTCGGAGATATCCAATAAAGACAGCTCGCGGATCTTCCCAAACGTCGAAGGAATCCTTCCTGTGAACTGATTCTTCCCCAACCGCAAACGATAAAGATTCGGAGACTTCCCTAGCTGAAGAGGTAATTCTCCTTCGAATTCGTTATCCGTTACATCAAATGAAAGATACGAGCTTGAACCGCACAACGGACTGATCGAGCCATTGAGCGTGTTGTTGGAAAAATTGATTCTTGTGAGATTCTTCAGGTTTATAAGTGAATCCGGAAGGTTTCCTTGAAGATAGTTGTTGTAGAGCATTAAGAGTTCTAACGACTTTAAGAACCCGAATGAGGAAGGAATCAAACCCGAGAGCTTGTTATCCGCTAAATCCAAAACCGTTAGTTGGTGACAGTTACCCAAAGTGGCGGGAATGCTACCGACAAGCTTGTTCTCTCTCAAGTCAAGCCAAGTAAGCTTTTTTAATCTTCCAATTGAAGAAGGAATCTCTCCACTGAAATGATTCCCAAACAATTCCATCAGCTTCAAACTCGTGCAATTCCCAATCTCAATCGGGATTTCACCCGAAAACTGATTATCGTATAGAACCAGTATCTCCACTTTGCTGAGTGATCCGATTTCTTTCGGTACCTTGCCTTCCAAGTTATTCTGATACAGCCTAAGGTCTTGTAGATTCGTGCAATTCCCAATCTCAATCGGGATTCGACCTGTGAGCTTATTGTTCGACAAATCAAGCAATTGTAATGACTGACATTTTCCGATTTCCGCCGGAATTTCGCCGGAAAGTTTAGTTTCAGACAGAACAAGTTGCATCAAGCTTGTGTTGTTAGAACATAACGTCTTTGACAAAGAACCAGAGAGATGATTGTTCGATAAAACCAAGGTAACAAGCTGATTCATGTTCCAGAACTCGTCATGTATTCCTCCACTGAGATTATTCGAAGCCAAAAAAAGCTTTTGAAGATTCACCAAATCTGTTAATCTCTTTGGAATCAAACCTTGTAATTGATTACCAATCAAATTAAGGTAATTGAGATTAACCAAATCACCGAGTTGACTCGGTATCTCCCCGGAGAAGCTGTTGTTTTTCAAATTGAGTAGCTGGAGGTTACCGAGTCGACTCAGCTCCGACGGTAAAGTCCCGTTGAGGCGATTATACGCGGCTACAAACAAAGAGAGGCTGGTGCAGTTACCTAACTCCGACGGAATTGGTCCTTCGAGCTGGTTATCTTGTAGTATCAAATCCTGGAGTTGAACAAGTCGACCGAGTTGAGTCGGTAACGTGCCGGTGAGTCTACATGAGGCCAATGCAAGTGTCTGGAGATTAACGAGATTCCCAAACGTCTCCGGAATAGATCCGACGAGTTTGTTGTCTCCGAGTTTTAACGACTTGAGTTTCACGAGTGAGCCGAGTTGACTCGGTATCTCGCCACTGAGTTGGTTAGAGAAGAGATGTAACGATTCCAAGGAAGAAGAGAGGTTGGAGAGAGTCGTTGGGATGGGACCCACAAGCATGTTGGAAGATAGATCGAGCTGGGTTAGGTTATTAAACCGGCCAACCGAAGGAGAAATTGACCCGGTTAAACCTAAACCGGAGAGATTTAAACCAACGACGACACTGATCGATCCACCACCGCACGTGACGCCAGTCCAGTTGCAGAAATTGGGATCACTAAAATTCCAATTTCGAAGCACATTTTCGTCTTTTGGGTTTGTGACAAAAGATTTCTTCAGTTCAAGAAGAGTTTGAAGATCCGGTTGACCCAAACCCAAGCCGATTGAAAAAAACAGGAGATTCAGAACAAGAAGAAGAAACTTTTGTTGCATTTTTTCTTCTTTCAAGAAACAAGAAATGTGTGTGTATTATGTATATGTGTTGATGTAAATGCAGAGAATAAAAAGTTTTGTGAGTATATATATATATATAAGGTCTTTTAAATTAGTACATGCGAGTCTCTGGGAAGGAAGATGAATGAAGCCAATGGGAAAGAGAAGAAGAAGGTTTTTATAGTCAGAGTAGAGACATCGGAAAAATCGAAAATGTAAGATCAAGTGTCAATTTGTCTATAAGTTTATTTTTCTTTTATTTATTTTCAATTTTTGTGTGTTCAATACTTTCAATGATCGAAAGTCGAAACTGAAAACAAACAAAAATTCTAATGGCTGCTGTCTTGTCATCACTACCAATCTTGGCAACATATTGGTATGTTCAATTTAATTCTCTTTGCCGATTTAGTAAAGGGTTTTGTAGATGTCATCTTTGAAATAAATGCACAAGTATCTAACCGCTGAATTTGAACCACATCGTGTACGTAAGTTAGAGATCTAATCTTGTGATATCTATATATTACGAAGAAGAGACAACAATAGATTACAAATGCTTTGATATTCTTATGCTTGAAGGTATATAGAGCACAATTTAATCATAGATAGAAATATAATAGGAAAATTTAATCATAAATAGAAATATAATAGGAATCTCGAAATATAGAACCCTTCAATGTAACGAGTTCGAGTCAAAGATCACAAGTTCGAATCTGGATAGTGGAGAAGAGACTAGTGTAACTTGGTTGACAAAAAAGTAGATTGTTTATTTTTTCTTTTAGTTATATATACTAGAGATGTACCCGTGCATCGCACGGGTTTAACTCAAATTGGTACAATGGTAGTTCTATAATAATAAAAAAAAAATGAGAAAAATGAAAAAAAAAAATAATAATTATGATACGGTTTGAGAGGTGGGAGAGAAAGCCTGGAAATCATATATATCAAATGCTTTCACAAGCTTGCAACTTTTTGTCACACGTTTTGCCATTTACATTACCTTGTGCTCTTAAAGATCTTGCATTCATGGAGCACGACAATCCCAAACAATTGACAATCTGAAAGAGTGATAGGAAAACATATCCCATGAAACACTTTTGTTTGACTATTTCACATAAACGACAAAATATGTGACCATGAATTTCGCATATGAGTGTCGATGTTTCACCTAAAGTGCATGGTGAAGAGGTCTGATTTGTCCTCTCAAAACTTCCTATTTCAGCCTAGTGCAAACATTGCTCTTTAAAGATCTTGCATTCATGGAGGCCTTTTGCTTCATGTCATCATACACTGCATCATATGCAAAAGCAGAAGGGTTGTACTCTACGGCATTCTTATGCTGCTCTTGAAACAAAAAACAAAACCAGTGTACACATAATCACTTAGCAAGGAGACAGTTAAAGAAAAAGAATAAGAAACTGAGTGTAAATGATTCTGGATAACATATTTCGTTAAGGGTTTGTTCTTTGAACCTCGCAAAGATTATGAAATTACCAATTTGCTATAACTTCTGAATTTTTAGGATGCTGGAACAACCACATTCTGCTTCTCGTAGGATGTCGAAACCCAAAACGTTCACTGCCTTAAAGGTTGCACAACAAAAACAACTTTCATGTAAATTAAAGGAATAAGAGAGATCATTATAAAAATATAGAGAGAGCATATGACATAGAGATCGGAGAGCGTCAACCACACAAAAAATTTCACCCTGGAATAGAAACAAATGGAAATCTGTATCAACATATGAAAGCAGAAGTTAACCATTGATGTACAAATGACTTCACATAGATGCATGTTCATCCATGTATCACAATTCACCAAATTCCCATTGTAGGTCTCTCCATTCTTGAGCTCCAGAATCTATCAAATAGATACAAACTTTCAGAATAAAAAAACTTCATAAAGCACAAACATTTAGACCCTTAACGCAACATCTCAAATATAAACAGTTCTCACTTAATTTCAGCTCCATAAATAACAAATTAACAATCAAGGGTCAAAATTTATCTTACCATAGGATGCCCTTAAGCAGTTTTGAGCAGCGAAAGCGGAAGCTAAAAATCAAAAACAAAAGCTAAAGTCAAAATTGTAAATTTTACCGAAAACAAGACAATGAAAAACCCTAGATCCGTAAAGCACATGAGACATCAGAGAATATAACATAAAACTCTATATTAGATAAGGAAGAACCAATAAAGAAAATAGAACAAAACCCTCGCAAACATGTGGCTACTTAGAAAATTTGTAATAAAGTGAGAAACATTGATATATACTCAGAAGATTGGCTTCCTCTTCCACAAGAAGGTGAACGATGATAAGAAGAAATAGATCGAAGGGAGACGAAAGAGATTTATTAGAAAGAGAGAAGAGAGAGGAGGTGTGGAAACGGTGGTAACATCGAGAGAGCAACCGAAGGGTTTATTTTATTTTTTTGAATTTTTTTAATTAATAAATTAGAAGGGACATCTGTCAGCTTCTGGAGTGCTGATGTGGCGAGATGTGGGAAAGTGCCATTCAACTTTTATATATATGATTATACGAGTCTTGGGTTTCCTATATATCTACCCACTAATATAAAATCGATTTATATTAATAGAATGTGAAGAGGCTGATATGTCGTATTCATTGTGGTTTATTTGTCTGGATCATGTTTAACTGTTTAAGTGCAGTGTGTTGTGTGTACGGCTCTTTATCTGATGGAAAAACTCTCATTTTACTGTGGTTTTTCTTATTTGGGTTTATTACTGAAGTACGATTAGTCTCAATTTGCATGGTTAATTGTCTTTTAGCTTGTGGTTATGATCCTCTTAATAAGCTTTACTTTTTTTTTTTTGTCAACAACTTTAAAATTTATTGTTAACTAAATTAGTACCTGCGTGAAGCACTGGTTTATGATTTATAATATTGTTTATCTTTGAATTTTTTAGTTTTTATGTGGAAATGTTGAAAATTAAAATGGACATATATGCAGTACCTTTTAATTCACATACGATATTTATGCGTCGATTTTCGGTATCTTTGGTTCGTATGTATTAAGAGTGTTTTTTTTTATCCAACAGTTTCCCTCCTATTAATTTTGTAGTTTTATTTATGCTTCTTTATGTTATATCTGTAATTCGGTATAAAATGTTTCAGTGGTTTTAATCCAAGTTTTCACATCGTTACAGTCAAAATTTTATAAATGTATATGATGTAATACAAATCCAACTTTTACAACCAAATATAAAGTATGGTCTTTTTAGTGTTTTAACATAAAGCATTGAAAACAAACATGTATAAACTAGTAGGGTTTTTTTTTTTTTTTTTTTTTTTTTTTTAGGACTGGGGTTTACGTATAAAAGATCAGCTCGTATCATCTTCTGAAACCTAAATTATAGGTAAGCAAAACAATCCCTTGATTCCGATCGATCATATTGATAGTGCAAACATTGCTCATTTTTTGTGTGGCTATTCTTTTCAGTAGCGTCTCCACGTCACAATTCAAGAGCTCCCTCACCTTTTATGTCCATGTCACTATTGCTTACCATTATACTGTCAGTTACACTTTTCTTCTCATTGCTGACAGTAATTTATATCAATCTACCAATTTTTTATTTTTTATTTTACTGAACTTACTTGAAACTAGGTGAAGGATCAGGGGCGGATCCAAAAAATATTTTTAGATAGATCAAAATTTTGAATAAAATATAAATAAAGTACTAGATAGAGTTAAACTTATGTTTAGGATGGTCAAATGCTAGATACTTCAACCAATTTAGCCAAATGATTTTACAAATACAAGCTTAAAATTTCAAATTATGTAATTTTAGGTAGTGCAGTTGACCACCCTACTTATCACATGGATCCGCCCATGTGAAGGATCCGTTTCTTGCGCGGATGATTAGGGTTACAAAATGAATAATTTTATAAAAGTATATATTGAATATCATTTTTAATCACTTATTTCATACATTATATTAATTTATAATATCAATTTATCTTCTTTTTATTACAAAACTAAAAATCATAAAACATCTATATTTAAACTAATAGATCAAACTGAAATTTGCCTAGAGTAATACTACTTTCCAAGTTAATTACTAGACTAATACTTCAAAAAAAAGTTTACTAGACTAATACTAATCTTTTGTTAAAAGACCAAATAACCAAACCCAATATTTTTAACAAAAATATGAAAATTATTTTAAATTAGAGGAAATAAAATTTAAAACTAAAATAATTAAAAGTTTGACCCAAAAAATTATAATAATTAAAAAGAAATCTGAATTTTATAAACAAAACCTACGACCTAATTCAACCTCCACAGTTCTTCTTCTACAATCGAAACCCTAATAACACCTACTCATATCGCCGAAAATCTGCCGTACCGCCGTAATCTCTCATCTCGTCGGCACTTCTCTCATCTCGCCGGCGCTCTACTCTCACCGATGTTCTCCTCTCGACAGATAATCACATAGAGGATGTGATAGATGAGAAATCAAATAGAAAAAGAATTGTGATGAAATATTAGTATAAAGAGTTACTTGGAGATGACGGTTGAAAACATAAAGAATGTTTGTGGAAGAAGAAGAAGGAAGCTGTAAAAACCCTAATTTTTTTGTGGTTAAAGTTATGATTTTGGGAAAAAATTCCCCAATTTTTGTCATTAGTTATGTAGAAAATCTGCAATGTCATTTAAACAAATATACGGTAAAAAATATGCGGTAACATAGCTGCAATAAGTCTACCACAATAACTCTGCAGTCGCTAAAAATAATATTCTAGTAATAAAAATACTATTAAAGAGAATTGCATCTAATCTTTGACGTTTACATGAACAATAACTCTGCGATAACACAAAAAAAAATCTGCGGTAACTAAAAGGTTAATCTAGCAATTAAACTTTGATCATAAAATCTACGTCCACTAGTATGTGAAACAAACATCTGCAATAAGTAAATTTTAAAATCTACGATGGAAAAAAAGTCTGCAAATTAAATCTACGGTAAAAAATTAAATCTGCCGTATAAATTTTAACAACTTAGAAAAATAGGAAAATCTACTGCCTCTTTATGAGTTTCGGAAAATAAATCTACGGAGGTTAAAATATTTACGATGAATTAAAAAATCTACTACAACTAAGGCATATAAATGTACGGTACAAAATAAATCTTCGAAACAAATGTACGGTATAAAATAAATCTACAAAGTAAATCTGCGGTAAAAATTTAAATCTACCATTCTAAAAAATATGTGATAACGTCGAATCACAGATTTATGTTGTAGATTTTCATGTCAGCATAAAATTTAAGATTTTCTATTAAAAAAACGCAAATAATGCTAATGTGTAATTGATTCATAATGGTATTTTCGTAATTCTTTTTCTTTTTACTCATGGTTTTAAGAGTATTTTTGTGATCAAAAGAATCCATTTAACACTAATTTTTTATATATTAAATTAGTAATTAAATCACAAATTAGTATTATTGTAGTAATTTTTCCTAGATAAAATAATAAATATTTATCTAAAATTGACCTCATAATGAGTCTCTCTTTGATAAACTAATGGAAAAAATTCATATAACCGGGAATAACCACATATATATAATAAAATATAAGCATACTGTATATCTTAAATACCATGAACGCTGACTCTATAATATAATCCAAGCAACCACTTCAACATTCAATCCATTTATGAAAATCTCAAAGTATTTAACTTGAAAATATAAATTTAAAATAACGATTAGAAATCAACAATCAAAATAAAAAATGATATAAAATAATATTTGTTTGGAGTATTACATGCCATGTAGTCCAGTAACCTCGTACAAATCATGATTAAACATGTTATCCGATACATTATCACGACTATGAATAGTTGGTAGTTGGTAGATCTATAAAAAAAAAATAGTTAACACAAAATAATATAAAACAATATTTTCATATAAAATTAAACTTTTAAACGTTTATGGAAGCCCCCACCATCTTAAAGCAACAACCAATATATAATCACCAGTTTTTTTCGATCTTATGACATAATTTAATAGCGACGTCATCTACGCAGTACAATGTATCATCTCTCCACTATATCACCAATTTTCTTAGTAATAATTTAATTGTAAAAAATAAAATTTCAAAGCCGACTCACTATTTATCTCGCAATACTAAAGACAAACGTTTCCATGAATTATCTAGTGATAATAAGGTGGTAATTCCAAAAGTCCATAGGAACAAATATCTCCGAATAAATCTAGAAAACAAAATAGCACATTTATTTAATTAAAGCATTAGTTTATAAATATGACATTCCATATTTATATAATATGTCACTAATACGTAAATATATACTGACCAATCAAATAACACTGACAAAAAAATAGACGAAAGATATCGAAGAAATGCCAAAATATTATATAAAGAGATTCAGATATAGAAAGACAATCACTAATTTGTGTGACATCAGTGAACATCAATCTAAACCTATGATATAAAACATGTATTATGATGATCCGACATAAGCAGCTTCATGTCAGCATATAAGATTTCACTCAGCATATAAAATTTGTGTGACATCACTGCTTATATTAGGAGATATTAATGTATATATTCCAATAAGGATTAGGAAATTAGAGATAAGTCCTATTTCCATTATAGTTTAGCCTAAGTCGGTTCACGTCATGTATAAATATTCTTGTAACGAGTTCATAAATCAATAACACATTCTCAGAACAACCCTAGCTTTACATGGTATCAGAGCAGTTCTTCTGAGACCTAGATATCGTTTTCTTTTTCTAAATTGGATTCGAAGTTCGAAATCCTCTTATTGTCTCTCGTTAGGTTTTGAAGTTCATAACCTCTGTTTTGTTTCTTGTCTATTACGGTTCGATTTCTTTAAGTTAATAATCGATCCTCTGTTCGTCTGTTCGTCGGCTATATCACCATGGGAGACGTTGAAGAATCTTCTGTGTCTAAAGTTGGAGAAGTTAAGGAGAAGGACCCTTCTTCGTCGGTGACTCCATACTCGTTGTTTGCGTCGGATAATCCGGGTGCGTTAATCACAGCGGTGATTCTCACCGGTGAGAATTACAACGAGTGGTCCGAAAATATGTTTAATGCTCTTCGTGCTAAACGAAAGACAGGGTTCATTGACGGCACCATTCCGAAACCCTTTCCCGATGATCCAAATCTGGAGCTGTGGCTCTCAGTTAACTCCATGATTGTTGGTTGGATACGCACATCGATTGAGCCGCGTGTTCGCTACGGTGACGTTTATTCAAGATTCTCATAAGTTATGGGAGAACCTTAAGAAACATTTTTCGGTGGGAAACAAGGTTCGTGTTCATCAACTGAAAGCTAAGTTAGCTGCGTTTCGGCAAGAGGGACAAGCTGTTATTGAATATTTTGGTCGCTTGTCTTCAATGTGGGAAGAATTGGATTCGTACAAACCAATTCCTGTGTGTAGTTGTGGTGCTTCTTCTGAGTTTGAAAAGGAGCGAGAAGAAGAGAAGATTCATCAATTTGTTATGGGTTTGGATGAATCTCGGTTTGGTAATGTGTGTACCAATATCATCTCGGCTGACCCTACTCCTGATATTGGCGAGGTTTACTCTAAAATTATTCGAGAAGAGACACGTCTCAACTCATCCCGAGATCATGAACAACAACAAGGCGCGGTTGGGTTTGTTGCTAAAAGAGATGTTTCATCGGAACAGGTTATGTCTGGTTCGAATCGCTCTCGTTCTCACCAGTGCACTCATTGTGGTCGTAGTGGACATGAGAAGGAGCATTGCTGGCAGCTAGTCGGGTTCCCGGATTGGTGGGAAGATCGCTCTCAAAACAGAGCTGCTGGGTGGGGTGCTACGCGTGGAGGACGAGGACGAAGTGGTGGTATCTCGGACCGACCACGAAACACTCCGGCTCCTGCCAATGCTGCTCATGCAACGTCTTCCAATTCCTCTACTTTTCTGGAGTTTACTCAAGACCAATGGAAGACTCTGACTCAGATGATCAACGAGAAAACAAGTTCATCTTCCTCAAAATTGAATGGTAAGCGACATGGTGATCTTATACTCGACACGGGGGCTTCTCATCACATGACTGGAGATTTTTCCCTACTTGAACAAATACGTCGTATTCCACCATGTCCGGTTGGGTTTGCGGATGGCAACAAAACTTTTGCTACACATACGGGAGTGTTTCCCTTATCCGCCAAAATAACTCTTACCAATGTTTTATTTGTGCCAAATCTCAACTGCTCGTTGATCTCTGTTTCAAAGTTGTTAAAACAGACAAATTGTTTTGCATTATTAACGGATACTATATGTATTTTATAGGACCGTTTCTCGAGGACTCTGATTGGAGCCGGTGAAGAGCGGGATGGGGTTTATTATTTCAAGGATGTTATGGCTGCAAGGGTTCAGCGGATTGATGGTTCAGTGGATCAGAATCTGTGGCATCAACGGCTAGGACATCCGTCGTTTTCAGTGCTTTCGTTTTTACCTATGTTTTCGTCTTCTATTAAAACTGTTGTCCCTGGTCCTTGTGACACGTGTTTTAGGGCAAAACAGACAAGAGAAGTATTTTCTGATAGTTTAAATAAATCTAAAGAATGTTTTGGTTTAATTCATTGTGATGTTTGGGGTCCGTATCGACTTCCGGCTTCTTGTGGAGCTCAGTACTTTCTTACTATCGTTGATGATTACTCTCGTGTCGTTTGGACGTATCTCCTTCTTGCAAAATCCGAGGTGCGCACTGTGCTACAATTTTGCAAAATGACAGAAAAACAATTTGGGAAATCGGTTAAGATAGTTCGCAGTGACAACGGAACCGAGTTTATGTGCCTGGCAAGTTATTTTCAAGAAAATGGTATATTGCATCAGACTTCTTGTGTAGACACTCCGCAACAGAATGGGCGTGTCGAACGTAAGCATCGCCATATTCTAAATGTCTCACGCTCTTTGTTGTTTCAAAGTGGTCTGCCTACTAAGTTTTGGGGTGAAGCAGTTATGACGGCGTCGCATCTTATTAATCGGACTCCGTCTTCAGTTCTTCAAAATCGCTCACCTTACGAAGTTTTGCATGGTACGAAGCCTATGTATGATCAGCTTCGTGTTTTTGGTAGCTTGTGCTACACGCATCTACGTTCTCGCAACAAGGACAAGTTTGGTCCTCGTAGTCGTCGTTGTGTCTTTGTGGGATATCCGTTTGGCCAAAAAGGTTGGCGAGTTTATGATCTCGAAAAGAAAGAATTTGTTATCTCTCGTGATGTGGTGTTTCATGAAGATCGTTTTCCGTTTCACTCTTCAGCATCTACGGATCTCCATGTTCCTGTGAAAGAATCATCTCTTGATATCGATGATGATTGGTTGTTTCATCCTCCTTCTCCCTCCGTTGACAGGGGGAGTTTAGAGATTCTTGAGTTAGATGAACCATGTTCACCGCCCTCATTAGTCGCTGAAGTTACGGAGCCAGTCGCTCCACCAGCACCTTCACTTGAATCTAGCGATACATCAGCTCGTATTGATTCGTCTCTCGTTCCGTCGTCTTCACCGGAGACTGTTTCTCCTTTGTCTGATTCATCGCAGTCCCCTACCTTATCCCCAGAGATAGTTTCTCCTCTTGATGATAGTACCGTCTCTGCTCCAGTCGAACAGTTTGGACCGGGTCGTCGTGTGGTTGTTCCACCTGCGAAGTTTAAAGACTATGTTACGTATAGCGCTGTTTCTGATAATAAACCTTGTCCTGCTCCACCCTCCTCTTCTCAGCAGTCTTCGGAAACTGTCCAAGGTACGTCTTCGTATCTGTTAGATGCTTACTTTTCTGATCTTAATTTTTCTGAAAAGCACCAAGCATTTCTTGCAGCAGTTTATTCCGAGAAGGAGCCTAAAAGTTATAGTGAAGCGGTAAAATCTTTTGCTTGGCGTGGGGCTGTCAAGGACGAGATTAATGCGCTAGATGAAAATCATACATGGGATCTCGAACTGTTACCTCCCGGAAAAGTTGCTATCGGTTTTCAATGGGTTTTTAAGCTCAAATATCTCGCTGATGGTCAACTCGAAAGGCATAAAGCATGTTTGGTAGTGTTGGGAAACAAGCAAATTGAGGGTGAAGACTTCAACGAGACATTTGCTCTTGTGGTAAAATTGGCTACAGTTCGTAGTCCTCTTGGATTAGTTTCTTCTAAGAATTGGGAGGTCCATCAAATGGATGTACACAACGCTTTTCTTCATGGAGACTTGGAGGATGAAGTCTACATGAAGTTACCCCCTGGTTTCCGTCATGAGAATCCTAATATGGTCTGTCGTTTGCGCAAATCGTTGTACGGACTTCGTCAAGCTCCGCGGTGTTGGTTTGAAAAGCTTACTAGTGCGCTTCTCGAATTTGGTTTTGAACAATCTCGAATTTGGTTTTGAACAAAGATTACTCTCTGTTTACTTACTCTCGCAAAGGTATCGGAATCCGTATTCTCATTTATGTCGATGATTTGGTAATTGCGAGCAATGACCTATCCACCCTTGTTGAGTTTAAAGCCAAGTTAGGCCAATGTTTCCGCATGAAAGATATGGGCAAGTTAAAATACTTCTTAGGCATCGAAGTAGCTCGTTCTTCTGAAGGAATGTTTCTATCACAGCGAAAGTACGCTCTTGATATTATTAACGAGACTGGTCTTCATGATTGTACACCAGCTCGAACTCCTATGGAACAAAACCACACTGGCTTCGGATGAAGGACCATTTTTCTCCGACCCAACAAAGTATAGGCGCCTAGTTGGACGTCTTATGTATCTCTCCGTGACTAGTCCTGAGCTATGTTACTCTATCCATTTATTGTCTCAGTTTATGAAGGAACCGCGCGAAGCACATTGGGAAGCTGCTCTTCGCGTCGTCCGCTTTCTTAAAGGTTCCTCCAGTCAAGGTATCTTAATGCGGGCTAATTGTGACGTCTCTTTGTCCGTCTTCTGTGACTCTGAATTTAGCTCATGTCCGTTAACACGTCGCTCGTTAAGTGCATATGTTGTGCTCCTTGGTGGTTCGCCTATCTCTTGGAAGACCAAGAAACAAGATATTGTCTCACACTCTTCCGCTGAAGCCGAATATCGAGCTATGGCCTATGCCTTACGTGAAATAAAATGGCTCATTCGGTTATTTGATGATCTTGGTGTTCCTCTTCAAAAACCAGTCAAGTTATTTTGTGATAGTCAAGCGGCCATCCATATTGCGGCAAATCCAGTTTTCCATGAACGTACGAAACACATCGAGCGAGATTGTCATAGTGTTCGTGATGCAGTTAAAGAAGGCTTGATTACTACAGTTCACATTCGTACCAAAGACCAACCAGCCGACATTCTTACCAAGGCGCTTGGTCGACCACAGTTTGACTTCTTAATATCCAAGTTGAGTGTTCTACACTCTCCAACTTGAGGGGGAGTATTAGGAGATATTAATGTATATATTCCAATAAAGATTAGGAAATTAGAGATAAGTCCTATTTCCATTATAGTTTAGCCTAAGTCGGTTCACGTCATGTATAAATATTCTTGTAACGAGTTCATAAATCAATAACACATTCTCAGAACAACCCTAGCTTTACAGCTTACTCATTTACTTTCTTACTTTTTAGCAGTGATGTCACACAAATTTTTGATTATGCCGTATAAATTATATGTACATTATTGAACATCAGTCTAAACATATGATATAAAATTAGATGGTTTATAATTAAAAATTAAATTTTTAGCAGCTGATGTCACATGAAAGATTATATCATGTGAAAAAATAAATTATTTGATGATGCTTACACCATGAAATGCCCAAATTATACAATACAAAGTAGATGGTTATAAAAAATAAAATTGTATCATAAGTGAGTATATAAATTAGACAAATCATGATTAAACATGATAACCTTATAAACATTATGAAAGCTCATGTAAGATATAATTTAACCTAGTTGTACATACAAAAAAAAAAAAAAATTATCACGTTAAAAAATTATATCATACAAATAATATATAAAAAAATTATAAACGTTTATACTTTTTTTTAGAGAAATTTCCTCAAATAGCATCAAATAATTTTTTTGTTCCATAATTAGCACACATTTTTATTTAGGACAAAAATAGCATTTTATAAAGTTCATAATTTAATATTTTTTGTTTGGATTGATTATATTAGTATTTAGGGTATAGTTTTTAGGAGATAGGGAGTAAGATTTAGGGTTTAGGGCTTAGGGTTTAGGGTTAAGGGTTTTCTAAATCTTAAACCTTAAAAATGTGAGCTTAAAAATAAAATGTTGTTTTTGTCCTAAATGAGAATGTGTGCTAAATATGTCACAAAAACTATAATTTGTGCTATTTTTGAGAATTGCCCATTTTTTTATATTATTTGTATGATATAATTTTTTTTTTCTATAACCTTATCATGTAACCTTATAAACATGATTTGTATAATTTATACATGTTTTTTTGCACAACTATTCTAAACCTATGATATAAAATTAGATGGTTATACAATTTCTTATAACCATCTAATCATGAATCATGATTTGTATAAATTATCTATTTTTTTTATAATTTTTAAGCAGCTGATTTAATTAATTTTTAGGAGATGATTCGTATATGGTTTGGCCGTGTATAACATTCGTGATTATGTCGTATAAATTATATTTATGTAATTTTATATAATAACATGTATTTTTAGTGAGATGCGTTTTAATCATTTTAGTGTTTTTTTAACCCTTAACGCTAAGTCATCTTAGTAATTTATATAACATGTATAAAAATCCTTTATCCAAAAAAAAATTATTTAACATGTATTATGATGATCCGACATAAGCAGCTGCATGTCAATCGACGAAAACTTGACACCCACGAGAACGTTTTGTGCTTTGTGTATGTACGATGCTCTTTGTAGATTTTTGACTCTAACTCAGAATAAGATTCTTTAGGACTACTAAATTGCCAAGAAAGTATTTCACGAGTTTAATCTCATTTGCCTCCATCATAATAAGTTTGTTAATAACCTCAACATACTCCAAAGTCGATATTGAACACATTTATTTTTCTATTCTTCTTCAGAACATAAACCAAAAAGATTTTGTTCTAGCTATATGCAGCATTTTCCTCCCTTAAAAAATCGAAAACATAACTATTTTCAGCATAGAAAAATCAAAACAGAAGCATTTTCATAATTACTGAAACGAAGGCTTTGCCTTCAACATTCAGTTACAACAAAAATAGAGCAATAGCTTGCAGGAAAAAGTGCATTAGCAAAGTGAATTAGATATGAGTTTGTCAACAACATGATTTCTCACCTGAACACAAAATCAATGAAGAAGTGGTGACGTAGAGACAGGAGCAACTCAAGAAAATTTTGGGCCCTATTCAAAAATAACAAAAAAAAAAATTAGGCCCTGTTGAATATAAAGTATAATTATCCATCTTATATTTTAATATTTTTTTATTTCAAGTCGGTGGATGAATGACCAACTTACACACATTATATAAGTGTGATAGTGCATAGAATGTGAGTTGAGTTTTAACAATTGCATCACTTTCTCTTCCTTCATTCCTTTTTGTCTTCTCCCTCTCTCTCTAACCCCACGTCTCTTCCCATTATCACAAAAAGGAAAAACATATACAACGCATATATCATATACCTCATCTATTATATTAATAATTTTATAACACGTTATCAGCACGAGTAAGCTCTAAATCCCAAAAATACAAGCGAGTCTCTATCCGACTAAATCCTTGAGGTAATATTTAAATTATATTTAAATTATTTTAAATTTATTTATTTATTTATGGGTCGATAGACGCTGCCTTCTCCAAACCGATCGTTAGATAGGCTCTGCCTTCATGATCATGATCATATGATAGACTATGTCTCATTTGATCACATGGATGGCTCTGCCTCCTCAACTAACTTCTGACATGGTAGACTATGTCACCTAAGATCAAAGCCTTTTTCATAATTAAATGTCCAGAAGACATTTATGAAAAAGTTCCAGAAGAACTGTATAATAAATTTGTCCTGAAGACAAATCATATGTTTTTAAATTATTGTTCTTTTAATTCCTGTTCTTTTAATTTATGTTCTTTTATTTTATGTTATTTCAGTTTCGTAAATTTATTTGTTATATTAATTTATGTCTCTATTATGTTTACGAATTTTAAAACTTTATCATTATTCTTTAATCGGACATTTAAATTAAATTATCACAAAATTTATGGTTAAAATTATTATATTATACAGATATCATGTCAAATTTAGCAAAACTCAAGATCGCTGCCCTTGATATATCTGAAAACAATTATATGAGATGGACAGTTGCAGCAAAAATGCATTTAAAAGGAAGAGGGCTCCTTGATACCATCGATAAGTCGAAATCGACTTCGGAGGAAAATAAGGCTAACGCCATGATATTTTTATTCCACCATATCCATGATGGTTTAAAAGATGAGTATATGACAAAAGAAGATCCTGCAGATCTTTGGCAATTACTCAAAGATAGGTTCGATCACCAGAAATATGTGATCTTACCAAAAGCTAAACATGAGTGATTAAATCTACGGTTTCAGGATTACAAAAGTGTCAGTGAGTATAATTCCGCTCTGTTCGGAATCACTTCCAGGATAATTCTATGTGGAGAAAAGATAAGTGATTATGATATGATTGAAAAAACTCTCCAAACATTTCATCCTGGAAATGTAATCCTGCAGCAACAATACCGGGCAAATGGATACCAGAAGTATTCATAGCTAATGCAAGTTCTACTGGTGGCAGAACAAAATAATGAACTTGTGATGTTAAACCATCAAACACGTCCTACTGGATCAGCTTCATTCCCAGAAGCGAATGTTGCATCATCCAATTATAATAATTATGGACGTGGGCACGGTCGAGGTAATGATCGTGGTCGTGGAAGAGGTGGATATGGACGAGGACGTGGACGCGAACAAGTAAGAAAGTTCCGTCCTAATGATTTTAACACTGGAAGAAATAATAAAAGGTTCAAAGGAAACGAAGTTGGTCGCATAATAAATAAGCAGCATGAGGATGCTTGCTACAGATGTGGCATGAAAGGACACTGGTCGCGTACCTGTCGTACGCCAAAACATTTGGCCGATCTGTATCAAGAATCGCAAAAGGCGAAAGAAAAACAAGGTGAAACCAACTTCATCTTTGGCGAATCTGGGCCTTCGTTCGATGGCATGATCAATGATACACATCTCGATGTACCAGATTTTATAGTTGATCCTGAAGATATCAACGAAAAACAAAATGACAAAGATCTTCCTGAAGAAGAGATTATGACATGATGTATAATTAAGTTATGTTTTGTTTAATCTTCCTGTATAAGGAAATAAAATCGAACAACTTGATGTATGTTTATATTTGTGTTGTAATGTTTTCTGTTGTTAAATAGTTTTTATTGTGATATAAATCTTTTGTTTAGTTATATTAACACATCTCTTATGAATATATTAAATTCAGAAATGTCAAAATTTGAGAACGAGAATGGAGATATATGTCTGGCAGACAGTGCTACAACGCACACAATACTTAAGGATAAAAAATATTTCTCCTCTCTCAAAATAAAAGACTCCGCTGGAAGCGTGAGTACTATTTCTGGAAATGCAAAGATTATCATAGGCTCTGGAAGAGCAAGTTTCTCAATGTCAAGGGGAACGAAATTTGATATAAATGATGCATTATATTCCCCCAAATCTTTTAGAAATTTGTTAAGTTTCAGAGATATCCGCAGAAATGGATATCACATAGAAACTATGAATAAGAATGGCGTTGAATATCTTTGCATTACATCTGTTATTTCAGAGAGAAAATACATATTAGAAGAACTACCAGCTTTATCCTCCGGAATATACTCCACAAAAATTAATATGACTGAATCATATGTTAAAGTAAACCCGAAGTTTACAAGTACGTTCAAAGTCTGGCATGAACGTTTAGGACATCCGGGTTCAGTCATGATGCAAAAAATTGTGGAAAACTCAAAAGGCCATTCGTTGAAAAACCAGAAGATTCTTCAATCGAAAGAATTTTCATGTAATGCTTGTTCTCAAGGAAAACTAATCACTCGGCCATCACCAGCCAAAATCGGGAATGAATCTCCAGAATTCTTAGAAAGAATTCATGGTGATATATGTGGACCCATTCATCCACAATGCGGGCCATTTCGATATTTTATGGTATTAATTGACGCATCCAGTAGATTGTCACATGTATGTCTATTGACTACACGAAATCCGGCTTTGCAAGATTCATTGCCCAAATAATCAGGTTGAGAGCACAATTCCCTGATTATGCAATAAAGAAAGTAAGACTTGATAACGCTGGTGAATTCACTTCACAAGCTTTCAATGACTATTGTATGTCAAGGGGAATCGATGTTGAGCATCCGGTTCCTCATGTTCATACACAAAATGGCATGGCTAAGTCTTTGATTAAACGGCTACAAATCATAGCTAGACCGTTAATATTGAGAACAAAGCTCCCAATTTCGGTATGGGGTCATGCACTCTTGCATGATGCGGCACTAATTCAAATACGGCCAAGTGCATATCATAAATTTTCTCCATTACAGTTAACATCTGGCCAGGAGCCAGATATATCTCATCTCCGTATTTTTGGATGTGCGGTTTATGTCCCAATAGCTCCACCGCAAAGAACAAAGATGGGACCACAAAGGAGATTGGGAATATATATTGGGTATACATTACCAAGTATAATTCGGTATTTAGAACCGAAAAATGGTGATATGTTTACGGTACGTTTTGCCGATTACCATTTTAATGAAGATGAATTTCCAGCGTTAGGGAGAGGAACTAAAGAAGTTCCAAAAGATCTTACATGGTGCACACCTTCTTTGTTGTACCTTGACCCCCCTACGAAACAGCGTGAACTAGAAGTTCAGAAAATTGTACATTTACAGAATATGGCAAATCAACTACCAGATGCGTTCACTGGTACAAAAAGGGTGACAAAATCATATATACCCTCTGCAAATGTTCCATCAAGAATTGATGTTCCCGAAGAACAAACTGATGGAAAAATAGCAAATGAACTTAAGGTTCACCTGAAAAGGGGGAGGCCGTTGGGATCAAAAGATAAAAATCTCTGAAAGAAAAAGAAATTGGGAGAAGTAAATGAGAAGGTTCCAGAAGAACCAAATATAGAGCAAAGTCCTGAAGACGAAAATGATACAGAAAAACATGAAATTTCCATTAACTATGCCCACAATAGAAAATTATGGGTTAGGAATGAATTAGAAGATGATGATGGAATTTTCTCATTCTCTGTATCAAAAGAAATTGACTCTGAAATTGATGATCCAGATCCTAGGTCCATATCTGAATGCCAGAAAAGATCTGATTGGGAGAAATGGAAAATGGCTATGCAAACTGAGTTAAACTCCCTCAATAAAAGAAATGTTTTTGGACATGTTGTCACCACACCTGCAGATGTGAAACCCGTTAGATATAAATGGGTTTTTGTGTGTAAAAGAAATGAGAAAAATGAGGTAACAAGATACAAAGCCCGACTTGTTGCCCAAGGTTTTTCTCAAAGACCGGGAATTGACTATGAAGAGACATATTCTCCGGTTATGGATACAATTACATTTAGATATTTGATGAGCCTAACGGCATCTAAAAATCTTGAAATGTATCTAATGAATGTTGTGACAGCATATCTATATGGATCACTTGATAATGATATATATATGAAGATCTCAGAAGGATTGAAAATGCCTGAAGCATTAAGTTCAAAATCTAAAAAAATATGTGCGGTCAAATTACAGTGATCACTTTACGGATTAAAACAATCCGGACGCATGTGGTACAATCGCTTAAGCGAATACCTACTAAAGAAAGGGTATGTAAATAATGAAATATGCCCTTGCGTCTTTATTAAGAAATCTCCATCGGGATTTGTGATCATTGCTGTATACGTTGATGACCTAAACATAATTGAAACTCAAAAGGAGATTGATGATGCAAGAACTCATATGAAAGAAGAGTTCGAGATGAAAGATCTTGGAAAGACAAAATTTTGTCTTGGGCTCCAAATAGAGCATTTCCAAGATGGAATATTTGTGCATCAGTCAAATTATATTCAAAGAATCCTAAAACGCTTTTACATGGATAAAGCGACTCCTTTGAGTACTCCAATGGTCAATAGATCGCTTAATGTTGATAAGGATCCATTTCGACCATGTGAAGATAACGAATAAATACTTGGTCATGAAGTACCTTATATGAGTGCTATCAGTGGACTTATGTATTTCGCAAATTGTACTCGACCGGATATAGCATTCGCTATAAATTTACTAGCAAGATACAGTTCATCTCCTAGGCGCAGACATTGGAATGGAATAAAACATATATTTCGTTATCTTCAAGGCAAAATTGACTTAGGATTATTTTACCCTAGAAAATCCGAGTTTGGTCTAGTTGGTTTTGCAGATGCAGGTTACTTATCAGATCCGCATAACGCTCGATCCCAAACCGGATACGTTTTCACAATTGGAGGAACTGCAATCTCATGGCGTTCGCAGAAACAGACGTTAGTCGCTACTTCCTCAAACCATGCAGAAACTATTGCCCTCCATGAAGCATGTAGAGAATGTGTCTGGCTCAGATCTATGATCCACCACATAGAAGAAGCAAGTGGAGTAGCAACAAGTAAAGGGCCGACAACCATTTATGAAGATAATGCTGCATGTGTCGCTCAAATTAAAGAAAGTTTTATCAAGAGTGATAGAACAAAGCATATCCCCCCAAGACTTTTCTCCTACACTCAAGAACTCAAGAAAAATCAAGAAGTTAATATTCAATACGTTCGATCAAGCGATAACGCAGCAGATCTCTTTACAAAGACGCTTCCTACTTCAACATTCAGAAAACATGTTTACAACATCGGAATGCGTCATCTACGAGATGTATAAAGGAAAAGACTATATTTATCTTTTCAAGGGAGAGATTACGTTACTGTACTCTTTTCCCTTGTTATGGTTTTTATCCCACTGGGTTTTTCCATAATAAGGTTTTTAACGAGACAGTACGTAATACATTATTAGTGATGGATAATTCTTCTCCCTCTCTCTCTCTAACCCCACGTCTCTTACCATTATCACAAAAAAGAAAAACATATACAACGCATTTATCATATACCTCATCTATTATATTAATAATTTCATAACAGGCCCTACTAAAAAATACTTAGAAAATTTTGTTGGCCCTTAAATAACTTGTATTTTTATCAATTTATTGGTGGGCCCTGTTCAAAAACTCCTTTTGCTCTCTCTATAAAATGCCTATGCGTAGAGATATTTCAGCCATGAGAAGAAATTACGGTGAGATAAAAGAACAAGAGAAAAATATTGGATAGGGGGATTGAATTTAAAAAGAGAAGCTAACTGAGTTGAAAACAGAAGGTTCGGTTTGTGAGGGTTAAGTTTTAGGAGAAAGTTAGACGCATATTAAACTTAGAAGCTTATTGTTCAAGGATTTTTTGGGAGAAAGATAAAGTTGTAATTTTTTCAACTCATTTTTCAGAGCTCTTTTAGAGAATATTTTAGAGATTTTTTTAGAGATTTTATCAAAAAAAATATATGTCCACTAATTTTTCTTGAAATATATATTTATTTATCTTCAAAAGAAATTGATTTTTAAAAAAATTTCTAGTGTTTTAAGATTATTTTAGTCAAAAATATTAGTTTTAAAAAAAAAAGAGAAAAGAAAAGAGAATAATTTTTAAATTACAAAATATAAATAAAATATTTTTCTAAAATTTCACTTTGTATTATATGTAGAAAAGGTAAAACACCAATCTATTAGGAATATAGGGACTATATAGTCAACAATATTACTGAAAGATGAGGCTGGTGGTCCAATCTGTTAAAAAAATCTAACTCCATGATAAACTTTCCAATTAAATTATATATAGTCAAAGCATATATTAAATGTGGTCAATGCCCACAGCGCAATGCGCATGTCTCAATATATATATTAACATACATGGCTATTCAATATCAAAAAGTTAAAGAATCCGACTAAAAGATGAAGTTGCTGGTGGTCCTAGTATCATTCTTGCTCTTTCTGCCAATGTTTTCTTCAGGTACAAACTAACTAATAATATTCTGGATAATATTTACTTAGAGAATGTGTAGTAGAGGGTTCTTAAAGAATCTCTCAACAATAATAAAAAAAAAAAAAAAAAAAAAAAAAAAAAAATAGAAGAAAAAGAGGAGAATCAGTTCTCATCTGACAACTTTTTAGAACTTCTCTAGAAACTCTTATCACCCATAATAATATATTATTTGTTTTAAACTTTATTTATGATTTAAAATTTAAATAAATAATTTAATTATTACAAAATATTAAAATATTATATTTGAGAAACCTTCAAAAATTTTCACCATTGCAATGCTCTTATACCGTAATAATCTTATGTTACATAAATTTGAGTAATTCAATAGATAATAATGAAAATTCTCGATATTATTGATGAAATAACTTCGTATTCTGTCAGGGACAGTTGAGATTTCGCTTCTCGACCGCATCAACTACGAGGTAACAGAAGCAAAAAAAAAACATATATGTTATTAAAAGTGTTTTCATCAACATTGATTACGAACATAATTAAATCAAAGCTACATAAAGTATGGTTTTTTATAATAAAGGTTGATAAGGCGGTGACAAAGGGAAGAGAGATGGATATAGAAGATGGCTATGGGGATTTGCCACCGGATCTTCCACCTTATCAACCAGCACCAATTGTGGATCCACCTGTTTCTTCTCCACCGCCTTAAATCACTAGAGCATTACTTATAACAAAAAACTCTTATCATTAGGCAATCGTCTTAATCAATGTAATAATTCTAGATAAATAAATGAAAAATTGGCAAAAGAAATATCACTTTTTCTGCAATTTTGCAATTACTTTTGCTTCTTTAAAGCCATTTTCTCTGTAATTCTAAAAATATGAAACCAACCCTAATAATGACGAGAGAGAGTGCGACTAAAAATGCGAAAATAAAATGGTTTATTTTCCGGCAGTTTTTTCACCTTTTTGGTGTCGATTTGCGATGATTTCAGAAGTAAAGTGGATGAGTTGGATCATCACGATCGATTTCAGGAAGTTATCTCCACTTCAGCGAACACGATCTGGAGTGATGACAATTTCTATCCGATTAAGGACGAGTTCAATAAGTATAAATGGAGATTTAGGGATTGAGTTTTTCTATACGGAAAAACACAGAGAATCTTCACTGATATAACTACTTTTCCTTTGAGATTTTACAAAACACAGTTGAAGATGGCTGATAACATCAGGAGGGCAATGCAAGACATCGATCTAGGTGCTGAAGATGAACCGATTCAATTGCCGTAACATGTGGTTAATCAAGCCATGGTTGCAAACCGCTTTGTGATAATTGGTCAACCGGTGATGCCAAGGCGTCAAAACCTCAGAGCCGTTGTAGCGGTTATGCCTCGAATTTGAGGACAGGCTGGAATCATCCAAGGGAGAATAATTGAATGACGAAGATTTCAATTCATCTTCCCTACGGAAGAAGAAATGGAAATGGTTTTAAGGCGTGGTCCATGGGCTTTTGCAGATCGAATGCTGATTATTCAGAGGTGGACGCCGTTGGAGAATCCAAATCTCGTACGATTCATACCTTTCTGGATTCAAGTAAGGGGGATACCTTTTCAATATCTCAATGAAGAGGTTGTTATCCACATTGGTCGAGGTCTGGGTATTTTCATTGAAGCAGATTTCAATGTTGAAGCCGCTATCAGAATGGTGTATTTTCGAGTGAGGATCAACTGGAATGTGGATGAACCACTTAGGTTCAAAAGGAACTTCCAGTTTCCTCTGGGGGTGAACACAATGTTAAGACTAACCTATGAGCGCCTTCGTGGGTTTTGTGAAGTAGGTGGTATGATGACACATGACTTTGGTGCTTGTATCATTCAGAATAGAGGACCCGGTGATGAACCAGATGATGATGACAACAATGAAGATGGGGATGGTGATGAATTTTAACTAGTGCGTAATCAGAATGTGATGATTACGGAGATCCCTGAATAAGTTGCACATGGAGAGTCATCCTCAAGAAACCAAGGATTGAGGCGTGATGAAGCTATTCCCAACAGGGGAATAAGAATCAATGATAATGAAGTGGTCCCAACCGATGATGCGGTCCCAACCGATGATGCAAACCCAGAAGACAGTGAGGAAGAGTTTGAAGACTCAGAGATTAATCTGTACGATGAGCCATTTAATGAAACTATGTGGTCAATGGAATGGGAATCAAATGAACTTTTTGACCCAGTGGCTGCGGAAGACCAGAACAGAGAACGCTTAAGGACTATGCATCTAAATATAGAAGATGACATGATGATGCAGACTACTGGTGCTGGTAACTCTTCTCGAAAACGCAAGATCACGGATGATATGGTGGAGAACGAAGCAAAGAGAAATGGTATGAGCAAAATTACAAGTCGAGAGGTTGGAGAGAGTAGTGGATGCACTACAGATGAATCCGATCAAACCAAGTGTAGAGGCGCGGTGGGCTCTAAACCACCAGAGGCGCCATGAATACAACCGTTTGGAACTGTCAGGGTCTTGGCATAGACTCTACCGTTCGACGCCTAAAGGAGATTCGTCGAAAGTATCTCTCGGACATGGTATGCCTCTTGGAAACTAAACAAAAGGACGACAAGATTAGAGATGTTTGTTGTAAATTGGGTTATGATCGTTATGTAACTGTTCCACCACAAGGTATGAGTGGTGGAATAACAGTCTTTTGGAAGTCTTCTGTTTCTGCATCTGTTGTTTTTCAGTCTTCACATCTTGTAGATCTCCTTATTAATATGAATGGAATGCTTTTCTATTTGTCTTTTTCTATAGTTATCCGAAACCAAGTCAAAAGAATTATCTCTGGGAAAGATTACAGAGAATTTCAACAAGCAAAGATGCACCTTGGTTAATAATGGGAGATTTTAATGATATCACAAGTAACTCAGAGAAGAAGGGGGGGGACCAAGAAGACCTGAAAGCTCGTTCATTGATTTTAGAAGAATGATAGAAGTCTGTGATTTTCATGAGTTGAAATCAATCGGCAATCTTTTCTCATGGTCTGGAAAAAGATGTAAGCATACGATTCATTGCTGTCTTGACAGAGTAATGGCAAAGACTGAATGGATGACCCAGTTCCCTTCTGCTCAGGCAGAGTTTTTGGCGTTTAAAGGTTCAGATCATAGACCATTGATCACAAATTTTTGTCATATTGCTGAATCTCAGAAAAGACACTTCCGATATGACAAGAGGATGTTTGATAAAGATAATTTCAAAGAAACTATGATGCAGAGTTGGAATGCAGAGTCTGATACAGTCACTTTTGCAGAGAGAGATGGTAAGTGCCGTAAAGCCATGGCAAGATGGAATAGGAGTGACAGACTCAAAAATGAGTTAGATAAGGCATTATCTAGTGATAAATCTACACAGGAGATTGATGCAATAAGAACTGAGCTTAACAAAGCATACCGTGAGGAAGAAAAATATTGGAAAATCAAAAGCAGGAATTTATGGCTACAACAAGGAGATAGAAATACAAAGTTCTTTTATGATGCTGCTAAACAGAAATAGGCAAGAAATAGATTTATGGCCATTGAAGATAAACATGGAAGAGCTTGTCGAGGAGATCATGAGGTGGGAAAAGCTGCAACTGAATTTTTTTCAGAATTATTTCAATCATCAAGAAATAATTCAGGAGATTATTCAAGAGTTTTTGAAGGTTTTCAACAGAAAGTGACTGCAGAGATGAATACAGATTTGATTAAAGATGTCACAGAAGATGAAATAAAACAAGCAGTATTTGACATTAGTCCAGATAGAGCTCCTGGACCGGATGGACTTACCAGAGCTTTCTATCCACAGTTTTGGCCAGATATAAAGGAGTCGATCATTAAAGAGGTGAAGAAGTTCTTTATTGATGGTGTTATTCCAGAAACAGTCAACCACACAAACTTGTGTTTAATACCTAAAATTGATGCACCTCGATCAATGAGTGATTTTTGACCTTTTGCGTTATGCAATGTGAGTTACATAATCATCTCGAAAATTGTGGTGAAAAGATTGAAGCAGCATCTGTCATCAATTGTTTCGGATACTTAATCAGCCTTTATTACTGGGAGAAACATTATGGATAATGTTATTATCGCACATGAGATGATTCACTGACTTAAAGCAAGAAAAAGATTGGCAAACTCCTACATGTCAATCAAAACTGACATATCAAAAGCATATGATCGTTTAGAGTGGCAATTTCTAAGGGAAATGATTATGCATTTGGGTTTTGAAGGAAAGTGGATTGAATGGATCATGAAGTGTGTAGAATCAGTTAGCTTTTCTGTTTTGATCAATGGAGCACCGCAAGGAATGATTCAGCCTGAACGTGGGATTCGACAAGGAGACCCGCTATCTCCATATTTATTTATTTTATGTGCAGAAGTCTTAAGTCATCTTCTTTCAA
Organism: Barbarea vulgaris; assembly: GCA_963667165.1. Classification (NCBI taxonomy): domain Eukaryota; kingdom Viridiplantae; phylum Streptophyta; class Magnoliopsida; order Brassicales; family Brassicaceae; genus Barbarea; species Barbarea vulgaris. The sequence continues at coordinate 2,951,299 of OY763891.1, forward strand.
CATCATCAGAAGCAAAGCGAATCAAAGGAATGAAGATTAGCAACACGGGTCCAATGATATAAATCATCTTCTTTTTGCAGATGATGCATTATTTTTCTGTCATGCTCACCAACGATCGTGTACTGCTATAATGAAAGTCCTACGAGCATATAAGAGGATTTCTGGTCAAACAGTTAATCTCAACAAATCAGCTATAACCTTTGGTTCAAGGGTGAAGCCGAATGTTAAGACAAATCTAAGGAGGATTCTTAATATTCATAATGATGGTGGTTATGGAAAATATTTAGGTCTACCAGAGCAGATAGGCATAAAGAATAAAGAAATATTCAAGTATATTATCGAGAAAGTGAATAACAGAACAAAGAGTTGGTCTCATAAATTTCTGTCTGACGCTGGCAAGGAGATTCTCTTAAAAATAGTGGCTATGACACTCCCTGTTTATACAATGAATTGCTTCAAATTGTCTAAAGGAATTTGTGATGACATAAACGGAGTTATGTCTATTTATTGGTGTAGCAAAGGGCAGAATGACAGATCAATGCACATGATAGCGTGGAAAAGAATGGGTTTCCCTAAGAATGAAGGAGGATTGGGATTTAGAAGTATTGAAAACTTTAATCTTGCTTTGATTGGTAAACAGATTTGGAGAATCCTTCAACAGCCAACCAGGCTGGTAGCGAGATTGTTAAAAGGAAGGTACTTTCCACATTCAAATATTTTGAATACGAAAATAGGATATAAACCTTCTTTCATTTGGAGATCACTTTTGGAAGGACGTGATTTTGTGAAAAAGACCTTAGATTTTTTATTGGAGATGGACAGCAGACAAATGCATGGACGGATCCATGGTTACCAACTCATCCACCTAGACCACCGAGGCGGATTGAACCTGCAAAGAAAACGATGAATGTTGGAGATTTGATGAATGAAAGACATAATGATTGGTGCAGAGATATTTTGGAAGCAAATGTTGTCTAAGAAGATATTCCATATATTTTTAATTTACGACTGAGTTCGACATCAGAAGTTGATTTATTGGGATGGAATTATACAGATTCTGGTCTGTATACGGTGAATTCAGGGTATTGGTTGGCTACCCATTTGGAAGAATATGAGAATGGAGCAAGACCACCAGATGGATTAGTGGAGTTTAAAAAAGCTATATGGAAGATGAAAACTGCTCCAAAATTTCGATTGTTTCTTTGGAAAATGTTATCTAATGCTTTGGCGATTGGTACAACTCTCACACGCAGAGGTATTATCACTGATCCACAATGTCGAAGATGCTGTGAAGAAGAAGAAACTACATATCATCTCTTCTTTAAATGTCGATACGTTCAAACAATATGGTGAGGTACAGATATTATGTATTCAATTATTATGGATCCTACAAGCTCTTTTGATGAAAAGTTTAAAGCCATAATAGACTGTCATAACAACTGGAATTTATCTGCTTTAACAAGACAAATTCCTCTATGGACGTTATGGAGGATATGGAAGAGTAGAAACTTGTTAGTCTATCAAAAGAAAGGGAGTGAATGGAGAGATGATATTTCTAAACCTATTCTTGAGGCGAAAGAATGGACTGATTGTTGGCATGCAGAGCAAGAAGGAAACCGTCCAATTGGTTTTGTAAGACAAAATCACATCAAGTGGTTAAAACCAAAAGAAGGGTACATTAAATGTAATTATGATTGCAGAGTTATGCCAAATGGATCTCCTTCAAAGGCGGCATGGGTAATAAGAGATGCTGATGGGTTTTACTTAGAAGCTGGCCAAAGTGTTGGAAGAGTATATCAATCCAGTCTAGAAGCAGAACAGCAAGGTATATTAATGGAAATACAACAATCTTGGATTCGTGGTTATAGAAATATCATTTTCGAAGGAGATAATAAGACAGTTAAAGATCTTGTTGAAGGAAAGTACTTGAACTTCAATCTTCATAATTGGATCAGAGAAATCAAAACCATGAAAATGAAGTTTTTGTCTGCAGAGTTTTTATGGATATCTCGAGAAGGAAACAGAGCAGCAGATTGTTTGGCAAAGGAGCCAATTATGGAAAATAATAAGTTTATATTTCATTATTATGTACCAAGTTGTATTATCCATATCATCCATGAGGATTACTCAACTATTTAGTAATGAAATTCAGTTCATAAAAAAAAAAAAAAAAAAAAAAAAAAAAAAAAAAAAAAAAAAAAAAAAAAAAAACTTTTAGCTGAACAAGAGCAGTATCAATATCAATATTTGCTGACTGCATCACCTTACTTACCGTGTTTACAGCAAATAAAAGATCATGCCAAATAACCATACCAAATAAGAACTCAAACTCTTCAATTCTATGAGTTTCACTTGTCGCAAGAGCATCGGTTTTGCTGCGAGCAGCGAGTTAAGAACAAAAATTTTAATTGCTTTTAATTGGAAATTAAACATAAATATGAACAATTATCAATTCAATACTCCCTCCGTTTCATATTAATTGTCGTTTTAGAAGTTAAAATTTGTTTCATAATACTTGTCGTTTTGTGTTTCCAATGCAAATGTTTGGTAAAAAATCTAATTTTATCTTTATTATTTTAATGTTTGACCAATCAAATAAAACCAAATAAACATTAATTAGAGTTAAAATAAATAATTTAAATATTTTCTTAATATGTGTGAAACAACCTTAAACGACAAGTAATTTGAAACGGAGGGAGTAGTAGTTTAGAAAAATTGACTGGAGAAAAAATGAAGAGAAGGGCAGAGTTGGATCAGATGAAGAAAAAACAGAGAAAGGGAAAGTTAAAACGTCGAAGTAGAAGAAAAGAAGAAGAGGAGGACGTTAATTTTAATTAGTCTTTTAAATATTTTCTATTTTCATATTATCACTTTTTCCTGTTTTTATCTAAAATAATATACACTTAAAAAATATTATACATAATATTATCTACATTAGTATATACCCCCCATTTCTAATTGATTGTATTTATAAGATTTTCAAACATATTAAGAAAACATATTAAAAGTTGATTAATAATACATCATTTTATTTGTAATCAACAATTTTCTTGAAATCTATAATTTATCATCAATAACTAATAAATCATGCATAGAAAACCTAAAAATGTAATCTTTTTGAAAGAAAACAAATTTCCTAGAAATACAATCAATTAGGAATGGAGGGAGTATATAATTTAAAAAACTAAAAATGAGAGGTCCACAAAAATGGGAGCCCTGGGCAATTGCTTTACTTGGCTCTGCTTAGATCCGGCACTGCTGAAAAATAATTAATTTATAAAGAGTGCAGAATGGCAAAAAAGTTATACTATAAGTTTTTTTGGGGTTTTCGACTAAAAAACCATTAGACTTTTTAAATTTTGCAAAATCCACGACACTCAACTCAAAATTGGGCAAGTCAACCTATCGAATTCAAAAGTCACCTGCTATATAGCTATCACGTATATCGTCGACGTGGCACTGTCTGCTTCTATTACAAAACTCGCGAGAGGATCAAAACGACGTTGTTTTAGGCGTTTTAAACAACACGATGTTTCGAGTTTTGTTTGTTGGAGAGCTTTTTTTTAAGTGGCCAAAAACAAGTTGGTGTATTTTTATAATAAAACTTATATGTTATAATCTAGTACACTACCTAAGTATTAAAAACTGGTACATAGTTATGTACGGATAGCACTTGTCTCCAAGTTAAGGAATGATTATTTGTTACTATTTAAAAATGATATCTAAAAACTAATGGTTAATTCTTAATCTGGTAATGGGTTGCCTCAAAGAAATGAGTCAGCCTTGGTTCATTAGAACCCTGCGGCATCTCAACAACCGTGTCTACCCATCTAACCATATCCATCTCTTCATCAAACACTTCTTCAGTTGGCATTTTACCTGTCACAAGCTCCATCAACACTATCCCAATACTATAAACATCGGTCTTCTCAGTCGCCTTCAATGAGTACGCATACTCTGCGAAAACAAACCCATTAGCTTAAACAGTGTACGATTAAGTTAAGAAACTCGAGAAAGACATGTTACCTGGCGCGATGTAGTCATAAGAGCCAGCAAACAAAGTGTTTGATTCTGTGTTGGTGTCACTATCTATTCTCAGTTAGGATCTTGGCGAGTCCAAAATCTCCTAAGTGTGCTTCCATGCTGGAATCAAGAAGCACATTACTTAAGGCGTTTCTTGATAACCGAATATCGTAAAGCTTTCTTAGCTTGCCCATATATTGCTGAAGGAAGAGGACCTGAAAACTGATTCTTTTCAAGGTTAAGTGCATTGAGATTGCTTCCAAGTTTCCAATCTCTTGAGGGATCGTGCCATTAAGTGAATTGTCATCAAGAGATAACACAAGAAGCTTGGTTAAGTTGAAAATCTCAATAGGAAGAGAACCAACAAACTGATTAGAAGAAAGCTTAAGTTCTCCCAACAATGGAAGCTTCCTAAGCCATGGAGGTATAGGTCCTGAAAGAAAGTTATTGTTGAGATCAATGTCTGTCAGCTTCTTGCACAAACCTAGCTCTACCGGTATGATTCCCGCAAGAGAATTATTTGAGATATCCAATAAAGAGAGCTCACAGATCTTCCCAACCGCAACTGATAAAGATTCGGAGACTTCCCTAGTTCGAAATCTCTGTAGTAGAGAAGAGACTAGTGTAACTTGGTTGACAAAAAAAAGTGTCTTCTTTTAACGATTGCTTATTTTTCTTTTAGTTATATATCTTATATTTTATCCAATCAGAAAATTTTAGACGCGTGTCCCCCTATAAACTTTTTTTTCTTTTCTAATTTCTTATCATTTTATAACTAAAATCTCAAAAACTGTCTCTCAAAAAATTGAATTAGAAAAATGAAATTTTACTATTTTTTAAATAAAAACCATTACCCATTTAATGTATAAGATACATGAAAAGGAATTATATTTTACTTATATTTTTCTTATGTTTTGCTTATATTTTACTTTTTTTTCTCTCAAGTTACTTTGCCACAATACAATTCACCACAATTGTATTTTAAATTGGTTACACAAAAAAAAAAAAAAATTATTGTAAAAAGGAATTATTTTGATATTTATATCGATTTTTGAGTAATAATAAAATTAGTTTTTAAAGAAACAACTATCAATTTTAAAACTTTGTGTGATTTGAAATACCAAAGCTAGTGAAGAATGTGTTATACTATATTATTAATAGAATAGTTGGATTACAAAGAAAAAATAGACTAATAAAACAAACAAAAAAATCAAAGAATACTAACAAAATTTAAAAATAAAATAAAACAAAAACACATAAAAGTATATTAAATTCACATTTAAAAAAAAGATCCCACAAAAATTTTGAAAGTGGCCACTTCTACTTTAAATCGTCAAAGTTTAGAACTACCACAATAAACTATGAAGCACTCCTGCAGGCTTGGACTATCCTTTCTTAAAAGTTAGCATGGTCAAGATTTTTTTGCTTCATACAAACTTTACAACCAAAACAATTACTCGTTTCTTTTCTTTTTCTTTTTTACTTGCGCACAAACAAACGAAAACACCTCTAAATGTCTAAAGTGTTATGAAACAAGATTTTTTTTTGTTTTTTCTTAATTAACGATTTGAGTTAAACCAAACCAGACTAATTAGGTCTTTGGTTCGATATTTACTGCACTAATAATATTTTGAATTCGATCCTTTTTTTTAAATGATGAAATTTGTTCTATTGAAAAGGGTTACAAGTTATGACTTTTGGTCATACCGTTTCTGAAAGATTGGAGAAAGTTTCAGATGCTCAAAGCATACATTGATAGAAAGCTAATAGAATTCGATCCCTTTTAATTTGGTATATGATAATTGTTAAATTATTTTTAATACAGAAACACGATCAATCTTGCCACAAGTTAAAAATGATCGATTTATCAGCGTTGCTTTCTTTGGAAGAAAGGTGTATAGTAAAAGAACAAAATTTGTCCGTGGCTACCTTATTTGACGACATACATTGATCATTAAATTAAAAATTTAATCACGTCCGACAAATTTCTTATTCACGCATGCATGGGTTATTATTGGTTTAACTTATTTATCTTTTTGACTTATTCTCCATCTTTAATCCTAATGCTAACTAGTATAACTCGATTATCACGTTTTTACTTTTTGGAGCAAGTGTTTTGTCCATAATAATATTTCATCAAATAGAATCTTAACAAGAATCTTATAGTCACATAACAATTATTGATCTCATGAATTGATAAACCATTTAACCCGAAAATCCAATCAACCCAAAAAATAATAATCCGTTTTTTAAAGAATGTCATTCTAAGACTCGAGTTTTATCTTACAAAGAATGTCATTTGATATTTCCAATGCATATTAAATAAAATCTATTTTTGACCTTATTATTTTAACTTATTAATTAGAGAGAAATAAATTTAGTGTAAAGACAGAAATAAAATTTACTATATACATTTCTTAATTTGTGTGAATAATGTCGGAATTACATTTTTTTAAGAAACATTGGGAGTATAATAATAGCAATCTAACCATATACGAGACAAGATAAGAACTAAATCTTACATACACACATATTAGTTTTACAAAGTTAAGTACTTAAGTAGATAACACACATCTTTAAATTTTAAGTATGTCATCAGCCATTGGTTATAAGAACAAGAATATGTTTTTCCAATTATTACAATTGATTTTGTTAAGCCGGCCGGCCTAGCAAATGAGAAAAAATCTTATGCAAACGCACCACTTATAATTAATATCTTTTCCATTCTAGACAATTTTGAAATCAAAGATTTTATGCAAATGCACCCTTTATATATCTTTAAAAGATACTGTTATTTCATACGCAGAGAAAGAAAAAAAATAATCAAGTACATTTTTTTGTATTACTACAAGTAGCCAACTGTCTTGCATATTTTAAGATTAAGAAGATATTTTTAAAAGATTTTTGATTAAAGATCTAAAAAGAAATTGACATGACTAAAACTTAGTGGTGAATTAACACTAGTAAGCATATATGATATGCAACAAAAATAAACAATAAATAAAACCCCAACAGTGGAGGCTTTGCCACTATGAGTTTATTTTGAATTAGGTAAAGATCTATCGAATCAAAAACCAAAGACACTCTTTATCCGACACTTATTTAGGGTTTGACTGGTTTAAACGCACTAGTTATAGTTATAAGTGCTAAAATTTGCGACAACGGGTGGTTACGGTTATAAATATTATTATTAAACAACTTATACGACTGATTTAACGATTAGAAGCTGGAGTATTTTGCGGAAATTTTCTGACTGGTTAACAGTAATTGTGGTAGCTGTTTGACATAAAAATATCAAATATATTTATAATATATAATTTTTATAGGAATACAAAAATATATTTTAATAAAATAAAATTTTAAATATCTAACTTTGAATAAATTCTAGAATAACTAATTAAAATAATTTATTTTAAAAATTTTAAAACAGTTTTTATATAAAACATTTTAGTTTAGAGGATACATATAAAAACTATTTAAGAATTTCATATGATAATATTTGATAAGAGAATTAAAAAAAATTTTGTTCTAGTTTTTTTAGTTTTAATTTTCTTGTAAATTTTTATTATTATTATTGGTTAAGAAACTAAATATATATGTTTTTACCAATTGCATGCATCCACAGCCGCAAACGGTAGAAGAACTTTTAAAATTTAGCGGTTTCAAAGAGTCCGAAGCAATTTATAGCATTTTTATGATTATTTTTAAATGTTTGCAGCCACAATCGCTTACAACCATAGCATTTGCAGATGAACCAATCAATTTTTAGTCTTATTTTAGTATTCTTTACAACAATCAAATTCACCTTTTCCAAAAGCATGAATTGACGATAGTGGATTTGTCAGTATCTTTTGTACATAGTAATAATTCTAGAAGTAAATTATTATTACTATAATATGTAGTGAAAATAAAATAAAACTATTCTAAGTATGAGAATTGCTATAAATGTCATTCTTCCCCTATCACTTTGTATAAATATCTTTATTTGTGGTCATTTTTATAAATACCATTTGGACTTGCTAATTGACAGGAATACCCTTAATGAAATTTTAACCTATTTTCATCTCTTTCATATTTAATTAATGAGAAATTGTCATAAATATCATTCTTGCCGTAGCACTTTTCACAAATACTTTTTTTTTTTTGCCATTTTCAAAAATACAATTTTTGCCATGATATATATTGCTCATTTAATTTTTTTTATTTGGGTTAACTGTATTAGTATTTAAGGTATAGTTTTAAAAGGGTAGGGGATAAGATTTAGGGTTTACAATTTAGGGTTTACAATTTAGGGTTTACAATTTAGGGTTTAGGGTTTAGAATTTTTTATTTGAGTTAACTATATTAGTATTTAGGGTATAGTTTTTAGAGGGTATGGGATAAGATTTAGGGTTTAGGACTTAGGGTTTAGTTAACCCTAAACCCTAAATCGTACACCCTTATCCGTAATTTTTCTGCAAAAAAATTTATTACATAATTTTTTCCGCCAAAAACTTGATTTCATAATTTTCTTGCCAAAAAAATTATTACAAAATTTTCCCGCTAAAAATTTTATTCCGTAGTTTTTTCTGCCAAAAACTTGATTTCGTAATTTTCCCGCCAAAAAATTATTCCGCAATTTTTCCGCCAAAATTATTCTGTAATTTTCTAAAAAAATTAGTTATGTAATTTTAATTAAAATAATTAATTATTATATTCATTTATGGTAATTAAGTCAAAATACATATTCAAAGTGGTATTTATGAAAATTGACTCTTTCCAATGGTATTTATGAAAATTGATCCCCACATAATGGTATTATTGAGATTCTCCTTCTAAGTATTATAAAGGGTTTTTTTTTTGTCAAGGCAAATTATACAATTTATAAAATAATTATTCGTACTCTTAAATATCAACAACGAACAAAACCATCTCTTACGGTCTTGGCATAATCATCAAAACGTTACATTTAACACAACACTAAAAATATGATCTCCAATCAAAGTGAGAGATGACTAAACAAAAGTTACACAACACAAGCTTAACCTGAGTACCTAACCATTTTCTGGCTCATTGGCTGAAACCTAATTGGTTACTTTTTCTCGTTAATTGCCACATAATCAAATTGCCATATCATTTCATTAATATCGCCACATAAGCTACAATCACCATTTCACATTCCGGTGCTAAGAGAAACCTAATTGTCTTTTACTTACCTACTACAAGCACTTCTAAATTAATACTAATACATTACCTAACAATTTCTTTTCGTGTTAAAAATATATTTTCCAAAGCAGCACTAATATATTTTCTAAAGCAACCCATTGTTTGTTCATTATAAATTTTGATTTGTTCCAAAAACAATTTCTGCACTTTATGAAGAAAATAAACTTTTTCAAAAGATGATCATTTAAAATATATATTTAGGTCTTCAAAATATACTTTTGAAAAGTATAAAATGTAAACGCCAAAAGCAAACATATATTTTCCGTTTGCGTGTACAATGAGTACAACTATGTTTGTTTAAAATGCTTTAAACTGCGATTCATTTGAAAATATTAAACTAAACCGTTTGAAATTTTCGTTTACAATTAACAAAAAAAAAATTCTTGCAGGCTTCAAATAGACACCATTTGAGTATTTAATTGTTTTTTGTTTACAATTCATAAACTTTTTTTAATATGTAGTGGTGCGGACGAAAAATAAATAAATAAATATCTCATGCAGACTAACTATAGACCACTTGAAAAAAAAAAAAAAAAATTTAACTGCAGTGAATTGTTACAAAAGTTGGTTATTTTGTTAAAATCCATTCCTTCAAAAGCCTAAATTGGTGATCATTTGAACAAAACAATCAATAGCCAATATCTTTAACAGAAATATGAAAAATTCATATAAAAAAGTATATACCAAAAATTTTGTAAAAAAAATACAAATTTTATATGCAAAGATCAGATTTTTTGCCTAGTCCGAATCTGAGAACTAGACAGGATAGTGTCAGAACAATGGCTAAGACCTTTCCACATAACAGACTAGTGAGCACAATCACGATCAGAGCAATCCCACTCATTTTATCTCCTTTTGATCCCTTCAATGGAGGATTTGATTCCCTTTCGTTTCTCTTAGTCTCAATTATCTCTGACTTATCTTCTGAAACCAAACTCGAGACTTGAGTCAAAGTCTCTTCTTTGGTCTTCATCGTTTTCTTAATTTTCTTGTAACTCCTCAACTTCTTCACAATCTTCGATTTCAGCCTCGAACTTTTACTTGTTGATTTCTCGTCCTTCAACAACAGATAATCACGAATCGTTAAATCTTTCAAGTTCGAGTTATCTGTTACAGCTATCTCAGGCTCTGTTTTCTCCAGACAAGAAACCGTTTTCGTTTGCGATTTGAGAGTTTGAGTTTCTTCTTCTCCGGAACAATTTTTGGAATCATCACAATTTTCGATTTTTACGCGGGAAATAGCGTTTTTGTCTTGGTCGGTTTTACAGAGCTTAGAGCGCGTGAACACACGCGCCGCCACGAGCTCGGTTAAGAGAAGAGCGAAAGTTGAGAGAGTGATTCCTATAGTGAGCTTCTTTTTCGTGCTCAAGGCGAGCACCGCCACTATAAAAATCTTGAACGCCATCAAAACGACCGCGCCGCAAACGCAAACGCTATTTTCAATTTTGTGTTTATTCTCCGCCTTTAATCCACTTCCGACGGAAGTAACTTTCTCGATCTTACTCTGAACAGCTTCCTTCTTAAGGGGCTTTTCCCAAATCGAATCTTGATTAATCAACGAAGAAGCGTTTGGAGCGGTTTGAATCTGGCGTTCAAGGCGTTGGATGCGTTTAGAAGGTGATTTTTTGAGGCGATCGCGATTTTTAAAGAAGAGATCGATTAGAGAAGCAGGGAAGCCAGTTTCAACGATTAAAGACCCGCCACGTTTCGACGATTTCTGAAATTCCGACAAGAATCTTGAGATTTGTCGACTTGATTTTGTTTTTTTCCATGGTAGAGACATGGCTATGTACGGAAGAGAGACAAACCTAAAAAAAAGAAGAGAAAGAGACCTTTAAAGTTCTCTTAGGGTTTGGGTTTTGTGGAGAAGAGACTGATGAAATTTTGTTGACAGGTCGAAGCTATTAATACATGGATGGAGTGAAGAAGAAAGTGAAGGTTATTGCGAAGAAAGTGAAGGTGAGAGATCACTTTTTTGAGTGTTTTAAAAACACGAGGTAAATGATGAGTAATTGTCCAAAAAACGGAAAGAGAGAAATATATAAATTAAAAGCATGTAAAAAAGTTTTTAAAACCGAGTTAAAAATTGATTATAAAAAGAAATATTAGTTTTTTTTCTATAACTTTTGTTTTTGTAATGGAATGAAAAGATGTTTGAACTTTGGAACTTTTGGAAAAGTATTTTAAAATTTTAAAGGAGTTCGGTAGAGATTTGTTTTCCAAATTTAAATTAATTAGTTTTGTGCGGAAATCTTTTTTTTTAAATAATAATAGTTTTGAGACGGTCCATCGACTTTTGCATTAACCCGTACATTTAAGCTATGATTAGGTATATAGCCTATATCGCACTTAGAATATACAGAGTACACCAAATTCCAAATTAATAACTTTGATCATATTGATATGGAATTTATAGTAAGTAAACTTTGTGGGTTGGCATGCGCCTGTAAACCATATATTTGTAGGTTTTGTTGTCAATCTATAATTCTAAATATTGCCTAACTCCCAAAAAAATGTGTCATGTGGGGTTAAAAATAGAGTAAAATGATGTATTAAGAGTACACCAAACTCAAATTGATTACTTTGATCTCATTAATATGCAATCTACAATTAGCAATTTTATGGGTTGGCATGAGTCTGTAAAACATTTATTTCTAGTTTTCGTTGTGAATATAAATCAGAAAATGGTTAAATATTAAACAAGTTATGGTGGATTAGTGGCTCCTATTTGAGGTATGCGGTCTCCATGTGGGTTTAGAATAGAAAACATTTTTTTTTTGGTTTTTTAAGAAAAATCTTGTACTTTAATTTTTAGTGGCAAGAAAACCATCTCCATCTCCATCTTATAAATGCAAAAAAAATAAGAGTTAAATATTGTATTGACTCGCCAAAATTGTAAATATTGTATTTTTATAGTTATGAGTTTAAAAACTTATTGAAAATAGTTTTCGATGATTAGCAATTAATAAATTTTAACTGTTTAGAATTATAATGTTTCGAATAACTAATTAGCGATTTGCTGTCAATTTTTTTTTTTTTTTGAACTATAGTAACTACAAAACAATGTAGTTTACTCATAATTTAGTCGTTTACAACTTGCCGTGTCACTAAAATATTGCGGATCATTGGTCAAATATACAATATAGATAGATGTTGACTATACTCGTATTCACTTTCGGTAAGGTTAAAGATTGTCCCGCGCCTGCTAGGATTACACCATTGCCTTCTTTCGTAGATGTTTAAGACAGATCAAGCCATTGACACTATTACGAATTTTAGAGGTACAACAAGCAAAACCGAAACCGAAACTCATATGATAATAACATGGCCGGCCGGTTCTCAGCAGGTGCAAATGCATATGGCCTACTTGATTTTTATAAAATTTTGCTCTACATTTAAGGCTTCTTTATAAATATTTTAGGGCTATTTTTGATAAAATTTGTTTATATGCTTCAAACTAAAGATATATTATAATGTTGCACATGGCCTACTAAACAAATGAGCTGAAACTTTATGATAAATGTGGGCTACAAGAGCCGAGTTCTCATTCTCATTCTCTTGAGGTCTTTGATTTCGTGTTGAGTAAGGTAATGGTGAGAGGATCCTCCTCAAGACGTTTTACTGCAATGTGTTCGTGATGGATACAATGAGACCAATGGAGAAATTAGTGTTTCGGCAAAAAAAAAAAAAAAAAAAGTAGCCGGAGGTTGAGAACGAAACTGTGGGTCTAAGATTATTTTAGTTGAGACCATAATATATGTAGGGCCCAAGTTTTGTTTGATCCGGCCCTTATAGCACTCATGTTTGTAGAATGAAACTTTTTTTTTTTTTTTTTGTCATCTGTTTTTATTGATACTGATAATAAGATAAAATGATACATTGTTAAGATACAGAAGCCGGCGGAAGCACTGAATATCCCCGAAAACAAAAAGCCCAAAAGAAGGAAACGAAATCCCTAAGTTACAGAGAGATTAAATAAAACCGTAATACAAACCGAAAAGACAAAATAAAAGTCGAAAGCTTATAAAGCTCTAGAGAAAAACGAAATTGCCAAACTTGTTCCCACACCAAAGTGAACAAAGCTAACCACAAAGGACAACGCGCGTCCATCTTGCAGCTAACGAAACCTCCTATTGTGAAGCCAAGATACCTCTCAAATCAAATGAACCTAGACTTCTATTCCGACAAGAATTATGAGAGGCACAGACCAAAACCCCCAAAACTTTCGGAAACAGCTATGATATCGCATACCACGAACAGTAATCGCCTTGTTAGAAGACTTGAACAGACCAGACCTCGATCAGGTCTTGAGTGTAGATACAAGGAGCGAAACAAACCTCTAACCGGATAACACTAAACTCGGAGGAGAAAAGCACAACACTAAACTCGGAGGAGAAAAGCACACAATCAAACCGGAGAGATCACAATAAAGCTCAACAAAGGCCAAAAGCAAGTTCAGCAAGACACGAGTTCAAGAGAGCTCTAGAAGTCTAAGGCAAAAGCTTCGGGCTACTAGCAAGAGAAAGGAAAGCAAGGCAGTGATATATTAAGGTTTTTATGTATTCTAACTAAGGTTTTCAATAGGTTTTGGAGTCTTTTCTTTGGTTTTATATTCTTTTAGTCTCCTATCGAGTCTTTACAGGTATTAGGTGTCTTTGGAGGAAACTTTGGTGTTTAATGAAGAAAATACGGATTTGGAGATGCAGAGTCATGCAAAAGCCTCAGAAGTTTGACATCAGTTAGAGGTCTTACCGATATCGGATTGAGATGAATTTTGGACACAAGATAGCCCTTTGAGTTAGCTTTCATTTGAAACTGGTCCCATGTCATTCTCATTCCTGGTTCAAGAGTTATCCCCGGTTTACTGAAGACATGTCAATCTGGCCTTAAACCGCTAAAATCGCCAAAACCGCAGAAAAAGGAAATTTTGGTTTTTTCAAAAAGATTTCGACCTAACTTGTGTTTTTTCCTATTTATACTTATTCTTAGTCATTGTTTAGACTACACATTATTTTCTATTGAGAGCTTTGAGAAGATCTCTGAACCTCTTTGACATCTCTGAGAAGATTTCTGAACCCTTTTGGATTTCTTATTCTATTGATCATGATTTCTTATTCATCTCTCTGTGTTTTCTCTGTTTCCATGTCTGAGTAGTCTTTTAGTTAGGTTTAGGGTTTCAAAGGGGTTTATGAATCATTGAATTGGACACAAATAGGGATTTATCAATTGAGTTCTTCATCTATAGTTGTTCTTATTGTTTTGGCTGAATTGATCACTTAGTCTCTGATCTAGGGTTTAATCTACATTCCAGAAGTTTATAAGTTGCCTGATAGAACATAGGTGAGCGTATCGTCCTTAGCCAACGAGAGCTGATGCTAAGGCGATCCATGAACAAATCGAACCCGCATGTTAATGCTTGTTTAGGATTTTAGGTTCAAACGAGGGTTTAGATACCTAGGTTGCTAGATAAAGTAGTTGATACCACGAGAGTGGATTGGTTATATATTTATGTTTGAGTTCTGGAACGGTGTTTATTAGTCCCCTGAATAGTTGTCTGATTCATGATCTCTGAATTCCTGCGAATCACCCTAGACCTAGCGCTTTTCTTTATTGATTTTATTATCGTTTTAATTGCTGTTTCGGTTCTCATTGAATTCTTCAAATCATATTTCTGTCTTAGCTTAGTTTCATTCTTGCAAATTCATAGTGTGACACTTGGTCTATGTGGATTCGATCCCATATATTCTATTGCGATTGTCTGTGCACTTGCAGTCTTTTATTGGGTTAAAACTCTGTGTATCAGGCAGCCAAACCATTATCCCGAATTACCAAAAGAACCAAGGTCTAAACTAACCTACACACCTTCTTAATCTGCCTAAACCATCGATTTGTACCAGCATAAAACACAAACAAGAGACCAGAGGCAGCAAACTCATAGACGTAAGAATACGAAGGTCAGATGTTACCGGAAAGGAAGCAAGAAAACACCTCGGTCGCAGTAGAAACCATCGAAACGTCAATCAATGTCGAACGACAAAGGCCAAAAAACCCAGATCTGTAACAACGCACAGAAAAGCCACCTACGAGACATGACAAATCAAGGTGCACCATCACGAACCAACAAGAGACGATACTCAGAGAAGATCTTGCCGGAACCGGAGAAGAAGCAAACCTAAAGCCGCTCTGAAACCTTCGAAACTAGAACCGTCGGAGGAAGGCTGAGAAAGGCTCAGAATCAAAGAAAAAAGGAAGAAACAGACAAGGGGCGACCCTCTCACAACTCCGGCGAGGAGCGCCGGTGGTCGGAGAGGTCAGAATCGAAAAAACTTTGACGGCGGCTAGGGCGAGCAGATGCTAGAGAGGGGGCTCGAGGCTCCACTTCGTTAGATACTATGTTTGTAGAATGAAACTTTATTTTAAATCTTTTTGATAATGCATATTCTTGTGTTCATATAATATTCAAATTTTGTTACCTTCGAAGTTGAATTGTAACTAATCTTTCCCTTTTATAAAACTAAAATTTTCAAAATAATGTAATTAGCTTACTGTTAGATTACATATCGTGTCTGGTAATGGTTATACGATCCTCAAAGAGACATTTTGCGGTTGTGTTTTCATGGTGATGAACCACATAAAAACAAAATTTAGAGCTCAAATTCCTAACTTTTTTTTTTTTTGTTAGAATCCCTAACTAAATATTAATATTAATCTGAGAAACATCTGGAGAAATTAGTTTTGAGAAAGATAGGAAATTAAAGAAGAGCAGGGGTGTCACTAGGCCTAGGTGGTCATAAAACAATTTGATTTAAAAAAAAAAATATGTGGGTCTTAGATCATTTAGTTGAGACACCATAATATTTGTTTTGCTATACAAAAAGTGATGGGCCTTTTTAAGTTATAGATAGGGCCCAACTTTTGTTTGAGGCTCTTGTGGTACTTGTATCGATAAGAACAAAACCGGTTTAGCAGATCATGAGTCTATAATATTCAAATTTTGTCTTTTAGCAATAATCACTTTCGTTTGACAAAAAACAAATAAATCTAATCTGTCCCTTCAATTAATTCAATTTTCGAAATAATGTAATATGACATCATGCTATAATTTATAAATTGGGAAACGCTAATTTTGTTTGTTTTTAGGAATTTAATACTTAAAAATTAATAAATAGGGAAAATATCTTTAGACATGTGGGACAGTACAGATATATTTTGAAATCCTCCGCTGTCATACAGCGCAGAGTACGAAACCGAAATATTTAAAACAACCAGGGTATAATTTAAAACAAAAAATAAAGTACAAGGACCCAAATGTAAATAAATATTACAGAAAACTTATTGAAGAAGACGTAAACTATATATAGCTGATTATTACCCATACAACAATCCCTTTTTAAACCTATTCAAGCTAAGGACAAAAAAAAAAGAGAGTCGCCATTTTCTCATTTTGAAAAAAAAAAACAAAAATGAGAGAAATCCTTCATATCCAAGGCGGTCAATGTGGAAACCAGATCGGAGCAAAGTTCTGGGAAGTGATCTGCGATGAACACGGCATTGATCACACCGGTCAATACGTCGGCGACTCTCCGTTACAGCTTGAACGGATCGATGTGTATTTCAATGAAGCTAGCGGTGGCAAGTACGTTCCTCGCGCCGTTCTTATGGATCTGGAGCCCGGAACCATGGATTCTCTCAGATCTGGACCGTTCGGTCAGATTTTCCGTCCTGATAACTTCGTCTTTGGCCAATCCGGCGCCGGAAATAACTGGGCGAAAGGTCATTATACCGAGGGAGCTGAGTTGATTGATTCTGTTCTTGACGTTGTGAGGAAGGAAGCTGAGAACAGCGATTGTCTTCAAGGTTGATTTCGATTCTCGTTATTGTTTTTTTGAATCTCGATCTGTTTTTTTTGTTTTTTTTTATGGATTTTGGTTTTGCTTTGAATCATAATCGATTTTAGGTCTTCGTTGATGAATGAATGTTTAGGTTTGAGATTGTCTCTGTGAATTGCATTATCTGATTATATATGGTTTTTGTAATCTTGAATTTAGGTTTCCAAGTGTGTCATTCATTGGGTGGAGGAACTGGATCTGGAATGGGAACATTGTTGATTTCTAAGATCAGAGAAGAGTATCCAGATCGTATGATGATGACATTTTCAGTGTTTCCTTCACCTAAGGTCTCTGACACTGTTGTTGAGCCATACAATGCAACTCTCTCTGTGCATCAGCTTGTTGAAAACGCTGATGAATGTATGGTTTTGGATAATGAAGCTCTCTACGATATCTGTTTCCGTACCTTGAAGCTTGCTAATCCCACCTGTGAGTAAATTTTTATATATACAAATCTATTTTGTATGTGTATATTCATGTAAATGCGATTTTGAGTCCTGACTTGTTTTGTTTGTTTTATCATTAGTTGGTGATCTTAACCACCTCATCTCAGCTACAATGAGTGGTGTTACTTGCTGTCTTCGTTTCCCTGGTCAGCTAAACTCTGACCTTCGGAAACTCGCTGTGAACCTTATCCCATTCCCACGGCTTCACTTCTTCATGGTTGGTTTCGCTCCATTGACATCAAGAGGATCACAACAATACAGTGCCTTGAGTGTCCCTGAACTGACCCAACAGATGTGGGATGCAAAGAACATGATGTGCGCTGCTGACCCTCGCCACGGACGTTACTTAACTGCATCAGCTGTGTTCCGTGGAAAGCTGAGCACAAAAGAAGTCGATGAGCAGATGATGAACATTCAGAACAAGAACTCATCATACTTTGTTGAATGGATCCCGAACAACGTGAAATCCAGCGTCTGCGATATCGCACCAAAGGGTTTGAAAATGGCATCGACTTTCATCGGGAACTCAACTTCGATCCAGGAGATGTTTAGGCGTGTGAGCGAACAGTTCACAGCTATGTTCAGGAGAAAGGCTTTCCTTCATTGGTACACAGGAGAAGGCATGGACGAGATGGAGTTCACTGAAGCAGAGAGTAACATGAATGATCTTGTTGCAGAGTATCAGCAATACCAGGATGCTACAGCCGGTGAAGAAGAGTACGAGGATGAAGAAGAAGAGTACAATGAGGCTTAAGATGTTCTCAATGCCTTCCTCGGATTCATAAAGCTGTGTAAGCAAGCTGCATTCACTTTCTACTTTTCCCCTCCATCCTGAATTTTTTTTTTTCGTAATATCACTTTTATTCGTTCATGTGTGTTCGTTCTGTTATTGAAACCCAATTCTCGTTTTGGATTGTTAAAAACTTTTGCTTGTATTGCTTATTGTTTTTGTCAGTGAAAAAAATATTGCTTTTGTTCTTTCAAGTTAAGCCATACACAAAAACCATTTCTGCAATTGTTTCAAACTACACAAATCCTTTAGTGTAGTAGTAATGTCAAGCGACTCAAGTCGCCTAAACACTTCTTTGACCAATGTTCTTTATCCTGATCCTACCGTAAGCTGAAGAAGTATCTGTATCAATTCTTAGACATCTTTTTTCGTTATCTTCCTGTTCTTTGATTAACTCTGTACACAACTTCCTTGCTTTGATTGTCATGCAATCTGCATTATCGCAACCGATGAATCGATGGAGTTCGTGAATCAAATTCTGATCCAGTTCCTTCCCGTTAGTAGTCGAGCCTGCTGTTTCTACAGTCTTCAAGTTTTTGTGATTATGATTCCCGAACCTTAGCTTTCGAGCAGGACCAACTCTTACATTCCATTTACTCTGATGTACTTCCTCATCTCCCGATTTATATTCCCGGGGTTGTGTAATCAAATCTGGCGAGTTTTGTTCAACTGTTTCAAAGGAATCATGTGAGTTCTTCTCGTACATGTTCCCCAATTCAGTGCCAGTTCCAGCTAGAGCCTCGTTTTCTTTCATCCCACTTGAACACTTCGAAGAGAAGTTATCTGAAGAGCTACTTCTTAGAAAACCTTCTCGATAATCTGCAACTGTTGCCCGTTCTCTTTCTGCTAACATCTCGGTAGCCCTTTGAAAAGACTTTTGATACGATTCATCCTTCCATTGATGTCCTAGAGACTGTCTTACATCCTCAAGTAAAGATTTTGCTTCAAGGATTCTATCCATACGTATCAAACAGATCGCAAGATTGCACAACTTGTTACTGTCAGGGTCCAAAGACAAAGCATTCCTATCACAGTAAAACTCATTTCACTTGTTAAGGCAATGAAAATACAAATATGCTTTAATGGAATCGATGGTCTTTCACAAACCTGTAGTACTGCTCTGCAATTCCATAGTTATGAAGCTGTAAGTGAACCCAAGCTAAGTTCCCTAGAATCCTAAATATATATCCAAACAAGTAAAAGAAGTCAGAGAAACTACTCTCTTAAGGTAAAAAGCGGAAATAGGCGATATTTGTAGTTCTTACCGCGCTTTCTCTTGCTCGATTGTCATGTTGATCTGCTTCCCATTGCCTCTTTTCGCAATCGTAGTTCTACCACCATAGTGCATGTCTTCTTCAAGTAATTTCAGTTTGTGTTCAAGCAGCTCAGCTTCCTCTTGAATCCTCCCTGACTTCTACAAAACCCAAAAATCAATGAAAGTTACATACTGACCATAGAAGTAGCTTCAGTGAGTCATCAGATTAAGAGATCGCGAGTTTTCTTTTCTTACCTTATAGAGTTCAAGTAACAAGTTATCAATGGAACCTTGAGATTCAAAAGAACAGAGATATCGAAATGATTTAATAGCTTCGATTCCTTCATCAGATCTGTCTAACTGTTTCATAACAACTGCCATATCCTTCAATGCACTATCAACTCGATCTCCAGCATTTATCGCAGCCCAAAACAATGAGATTGCTCGATCGGGGTCTTTAGAAATCAACTGTTCTTGGAAATATATAATCCATGTTAAGAAACAAAACATTCATACACATAATAAGCCAAGACAATTCACATAAAAAAAAAAAAAAAAAACTAGATGCTTTCACAACAAGTTTTCAAATTTTCTTCTCTTAATAAACCCTAAAATTATCAAACTGATATATATATATATATATATACCTGGGCATGCTTGGCTCTTACGTAAGGAGAATCACCAGAAGGAATCTTGTGGATCGTGTGATACGGTTCTTGATTCACGTTCGAAGATGATCTTTTTCTTTCAGACATCGGCATCGCTGTGTAAACTCTTTTGGTAGTGTTCCATGTCGGTGGTGGAGTCCAGAAACCTCCTCCCGGAGCGTGACGAATCTCGCGACGCCACATTGCGAGAATTTTTTCGATTTTCTTGAGAAAAATCTGCAACTAATTACTTTAAATTTCTCGAGAAAAAGTTTCCGATATCAAATTCTTGGGTTCTCTAGAGCGTATTTGTTATAAAGATCAAGAACCCAAGTGATTTCGAGCCGGAGAAGAGAAGAGACTCGTGGAGAAAATTTTCCCGAGAAAATTGGAGTTTAAACTCAAATCTTTTGAATTTTCTCTGAGAGAGAGTATTAAAAAAAATATCAATATATAGAGTTGGGTTTCATACGCCTCACAAAAATAAAACCGGAGATAATTGAATGAATGATATAAGACAAGGACTGGTATTTAAATAAAATAAGTTTTGAGACGTGGACAAATCGGTAATTTCCGAGATCTTCTCAAATTTTGAACTTCAACGGTCACTATTTGACGTTAATACATCAATACCGGTTATTCACCGGTACGGTATGTAAATGCCTTAATAAATCTACGGTTTGTTAAAACCCAATATTTGGACTCAGAATCCGATTGGTTTACTGAGGTTAGCTTGAAACGACGTTATTTAAGTTATTGAGATGATAATGGGCTTAATAGGTTAGTGTCCTTTTGTCACTTTCGATAAGATAAAAGCCCATAAAGCCCATATCATCGTCGTTCCCAAATTTAGGGTTTTCATTGTTGACAAAATAAAACAGAACATTTTTCATTTCCCCCAAATCTTCTTCTTCTTCTCAAACCAAATCTCACTCAACAAAAATGGTGTTCGAAGCATTCGAAGTAGGCACAGTCCCATTCAATTCCGATGGTTGGGGACCACCAGATGCATCAGATACTTCATCCTCCGCTTCCTCCACAAGCGTCGCCGCAGCTAATCTCCTCCCAAACGTTCCCTTCGCTTCCTTCTCACGTTCCGAAAAGCTCGGCCGTGTCGCCGATTGGACTAGAGCTCTCTCAAATCCCTCAGCTCGTCCTCACACCGGATCCAAATCAGATCCATCAGCAATCTTCGATTTCTCCGCTTTCGCAGTAGACGAAGGCTTCGGTTTAACTAATTCCGGTGGAAACGCCGATGAAGACGCAGCTTTCCGATTAGTCGACGGTAAACCACCGCCACGACCTAAGTTTGGACCTAAATGGAGATTCAATCAGTATCACAACCGTAATCAACTTCCACAACGTCGTGATGAAGAAGTTGAAGCTAAGAAACGTGAAGCTGAGAAAGATCGAGCTCGTCGTGATCGTCTTTACAATCTTAACCGTAACAACATACATCACCAACGCCGTGAAGCCGCAGCCTTTAAATCTTCAGTTGATATACAACCGGAATGGAATATGCTTGAACAGATTCCGTTTTCGACTTTCTCAAAGCTTTCGTTTACAGTTCAAGAGCCTGAAGATCTTCTTCTATGTGGTGGACTTGAAGTTTATGATCGGAGTTATGATCGTATTACTCCTAAAGCTGATCGTAGACTTGAACGTTTTAAAAATCGAAGCTTTAAGGTTACTACAAGTGATGATCTTGTTATTAGACGTTTAGCTAAAGAAGATAAAGCTACGGTTTTTGCGACTGATGCGATTCTTGCTGCTCTTATGTGTGCTCCTAGATCAGTTTATTCATGGGATCTTGTGATTCAACGAGTTGGGAATAAGCTTTTCTTTGATAAGAGAGATGGGTCACCGCTTGATTTGTTATCTGTTCATGAAACTTCTCAAGAGCCTTTACCTGAAGCTAAAGATGATATTAACTCTGCTCATTCTCTAGGTGTTGAGGCTGCTTATATTAATCAGAATTTTGCTCAGCAGGTTTTGGTTAAGAATGGGAAAAGAGAAACTTTTGATGAGCCAATCCCTAATGCTAATGAAGGTGAAGAGAATGCTTCTATTGCTTTTAGGTATAGGAGATGGAAGCTTGATGATAGTATGTATTTAGTTGCTAGATGTGAGTTACAGAGTACTGTTGATTTGAATAATCAGAGATCGTTCTTAACTTTGAATGCGCTTAACGAGTTTGATCCTAAATACTCTGGTGTTGATTGGAGACAGAAGCTCGAGACTCAGAGAGGTGCGGTTTTAGCTAATGAGTTGAAGAACAATGGTAATAAGTTAGCTAAATGGACTGCGCAAGCTCTTTTGGCTAATGCTGATATGATGAAGATTGGGTTTGTTTCGAGGGTTCATCCTCGTGATCATTTTAACCATGTTATATTATCGGTTTTGGGGTATAAGCCAAAGGATTTCGCAGGGCAGATAAATCTGAACACTAACAATATGTGGGGAATTGTGAAGTCGATTGTTGATTTGTGTATGAAGTTAAGTGAAGGAAAGTATGTTTTAGTGAAAGATCCATCGAAGCCTCAAGTTAGGATTTACGAAGTTCCCGCTGATGCATTTGAGAATGATTATGTAGAAGAGCCTCTACCTGAGGATGAACAGGTTCAGCCAACAGAGGAGAAGACTGAAGTAGGAGCAGAGACTAATGTAGCTTCCTCTACTATTGAAGAAGCTGCAGAGGATAAGAAACCCGAAGTTCAAGCCTAAATTTTGAGTTCGCGTTGTTTATGTTACTTTTTAATAATGTTCACTTTTCATAGATTATTTATGTGTTTGGTTCATGTTTTTTTTTAGCTGAATGACTAAGAATTGTTTCACCTTTTGAATCTTGCTGTTTTAACCAACAGTAAAATGTTAAATCTTTTCTAATAAACGATTTGTGCTTTCTTATTGTTAAGCTTACACATTAACTGAAACTTACTTCTATGGTTCAAACAAAAGCTGTGATGTTGTTGAAACCCTAAGAACATTTTTCAATATTGATCATCATCATATATGATTCTTCAAGACTGAACATGCATGTCAGAGATAATGTTGCGGTCTTTAAACACTTGGAGTTGGCTAAGATGTATCTCAAGAATTGTTCCTCTTCTTTAAACGTTTTTCTTTGAAAAATGACGATGACGATGACGTTTTCCGATTTTCCCGAAGATATTAAAATAAGATGTAACGCTTAATTATTATTACTTTTTTTTATCAGATTGTAAGTTTTAACGCCTTGATTCTTTCTTTTTTTTGTCGGCTTGTAATTATTATTATTTATTTTATTTGAAAATGGGCTTGTAAGTTGTAACGCTTAATTTTAATTTCCTTACAGAGTAACCTAGTACATGTATTGGGCGATATATACATGTAAAAAGTGAGACGAAGTTAAAACATAATTAGCGGCTTACATTCAAAAAAGAAAAAAAGAAAAAAGAAAAAAACGTAACGTATTTGGAGGCTTGGAAGCTTTTCTTTGACAATGACGATGACGTTTTCCGATCTTCCCGAAGAAATGATAGAGAAGATATTACCAAAGGTTCCAATAACATCGTTGGGATCAGTCAGATCTACATGCAAGAAATGGGAGGCTATATCAAAGAATCATCTTTTAGCAGCAGCCACAAGGAATCAGTTTCTAGGGTTCATCCTCAGAGATTTGAAACTGTGTTCGATGAAGTTTGATCTCCAACGGATCGACAACGATGGCGGCTTCATTCAGCCATCAGTGAAAGAGGTTAGTAGACTTGACCAGTACGAAATATCTAAAATATTTCACTGTGATGGCTTGTTGCTATGCATCTTCAAAGACAACAACGTTGAAGACAGTAGGCTCTTGGTGTGGAACATGTATCTTGGGCAAATGAGGTGGATCAAACCCAGTTCTGTTTTCTACAGATTCAACAAGTCAGGCGTCTATGCTCTTGGATACGACAGCAAAAACCGCAACCACAAAATCTTGAGAAGCAAATCTCATTTTTTTGGTTACTAAGTCTATGATTTTAACTCTGATTCGTGGAGGGTTCTTAAAGACACTCCTAACGAATATACAGATTTTGAGAGACAAGGAGGCTTGTCTTTGAAAGGGAATGCTTACTTTTTTGCTGTAGAGGAATATCAAGAGATATTTGAAGGAGACCTAGAAGAAGAAGAAGACGTAGAACCAGAGGAAGTTATAACAGTGACTCGAGTGATTTTGCTATGTTTTGATTTCACAAAAGAGCGATTTGGAAAAAGTATGTATTTGCCTTTTGACGCTGAGGGTGATAGAGAAGAAGACTATGTGTCTCTATCTTGTGTTAGAGATGAGAAGCTTGCTGTGTTATATCAACACTACAACTCAATAGAGATTTGGGTTTCGACTAAGCTCGAGCCCGAGGCATCGTGGAGCGAGTTTTTGAATGTCGATTTGATGATTCTCCATGGCTTACCGGATAACTTTATAGCTGGAAACTTCTTCATTGACGAGGAGAAGCAAGTTGCTGTAGTTTTCGAGAAAGAGATCAAGATCGGTCACAACCACACAGCTTACATCATTGGACAAGATGGGTTCGTAATCAATGTTGTGAATGTTGGAGATGCTCCAGCAATATACCCGGTTGTGTGCACTACTGCTTATGTTCCAAGCTTAGTGTAAGTCAATAGGAACAACTCAGCTGCCAAAAGGAAAAGAAGAGATTATTAATTTGTTTCTCCTTTTTCTTGCATCATCCACTCAAAAACTTCAAACTGTGAGGACAAGCATTCGGGAATAGAGCATGATTAAACCTAATTGCATCTATTTTATCGGCTACAGCTTTGGTGTTTATGATCTCACCACCAAAACTTGCACTACCTTCTTTACAGAAGAACGTTACGAAGATGATGATATTCATATTTCTTTAAGGAACTTGGAATTCCCTTACTGGCCTCCTCCATTTCCTCTTTACTAGCTTACTAGTTCATTGATATGCTGTGTCTTTTGTTTCAATCCAATGTTCTATAAACTCTCTTCACCTTTTAGCACGCACGGTTTCATTTCGTGATCCACAAGTTAATAATTCCAAACCCTAGCTAGTTGGAGATTACCTCGTCGAGTCTGGTCTCTAAGTTAACATAAATGGTTCACACAAAATTCAGTTATTATCTCAGGTACTTTTTCACTAGAAAAACACTCTTATGCGTTCTCGGTATTGTGACTTGTTTGTTTTAGTTCTGATTTCCTTTTTTCAACTTTGATGCTCATCCTTGACGTTGAAGCCTAAACAGAGATTTTTAAAAAAAAATATTAACTTCCTTAAATAATTATTCTCCATTTAATGTGAACTTGGTCTGCAAGGCATAGTATTAACTAATTAATCTAATCAAGATGGCACAAATCACGATCACAATCACAAGTTTAGAGTTTCAACAATGTCACATCTTATGATTAGCCGACTTCTCAAACCCTCAGTCTTCAAAAATACCGTCGTAAGCTCTCTAAATCTGTTTTGTTTCTCTATTAACTTTTTTGTTTTTTTTTTTGTTATCTACGATTATTTTTAACGTACGTATATATGGCAGAGACACAGTAACGCTCGGTTTTTCTCATCTACACCAACCTATCCGTTCCTGTTGATCGACTACCTTGTAAACGACCCAAACTCTTTAAATCTTGGTTCAGTATACGATGAACCAAATTGCTCCAAGCAAAAGGAAATCGTGTTTTATGATGACCGCAAACTCAGGGATGAGGTCATTGATGCAATGACTTCAAGATTACCTTACCGCATATTTTTGGATAACTCATTACGTATCGGTATCCATCATCACAATCAAGAAAAACCAGAAGTGAGAGCTTATCTACCTCATTTGCCTAGTGGTTCCAAAATCGAAAACATTGCCATGTCCTCTTTACCTAACCAAGATAAAGATTGGGTCGTGGGTGTCAAGTTAGCTGGATCTAGGTTAAGTTTCTGTAAGCCTTTTGAAAACTCTAAATGGATTGATGTCAAAGTCATGCCTGAGTCTATAAACCCGTTTTCGAGTCTCATGTTCTCCAAGAAAGATCAAAAGTTCTACATTCCATCAACTGGAGGTAACTTCTTGTGCTCTTTCGATCTCCACTTCAAAGAAGAAGACGAGCCCAAGTTCATTTCCTTGTTGCTTCACGACGATTCTAAGTCGGAGGATGTTACAATGAATCGAAGAAGAAGAAGGAAGAAGAAGGTTGTTAGAAGTTTGTCAATCTCGTTTATTTCTCTTGATTATGTTTAATGTGCATACATTGTATTTATATACACACATATTGAACCATCCGGTTTACACAATACCGGTGGTTTACAACTCAATATAGTCTAATACCCTCCCTCAAGATGGCATGTAGATTGATTTGAGTGCCATCTTGCCGATCAAAGATTTGAAATGCGCCGGGAATAGAGGTTTGGTAAAGACATCTGCAATCTGT
Source organism: Barbarea vulgaris (assembly GCA_963667165.1). Lineage (NCBI taxonomy): Eukaryota > Viridiplantae > Streptophyta > Magnoliopsida > Brassicales > Brassicaceae > Barbarea > Barbarea vulgaris. The sequence continues at coordinate 2,977,978 of OY763891.1, forward strand.
TTATCTGTCTTGACATGTAAGGTCTTGATTAAACCACTTACAATGCGATCACGAACTATGTGGCAGTCCATCTCCACATGCTTTGTACGCTCGTGAAAAACAGGGTTATTGGCAATGTGCATAGCTGCAGTAGAGTCACAGAAAAACGCTACAGGTTTGTCTTGTGGTGCATTGAACTCTCGAAGCAGATTAACAAGCCAAGCGATCTCCCTTACAGCATACTGCATAGCTCGGTACTCTGATTCTGCTGAAGAGTGTGACACAGTATTTTGTTTCTTAGATTTCCAGGATATAAGAGAATCTCCAAGAAACATGCAGTATCCTGATGTTGATCTTCTTGTATCAGGACATGAACCCCAATCAGCATCTGTAAATCCCTTTAGTACCAAGTCATTTGTAGCAGAGTAAAATAAACCATTGCCAACAGTTCCCTTAACATAATGCATGACTTTATGAGCCGCTTGCATATGAGATTCCTTTGGTGCAGAAGTGAACTGACACAGCTTGTTGACTGCAAAGGTAATGTCAGGCCGAGTGATGGTTAAATACATCATCTTGCCTACCAAACGTCTATAAGAAGCTGGATCATCCATCATCGGTTCATCTCCATCACCTACCAATTTGATACTTGGTTCCATTGGAATGCTAGAGGGCTTACAAGCCAACAAACCAGTCTCTTCCAATAATTCCAATGCGTATTTCCTTTGACAAATTGAAATACCAGATTCAGATCGTGCAATCTCTAAACCAAGAAAGTATTGCACCGGTCCTAAATCCCTGAGCTTAAAAGCCTTCTTCAGATCTTCTTTCAACAAATCAACTTCTGAATCATCATTGCTGGCTATGATAATGTCATCTACATACACAAGGACTGTGATATATTTGCCATTAACATTTCTCACAAACAAAGTATGATCAGCATGAGACTTCTGAAAGCCTAGACTCATCAAAGTAGTACTAAACTTTATGAACCATTGGCGTGAAGCCTGCTTTAAACCATAAAGGGATTTGTGCAACTTACAAGCTGCATTTGGAGGAAGTGATTCTCCTTCTTTGGGTGTATAACCAGGTGGTAGTGTCATATAGATTTCCTCCTCAAGATCTCCATTAAGGAATGCGTTTGAGATATCTAACTGGTGTAGACTCCACTTTTTAGCAGCTGCCACAGCCAATAATGTTTTAACCGTAGTCATTTTAGCCACTGGAGAAAAAGTATCAACAAAGTCAATTCCCTCCTGCTGTGTATAGCCTTTTGCAACCAAGCGTGCTTTGTATCGCTCTAAATTTCCATCTGCCTGGAGCTTTACTTTATAAACCCATCTACAACCAATTGCTTTCTTATCCGGAGGCAAAGAGCATATCTCCCATGTTGCTGTACCCTCTAAGGCTTGTAGTTCTTCATTCATGGCTTTCAACCAATCTGTAGATTTCTTTGCTTGTGTAAAAGAACTCGGCTCAGCATATTTTGTAACCGAACAAACATATGCTCTATAAGACTCAGACAATCTGTCATATGTCATATATTTTGACAGAGGATATTCAACTCCTGTTGTAGCCAAATTGCAGTAATAATCTCCCAGATATGCAGGTGCTTTGGATTTCCTTTTATCATTGATGTTCTTATCAGAAGTTGCAGCAACAGTATTTCTAACTTCAGGATTTGCCTCATTCGTATTCACAACTGTAGGAGTTAAACTCATAGGTTGAGGATTACTCACAACTACAGGAATAGAAGAAGTTGATGATTCTGAAGAAATTGAATCCGTGCTATCATTGCCCTCTTCAAAGAATTCAGGAATAGAATACTCAGAAGTACCTTTATGAAAAGGAAAAATAGTTTCATGAAACACCACATTCCTCGAGATATGGATGCTATTTGTTTCCAAATCCAAAAGCTTGTATCCTTTGTAACCAGCTGGATATCCAAGAAAAACACAAGCTTTGGCTCTTGGCTGAAACTTGTTTCTGTTCTTCGAAGATGTTGAGCTGTAACACAAACTCCCAAAAACTCTCAATCCAGTATATTCAGGTTTCTTTGAAGTTAGAACTTCATATGGAGACTTATCTTTGAGAAGAGCTGTTGGCAATCTGTTAATCAAGAAAACAGCAGTCAATACACAATCTCCCCAATATTCCATAGGCATCTTCGATTGAAACATAAGCGATCTGGCCACATTCAAAATATGCTGATGTTTTCGTTCCACTATTGAGTTTTGCTCTGGAGTTTCTGGACATGAGTGGTATAAGACAATGCCTTTAGCCTTGAACAAATCAACAAACTTCAGTTCAGGAGCATTATCTGACCGTACTCCTTTCACTTTTGCCTTATACTGATTTTCTATCATAGTCAAAAAATCAGGAAAAACCTGCAAAACTTCAGCCTTGTTTCTCAAAAGATATAACCATGTTATTCTGGTATGATCATCTACGATAGTGAGAAAATATCGATACCCTTCAACTGTAGGCACTGAGAATGGTCCCCATATATCTATGTGAAGCAGATCAAAAACTGAATCACATATCTTGTTTTTGGAAATATAAGAAAGCTTCTTTTGTTTAGCAAGAGGACATATACCACAATGAAACTTTTCTTTATTCCTTTGTTTAAAACCAAGTACATCAGTGACAATGTTACTTGTATACAAGGATGGATGACCCAATCTACTATGCCATAAACCAGTGTCTACAACAGCATTAGCAAAGTATGTATTCTGTGATGATGAAGGATCTTCTTGTATAAGAGACTGTGAATCCAGAACATAGAGATTAGATATCTGATCACCTTTCCCAATCATCAACGCCCTGATAGGATCCTGTATTATACAGGAATCTGTGTCAAAGCTTACTCTATATCCCAAATCACGAGTCAACTGGCTTACGCTCAAAAGATTCAATCTGAAATCTGGTATATAGAGAACGTTGTTCAACACAATCAACTCATTCAATCTCACCTGACCTATGCCAGTTATCTTAACCCCAAAACCAGTGGGTAATGTGACTGAATTGTTCAAGGTCTCAGATAAATTCACAAATAAGCTTCTATCATGACAAACATGATGAGTTGCTCCACTGTCTATAATCCAACTATCAGATGACAACACATTCCCAGTGGCTCTCAAAATTCCAACAAAACATAGAGTAGAGGAGGAAAAAGCCATACCAGGTAGAGCTGTTATGGTAGCACCTGAGGTAGAAGTAGAAGCAACTGATGAATTTGTGTCTGTCTGAAGTTGAGAATTGAAATATGCAATCACCCCATTTATCTGATCCTTAGTGAGTGTTTTAGCCAATCCAGTGAACAACTCATTAGGTGCAGAATCGGCCAATGCAAACTGAGCTACCACTGGCTTGACTTGAGTGGGCTTCTCTGATGGTGCCTTGGTTTTGTGTTTGAATCCAACCGGATAACCATGAATTTTATAGCATTTGTCAACAGTATGTCCTGTGTAGCCACAATGAGAACATATAACTTTTTGTGGTTTACCATAAGTGGCATTGACTGAAGCTGGCACTGCAGGTGGTGCAGAGACATTGAATGCAACAGCATTTTGCACAGGGACGATACTTCTTTGACTATGATCCTGATCTAGCAAGTTGTATACTTCAGATAGTTTCGGAACATGTTTCTTCATTATGATCTGACTTCTAATAACTCCATAAGAGTCATTTAAGCCAGACAGAAACTTGATCACTCTAGCATGCTCCATCTTTTTATCCATGGCTGAGCAACAGTCACAGTGTTTACAAGTCTTCACACAATCAGCACCATCCAAATCGTTCCACAGAGTCTTCAAAGTGGTATAATAGGTTGCAAGATCCATAGATCCTTGTTGCAGAGACCAAATTTGCTGAGACAATTGATAAGAACGTGGAAGATTTGTGATGTGAAACCGAGTAGCCAAATCTTGCCAGATTTCAGATGCATCATCAAAACGTAATACACTTTTGTAAATCTGTTTGGAAACCGAGTGCAACAACCAAGATTTCACCATACTATTGCACCGTGACCAAATCCTAAAAATCTTCTCTGATTCACTCGGTCTAGGCACAGATCCATCAATGAAAGCCATTTTATTCTTCGCATCTAAAGCGATTTTCATAGCTATACACCAATCATCATAGTTCATGCCATCTAAGACCTCTGAAATAAGAGAATGACCTGGATTATCACCATTTGTGAGATAATATGGAGAATGAATACTCTCAGGTGACTCGATTGACGGAGATCGAGTTTCTTGAGTCTGCTCGGGAACCTCGTCATCACCAGAATCATCATCGCGATTTGCCGATTTGCGACCTGACGAAGCAGCGCGAACCGTACGACGAGTAGATTTGAAAGTTCTCACCATCGGAAAGCTTCGATGTTCGCCGGAATCAAAGAATCACGACGAGATCGTCAGAGTTGCAGAAAAAAAAAAAAAAAAAAGAGCTCAATCGAACAATTCCATGGACGATCGAAGACCAAAGGATGCGAAAGAATGGAGAAATCGAGTTGAATTTTGAAGATTCAACGCTCTGATACCATGTTACAATGAATCGAAGAAGAAGAAGGAAGAAGAAGGTTGTTAGAAGTTTGTCAATCTCGTTTATTTCTCTTGATTATGTTTAATGTGCATACATTGTATTTATATACACACATATTGAACCATCCGGTTTACACAATACCGGTGGTTTACAACTCAATATAGTCTAATAGAGGACTTAGGTTTGTATTCCAGGAAATGTTTTTGTTCCAGGACAAACCACTTCGTGGAATTACCCACCGGAGAAACTTTGCTCGTCCAATGGTGTGTATAAAATCAAATTAATTAAGTCTATAGTTGATTTTTTTGATTCTATGGTTCCTTGACAATTTTATTGGCATTATCATTTCTTTTCAGGTTCGGTGAGGACTCGACCTGGGTTCATAACTACAACGGGAAGAGAACACTGATGCACAAAACCAAACATTTCATGGTGTTTAGAGAGAAATCATGGTGTGAAGAATATAAGAAAATGGTCTACACAAAAGACATTGGAGATTTTTGCATTTTCCTTGGACATGGTGAAGCTTTCTGCGTTCGGGCAAGCTCCTCTCCTGGACTAAAACCTAATTGCATCTATTTTATGGGCTACAGCTTCGGTGTTTATGATATCAACACCGATACTTGCACTACCTTCTTTGAAGAAGAAACTTCTGAAGATGATATTGATGTTCCCTATCCTTTAAGGAACTTGAAATTCCCTTACTGGCCTCCTCCAGTTCCTCTTTACTAGCTTGTTAGTTCATTGTATGGTTGTCTTTGTTTCAATCCAATATTCTTTTTTTTCTTTCTCAATCTATGTCTAATGTGATTTATGATATACGCATGATTTTTTTCCTTCTTATTCGATTCCAAAAAAAAAAAAAAAAAATTCTTATTCACAGATAATGCATTTGTTATATATGTCCACAAATTATGCATTTGCTTCACTAAAGAAAAAGAAACGGAGTCTAGAGTATAACGAAAACATAATATTATAGAGAATTTGGAATGGTTACATTACATCACAAAAATTGAACTCAATAATGAAAAATATACCTAACTTTCGTTTAGAAGAAGAAAGGAAGATATGTGTGTGCAGAGTAAGACAACGATGCCAAGATATTCAATCTTGTCTAGCTTTCTTGGTTAATTTGAATGTTTATCTCCATCAATTTGTTAAAAGAATTTACATATACCAGTTGTTTACATTTATATATGTTTAGGTTTTGAACAAAAGCTGAGATGTTCTTGAAACCCTAGGAATAGCTTTCAACTCCTCCATCATTGTGTAACGGACTGGACCTTGCCACAGGCCTCGAGGCCCAATCCGAGGCCCAAACCGCAACTCACCAACCCCCTCACCAACCCCTCTTCTTCCCTCATGTCTATAAAAGGGGGACCTCTCACTCTAAGAACCCTCAGCCACAGCAACGTAAGTAGATACAACAATGAATCATAATGACTGTACAAAATAAAATAGGGAAATTAAGAGAATTACTAATGTTGCGAATTCATACGAAAACATCTCAAGAGATGAGACTGAAGAAAGAGAACTTAAAAACTTTTCTTTAGGGTAAGAGTAACCACCGATATATGCATCCTTGAGAAAAGGCATATTCTCAATCGACCAAGAGTCTATCGAATCACCTTGGATGTGAAAGTTCTGTAATGTCGGAGTATCAATAACAAGCCATCTATCATCACTATCTTCTACAACATCCAAAAAATTAAAATATATCAACTCCAATAAAGAAGGAATTTTCACAATGAACCTTTTCACTAAGTTATCAGTAAGTTAATGTTTCCAAACCCTAGCTTGTTGGTGATTACCTCTTCGAGTCCGGTCTCTAAGTTCACATTAATGGCTCAAACCAAATTCAGTTATAATAAAAAAATAAAAAAAATTCAGTTATAATCTCAGGTGAACCCCAAGTCATGAAAACGAACCAAAATTACATTTAGAAGAAGAAATGAAGATATGCGTGTGCAGGATAAGACAAGGATGCCGATTCAATCTTGTTTAGCTTTCTTGGTTAATTTGACTATTTCATCTCCATCAATTTGTTAAAAGAATTTATGTATAGTAGTTGTTTACATTTATATATGTTTAGATTTTGAACAAAAGCTGAGATGTTCTTGAAACCCTAGGAATAGCTTTCAACTCCTCCATCATTGTCTCTTTGTCTTTGACTTCATCTTCATCTTCATCTTCATCTGTGTCTGTGTCTGTGTCTTCATCTTCATCTTCATGATCTTCATCTTCATGATCTTCATCTTCATCTTCATCTTCATCTTCATCTTCATCTTCATCTGTGTCTTCCTCTTCATCATTCTCTTTATCTTCAGGTTTTAAGATAGACTTCAGAGAGATTGTCGCCGTCTTTAAACACTTAGAAGTGGTTAGGATGTATTCTACCAACTCTCTCTCTTCTTCTCTTCCTCCATAGTCTATCAACTCAAACTTCTCCAGACTTGATGATAAACATTCAGGATCCGAGATCCTTTGTCTCCACCAAACAGAGGCATTAGGCGGTCGACCGGTGAATTCCTAAGAAGGAACAATTGCTATTATTAATACACATTAAACAACACATTTCAACTTGGGGGCTAAGATTATTATAGTTAGGAGGATACATACATAATCAACAATAAGAAACTTTAGTTTCGGAGTATTGTCAAGGAAACCCAAAAGTGAATCCATCCAGTCTGAGTCACACGGAAAGATCTTACACTTTGTCAGCCGAGAGAATTTGATGGTTCTCCAAGACACAATCTAAGATGGTGAAATTAAAAAAAAAATGTCATAATTAGTAGATGCAACAATGTGATCACAAAGGGATAAAGAGAGAGTTACCATTTCGTCTGTCAAAATCAACTCAAGAAACAAGACTTTGGAAAAAGATCTTAAGAACTTGTCAACATCAGGAAAAGACGAATCAACGTCGATATAAACTTGTTCTAAACAAGGCGTATTCTCGATCGTACAAGAGTATCCTGAATAATCAAATTCTGTTAATGCTGGAGTATCAACAACCAAACAGCGACCGATATCTTCTTCATTATTGTCAGACCAATAATCCGTATATCCCAATTTCAATAAAGAAGGAACTTTCACAGTGAACTTTTCCAGATTGTCATCTTTTCTGCGTTGCACGTCCAAATCCTCGAGAACGGAGCAGTTTGATAAGAAGCTAATGAGAGAATCCTCGTTTTTATAAACCACACAGATTAGGTTGAGCATTGTAAGTGATGGGAGGCAGGCGGTAGAAGGGAAATCCACAAGAATCTTGTTGCATAGTGTCAGTGAATCGAGAGATGCGCAAGAGTAAAGGGTCTTGGGCAAGCTGATTGGATCTGCGGACCAATGGAGGTCAAGTTTTAACAAAGACACGTGAAGATCAACAGCCTTTGCAACCCACTTTGCAACATCGGTAAGTCAAGATCAAAACCGATGTTGATGTTGGAAAGTGGGTTGCAAAGGCTGTTGATCTTCACGTGTCTTTGTTAAAACTTGACCTCCATTGGTCCGCAGATCCAATCAGCTTGCCCAAGACCCTTTACTCTTGCGCATCTCTCGATTCACTGACACTATGCAACAAGATTCTTGTGGATTTCCCTTCTACCGCCTGCCTCCCATCACTTACAATGCTCAACCTAATCTGTGTGGTTTATAAAAACGAGGATTCTCTCATTAGCTTCTTATCAAACTGCTCCGTTCTCGAGGATTTGGACGTGCAACGCAGAAAAGATGACAATCTGGAAAAGTTCACTGTGAAAGTTCCTTCTTTATTGAAATTGGGATATACGGATTATTGGTCTGACAATAATGAAGAAGATATCGGTCGCTGTTTGGTTGTTGATACTCCAGCATTAACAGAATTTGATTATTCAGGATACTCTTGTACGATCGAGAATACGCCTTGTTTAGAACAAGTTTATATCGACGTTGATTCGTCTTTTCCTGATGTTGACAAGTTCTTAAGATCTTTTTCCAAAGTCTTGTTTCTTGAGTTGATTTTGACAGACGAAATGGTAACTCTCTCTTTATCCCTTTGTGATCACATTGTTGCATCTACTAATTATGACATTTTTTTTTTAATTTCACCATCTTAGATTGTGTCTTGGAGAACCATCAAATTCTCTCGGCTGACAAAGTGTAAGATCTTTCCGTGTGACTCAGACTGGATGGATTCACTTTTGGGTTTCCTTGACAATACTCCGAAACTAAAGTTTCTTATTGTTGATTATGTATGTATCCTCCTAACTATAATAATCTTAGCCCCCAAGTTGAAATGTGTTGTTTAATGTGTATTAATAATAGCAATTGTTCCTTCTTAGGAATTCACCGGTCGACCGCCTAATGCCTCTGTTTGGTGGAGACAAAGGATCTCGGATCCTGAATGTTTATCATCAAGTCTGGAGAAGTTTGAGTTGATAGACTATGGAGGAAGAGAAGAAGAGAGAGAGTTGGTAGAATACATCCTAACCACTTCTAAGTGTTTAAAGACGGCGACAATCTCTCTGAAGTCTATCTTAAAACCTGAAGATAAAGAGAATGATGAAGAGGAAGACACAGATGAAGATGAAGATGAAGATGAAGATGAAGATGAAGATGAAGATCATGAAGATGAAGATCATGAAGATGAAGATGAAGACACAGACACAGACACAGATGAAGATGAAGATGAAGATGAAGTCAAAGACAAAGAGACAATGATGGAGGAGTTGAAAGCTATTCCTAGGGTTTCAAGAACATCTCAGCTTTTGTTCAAAATCTAAACATATATAAATGTAAACAACTACTATACATAAATTCTTTTAACAAATTGATGGAGATGAAATAGTCAAATTAACCAAGAAAGCTAAACAAGATTGAATCGGCATCCTTGTCTTATCCTGCACACGCATATCTTCATTTCTTCTTCTAAATGTAATTTTGGTTCGTTTTCATGACTTGGGGTTCACCTGAGATTATAACTGAATTTTTTTTATTTTTTTATTATAACTGAATTTGGTTTGAGCCATTAATGTGAACTTAGAGACCGGACTCGAAGAGGTAATCACCAACAAGCTAGGGTTTGGAAACATTAACTTACTGATAACTTAGTGAAAAGGTTCATTGTGAAAATTCCTTCTTTATTGGAGTTGATATATTTTAATTTTTTGGATGTTGTAGAAGATAGTGATGATAGATGGCTTGTTATTGATACTCCGACATTACAGAACTTTCACATCCAAGGTGATTCGATAGACTCTTGGTCGATTGAGAATATGCCTTTTCTCAAGGATGCATATATCGGTGGTTACTCTTACCCTAAAGAAAAGTTTTTAAGTTCTCTTTCTTCAGTCTCATCTCTTGAGATGTTTTCGTATGAATTCGCAACATTAGTAATTCTCTTAATTTCCCTATTTTATTTTGTACAGTCATTATGATTCATTGTTGTATCTACTTACGTTGCTGTTTGTTTCATCGCAGGTTGTGTGTTGTAGCAACATCAAGTTCTCTCAACTTATTACGTTAACCATATGTCCAGTAGCGTCAGATTGGTTGGAATCACTCATACTTTTACTTGGAAACTGTCCGAAACTAAAAAATTTATCAGTAAATTCTGTACGTGTATCCTCCTCCTCTTCTAGCTTCGATATAGACTAAAAAAAATCTAAAGTTAAAACGATTGCAGTTGTAGAAAGTGAGAGTGCTATATTTTCTAACAGTTGGAAACTGTACTAACTTAATCAATTACAAGGAAGTCAAGATCTTGCCAAAGTTAGTATAATGGTGATATTTGGCGACTGAAATCCATTGTTTTTTTTTTTTTTTTTAAAGGGCATTCAATTTAAATTGCGAAAAATAGAAATTACAAAGATACGATTTAGTAGTCATAGAATTAAAGAAACTAGTTTGAACGTTAAAAGATTATGCATAGAAATAACATGATTTTTAAAAAATCAGTAGTTTAAAGGATTAGAAAAAAAAAAACAAAAGAGACAATAGTCTACTTGAATTCTCTAGCCTGATGGACTACGACCACCTATACCGCATTCTCGACGGCCACGGTTTCCACGACCTCTAACAGTAGTGCATTGTATTTTTTGAATCTTTTGAGAAGGTTTGATTTGTCTTCCCTTTCGACTTCATTGTTGCACGTAGCTAGTATTTTAAATTATATCATAAGTTATGAACATATAAATTTCCTAAATCATCAATGGCATTATCATTAATTTTTGGATAACTAAAATTTTAAAATTGTTACGATTTGCTTGTGACGATACTGAAGTATGTCCGAATTTCTTATCACAGATTTAATTAAAACAATTTTTTTTTGGGGTCAACGTTTAATTAAAACTTAAACCGCTAATGTATATTATGGCTAGCTCTGTCAAACGGGTCTGCCCGCGCCCGCCTGGGTCAGACCGCCGGAGACCGCCATTCGCACCAGACCGCCGCGGGTGTGCCCGCAAGGACCGCGGCCACGGAAGAGCATGTCCATACCCGCCCCGCGAAGAGTAGCGGGTAAACGGGCGAGGCCCGCGGGCAATCTGAATTCGATTTGCATGTCGACTTCCGGTAGATCTGAGGTGGAGTCGCGGTGGCCGGTGGCGCCTCAAGCTTCGATTGTCTCTCATGTTTGTTTTTTCTTCATCAATTACTAAGAATTGAATTCTTTTGATCTTCGATTCCGGATTTCTTCATCAATTGCTAACAGTTGCTAACAGTTGAATTATTTTGATCTTCGATTCCTGATTTGCATGTCGATTTCTGGTGGATTTGCGGTGGATTCGCGGTGGCTCAAGCTTCAATTATCTATCAGGTTTGTTTCTTCTTCATCAATTGCTAAGAATTAAAATCTTTTGATCGATTAGGAGTTTCTTCTTCATCAATTCTTGAGTTTTTGAGTTCTTGAGCTTTGGAGTTCTTTTGTTTTGTTTTGTAAACAAGTTTTTGATTGTTATAAAGTTCTTGAATTTGTTCTACAGAAAGAAGAACACAAAGATACGTAATTATTTTGTCTTTCTTGATAATATTTTACAAGTCCATGTGTGTTATGGCGAGTTGAATTTGATTAATGATGACAGAGTGATAGAGACATTGAAAGAGTATGCAGCAAAGACAGTAGTGAACACAGTAGATCATCTTGGTTCCGTCTCTGACAAATTCAACACCTTCCTTTCTGATAACTCAACTCCTTTCTCCACCACTCATCTTCATATATTTATCTTCTCTTGAGCAAGTAACCACTCAAAAATCTTGAATCTTTAGACTTTAGAGAAGACATTGTCTCACATTATTTATGTGTTTGTTGTAGAGGATGAGACTATGCAGAGAGTACATAGGAAAGAGTGGGAGTCATCAGCATTTGCTTCTATTTCAATCTCCTCACCATCATAAGCGTTACTTCTTCCCTCGTACACTCTTTTTAACCCTTTTTCCCACTCTATTGTTCTGTTATTGGCCCTATCTCTGATTAGCTTTTTTTTTTATCACAGAACAAGGAAGAGGCACAGGTTTCTCTGTAGCAGATGACTCAAATCGGTTCAAGACTGGTAATTTGATATCCAGTATGGTTAAATTTGTTTATGTTTACAATGTTATCTGAATCTTTCTCATGTTCTGCCTCAAAAGCTAGCTGTTTATAATGTTATCTGAATCTTTCTCATGTTCTGCATAGAAAGCCATACACTTTGAGAATACTAGTGGAGAATACTCTCAGTTCTTGTATATTTTCTGACAGCATCAAGAAAATTGAATAACTAGACGAGGAGGAGAAAGATATATCGGATGAAGCAAAAAACAGGTTTCAAAATATTTTGAAAGCAGAACCCGAGTAAGCTTCTCTTGAAATCTCAAATTTGTGTTTTTGATGAGTTTTTCCCAATATATGTAGAATTAGAAGATTGGACAAACATAAACCGATTCATGATACTAAAAATTTCCATCTTTTGGTTTTGTTTTTTCTTTGGTAAAACATATTTGCAGGATACTTACTGAAACATGTAAGAAATTGAAGATCATGAAGGGCTCTGGACCAGAACTATTAGCTTAGGTAAGCTATTTTACTTTGCCAAACGTCTTTCCCATGAATTTGAATACAAAACTCAATGGCTAAAAAAAAGTCTAACACTCTATATCATACAGCAGGTTTTGTCTAATCGCGGACTGCCCGCCTCGCCCGCAAAACCGCCACGGGTCTACCCGTCTCGCCCGCTGTCCGCCTGCTCGCTGCCCGCGAGACCCGCTAACTTGCGGCCAACATAAATGATGTCCATACCCGCCCCGCTGTTCTACTAAACGGACTATGCCCGCGGGCATCGGGCACTATTGACAGGGCTAATTATGGCCCAAAAAGGCCCAATACTTCAAACGTTACACAAAAAGTTATTTAAAAATTTGGCAATATTTGATTTGCAATCGGTGTGGCCGGTTTCTCATATGTCAAGTAAACCCATAGAAAGGAATTTCATATTACCCCTATTTACCTACAACCGTCGATCTTAAGAATCCCCCTCCAATCCAACGGTCCTTAAAGTACACCAGATTATTCGGTAACGCACCATGTTAATTAGTTATCACTGATCACTTGTTAGATACGTGTCATGACATCAACACGTGTCAACTTCGTGCTGCCAGCTGTCCTAAATTGCTTCTATAAGTTCGCAACATAGATAAACATGCTAAAAACAGAAGACGGTTCGAAACATAAAAGACTAAAAACGAACATTTACAAGAAGACATTGTTTCTTTGATTGATGAATATGGCAGCTATGCAACTAACGAGAACAGTGTTCTTTGGTTTCTCTAAGGTTTTCCCTAAAAGCCAATCTCCGAGGACTCTCGCGGTGGTGATTGGTCGGAAAAGCTCTCGTGTCTTTTTCGCCTCATCGGTTGATCATTCTAAGGTAATTTAATATTAGTATAGAATAATACAGATCAATAATGCATATTGCATAAATTCTGTTTCTTTATAAATTGCATAACCCGTTTTTAAGCTTGTAAATTAGCAAGTTCATTCACAAGTGATTCCGATTTTATTATAACAAAAGAAAGTGATTCCCATTATCAAAACAATTATATTTACTGAAATTTTAAATGTGTATATGTAAATTGGGAACAGTAAATTTTCTGTATAAAATTTCTCTAGTTATATTAAATTTGGATTTCCAATTTTTTACTCTTAAGACTAAATCAAAAATTTTGATGTAATATCTACAGAAAATTATAAAAAGTATGACACGCTTGTGGATTTTGTAAGCTGGTATTAGATCTTAATGTGTGACAAGAAATCAAGTGGGATTTGAAACTTTCTAGAATGATCAATGATTTTATTTTTCTTCTATCAGAATTTCTTACAATATCAAGTTTATCTTTCATATAAGAATTTGAAAAGACTAATATATAAATAGTTTGAGCGGCTTGTTGATTTAGCAAGCTGGTTTTAGTATAACGTGTTTGACAAGAAACCCGGTGGAATTTAAAACTTTTAGGAATGATCAATGGTTCTTGCTTTTCAGGGAAGAAATGATCCAGTAGAGAAAGCTAGAGACTCGAGGGCCGATTTGGCTTATGATTCGAAGAAATGGAGAGAAGAATCTGGACAGTATGCAGAAGCCGGTAAAGAAAAAGCCAAGGACAAAGCTCATGATATGAAAGATTATGCGGAAGAGACTAAGGATAAAGTGAATGAAGGAGCGAGCAGAGCAGCTGATAAAGCCTATGAGACAAAAGAGAAAGCTAAGGACAGAGCCTATGATGTGAAAGAGAAGACAAAAGACTACGCAGGAGAGACTAAGGACAAAGTGAATGAAGGAGCGAGTAGGGCAGCTGATAAAGCCTATGAAACGAAAGAGAATGCTAAGGACAAAGCTTATGATGTTAAAGAGAAGACAAAGGGTTACGCAGAAGAGACTAAAGATAAAGTGAATGAAGGAGCGAGTAGAGCAGCTGATAAAGCCTACGAGACTAGAGAGCAGGCGAAGGACAAAGCCTATGATATGAAAGAGAAGACTAAGGATTATGCGGAAGAGACTAAGGATAAAGTGAATGAAGGAGCGAGTAGAGCAGCTGATAAAGCCTACGAGACAAAAGAGAAAGCTAAGGATAAAGCTTATGATGTTAAAGAGAAGACGAAAGATTTTGCGGAACAAACTAAGGATAAAGTGAACGAAGGAGCAAGTAGAGCTGCGGATAAAGCGGGAGAGACGAAAGATAGAGCAAAGGAGAGAGCAGATGATATGGCACATGGGTTTAAGGAAAAAGCTCAAGATGTTGGGGAGAAGACTATGGAAACTGTGAAAGATGCGTGGGAGACAGCGAAGAGCACAGCTCAGAAAGTGACAGAGGCAGTAGTTGGGTCCGGTGAGGAGGCGGATAGGGCTCGTGATGATGTTGATAAGGGCTTGGATGATTTGTCGAAAAAGGCTAATGAAAACCGGAATAAGGATGATGATTTCAAGAAGTTCTAAATTCACTTATCATCTTAATGCTTGTTGTTGTTGTTGTTAGTATTGTTCATCTTTGTATGTTGAAAAAGCTATGTTTCAGAAACTTTAATAATTTTCATTGGTTTTAGTGTTTTACTAGTTGTTAACAGTTGCACTCTTTTGGCTTTGAGATTGGTCTGTAAAAGGAAAAACAGAAGAAGATCAAGTTATCTTCAAAAGTATAGGTTAGGGTAATTTTGGCCTCTTATGAAGAAGCACAGATTGTTTACTTTACGTGGAAGTAACCAATAAAATGCTATCTTAGTACTTGAATTAGGACTTTGAGTCTCTAACTAGGTTTTGAATTTTTGTTTTTATATCTAACTCTTTGCTTTTAGTTTTCCATCTCTCTGAAGCCAATGTTCAGAAGCTTGAGAGCTTCTTGATTCAGCTAAAGAACATAGGAACATAAGAAAAGGTTGTGAATCAATTAGGATAGGAAGCTTTAATTAATGTGTTATAAATGATTATAAATAGATAAATCAACTTACTTGAATTTGATTAAATTAATACAGTTTCAACTAATAGAAACTATTACACATATTAAGTTGAGAGAACAGAGAAACATAAGAAAAGATTATGATTTAATTGAAAAAAGTAGGCTTTAATTAATGTGTATACAAAGATTGCATATATGAGAAAAGTGAAAAATAAAAATAAAAATCTAATTTTAACATTCTTGAAAGCTTCAAATTTATCTCCACAGGACACGGACAAATTGTTGCAAGAGACCAGCTCCCATGTTTAAACTTGATTTGATCGTCTGTCACGTGTCCAAGTTATAAAGCAGTGTTAAACCGGTCATGACAACCGGTTTGAAACACGGATTATCTCGGTTTAGATCATGGTAAAAACACAAATTGTTTCACATTTCAATAATCAAAAGGGATAAGCTCAATCTCCTGAACCGGACCAGTTCAAATCAAACCAAACCGATCGTATCAAGTATTTAAAGGAGAGACATTAAAAGAAGATCTCTCTTAAGTAAAAGAATTCTAAACAAAAGAAAATATGGGTGTACTCGAAAACCTATGGGACGATGTAGTGGCTGGTCCTCCACCTGAAGCCGGAGGCCGTGGCCGTGGCCATCTCCGGCGAATCTCCACTAGCTTAACTAGCTTGGACAATGCCGCAGGTAAACCGAAATATTTAACATTATATATTATGCATCCTAAATAGTATGGATTACAAGATTTTTTTTTTTTTTTGATAAATAAATTAGAAGAATTAGTAGAAAGAGATGAATGTAATATGAATGATTCTTGTTGAAATAATTTTGTGCCACTAATATAGTAGATGAATAATGTTTGAAACTTTTTTTTTAACAAGGATAGAATTTTGTTTTTCTTATGTTTTTATATGAATGATAAAATTCAATCATATTTTGTTCATCTAATTGTACAACCGTTTAAATTTATATTGTTCTAATCGGAATGTTACATATGTGGTTCTTTAAAAGGAATGCCGGTGGCCGGATCTACATCTCTTCCGGCGAGTCCGGCTACTCCGGTGACACCAGGATCTGGTCGGAAAGTGGATGTGTGGAGGAGTGTGTTTCATCCGGCAAGTAATGTAACCACAAGGGAGATTGGTGCTAATGTCTTTGACAAACCCTCTCCTAATTCTCCCACGGTTTATGACTGGTAAATAAATTATATCAACTTTGCCTTTAATTTAAGTTCGATTTATTAATGATTTGTTCATGATCTTTATTTCTTTGCCCATACAAACAAGAAATGATTAGTTGTTGATATACATTTAAACTTCTATAAATTAATAATGTTGGAACGGAAGTATTTTATTAATTTATTGAAGGTATTACTTTATCGAATAGAGAGATTTTTCTAATTTCAAAAAACAAATTATTTAAAGTAAAAAAACGAAGACAATATTTTGATACGCATATACATATTAGAAAACAATTATCGCATCTAAAATTTTTAATAACTTTTTTGATGTAATATTAGAATATAATATCATATGATTTTGATGTAGTAATAATCAAATTTATCAAAATTGAAACTATATAAAACTATTTATAATCCGATTTAGTTTGTTTTTGGTTTGATAAAATTTCGATTTGGATTCAGCTCAAGCTTAGTTAATTAACAAAAAATTTATTACAACAGTAACAGTTTTGGTGGTTGTTGATGTTGCATGACAGGATGTACAGCAACGAGAGCAGGAGCAAGCACCGTTGAAGCGTACCGTTATCAAAAGACCGACAAATTAATAAATCAAGAGTTTCACAAAATTAAGTGGTCAATTTTGATTTCAAGATGATTAGTAATATTAATTGAGCGTGCCGTATCCGTATAATTGCTGTCTAAATAAATTAATAAGGCACTTGATTTTCTTTCGCTATGTTATTTTTTTCTTCTTCTTTATATTTCAACATAAAATTATATTTTTCAAAGTAGGAAATGTCAACTCTATTAATCATCCAAGGACCTACAAAAAAAAAAATGACAATTCCTACTTCCATCGCTATGAACTAATAATACTCATTCATATGGTTGAGAATGTATAAACAAATCCGAAAGCGAGGTCGTCATCATCATCTTTACTAACCAAACAATCTATTTTCAAAACGGTAATATTCCAAAATGTTGCTTGTGAACATTTACTTCATGTCCCCCCCCTAAGAAAAATGCATATTACTCCGAATGTAATAACTCGTAAGGCTTTTTTTTGTTTGACACCACATACCCTAATTGAATCCATCACAGACCTTACTGTTGTGTGTTTGACTTCCACGAACCATCTCGTGTCGGTATGGCAAAGACTTCACTTCATAGTCTGGTAGATCCTTGGTGGAACTTATTAATCGGACGAGAATAAAGATAGAGACTTCCGATCTAGTCAGCCGGTTAACTTTCTCTAATTGGTTGATTATGAGTGTCCTCCTATGCTTAAATTTACATTCTGTCTTAGCGTAGGCTTCTAGCGATTCTCAAATCATTCCTTGGAAACTATTCTCATTTGTCATTTTCTAACTTTTTGTATGGATTTTAGCAAAATAATAGAACCAAATTAACTGATAATAGGACCAATCCGAATCGAATTTCTGTTCACTTAATTTTGGCAACCTTAAACCTTAACCGAAATATCCAAACCAATTTGAACCGATCGGTTCAAAATCCGAGGCTTATGTAGTATTAATGATTAAAAATTATTCATTTTATTCTTAATTGTTTGTATTTTTAAAATTTTCATAAATTTTAAGAAAATTTGTAGAAAAGACAATTTTAATCTTATATTTATTAACTAACTATTTTTGATAAAATAATTATAAAAAAATGACATAATAGAAAATATAAAACTAAGTTTTCATGGAAAATTGAGAAATAGTATATTTTTGAAAAAAAAAACATTTATAAAAATACAAACAATTAGGAAGAGAGAGCGCATGATTTTTTCTTTTTCCTTTCTGATTGTAGTATATTGTAGTTAGAGTAGACTGACTACACCACAAAACTCACCTTTTCTTTTGGCATATAAAGTTGTAGTTTTAACTTGTCCACAACAAAACGACAAGAATACAAATACATGTAGGATCGGATGGATTCTTAAGGAGAAGTTAATTAAGTGGTATGGGACAAAGGCCTATCCTAGACTTCAAATCCTATCTAGATTCTCAAGCAACATCTTCCTTCTATGGACGATGTCTTGTTTACACAACCTTGGTATAAATAGAACAAGTGGTCTTAGAAAGTGACTCAATCAATATAGGAACTTCATTCTTATGGCCAGATTGCATAGTTCCTTTGTACCAGCGAAACAAAAGGAGAAGTACATATGCAAGCTAAACTAATCTTTGTGCACATGTCATTAATTTCTAGTTGCCATTTGTGGAGAAGGAGAAACCCATCTTTTATATTCACAAGTTTTATAATTTTAAGTGAGAATCGCTTAGAATAACTCATATTTTATGTGTAATAATGTTATAATTGCTTAGAATAACCCATAATTTGAATGAAGAATGTTTTCTTTGACCAAAAGAAAAAGTGAAGTATGGTTGAGGGAAAAATTTTAAAAGATTTAAGCCCCACGCAGAAGTTCTAAGTCGTAATTAACACCCCGTAACACAATCCAACTATATCTTATATGTCAAATTAAACTATGCAAAAAGTTAAATAAGGTAATAAACCATTAAAGTATTTTTTCAACTCATATACTAAGAAGGAAGATTTGAATTTAATTTAGTAGCTAAGAAAATAAGTTATATAAAGGCAAAAAAAAAAAAAAAAAAAAAAAATCAATCTCTCTCCGTTGACGGTGGCGGCTGTGGTCTCTAGCTGTCTACATAAAAAAAATAAAAATTTACATACACAGAAATTACACGTATACATACACACATATATATATGTATGATGTATCTATATACTTACACAAATCTCTTTCTGTGTCAATGCAGTGTTTCTTCGGTCAAATGATACCAATCTGAAACTAAGAAAAAATAATCCAAATCTAACTTTTTTTTTTTTCTTTGCGTACAACTCTCTCTTTATTCCAATAAAGTCTCAACATCGATCATCAATCATCATCACTTAACTCTGATTGAATTCTCCCAAAAAAGGTCAAAGTTCGTGTTTTTATTTACTGGGTTTTGGTTTTTCTTTGTTTTTCTCTATAAATTGAGTCTAAAGTCTTTAACTTTGACACCAGATTGAAGCTATGGATGAGTTAGGGTTTTAACTGTTGTTGTTGTTCTTGATTTCAAGAACTTCAATTATGGGTTGTATAATCTCAAAGAAGAAGTCTCCAAAGAGTCACCATCATCATCATCATCATCATAATCATCATCATCAATCAAGGAAAGAATCATTAGCATCAGAGAAGCGTTCTTCAAGAATCAATTCATCGAGGATTGATGATTCAAGTCAAACTAAAGAGGAGGAAGAAGAAGAAGAACAAGAACAAGATCGATCCAATTCCAAAGTTAGGTTGATTGAATCTGAAAAGTTTAGTTCTAGTAGGTTTTCTGAGAAAAACCAGGAGATTTCAGAGATTGGTGATACAGATGAAGATGAAGATGAAGATCAAGATCATTCAACTGATGAATTGAAGAGAGAGCCTAGTGTTGTGATTCGTCCTGTTCCAAAGGAAGCTGAATTGGCTTCAGGTTGGCCTGCTTGGTTAGTTTCAGTAGCTGGTGAAGCACTTGTGAATTGGACTCCAAGACGTGCTAGTACCTTTGAGAAATTGGAGAAAGTAAGTGTTTTTTTTTACGCCTTTTTTTAAAATCCGATTTGATTCTATAAAGTTAACTCTTTTAATGAATGATTGTTTCTTTGTGTTGATGCAGATTGGTCAAGGTACTTATAGCAGTGTATACAAAGCTCGTGATCTTCTTAATAACAAGATCGTTGCGCTTAAAAGAGTTCGGTTCGATCTTAGTGATATAGAGAGTGTCAAGTTTATGGCTAGAGAGATTATAGTAATGAGAAGGCTTGATCATCCTAATGTACTTAAGTTAGAAGGCTTGATCACTGCCTCTGTTTCGTCGTCTCTTTACTTGGTTTTCGAGTATATGGATCATGATCTTGTTGGTCTTGCTTCGATACCCGGTATCAAGTTTTCAGAACCTCAGGTATATATCCCTTTATTACGCTTTACGTGCTCTCGGTCTATCAACTTTTGTAGACATTAATCAGCTTGTTTCTTTTGCTGCTTAGGTTAAATGTTATATGCAACAACTTCTAAGCGGACTTCATCATTGTCACAGTCGCGGTGTTCTGCATCGTGACATAAAGGGATCAAATTTACTGATTGATAGTAATGGAATCTTGAAGATTGCGGATTTCGGGTTAGCAACGTTTTTCGACCCACAGAACTGCGTTCCTTTGACTAGCCGTGTTGTGACTCTTTGGTATCGACCCCCAGAGCTTCTGCTTGGAGCTTGTCATTATGGTGTTGGGGTTGATTTGTGGAGCACAGGCTGTATCTTAGGTGAATTATATTCTGGTAAACCAATCCTGCCAGGAAAAACCGAGGTACATACACGCTCTTAAGTCTTAAATCCATTTACAACTCATCTTCTCGTAAGCTAAAAACCGAACCTTTTGTAGGTAGAGCAACTGCATAAAATCTTCAAGCTATGTGGTTCACCAACAGAAGATTACTGGAGGAAACTAAAGCTACCACCTTCAGCTGCGTTTAGACCCGCACTTCCATATGGAAGACGTGTAGCAGAGATGTTTAAGGACTTGCCAACAAATGTTCTTTCGCTTTTGGAGGCTTTGCTCTCCATTGATCCTGATAAAAGAGGCTCTGCAGCTAGAGCTCTCGATAGTGAGGTGCAGTCTTAACTTATGTTTGATGCTATTTTGGTTTTGTGATCCTTACAAGCATTGTGATTGATAACACAGAGTTCTTGTGTAACAGTACTTCAGAACAGAACCGTATGCTTGTGATCCATCTTCTCTACCAAAATATCCTCCAAGCAAAGAGATTGATGCTAAAATCCGCGATGATGCGAAAAGGCAGCGACCCACACAGGAGAAGAATGAAAGACAAGACTCTCAGACAAGACGATCATTGCTCGAAAGAAAAGTTATCCCGCCGGTAAAAGCTAATAATCCATCACTCACAGCAGCTGTGGAGGTAACAGAAAGGCTCGATCTGCTATGGTTTGGTGTTGTTGTTGCCTCTGATCCATCAGAATCTTTAACTTAACAATAAAAAAAAACTTATTGGCCAATATACAGAATCCTTATCTAAGAAGCTGTGTTCCGGGTAATTCTCAAAGACAAATGCAGTTTACAAAGGACACTTCCTGCAACAGTCAAACGAGCGGAAGAGTCGCTCACTCGGGTCCGATGACGAAAAACCGTAATATCAGTCGGTTAACACACGGAAAGGACAATGCAGCGGCTAGAATACCTACATGCAAAGCTAACTCAGCAACACAAAGCGGTTATGATCAGCAAAAGAAGGATTTGAGATCATTCAACAGAGCTGACACTATGGATAATACTAGAAGGCAAATCAAAATCCCAAATGACTCATCTTGGGTAAGTAATCTCTTTTGCAGACAAGAAACTGTCTTTTACTTATCCATTGTCCTTAACCTCTCTTTGTCTCTGTCTCTGTACATACAGTATGATTCAGGGGATAACAAAATCTACATGTCTGGTCCATTATTGGCTCAGCCAAGTAAAGTGGATCAAATGCTGGAAGAACACGACCGGCAGCTCCAAGATTTCACAAGACAGAAAGCAAAACAATGCAGAAACTGAATCATGTTTTCTTCTGTGTCTTGATGATTTGCTTAATTTGGCAATCAGAGGACCAAAAAAACAGAGAATCAGTTGAGTGAGTCTTGTTTTATATCAAGAAGAGTCTGATAAGCTTTATCTGGTTCATAGATTTTTGAAAAAAATTGTTTGTAATAGAGATTAAAGATTGTTGTTGTTGGCTTATAAAAAGCTCAGCACTGTGATTAATTACATAGATATGTGTATAACAATTTATACAGACTCATCATAAGAGTTTTTGGTCTTTGTGTATGTACATGTCTTCATATATTACAGAGATTTGTATATACATAAATATATATAACTATGTGTTATACATTCCTATTTTTGTTTTTATGATTTAGCTGCTTACATTATTACAAGTTACAAACTTGCATTACCAGTCTATGAATTGAAGGTTTAATTCAATTATCTTCTGATAAAAAATCAGGTTTAGTTCAATTATTTTCTGATAAAAAATCTGAAATTAACAAAACTGTTTGATGAAGATTTGAAAGATAATTATTTGGAGAATCAGATTAAATAGTCTTTCTCATACACAGTAAACTGTGTCAGAAGGTGTCCTAAGATTATTTTCTGATTATCATCATATTTCTCCAAAATATAATCTTCCACAAATTTGATACTAAAAAAAAAAGAAACTGACTTTGAAAAATGACCAAAATTCGAAATTTTACAGATGAAGAATCAGAAAGAACGTAGCGAGTTGTAAATTTTTATCGATCAATTGAATCTAAGAATCATCACATAATCGACAACTTTCATCATATTCTCCAATCCAAATCGATTAAAAACTCAGTAAATTCTTGAAACAGGAAAAAGAATTAAGAAACGAGAAGAAGTATAATATCGGATGGATTGGCTTAGTTTGAAGGGTGATAGAGCGGAAGATGAAATATTTATAAGAGATTGAGAAGAAACCCTAAACTCTGTTTAGATACAAATATAACTCCAGTTCGGAACTGATTGGGATACAAATAGTCAAGTCAAACTAAGTAATTTGGGCCCATTCACTTGTTCTTATGAAGCTAAATTATATATATATATTGAATAACAACATTGAACATGTAGCCGTCTTAGCTCAGTGGTAGAGCGCGTGGCTTTTAACCACGTGGCCGTGGGTTCGATCCCCACAGACGGCGAAGGTTTAATTAATTTTTTTTTTTTTTTTTTTTTTTTTTTTTTTTTTTAAATTAGGAAACTTAGGGACGATTTTCACTCATTAATCACACAACAACAAATGGGCTAACACACGAAACAAAAGCGTAGGTAAATAAATTTATTGATTTATGGAGTTCTTTTAATATTTAATATGCATGTATATAGTGTATATTTCGATCATTGATATAAACTAATGATTTCGAATTTCGATCATTGTTGACCATCCAATTTCTGTCACAATTTCAGTTTCGATACAATTTGTTGATTTTTTTTTTTTAATTATGATTTAAATATTAGATTAGAGTTCATGTAAACCCTTAATAAATTTATTCTAAGAATGATGAGTTTATTTATAGGGGAGTAATTTTTTCTTCCCAACTTGTTTTGGCGATGTGGGATAAATGTAAGAAAACATATTGAATCATTTTTCAACTGATACAAATTTTCCATCATTTAAACAAGTGCTCTCTTTAAACAACTGATGCTATTTTTTATTTTTTATCTTTTTTTAAGTGATGCAAATTAAAATGATTTAGTATCAATTTTATTTAATTGATGCTAAATGACATCACTTATTTTAGTTGATGCTAATTATTATTATTTTTGTATCGATTGTTAATAAATAACTCAAATTTATGTCATTTATTTGAGTGATGCAATTTAAGTGTTGTAATAGAGCATTTTTTGTAGTGGGCGGCTATGTTTTTACTCATATCTTGGAGATATGTTTTTTGCAGAATATATTTTTCCTCTCGTACTTTTACTCACCAATGTTATTAAAAATACTGTATAAAATCTGTTGTAACATAGCGGCAATAAATCTGCCACAATAAGTATGTAACACTAATAATGTTATTGAAATGTGTGTCATATTAATGTTTGTTTTTTCCTGAAAAAATAAATTTGCAATAATTTAAAACAAATATGCCGTAACTATTAGGTTAATTTAGCAATTAACTTTTGGTAATCAAATATACGACCACTAGTAGGTGAAACAAAACTATGATAGAACTTAAAATATAAATCAGCAATAAAAAGTAAGTCACAAAACAAATCTGCCACAAAAAACTTAAATCTGCTTTAGATATTCTAACAGTATAGAGAAAATGAAAAACTATGCTGCCTCTATCACGATCTTCGGAAAATAAATCTACGAAGGTAAACAAATCTAAGATGAATTAGAAAATCTACTATTACTAAGACATGAAATATGCGGTAAAAAATAAATCTACAAAACAAATGTGGCAAAACATTAAATCTGCCATACAGACAAATCTGGCACATCATAGAGCCGCAAATTTATTTCCAAATTTTTTATTTTCGCGGCGGTAAATTCATAAATATTTGGCTTTTCCTTAAAAAAAAAATTGTTGATGTGACATTACTTGTTAATGACACTCTTGTAATTATTATTTTTTCTAACAAAAAATTTTAGGGGTATTTTGTGATCAAAAGAACTCAAATAACCCTTAAATTAGCAATCAAATTATTTTTAAAGATTATACTATTTATTTTCCCTATTATCAATCCATAATGTTTTGTTTTGAACACTTGGCACTCCAATAGGCTAGATTTACTTCAGTCAAGTCTATAAATTATTTACTAAGAAAGTCTAAATTCATTCAAAATCAAATTTGTTAATAAATTAAAATCATTTAATAATTTATTATACAACTTGGTCAAATTAATCAAATTGAATAAAGTTCTTACCTTTTCTTAGTCGGATTTTTTTCTCTTCTAGGACCGAACAAAATTACTAGACCAAAAAAAGAGAGACATAGATACAGAACATTTGGTTTCTCTCAGAAAGCACGTGAAGAAAGATTTGATCTGCAATGCATGTGGAGAAGAACAATGAGGGAGAGGAACAACGAGTCCAATTCCCGGAAGCTGGACAGGATCTAAAAGAAAAGGAAGAGAATAAAGACGAAGATGAAGCAGAAGAAGAAGTGAAACTCAACGAAGCGGAGGAAAATGGTGAAGGGGATGCAGACGAAGAAGAAGAAGGTAAAGATTGTTTCTTACTCGTGGAAACGTAAATAACGCTTATATGTTGTTGGAATATTGATTTTACAATCAATTAAAAGAATGGAGAAACAATTTTAGAGATAGAGAATTATCTCTTCTCTTTTAAGAAGAGAATAACAAAATAGAAATTTTTTATTTATACTGAAACTTGTTATTTACATCAGGACAAAACTGATTTATATAGAAAATGAACAGACACTAGAACACAAAGAGTTGTGTCTCTTCCTACTTGTGACTGTTGACACAATAACTACCAAAATTTAATGTCAGGACAATTGACATAAATAAACTAAAAATATTTAATTATTAATAAACTCAATTAATAACTAACACTCCCCCTTAATTGAGTTTCGCTCGCACACCAAACTTCTTTCTTAGTTCTTTGGAATTTGTTGATCGAACTCCAACTTCTTGTCTTCCTTCATCACTCTTCTTCCTTTGTTAGTCATGATAGGAATATCTTATTCTTCGGTGCTTCGTCACGTCTCCTCCGTGACCTTCCATCACATCTTCTTCGCATGTTCTTGCAACCTTCTTCCACTCCCTTTCTCTTAGGTGAGCTTTCTACGTGATCTTTGTCACATCTCCTATGTGATCTTCCGTCACATCTTCTTTGGCTGTTCTTGCAACCTTCTTTCACTCTCTTTTCCTTAGGTGAGCTTTTTCTCATTTTCTTTTGGTGTCCTCTTGATCACCAAATTTTTGTGTGAACTATCTTCACTTCTTCTTCGGTTATCTTTGCAACCGACTTCTGCCTTTCTCTTAGGTTAGCAGCACCCTTCTTCGCTTGGTGTCTCCCTTTGAACACCATCACGTCTCTGTGACGTCTTGTGCGTGAATTTAATACACGTCTTCTTCAGTTATCTTTACAACCGCCTTCTGCTCTTCTCTTAGGTAAGCAGCCCCCTTTTTCACTTGGTGTCTCCATTTGATCACCATCACGTCACCACGACGTCTTGTGCGTGAATTTTCTCCACGTCTTCTTCGGTTATCTTTATAACCGGATCCCGTACTGTGCGTGAATCTACTCCACGTCTTCTTCGGTTATCTCTACAACCGGTTCCTGTATCATGCCATGCGTGAATCTCTCCCACGTCTTCTTCGGCATCGTCGAACAAAGTTTCAGAATTCTCCTTCCACAACAACTTCACATCCGTTTTCTCCATTGCCTTTTAAGAAGATCTCATATTCTCCTTCATCACTTTTGGAGCCTTCTTTTTGAAGGTACTGCTTGTGAATATGTTTGTGAAGGTTGATGGTACTCTCTCTTGTCACCACCTCTTCTTTTTCTATTTCTTCTCTTCCTCTTCTTCCTCTTTTTTTTTTCTCGGTTTTCTTGCCGTTGATTTGTTTTCTCCATCTTTCTCTTCTTCTCGCAGCGGACTTCTTTCTATTATTATTTTGCTTGGACAGGCTCCAAGATCAAGATAGCTCTGATACCATGTTGAAATATTGATTTTACAATCAATTAAAAGAATGGAGAAACAATTTTAGAGATAGAGAATTATCTCTCTCTTTTAAGAAGAGAATAACAAAATAGAAATTTTTTATTTATACTGAAACTTGTTATTTACATCAGGACAAAACTGATTTATATAGAAAATGAACAGACACTAGAACACAAAGAGTTGTGTCTCTTCCTACTTGTGACTGTTGACACAATAACTACCAAAATTTAATGTCAGGACAATTGACATAAATAAACTAAAAATATTTAATTATTAATAAACTCAATTAATAACTAACATATGTGAGTGTGTGTTTGTTCATGTGATCGATTTGATTCTCTTTTTTTTTTCAGATTCTCCAGATTCAAATTCCGGAGACGAATCAGATGAGTAAGATTTTTCATTTTCCTTTTCAGTTTCTTGAGTTTAGTAAACATTTATATCTGATGGTGCATCATGTAGCAGCTTGCATGTTGTGATTCGTTCAAAAAGCCCTAAAACTATTTCAGCTCTATTAGATTTATTAAATACATGTAAAGTTTATTATTATAGATTTCACATAATTAATTAGAGTGGTTAAACAATGTATTTTATTAGATTTCTCCAATGATAGATTATAGAAGCCGTTGTGGAGGTTGATGTAATGAATGATTTCTTGATTCTGATGTTCCGGAAGTGTAACAAATAGCATTTCAACTTAATATATCTCTGTACTATTGTCTTTAGACATATATTCATTAGAGTGTAATAAAGAATCTCGATGATCTTTCTTGTTTAATTGTGTCTTTTTTTTTTCGTGCAGACTTATGGAGATTGATCAGGAAGACTTCCGTAGAGATGTGCAGTGTCCGATATGTTTAGGTATTTAACGTCATCAATTTTGTTATCCTAAATCGAAAAGCTCTTTTGTTTTGAATAAAACTTATTCTAAAGCTCCGAAGTTACTACTATCTTCAACCGGCATGAAACTTGTTGTTGCCACCTTTCTCATTATTCTGCCACTGCAACTCCTTCACACTCGATTTTCATACGTTTATTCAAGTTTCTTTTTTTTCGTGTTTCAAGGAACCATAAAGAAAACAAAGACTATGATGGAATGCCTTCACCGGTTCTGCGGGGAATGTATTGAAAAATCTTTGAGATTGGGGTATGTATGGCTTCAAACTATTTGTTATTCATCATTCTCTTGGGATTCATTTTTTTATTAGATTTTGTTATGAGATTATACTTTAACTAAAATTACTATTGCAGGAACAACGAATGCCCTGTTTGCAGAATACATTGTCCAAGCCGGCGTTCTTTAAGAGACGACCCAAACTTTGATAAGTTTATTGCAATTGTATTCCCAAACATTGATAGCTTTGAGGAAGAGGTAAATACATATTCGTCGACATATTTGGTTTTTGCTTGTTTATTTATGAGATTGGTGCTTTTTTAAATGCATTTTTTTTGTTTTTCTCTTTTTGTTTGTTTATTTATGTTTAGGAGCTGAATGAAGAAGAAAAGGCTAGTAATAAAGAGGTCGGATACCTAAGGCAATCTGTGTTATTTATGTATCTTATTTGATTTGTTATTGGAGCTATTTTTGTTAAATATTTTTCTACTTTGCTACGGCTTTTTTTTTTTTGTAGATTCAAGAATCTATAGCTCAAGTATCGGAACAAAGAAAACGAAAAAAAGGGTCTACAAGTCGTGGAACGGATGAAGAATTGAGAAACAAGAAAAAATAATTGGAGGAATAAAAGATTGGAAGGTGACAGAACCCTAAATCTCTCTTTTACTCAGACAAAATCTCTGTTATTTGGATACAAGTAAATTTCCAATTCGGGACTGGTTATATTACTCTTTTCCCCTCTTTTATTCAAGTATGTACTGATCTTTCCGAGGGTGTTATTTTCAAATATTTATATATTATAAGTTATATTTATATATAATAACATGTTATCGACAAAAATATCTATATGAATAGTCACAAATATATATATATATATATATATAAATAAAATTTATTTACTATTATAACAACGTGGATTGTTAAAACTTTTAAATTAATTTTCTGTTATAAGAGTTTTCTACCGACAATCAGATTTTTTTATAAAATGTTTTCAAGCGGCTATGAATTTTTTTTTTTTTTTTAATTTATAAATACACTTATTTGTTAACTCACTCATTCACTCTAAATTTTACAGCTCCTCAAATCTTTTTCAAAGAAATTTTTTAATTTTTATTTTGAAAAATGATCTGCTTGTTTAATTTTTTTTTTCTTTAGGTGTAATCATTGGTTGTAGTTATGGTTTATTTGTTGGAGAATTTACTCACAATGAGTTTACTATATATATATATGTCTTTAGTTTTTTTTATTCAAACAGTTTATTTTTAGTTATTTAATTACTTTTAATATTTATGGAAAATTTTAAATGAATAATATCATCTTATGGATTATATTTTTGGGTTTTGTTCTGAAACAATCAAATAGAAAACATTGAGAAACTCAAGTTTTCGGTTCTAAAAATAACTTGAGCAAACTGCATAGCATGGAAAATTGATGCGGCACTCTATCTAGAGTTGCAAAAATTATGCGATACAGTAAAAGAGAAAATATCCATTAGATTTATGCTTATACTTTGGTTAATATATAAGAGAAATTAACTCAGATTTTGGGGAGAAAGGTTTTTTCTCTGGTTACCTTCAAATGATTGTTTATTCTAAGAAATCAAATAGTTAAATAGTTGGTTTTGGAGATGCATACTGTTTGTTAGATTCACACAAAATCGATCACAAACATGCATGTTATGTATTCATAATTGGAGGCATTGCTAAACCATGGTGTTTTTAGAAGCAGACGCTTGTGGTTACTTTTCAATCATTTTGAAATCATTGTATTCCGTAAACAAGCAATGAATGTGTATGGCTAAGATAAGTCAGCACATTCAATCAAGCAACAGAGTTAGCGTAAAACGGAACCTACTATCTTATATAAAAACGACGATGCATATGTACATGAAGGAAGTGATAGAACCACCCATATTCTTCTACATGATTTTTTAATACATCAAAGAATTCAAAAGAATAATTGAAGTGAGATATGCTCAATCGTCCAAAAATGCTCCATATCTCTTCACTAAATCACTACCCACAACTATGTTTAGGAAACATGTCCATAAAATTGGATTGTATCATCAACGAGACATGTAAAATGTGAACCTCATCCGAAGCACAACTTGCGTAATCGTACTTGTTCACCATCTATAAATTCTTTTTTTCACTTGAAAACGAAACGGATGAAGGATCTACAAGTCATGGAACAGACAGAGAATTGAGAAACAAGAAAACGAAAAAATGGGTACCTACATGTCGTGGAATGGATGGAGAATTGAGAAACAAGAAAAATTAATTAGAGGAGTTAAAGATCGGATGGCACTACAATAAAAAAGGTATTTGCATCAGTTAAATTGCATCAATCAAGTAATTGATATACAATTGAATTATTTATTAATGATCGATACAAACTTTACGAAATAACATCAATTACGATAAGTAATGTCGTTGCTAGTTATTTGACATTAATTAAATTTATTTTATTTTGCATCACTGAAAAATAATATATACAAAATAAAAATTAATATCAATTGTTTAAATGATTGAAATATTGTATCATTTGACAAATGATGCAATTTATTTTCTTACAAATGTTCCACATCGCCGAACAAAGTTGGAAGGAGAAAATTACTTCTCTATAAATGAACTCATCGTTTTATAATAAGTTTCGTAAGAGTTTAGATGAAAAAAATTATATCACCAAGTAACTATTTTAACATATTTATTTAAATTAGATATTAAAAATATATGATTCCTTGACAATAAATTTACATACAACCATACGACTTTAATAATGTTTAAATTAATTAAATTTAATTATGAAAATCAACTAATTTTAACATCAATTGTTTACAACCGAACAAACACTAAGACCATTTATATTAACTGATGCAAAATTAACATAATTTATTTGAAACTGATACAAACTTGTTTATTTGTAAAAATTTGTTTATGTTTTGTTTTGATTTGGGCCTTTAAAATTTAGCATATATTTCTTCATTAAAATTAAAATTGATCCATGATGTTTTGTTTCGATCACTTAGCATTCCAATGGGTAAGAGTGTCAAAATGGGTAACCCAACCGACCCGATCCAAACCCACATGTGTTCGAGATTTTAATGGGCGGGTTTGATCCGATCCATTTATTTTATGGTGACATTTATGTACACAAACCCAAAATCGTGAAACCCACATGTTATATGGGTCATAATTAATGGGTTATCCATATAAATTAAATATAATAAAAAATCAAAACATATCATATAATTCAATAAAATCAAACAAACA
The DNA here is from genome assembly GCA_963667165.1 of Barbarea vulgaris. Classification (NCBI taxonomy): domain Eukaryota; kingdom Viridiplantae; phylum Streptophyta; class Magnoliopsida; order Brassicales; family Brassicaceae; genus Barbarea; species Barbarea vulgaris. Next base: position 3,009,244 of record OY763891.1, read on the forward strand.
AAAACTTCCAAATAACAAATTAAATAAAAATATCTAGTTAAAAATAGGAAAAAAATATCACAAAATACTCAACCACAAATCTATAAAACCATTAAACTTTTCTTAATTTAAATAAGGCCTGAATTTCTTTTCATATTTCACATATTTAATATTAATTTTTATTCTTTAGCAGTTGACCCATTGGTAACCCATAACCCTAATGGATTAACCCATGAAACCCACAAACCATTAGGGTTGACCCATTTATTTATATGGATTTAAAAAATTAACCTGAATCCACTAAATAATTAGACAGACCAGATTAACCCATGGATATTGACCTATTTTGACGTCCCTACCAATGGGCCAGATTTTTTTTTTCAGGTCTATAAGTTATTTATATTACTAAAATGCCTAAATTCCATTCACACCTTATTTTGACAATAAATTAAAACCTCGGTCAAATTTGAAAATAGCATATTAATTAATTTTGGGAAAAAGACAAAAAAAAAAAGCATTTAAAACTCTTACCTTTTTACGTTGGATTTCTTTCTCATTTGTAAACCAAACAAATAAGAAAAGAGACAGAAAGAGATAAAACTTTTGGTTTCTCTCAAAGCTCGTGTAAGGAAGATCTTCACTGTGTCGGTGTATCCAACAATGCCTCTGGAGAAGGGCTTCTCGTCAGGTCATGAGATTCGCGATGAGGAACGACGAGAACATGCTTTAGAAGTTAAGGATGAGAAGAAAGACGAAGGTGAAGCACAAGAAGAAGTGAAACCCAACGAAGCCAAGGAAGAAGAAGTGATACCCAACGAAGCTGAGGAAGATAAGGAAGATGATGACGGCGATGAAGAGGAAGAGGAAGAAGGTAAAGGTTGTTTCTTTGTGTTTCTTTCTTGGAAACCTAAAATCAAGCTTATACGTGAGTGTGTGTGAGTGTTTGTTCATGTGATCGATTTGATTCTCCTTGTTTTTTTTTTTTCAGATTCTCCAGATTTAGATTCAGGAGAGGAATCAGATGAGTAAGATTTTATATTTTCCATTTCAATTTCTTGAGTTTAGCAAACACTTGTTATTTGATGATGCATCGTGTAGGGCTTTCATGTTTGTGTTTCAGCTCTTGTGGTTTAAATAATGTAAAGTTCCATTTTATTCGATTTCTCCAACGATTGATTCACTAAACATATAACTAATGGTTTTATCTTCATATTTAAGTTAACCTTTATCTAGAATCTGATTGTATTTCTGTTAGTGTAGCAATTTAACTAGTTAACTTCGTTATTTGTTGTCTTGAGATAGATTCATTAAGAGTGGAACAAAGAATTTGGATGATCTTTGTTGTTTAATTAATGTGTCTACATTTTTCTCATGCAGATTTAGTGATGATATAGATCTCGAAGAAGTCTACAAACTGGTGCGATGTCCCATATGCCTCGGTACATAATTTCTTCTTGAATATATATTTTGTAATTCAAGTCAGATCACTTTTGTTAAATCTTAAAGCATCATTGTTGGGAATGAAACTAATTATTCTAAAGCTCCCAAGTTATATATGTTACTTTCTTCAACTGTAGGGAAATTGTTGCCAACTTTCTCATTATTCTACTACTGCAACTCCGCGCGCTGATTCGATTTTCTTGTTTTCGTGTTTTCAGGAATCATCAAGAAAACAAGGACTATGATGGAATGCCTTCACAGGTTCTGCAAGGAATGTATTGAGAAGGCAATGAGAATGGGGTATGGCTTCTAAATAGTTCGGGTCATATCTATGTTACATGTTTTATCATTCTCTTGAGAGAGCCATAGGTGTTTTTTTTTTTTAATAATCCGGTTCAACGGATACCATGAGCTCCGAGTCAGGTCGCGGGAACGTTTACTCCCTAACTGATTCATGGGACCCAGAAAAGCCAAGTGGAAATAAGTAGAGAGTTCCGCGTTTGAGAGAAATTGATCCCTGGCCTTGGACCAACAGGGCAACGTCAAGTGGGAACCACTAGACCAAGACCACTTGGTTGAGCCATAGGTGTTGGAGTTTATATATGAAGCTTTGTTATAATTTTATTAATTAACTGAAATTACTATTGCAGGAACAAAGAGTGCCCTGCTTGCAGAACACATTGTCCAAGCCGACGTTCGTTAAGAGACGACCCAAACTTTGATGCTGTTATTGCAATTTTGTTCCCAGACATTGAAAGCTATGACAATGAGGTAAATTTACATCTTCATCAAGATACTTTTTTACACCCTTTTATTAAATGCTTTTTTTTTTTTTTGTTCAGGAGCTGAATGAAGATGAAAAGGCTCGTAAAAAAGAGGTCGGGTACCCAATGCAATATGTGTTATTTAACCTAATTTGACTGTTACTGGAGATTATTTTGCTAAATATTTTTCTACCTTGTTATGGCTTTTGTGTAGACTCAAGAATCTATAGCTCAAGTATGTGAAGGAAGAAAACAAAAGAAAGGGTCTACAAGTCGTGGAAGGGGACAAGAATCGAGAAACGTAAGATGAAGTATTTAGAAGAGCGGTTGATAAGAAACCCTAAAATCTCTCTTTTATTGAAAGACAAAATCTTTTAAACTTTTGTTTGATACAAGTACAGTTCCAGTTTGGGATTGATTGGATTACAAATAGAACCGGATCATGTTTTATTTCCTCATTTCCTTTTCGTTGCGTCTTATTAATTACCCTTTTTGTTCACATAATTTACTTCAGAGAGGAAATAACTTCTTCAACTACATTATCAAAACGAAAACCCTTAATCAAACTAAAACTCACCAAAATCTACACTGTAGAGGCTCATCAAAACGCTTCATGTATTTGGAAATTCATTCCTTCTTTGAGACCCTTGGCAAAACCTCTCATTGGATGTGATATTGGAGATGGCTTATCTGCGAGTTCCTTGTATGATAACTCAACTGATTTTGGATAAATTAGTGAGTATATTGGTAAAGATGGTCCTCGGAAAATGGTAATTCCAGCACAAGCTTGTGTTGCGCCTGCGAGCACAAGTTGGTAATGCAAACGGATGGGGAGTCACTGCAACCAAATCTAGGATTCAAGTGATCTGATCCCCAAGGAGCTATCTACAAACAGTGCCAGCTTGTGTGTGTTTTTGGGTCAAATGTTATTTTATACCATTTTCAACAGAAAATAGAGGCAACAGCAAAAATATATATATACAAAAAAATTAAAAAAAAAACCCGGAAATACCAAAATTTACAGAAAACAAATATAAATAACGAGATGAGGAATGCTCCACAAAATTTTTTTATTAATTTTTATTCAATTCTCATCCATGAGATTCTCACACATTTCAAGAAATCTACAATTTTTTTTTATTAATTTTTATTATTTTATATTTTATGAAACACTATGTGAGAAACTAACAATGCATATGCTATATGGATTTTAATTGGTTTTTCCGTAACCACCCGCAAACGTAGTGTTTTCGGGCGGTTGCAGTTGTTAGCATTTTAAAAAGTTCATAGAAATCGCTTTATATCGCTTTGGACTGCTCAAAATCCCTTGATTTCTAAAACTTCTTCCTACAAGCGTTTGCGGTTACGGACGGTTACGACTAGTAAAAAAAATCAAAAATCAAAAAGCTGTCAATGTTGCCACGATCCAAGGCTAGCCCTCAATACCTCAGATCTAGCAGTGCATAAAGTTTCACCAAAGACCCTCATGATTCAGACCTGCAAAAGAAAGTCGAATTAAGAAGGAAAGTCTGTCAACAATCAAAGGCCACCACTACCAAAGCTGTAAAACAAGAGGTCAGTAAGCCTAAATCTCCGGGTGTAGCAACCACCGCCTCAACCATCGTCGACTGCCAAGATCCACACTTGTAAGCTTGAATAAAGAACTCGAGCCGCGAAGGAGGAAACCTCACCCGAAAAGAGGCAAAAACCGAGTTGTCGGAGAGCAGATCTATGACAATTCACAACAGAACCACCATTAGTGGAGAACCGCCGCAACTTTTCAAGCAAATCTCGCTGGAAGAACCACCACCACAAGCCACCTGGAAAAGCATCACCAAGAGAGGAGAACAACCCCACCACCAAATGCCAACACAAAATTCCTCGACACCACGTCAAGAGGGAGATTCGTCGTCACCGCTGGGAAGAGGAGAAGACCGATGTAAAAACAGATTGGCCGGCAAGGGGGAGACGGATGGAGACACTTGAGAAGCAGATTATGTCCCCCAATGTTGAAGGTCTAATGACGCCACCACCAAACCTTCATCAGCCATTATATGTGCTGCCGAAGACACTAGTCGAACAGTCGACGAAGAGAAAAACACTGGAGCTTCAAAAGAGTAAAGATGGGACTGATCAATGCATGTGCTAGAGGAGCCACCGGAGCCGGCCAAAAAACAGTGTTGGAAGTAGGGGACGTAGTTTTTAAATTAGAGAGAGGAGAGAGAAAATCAGTTTTTTTTTTACTTTTAAATTAGCAGTCAGTTTTACATCAAATTTTACAAAGCTTGTCTGGTTTTTATGGAGTTAGTCTCCGGAAGTCATCTCCTAAGGCCAATTCTATCGCTAGAGATATTGCTAAAAGTGTGACAAATGACGGTCGTTTCAACTCGTATTTAGCTCTTGGTGGACCGACTTGGCTACACAACAGGATTGAGGAGGAAAGTCGGGGATAATTTTTCTCGATTGTCTTTAATCAATCAATGTGTTGCTCTGTTTTCTCGCTCTATATCTCATCGTTGTTTCACAACTCTTTTTAGAGTTTGTAACTGTTGGTTTCAATTATAATATATTTCAGGAGACAAAAAAAAAATTAGCAGTCAGGTCAACCTACTTAAAAATAATAATTTAACAAAAATATTATACATATATTATAGGAAAAATTAATAAAATAATCTTAAAAAATGATTTTATTGCTAAAATTTACGGGTGGCCGAAGATTTGATTACCAAAGTTTAATTGTTAGATTAATCTCTTCGTTACTGCAGATTTGTTTTTAATTATCGTAGAGTTACTGTTTTTAGATAAACAAACATTTGTTATGAAAGATTTTTCAATTCCTTTACGGCATACATTTTTCCTACTAGAATAACTTTTTAGTGTCTATAGAACTTTACTTAGATTTTCTAGATTTGTTACAACTATGTTACTGAGATTTTCTACCGTATATTTAAAGGTCATCGCAGAACTTCTCAATATTTTACCTAATTAATGACGAATAAATGAAATTAAAAAAAAACACATAACTCCGTCCACAAAATATTTAGGGTTTTATCAGTTTCATTATTTTTCTTCTTCTACAATCATTCATTCAGTTTCCCGCATACATCTCCAAGTTAGTCATTTAGTGTCTACAGACTTTTACTTAGATTTTATAGATTTGTTGCAACTATGTTACTAAGATTTTCTACCGTAGATTTAAAGTTCATCGCAGAACTTCTCAATATTTTACCTAATTAATGACGAATAAATGAAATTAAAAAAAAAATACATAACTCCATCCACAAAATATTTAGGGTTTTATCAGTTTCATTCTTCTTCTTCTTCTACAATCATTCATTCAGTTCCCACCTACATCTCCAAGTTAGTCATTTTGAAGTTATTTCATCTTATTATTTCTCTATTTGCTTCTCATCTTTCTCATCCTCTTCGTGATTCTCTAGTTGAAGTAAGTTGACTGAGCGATATATATGGACAAGGTAATCCTTGTAACTGAAAAATGGATATTTTCAAATAATAGATGGTGGTTTATTGTTGATAGCAAATGAAATCTTGGGTTTGTGATTTCATTAAATCTGATTTACTTAATTTTTTTTTTACATTTTTATATTTTTATATTTTTAAATTTCTATTTTGTTTTTCTATATTTTTTTGATTCAGTAGTGGATATATGTCTCCTGTTTGATTCTTGTGGTTAGATAAACGAGTTATAGTCTCTTGAATCAGATCAAGAAGATGTCTAGGTTTAAACGTCTCTATGTTTCTACAAGCTTCAACCTTCCGGACTCCACGTAATTCCAAATGAAGGCTCGAAGAAGACCAACATCATACTTACAAGTTCTAGACGATCAGTTTGACCAGATTTTGCACAAAGAGTTTCAAGGACGGTGTAAGGGACCTGGTTCTCTAGGAGGAGGATATCACGTCGAAGAAGAGGGAGAATCCATGGAACCGTGAAGATGGTATCATTGCAGTTGGCAAATGGCACCGTTTGTATATCAATCAAGAGCAACATCAAAATGAAACAGCCATCAAGAACCAACATCTGAGCTAATTCTTTAGTACTTAGTTGAAGCTTCTCAAAGAACTTGTTATTGTTGATTCCTAAAGCAGCCACATCACTCTCCAAAGACGTATTGGGCACACTACACATATACACCAAATTGTTGTCTTTGTGGTGGTAAGGACCAACCGATTTTCAAATTTTTTGGATTTGGTTTGAGAAAAGAAGCGAGGAGCTCTGATGATATATCAATCTTAGTCCGTTGACGGCTTTAACTAAAAAGCTTTAGTTTGTTGAATGTCATCCATCTTATATTCTAGGAATTCATGAAAACACACCTCACTAAGATGAAACCCTAGGTCGTCAAAAGATAATTAATCCAACAAAAATAAGTTGTATAAATTTTTTTTGTAATGTATTAATATATGGGTAATCTTTTTGTTAATTCAATAATTATATATATATATCAAACAAATCCTAATCTAATACATATATTATATCAACGTACTATAATATAGTTAAATTTTCTCAGCTGTTAAATTTTTCTATTAAGTTAATTATCCTTTGGCAGTCCATGCCAATTAAAAAACTCTTCATTACACCCCTGATAGTATTGGTCAAAATTAAAAATGATTCATAATGTTTTGGTTTCAATCATTTGACCACCTCAATATTGTAGAAATAATATGGATTATTAAGAAAGTGTAAATTCATTCAAACTCAATTTTGCCAATGAATTGAAACCAATCAGAGGCAAATATTATACACACTTCTTCAATCAAAAATGGGAAAACTGTCAAAAAAAACATGAACTTTCAAAAAGTGGACGAAAAAAGCATGAACTTCGAAAATGCCATTTAAATCCTAAAGTTTTGTTTGACTTCTTGATAAAATAGTGAAGTTTCGTTGACTTGGCCATTTCGAGCATGTCGTTAAGTTTCCGTTAGCAGCCTCCAAAACGACGTCGTTTCATTAAAAAATAAGAAGAAAAAACTTGTGGCCATCAAGAATCGAACTGCTAACCTTTTGGACACATAACAAACTCTCAACCATTGAGCCACGGTAACGTTTTGTGATTACAACAACCATATAGTATATATATATATATGTAATTAATTAAAACTAGTGAGGATTTTTTATTTTGGTGGTGATTTTATTATATATATATATATATATATATGCAATTTATTAAAATAACAAAACAAAAATATAGATTAATTTAAAAAAATATATACACAATTAATTAAAATAACAAAACTAATAATAATTGTTGAGCCACGATAATATTTTTTTTGGTTTTGTTATATATATTTATACGCAACTAGTTAAAAATAAGAAAACTAAAAAATATGGATTAATTAAAGGGAAAATTGGTAAATAGGGTAGTTTTTAAGTTTATAATTTGCAAATAAGGTAGTTTTTTTAATAGGGTAGTTTTTGGATGTGCAAAATCTTATCTACCCTTTAAATTTTTCTTTTATTTACCTAATTGCCATTATACAATTTAAATAAATAAATAATTAAATTCTAACTTTCTTTTCTCTCTCCATTTATGTTTTATTTTTCTTTCTTCTCTAACAATTACATATATATATATACACATGTATATATATACATATATATATGTATAATATATACATACATATATATATGTGTAATATGTATAAATATACATACATATACATATATACATACATATACATATATATATTACATATATATATTTACACATATATATATATACATATTATACATATATATATATATACATATTATATATATATATATATCATCTTATATAGGTATATAGGTGTACACCGTTTTATAGAGGTGTACACCATCTTATATAGGTGTACATCATTTTAAATGTAAAAAAATTATTTTTAATTTCTAATGTTTGAATCTACTTTAAATCTAATTAGAAGTGTACACCATCTTATATAGGTGTATACACTCTTATATAGGTGTATACCATCTTATATATGTGTATACATTCTTATATAGGTGTACACCGTCTTATAGAGGTGTACACCATCTTATAGAGGTGTACAATGTCTTATACATGTGTACATCATCTTATATAGGTGTATACACTTTTATATATGTGTACATTATTTTAAATCTAAAAAAATTATTTTAAATCTAAAAATCATATACAAACATTGAAAATTAAAAATAAAATTTTTAGATTTATACTTCCATTCATTTTTTTTAATAATTAATCATTCGTTAACTTATTATTCATTTTCTGTTTTAAACTTTTTTTTTATGAGAGGGCGGTTAGAGACATACACACCATAGAATTGATAAGAAAATAGTCCATTAAAATTGATAGTGAACATATAAATTTACATATACAAGTGATTATATACATGTGTACATGTATAAGACTGTGTATACTTACATAAAATAGTGTAAATATGTATAAAATGACATATATATATATATATATATATAAATATAAGATGATGTACACGTATATAAGAATATGTACACCTATATAAGACGGTGTACACCTATATAAGACGGTGTACACCTCTATAAGACGGTGTACACCTCTACATGATCTTATATATATATATATAATATATATATTTTATATATAATATACATGATCATATATATATATATATATAATTGGAGAGAAAAAGAGAAAGAAATAAAAAATAAAATAAATAAAAATAAATTTTTGGTCCCCACATTTCTCTTTCTTTTGGTCTCCACATTTTATTCTTATCTCTCTCCTCACATTTTATTTCTATCTTTCACTAAGAAACAAGGTTATTATAGTCATTATTCTCAAATACTTTTTCAAAACTATCCTAAAAACTACCTATTTCTCAAATAAAAACTTAAAACTACCTCTTTCTCAAATATAAACATAAAACTTACCTTATTAGCAAATTTACCATTAATTAAAAATGTTAAATATATTATGTTTAAAAAAAAAAAAAAAAAAAAAAAAAAAAAAAAAAAGAAATTGGGCTAAAATTCTCATTCTTCGATTTGTCTCTCATTATTTCCTGTGTGTATCGGCACCGAACCAAAATACCAAACGAAGCAGAAGGAGAAGGAGAAGGAGAAGAAGAAGAAGAGAGAGAGACGTAGATACATAACTTTTGGTTTCTCTCTTAGAGAGTTCGTGGAAGAAGATCTTCACTGTCTCCTACAATGCCTGTGAACAAGAGTTTATCGTCTCCGTCGGCTGAGATTCCCGATGACGAAGACCAACGAAGCGACCGATTTAACCCGGGAGATGAACAGGATCCAGAGGAAAAGGATGAGAATAAAGACGAGAAAGAGAAAGACGAAGGAGAAGAAGTGAAGCCTGACGAAGTAGAAGTAGAACAAGAACAAGAAGAAGAAGAGGAAGATGATGATGACGGCGATGCAGAGGAGGATGAAGAAGATGAAGAAGTAGCGGAAGAAGAAGAAGAAGAAGAAGAGAATGAAGAAGAGGAAGAAGGAGAAGAAGAAGAAGAAGGTAAAGTTTGTTTCTTTTGGGTTTCTATACTCTCGTGGAAACGTAAATTCACACTTATACGTGAGTTTGTGTGTGTGTGTGTGATTTTGTTCATTTGATTGATTTGATTCTCCTTTTTGTTTCAGATTCTAAGGAACAAAGTCCATCTTTGGTGTCAGGAGACCAATCAGAGTAACGATTTTTTTCATTTTCTCTTCTCTACTCTCTGTGATGGGTTCAATTTCTTAGTTTTAGCAAACAGTTTCTTTTCAAATTACATGTTTAAATTTCTCTGTTTGATTTTAGCTACCTGATGATACATTGTATAGCGCTTGCATGTTGTGTCGTATTGCTGCTCAAAAGTCAAAACCTTTTAGTTCTTGTGGTTAGACACTACAAAGTTTCTAGCTTGATTGATCTCTTGAGTATGATTTTGTCTTCCACTTTAACTTATAGCTTATCATGCTTCTGAGTTTCTGATTAGTGTAGCAATTTAGAAGTTCTTGTTAGAATCAGCTTTACTTTTCTCTTGAAAGAAGCTTGAGGGGTATTTGTTGTTTGATTGTGTCTGTGTTTTTTTTTCCTTGCAGGTTTATGGAGATTGATCTAGGGGAAATCCGTAAAGACGTGCAGTGTCCGATTTGCCTAGGTACTTAAATTTCTTCTTGAATATTCGTAATTCAAGTCAGATCGCTTTTTGTTAATCATACTTCATGAGAATGAAACTTATATCCTAAAGCTCTAATGTAGTTAATTTCTTCTGCCGGCATGAAATTGTTGCATCTTATAGATAATTTGCAGAGATTATGTGTTAACTTATCTCTATTGAGAGAAATTGTTACCAGCTTTCTCATTGTCCTGAAGACGCTCTATTTTTATGCTCCATTTGTACAGTATACTAAGTCTTGCTGATATGAGTTTCTTGGTTTCCTGTGTCCAGGAATCATAAAGAAAACAAGGACTGTAATGGAATGCCTTCACCGGTTCTGCCGGGAATGTATTGATAAGTCGATGAGATTGGGGTATGGCTCCATAACTTTTCTGGTCTTATCTATATGTTGTTCTGGTTTCTTTTCTTGCTTCAGTTCTATGCCACTTTCCATTTCATTCTCTTGGGAGCCATAGGTGTTGGCTTGTATGAAGCTTTGTTCTGAGTTTAAATTAACTGAAATTGCTAATATTGCAGGAACAACGAATGCCCTGCTTGCAGGAAACATTGTGCAAGCCGGCGTTCTCTAAGAGACGACCCTAAATTTGATGCTCTTATTGCAGCTTTGTTCACAAATATTGATAGTTATGAGGAAGAGGTAAATTCATCTTCATCAAAAAAATCCTGCTTTTTTTTTATTTCTGAGAGATAAGTGCTCTTAAATGCTTTTCCTTTTTCGTTCAGGAACTGGCTTTTCACGAAGATGAAAAGGCTCGTAATAAACAGGTCAGGCACCCGAGGCAATCTATGTTGTGGATAATGTTGTTGTTATGTACCTTATTTGACTGTTACCTGAACAACATTTTTTAAATATAGTTATGGCTTTTGTGTAGATTCAAGCATCTATTGCTCAAATATCACAACGACAATCTGAGGCTCTTGTGAAAAGACGATCTTTTGGTAAAGAGGCAGCAGTCCTAATGAGATCACAGCGTATTGCTAGTGGCTCCAGAAGAAGAAGGAACTGTAGAAACATGGAACAACAAAATGCATCAGAAGCCCATGATGATGATAATAACAACAATGGAAGAGACAAAGATTCATCTTCAGATGAGCGCGGTACAGAAGTCCGGCAGAGAAAACGAAGAAAACGGTCTACAAGTCGTTCAGCACAACACCCTTCTTCTTCAGGTGCAAACAACAACAACAATGGTAACTGCGCAGATAATGACACAGAAGCGAATAGAGACAGCAAAGCTCCCGGACTTGTGTGGAATCCGGAGATACTTGCTTGGGGAAAAGGTGGCACAAGGAGTAACACAAGGCATGGGAATAATACCCCAGGAGGTAGTAGTAAGAGTGTGAGGAATGCTCGCGTGAATAGACTTGTCGAATATCTACGCAACAGCCTAGATGGAAACAATGTTGAGGTACCAAAGAAAAAAGGCGATGATTCTCTTCTTCGTGGTGACCTGTGTATCAGATCGATTAAACTTACTCTCTTTCTCTGCAGGTGGATATTCATCTCAAGCTTGTCTCACTGGATACAAAATGTATACCAGATTTACCGCAGCCATATCTCTGTTGCCGACCCACTTTGCTTGTAAAACAACTTCGTGAAGTGAGTACTCTCTTTCTTAGCATCAGACTTTTCACTATAGAAAGTAGTTAAGTCTTCAATTTTCAGCTCATACATAGAAAGTTTGTAACATATATAAATGCAAAAGATCTTCAATATGATTCAATAGGAAAAGATGATTTCAATATCACATATGCTAATATACTTGTGTTCATTTAATTTTGAACAGTTTGTGGCACTTCAGATGCATTTGAAGACTGAAGAGGTTGAATTGTTGTTAACAAGAGGAGGAGGAGGAGAAGCTCAGGCAATAGAAAATCTTCCTGTAGCGACTTCAGCTTCAGCAGCGGCATCCAAAGATGATCTTTCTGGAGAGACTTCAGCGTCAGCAGTGGCATCCAAAGATGATCTTCCTGTAGCGACTTCAGCTTCAGCAGCAGCCTCCAAAGATGAGATGCAAAGTCTAGAAGACAATGAAACATTGTCGAAGCTCAAAGTTGATTTCATTTCAAGCCATGAACAACATTTGGTAGCGTCAATAATAATAATGATCCGTCTCTTTTTTATATATTCATTCTAATCTAAGTATGATTTCAATTTCCTTATTTGGTTTTTTTTCCTTCAGATCATAGCTTACCGGCCGAAGCAAACCGAGTGAAGAAACTTGGAGCCTGAAGAACGTGCCGTAGACAATGTAAAAATATAAAGAGATGGATCAGGATCGGGGGGGGGGGGGAGGGCTTGTTTATCAGTTTGCTAGATTTTATATACCTCAGTTGGTTTATGATTTTAGTTGTTTAAATTCTATGGGGTTTTACATTTTGTAACATATTTGTTTTTTTTTTCTTTACTCATTGTAGACGTTTGTTTAGAATTTACTAAGTTCTTATATGGAAAACTTCTTTTTCTTTCACTATGTATATCAGTCTGAGTCTCAAAACACAGGAAGATTTTGCTGTGGTTCAAGCGTTCTTGAACAGTAACTTCTGCTGCTGCTTAGTCTATTTACTTTTTATAAGCTACCTTATGTGAGTAGAAGCCATCATCATTGTTCTCCTCTCGATTCTTCTGATCACTCTAAGCTTCGGTGACTTTGGTTTTGTCGTCTCCTTGTTTGACCTGTGTTTAATTGATATGGAATTTTCAATTTTTAAACTCAGTGTAGGTAAAAACAAGAGAAGAGAAGAAGAAAATCAACTTCTGAAGTTGGATCAGAACTTACTTCTGAGGCAAAAAGGGATTGTTGAAGTTTGGCACTGGTCTGGCGTGAGGAATCATTGTCCTTCTCAGTTGTTTCAGAGCTCTCTCTTCCTTTACCTGACAAAGGTTAAGGTAAAATGCATTTATTATCATTCTATTTTCTTAGATACATATGTATTTGGCAGTAAATTTATAGAAATTTGTTCTACTATTATACCATTTTTGCGGCTTCAGTCTCTTCGCGATATCTCTTTTACATCATTTCCTTCTCTTTGATCTGGTTCCAGAGAATAAAGAACAAGTTAGTTGAGTGCAACAAAACTTGCTTTGAATTTGCTGAAACGGCATAGAGAAGCTTACTTTATGGTCAAATTAAATTCTTGAATTTCTGTGAGTGGCCTTCTTGCTTTCTCTGGAACAGGCATTGGATCTCTGAGTCAGGTGAGAATTCACACAAATCATTGCGACCTCTTAGAAAATGTTGAGGAAGCTGAAAACATGCTGACAAAAAAAAGGAGCAAAAGAACAGTCACTTACTCTTTAATCACTGGTTGTGCTCTGAAGACTCTTCTTTGAGCTTCTTCTCTTTCCATTCTAATCCTCTCTTCCATTTCTTTCCGCATTTCATCTTCATGCCTAGCTAGACTCTCTAACTGGAATGATTCTATTTTGGTGCATTGCTTAGGCTCTGGTTTTGGTGGGACCTGAGTTGGAACGTGGACAGTTATCAACTTTTTTTTTTGTAATGAAAACTGACTACAGAGGAAGGAACAGCAGAGGATTTGGATGCATACATATCCCAGAACAGCAGGGGATAGTCGGTTGTGTAAGGATATGGGGTTGCTTTTGGAATTCTGACCCTTTCATCCTCTATCTGCTTGTGTATGACTTCTCTCATTAACTTCTTCTCTTTGTCAGCACCTCGTTCCTGGATTTAATCATATCAAAGATCCTTCAGAAAAGTTCCTTATTGTATCTAATTTTGAGCTCAAAGAGTACTTCTGTCCTAAGAAGGAAAGGGCTCAGTGTAGTGTTTCTCAGTAGAGGCTTTCCGCAGCAAGAATCAGACTTCAAAGAGAGCTGCCAAGGAAAGGTTATGTTAAAGACACGGAAATTTCAAAGAAATAGAAACTTAGGACTTGTCGAATAGGTCTATTACAGAATTAGGCTGTGAAATCCTCGCGTCTGTCAGGAAGTGGAACTCTTGAGGTATGGTTACATGCTTCTTTGTGTTGAAAGATATTCCCATCTCTCCTTTACTTTCGAATATCTGGAATGATTGGGAGATAATTATGAATTAGACCTAGCGAGACGAATGAAGAACTTAAAAGGTAACATATTAAACCACTTGAATATGCTACCTTTCTGTTTAAAGATCTTGCCCTGAATTTTGGCACCTTTTGGAGTCCCTCTTGCTCAATTTCAGTTGAAGTTTTTGTATTAGAAGGTCGAGCTCTCAGTGTTGTTTGAAGCAAAGGGCTCTTTGGTTCGGTGAGATGAGGCCTCCAATCATTATGCTGTGGATCAAGAAAGTAAGAGATATCTCAGTTAGAGAAAAAATCAAGTGTTTTTTTGAATAAGACAACAGGAAAACAGACAAAAGCTCTATAACCTTAGACATTTCCGTCGAGACTACTAGAGATATCTCTGCATGCTGGCTAGCCCGTGCCATTGTTTCTAGATGGAACTCCTGCAACAGTATGACGTATTAATAGTCTCCCTCAGAAAATATTTTGGATGTGTTTGAATCTCCTCCAGATGAAAGTGGACTGATCAGTGTAGTTTACCTGAAATTCTGGAGGATGTGATGTACTTCTTTGTGGTAAAGGCAAAGTTGGAGCTGCTAAAATCTGTATCAAACAGAGAGGAAGCGCATGCTTAGTTTTGAGTTTTCTCATTTCTGTTGTTTCTGTAGTTACAGAGGGAAGCCACGCAGTACCTTCTTATTCAAAAGTCGAGCTTTAAACTTAGGCATCTCCTCCTCAAGCTCTGAAGTGCTTTTAACTCTTACAGGACAAACTCTCTGAGATGTCACAAACTCTGGTTCCTCCGGCCTTATCAATGTGATCGACCTAGGTTGGTTCTTATCAAATAAAAGATAAGAACAACTTAGAACTGAAACAAATAGAGGATACATAGGGAAGCCTCTTAAAAGGCACTTTGTATTTAGATCCAATACATACTAACCCACAAACTCTATGGGAAAAACTGAGCATTTATTTGCGATAACAACATTTCTATCCGGAGATTTAATGATTGCATTTGGACAAGACAGATCTGACATTGTAAGAATAGTGAAGAGGTCAGAATCCCAACACGACCCTAGTGGCTAAGCCTGGCTTCCACTCTCACTAGCAGTTCCGCTTTCACTACCGGTGTTTCTACTTCCACTGCTGCTACTACTTCCGCTACCACTACTTTCACCTCCGCTTTTACTGCTCTCACTTTCTCTACCGCTACTTGAACTCGAACTCTTCCGTTTCTCTTCTTTTGCTTCTGCGTTTACTTGAGCTCTAAGTGCTTCAGCTGCGTTAAGACCTTTGTAGGATTCGTCATCATTGATGTCTACAACCGCAATCTCATCATCTTCTATTTCAGCAGGATGCGGAAGACTAATGTCTATGTCAAGGCCACCAGTTTGAAACTCCTTCGTCGATGTAGCTTCTTCTCTTACTGGTTCTTGGCCATCATTATCATCATCAATGTTTACATCCTCTTCAGATTCATAGACAATATCGTTCGGAACAGATAAGTTTAGATCCTCTTCGTTTTCATGATCTGTAACAAGTAGACACACATACATAAATACATACAAAGACAATAATGTAAACCAAAGTTGTAATCTGTAATACCTAAGCTAACAGGATTGTTAATGTCAATCTCTGTCATCTTAACCTGCAAACATTCACAAAAAAAACTCAGTATTACTTGTCGAAAATAGGTATGAAAACATTGCGAAAGATCGAAAACAAAGCGACTTATATACCGTTTTAACCGTGTTTGCAACTGGAGGAACAACATTTGTTACTCTACCAGCTGATTCGCCGGGAACTCGTAAGTATTTCAAACGCTTAACAGCTCGGTGAAGCTTCTCCAATCGAAATTTTTCGCCATCAAAGAAGAGAATAGCATCTTTGTCTTTATCATTATGATTTTCTTCACTAACACCATCAAAGGTAACTTTGGGTTTATTAGGTTGATTGTTCTGAAACTCCAACTTAACCTTATTGTCTTTGCTCTTATGAAACGATCCCGGTTTGGAATAATCAATTGACGCCGGTTTAAACTCATCTAATTCAACAAGAGAAAATGAAAAACATAACTCAAGTTTCTAGAAATCGTTCGAAAGAATCAGAATTGAGAATCGAAATGGTTGTTTTTATACTTACATCGTAAAGTGCAGAATCTGGGAGAATTTGAGTGAGTGTTGTTGAGTAGTGATGGTCCTAATGTCATATTGTACCATCGATTAGGTTCTGGTGCGATGCTTGGCTCTTCGTTGTTATTGTCCATCTTGCTTTCTTCATCCAATTTCAATATTGAAACATAGAACAAAACTACTGATACCTTTGTTACAGTAAACTCAACAATTTCTCAAAGAACCAATTAGAAACCAATGTTCATTGAAACAAAGATCTCTCTCATCTTTGCAGAGAATCAAGAAAAAAGAAACAGATTCTCAAAAACAAAAGATGACCAAGAACACTTACAGAGAAGAGGAAGAAGAAGGTGAAAATTCTCAATACATTTTTCGATTCCTTTGCAAAACCATTTTCTATTGCTTTTAATCCAAAAGCTCAGATACATCCCTTGATCAATCATCTCTTATAACAAAGAATTTTTTTAATCTTTTCTTTTAAATAAAAACAAAAGTTAACAAATTACTAAAAACCCTTGTACTTACAAAATATTTACACACAAAACCTGATTTTAAAGCTTAATGGATAAAAGACAGCCCATTAACATCAAAACTAGTAAAAACAATCCAACAAAATTAAGCCATGAATGGTTGTAGATTTTGGAGTGGTTTTTAGTTTTAGTTTTTCATAAAATCTACTTTATAGCCAATCATGATTTTGTTAGTTTCTGTCAATTTTCAAAGAAAATCCAAAATCTATGTTTGAGTAGTTTTTCATTTTTTAACGTGACTTGACTTATTTATTTGCATTTTTAGTTTTTAATTTTATTTTTAATACAAATCTAAAAACCATAATCCAGAATCCAAAAACTAAAAGCTAAAAACTATAATCCAAAAACCAATGAAAAACTTGCAAACATTCATGACCTTAATCAAACCCAGCCCAAAAACAAAAAGAAAACAGATCTTAAAAAAAAAAAATCACACGACACTTTTTATTTTCTTTTTCTGGTTTCGAAACTGTTCGTCTTCTTCTCTGAATTCTTATTCATCCTTCCTTCTTCAATTAATTATGATTAGAGAAATCAATTATTAAGGTTAATTATGATTCATTAGGATATAATAATACATATATGGGAACTCTGAGATCAATTTCGGTAAGGATTTACAGATCCGAAATTGGATTTAGGGTTAATTTGAGATTTTTAATAGATTTTAAAGTCTATGGAACTAAACTGAATTTGGTGTTTGATTGTGTTGATAATGCAGTTTTTGCTCAAACCAAAACCCTTGAATACCGAAGCACCCATCTGCCTTCACCGGTAGAAGACATTTACATAGCATCAAGTGAAGAAGAAGAAGAAAACTCTTTGGCAACAGAAGAAAAAAAAAACAAAAAAAAAAATTCATTGTCTATATGATTGTGAAACTAATTAAATATAATTAATTATAATAATCAGAATTAATAAATAATAATTAAACCTAGGACAGTCAAAATTGAAATGTTAATTGTTAACTACAATAATTAAACATGAAGAAAAGGTTTATTCTTAAATTTTAAGCTTATTTGTTAATTTTAATGTTAATTATTAAATTTAAATGGTATTTTTTAATTTAAACGTAAATTTAAATTTTAATGTTTTTTGGCAAACAAATTTTAATGTTAATTAAATTTTAATGTTAATTGTTAATTTTAATGATTAAATTTAAATGTCATCTCCCCTCTCTTATTTCCTATAACAAAGGGTTCGTCTCGTTCTTGTTTAGAACCCTAATTTTTTGGGGATTTTAAATAGAAACACTGATTTGTGGTTGTTTCTTTATGTGTGTAGAGAATGCTAGATTTCGTGATTGGATTGCTCATTATAATGCTGTGTTTGATATTTCTTGGATCAAAGGAGATAGTTGTCTTCTGACTGCTTCTGGTGATCAAACTGTAAGTATTGATTTCAGAATTGTTGATTGATTGGATAGTGTGTGAGGATGATGAAGTTGTGGTGCTGACATTTATATATATGTTTGAATGTAGATTAAAGTATGGGATGTAGAGGAGAATAAGTGTACTGGTGTTCTTATTGGACATACAGGAACTGTGAAATCAATGTGTTCACATCCAACAAATTCTGGTTTGTGTCTTTGTAAATATCTCTTTTTTTTACTAATTTGATATATTTGGTTAAAGATGGCTCTAACTCTAGCTGTTTTTGTAGATCTTCTTGTCTCTGGTTCAAGAGATGGATGTTTTGCTTTGTGGGATTTAAGATGTAAATGTAGTTCTTACAAAGAGGAGTTTTGTATCAAGTAAGTCTTTTATAAACTTAGATGTGAAGATCTTTTTTTATTTTTTTTTACTTGAAACCATATTGATTAAGACTGGTCTTCACAACAGCTCTACTGGCATGGTTAAAAGAGCTCATCTATCTCCACTCTCAAAACGAATCAGACGTCGCAAGGTTTTACTCCTGCTCATTTGTGACTCTTTCCATTCTAATTTATTTATGCTATCTTCTTTGCTTATGGTTTCCTGTTTTCAGGCTGCTTCATCAAGCATTACCTCGGTGCTTTATCTCAAGGACGAGATCACCATTGCCACTGCTGGTGCACCAGATAATGTTTTATGATTTCAAAATCCATATATTGTATGTTTTATATTTCATGGAATGCAAAATAATTTTGGTTTTATAAATATAGTTTATAAATTGTAACAAAATTAATTATATTAAAAATAAATTATTTTTCAAAATATTAATTTTTATTCTTAAGAACCTCTAATGGGGTTCTACCATTGGAGAAAGAAAAAATTTAAAGTTCTTAATGGAGTTCTTAACTTTAAGTTATTCAAAATTTATATTAAAAATATTGGTAAAAACCCCATTAGGGGTTCTACCATTGGAGATGCTCTAAGATATAATTGGCCCGTTAAGTTTTCAATTTTTTTTTCTTTTTAAATTTATTTGGTTAAATCATGGAAATTCTAAAAATGATATATTTACTAGAAATATATCTGGGTGAAATTAATGTAGTAAATTATGCAATATAAATAGCTACTTCTAAAATTGGCTATTTTTAAATAAAATCACCGAAACTTTTTATTTATGGTAAATAATTTTAACAACTTCCAAAACTAAATATTTGTAATAAACTATTTACCGGTCCGTTCTTGAGTATAAGCAAGTCAAGTTTATGCTTGCGATCCTTTACATAATAACTATATTTTTGGCTGCTAAATTATGTTGCAGAGTTAGTAATTCACACTTTTTGGTGAGTAGTTTGAATCCCAGACATGAAAAAACTTAAGATTTTTTCTTTCGAATGCATTTTTAATAGGTCCACAATTTTTTTTTCTTATAATCCATAAGTTTTTTGTGCCGGTCCTGACTATTCGATGTGTAATATACAGTATCAAAGAGAGTGACTGTTAATTAGAGTTAAATAAAAATTTGAGGGAATAAAATTATTTTTTTAATAAATTTTTATTTTCATTAATAGAAGGTAATTTATATATAAATTTATACTACTTTACTGTAATAAGTCTAAGTTAGTGTAATTAGTATACATAAATACTTTATTGTGATAAGTTCAACTTTCCTCAGATTATTTTAATATGAAGAGATTATATGTGTCTTAAGTTCTCCTACCTAGCTAGGTTCATTCGATTTGTATTGTTTTTATTGGTATATATACGTATACGATGACCTAACCATTAACAAAACCAGAAATTAAGTTCATGATATTAACATGAATAATACTTATAAAACCCTATATATAAACCTTCTTATATATCAAATTAGTCCAAGAGTTTGTCTCATTCACATCAATTCGAAACTTCAAAGTTGAGAAATGGATAAACACACGAATAAATTAGTCGTGCTCTCACTACTACTTCTTCTCGTGATCGGAGATCACACTAGACTAATAATTCAGGTTCACTCGTACGTACCATTTTGTGCATACACATATGATTATTTTTCTTATTGTCTTGAGTTTCTCACGGGAAATTACTACAAACCCGATAAAAAATGTTGTGTCCATATTGTAAAACTCAACATAATTGCAAACCACAAAAAAGAGAATCCGAGGCTTTTATGTAATTGTATTGAGATGATGACTAAAGGTTATACGCCTCCAATGCTGGCTGATAAGATCCAACAGCTTCCTCTTCTTTGCAATACACATCTCAGCTTTCCTATCTCTTCTAGCATGGACTGCTCCACGTAAGTATATAAATGCAAATTATTATTTAAATGGAAAGAAAAATACAGAAAATTATAGATAGTATGATTAGTTTGGGTTTTGACTTGAGGATCATTCGGTTATAAGACAATTTTATATAAACGTATTTGTTTGAATTATGCATTCTTTTGAACTGGTCAAAAACCATTATTAATATATTATGTGTTTCATTTGATTATTCTTTATGCAGGGTTTAAAGTGTGGAGGTTGAGTGGCCAATTTGTTTTGGAAGGTTTTTATACAAAAACGGATCTAGTATACCTATGAATATATATATTTTTTGGCCCATTTTTTTCAGTTTTTGTGTGTTTTGGTTTAGAAAATGTAGCAACCAAATTAAGATAGGTTGGTGTAATTTTGTTTTAGTTTCTAAAATTTTAAGTTTTGAATTTTGATTTAGATTTTTTTGGGGTTCGATATTTGATTTAAAAATAATGAACACATTTTAATTTTTAAGTAATAAAAGCTTACTCCATTGCTTTCGAATGATATGTTCTTTTTGTTTATTTATTAAATCATAGCAATAAATCAAGTTTTTTGTTAACGAATCAAGTTTGGGAAACTTAAAATCCGATAGAAGTATGATTTGATTACTACTAATGTTCGAAGATAAAGCTATACATGTCATGCGTCTCTTTGTTGCAAAGTTTCCTCTAAACCTATCCTTGAGTCCTGACCATTAATTATTTACTTAATTTTTAGATCGATAACACATGCAAATAAGTCTAGAAATAAAAATAAATTACACGGAAACCGTGACTCAATATACCTATGAACGCCAGCTCCTACTCAATTGCATGAACCTCTCTTATGTTCTTTCGCCACGAACTCTTCTCCTTTGTTTTATTCTTCACTCTACATCATCAATTTTTCCCTTTAAATGACTTATAATGACTAATCATTTCAACCCTCATAATGATTAAAACAAAAATTATGAACTAAACTATTAACCTAAAATCTGAAACAAATGTTAGCATTACAAAAAATAAAATGATTAGTCGCTTAATAGTTTTTTTTTTTTTGGTAAAGAAGTGAAAACCAAAAACTATTAGCTTAATAGTCTTTTTTTTTTTTTTTTTTTTACTTCTTTATCAAAAAGAAAATAGTATAAGCGACTAATCATTTCGTTTAATATTATGTTAACACTTTTTTCATGTTTAAATTTATTCGTCAAAACTGTGTTTAAGCCAAGACCAATTAATCTTGTTCATTGATCCATAGTCAACAGAGAGAAAAAATTGCTCCATTTTCCAATATGTTGTTTAAGATATTTCTTGGTTTTATTTAATTTTTAAACATATATTTATAATATAATTATCTTTGATCATTTATAAATATTTTATTATATTTTTATTATTGGGTAAATTATTCTTAGTTAAATATTGAGTATTTTTAAAATAGAAAAAAATGACCCAAAACTACTTTCATCATAAGAAAAATACTACGAATTTGATTAATAACACAAAACAATACAAATCTATTATCTAGTAACACGATATACAATAATAAGAATGAAAAATGAACTTTTCATACCATTGTTTTCTATAGTTTTTTCTAGCTCTGGGCATTCGGTGAATACGGTTCGGTTCGGGTCGGAATTTCGGAAGTTCGGGTTGTTCGGGTTGAAGAAAATACTTCCGATTTGAACCGAACAGAAAATTCGGGTCGGTTCAGTGTAAATTATTTCGGTTCGGTTCGGTTTAAAGTATAAAATTTATCACCGAAATTGAACCGAAATTTTAATACTTCGGTTTGTTCGGCACATAAATAAGCCCATACCAAACCATATTTACATGTCTAAATAAATTAACGTGTTTACAAACCCATTAAGAAGCCCATTTAACAAGCATAATGAGAAAAAGAATTAGGTCTCGCATTGAAACACCCAACGCGGCGGAGGATATAGTGGCCGATGAAGTTACGGCTCCGTTTCATAGATTTCTTCATCTCCACTGGTGCTAACCACTCCATTGATTTGTCGGTAGCAAAGATAAGTTGGTCACTTAGAAATCGGTGACGTTAAAAGTTGTGTTCGTCACAGATTCTCTCTCTCTCTAAGAAGAAAGAAGAAGAAGAAGAAGAAGAAGAAGAAGAAGAAAAAGAAGAAAAAATTGAAGAAGAAGAAGAAAGATTGAAGAATAAGAAGATGAAGAAGAATAAGAAGATGAAGGATTGAAGAAGAAGATGATGATGAAAGGTTGAACAAAAAGAATCTACCACTAATAAAAGGAAGGTTTTGAGGCTCCTAGAAGCCTCCACCTCAGCAAAAATAAACTTCTCTAACAAACTGCCACATCAGCTTGAAACAAATCCCTCAAAAATATCCTACGTCGAACATCAACGCTTTTTCTTTCCCCTAAATATAAAACAGAAACGCAAGCTAATCTAAAGAAGGCAAAACGTTGTCACTTCTTTCACAGAATTAATATCATCTCCTTCTTACGATATTGACTTCTCATTTTCCAAAGGGTATTCTATAACTCAGATCTGAAGTAACGAATTCATTAGAATCCGAAGTTAGTAGAGATTCTACCATCTAAATAATAAGGTAACAATGGAGGAATAATCACGTTGAGGGGATTTGGCACCATTGTGGTTGAGTTTGGAAGCAACATCAAAGAAGGAGAGAAAGTTATGTCTCCTCTGCAACCACGCTTCGATCAATAAGCCAAAGGACTGCAACCCTCAAATCCTGACTGCCCTTGGAACCCTAGCTTCCATCTCTGTGTTCAACTAATTCTCGCTCACATATGAAGGCGACGACATGGATTTGCTTTAGGATTTCAATCTCTCTTCCACCAAGGTACTATTATGGTTCTGATTTGTGCTACCTGGAAATAATTTGAGAAGAATCAGTTACCTACACATTCTGGTGAGCATTGAAAGATTAGGGCCTGTTGAGAAAGAAAAAAAAATATCATGAAGTGATCGTAATGGAAAAACATTACATATATACGATTACCGCCACACTCACTTTTTGATGCATTGGTTTAATCAAATCTATGATTTTTCAAGTAGTCTACTGCTTCAAATTATTTACAAACCACCGTTGCAGGATGTAGGAGCCATAGCAAATAGCAGATGAGTAAGTCTGATCGTGATGTTGATAAAATCAAAAAGTCAATACATTTCAAGAATAGTAATGTTGATTCATGTATCACATCGCTTTGTAATACGCAAGTACATAAATATTATTCTAAATAAATCTTTAACCCCAGCCATTAAAATTGAAAGTCACCCGACTTAATAGTGTCCATAGTTCTTCATAAACGTTTGCTAACATGACAAAGATTTTGGTGTTTCATGTTTGCTTTTGAAGGAACATGAGGAAGGGTAAAGAAAGAAGTTTACTGATGATGCAGTCATACAAATAAAGGATATTTAAGGATGCTTACATGTTGCTAGATGACACTTTTAGTTGGAGTAAGTTTTTATTATAATGAGTCTTTTCAAACACCAATTGTCATGTTCTTATATGTGTCAACTAAATTTAGATAAGTTATCTTTGGTGATTTTCGTCCTTAATTGGGGAACTATATCATGCACCAGGAAGCAGACAATGAAAGAGGAGATCTTGATAGGGAATAAATTTCCACTTTTTGTAGTTATCGAATCGATAGAGGGTTATCTTCTCCACTCCACCTGTTACTCATCCCTGTTAAAATATGCTTCATGTTTGTGTAGGTTTACTCCTTGGCACCTACTTTTTCAACAGCTAACGCTGGCAGAGCACTGATAGAAAGAGATTTTCTATAAGATACACCAAGGTAAGAAATATATATAGAAGCATAAAGTGCGTATACTCTCACTCAAGAGATTAGTTATTTTGCTAAAGTTTATACGGTTATTCTCTTTTGGTAGTTGATTGTTCTGCTATGAATTTTGTATATGCAAGGGCTAAAGAACAGTTAGATGCATGTTTGTTCATTTTAATACAGTATGTCAAAGAATACTATGGACATTATTAAAATACCGAGAGAATTAACACACTAACAAGTGCTGCATTTCTTGACTTAGGAATCTGTTTACTAATAGAAAGAAAAAACTGCCATGCGACACGGACAGCTGTGGCGTAGCCATTATTGGTGCCTTCGTTGTGTCATTACAATTAAATAGACAAGAATTTAGCATGTCGATGTTCAACACACTCATGAGGCAAACAGAAGATACTAACTTGAAGGGTTTTTTTTTTAATTGTTAGCTCATTGTTCATCTTGTGCATTTTACAGAGG
Organism: Barbarea vulgaris; assembly: GCA_963667165.1. NCBI lineage: Eukaryota > Viridiplantae > Streptophyta > Magnoliopsida > Brassicales > Brassicaceae > Barbarea > Barbarea vulgaris. The sequence continues at coordinate 3,034,141 of OY763891.1, forward strand.
AAGAAGAAAATTCCAAGGAAAATGATCACTGGTTCTCAGTTCCTCCAGCCTACTTGGACAAAGTAATAATTACTTCTAATGATTTTCGGAGAGGTAACTGTATCAACTGCAGTGTCTGCAGGTGCATGAATAGGTTTTCTTTGTTTAAGGATTAGAAAATAACAGACGTGGACACAACAGTCTCCAACTTTACATAAATTTTGACAAAAAAGACTGCCTTATTTCTCGCATGTCTACGTTTTCACTCCAGGGAACGAATCAGACGTGAATGGCACAAAGGAAAAGGTTTGAAGCTGCAGGTCTTATAGAAAGAATTAGCAGTAGAGTAGAGCTTATGATTTTAAGGAACGTATGTTGGTCCTTCCTGTTAATATTTTCAAACATTTTGGACTACTATAAACAAATAAATAAATAAAACACTTTGGACCTCCGTTCAAATACATTTTCCTAAATTTCTAAGACATAAGATCAATCTATTTGACTTTACGTTGCCATGAAATAAATCTCTTTCGCATCCTAATTACCCGTTCTTCTACCAAAACCCGTGCGTAATAGCAAGTAAGACCCATTGTATATTTTGCTTTCAGTATTTCTAAAATTTTCATTCCACTTTGACATTAATAGAAAATTTAAAATATTAATTTTCCTAATGCATTAGGAGAATAACCATATGATGCACTTGAATATGGAGAAGAAGTTTTGGACAGTTCTATATTTTATTTCTCTATATACTTTTCCAAGAAAATTGTTGAAATGGTGGGAACATTAGCCATAAGTTATGTGATAGGAAAATAAAACTGATGGAGAAAAGGGGCAACATAAATGAGAAACACATGAAATTCTGACTTTTCCTGGTTGTGTTTAAGCCAAGGAAATTGACATATTGTCGCTGTAAATTATAGTAACACTACAGTCAAGGAAAACAAACCAAAATATGGTACTATACGAAACCTTTAGCTCGACTTAACATGAGCAAATCAATGAAAAAGAGTTTCCGGAGACAAAAGAAAATGCAAAAACATATGCAAACAATTATATTGAATTTATTGTTTGCAATGCAAAAACACAAGCTATTAACAAGCAAGTTTGAAACAAGTTAGCTTCTATTCACAAAATGGAAATCAACAATATGAGAAAGACATGGAGAAATAGTTTGCCACAACATAAAATTTTCGGCTAAACTCAAATCCTTGATTGGTTTTTCTCACTTTTCCAACTTTAAAGAAAAAAAAACCTACAAACAGTTTAAAGCTAAAAAAGGTGAAGCACTTACTTGTAAAAATGTATTTTCGAGTTGAATAAATTTAACATTTGATTTATAAAAAAATTATATTAAATATATTTAAAAATAATTGGTGATAAATTAGCAAATGAGTAATTGAACATATATGTTGCAAATTTATGCTGAATATTTCACATAAATATTTTCTAAATATTAAACAAGTCAAGCTTTTAAGTTAAGGAGATCAACTTATCATTTATCTATTTTTATATCTGATGAACATATAGTTGATTCTCCCCCCCCCCCCCGCCCCTCTTCCTTACCATATGAAGTATTTGTGAAATAACTACGATGAGAAGTCCATATAATCACAAACAAAATCATGAATCATCTTCTTCAAACTAAAATAGCAAACAAATATATTAATAACATACCCGGGCGTAGCCCGGGATATACCCTAGTCGTGGATAAAAAGATTGAAAGAGGATTGGAGATAGAGTAAAATAAATTTACAGATCTAAAGTTTAGATTTAAACAAATTGTTCGGGTTAAATCGGTTTTCGGTTTAAAACCGAACCGAACCGAGATCCGAATCTTCTTTTACACATCAGCCGATCGGTTTATACTCTAAAACTGAAGTCAAACCGAATTAACAAAACTTCGGTTCAGTCCAATTCGGCGGGTTCGGTTCGGTATTAACGCCCAGGGCTAGTTTTTTCAAAAACTGCCACACATTAGACCACAGTATTACAACGTTACCCATTCAAAACATTAATATTTTTTTCAAATAATTATAAAACGTCTTGAATATTTCAATGATCATCTCTCAATTCTCTTACCATTTCACAGTATATGTACATGTATATACACTAACGCGTATATATAGAAGACAATAAGGTGTAGCTATCATTTTATCTTTCACACTTATCTCTTCAATCAAAAAAAAAAAGTACAAAAAAAAAACTCTCATGGACGTCGAACAACACAAATCCGGCCACCACATCGGTAGACCAACGGTGGATATTCCACCGAGAAAGCTTCTTTCTTCCGCCAAGTCTCCGTCGTCGGCTTCAAGTCCTCGTCGCTACAACCATAAAGATGATCAGAAAGACTATTGTTACGACTCTGACTCCGACGATCCTTACGCCGGAGATCATTTCCGGATGTACGAATTCAAGATCCGACGGTGTACACGTAGCCGTAGCCACGATTGGACTGACTGTCCTTTCTCTCATCCCGGCGAAAAGGCTCGTCGCCGTGACCCTCGCCGGTATCACTACACCGGCGATATCTGCCCTGAGTTTCAACACGGCGGCGATTGTAGCCGTGGCGATAAATGTAGCTTCGCTCACGGTGTTTTCGAGTGTTGGCTTCATCCGAGTCGTTACCGTACAGAAGCTTGTAAAGACGGTAAGCATTGTAGAAGAAAAGTATGTTTCTTTGCTCACTCTCCACGTCAGCTTAGAGTTCTTCCTCCGCCGCCGCCGCCGCAGCCGGAGGATTTCATCTCCGTTGGATCGCCGGCGTCGGTGTTAAGTAATAAGATTAATAATCGGTGTTGTTTGTTTTGTTCTTATTCTCCGACGAGCTCGTTCTTGAATTTATCAAGATCACCGTCGTTGTCTCCTCCTTTGTCTCCGGCTAATAAAGCCGCCGCGTTTTCACGGCTGAGCCGTCATCACTCCACCGCCGCAGCTGGATACAAGGAAGTAGTACTAAACGATCTGATTAGTTCTATAGGTTCCTTTAGTCTCACGGAAGCTCTTGCGGTTTCTTCGTCGTCTCCGATCACTATGCCGGTTTCCACGGCGGCAGCGATTCTTGCCTCATCAAATCTAAGCAACTACCATCATCGTCTTCCGCCGTGGCTTGAGATCGGAGACAGAGATCAACTACAACAGAGTAGTTCTGAACAATTTGCTCTTTCACCTTCTTCTACTCCAAGTTATCTCCATGGCCATCTTCAACCGCCGCCGCCGCTGAGCTTCTTCAGCGATGAATTCACACCACGTGGAGGCCGGTTAAGCGATTTCACGGCGTCTGCAACTGCGGTGGCGGAAGCTAGGGATAAGAATAGCTTTGAAGTCGGTTCTAGTGGCGATCTTGATCTTGGATGGGTGAACGATCTCTTGACATAATCAATGTGATCGGGGAAATTTTCCGATGATATGGAATATACGGCGGCGGAGTCCCGTCGTGGAACCATTGTTTATTGAATATTGTTAATTTTTTTTACGATTATTTTCCATGAGAGCTAATTAAGAAGAGTCTGTACTATGTCGTGTTTTTAAAAAAAAAAAATCTAAGTTAATATTTTTAAATAAGAGTCCATAATTTCTATTGATGATCTCTTGGAACTTGTAATATCTACAATATTGGGACCGAATTTCTATGTAATGTTTACTTCAAAATATTCTGTTTAATAAAATAAAGATGTTGTAATTAACAGCTCCCATATATACATTGATATCCAATAACAACACATTATAAGAAGTATATATGCTTTATAAATGGTAGTTATGCTATTGAGAAAGTTAATTGTTTTTTTTTTTTTTTTTTTTTGTTAACCAGAAAGTTAATTGTTAACATTGTAAATTTAATATCATAGTTCGCTCGAGTATAATACATAGTGGAAAATAACGTTTGTTGGTAGTAAAACCAAAATAAAAGAAAACGTTATTATTGTTAGGTTTGGTTTGGTTTGGCGATTGAGGAGCATGTATACTATTAGTATTACTACAAAATCTATAATCTACAGTTTTATGGCACTAGAATTAAAAATAATATCCGAATACTATATTTTCCCCACTCCGAGAGCACTTTGTTTCCTAGGAGACATACTTATATGAACGACAGCTGTATATGCAAAGAGGTGTTCATTACTGATATAAAAACACGATATATATACATAATTTACGTACATACCCAATACATCTCTACACTATTATTTAAGCAATGTTAAAAGCACTTAAACCTTAAGTTATGTGTTATATTACGAAATATGCCATTACAAAATAAATATTTACTTAGCAAATGTAAATATATCATTAGGGTAAATTAGTCAAAAAAAAAAGATAGACTGAAACAAAAAAACACGCGGATCCTTTTAAGATCCACCGGGTCAATATTTTTTGATCCGTTGCATAAATTCTTTTAAACATCTTCGATTGCTCTGACTAGAAACCCTGAACATCGCTTTATGAAAATGCTGAAACTGAAGAAAACCTGTAATGACAAGAGTATTCACAATGGCATGGGTCTCAATCTTTACTACAACTTGGTTTCACTCTCTTTCTTCAGTTTATTTTTCTTTTGTTTGCGATTATTTTTCTTATCTTTGTTTTTTTTTTTTTTTTTTTTATATAAGATTATTGCAGAATTTGGAGATTTAATTGGAATTTTGAAACTGCTTTATGCCGTTGTTTTTAAAAGTTGAATATAATGGTTCAATCGAAATTGATCTTTAGTAATTGATCATTGATCTTTGTATTGGATTAGAATTTTAATTTTTTTTCTGGAAAATCAAATGAAATTCAGTGGTTGTATTAGTCACAGAGTGAATTACAGAATTTGGAGATGTGATAGGAATTTTGGAACTGTTTTAAGCCATTGTTATTAAAACCTGAACTTCTTAGAGTTTTGATTTGTGGACTTGCATGTTGAAATTTGTCAACGCTTGAGAAAGAGAGGAAATGAGATTATGTTGGGAAGACTGTTCAGGTAATTAGGAAACAAGTTTGATATACGTACACCATGTGTTTGATGAAATTCCCCTGAGCGAGAGATGGAGATTGTAGGTTGTGAAATCATATCATTGATGCTATTATTGAAAGTCTTCGCTGTTATTTTATTAGGAAAAAGAAAGTTCACACCATCAGAATGTAGATTTGATCTTGGAGAGAGCATCACGCTTGACAGAGATTCTACATGTAAGCATAATTGGTGTTTGATTGAATCTATCCTAATACATCTTTTTTTGAATCAGGAACATGCTTTGAATCTTTAAAGCACTGGTGATGTAAGCTTACCAATAACCTGAGGGTCGTTTAAGGGATGATATATATTTTATATAGAAATTTTTCCTTTTAAGGAGTTTCAAAGGTCAGCTGCAAATTTTGCATCGGTTCATCAGATTGGGGAAGGTGGTTTTCGAACTGTTTAATGGAAAGCTTGAATGCTTGATGGTGGAACTGTTGGTGCTATCAAGCGTGCAAGAAAGGTAGTAATTATATTCTTTTTTCTTGGAAATATGTGAATGAGAGATTGAAATTCCTTAAGAATGGTTCGGAGAAAAAATGATCTATAACTTAAAGTTATGTGGCAGAACGTCTATGACATGTGAAATTGCTTTGACTGGAAATTTGGAACCGCGAAAAGCCACTGGTATTAAAAACTCAAGCTTCTTATGCTGTGATTTTGTAGTAATTAAAACCTTAAGAGTTAAGAGAGGCCATAAGCATTATTGATGTTCAGCTTAGAGGCTACATGTATTCAAAAGCCAATGTTATTAAAAACTACAGCTATATATTTTGCTCACTTGACGTACCATGATTATTTTTTCCGTGATTAGGAAAACGTAGCAAATTTCGTAGAGACTACACGTATTAAAGAGCTTCAAGATGAGAACTTCACTGTTCAAGTATGTATTTGTAAAACCAATCTATATGATTTTCATTTTTTGATTGCAATTAATCTATTCACAGCCAACTGAGGATTGTGTTGTGCAGACATTGAAGAGGCTACAAGACAAGATTCATGGACATGTGAGTACCTATTTCTGTTAGACCTTCTGGTTCTTAATTAGGTGTGGCGTATGTTTAAGTCCTTGATGTCTCACACCCTTCTCTCAGGTACTAAACCAATTATTATGCCTACTGAAAACCACCGGGAAGACTATACATATACGAATTGCTATAGCTCTTGCATATCTTTGTGACCCTAAAGATGGAAAATTAATTATAACATTGGTAATCTTATCTTATTTTGTCGGTTTACATTTCATGATCAATATATGTATTAACATTGCATGAGTATAGCTTTTTGTTTGAGCATCTCTATTTCTCATGTATCAAGCAGCAGAGATATAGTTCAAGCACTTTATACGAATTGGCTAAAAAAGCTACATCTTTGCACCAGAGGATTCAGCTCTTTCCTCACTCACCCAACATGTAAATAATCTTCATTTCTTCTTTTCAAGTACCAAATCATGAGAATGAAAGTATTTTGTTTAAAGGACACTAACATGTGAATATTTGTGATGCAGAGTGCTACTAATGATATCAAGGGAAAGAACATAGCGAGTAAGATCATGAGAACCAAATCCGCTTTCAATGAGAAAGAGAAGTATCAGTTTGAGGAGACCTTAGGGCATCATCTCAATTAGAGGTTATTGTGATAAGATCTTTACATGTAAATGTCAAGATTGAGTGACTATTTGTCCTTAAAGAATTTTCAGGCTCTGGAAACTGTTGCTTGATCCATGTCAGTCTTGTGCCTCTGTTGAATGTTGTTGGTGAAAAGGCAAGTTTCTTGAGTCTTTTGATATTTCTTGCCCGTATATCACAAAGCTGCAACCCAAGCATTCATCAATGAGATTTCTGGAAACAAGGGTTTGAGCAATTTAACTGGCATAAGAATTAACACAACCACAGGAAAATTCATGTCACTGTGAAAAGAAGAGCAATTTGATAATGGTGAAAAACATGCAGAGAGAAATCCCGAATCAAGATAAAGGAAATTTTTAAATGGAAAATATTTATATATCTATTATTTTTTATGGAAACTCCTCTAAGTTTCATGTATAAATATGATTTTTGTGATCCACAGTTTTGACTAAAAATGTATAAGCAAAGCAATACTCAAGATCAAAGGATTTCAAAAATATTTAGGACCAAATAAGTAAAATTTTAAAAACTTTGACTTTTTCAAATTTGTTTTCATAGGAGTAAACCATTAATCTCCCTTTTCCTATTATAAATGAAATCATATGATGAGATTTCAATTGTTATTAATTTTTTTGTGTTTAAAATTTGAAATAAAAATAAAAGCGAACCAATCAAACGGTGAGAAAAATTAAGGTTTTTGTTTGGGTACAAAATCCATATTTCTCATTTACACAAGAATTTAAATCTACAATTCTTGAAGTACAATAGATAGTTAAACTGAACGCGCAAATTACTCACAACCCATATGTAATAATAATAAATAAAATACTAAAATCATAAAATAAATATAATCTAAAACACTAATAATAATCTACAATTATATATAAATTAATGAAATATAAAGCATACATTTCCCCGCGCTGTGCAGCGCGGGTTGTTATCTAGTACGTGTGTGTATATGTACATGTGATCATGTGCATGAATATACATAAATCTTATTATACTAAATCACAAGTCGCTTTAACAAAAACTGCAACATTTTAGGCTTGACACGTTAGCATTTGCATATGTGTCATTTTCACAAATTTTCTAGGTAATTTAAACATTTTTTAAAAAAACTTCCACAAAATCTTTATTTTTTCAGATTTTTTTTTGTTTAAATTTTTTTTTCCTTTTTATTAGGGATTTTTAACTCCCACATCCCCACGATCTTCATTGCATCTCTTTTTATACACGCTTAGAAACTTATTATTTTCAGAATCTTCAGTTTTTTTTAGTTTTTAATTTTATTCTTCATCTATCTCTGTGTTTTTTTCATCAAGCATCCAAATTTTTTTCTACCTTTTATAGCTTGCAACGAGCTCTTGTTCCTCAGAAATCATATAAAGATGAAAGGTATGTTCTTCTACTTTCTGTCATGTGTTTTATTTTTTTTTGCTTTGTGTCCCCTGTAACTATACTTATTTTTTTGGTTAAAAAGTATTTATTTCTCTTTTATTCATAATTTTATTTTTTTAAAGAAGAAAAAATTGTTTATGATGTGTGTAGAACCAATACAGATAGCATATAGCATCTCATCCATAGATACAAATAAATTTAGTATTGTTTGGTTGGCAAAAATCTAAGTCAACAAATTATTTTTTATATTATGAATTTTAATGATATTACTTGAAACTTTTAAATTATATCATGAATTTGTGCCGTGCATAGCACGGGTTCAATACTAGTAGATAAACATAATAGCAAATATACAAAAGTAAACTGTGTCGGGGTGTGGAGGTGTCACGTGGACCGCATGACCCACCAAGAGTTAGTTCCCATTCTCCACTCCATGGGTCGATCAGTCCTTTAGATTGTCTCCATGGAGACATATTTCACTATCATGCAATATATCATTTACATATGTAATTTTTGGAGAAAGGACGAGTGGGCCAATAACACCATAAAATGGACCCTAATAAGCTTGGATTTAAATACTATAGGTACATGGAACTCTTAACCATTTACTTCTTGTTGAAGAGTTTGGTGCATGCATGTACTTAACTTCCCATCTTTTTCGTGAATTTTATTTTTCTTTTGGAGTGTTCACTCTTGATGTGTGAGGACCACGGTTGATAAAATAATACAATGCCATGAAAGTAAAAAAAAAAAAAAAAAAGTAATAGAATTATATTTTTAGTATATGTGAAAATTTGTTTACATAAGTTAATTATACAAGATTTTCAATATTTCAACGATATATATAATATAGCAAAATTATAGTTTTAAAAACACAAATTACATTAACATCTCATATTTGGTGCATGTACACTTAACTTCTCATATTTTTCTTGATTTTTCTTTTGGAGTGTTCACTCTGAGGACCACGGTAGATGAATAATACAATGCGCAGTAAAAAAGTCAATTGAGATAAAAGTTGTGGACTAAATTAACAAATACTAATCACGCTTCTAAAACGTTTAAGACATCTAGAATCCTACACTTCATCGCTCTATATATATATATATATATATTATTTTTTTTGTTAAAATTTGAAATCGCTCTATATATACATATACATTTATAATTAGTTGGAAATATCACTATTTTTCTATCAATTGTGCTTGTCGAATCATGCATTCAATCCACCTGGTCTATAAGACTTATCAACATTTCATCTGTTGCAGATATATCTATATACATCCGTTTCAGTGACTGCCCTGATTAAAGATGAGTTCATTTCTGTTGTCACGACTTGAAGCAAATAAACTGCTTTTTACTTCTTCTTTTTTTTTTTTTTTTTTTTTTTGAAAATGTTTTTTATCCTCTATTATTCCTTCTTTAAGAGCATGCAAGATTAGATTGTGTCGGCATTTTTCCAAAGCTTCACTAAAAGCCGACACTTCTTTGATTTTTGATCTGCTTGATATCTTTCAAGTAAGTGTGAGTTGTAAGGGAGCCCAAATACTTAACATGTATTGCTTAATGGAAACAAAGGCCCACTCATGAAGAATTGAAGACCACCTAATTGACACCGCATTGCAATTCTCACAAGAGAAAATGGTCTAAATTATACCTTTTTCAAAGTATAATTTGTGAAATTGGTCTTTTGTAGTCATTTGGTAAATAAGTACTTTTACATGTTAGATACCATAGTTGTCTTTAATTCTAATTTATTTAAAAAAATAAATTAGGAAATAAGAAAGTAGAGATGTATTCAATTTTGATTTATTATTTAATTAATATAAAATACTTATATATAAATTGTCACGATCCATAATAAAATTGAAAGAAATTCTCTAAAAGTGGTTCAACTAATTTAAATTCATTCATAAAATAAAAAGAAAATACAATATGTGTGTTTCCTTAATCTTCTTATATCAACAGATGCTCGTATAGCTTTTCACTTAGTATTCATTTGTTTTGTTCATCATAATTGAAATTAAAAAAATTTCTCATTATTTATAAAAATGATCATTGATCAATTTCGAGATATATATATATATATATATCATAATAAATTGTTTCCTTTTTGTAGTCTATAAACTTCATTAAAATTTGTTTTTATAGCTTTTCAAACATTATTTTAACCTTTCTAATAGTTATTAATTTTTATATATAGTATATTTTTATGGCTTTTTCATTTTATTTCATTTTACCAAGTTTCAAACAACACATATCAAATTGTAAATTTATTATAAAATAAGTTGTTTTCTTATTTCCATAAGAATTTTATTTTCTTTTGCAAACAACTATTCCATGATTTTCTATCATATGTAGTAGTGTATTTTTATTCTATTTCTTGTAATCATTAGAAAATTATCATTATTTCCATTGACTTGAATATTATTTTTTCTTATACTTTTGTGATAAATATTTTTATGTTATTAGTCATCTCAAGTTTTTATAATTATATTTTTAAGATTTATCGTTTAGTTATACTTTAAAATGGTATATTAATTGAAAATAAATATTTACATGAATTTAATCTCAAAATTAATTATCTTGAAGTGATTAATTATGGGGTCCATATTATTATATTTGATGTTGATGTAGACACCTTAAGAAGACAGAAAATTCTGTTATTCGTATAGCAGAATTTATCTTCTTTATCATGTTTATTTATCAGCAGCATACAATATATTTCTTGAAAAGTTTATAGCATGAAATATTTAATTGTTTCAATAAATATAGCAAATGGAATAACTTAAAATAAAATAAAAGTGAATCAAATAATAAAGGAAGCATTAGCATTAAATGAAATATTGTGGCTTTTTAAAAGCTTCTCTTCTCAATAAGAGTATAATCTACTATTTCTGTAATGAAACTTTCAAACTAAACTACCTACAATTTTAACTTTATAATTTTTTTACTAAATTTCTCTTCGGATCATTAATATTAATATATCTAATCCGTTATGCTTATTTACTAAAAATGATGGTTTTGAAAATTCTATCTAATATATCTGATAGATCTTAAACATATATTAGTATATATAATCTTTTGTTACATCTCACACTTTCTTACGCAATGTCACATATATATATATTTGGTAATTTGCACAAAAGATGTACACCTTAATTTGAATTTTCCAACATATTTTCGTTCTATATGTATTTATTTTTTCGTTTAACACTTGTACTATATTTATTATATTATTATATATCTACAATGTAGGAACATTGACATCTGAGGATAAAAGTAATATATGATTCAAATGGGTAATTTTAAGTTATTATCCATAATTTTGAAACCATCCAAGAGTTTAAAATAATTGGATTATGTATAAAAGAGTCTGAAGGTTATGATGTTGATGCTGCATTGCTGAATTTTTGTACCATCCAAGTGTTTCATGTACTTATATGTTCTCATCAAAAGTATAATATTTCATTCAATTATTAACTAAATCTAAAAATACATATTTTCTTAATAAACTTTCAAAATTATCTACCTATCTACAATTAGATTCAAACAAATTCACAATACATATTTCAAATAGAATGAGAACGAAAACTACATCCAAACAAATCTACAATATGATTTACTTACCCCTTAGTAGTTTACTTCAAGCTTACTCTTCACCATGACACAACTCTACTAATAAAAATTAGATCTAATTAACTATCTAATTAAAATTATGATTGGTTAAATGCTATCAGAAATTTTATTTTCTCTATGGATTAATTTTTTATTTGTTGATCAATGAAAATGATCACATTATTAAAAAAATTTGGTGATTAAACCAATACTTAAGGTGATAAACATAAAATAATTTTATTTTTATAAATATTTTTTTGGTTTTTTATTGAAGAGATTTTATATTAATATTTTGAATATTTATCTAGTCATTTACTTGTGAAAATTACATTTTATCGTAGTATTTCAGAAATAGTAATTACTAAATAAAACATCTACATTTGAATGTTTATTAATTAATAAAATTACTGATAATTTATAAAATTTTAAGATACTAGTGACACTACGAATATTTATACCACTAATCAAACTCAAGTAACACTGGCCGGAAGAATATTTAGTGATCGGTTTGTAATAAAACTAAATATGAAGAAGTTGTGTTTGTTGAATAAAATTAAACTGCTTGAATGTATGTGTTGCAAAGGGTGTTGAATCAAGAAGAAAGACTCTGCCACATGACGCACCGTCATTAGTGCTGAGATGGGCTGCTGAATAAAGAAGTGATTACGATTTTTTATATCTTTTTCATACTAATTATTTGGAGTCTATTATTGTAAACAACAAAAAGTTAATATTTAAATTCATTATTTTTAGATTATATAAATAGAAACTTGTTTCATTTGATTTGTACAAAGAAAACTATGTCTTTTCTAATTATAATATTTAATTAGTCCCCAATAAATTTTTGTTTATAGTTTTAAAGATATATTTCTTATTTTCTAAGTTTAATCTATTGTACTAATTAAGTTATATATGTTTTATTATATGCTAGTTTATTAATGTAGTGCATTGCATTTGAAGTTTTTTTTTTAAAAAGTTGTTTAATAATAATTTATCGTCTTTATTAATTGAAATTTTTTTTAGGTATTTTAGTTTAATTATAATCGCTATAATATGAATTAAATATATAAAATGTGAAATTAAAAAGTGGAATAATTTTTTTAAATAGAATTATTGTAAAAATGTAAAAGTTGAGTGATTGTTAAATTATTAAATAGAAGAGAGATATAATTGTTAAATTTTTATAATTTCTCATAATAAAAGGGTCAATTAAATATATATCATCAGAAGACCACAAAATTCATTTTCCAGCATTGATTTTTTTTTTATTAGTTCTCTTACATAAAAAGTAATTTTTGGACGAAAATGCCCTTATCGTAATGTTAACGGGTAAGTATTTATTTACCCATCAAAAATATTTAGAGGTTATCGGTAATAACTGTAATGATAATTATTTTATTAACATGATAACAAATATTATATCATCTAATATATATGAATTAACATCTAAGTTATTATTTATCGTGACATAAAATATGTTATAAACATATTAATATATTTATCCACCGATTGATAGATAAAATTTTATCGGTAATATATATGTTAACATGATATATATTATGATATACTGATAAACATAGTTATCATGATAAGATTTAAATTATCAATAAAACTTGTATTCATCATTCATCGGATTAATAAATTAATATGTTTGAAATATATTTTATACCATGATAAATAATAATTTAGATGTTAATATATATATGTTAGACGATATAATATTGTTTACCATGTTAATAACATAGTTTTCGTTGATGTTACAATCGATAACAATTCAAAAATTTTGATTGGTAAATAAATAGTTAACCGATAATTTTGCCGAAGGTTATAATAGAAATTTACATTAGCAACAGTAACATGAATAGTATCAGATGTGAGAGAACTAATTTCTTGTTCCTCTGATGCTAGTTTTTATAATTTCTCATAATAAAATATGGTAAAAAAACAAAAAAAAAATGCAATATTGAATTGAGAAATTGGAGAGTCTAAATAATGCAATAGTAGTACTTTGTAAATAATTAAACCAATAATAGATAACGACAGTGATGACCTGTTCTATCTTCTTCGTCTACGTCTCTCTTTGCTCGAGCCTTGTGCCTTTCATTATGTCAACCAAAAAAACTCAATTGAAGAAATTCAAACATCATCTTCTCCAAAACCAGAAGAAACCCTAATTTAGATAGACGATGTGGGGAATTGGAGGAAATTACTATTGGCGAAAGAGCAACATCAACAACAATGGAGGAATCATTGTGGTTTTTGCTTGGATGTCGAGTGAAGAACGAAATCTCAAGAACCATGTCGATCTTTATTCTTCTCTTCTTTACGATTCTCTCGTTTGCCATTCTCAATTTCTCAACATGTTCGTATCTCTTCTCTCTGTTTTTTTTCGATTTTTCGTAATTGAATTAAAGATTCAATATTTGATTTTGTTTGTTGTATAGGTTTCTTCCAGATAAAGCTTCTGATTTAGCTTCTAATGTTGTTTCTGAACTTATCAAGGTAAAAAAAGACCAAAACTTTATTGTTTTGTTTACCTAAATTTGATCTTCAGAAGCTTAATTTTGGTTTTGATGATGTTTTTTTTTTAGGAGCTTAAAGTAAAGCAAGTTCCTTTAGTGTTTGCTTCTTTCTCAGGTGGTCCTAATGCTTGTATGTATAAGGTTCTTCAAGTAAGGCTTTTTTTTTCACCATTTTTTCTCATTGTTTAATCTCTTCACATAAGCAAAAATTTTAGCTTGATTTTGTGTGTATATGAATGCAGATACTTGAAGGAATATGTGAAACCGGACTAAATCCGGTATGTCTGTTGTTGTGTATTTATTCTTGTTTATGATTAAACTTGTCTTTATCTTTTGATGATTCTTAGGGTTAATGTGTGTTTTTGGTTCATCTCAGGATGATTGTAGAATGGTTAGAAACTGTATCTCAGGGTTTATCTATGACTCAAGTCCTGTGGATTTCACTAGCGACTTGGGAGCTAAATTAGCGGTTCATCCTACTACGCTTAAAATGTCTAATCCACCTAAACCGTTTGTATGGGTTGCGAATGGTATTGCTTCGAGTCTCGATTATGTTTTCCTCAACAGGTTTGAATCACAGCGAGCCGAGTATTGGCAGACTCTTTACTCTACTATAGTAAGAGCTTTTTTTGTTATAATAGTATCGGCTTTGATTTCGGTTTTTTATCTCTCATCTCATTGCATTTCTGAATGTACTCTTGGTGCAGTCCATGAGAGTACCTTATCTCATTCTATGCTCTGAAAACGATGATCTTGCTCCTTATCGAACTATACACAATTTCGCTACACGTCTCCAAGAACTAGGTGGAAATGTAAAACTCATTAAATGGAATGACTCTCCTCATGTTGGTTAGTATATTCTAAAACTTTGGATGTTTTTTTTCTCCTAAATAGATTGGAATCTTAGATATGTACGTAATGTTTTCAGGTCATTATCGATATAACCAGGTCGATTATAAGGCTGCTGTATCCGAGTTTTTGTCAAAAGCAGCGACTGTTTATTTGCAGAAGACGAGAAGTCTTGACCGAGAAGCTATGAAAGAAACTCAATGTGATGATGAGATAACAGAGCCAACTCAAAGTTTGGGGAAATCAACCTCTGGTCTCAACCGAAGCTTCAACGGAACTCCACTTGTCACAACCGATCATTTCTTCGTACCTAGCTCCGTAGGTTACTATGTGGGTAGAGATGGCGGATCTATGCAAGATGAACACAAACAAGATTTGATTTGTTTGTCAAGTACTCAAACAGATGACACGGTTAAGCCCAATGGAGTTCTTGGCCAGCTCTTGTTTGATGTTTATATCCCGAAGAATGTTGAGGATTGGGATATAAAGTTGTTGGAAACCGGGCGGTCTAAGCGGAAACCGGTGAAGAGGTTTATACGTAGATCAAGATTGTAACATCTGAGTGATATATACCATAAGTATTCATTTGTTTTCTTCAAAGATACTGTTGCAGAGGAACTCTATTTGGCTTTCCCTTGCAGAGATTGAAATAAGATCTATTTTGCAGACAAATCAAAGCCTACTTCTCAATATCTGATAAAATAAATAAGATCTTCTAATTATATACAACTTGTTTTTTTTAGTGTCCATTTCTTTCTTCTTTGTTCTGCTTTATCAATTCTGGTTGATACTGCGACTTTGGACTACATTTGCAATTGAGTTAAGAAACGTCACGGAACTGTAAAAATTTGAAGAAGATAAATAAATCAATGTTTTTAGTTGTCTTTGCAGTTTCTGGTATAACCAGATGATGATGATAATCGTGACTGTGATTGGAAAAACTCGAATGGCGTTCCAGGGCCGAAAGAGCGTCGAGTTGCGTTTGGAGAATCTGAAAGCAATGGCTCATAGACCGGGCTTCTGTTCTTGGGCTGAGTGATGGATAATGGAGATACTTCCTTGTCGATGGTCCTTGGTTGCGTTTCGATGTTTCCTAATGTCAGTATTGGACCGCCCATACGTTCAGCTTGCTGGAGTATATTGATCTTGCTGGGTCTGTATGTGTAGCGGAAATACTTCAATGCGTAAATAGGACCCATGCCTGCTCCAACTATGAGCTGCACCACAGATAGAAACAAGTATTATTCCTTAGTAGGTGTTAGTTAATGGAGATATATAAATTATAGGCAAATGATAGCAGATGAGTTATTGATACTTACAAACATTGTTATCCAGTAAGAAGGTTGGGAACATAGACGGAACATGATAGTGTACATTCCCGATGATGGTATGGCACTGAAGAGAAAGTTTATGGCATAGAAACCGACTAGATTCCCCCAAATGGAGAGGTGTTGCAACACCGTGAAGGAACTGTATCGAACAGCAAGAAAGAGAACGTTAAAACCACGATTTCAGTGTTTTAGGCAACCTCTGGTTAATAATCTGCGAGTATGTATTGTTAAGAATCCACATTTTAATGCGATGTAATCAAAAGAAAATAAGCTGTACTTGGTTTCTTGAGCCACAACAAAAGCTTGAAGCCATATACATCCAGAGAGAGCTACCATACCAAGCTCCTCCATTTCACTTTTCTCATAAGCATATGCGTGAATGGTTATTACAAATACAACAATCGCCTGCAAATAAATCCCAGAATTCAGATTTATGCAAGGGAACATGAAAGCAATAAAGAAGAAGACAAATGTTACTTTAAGCATTTTCAACTTTATTAAATGGTGAAGAAACTGTATTCAGTTGAGTGTATTTGAGATAACAGTACTCACGTGGAAAAGGGATCGGCCAAACCATCCAGCAAATGTGCTTGGATTGAGAAGCCTGAATTGTGGAAAAAATAAAATTACGGATTATACACGAACAGGTAACGTCAGATTTAGTGAAACCTTCAATGAAACCAAAGCAGAGATAGACAGAGAATAAACCAAGCCATAACAGCATACCTTCCAGCTTGGCAGTAGAACAAAATTTGAGGGTGCTGCATCACTGTTGCTTCACTAAGATCTTTATCAATTACACTAACAAGAACAGGAACACTGGTGTAGAAAACGTTATAAGCCATCAAGCTAACCGAATTGAAGAGACTGGTTCCGGAAACGCCTGAAATAAACGAGAAGCTGCGTAGATTCTGTTGTCAGTATTTCAGGAACTGACCTCGATGCTATTTACTGAAACATATCTAAGGAGATAATAAACTTACAAAATCTGGATAAAGCATATCAACAACGATTTGTAGAAGGAATACTGGGACAAAAATGCCGTCCGATTATATGAATATCTCCCATGAACAAGAATCAGTCTTTTCAGAAACCTGAATCCTGCAACCAAAGATCAGTCCATCAACAACCAGTTAGATCTGTTTTGACCAGCTAAAATTATTTATCCGTGCAACCAAATTACTATAAATCAATCTTTTTCTGCTCATTCTCTTTTGGAAAAGTCTGATCACTGCTAAGTAACAAAATCCAAAAGCAGTTGAAGGCATATGGAAAAAAACTGTATATGATATGTATCTTCAAGTGTATATAAAGGAAATGAATATTTCCAATAATCTTACTTCCAATGCTATAATCTGCAGCTCTTGCTGCCTGCAGCCCTTCTCTTCCACTGATGCCGACCCCGATATCAGCTTGCTGTATCATTCTTACATCATTCCCACCGTCACCAATTGCAAGTGTTCGATAATCGCAGGATTTTAAGATTTCAACTAACTGTAAAGTCAAGATAAAGTTGAACCAAAACATCAAATAAGATGAGCACTGAAAGGCCAACTTGGTAACAATAATACTTAACAAATGTCAAGAAACAACAATAGCACCAAACATTGGGACGGGTACCTGAGCTTTTTGTGAAGGTGTGACACGACAACATATGGCTGTCCTAGAAAGTATAGCTAATTCAACAAAATCCTTGCGATGGTGTTTCAGAGCAATTTCTAGAGCCCAGCCATCAATAACGAATGCCACGTCCTGTACGACCCATAAAAATTTTCTTTAATACAGGTGAAAGATAATGGTTCCAAGGATGAAAAAGTTCAAGAATTTAGCTTAGATGGTGAAACCTTAGGTTCTGAAACTGTGGTACGCATTGTAAGCAAAACCCTCTCCAAACTGCGAGAAACACCTTCTTCAGTTTTTCCATCAATCAACAGAAGTTGACCTTTAGGCTCTGATATAAACATCATTATGGTAGAAAAGCATGATAAGTAGCAATAGGCAAGGTTTTCTAACGCAAATAACAAAGAAAAGGAAATGATCACAACTGACCTGGGGAGATAAAATTACATGAAAGAGCAATCTGTATAGCTGTATTCTGCTTATCTCCGGTCAGCATCCAAAAGTTAATCCCTGCTTTTCTAAGTGTTTCGATTGTCTCTGGTACACCATCCTAAAAAAATAAGGCAAAACTATATAAGATAGTACTCTCTTATATATAATTCTACATTATATTACAGTCCACCTCTCTATGTCCCCGACATTTAAAACTTTACCTGCAAGCGGTCTTCTATTGCAGTGACCCCTAGAATATAAAGATCATGTTCTAACCTTTGACAGACCTCAGCAATTCTCCACTGTGACATGAGAAAAACATCATTTTGAGGATATCAAGTGCATCGGCTCAAACTGTAGCTTTAAACTAATCATATTCAATTACCTCCCTATCAACCAGAAGACTACTAGCCTCTTTAAACTTCACTGACCACTCTAGATACTCAACCTCTTCCAGTTCACGCCAAGCCAAACACAATGTTCGGAGCCCCAGCTGGGAATAGTGCTCTACTGCATCACTAATAGTTCGTGTTTGCTGACCTAAAAGCATAGTGGAGAATAATTGGCCATCAGGTCTTGAGCACATTCAGTCAAACACTACTTATACGTCTCCTAGTGATAATAAATAAGCCAACTTACCAGCACATGCATAGGGAAGGATTGCTTCATCTGCACCTTTTGACAAAAGAATAATTTTCCCATTCTGACAATCTTTCACAACCACTGACATTCTTTTTCGATCTGAAGTAAATTCAAGAATTTCCAGCACCTCGTAGCGAATCGTCGAACCATTAAACCTAATTTCTGGGTTCAATAAAGAGGAGGAAACAACAAATGAGAAATACTTTATAGGTACAGATTCCATGGAGAGTAAAACTGAAATGAGATGACTATTACCTAAAAGATTGGCATTTTTTCCGACAAAGACCATATGCAACTTTGCCGCAGCAATTACAAGAGCATCCTCATCTTGAGATTGCGCCTTGTATACAATATCTCCAGCTTTGCTATCAGGTGGAAACCCAGTAAAAAATAACAAAATGAAAATCCCTAGACAAAGGGAATAAATATGCCAACTGAAATATGATCTACAAAGGTTTTTTTCCCATGCTTGACTGAATAAAACAAGGTACTATATTATGAAAATTGCAAAATTTCTAGAAGTTGAAATTTACCTTTGCACAGGTATAACTGTGTTACAGATAGCCATAACTGTAAGAAATCGGATGACATCTGTAGAGCCACTGGTGATGGCATTAAGAAGTTGTGCATCTGATCAGAAAGATAAATCAAGATAAGTAAGAAAAAAAATACTTTTGATGCATACTCACTGATGCGGAGGCTTACATAATGTATACATTAATATTATCAACACAAATTGGTTGGGCATAAAATTGACTACAAAAAACACAAGAAAACGAAGTCTGAAACCTTTTAAAGCATCTCCATTCTCATTCCCATAAAATATGCCACCAATACAGCATCTTCTAAATATCATCTTGTTGTCTGTCAGGGTCCCAGTTTTGTCGGTCAAAATGTACTCTACTTGCCCGAGGTCCTCGCTTATTGCTGTGCTGCCACACACAAAAAGCCAGATAATGCAAGAAAATTAGGAAATTAACATGTTCCAAGCAGGTGAATCTGAAGTAGTCTGCCTCTATCCTGAACTTACTTTGCCGCATAAGATGCTGTACCAGTCTCTTGGTCTATCATCTCCACATCCCATTCGATAAATTTTGCATAAAGACCCTTAACAAGATCTAGAGACACCTGCCACATTACATCAACCAAATGCTTAGCAGAAACATGCCAATTTTATATAATTTGTATTATCTTCTAGATCAATGTTCCTCCATAAAAAATAATCTTCATGAAAATTAAACACGTCTTGCATCCTATTATGCACTATCTTCTAAATATAATGCATTAGATATGTTACTTCGGAGCTAATGAGAGTGCTACCCGAGTTTCCACATAGTATAACAAGGAAATAATAACTACCTTAATGGAAATGGGTATCATGATGGAACATAGTAGTTCAAACCGCAAAGGGATTACAAGCAGCTCATACCATGGGGCTTCCTCTGGATACTGCACATACCATTGCTGAAAAAGAAACAACCAAGTTTATATAGCTTAGAACTGCCCCAATCATACAAAAAAAAGAACAGAATATTTATTATAAATGTGACAATGTATAAGTCTTAGGCAGGAATCTAACCTTCCTTGCTTCTGTATCTTTCCAAACATTTCCAGCTATGCCTAGGACCATAACAACAACAATTTGGAAAACGAATATTGCTCCAGTCAACTTATCAATCATTGCATCCATAGCAGTAAGCTTCGGCTCAGCTATACCCCTACTCATACCAAGCTTAGTTTGGTTGCCTATAAAAATAGGACAAATCATTGAACCATTTATCAAGATCAACGAAAATCATACGGACTGACCGTAACTATTCAATGTATCATCCTGAAAGTTAAAAATCTATTTCAAACCATTTTTATAAGAAAATATTACCTGTATAGACAGATACACCACAGGCCCACTCTGTATTTCTCAAGTAACATGACTGCAGAAGAGTGTTTTTTATGGTTAAAGAACAGACATCATTGTCAATGAATGGCGGAAATAAGCGCATGTTTGCGTCAAATCTTCGAATATCCTTATCTGGAACAGGACATTCAATCACACCCTGAAAACGTAGATGTTCGACTTAAAACCTGTTTATACGAAACAACATGGAAAGCCAGGAACGATATGATTATCTACAAGAAGCCTTACTTTCATTTTGTGTAACAATTCTAAATCAATTCCTACGCACGCTGAGGGTATGACTCTTGTTTTGAGATCAGTTTCACCGTCTAAAGCAGCAGTCTGCATGTACGAATTCACCTTTAGCGCATTTGAAGTACTCAATAAAAGTTACCAGCATCTAGCTGGAAACGAAATTGTAGCATAAACCAATAACATGCAAGACAAGAAGTCTACCTCTACATAGCAAACACCTTGTGGATCAGAGGTACCAAGCAACACTAAATCACAAGGAACTTCATCATTCTCACGCAACCAGACAATATTGCCAACTTGTATGTCCTGTGCTTGAATCTACAAGCAAAATACTACTACAGTTAAGCCAAATATCACCTAAAAAAATCTATTTGAAGAAAAATTCTTGCAAAAGTGATTCATACATGCTTCTTGATCCCTTGTTTGACAATCCAAACTTCTTTCTCATTTGCTTTCTTATCTGATAGATACCTGTGGTAATCATCCCAAGCTTCTTTGGAAGCCGATACTGCAAATATAAATATTAACGGACCCCATGTACTTGCAGGATTCACAGGGGTAATAAGGGACCATAGCTGAAGGCACGCAATCAACAAAAAATACTGATTCATGAACCGGCTGAAAAAAAAAAGAGGAGATATATATAACATTTCGATCAGCGAAGACGAAAACAATAAAACATTCTAGAGCATTAGAACCATAAATAAAAAATGAATCATCACCTGAATTGCTCCCATAAGTTCTTCGGAAGAAAATTCCACAACGTATACTTTCTGTTAGATATACGGTTATCACAACAAAGCTCTTTCGAAGCTTCATCATCGTTAATGTAAACAAAACGCTTCATTGTTTTTTTTTTGTTTTTGCTTGGAAGCAAAAAAAAAACAAAAAAAATCTTCTAAAATTTCATCCTTAAAACTCAGAAAAGCTGATTGAAGTTTAATCCCATAAACTGCAAAAATATGAATGGTTCAATGATAAATAACATTAGAGAGAACATTGTAATCTAAATCAAAACCTAGCAGATAAGTGACATTGCACATAAACAAAACAAAAAAAACAGTTCCTTCTTAATTCCAAAATAGAAGTGTTCTTCGTGATAGAACAGTTTACGAGTAAGCTTAAGAACTCAGCAAAACAATAACAGTTTCCCTAATTAGGAAGATCGAATCAAAAATCAAACACGAAAGATCTATAAAATTCGCAAGAAAAAATATGATTCGATTCAACACATCGAGATCAGGAAAAAAAAAACTCAGTGATTTTTGATTTCTCAGATGATTTCGCTAAAATTAAAAAAAAAAAAAAGTTCCAAATTGATATGAAGATTGTATAAGATTGAGCGATACGCTACCTTATTATACGAAGCTCGAAATTTCTCAGGAGTTTGAGATTTCTTCAAGCTTTCGTGTCTTTGTTGAGCTCTGACTCTGTTCAATGTTTCATTTGGCGTAAAGAGAAGGTAGTGATCTGCAGCGACGGTGCGTTTTGTTGACTTCCGTAGAAGTAGGCCCCATCAAAGATTTGTTCTCTGCCGTTTATGTTAATTTAAAAGACACTGTTCGTTGTTTGCCTCTTTAGAAAACGGCACGCATTTTTTAACGTAGACTAAGACAAATGAAACGGTGGTACACGAAATTTCGATCCTCTCGCCATCTCCGAATATACTTCAAAAAGTCTTTCAATGTATATCTTTGATATATTAAAGTCTTTCTTTTTTGGACAAAAAAAGTCTTTCAATGATATATAATACTTCTGGAAATTTCATTGTAATATTAATATCACTTATAAATAATTTAAAATCATGAATGTTTTTTTACGGTACCCCACTTGACCAATATGATTTAGATCCATTTAAAACTATGATCAAAGAGTACTTTTCGTGTAATAGGGTCAACCTCGAGAGAGTAGCGACCCGGTGATGGATCTTGAAAGGTGTTCCAAGAAGTGAGGATTTTGCTTCTTATTCCTGTTGTGATGCTGTCCAACCAGAATTTAGCACCAGGAAGCCAAGTATCGGAGGGATTGTCAAAACTCTCCCACAACACGGCCGCTGATGAATTAGATCCATCTCTCAAGATAAGATTACCGTTATCAAGCAGAACCGCTTGAACATCTGTGCCGCTAGTAGAATCATGACTGCCCCACCAAATTGGACTCTTAGTGAAATTATCATAAAGAATCAAGTTTCCATCTGAGATACTTACGTGAATAGAAGTTATATATTGGGCAGGAGATTCTCGATTAGCCACCCAAACTATAGTCTTTGGGAGTTTCTTGTACCATATGCCTAAGTAGAACAAATTAGAAGTACCTTGTGAGAAGAAACCGAGTTCGAAGACACCACCACTAGAAACAATGTTTTGGAATCTTGAAAGAGATTGGTTTTTGAAGATTGTGTCCGTTGAAGAAGAAACTTGGAGAGAAAATAACATCATCAAGAATCCGTAGGAAGATATGAAGAACACATTCTTCTTGCACATTTCCATGTTCGTATGACCACAAATCTAGAGGATTGTGTTAATCATTTGATTGTGTATAGCAACTACACAAATGAAAGAGTCTTATTGACCTATGAGGTCAACGTAGTAGGGCACGTTGAAAAGTAAGAGCAAGAATTAAACGGGAAACGAAATTAGACGGCCAGTAGATCAAATGTTATCTCATACTAGACCAATACATAGGCCTGTCAATGAGGTCCGCAGTCTGCGGGCCATGCCAAATAAGAACCTTCGCGGGGCGGGTTTGGAAAGACAAAATTATGTCCATCAAATAGCGGGCAGAGACCAAGCGGTCAGCGGTCTACGCGGGTTAGCGGTCTACGCGGGTGGACCGCGTTGTGAAACTTCTCTCCGATGTAGATGGTTTGCTATACATGTGTATACGCGGAAGTTTTTATATTTTGTGTAAAATCATTTAAATCGATTGCAATACTCTATATATATACAGTATGTTTGTATTTAGTTTATAACACAATTATTATTTGATCTAAAGAATAAATAAACATATCTCTCACTAATAAAAGATAGCTTTTGAGGCTCCTGAAAGTGTACACCTCAGCAAAAAAACTCTTCCTAAAAATGTGACACATCAGCAAGCTATTTTAAACAAACTATTTTTTGGATTTAATTACAATCAGTTTCGGAGAAAATATTAATCCAAATAAGCCCATATCAAATATTTATGTAGCTGAAAACGTTTTAATTCTAAAGGCCCATACAACTAGAATATGTACAACCCATCTAAAAAACAAAAACAGAAATCTCATTAAAAAACAAAATGTCAAAAGATGACCTTCGGCATCACCGTGAGCTCACATCGTCTCCATCCTCTAAACTATATCGATTCACTTTTTTTACCATTGCCGTTATCAAAACTCAGCAGCTTTTCTCTCTATTCTAAATCTCTACAAATTGCTATAAACCCCTTATTAACAAAGCCTCGACATCAGTTTCGTTTCATATATCTTCCCTTTCTCTTTTGTAACGTTTCTTCTTTAAAAGATTGGCTATGAAGCATCCTGATGAGGCTGAGTGGATGAATCCGAGAGAGTTTTAAACAAAGGAACCCGATGAGAGTATTCAGAGTGAGGAACTGATTGTGACGGAGTTTGGAATCGAGAAAATTGACGAAGAGATAGAGAGAGACCAAGGATTCGGGATCTTCGCATATGAAGCCGTGACGAAAGGCAAGACTACCACCACTAATGGCGATTCACCAGATATATGAATCGTCAATGATCTACGGTTGCTGCAAACAATCCATCACAAACCTGTAGTTTGATGGTCTCTACACCACGCTGCATCAGAGTTGCAGAAAATACATCTTCTGCTGCATGTTGCCAATCGTTAGCTTCATGAATTGCTTACACCAAAGTCTCCTCAAAAATGAAGGTATCCGATAGTTTTGGCTTTCTGCCTGTCCAAATGGCTCAGCAAATTCACAGGAACATAGGTACATATGAGGTAAGCATGTGAGGGCTTTGGAAGCTTTAAAGGTTGTTCTAAAGCATGGAGAATAAGTTAGGCGGCATTACGAGGTGTAAGATCCATAAAATGCCAGAGGCATGAAAAGGGCTTTGAGATCGAGTAGGTTAGTTTCCTTGCAAAATTTGTAGCTTCTTATTTTTATCAGTTTAACATTTATTTTACAACTTGGACATCATTAACAAGGTTCTGGAAGTCATATTTAAAATCAAAACTTTGTATAATAATGTATGGTTTTTATATTTGGAATCAAACAGGAGTTGTTGACGACCTTAGCTGAAACCAAAGTCTGTAGTAGACAGTGAAACTAGATGAGCTCAGGGAAAATAGGCACTATGGTCTGCTGGTGATTAGGTTTGTGGTGGAGATGTGATCTTGGATGGGTAAAACAATACAGGTTCTCAAAGGTTTTTTCAGAATTCATCCTCATTGGCTATTTACATTAATGGCTATCCTTTTTAAAGCCTTGCCATATTGAGTTTGTTTCAGCCAATAGAAAGGAAAAAATAGGAGAGGAAAAACGGGTGACGCAAGAAGAAATGCTGCTGGAAGCTGCTCAAACAGGTTTGGATTTCTGATGCTGCATCCGTTTTTATATAAGAAACATAAATTGCTAAAGTCGGGTTGTTGCAGAAATCTTGAACTTGAGGATTTTAGAACGTGTCTTGGCAAGGGCAGAAGAAGTGAACACAAAAAGCAATTGTGCATAAAGCAGTCTATAAGGGTCCTCGGTTTCGGTATCTTTCAAAAGATAGTAAGCTCAACAGCAGAATAGTTTTCCAATTTTATCAGATCGTTCCAGAAAAGTAAGAACTATATTTGTTTAAACTTCTAGCTTTACATGCAGGATGCAACTATTTAGAATTCTGTAATGGTGTGTCATTCAATTCAGAGTTATCAATGAAGTTTGTTCCGTGTAAGTAATTTTTGTTTGAATCGTGCTTGGATTACTTTGTTTCCTCTTTTCTAGACCAGATAAAGATGTATATGTGATTACTAGATTACCTGCCAAGTAAGAATTTTTGTACTTCTACTTTGTCATTAGGAGACCACATAGATCTTGTGGAATGAACAAAAGTAGAAATCTTTTGAGGTCTATTAAAAACAAGTTATTAGTTTATTTGTTTTCTACATATTGAAAAGAAATAATGTTTCTCCTATGCAACCTGATTGAGAAGGCCTATACATGGTCAACTTGATATACAGGTTTTAACATTCATTTTGGAATTTGTGAGTTTAGTGTAGCTTATTAATTCTCATTTATGTACGAAGCCACTATTTTTCCCCCTTTTTCCCATCCGGGTTATATGCACTTGAGAGAGACATGACACTTCATCACTTTTAAAAATCAATTTACTGTTATAACTCATACACATAGCAAAGTAGAGGGGATGATCTGGAATCTCTTGGGTATATGCTAATGTATTTTTTGAGGAAGGTAAATGGATGCATCTCTGCTGATTTTCTTTTATCTTTTTTATATGATAGTTTT
This sequence comes from Barbarea vulgaris, assembly GCA_963667165.1. NCBI lineage: Eukaryota > Viridiplantae > Streptophyta > Magnoliopsida > Brassicales > Brassicaceae > Barbarea > Barbarea vulgaris. The sequence continues at coordinate 3,060,786 of OY763891.1, forward strand.
CCTTATTCATTAGCTTATGGTTCAACCTTCTTTGCAAGATTTTCGCGCAGGTACAAGAAAAACATAAGTGTGGCATGATCACTTAAAAGAAAATACTTACATCAGTGGAGGTATTTGATCAATCTCCAACAGAAAGCAACTTCTGTGGTATATTGACTTGCGAGGTTTTGAGGTATTTTAAATTCAAAGTTATGAAGTTGACGTTGTTAAGACATTCTTAAGATTTTGAGGTGTTTTGTGTTATTTGAGATGTTTTGTGTTAGTATTTTCAATCTTAAAATCGTCTTTTGTAGGTCTTATGTAAAAAAATTGCACCTAAGTTTACAATGTATTTTTTTCCATGTGTGTTCGTTTCAGTTTGAAGACAAATCAAGTTATTCATACCCATAAAAAGTTTTCCAAAAACTTATTAATGCAAAAAAAACTTGGAAAAATGCGATTTTAACTTATTTTCAAAGATTTTAATTATTATAGTCTAGGTTATCAATTTGCCAATGTATTCGATTGAATGTTTTCCACCAGTCTGCCGCTTTCCCCGTTTAAATTCCAAACCAACAATTAGTCCATTCTGAAGAACTAAACATTGTCCACATGCTACTGTAATGGAAGTAAAGAAGAACATATATTGGTGTCAAATGTGCTATCTCAACTGTGAGTAACTATGGTTTTTTAAAACAAATTTCAGTATACATTAAATTTGCAAGACAGTATGTGAAGTATATACATTGAAATTCAAACTCCTTTTAGATGTTGTTTTAATCCTTGCAATGAAGCGGGATATTATATCGCAACATGTGGAATGAATTAGAAATATAGATGAAGATGAAATCTAGCAGCGATGATAATTCTTCTTTCCAACGTGAATTTGAGAAACTATATGCTGAGACCTCTCCACTTAGAGATTCTGAGAAATCATGGCGTTTAAGTGCTGACGGTGAAAAAAAAAAAATCTATGGAAATCTCTTATCTTAATTTTTTAGTGTAGTCACAAACCACAAGTAAGCAACCATAAACAGATAGTAAAAGATTTGGAGGAGTTTTGATTTTGAATTGTGCACAACTGAAATAGATTCAGAACAAGTATTCACCTTTAGTAATCTTTGAATCACCAGTTACAAGAAGAATCAATGATGAAAACTATCATAGAACCTAGAAAAAAAGAGTAAAGATCTGTCAAGAAAGCAACTAAGGTAATTACAATGCTCTTATGATATGTTTGTGTGAAACTCTATGTACAGATGGCGTGAAAACTATAAGTAACCTCAACTAAGGTTTTTGAATTAATATGATTCATTGTTTGGATTATTATTATTATTATTATTTTTGAAAAACGTGTGTATGAAAGACCTCAAATGGTACACTTGGTAAGTTTGTCTCAGCTGTTTAAGAGTGATTATAGTCAATCAAAAATGTTTAAAAAAAAAACATTCTTCGTCATAGCCTCTGAAATGCATCCGTTCGTTTACATCGGTAAAAATCACAAAAACAAGTCTTATGTCAATGTTTACTAAATAAAATAGTTGTTTGGGTTTTGTGTTTTCATCGGCAACAAAAAAATATGGAGAGTGGAACTTGCATAAATTAACGTCATAAACATGATTTTATGTTCTAGAAAATGATAATAGACAAATCCAATGTATATAGTTGATAGGATTAATATTATCTTATGAAATCGAAATTGCTCTTATGTACACAAAAAATATAATGCTATTTATGTTTAATTTTTCATCTAAACACCATACTTTTTTAAATACATTTAATAGACATAATTTCTTAATTTTTTTCCCTAAAATCATATTTAATAAAACTAATATTCAGTAAATATTGCATTCTAAAATAAATATGTTAAAATATTTTTTATAATATAATTACGGAACACACAAACAAATAACCCGCGCGTAGCGCGGGACAAACCCCTAGTATCAAATAACAAGGCAAATCATCTATCACTAATAAAAGGAAGCTTTTGGAGCTCCTCCATACCTCCACATCAGCAATTTTAGAACTCTTCCAAAACTTGACATGTCAGCTGCCAAATCAGCTAATTAATTCTGCTTTTAGAAAATAGCTACATGTATTATTTAATCAGCAGTTGTCGACGATTAAAAACGCATTGAACTAGGTTAAGCCTTCCTTTCTCACATCTCGCCTCAACTCTTCAAATTCTGCAAGTTATGGATCTCTTTTTAAAGTGATTTATGATTAAACAATTGTTGTCAATTAATGGCCATATTAGATCTTCCGACTCCTAATAATCTTGCGCCCATATTGAGTCAATCGTCCACTATTCCACTTTATTCAACCTCTCAACTTTCTTCTATATAAACTTTTGTGGTGTTAGTCGTTCGTTTTGGGACTCCTCAGAGCTTCAAGATCAGGTTTTGAGACTCTCTTACATAGACCTTTTATAATATTCTTCACCTTTTACATAGAAGAGAGGATTCTCTGTTTGTATGTAGATTCTGTTTGTATGTGTATTCTACAATTGGCTTCATCCATGTACACTTCTACATAATCCTACCTAACCTGATACGTATTCTACAAAAGACAGTAAGAAAACCGTTGCTCAATCGGTTCACTGGTTGCGTAAGATGACATAGAGGTACATCGATTATCTCTGTTTTTATTATTAGGAAACATCGATTGTCATTCCATTATTAATGTTTTCACTTCTTTGTTTTGTTGTTAGCTTTCTCCAGATTACTACCTAAATTGCGTTTACTGTGTTTCTTTGATTTTATACTTTGGATTTCTTACGTTTGTTGTTATTGGTGTGAGTAGAAATTTTGTTCAACTAAATATTAGAAATTTTGTTCAACTAAATAATGTTTTGATCTTCAGTGACAGGGTTTAAACCACACGTCTTCCGTCTTGCTTTCGGATCTGCACATAAGGGAGCATTGGGAAATTTTTAGTGATAGATATGAGGTGTATGGAGCTAGCAATAGAGTGTTTATATTGCACTTAGGTGACACTTACTATGTTACAGAGTCTATAATTGATAAATGATTTGATTTCACTCTAGGTATTTTTTAGTTCCATGGTCTAATGAACTTCCAATTTCTTCCATGTTTGTAGGAGAGCGTTTTGAGAGCCATCCACCATCGTGGATGTTTAATCCAGAAGAACAATCTGTTAACCCGCCTTTTGTGAGGAGTCTAACAGTATTCAGGTATACTGTTGTTGTTGTCTTCTTATCCTATTTATCGTCCAGTTATAACTGTCTAATTATGCTTAATATTGACATGTAGATATCTCTATGTGTGATATGTAGTTCCAAAGATAATATTATGAAAATGAAGTCCATGTGTGGTTTGGATTAGCATGATTGGAGGAGTCTCAAGAAAAAGATCTTTCCATCGTTTTCTTTGAGGCTGGTCATGATTGACGGTTTTGTAAGTACCAATTTCTCAAAACTAGCCTCAACTAAGGTGTTTGAATTAATGTTATTCATTGTTTGGATTATTTAGCCTTCTTTTTTAGGGATTATTTAACTTTATATTGGAAAAATGTGTGTCATGACTCATGAGTGATGAAGTCATTAATGTTACAACTGGTAAGCTTGTCTCAGCTCTTTAACAGCAGTCATAGTCATAGTCGATTAAAATGTTAAAAAAAAAATCGTTTTGCTTCATAGTCCCTAAAATTCATTAATTCGTTTAATATTGTGAAATATCTTCTGTTGAACTGTAGCTACTCATATTTACCATGTACCAAAAGTTCCGTGTGTATGCACATCAACTTTTAAATCCTATCCCTAAAGATGTCATGTCTTCACGTTAAGTTATAAACTCCACTTCACGATTTAGACCCGTAAGAGCATTAGTAATGAAGCTGAAAAACCTAGGGCAGCTTGGAGACTAGCAAGTGTTTCCACTCCAACATACAAAAGTAACAATACCATCTTCACATTAAAACCAAAAAACGAAAAAGTAACAATACCAATGAGGCAATTAATAATATATGCTTGTAGTGTTATAGGCTATAACTTATAACCAATTTATAATAAAGTAACTAAACATAGAATGATTTTTAATTTATAGTTTATCTTCTAGATAGTAAAAAAAATTGAAGTATTTAGTCAGAAATTATTTATTATATAATGTCTTATTTAATATTAGTGAAAATTTAAAATATTAAATTAAATATCTGAATACATTAAAAAAAAATTTTGAGCAATATTTTTAATATATATACAGTCACATATGTTGCAAAAAAAAAAATTCTTAAAGCTTTGATAGGATGAGGACACATAAGTGAATTTTTTTTAAAATATATATTTTAAATTTCTAGACACTAAACAATAAATTATAAATTATCAGATGTTATATTATGACCACAAAGTAAACATATAATATTTTACTTTAAACATCAAATTTTTAATTTAGGGTGTCCATCTAGGGTGTCCACATCAGCACTAATGTGGACCTAACAAGTAATTATTTCAAAACATTTAATTTTAAGATTAAATTCATTTAAACACTTATTTTCAATTTTATATATTTCATTTAAAGTAATATGTATAAGTATTTAAAAAGCATAAATAATGTGGACTGTAACAAAAAAGAGCAACAGACAAATTATCCTAAAATATAACTAAAATAAAAAAAGTTAATAATTAAAATTTCTTAAAAAATATCTTAAATCAAAAGTTATCAAAGCTGAAAAATAAAAATACATTTTTCTTCCAACTGAAAAATCTAAAACAAACATATATATATAACATATAAAAAGTAATAAATATTGGAAAGTTGAAAATAATGTTTAAAAATTACCAATAAAATTCTTAATGGAATATAAATCTTTTAAGAAAAATTAATCATTGATAATTTTCAAAAATGATGATGAACAAAAAAATGAATAGTAAATGCAAGCTATAAGAGAGTTTGTTGATAATAAGAAGATTAGTCATGTTCCAAAGAAACACACATACTAGACTTTGAAAAAAAATTATATGAGTGTTAAAATATCACGTGTTAAAAGAAACAGTAGTGATTAATTTATAAACATAACTAGAAAATTTATAAAATAAGTTCTTAAATATATTTAGATTATTTGACAATAAAATAGTTTTCGTTAAGCTAAACTAATATGGAGAATAATGAAAGTGAATTGATGTGTGTATTAGAATATAGGTTTACAAGATAGTTTAATTTAAAACAAATAAGAGAATATTATTTAGAGTTTTTATAATATTTAGATATGTATTTGTAGTTATTATATAAACAATAATAATCTAATCTTTTAGGATCAAAAGATAATATATAACTTTATATTTATATATATATATATATATATATATATATTTACATAATGTTCTATTAGAATTGTACGATATTCTGAAATCGATATTCCGCGCATCGCGCGGATACTTAACCTAGTATATATAATGAGAGAGTTTTCTCTCCATTGAGGTTATCCACATCATCATCTTAATCATCCAATGAAAATAAAACATGTCATCAAATAATATTTTTTATTTTTATGTTTTTATTAAGAATTAATTACAATTAAAAAAAATTCATTAGCATTATTTAAATATAGCAGTTAATGAGTATTAAGATATTTAACAATAAAAAAAGTGAAAGTAAAAAAAAGAGTATTAAAATGATAATAAAAAATATACTTTATAATTATATTTTTTTATAGATTTTATTAATAGGAGAAAGAAATGAACACAAAGATAAGATAAAATTAATTAAAATTTATATAAACAACATTAGAATATAAAGAAATGAAAGACCAAATAATGAAAAATTATAGATAGGCACAAGTCACAACCACTACAAGTAAATGATTCAATAATAATGTAAATTAAAACAATAATAACACAAATGTAATAAACTTATAATATATGTAAGCAAATTTTTTCTTTGAATTAAAGATAATTTAAAATATTCATTAAATACATGTTTATTTTTTATTAAATAAATCTAAAAATATTTATAAAAATAATTAAATAAAATGGGTAAGAATTTTTTTTTAAAACTTAAAATATAATGTTAGTAATCAAAGTATTGAAAGGATTTAACAAATTGAGTGTGAAAAAACTATAGAGTAAGGATAGTTAACTTTCTCCAAACAATATAAATATTTACAATAATATTTTTTGGAATATTGTATATAAACATAAAAGTTAGAGTTGGATTATTTGAAACATCTAAACTTTTTACAAAAATTAAAAGTGTTATAGTCTTCATATTTTAAGTAAAAGATTCTAAAATTTTACACTAAAAATAACAAGTATATAATAGGTAAATACAAACTCAAATGTTGCACAATAAAGCATCCAATTAGGGGTGACACATAATTTTTGTAGTTTATCATGAGTGAAAATGTAGTTTTGTCTATGTTGTGATAAAAAATATACATGTTTGAGGATATTTTTGAATCGAATGATTTTAACCTTAAAATATGTTAATTTTTGTGGAAAATAATGAATTAACTTTATAATTCTATTTATAATTAATGATTTATTTATATATATAAATAGTTTAATTTTTTTATAATATTTATTAGAATCCCGCGCAACGCGCGGGTTATTACTCTAGTGAAATATATAGTTGAAGCTCAAGCCCATGAGAATCATAACCAAGCATATTCTTAGCTATGAGCCTATGATATGATCAGATTCATGGCGTTTCGGTTCAAGACTCTCAAGTCTTCACAAGATGTGTTCTTCCACTAATCTCTTGGGTTTCGAGCAAACTATCTCCAATTTACCAGTCCTTTTCTTTTAGGAGATCAAAACTGGTATGTATATCATCTCGATTCTCACCAAAAACCACCACAAGAACAAGCTCCACTCCTAAAATGGTGGAATCTCATATTATCCCTCATTATAATCACCCTCCCTGTAACTTCTGACGCCAAACGCATAAACGTGTGACAATCTTGGCACATCCTCAAGTTCTTCATTATCTTTATCGTAGAATCTCTGCTCGTAGTGAGTAAACAGAACGCTAAAGCCAGCTTCTCAGTGTGTTGAATCAGTATTAAACTCTTTGCATTGTCACTCATGTCGTAGGGCACAGAGCTTAAATCCGGTTGATACCCTAATACCGTTAATCTCTTTACGAGGTTTTCTAACGTTTCTTGTATCTTATTCGACATCGGATGGTTCAAGTTTCCAGGGAAAAACCTATGCATTTGACCATGCTTATCTACAACCCAACTAACCGCGGGTGTCTTCTTCAAACCCTTTTCTTTAATCAGTTTCCGCACTCTTAAAACGCCATCCCAGTCTCCAGCTGAAGCGTAGATGTTAGAGAGCAAGATATAGTTTCCGATAATGTCTGGTTCCAATTCAAACAAATGTTTTGCAGCAATCTCTGCTATGTCTGGATTTTTGTGGATCCTGCAGGCACCAAGCAATGCACCCCATACTCCTCCATGTGGCTCAACTGACATGGTTTTAATCAGCTCGAGGGCTTCTTGCAACCGCCCTGCACGGCCAAGAAGATCGACCATACAAGTATAGTGATCACGCGTTGGTTCAACGCCGAATGTTTGATGCATAGAGGCGAATATTTCACGTCCTTGGTCAATGAGTCCTGTGTGGCTGCAAGCCGTAAGCGCACCAACAAATGTAACAGTGTTTGGTTTTATTGCAGTCTGCGATACCATATAATGGAACAGATCTAAAGCCTCTTGAGCACGACCATGTATAGCAAGACCAAGGATCATCGAACTGTAAGAGAAAACGTTCTTACAGTTCATCGAATCAAACACATTTACCGCCTCATCTACATTTCCACATTTTGAGTACATATCTATCAACGCAGACCCGATAAAAACATTATCTTTACCAGAACATCCAGATTTCTTAGCAAAATCAACAGCCCGATCAGCGTATTTGCTTACTCCCAGCTGTGCACAAGCCGATATAAATCCAGCAACAGTGAATTCATCAGCTCGAACTCCCGACATCTCCATTCTATCAAAATACTCTAAAGCTTCCTGAGGTTTAGCATTCTGCACGAACCCCGTAACCATAGCAGTCCAAGCCACCATATCCTTTAAAGGCAACCTTTCAAAAAGCTCCACAGCAGATTCCATATTCCCAACTCTACCATACGCAGAAATAAGATCAGTCCACGATATCACATCTCGTTCAGGCATTTCATCGAACACCTTACGCGCACAATCAATAGAACCACACTTCACATACATATCAATCATTGTATTCCCAACGTAAACAATACAAAACCCTCTAAGTTGAAACGTCTGTGCATGAAACTGTTGACCTAATTTCAAATCTCTTAACGATCCACAAGCTTTCAAAAGAGCAGAGAAAGTGAAAGAAAGAGGCGTAATCCCTTCTTTTCTCATACATCCATACATAGAAATAGCTTCATCGAACTTACCTTGAATCGCGTATCCACGAATCACAGCCGTCCATAGAAATGGGTTCCGGAACTGAACAGGTTCAATTACACGGCGAGGATATGGATCCATGGGAACACCGAGCTTAGTGAGAGTTCGAATTAGCTTCGTGAGGATGTAACAGCTTTGATCGAGACCTTTACGGATTACATGACCATGAACTTGCTTGATTTGGTTGAGATTGATGCAGTCATCGAGCGATTGAACTAGAAGTTTACTTTGAGGACTGATCTCTGTAAAGGAATCGGAGTTTTGGTTGGTTCGTCCTAGCTGAAGTAGTTGTTTCGAAAGCAGACTTATGTTAATGGGATTCGTCGCTGTTGAGAATCGGTGAGAATGAGCTACCGTCATCGCCGGCGATGTCCCGGAGCTCGCGCCGTGCCTCGCATTTACATAACAAAAATTCCGGTTTCTGGTTTGTTCATTTCTGATTTTCAATCCAATTGAACCAACTACTATACCGGACCATAATTTATGCACAAACCATTCAATTAAGCTTTTCTTCGATCCAAACTGTTCGGTTTGGTTTAGTTTCAAATCGAATTAACTTTTATTTATATAACACAATTATTATAGAGTCATGCTTCTTTTACTGATTCTTAAGATATCCAATAGTTCTCCTTTGACTTAACACCATGAACTTTGATTGGAGTTTTGCCAACTCTGCAGGGCATCATATATCACTTTACAATCTCTAACAAAAAGAACATCATGGTACTGTAGTTTTGGCTAACTCAAAACAACCATTTTTTAAGTGTTATTGCCTCAATGTCCATAGGTGTTGAAACATGAGGTATAAAGGCAATACCTTGAAGAAGACAATGTTGTTGTCTGCAGTATAACTTTCATGCTATGCTAGCCTTCTGATTTGAAGCAGTCCAAGAGGCATCTACAAAACAAACATACTCATGTCCCCAATCGAATATTCTTGTCTTGACGTTATAGGAGAAGGATTTAAGATACTACTATTCTCATGATCTAACTCCTCTTGTGCTTGCTTCCACAAGCGATAATCATTCATAGCTTGAGGAATTATATGTGAAATATGATCTTTCCTATTATGAAAGAGCAAAGCATTTCGAGCTTTTCAAATATGTGAACCAATAAATAGAATATGAGAGATGTCTTGTTTTTTCCCAGAGATAAAACTAAAAAGAACATTCAAGTTTTGAATCAAAGCATGACTACTAAGTAAATCACCTGTTGACATTGCAGTTTGTGATAAGCTCCATACTTCTTTTGAAACTCTACAAGTGAATAAAAGATGATTCACATATTCAACTTCTTCCCCACAAAAAAAAACAAGTAGGATCTAATTGAACGCTTCGATGAGTAAGCTGCTCTCCAACCGCAAGTCTATTATGTATTATTTTCCACCAAAATGTCGTGATATTTGGAGGAAGACTGCACTTCCATAACCTTTTGAACAGAACTTTTTGATCCTCAAATATAGGTTGCAGCCTTTGATTTTGTTGCCCAGTAAACCATTGATTTTTAATATAATACCCAGAAAAAAAATCGAATTAACTAAGTGTAATGTATGCTTGAGTTTTTATTTTAATTAAATATTTTGTAAGTTTTTAATGCAAAAATTAAATTTATTTAATATTTTGTAATAATTATAGAGAAAATTATTATTTTAAATATATAAGATTTTTTTTTTTTTTTGATCATCAAGCTAATTCATTCATTAAAAGGCCTAAAGCCAAAAGCCCACTAGGGGTTAGAGCTTACAAGGACGGACTTAGCCAAACTGTCTGCCAGTCCATTAGAAAGTCTCGGTGTAAATGAAAAAAACAACAAGATTAAAGCAAGAGACGACTGAATCGATGTCGGCGGCGATCCCGTAGAGTTCCTTCCGTCGGACATCTGCATTCAGGTCGCTGATCAGCTGTTGAGAGTCTGATTTGAGCCAAATTTTGTTCCATCCTTTCTCCTGGGCATGCTTAAGAGCTGTCCGGGAGATAATTACTCATTATTAAATTACAAAATAGAATTTGAGCTATTTATTAAAAAACTCCCCTTCTTTTTTTGTTTATTATCCAAATTAACAAACAAAGATCTAACACTTATCTTTTCATTTATAAAAAACCGCTCAATAATTCAGTTAAGCCATTAAAGTGAATAAGAAGTTCATCGTGCACCAAACATATCGATTTCAAAGTTAAATAGAAGACGCTCAAAGCAGATAGTAGACTGTAATTATTCAAATATTTTTTAAGAGCTTTTAAGTATAATTTTTAACTAATATGATAGATAATCAATTTTAGTGGTGAAATATATTGTTTGGCAAAATTATTTCGAGAGCTTTGTATCTCCAACTTTGCGTTTGTTTTTTTTTCTTCTAGTAAAGGGTAAAATGATAATTTTAAGTTATTTTTCTCACATCATCCAAATATTTAAAACCCTAATCTATGGCCGCCAACCGTATTTTTTTCTCGATTTATACCAAGGCCACCAACCATGTTTTTTCCTCGATTTCTACCGATGTCATCATATTTTCAACTAGATTTGACATAGAGATGATAAATCTGACATCTAGTATCCTACTTTAAGGTAAAGTTCCAAAACAATTGGAGTTTTTTTTCCATCTTTTTTTTTTAATTCAATCTAAATACATCCTTGCAGGTATCCACCATCGAATGCATAATTGGCGTCTCAAAGCTTTCACAGTCGTGTTTTAGAACTAATCTACCCAAATATTTAAAACCCTAATCTCTGGCCGCCAACCGTATTTTTTCTTCGATTTATACTAAGGCCACCAATCATGTTTTTTCCCTCGATTTCTACCGATGTCATCATATTTTCAACTGGATTTGATATAGAGATGATAGATCTGACATCTAATAACCTACTTTAAGGTAAAATTCAAAAAAATTGGGGGGGGGGGGGTTTCCATCTGCTTTTTTAAATTTAATCTAAATACATTATCTCTGCAGATCTCCACTACCGATGGCATAATTGGCGTCTGAAAGCTTCCACAGTCGTGTTTCAGAACAAATCTAAAACCTTTAACGATGAAAGCAAAATAATATCAAAAGATCATTGTTAAAAAATTCTATTAATCCGGATGGTAGACGAAGAAGAAGGGAGGAAAATCTGAAGTTGTTCGTCCTGATTTTCAACATAAAGGTACTTTCATGACTTTTCGTTAAATTGTATTTTCATTTTTTTTTAAATCATTGTTCTTATTTAATTTATTATTATTTATATTATGTTTTCTTTGGTCTCTTTAGTTTTAAATGTATTATTCTTTATTTGCATGAACTATTTTGACATCATTTGAATTTAAAGCAACCTCATTGTCATTGGGAGAGATTCTCCCATGAGTATCTCACATATATTTTATTAATATATTTTTATTGTATAATTAAATATAAAATAAAAATAGAATTGAACTTTTTACATCATGACATTTGTCATGAGTTTCTCTTTTAAGTTGAAACTGTTCTACAAAGAGAATTGTCTCTTTCTCTCTTTTCTCTTACTTTTTATTTTTTCTAGTTTTATTAATTAATAGAAACTCATTGAGAAATCCTTAATGGGATTGCTCTTAGAGCACCCTCATCAGGAGGGTTTTTCATCAAAGTATCTCACATATATTTTATTAATATAATTTAATGATATAATTAAATTTTAAATAAAAATAAAATTGATTCATTCATAAGTTGATAAATGGCAGTACAATTTCTCATTTTAATGAGAATCGATTCTATAACTAGAATCGTCTATGGTCTCTCTCTTCTCTTTTTGTATTTTTTTTAATTTTTAATTGATGAATACCCTCATCAGATACTCTGATGGGACTGCTCTTAGGTTCTCAAATTTAGTTTCACTGTGGAGAAATGAATATTTCGTTGTTCTTAAGTATTTGAAATAACGAAAGATGTTGAAAAAGACACAATTGTTGCTTTTTTAAAATATCTCTTTCCTCTCTCCAAATTTCATCTCCTTTCTAGATCTAGATCTAGTTTAGTTTCCTTTCTTTTTGAGCTTCATTGACGGTCCTAGTGTTGCTCGGTGATGGAAGAGCAAGTTCAGCTATCTCTGTGGTGCAGAGGCCTAGTTGGTCAGCCCGGCAAGACGGTGTGGAAGCTTGGTTGGCTCGACGAAAGCAGTGGGTGGTGCTCCTCATGTTCGTAATCTTGCTAGACAATGGTGGGATGGAACATCGGTGAGCTCTCAATGGTGGCTCGTGGGGTTTCGATAATCGTCTTGTCTTGAAGTCGGCTTGGTGGGTTCCATCGATTTTCTAGGTGGTGTGATGGTTCGGCGACGATCCCAATGGAAGATGGTGGTTCGTCCAACGGTATTTTTTCACTGGTTGCTCTCTACTTGAGCGGATTTGAAGGTTTTTTCTTTCAGACGAGGTTGAGGAGTTTTGGTTGAAATTCTTAGTTATAAAAGAGGGGAGAGGCTGCTGCAACTCTCTAAGGGTTTCATCTTTTTGTCTTGGTGCTGCTAGTTCTGGGAAAAGCGAGTTGGGTTTAGGCAAATTTTTTTTTTTTTTTTTTTTTTTTGTTAAGTAGGAGGAGTTCGGGCCTTGGGCCTTAATCTCCTCTATGGCCCAGAACCAGCCTTTGTTAATACCTTATAACATGGCGTAAAGCATCCTTCCAATGAAGATTGAACTAGGAGCACAATTAAACTAACTTCAAGTGCTAAACCATTAGCCCACCACATCTTTGGTGGGGTTTAGGCAAGTTAAGGACCTGCTTCAGTCTCGGAGACGGATACTCCGGTGATCCCGTCATCTTCTATGACTTTATCTCGAAACTTTCTTCTTGTATCTGCCGGCTTTGGCTCTTTGAGTGCCGTTTGTTCTCAATCCCGAATCCATATTTTTTCTTTCTGTTTTGTCTTTTAATTTTCTGTTTTGGTTCTTTCTCCTTTTCAGCATCTTTTTGGTCTATCGTCACAGTGTATAATCACTATTTCGAATACATAATAAAAAAAACAAAGCATACATCAAATATGAACAATAATTAAAGACAATGTAATTTAAGAACAAAATTATGAAGGTAACCATTTTTATTTTTAAGAAGATACCTTATGTATTGACAATCAAGACGTAGTTTCATAATTTTTTCCAAATTAATAGACAAAGATCTAATCAGGACTGTGTTTTCTCTTTTGCATTCAGCATTAATGTAAAACCTTCAAACGGTTATATTACAAAACCTTAAAACCATAGAGTTTTAAACATGTGGCAAGGATTTATATACATATAATTTATGGTATACTTATCAAGTATTATACTGCGAGTTATGTTTTTTTTCTTATATTCACAAATATATTTCAAAACTCTAATTGCTCAATTGAAAATTTGAGAGTTTTTGACTAAATACATTTTTGCATACAAACGATTAAATTATTAAGGTTTTTAAGATATGATGAGTAGAGGTTTAAGATAGTACATTACTTAGTTATCAAGCAAGGGCTTTTTGTGACGGAGGCAGCGATGGAGGTTGTGTGTTTACAGCAACTCGGTCCAATTTTTTTATGTCAACATTAGCGGCTCGGAGTTTGGTAAATGAACCGGTTGATTCTTTAGGGTAGATATTATAAAACTTATTCGTTATAACCATATTTAGGAATGTAGACACCGAGAGATTAGCCCGAGTTGTTACGTTGTATAACACAGCTTCCATCGCTGCCTCTGTCATAAAAATTCTTGCGTGATGACCAAGTAAGTTATTCTCTTAATCCCCCTACTCATAATGTCTTAAGAATTCTAGTAATTCAATCGTTTATATTCAAAAATATATTTAGTCAAAAATCTCATTTTTTCTTGAATTATATTATATAATTGAGCAATGAGATTTTTGACTAACAATATTTGTGAATGTAAAAAAAAACATAATTAGCACTATAAGACATGATATGTGTACAATAAAAATCATATGTATAAATCTGTGCCACATGTTCATCATTCTATGGTTTTTAGGTTTTGTAATTCAAACATTTGAAGATTTTCAGTTAACGCTATTTCTATAAAATATTCAAACAGATAACAATAAAAATATGAATTTTTTTTTTTTTTTTATCATTTGAACTGTTCTGTAAAATTTTGAGATACTTTTTTTTAACTCTAAACTTTGGAGTTTTTATTTTCAATTCTTTTATATATAAAGTGATTAAAGTTTTTATCCAATAAAATATTTAATAAATCATAGAATGACATTATGATAGTATTAATGTTTTTATAAATTATTTTGATATATATATATATATATATATATATTTATTTATTAAAAATAATTTTAAATTTTTTTTCCCAAAGTGTAATATAGTGATGGGCAAAATAACTGCTATGACTGTTAATGCGGTTCTGCATCCTCACAAAACTCCGGTTTTCAAGAATATTATCAAGGAGATTCGTTCTTCAGTGGAGTCACTTGATAACGGAGGATAGAGATAGTTAATCAAGCTGGGAATCAAGTAGCATCTAAGATAGCAACGAGTGTTACCGAGGAGCATCTCTATCAGTCTTATATTGCCAATGGAGAGCCATCATGGCTAAGCACTATCATTAGCTCGGAAGCAAGTCATGCAGTTTCTGAATGTTAATCCTCATTGAGGGAGCAGAAATGTTTGTTGTTCTGTTTCCCACGCATCATAAGCTCTATGGTTTGAGTTGTTTTGTGGGTTGCTCTGTTTTGAGCTTGTTTCCAACTACCTTATAGTGTTGGTTTATCTGTTTTTTTATTGTTTATGTTTTATGTTCTTGAAACATTCAAACTCCAATACAAGTTTTATTCAATGTTAAAAAAAAATAACTGAACCAAACATAAATTTATTAAACAGAAATTAAATCTCAGATGGTATATAAACTTTTATACCAAATTTTCTGAAACTGAACCGCACCATTTAACCAAAATCCACTAAAAGTTTAATCTATTTAATTAAATATATAGAAAATATTTAAATATACTAAATTTTATAATATTAATTAAAAATAGTTAGTTTTATATTATTATATTTGTTATAAACTTTTGTCAAAAATCGAGCCAAATAATATTATTTTTTCGAATGGAACAATATTTTAAAAAAAAATCACAAAATCCGAAATTTGAATAACCCAAAACCGAACCGAACTGAATGCATGCCCACCCTTTTCTGTAACTCACTGATACTAGTGAATTTCAGGGAATTGTAGGAACCGCATTGTTGTCGAATTCATTAAAACCTCCTCTTCTTTAAAGGTTTTATATCACCATTGAATTATAAACCACATCAAACAGTGAATCAATCTTGATGTTAATTGATAATTTTGCAAATTGTTTAGCTCATCGATTATAGAAGCAGAACAAAATTTTAAAAAGTTACTGTTGTATCCTAAGATTCGGACCACTATCCAACCATCATATTTTTATAGCGATTTCAAAACTAAGAAAAGAAAATTATGTCTAACCTTTGTATATCCCATCCTTTCGATCTCATTTCTTTACTTTTTTTGTTGTTGTTGTAATTTTCAGTACAATTCTGTTATTATATTCTGCAATTATTAGTTTTGTATCATTGTAAAAATGCGGTTCCTACAAAATGTTACAACTTACAAGTTGAAAATTCACTTCACGCGTTTTTTTTCTTTTCTATGTCCCATGCATTGTCGAAGATACTAAAAAGTCAATCGAAGGTAAGTGTGAATGTCTTAACAGAAAAAAGAAAAAAATGGTACGTGTGAATGGTTAGACTGTTTTCGAAATGTCGTAATTTTGTAACCGTCAGTGAGTTTAGAAAATTATGAAAATAACTTAACACCTTCATTTGGATAATGGCAAAATTATTTTTTTAATATAATTATGCAAGTATTTTATTAATCACAATAAATTGATTAATGATAGATAATTCCAAAATTGTCATAAATACCATTCTTGTCTAGGCCTGGGCGTTCGGGTATCCGTTCGGGTTCGGGTCGGTTCTTCGGGTATCATTTTTATGGTCATTTTCAAAAATATCATTCTAGTCATGATATATATTGTTTATTTAATTTTTTTTTATTTGGGTTAACTATATTAGTATTTAGGGTATAATTTTTAGAGGGTAGAGGATAAGATTTAGGGTTTAGGGTTTAGATACCATTCTTGCCATGATATATATTATTTTTTATTTTATTTTTTAGATTAAGTATATTAGTATTTAGGGTATAGTTTTTAGGGGATAGCAGATAAGATTTAGGGTTTAGAAAACCCTAAACCTTAAATCCTAATCCCTAAAAATTACGGATACGTAATTTTTCCGCCAAAAATTTTATTCCGTAATTTTTTCCGCCAAAAATTTGATTTCATCATTTTCTCGCCAAAAAATTAATTACGTAATTTTCCAGCTAAAAATTTTATTCCGTAGTTTTTCCGGCCAAAAACTTGATTTTGTGATTTTCCCGCAAAAAAAATTATTCCCTAATTTTTTCGCCAAAATTATTCTGTAGTTTTCCATTAAAAATTAGTTATGTTATTTTAATTAAAATAATTAATTATTATATTTATTTAGGATAATTAAGTCAAAATACATATCTAAAGTGGTATTTATAAAAATGGACTCTTTCCGATGGTATTTATGAAAATTGACCCCTACATAGTGGTATTATTGAGATCTCCCTAGATAATTAGATAAAAAAAAAAATTTGTTTTTTTCAATAAAAATACATGTAAAAATTATTAAACAAATAAACATACATTTATTGATTTATTTTATTATATATGATATCCAATCACACAAAATTTTAATTATATATTTTTTAATTTTATAATATTTTATTATATAATTATGCAATTAAACAATTATACTAATAAGAGCTCTAGTGAAATACTCTATCTGTTCCAAATTAATAGATGTTTTGGTTAAAAACATACATATTAAAAAATCTAATTTTTTTTTTTTTACAAAATTGTTATTTAATATTTTATTACTAAAGAATTAAAGGCAACGACGCACGCAAGGCTCGTGAGCAGACCAACACGCGGCGAAACATCGGTAGAGAGATATTTCAGGCAGTGGCCAAATCGATTTGTACGAAGGCGCGAGGCGGTGAGATCACATGGTCTATGTGTGGACAGTGAGTGACACGTGATATAGTAGCGCGTGGAGGTAAAGCATTATAAATACTCTCCGCAGAATCTGCCGACTAAATGTAGGACCCACATATATCTGCTTACCCGACCTTCATTTGAGTCCCACACCCACTTTGGCGACTTATCCGATGCAAGGCTAGAATTTTTTTGGTCCTTTATGTAGAAAACAAATTTTTACTCCTTCCAAATATCTTTAAGGTTTTTGCACGAAATTAAGAAAAATATTAATTTTTAAAAATTTGTTATCTCCTATTAATATATTTTATAAGTTTTTTTTATTAATTAATATTAAAACAGTATAGATAAAAATGAAGCATTTATTAAACATCAACATCAAAATATAAAACGACACATATTTAAAATAAATTTATAATTTTAGGATAAAATAGAGAGAGTAATTGATTTTTGTTAGAGTTCATGAAAAAAAAAACTGATTATTGACACAAAGCAACAAAATAATTTTGACATAAAATAGAATAATAAACGATGATAAAATAGTTAAAAATTTGTATTAGTAATTTTTTATCGGTTAAAGAGTATATACTACTATTTTAATAATTATCAATCAGAAAAATATAATAACTAGTGATACTAAAAAGTAAAAACCAATATTTTCGAGTATATATAATTAATATTTTTATTGAATTGGTATAGCTCTTACAAATCGGAAAATCTCATAACTATCTCATACTAATATCTAAATATTGTAGAATATTATGTAGTTTTGTAATTTTGAATATTTATAGTATACTAGGACTAAATCTTTACAAAAAAAAAGTTCGAAGTAAGAAGATTTGAATTCTTCCAATTTCATATTAATACTTGACCTATTAGATTATCATAAATTTAATTCTTTTAGGTCTTTGAACATGGAATAAACTTTTACACTAAAAAAAAAAAACATTTGATAACAAAAGAATCTATTACCCCAGTACAGTGGATTCCATTTTTGATTTTTCTGCTCAATAATTATAAAATTTACCAATTATAATATACATCCAAAAGTAATTTGCATTTTATTTTTGGTCGGCAAAGTAGTTTGCACTTTAACTAACAAACTTCTAAATTCTATAGTCTTAAAACATTGCATGTAACAGTAATACACGAAAAAAAACTTGTAAAATACGTGAACCTCTCTAATCCAAAATACAGTGATAATTCCATTTAAAATGTCTAAATCCATTAAGTTAAAACACTTAAAATATGGACCGAACCTCCAAAACCTATCTGTTAAAAAAATCGGAAGTAGGAACAAAAAAAAATGAGAAGACGCGCCTAATGGACGGCGAAGTCACACGTGCTTCCCACCTGACACTCATGCCATCATCCCCCATCTACACGAGACTCGAAGATTGGACAGATGATGCTACCACTCTCTCTTATTACATTACATTTAACATTTCAAATTCATAATTTTTTCAAATATTCCTGACTTATTACAGTTCTTTTTCCTTTTCCAAATTCACCTTCTCTTTTTACCTTCTTTTTTTTTACAATTCTATAAATCGCACACATTTAATTTATAAAATACCTCCTATAGTTAATGAAAAATTTCAATAACAGTACTTTGCATATCATAATGATCCGAATTTTTTTGTACTCCTATGTATTAATTTGTTTGACGTTTAATAGACACAAAGTAAATGTTCGATATTTTCTTGGTTCCATATTCCACAGCCATTAAATGGAGTGATATCTACTACCAAATTTTTTTTTTTTTTTTGGTCTCTACCTACCTAATTTATAGATCAACGAACCATCATGAAATTTTAAAACATTTCAAGCAAACACATAAGGAGAAAAAACAGATTACTAATTAATATTTACATCCACATAATTAGAAAATTTTTTAAAAAAGAGCTTTCTTAAAATTTGTCCTCTTACTTAGCCAAAAAAAAAAAAAAAAAAACAGGAATTCATTTTTCTTTTCTACCAAAAAAAAAATGCAGAAGAAAATATTGATTATTTTTTCCATAAAGATTAAAAGCAAATTAAGAAAAAAAAAAATCTAAACGTCCACCGGTGGAGCTAGGTTAAGATCCAGGTTTAGTTCTCTAATCGGTTCGATCTTTACGCTCTCTCGAATACCAATACTCAACTCAACATTAACCGGATCAAACCGAACCGGATAGACCCGAGCAAGCTCCGCTCTTAACGCAGCAGCCCTTGACGGATCGAAGAAAAAACCGGCAGCACCATAACCCCCAACGACTTTACCCTGCCGGTGACATGCAAACGGAAATCTCCCAACCATGCCTACCCGGCGCGTCATCTCACGCGCCTCCATAACCGGCGAAGGGTTGATAGAAGAACCGTTTCCATCGCTGACCGTAGTAGACTCGCCGGGAAGAGGGAAATTGGTTTTTGCTTTAGAGCCACGAAACTCTCTAGCGGCGGTGTCGTAAGCTCTAGCAGCTTCCTCCGCCGTATCAAATGTCCCGAGCCAAACCCGGGTTTTCTTTCCCGGGTCACGGATCTCCGCCGCGTATCTTCCCCATGGTCGCTTCCTCACACCTCTAAAGTGCACTTCTTTCCTCGTCGCCGTCTTTCTTCCGCCGTCTTCACTCACGGCGGCGTTACTCGCATTCAACAGTTTTGGAGCCATTGCTAATAAAAGAAAAAAAAAAAGAGATATTCTCGTTTATAGTATAAAGAAGTGACGTTGTGTTAAATTTATAAAGAAAAGGTTTTTTTTTTTTTTTTTTTTTGGGTTTAGAGAGAAAGAGACGGTCAACGAGGGTTTGACTGAAAAGCGCCGCCCAAAAAAGAGACAGTGAGGTTTGTGTTTGTGACGGCTTTTTTGCCTTAACGTCCCGTTACTGCGGCGTGACTTTGCGTAATTTGTTTGCTTACTCACGCTCCTTCATTAATGTGCGTGACTAACACGCTCTCTCACCATTTTTTTTTTTTTTTTTTCCTTTTTTTGGGGGCAAATCTCACCATTTACTCTCTAATAACAAAAAATTGAACCCAAAAAAACAAATAAAGATTTTACATCGATAGAGATTAGAGAATTTCCAAACTTATTTATTTACTCAGCAATATGAATATGTTTAGCCAATGTTTAAGTAGGTATGTATGTATTAAATGTAAATTTTGTATTGAGATGTATTAAGATATAATTTTCGATTCAAATATGTAGTAGGTAATGTTGATATATAATTTGCTTAATGTTTAAGTAGGTAAGGTGTCAATATTTTTTTTTAAACAAATGGTAGTAGTAACTTAAGAATCCATTTTGCTATCAACTTTATATAATCATTATATGACTGACATATCATATTGTCAATAGATTTCGATTTGTTATTTAAATACATGCCATACGGGTTTAAATATTATTTATTTATTTAGATTTCATTGATTCTCTGTTTTGTTTTATGAAATCAACAACAATCAATTTTATTAATGAACATTCATGTGTAACATCTCTAAAGGGGTATTCAGTCGTATATTTGGAATGAAAATTTATAATAGGTTTTTTAGATGATTTTTAATGGATTTAGAAATTTTTTATGATTTATTAATAAAAGTTCTGAAATCTAACTTAAAATTATGATATTTAAATTATTTTATTTATATATATATATATTTTTCAAACCACTAATCCAATAACACTAGATTAAAAAACATTTAAAAATCTTACAACTAATAATAATACTAAAGTGGTGTTATTGGATTGAGATTTATGTATACTTGTAATGGTTATTAAATTTGTACAATTTAAGAAATTTTTATAGAATCTCATCTAAAGTTTCTGAAAATATCATTCTAACATGTAAGATTTTGAAAGTGTACGAAAGTTAGTTTAGATGAACAAAAAAATTTAAAATCAATCAACCAATAACACTAAACTTTAATAAACTTTAGTCCAATCTAAAAGTTAGTTAAAGTTTTTATTAATCCAATAACACATGAATTTTAACAATATTTATAAATATTGAACCAATAACATATGACTTTAATAAAATATTTGTAATTCAAAATTGAATAACACTAAACTTTTTAAAAGTTATAACTTTTTTAAAATCACAAAACCAATAAAACCCCCTAAATTTTAAAAGAATTTTTTTTTCTTATTCATGATTGGGTAATAAAATTTGTTATTTTAATACAAATCATTTCAAATGTTTGATTGAATACACCTTTATTTTTATTTTTTTTGGTATAGTTAACTCGTTTATCATCTGGTAAAAAATAAAGCTTTTCCCAGGAAGGTATCGTCTAAATTCACTTCTTCCACTATATCTTCTCATGTAATTTGTTTACTTTGTATTCCTCTGCATTTGCATAAACTCTGAATGATTTTTCTGTAAGCTCATTTTAAAAGTAATAGAAAATAAACGTTAAAAAAAAAAAAACAATTCTTCCATTGTATTGTTTGTTTTCTTCTATAATGGGGTTTCAAATTAAAAAAAGTATGAGAACAGAGATGATATAAGCCCAAAGGCTATAGTGCTTGGGCAAGACCCATATTCTCTAAATCAGAATGGAAAGGAATTTAATGTAATTTATACCAAGTAATGGAATAGCTCGATTCCTAATTGTCGTATCATTAGAGGTCAGACGCAAAGAATTGGTCAAGTTGATCAACTCGTTATAAACTCGTTTTACAAAAAAAAAAAAAAGGTTCAAATAATATGAACTATGAGTATACATCAGACCAAGGGTTTATCATATTCACAACAAAAAAATCACATATATTTTATCCGACAATGGAACACCAACATAAAAATTGTATTTGAATCCCATTAGAGAGATGCACTAGCCTCTTATGAAAGTTAAGTTATTAGTCTATAATTTATGACTATAATTTACCTAAAAGGCTTACATTATTACATGTATTACATGTACTACAATATTGACTACTTTATTGGAAAAAAAAAGGAAGGCTTGTTCGTAAACGACCAATTTAGTAAACGACCGGCTAAAACATGTTCGTTTACGCTTTTGGATCTTAAACAAGAACAGGAGAAGATACCAAGAAGAAAGCAAGAAAATGTAGTAGGATAACTCTCTTCTCCTCTGCCTTTCTCTATGTCTCGTTCTCTCTTAATGTTCTTCTTTCTGCTAAAATTATCTCATATATATATATATATATATATATATTTTAACTGAATCAAACTAACTTAACCAACTTTCATAATCTCACAATTTTTCTAATTGTTCTGTGGAAAGTGCGAATCTCTACAATTCTCCAGCCAAAATGTAGATATGCAATTTTCCCAGCATTCTAAAAGCATTTATATTTGTGGAAAACTTGAAAAGGTATCTTCTACGTGGGTGGTGATTGACAAGCTTATTAAAATAAATGAGAGTAAACTAGCTGAAAAAGATTATATTGGGCCCACCATATTTGGAGTAAAAATTTGTTTGTGACAAAAGGATTTTTTTTTTCTTTTCTTTTTCAGCTGGTAAAAATAGCTGAAAATATTACTCTAAATGAGTTCTCTCTAATGGCGACCAAAAAAAAAAAAAAAAAAAAATGAGTTCTCTCTAACTTGAGCACTGGAAAATCTCCAGGAATACTTTTCTAATTCGTTATCCCCAAGATTGTTATGAACATGTACTCATAGACATGTGAATGAGACTATAGCTTCCAAGACAAGCACTATAGTGTGCTCAAATGCTCATTTTCAACTATGTATAGCTATGTTTGTCTCCTAAAGTTTGAATCGGCTCATCTGAAAATTTATTGGTAATTTGCTTTTAACAACAATCTATTAGTATTTGTTTTTTATTTTCCTATTTTATAAGAGTCAATTTTTCTTTTTTCAATAAGTTATTTTAAATTTTAATTAATAATTTGGGCTAATTTTAGTGGTCAAATATATTGTTAGTAAGATTATTTCGAGAGCTTTGAGTTCCCAACTTTGCGTTTTTTTTTTCTATTTTTTTTAGTGAAAGACAAAATGATAATTTTAAGTCATTTTCTCATATGACCTAAATGCTTTAAATCTCTAATCTATGACCATCAACCGTATATTATTTAATAGCTACCGAGGCCGCCAACTTTTTTCTTTGGACATACAATCATATTTCTCGATTTCTATTGAGGCCGCAGAAAGCTCCAGATTATAGAACAACGTAAGAAAATGAGGATAGATTACGAAATCGATCACTAGCTATAAGAGAGTTCCTTGGAACCACAACGAGAAAGTACCATCGAACCGTGGCTGATCCATACTTGCATAGAAAACATTACGTATACCCCTATTTATAGAGTTAAAGTGAACTTCTGCCACTATTTTCTTATTTTTGGAACTCCGGTTGTTTCGCTCCATCCAAATGGCATAGTGAGTAGTGTATTCCTTATATAAGATTTTGCGATACCTAATCCTAACCTTTAAAAATATTAGATATAAGTGATTAAAAAGGGAAAACCATGAGTGATCTTATAAATAAATATTTTAGATATAATATTTTAAAACCATAATAGTATATGCAGTTACATATATCAAATGCAGATATTTTGAATAAAATAGAAATATTGTCTATTGAGTTGAGCTCTCTATTGAAGAAAAAGATTTTTCTATTTATTAAGTATTCTCTATTGAGTTGTATTTACAACTTCGATTAAATGTTGACCAAAAAAAAAATATTTGACTAAATTTGCTAATTAAGCTTCTTTTTTTCTGTTAAACCTGCACAAACAATAAATTGACAAGAAATGAAAACTCAACAAAACAAATTTCCTGATGTACTGTTACCGAATGCATCTGTCACCATGCAACATAGATAATAAATAGATATAAGAGGTATTGAAAAAAAAAACTGATTTCGGTTATGTAACATGAGTCTTGTCATTATTACAACAATCCAATAAGGATAAATGCGCTAGCTATAGCGATAGTATAAAAGAGTATTGAAACACAATTTATTATGTAGAATCAAACAAACATTCATTGATAGAAATATAAACATCTCATTGTTTTTCTTTTTCACCTTGTGTAAAATACAAATCATAAAATCTTTAAAAATCAAAGATGAGTGACCTCCAAGAAAAAAACAATGTGGAGACAAAGTCGGATTTGAATGAGCCTTCACGACTGAGAAAAATGATATCGGTAGCTTCAATCGCCGCCGGTATACAGTTCGGTTGGGCTCTGCAACTCTCTCTGCTGACTCCATACGTACAACTTCTTGGAGTCCCACACAAGTGGTCATCTCTGATATGGCTATGTGGTCCTATCTCCGGTTTGCTTGTCCAGCCAACCGTTGGTTACTACAGCGACCGATGCAAATCAAGATTTGGTCGACGTCGTCCTTTTATAGCCACGGGAGCTGCTCTTGTCGCCGTTGCTGTTTTCCTAATTGGTTACGCGGCTGATCTCGGCCATAGCATGGGAGATGAACTCGACAAAGCTGTAAAGATGAAAGCCGTTTATATCTTCGCTCTCGGTTTTTGGATCCTCGACGTTGCCAACAACACTCTTCAAGGCCCTTGTCGCGCTTTCCTCGGTGATTTAGCCGCAGGAGACGCTAAGAAAACACGAACCGCAAACGCGTTTTTCTCTTTTTTCATGGCGGTTGGAAACGTTTTGGGATATGCGGCGGGATCATACACTAACCTTCACAAAATATTTCCTTTTACAATGACTAAAGCTTGTGATATCTATTGCGCGAATCTCAAGAGTTGTTTCTTCCTCTCCATTACTCTCCTTCTCTTCGTCACCATTATATCACTTTGGTACGTTGAAGACAAAAAATGGTCACCGGAGAAAGGAGACAATGAAGAAAAGAAAACTCCGCTTTTCGGAGAGATCTTTGGAGCTTTTAAAGTGATGAAACGTCCAATGTGGATGTTACTAATTGTCACATCACTAAACTGGGTCGCTTGGTTCCCTTTTCTTTTGTTCGATACTGATTGGATGGGTCGTGAAGTGTACGGTGGAAACTCAGAAGGAGACGATAAAATGAAGAAACTTTACAACCAAGGAATTCATGTTGGTGCCTTGGGATTGATGCTTAATTCGATCGTTCTTGGATTTGTGTCACTTGGTATTGAATGGATTAGTCGTAAAATGGGAGGAGCTAAACGACTTTGGGGAGCTGTCAATGTCATCCTCGCCGTCTGTTTGGCAATGACGGTTTTGGTTACCAAGTTGGCCGAGGATCACCGGAGAACCCTTGGTGCCTTGGCACCTCCGACAGATGGTATCAAAGCTGGAGCATTGACTCTCTTTGCTCTTCTTGGAATTCCTCTTGCTGTAAGTTCTACGTCTCTTTCTTCCTTATATATTATCCATGCTAGGTTTATTATTAATATTTTTTTAAAATTAATTAACCTCTTTTACCCTATTATTATTATAGGTTACTTTCAGTATTCCGTTTGCACTAGCTTCCATTATCTCAAGCGATTCTGGCGCCGGCCAAGGTATTTTTTCTTATTTGATATAAATCATTTCCCTTTAATGTTTTATAGTTTTCGAAAAGAAACACAATATTTGTTTTGTAACATAAATATTATAGTATCAAATTACTAAGACTGTTTTCTTTTTAATTATGCAGGGTTTTCTCTAGGAGTTTTGAACTTGGCAATCGTGATACCACAAATGGTTGTATCATTTGGAGTTGGTCCTCTCGATGCGTTATTTGGAGGTGGAAACTTACCAGGGTTCGTGGTCGGAGCAATTGCAGCGGCAATAAGCAGTGTTGTAGCATTCACTGTTTTACCTTAATTTTATATGTGTTATATTTTTTGGATACACTTGTTGAATACTCCCTCTGTATCACAAAGATAGATTTTCTGAGGATTTCATCAGGATTAAGAAAAATAATAAATGATCTTGAAATTAATAAAAAGTTATTCTCAAGTTTTTTTTTTACTTCATTTACCATTTTCCAACAATTATAATTACACCCAATATTAAATGCTTTATGATTTGTTTGTTGAGATCTTTTGAGATTTCTTCTACCTTTATTAAAAAGCAGTTTAAAAAAAAACAAATTTTGTTAAAAAATCTCAAATTCATCGTAAAAGTAAAAGCATTAACTAATTAATTGATATTGAAAATGAAAACACATTAAATCTATTATAGAAAATCAATCTTTGTGATACAAGAAAAAACCCTCAAAAAATCAATCTTTGTGATACAGAGGGAGTATTAATAAGACATGTAGCATATTTGTAATTCAATTAATTGTATAATACATATTGGTTAGATTTTGATATGGTTTAATCTTATCTAATATACTATCATTTCTCAAAACTGCATCTTTGAAACGTTGATATGTGTCACACTTACAAATACAATACAATTTTTTTTTTAATTTCTCATTTTTCCGAAGATATGAAAACATAAAGTTATGCGTCCTGATTCTCAACATTACTTTTTCATGACTTTGCATTATATTGTAATAAGGGGTGGGCAACTGGTAAAACGGTTCAGTTCGGTATAGGAAATATGGAATTCGTGAAATTCGGTTATAAAAATATTAGGTCCGAAGAGTAACCAAATATAATTCTTTGTGGTTCGGTTCGTGAAAATTAGGATTTGGATACAAATATTAGGTCCGAATAAGAACCAAACTTAATTCGGTTCGGTTCGGTTTGGGATTTGGTTATTTCTGGTTATTCAGGTTAACATTTGATTTATTTGTCTAATCTTAACATAATTATAGTGAATTTTGCAACTATGCTTTTATTTAACCTGATTAAAAACTCGATAACCTATATTACATAGAAAAATCATCATGACATCATTATGAATATTAAAATGAAGACAAATATTCTACAAACAAAATTCCACACTGAAATATTAAAATGATAGGCAATATTTAAAAGCTGATAAATTCTCCAAGATTAAAAAAAATCTCCTAATTGTTTTTGCAATTCCAAATGCTTCACAATTACAATCTTCCTCCATCAATGCCACTTGTGATTAGAATTCATCTAAAAATATAATGTACCTCAGAAAAGACACTGGTAGAAAAAATAAAACCCCCCCTAAATAAATCTAGGGATAGGAAATAGAGATGATTTTTTTTTAGTACGAGTGGCTAGGGTTACAAAAAAAATATATAAAATTTACTATAAATTAATTATTAAAAATCCTAAATCATATTTTGAATTTAATTTTGGTTAACGAATTAACCAATCAGATTTCGGTGAAAATTCCGAACCAAAAATAATACCAAATAAATTTAAAAATATGTCCAATTGGGTTATTTAAACAATCTGATTCGGTAAGGTTTGATACCATTCGGTACGGTTTAGTAAATTACCGTCTGAGACAGTAATTTTGTCCACCCCAATATTGAATGGTTATTTTTAATCATTGTTCTTATTTGATGAGTGTTTTTTCTTTTAAATTATCTTTCTTTGGGCAGTTGGGCCCTTTCGTTTTCAAATTTATATTTTGTTTTTGCATGAATTAGTTTGACATCATTTGAATTTAGGTTCTTGAGTTTAGTTTTATGGTGGAGAAATGTATGTCTTGATGCTACTAAGTACTAACAATTTGAATTGACCATTACATTACTTTGACTTTTATGGAGAAATAAGCGCATAGAGTGCTGGAATACAAACGATTAAATTACTAGGATTTTTAAGACATGATGAGTAGGGGTTTAAAAAAGTAACTTAAAATTGAAACAGAATATCTTCAAAATTAATATACTCAAAAATAAAATTAAGTTGTGGTACATTTAGTAATTGTATGTTGATTTATGATTTATCAAAAATCCACCAAAGCTCATATTTTTATGATTACTCCATAAAAATCGTAAAACTTTTATAAATTAATACTCGATAAATTAATATATCGTTAACTCAATAGTCTTACTTTTCGGTTTTAAATTGATATTTTGATCCAAATATTATATCTGTAAATTAATAAATATGATAAATAATTAATTTTCTCTAATGCCAAATTGATATTTTGATCTAAATATTATCTTTATAAATTAATAAATAGAATAAATTAATAAAACATATTAAAACCTGTAGTACAATAGTACAATTAGGCATGGGCGTTCGGGTACCCATTCGGGTTCGGGCCGGGTCTTCGAGTTTTTGGGTTTATGCGTAGAGGTACTTTTCGGATATTTCTTATATTTGGGGTCGGATTCGGTTCGGGTCTATCCGGATTCGGTTCAGGTTCGGATACCCGAAATAATGGGGAAATAAATAAAAATTAAATTTGAATAAAGTTTGATTAAATTTTTACAAATATAATTAAAAAGTTTCTTATAATTTAGTTATTTTTGATATTTTGATTATTTTAAACTTAAAATAATTGATATAGTTGGGTTTATGTATGTAATTTTAGATAATTATGGTATATCAAATTTAAATGTAATTAATATTTATATATATATAATTATATTTTGAGTATTTCGGGTACCCATTCGGTTCTCCGTTCGGTTTGGGTTTGGGTTCGGTTTTTCGAGTATAGAAATTTAAGACCCGTTCGGATATTTCTAATTTTCAGTTTGGGTTTGGTTTAGATATTTTTAGTTCGGTCGGGTATTCGGGTTTGGTTACTTTTGCCACAATACCTAAGAATATCATAACTTGAAACGATTTTCCTTTTTCTTTTTGTCATCCTCTTACAATTGAACCGAAACTAAACAGTAAAGCCTTCCCACTAAACCAATACTAAATTTGATTATTTTTGAGTCAAAACTTTATCAATTGAATTAAATCCAAAATTTCAACAATATGTACTCTGTATTACCAAATTTATTGTAAGGTTCCTCCGTAACACTCGATACTCTCGACTCTTCGCCTATCTCCTGCTTCTATCACTCCTTTAGAAATTAGGGTTTTGTAAGAAGACAAGTGTAAGTCTCTCTCCGTTTCAGTTTTCTTCTTCTTCATCTTTCACTCCAAACATATCCTAATTTGAGCTTTCATCTCCTCTCTTCACCGCAGATTCACTTCCGAAGCGATGGCTTCTTTGTTCAAGGTACATAAAAAGTTTAGATTTTTATCTGAACCCACATGAAAATTTCTCGATTGGTTGATATCTCTATTGAATTGAGTATCTGGGCTATCTCGAATCTGAGTGATTAAACCCAAATCATGTGTAAATTGATGTCTAGGGTTTGGGTCTCACGATGTGTTTCTTCGTGCATTTTTGTTCTTTTCTACAGATTAGTGTTTTTTTTTGTGTATTGAGCTGATTGAGTTATGTCAAATTTGGGTTTTTTTTGTTATCAGGAGCAAGCAAAGCTCTCAGCTTATCGAGATAGGAGATTCTCAGGAACACAAGAAGAGTTCGATGAAGCTTTAAGGACATCTTCAACGGTTTATATTGGCAATGTGTCTTTTTACACAACTGAAGAACAGATTTATGAGCTTTTCTCTAGAGCTGGAGAGATTAAAAAGATCATCATGGGTTTGGATAAGAACACTAAAACGCCTTGTGGCTTTTGTTTCGTCTTGTAAGATTTCATTTTTTTGAAGGTTTTGACTTTGTATGATTGGTGATGGTTGGGGGTTTTTGATTTTGTGTGTTGTTTTTTTCTTTAGGTTTTACTCAAGAGAGGACACAGAGGATGCAGTTAAGTATATAAGTGGGACTATTCTTGATGACCGGCCGATTCGTGTGGATTTTGATTGGGGGTTTCAAGAAGGAAGACAATGGGGACGTGGTAGAAGCGGTGGCCAGGTATCAATCTGATGCATCTACTCTGTAATTTTCTGAACTTTTGTATATGAGTTAGTATATGTAATTATGATTCTCTAATGTCATACAGGTTCGAGATGAATACCGTACAGATTACGATCCTGATATCCTTTCAGTCCGCATTTGTTTGTTCTTGTTTGTTTAAAGTTAAACGTGTTTTGTGGTAATAAAACATGACTACAAGTTAGATTTTAGTTTCTCGGTAATGAATTTTCCGCCTATCCCTGTTTTGTTCTCTTTAACTCATTAATACCTAGAGGTGGTTATGGGAAATTAGTTCAGAAAGAACTCGAAGCACAAAGGCAGCTCGTTGATTACGGTACTGGCTCACTGGGAGCGTATCCGCCAGCTGCACCATCAAATTGTATGTTCTTCCAACTTTCTTTTCTTGTTTCTGGTTGCTTGATTTCAACACTTCACTTTGAATAAATGGTCAACTTGTAGAGTATACTATGAACGCAAGTCTAAGATTTGCTTAGGGTATTAATCTGAAAATGTAATGGTAAATGACTTAGCATTGTAGTACCTAGAAGAAGACTCTATTTTGTGCTAAAGATCCTGGTTCTCTTTGTGATAGATAGTGAAAATGTGAAAACAAATCATGAATCTTAATTAGTGTAAAGGGGATATCCAAGTCCATCATGCGAGAACCCGAATATAGAGGCTGCATCAAGTTAAGTTCTTTGTAGTAAAGTTATCTTCCTAAGTGCTTTTTGTTTGCATATGTCAATCACACAGATGGAAGGCGTGGTGGTGGAGGCTATGGCCAAGGAGGATCAAATCGCCATGGAAGAGGAGGAGGAGGTATATGTTTATAAATGCACATAATGCATAGTTGTAATATCATAATCCTCAGCCACAAAATTTTCTGATGTCGAAAACCCATTTCTGATTTTTTATGTTTCTGAAGATTACCATCGGAAGCGGCAAAGAGATGATGATCGTCCATATGGACGCGATAATAACTCAAGAAGAAACTCAGATCATGAGTCTAGGAGAGACACTGATCATGACATGAGACCGG
The DNA here is from genome assembly GCA_963667165.1 of Barbarea vulgaris. Taxonomy (NCBI): domain Eukaryota; kingdom Viridiplantae; phylum Streptophyta; class Magnoliopsida; order Brassicales; family Brassicaceae; genus Barbarea; species Barbarea vulgaris. The sequence goes on from OY763891.1 coordinate 3,091,901, forward strand.
TAATTGACAAAACTTTTTTTTCTTTTTCATTAATAAAACCCTTTGTGTGAATTTAGCATCTGATGCTAAGATATGGTCTGCTATGGAACTTTGTGTGATTCTAACAGGAGAAGAATCCGCGATTCCGTGAGAGTGGTGACTCTGATGATGACGGTGAAGATGATCGGAAGAGAAGATCTTGAAACAAACTTTAGAAGTTGACAATGCTGTTGAAAGATCAATGTAATCTTTAGATTGATGAGTCTGAATTCAATTTGGAGTTTCTAGATTTTCAGTAAAACCTTTTGTTGAGTTGGTTTCATTCATATTCAATGTCCTCATGTAACATTTTCTCATCCTCATCAACGGAAATAGTAATACCATTACAATGCTTTTGGGCCAAAAGCCTTTAAGGCCCACGACAGTGCACAATAGTCAGCTTTATCTGTGGCTTGACGTCTTTGGGCTGTGAGCCTGTGAGGATTATATTGGGTTAATTTGTCAAAAGGGATGTATTTTTTGAAAGTAATTGGAAAATAGGACTAAAATCTATTTACAATTGGGGGAAAGAGATTCAGAGACTATTCATGACTTGTGAGATAACTAGCATACCCTCTCTTAAAATTTAAAATTACTAGATATGCCATTAACGAAATAGAAAACAACCCTTAATGGGGAGTTGTTATTACAAGCGTGCCACTACATATTTGAAGCGTGTGAAAATCGGGAGTGGGCCAGAAATGGTATAAAAACATGGAAAGAAGGAAATGAAAACAGGCCACGAAATAAGCCCAAAATAAAAAGACAATTAACTTAAGCAAATTGGACACATTTTAGGGTGAGGCCTAATAAGAGCCAAACTTAAGGTTGCATAGATACGTCATTTTAGTTTATGGTAAGATGTATGTTGCAGTGACATAAAGATATTGTACACAATTTAAAACTAGAGACGTACACGAAGGACAAAAGAAGACGTACACTATGAAAAAGGGAAAACGTACACCATGTTAACGTAAAGGAACACAAAATAAGTCCTCTGTTTAACATGGTATTTTGATTGATATAACTTTTCTATTTATAAATGATTACTATGTCTGTGTTTTTATAATTAGTTTGAAGAACTTTACTTTTATAAAGTAATTTAAAAGTATATTAAGTTATTAAGTTATGATAAGATGTATGTTGCAGTGTAAACACCACATAATTTTGTATGTGGTGTTTGGAACTTGAAGTTTATTAAGTTTTTAGTTTATGGTAAGATGTATGTTGCAGTGACCTAAAGATATTGTACACAATTTAAAACTAGAGACGTACACCAAGGACAAAAGAAAACGTACACCATGAAAACGGGTAACGTACACCATGTTAACGTAAAGGAACACAAAATAAGTATCTATTTATAAATTATAACTATGTCTGTGTTTTTATAATTAGTTTAAAAACTTTACGTTTATAAAGTAATTTAAAAGTTTATTAAGTAATTAAAAAGTTTATTAAGAATTTTGTATATGTTGCACTGACCTAATATATTACGTTAAAATTATAGGACGTACACCAAGGAGAAAAGAAGACGTACACCATGAAAAGGGGAAACGTACACTATGTTAGCGTAAAGGAACACAATATATGTCCTCTGTTTAATTATAAGATATAGATAAGGGTCCGAAAATGAAACAAAAATATATGATTAAGATTTAGATTAAGGAAGCCCACTTACCTGTGCGAAAAAGTTGTAAAACGAAACCCAATAAACAAGTAAAAATATAATTACAAATAAACATGCACAGGAGAGATACCCATTATAGGAGCTGACTCTATATTACCCCTGCGGGTCATTTTCGCTTGGGAGAGAGAAAACTGTTAGAAGAAGAGTTTTATTACACTGACAGTGGACCAAACACCATTCCCCTAATTATGAATAGTCTTTGGACCAAACAACAAATTAGTTTAGAAAAATGACCCACCTGCACAATTATCTATTATATATTTCCGAACTCATAGACATTTTTATTCTAAAGTAAATTAAAACCTTTATAAATTAACCAGATTTGATGGATTTTCTAAATTTTAAAATTAAATTAAATTTAGATAAAATTAATAAATTAATTATTTGTTGTTAATTAAATATTTTAAATTACTTTAAGGAAAGGAGTAGAAAAATGTATTTTTAGAGAAACGAGCTATTTATATAAGTTTATTTTTATGTAAATAAATTAATTTAAATTTATATATTACAATTTCATTATTAACATATTAAAAATTTAGACATCGTCAAGTAACTTTTTGTTCCATCTTTTTGTTTATTTTTTCAATCACTCAGTGAGATAGATTTTGAAAAAATATCATGAACCAAAAAACCGAAGCGAACCGAAAAGGGTACCAAACCAAAATCCAAAACGACAAAAACTAAGGATCCCAAACTCCTATATCCGAAGAACTGAATCGAGAACCAAATGGATACTCGAAATACTCGAAATACAACTATATACCCAAAAATATTAATAATATATAAACTTGATATAACTCAATTACCATATAATTACAAACCCGAAAATATCAATTAACTTTACACCAAAATAACCAAAACACCCAAATAACCAAAGTATTGAAAGTTCTTAGTTATATTTGAGGGAATTCAATCAAACTTTATTCAAATTTAACCAATTTCTAATTCATGTTTTTCCTATATTTCGTGTACCCGAAACTGACTTAAACCCAGATGGAACCAAACCAAGAATTATAAATATCCGAATAGATCATAGGTTTCTAAACCCAATAGATCTGAACCAAACTCAAACGCCCAGCCCTAGTGTGAGATATGGAAAACTGGATTCGGTGACCGGCGGCTATGCTCTTGCTCATATATAGGCGAGACGTTCTTCATGCAATATCTTTGTTGTCTCTCTGATGTCCTCTTATTCATATATTATCTCGATTTCCAACAAAATATTATTTTCTTCTCGCATATTCACTCGCTAAAGACCTTCACCATTCCTTGGCTCCTCACATTTTCCAACAACATCCTCTAGCTCAACTCTTCCCTCATCAACTCTTAATTTTGTTCATATGTCAGGCTTTATACCTGAAGATATTTGGTTGGCGACTTACTTTCTTTTTGGTCAACAAATTCTCATCCACCATCATCTTTAATCTCTAGCGGAAGCTCCACCGCCTTGCTCCCGAATTCAGATTAGTCTATCAGATTTGGTACCACATAAGCAACTCTCTCTGAGTGGATTTTCGCCTCTTTTTTACTTAATCCTTTTGGAAGAGAACAATTATGACTTTTTTCTTTTGCGAAAGATCATTTACACACTTTTTATTCTATATGAAGAAAACATATCTTTCAATTTTCATGTCCAATAGATATACTACCTCTTCGTTTTGTGAACCGAGAATATTGTAAATTTGTTAACCAATTTAATATTTTGAACCAATTATATGTAATTTCTGTTGACAAATTAGACAAAATTTTACTCTTAAATTTATTTAACACCTAAAAAATTAAAATAGTAAATTAGGTTGGATTATAAAAAATCAATTTTGTTCGTTCAATAGAAACGGATTAAAAAAGGTATTAGGGTTTAAACAATCAAAAAATGAATTTGAAAATGAATTTTTTAATTTTATTGAAGTAATAATATTTTACTTATTTTAGGGAAAATAGAAATTAAAAATTATATACATTTTACTATTTAATATTTTTGTTGGTTTTCCTTTTTAATTATGGAAAACAAAAATAATACAATTTTTTTTTACGTGTGAAAATTTTATCGATCAACCGACACGTATCGTGATCAAATAATTAAAAACGTGTTAAAGTTTTGAGAAAATTACATATCATGCCACATTTTACCTTTTTATTAGATCATATGCCATTTTAAAAATCACCCTCAAATCATGTCATTTCTTACTAATAAAAAGACTGATTTAACCTTTTTGTTTTTTCTGTTTCCTTTTGTTTTTTTTTCTTTCTCTTTCTCTTTCTCCCTTTTTTGTCCCTCTTTCTTTTTCTTTCTCCTTTTTTTCTTCTTCTCTTTCTCTCTTTTTCTCTTTTTTTTTTTATTTCTTTTTTTTCTTCTTCTTCTTCACTCACAAACGAACTAAAATTTTTATTTTGTTCTTCATAAGAGTTATAGACAAAATGAACAAGGTTCTTCTCTATCTCCGTTCTTCATCTTGTCCATTGTGTATGTTATCATTTTATCCATCACATTTTTTCTTTTTTTTTCAATCTTGTTCATTGTCTTTGTTTCTCATATTGTCCATCACTTTTTTTTTGTTCTCCATCTTCCTCTTTCTCTTGATAATGGACAAGCAATAGACAAAAAAAGACGATGTACAAAACGAAAATGAAGCAGATAGAGAAGACAATGATGGACAAGATGAAAATAAGAGTAATGGAGGAAACGAAGATGGACAAGACAAAAATTGAAGTAATGGACAAGACGAAAATGGAAGTAATGGACAACATCAAGTCGGAAATGGCAATGGACAAGATGATGAATTCGATAGACATGACGACAGTACAAAACATGAAAGCAGTCCGAAGGAAGGGGGCAAAGATGGACAAGATGGTGATGAAGATGATGAAGCAGAGGACGACTATGCAGAGGACAACGAAGATAATGAAGCAGAGGCCGATGATGCGAGTGACAAGATGATGAATTCGATAATGGCAATGGACAAGATGATGAATTCGATAGACATGACGACAGTACAAAACATGAAAGCAGTCCGAAGGAAGGGGGCAAAGATGGACAAGATGGTGACGAAGATGATGAAGCAGAGGACGACTATGCAGAGGACAACGAAGATAATGAAGCAGAGGCCGATGATGCGAGTGACACCCATGATCAGTCAGAGGACGACAAAGAACATGGTAATAAAAGTGATGAACATGACGACAATGATGATGATGGACAAGTTGGTGATAGACAAGACTACCAAACTGGAGACTCATCGAACTATGTAAGTCTGATTTTCATTATTTTATAAAATTTTTATGGACATCATTTTTTATTATCCTACTTGTTTTGTTATTTTCAAACTTTTAGGAGATGGCAGATGATATAGACCAAAGTGCTTCTGACGGAGAACCAGCAACTGTTGTTGTCCATGACCAAAAACCCATATATCAGGTATATCCATTTTAAACATAAAAATTGTTTGAAATCAATTATAGACAGAGTATGTGGGACATGTTAATCTACGAATCAGCTTTCATTCATACCTTTTTTACGCAAGTTTCAAAACATGGAGAGAAGCGTATGAAACGTGATGATGTGGCACTAGGTTGAAATTAACCAAAATGCCACAAATCTCATATGGCTTTCAAAAATACCCTTTTTGTGAATATTTCAAATATGCCATTTTGGCATATTGGTCGCATAACAAAAGACAAAAATACGCTTAAATTTGAATCTACCAATATTAGCATAATTATTGTCCACATAATGAATCGACAAAATAGATAGTGTTTTATAGTATTGTATTATTGTCGACCAATTGTTAAATTTTTTATGGACAAAACAATGAAATAGTAGACAAATTTCCAGTTAGACATTTTATAGACAACTCTTAGTCATACTGTATCACTGAATTAGACGGGATTGTGGACAAGTTGATCTTATGGACAAGATAAACACTAGATCTGGGATTTCATCATCGTCGAGATGCATTTGATGTGGATAATAGTTTGTTTTGTGCACATCGACGTCGCCGTTATCAATGTACCGACAAATCCAAGATTGTTCAACAATATCACAAAATGCATCTTAAAATCTTAAAATTTTGGCATGAATGTAAAGTTTGTTGGAGGAAGAAAAAAAATGAAGAACAACTTCCTGGGTTTGTCAGTGAAAAGGAGAAAGAAGAAGGAAGAAAGAGAAAAGAAAAAAAAAAGAAAAAAAGAAAAAAAAAAGAGATAAAAGGAAACGTGAGAAAAGGAAAAAGAAGGAAAAAAATATGTTGGTGTTTATATGTGATATGCTCAAATTTACCCTGAGCTACTCTCTCAAATTAAGAGATCACTGTAGTACTTAGGGATCGAATCTACAAGGACTATGAAATACTCAATAAATCCCAGTAAAAGTATTATGCTAAACAAGGTGTAAAGTAATGAAATTGCAATGCGAGTAATTAAACGAAGTGTAAATCAATGGAGAAAAGCGCTAGGCATAGAGAAATCTCAGGAATCTTCAGAACTGTGATTAAATTGAATTATCAGGATTATAATTAAGAACCGTTCTAGAACTCAAACACAATTGTAAAACCTACCAGCTTCCGCTGCGTAAACTATCTATCCCTGAATCTAGAATTCCAAATTCCTTTGCTAATTCTAAGACCCAGACAAGCAGTAATGATCAGGTTCAATTTGTTCACAAAATCCCTAAATCAAATTCCTTTGCAGATAGGTATTTTGCTCACCTAAGATAGATCTAGCAATCAATTACACTTTCATGTCAATTAACAACCCTAAATCAGATTCTAGGTTGCGAATCTAGAATAAGCAATAAATTCAATCTTAGATGAAGAACTCTATCAATTAACCCTAATAAATCACTGGTTCAACAATTCCTCAGAAACCTTTGAAAACTCATAGCCTAACAAGGGAAACTACTCAGACATGGTGAAAGAAACAAACATCATGATATGAATAGAAATCATTCAATAATATAAAAGTAGAGAACAAGAGTATCAGAGATTAGAGAAAGATGATACAAGCTTGAGATAGAAAGAGAGTCTGCTGCTTGATAATCCCTAAAACTCTGATCTAAAACACAATATATAGCTAAAAAAACTCGTACAAGGACTAATGCTGAAATAATGGAAACTTCTGGGCAAAATTGTAAATCTTCCAAAATCTCCGAAGTTGTCCGCCTGTGGTGTCGATCGACACACATGGCTGGTGTCGATCGACACCAAGTAATGTATCGCCTCAAAACATGATCCTTCTACGCAACTTCTTGGTCTTTGCTCCAAAATCTCCCATATTCTTCACATTAGTCCTAAATGCATACCTGAAGACAAAAGACTCTAAAAGACTCTAAAAAACACCAAAAAGACTCGATTAAAGACTCTTATATCATGGTTAAAACCCATAAAAACCATGATATATCAACTCCCCCAGACTTAGCTTTTGCTTGCCCTCAAGCAAAACAGAAACTCAGCCTGTGAAAGAAGTTTGAAAACACAGGAAACTCATTTTGTCATAAGAACACCAGACTCACATTCACCATAGTAAAGCCACTGGAAACTCTTACCTGACAAGGTCCAGACCACCATGTACTTCCCCCAGACTTAGCAATTGTCCCAAACAACTCCACAATTCAAATAAACAATCCAAATTCACCACACTGACTTCTATAAACTAAGGTGAAGACTCATCTAGGGAGTATCAATCAAAGGACACATGGACTCTTTCTCAATCAGTTTTCCTGAACACACAGACTGTCTTTACTTCTGGTTCCTTTCCTCTCCCTTTTCTCACTTCTGCAGTTAATTATATCAAAGGTGTAGGCGAATAATGGTATCACGGGAAATTTTCCTAACCTCGCGTCCAGCCTTTGTGTGATCATTCCTTTCAAAGTAGAATAATGAGGTCATTGGAAATTTTCCTACCTCTCTACTCAGAAGAAAATCATTTCATCTTTTACTGCTTAGTATATATATATTTTTTTTTTCTTTCTTTTGTTTTTTTTTTTTTTTTTTTTTTTCTTATGAAGGGAAGAGAGAGGGGAACCATACTCACACAGACAAGTCTTTCAGGACTGAAGGGAGAATCCGATCCAATGTATATCAAGCCCCTGGACAAGCAAAAATAAAGTCAGGTTAATGGGCAAAGTCAGTGATGGATCCTCTGAAAGCTCAGGTGAACATGGGTAACATTGGTAAGTTGATCAGCCTTGGGGTTTTCCATTAGTCTCAGACGCATGTCAAGCTCGAATCAATGGTCACTCAAGTTCCTGCAAATGTGGTGATCTCCTCGAAAAATCATAGTTTCCAAACTAAATTTTGACTCAATAAAACAAAAATTGGACTGACTCTAAGAAAACAAAAAGAATGATGTTAGTAACTACCTCCCCCAGACTTAAACAACACTGTCCCCAGTGTTATCAAGCAAGAAGTTGGTAAAAAGGGAATAAAACTGATGAACCAAATTGAAAAAGTCAAAATATTAGAACACAAAACCTGATTCCGTGGTATGGGTGTCGATCGACACAGACGAGTGGTGTCGATCGACACCAGGTCTGTAATCCAAAACTATGATGTTTCAAAATCGAGTTCGAGTCTGTGAATCCAAAATTCCAAGTTCAACCACTGTTAGATCATCAAAATGCAAGGTGAGTGACATGAAAAGATGAAAATATCATAGGATAAATGTTAGAATACAAACTGACTCAAAGAAAACATAAAAATGACTCAAAAATATCCAAAACAAAAGATAAAGGATAAAAGAAAACTAATCCTCCTCAGAACTCTCGTCTGGGCTGCTCGGGCGTGGGGGAACCAGTGGCTGGCGAGGTGAGCGAGAGCGGTGACGAGTAGGACGGACACAACCGCAGCGAGATAGTCCAGCTACGGCATTCCAGATGCTCTGGAAACTCTGCACGACGTATCTCTGAAAGTCAGCTGGCTCCATAGGAATCTCCGGAGCGACAGGAAGCTCAAACGGAGGAGCCACAGAAGGACCGGGCTGATGCGGGAGACCTCCAGCAAGGTCTGGTATCGGAGCATCCTCTGCAGCAGTAGGAGGTGCGTGAGAAGAAGCTCCTCTACGGCGTCGAGCCTGTGGTGCAGTGATGAGGAGACGGGGATCGGGATCAAAACGTAGCTGCTGTGGATCCTCTGTAATGGCTGTGAGGGCGGGCTGTGGAAGCTGTATCATGTGCTGCCCCGTAGCCGTGCGGAAACACCAGATCCAATCATCCTTAATCCAGTGAGTGTTCTTCAAGTAGTCTCTGTCCATAGCGGAACGCGCAGTGACGATCGTGCAGCCAGATGTGTCAATCCCGAAGTGCTGAAAGATAGGTGTCAAAAGACTACCTACACTCTCCCTCTTGGTCCCTCGACCCACAAACGGCTTCATCTTCAGGGAGACTAAATGATGAGCAAACACAGCACCTAAGTTCACATTACTATCTAACTCAGGCCACTCATATCCGTCAACACAAATATCACCCACAGCATAGCTAAGCAGAATCAACTCAGATAACCTCATCTTCCCAGGCTCCATCTTGCACAGAATGGTGTTGGCAATGATACGAACGACATACCTCAGGACTGGATGTCGAATATCAGTCTGTGTAGATGTCTTGGAGTCATAACGCCCTGTCCCGAAATGAGACCAGAAGGCTGGACCGTCCAAGAACTGAGCTGGCAGTGCAACTCCCGTCAAATCTGCAGTGAAACCATAGAGCTCACAGAGGTCTCGGAGTGGTAATCTGTACCGAACTCCTCTAATCAGGAATGTAAGAGTCCCTTCCTGCACATTCTTCACAATCTCATTCCTATAGTAAACCCTAGCAGTAGCAAGAAACTGTCGTACCAAATCTGGAAAGAGGTCATACTGCCTGGTAGCTATGGTGCCTAAACCCATCCTCTGCACTAATCGAACCACATCATCTCTAATGCCCATTCGTCTCAAAGCACAACTATCAGCAATCCTAGTCGGCCTAATATCAACTCCCAACCAAGCATTATAGAACAATGTATCGTACTCATCCCAAGATTCCGAAATTGGCCTATAAACACATTCATCATTTTCTACTTCTTTCTTAGGAGATTCATCCCACACAATCGTTGATGCAATCTTCCTACCCTCTCTCTTGGGCCATGGAGGTCGAGATTGTACCTGAGAATGGGTTGGAGAAGCAGCCAATTCCGGCGAATCTGCCATAGAATCCGGCGGATTGGAGGTAGAACCGCCGTCCGACCTAAACCGCTTGCCACGTGAAGCCATCTGTACCAAACTCAAAATAAACACTAGAAACAGGTAGAGGACGAAAATCTGATGAGGTTAGAGCTTTGAATCAACGAAATCGAGCAAGAACTCAGAGAGAAATCGGAGGTTGAAGATTTTCGGATTTTGAGAAATGAATGAAGAAGATGAAGATTTTCGGGTTTTAACCCGCTGAACTCGTCGACTTATGGTGTCGATCGACACCATCGACCGGTGTCGATCGACACCAGCAACAAGGGTCGACACCACTTTTTTTTTTTTTTTTTTTTTTTTAGAAATAGAATATCTAAATTAAACAAAAGAAAACCAAAAGTAAAAATTAGTCAAAGTTAGATTGCAAAATATAGAAAAACCTAAATAATTAAAAATCAAATAAATAAATTATATTTACAACTTACCAGTGGGTTGCCTTCCACCAAGCGCTTGTTTAAAGTCATTAGCTTGACTTTGTAACGGTTTAGGCAGAGGGTGCATCATCCAGACGCAATATGTGTCCGTCCGGGATCTCGGCGTGTGCCCAATAATGTTTGACCCTCTGACCGTTGACTGTAAATTCATTGCCCTCAGGACTGAGCAAGACAACAGCACCATATGGTCGAACTTTCTTGACTGTGAAAGGACCTGACCAACGAGAACGCAATTTTCCAAGAAATAATTGTAAACGAGAGTTATACAGAAGTACCTGATCTTTGGGTTCGAAAGTCCTAGAAATGATCTTCTTATCGTGATAAGCTTTGGTCCTTTCCTTGTACAGCTTAGAGCTTTCGTAAGCATGAAGTCAAATCTCATCAAGCTCATTGAGCTGAATCAAACGTCTCTCTGCGGCTGGCTTGATATCGAAGTTTAGCAACTTAACAGCCCAGGCGGCCTTATGCTCCAGCTCTACTGGAAGATGACATGCTTTCCCATAAAGTAGATGAAATGGTGTAGTACCAAGTGGCATCTTGAATGCAGTCCGATAAGCCCAAAGTGCATCATCTAGCTTTGCGGACCAGTCTTTTCTTGAGCATCCTACTGTCTTCTCTAAAATCTCCTTGATCTGCCTGTTAGAGACCTCAACTTGTCCACTTGTCTGCGGATGATATGGAGTAGCAACGCGATGATGTACACCGTGCTTCTTAAGAAGCCGCTCAAATACGCGGTTGATGAAATGCTTGCCACCATCGCTGATGACAATCCTCGGGACTCCAAACCGCGGGAAGATAATGGTCTTAAACAGCTTAAGGACCACTGAAGCGTCGTTGGTAGGACTGGCGATCGCTTCGACCCACTTCGACACATAATCAACAGCAACCAAGATGTACTTGTTCTTGTAAGATGTCGGGAAAGGACCCATGAAGTCTATACCCCAGCAATCAAAGACCTCGACCTCGAGGATGAAGTTCTAAGGCATCTCATGCCGCTTACTGATCTTCCCTCTCCTCTGACATGCATCACATCGAGACACAAAGGCATGGGCGTCCCTGAACATAGTCGGCCACCAGAAGCCTGCTTGTAGAACCTTAGATACCGTCTTGAAGGTGGCAAAGTGCCCAGCATACTCAGAACCAGGACAGTGAAACAAGACATCCGGAATCTCAGTATTAGCTATGCATCTACGATAGACCCCATCTGAACAATGTCGATATAAGTAAGGTTCATCCCAATAGAACCGTCTTAGCTCACGCATGAACTTCTTCTTCGAATACCCTGTAAACTCATCTGGTTCATCTCCTGCAGCAAGGTAATTGGCAATGTCAGCAAACCATGGTCGATCTTGACCCTCAACAACAGCTATCGTGTGATTTTCTGCCAAATCGTAGCTGTCTGGAGTGTGGGTGTCGATCGACACATAAGCGTGGTGTCGATCGACACCCGGACCTGTTGTCCGAGAATGCTGCAGATCACCAAAAGAAAAATTACGCCATCCCGTTTCCAATAAGTGCACATTCTCTTCTGGGAGAGAATCATCAATGGGGATGTCGTCCTCAATCCTAATCCGTGAAAGATGATCAGCAACTCCATTTTCAGTACCTTTCTTATCCTTGACTTCGATGTCGAACTCCTGGAGTAGTAGAATCCATCTTAACAGTCTAGGCTTAGAATCCTTCTTCTGCATCAGGTACTTGAGTGCAGAATGATCAGTATGCACTACTACCTTAGAGCCAACAAGATACTGCCTGAACTTCTCAAAAGCAAACACAACAGCAAGCAGTTCTTTCTCTGTTGTAGCGTAGTTCTTCTGCGCGTCATCCAATGTACGGCTGGCATAGTATATGGCATGAAGCTTCTTGTCTTTCCTTTGTCCCAGCACAGCCCCAACTGCAAAGTCGCTGGCGTCACACATCACCTCAAAAGGCAAATCCCAATCCGGCGGCTGAATAATTGGAGTACTCACTAATGCATGCTTGAGCTGTTGAAAAGCATCAAAACAATCAGTATCAAACGCAAATGTGACATCCTTACAGAGCAAAGCGGTGAGTGGACGTGCTATCTTGCTGAAATCCTTGATGAAACGTCTATAAAATCCAGCGTGTCCAAGAAAGCTTCTCAATGTCTTGACATTAGAAGGAGGCTGCAGATTAGTCATCACCTCAATCTTAGCTCGATCAACCTCAATACCAGCCTCTGATACCCTATGCCCAAGAACAATGCCATCTCTGACCATAAAGTGGCATTTCTCCCAATTCAGAACCAAGTGCGTCTCTTCACATCTAGCTAGCACTCTGCATAGGTTATCCAAACAATCCTTGAATGATGACCCATAAACTGAAAAGTCATCCATGAATACCTCCATACTGTCCTCAATCATGTCTGTGAAGATAGACATCATACACCTCTGAAACGTAGCAGGAGCGTTACATAGTCCAAAGGGCTTTCTGCGGTATGCGAAAGTGCCATAGAGACATGTAAACGTGGTCTTCTCCTGGTCATCTGGGTGAATAGGAATCTGAAAGAACCCTGAATAACCGTCAAGGAAACAGTAATAAGGGTGATTAGCTAACCGCTCAAGCATCTGATCAATGAAGGGCAGAGGAAAATGATCCTTTCGTGTAGCGGCGTTCAGCTTCCTGTAATCAATGCACATTCTGTGCCCTGTCACAGTTCTAGTCGGTATCAGCTCATTCTTCTCATTCTGTACCACTGTGACTCCTCCTTTCTTAGGCACAACATGCACTGGACTGACCCAATCACTGTCGGAAATTGGATAGATGATCCCTGCCTCTAACAGCTTCATGATCTCTTTCTTAACCACATCCTTCAGGTTTGGATTTAGCCGTCTCTGATGTTCAACTGATGACTTCGTCTCATCCTCAAGATGTATCCTATGCATGCACAGATCTGGAGAGATACCTGAAATGTCATCAAGAGAATAGCCAAGAGCTTTGCGAAACTTGCGCAGCTTACTTAGCAATAGGGTGAGCTCTGCGTTGTTCAAAGACGCATTAACAATAACAGGATAAGAATTATGTTCACCAAGGAATGCGTACCTGAGCCCCGCAGGGAGTTGCTTAAGCTCTGTCTTTGGAGCTTGCTCAAAGCTCCAATCAGCTACTTTCTTGTCTGTCCGGACACCGGTGTCGATCGACACCAATGATGGGTGTCGATCGACACCCACTACGTGCATCACTTCCTTGGTTGCATCCATTAGCTTGACATACCCAGCAGCAATATCATCTAAATGCTCAACCTCATCCACTGAAGCAATCAAGGCACGTTCCAGAGGGTCCTCACAATGCAACTCTTTGAAACTCTCCTCAACAAGATCTGTGAGAGTCTCGACGCAGAAGGTCTGACCATCGATCGTAGGTCGCTTTACAAGCTTATCCATCTCAAAGTTCATAACCAAATCGCCTACATTCAGACCAATGCGTCCCCTTCTGACATCAATCATGGCACCAGCTGTAGCCAAGAATGGTCGTCCCAATATCAACGGATCCTTAGGCTCTTCCTCATATGTCAACACAACGAAATCCGTAGGAATCAAGCAACCTCCGATCTTGATAGGAACATCCTCAAGGATACCGTCTGGAAGACGAACAGAACGATCAGCAAGGATGAGAGTGATCCTTGTCGGCTGAAAGTCCGTCATACCAAGATTCACAGCCACTGATCTGGGCATCAAGTTCACACTAGAACCAAGATCACATAAAGATCGTTCGAACTTTTCTGCAAAGATGGTGCAGTCAAGAACGAAACTACCTGGGTCTGGAAGCTTCTCTGGAATCTTGTTCTGAATCACGGCACTAACCTGTGCGGAAATCATCATCGCACCCTGTTCAACATTCAAATCCTTAGTGACCATGCGTTTCACGTACCGTCTGATTACGGGGGATGTTTTGATGGCATCAATCAACGGTAATTCAACAATGAGCTTGTCCATCATAGCCTTACACCTGGCATCGTCTATCTCTTGCTTAGACTTCCTGGGGTTTCGAGGATAAGGGATCCTCGGTTTGTATGATGATTCGGTGATCGGTGTAGCAGATGATGAAGAAGCCTTGTCTGTCTGTGAAGGGTGTCGATCGACACCAGGTGTTGGGTGTCGGTCGACACTAACATCCTGTGTCGTGTCCTTGGTAGCGATCGACACAGCTTTGTCTCTGCCCATCTCTTCTGTATCAACTGGTGTCGATCGACACCAACTCCGGAGGAACAACATCTTCGTCTTCGACTTCTTCTAAGTCTATCTTTTCTTCAGGTGTCAGAGTACTCCTGATCACAGGCTCAACCTTCTTCCCACTCCTCAATGAGATGGCATTCACTGGATGCCTTGGATTAGTGTCCGTCTTCCCAGGAAGAAAACCGTCCTGTCGTTTAATAGCTCCAGCTGTCTGAGCAACCTGAGTGTCTAACTTCTTGACATGAGTGTTTAGCTGCTCAAACTTCCCATTCAGATCCTGATACAGTGAATCTAGCTTTCCATTGAATTCCACTGTAATCTTCTGTTGACCTTCTAGAATCTGCTCAAGCATCGATTCCATCTTACTCTCTGTAGTAGGTGGTGGAACGCTCTGATATGAAGATGAGCCATAGTTCCTCTGATTGAAGTTGTTGTTGCTCTGATAGGGCTTCTGATACTGAGGCTGCTGAGTGAAAGTAGAGGAGGACTGATTCCCTTGATAGTTGCCTCGCGGACTGCCCCCATTGTAGCCTCGGTTTCCTTGTGAGTTAGCGAAACGCTGAAAGCCTGTGCCACCGACATAGTTAACATCCTGTTCCTCATGATCATTCATTGGCTCATAGGTTTCAACCTCAGCAGCAAAATGGACCTGCTTCTTGTTTATTAGTAGGTTGTGAACCGTATCAAGTTTCGCCTTTACCTCAGCTATCTGACTTCCATCCAAGTTCCCAGCTTGCTTCTTTCTCTCGAAATCAGCATTTTTAGTACTGTTGCTTGAAGCCAAATTCTCTATTAGTACCACAGCATCGTCGGGATATCTGGTATTGAAGTTGCCATTACTTGCAGCGTCCAGAGCCATCTGATACCTCCAATCGATACCTCTGAAGAAAATCCCTAGCAACTAAACCTCACTGAACCCATGGTGTGGACAATCTCTCTGATAAGCCCTGAACCTCGCCCAAGCGGCCTTGAATGCTTCTGTAGGCCCTTGAGAGAAGGCTGAAATCTTCGTCCTCAGCTCTTCAGACCGTGCATCATCATAAAAGTTGCTCAGGAAAGCATTTTTAGTGTCCTCCCAAGTGGTCAGTGATCCCGGCTTCAACTGCTTAAGCCAATAAGCTGCTTCCCCAGCAAGAGAGTATGGGAAGAGCTTACAGAACAAATAGTCGTTTGATACCCCGTTAGCCTTGATGCTGGTGACTAGATCCTCAAACCGCTCAATGTGATCCATAGGGTGCTCATGTGATAGCCCGTGGAAAGGGTTCTGACCTACAAGCGTGTAGTATGCAGGTTTGAGTTCAAAGTCATTCCTTTGAAACGGAGGCGGACGGATGGCAGACCGGTTGGCGTAGAACTGCTCTGGCCGGTTGTAATCTCCCAATGTCATTGCACGTGGACCTAAGGCACCAGGTGCACCTTGTCCAACCAAAACACCACCAGCCGCTGGTAGGTGTCGATCGACACCAGGTGGTGGGTGTCGGTCGACACCAGCACCCTGGGCGTGTACTTCAGCTTCAACAATGACTTGGCCGTTGTCATCGATCCTTTGGCCCTCTGCATTGTATGCATGGCCATCTCTGTCCCGGAGAACTCCATGTTCATCAGCCATGATGATAGTACGCAACATCGCTTCTGAATTCTTCGCTTTCCGGGTTCTTCGTTCTAACTTAGCTAGCTCTTGATTTGAAAGGGTTACTAGCTCAAGATTCTTGTTGCTCCGAGTTTTGCGGTTTGGCATGCACCTGAAACACACAAGAAAGAAAGAAAGAACGAGATCAGTAACAAAATAAAAGAAAATTTAGACAAAAACTTAAACTTAAATCTAATGGTAAATTCAAAAGTCCCCAGCAACGGCGCCAAAATTTGATATGCTCAAATTTACCCTGAGCTACTCTCTCAAATTAAGAGATCACTGTAGTACTTAGGGATCGAATCCACAAGGACTATGAAATACTCAATAAATCCCAGTAAAAGTATTATGCTAAACAAGGTGTAAAGTAATGAAATTGCAATGCGAGTAATTAAACGAAGTGTAAATCAATGGAGAAAAGCGCTAGGCATAGAAAAATCTCAGGAATCTTCAGAACTGTGATTAAATTGAATTATCAGGATTATAATTAAGAACCGTTCTAGAACTCAAACACAATTGTAAAACCTACCAGCTTCCGCTGCGTAAACTATCTATCCATGAATCTAGAATTCCAAATTCCTTTGCTAATTCTAAGATCCAGACAAGCAGTAATGATCAGGTTCAATTTGTTCACAAAATCCCTAAATCAAATTCCTTTGCAGATAGGTATTTTGCTCACCTAAGATAGATCTAGCAATCAATTACACTTTCATGTCAATTAACAACCCTAAATCAGATTCTAGGTCGCGAATCTAGAATAAGCAATAAATTCAATCTTAGATGAAGAACTCTATCAATTAACCCTAATAAATCACTGGTTCAACAATTCCTCAGAAACCTTTGAAAACTCATAGCCTAACAAGGGAAACTACTCAGACATGGTGAAAGAAACAAACATCATGATATGAATAGAAATCATTCAATAATATAAAAGTAGAGAACAAGAGTATCAGAGATTAGAGAAAGATGATACAAGCTTGAGATAGAAAGAGAGTCTGCTGCTTGATAATCCCTAAAACTCTGATCTAAAACACAATATATAGCTAAAAAAACTCGTACAAGGACTAATGCTGAAATAATGGAAACTTCTGGGCAAAATTGTAAATCTTCCAAAATCTCCGAAGTTGTCCGCCTGTGGTGTCGATCGACACACATGGCTGGTGTCGATCGACACCAAGTAATGTATCGCCTCAAAACATGATCCTTCTACGCAACTTCTTGGTCTTTGCTCCAAAATCTCCCATATTCTTCACATTAGTCCTAAATGCATACCTGAAGACAAAAGACTCTAAAAGACTCTAAAAAACACCAAAAAGACTCGATTAAAGACTCTTATATCATGGTTAAAACCCATAAAAACCATGATATATCAATATGTTATAAACAAAGATGAGTATTATGGTCTTTTCTAATATAAAAAGGGTATGGTTGAAATGGTTCTTCAAAATGGCATTTCTCTTAAAGAAATGTATGACTTGCGGCATTTCTATTAAAATTCCCGGTCAAAAGCCCACGCAAACACATACCAAAAACGCTCAGGATAGTATCGCCATTTAACAACACCCAATGCCATAAAAAAAGGGTATAAGTGAAAGCCAGATAAAAAAAGGGCATAACAGAAAAGTTGAATCCATTTTATGGCATCATAGGCAAAAATCCCTAAAGTTTTTTTATTGAAACTTAAATAATATTAGAAAATTAGAAAAAACTAATTATGGAAGGAAAATTTAAATTTTATTAAATTTTAAATTTTAAAGTTTAAAGTCTAAATATATATTTTATTATTTAATTTTTTGAGTTGGTGTTAATCAAAATATCTATTTTATTATGTGATTCTGATAATCATTTTTTAGTTCAAATAATAAAAAACGTGTGATAATAAAAAATTATTAGAGTTTAAATAATATAAAAAATTAAATTTGAAAAGAAAATTCAAATTTTATTGAGATAATAAAATTTAATTTATATTAGAAAAATAAAAACTAAAAAGTTATCTATTTAATTTTTTTTGTTGGTTTCCCTTTTCTATTAAGGAAGCAATCATCTCGTTAATTTTAATTTTGACACGTGTCGAGCTCTCGTGAGTGCAACCCAACTTTATATAATAAGATAATATATGGTGATATTAATTAATCATTATAAATTGAAATAATTGTTTTATTATTAAGATTTTATTTAAATCTCAAGAAAATATGAGTTGAAACAATTTTATCTAAATAAGATTATTGTTTTGAATGTTATAAATTTATAATTTTGACCTAAAATATTTAATATTTAGAAGAAAACAAAAAAAAGTTGACAATATATAACAATAAATTTTGGCAATATATAATACAATTCGATTGTTTGAAGTACAACACAATAAATGTTTGATACAAATCGAAATCAGAGACGGTGTTTAACTTTTTTTTTTTTTTTTGACGTCGACGGTTGGTGTTTAACTATATTCAATTAAAAACACTAAAACCATACATTAATATATATATATATATATATATATACTCCTTCTGTTTCATATCAGTTGTCGTTTTAAACTGTTTTACATATCTTAAGAAAACAATTGATTTTTCTATTTTGGCATTAATTAATTTATATTTATTTTATTTTATTAGTCAAAACATTAAAATAATATGGATAAAATTGAAAATTTTACAAAACATTTGCATTGAAAACATAAAAAAGACAACTAATTTGAAACAAAAGTTAATTTCTAAAACGAAAACTAATTTAAAACGGAGGGAGTAAATAATAATGTAGAGGGAAATTTAACCGTTGATCTTAGATTGAGATTGAATGCATTTTAACAATCTTTCTACTATTAAATATCATATCTAGTGTAAAAAGAAAAATATTTATAATTTATGGGATGCACTTGCACCCATTATGGATCCTCCTATATATATGATTATTAATTTGTGATATTAATAAATGAGTCATCTCCAATTATTTAGCAACAATTTTGCTAAATAGTTATAAAAACGTTATAAACTTTATAAACGTATTAGACACTACGTACATTGATATTGTCTTATGGGTTTACAGTTTTGGCGGAAAAAAATAAACTCAATTTCAAAATGTTATGGTTTTACCTCAAAAACGTAATTATGGATTTTGTGTGTTTTGGCGGGAAAACGTCATTTAACGATTTTTCTACAAAAACTCGATTTCATGATGTTAACAATAATTATATCAATTTTTCTAAAATAATGATATCAATTTTATAAAAATAATTCAAAATAAATATAATTTTATTTATGTTTTACATGTTTAAAAATAATTTTATATTAATATACCTGAATTGTTTTTTTTTCTTTTGTTTTTAATTTGGTTTTTAAAATATCTATATCATCAACAATCTATAAAATTTGAACATTAATTCCCGCTGGTAAACCCTAAACCCACATGTTTTTTTATTGGACTACACTGTTCGGTTTTCATGTTTTCATATATTTTTAAAAACGGACTCAAAACGGACGGGATATGGTTTTTTACCCGATACAACATCTCTATGCAAAAGCCTTGTGGAGCGATTCTGCTATCCGCCAATAAACATTTAAAAACGTGAGGAGATTTTGCAGTTACAGAGAACTCCATAAAGAAGGAAGAAGAGCAACAAAATGCCCATGAAGACTAACTCAATATCGAAACAGAACTGGACTAACTCTGGTCCCATTTCTTTACACACGATTCTAACTTCAAGATTCCAAACCAACTGCTTGAAAAAGACCAGGAGATTTGGTCGCTAAAAGTCATCAAAATAAACCCTTTCAAAGAGGGTATAAGTTCATTATCATAACATTCGAGTATCTGAACCGGGAATCATCTAGTGGTTCGAATTGAACTCGTAAACTGATAAACATAAAGATAACTACTTTAAAAATGTTAATGCATTTATTAGTCCTTTGTTAAGCATAGTCGTTTTGCATGTTTGCTTCTGAAGATTATAAGTTCACATTGTTAAATATTCAGTAAAAGCTAATTTTTGAGTTTTGACCAATTAATTGTAAAAACTAACACAAAGTTGCTTAGCTCCGATACATGCACTCATAAAGAAATACACATGATCAAGAAACAAGGATTTGTCAATCATTTTTCCTTGCAAAAATACTTAAATTTAACAACTGTCATTTCGCCGAATTTTGGAGATTTGTTTTCTCTCAATGAAGAGAAGGAACATTAGAAACGCCTAGAAGTTGTAACTCCGTCATGACGCCGTCAACTGACTGCAGTTTTAGTCCAAGAGGAGGCGGCAGCCACGGCTTTGATATGACGTCTCCAATAGCGGCGTCTATGCTCTCATTCGACTGCAACCATTAAGTAATTAATGAGATAAAATCTTATCAAACTGAACAAAGTAATTAAAAAACGATTTTGGATTATATCAGCATTAAATAAAAATTTAAACAAAAAAAGTTTGCACTCACGGGATGAATGTCGATGGGTGGATTAGTGAGGCCTAATGGTCTTGTAGGAACACCGATGCTTGTTCCTGATTTATTATTATACATCGAAGATGCCATACCATATCCCTATATAACACATAACCCGTAATTAAAAACACTAGATTATGTTTCCGTCAAGTCCATGCATTATCTATATATAGCTCTGAATATGATTAGTATATAATCAACATAAACATCATTAACAAAAACAAATCTACACTAAATTATTTCATGAACTTGAAAGCTTTTACTAATCACGTTATCATATGAAATCGCTATGCGTTGTTATAACACGTTTTTTTAAGAATAAATACTTATGCTATATATGTTGCACAATCTTGAGGTTTGAGGATTGTTCAACAAAATCTTTGTTTAACCCAAATGTATCTTTTCTATTTTTGTTTTATTATTCTTCTGACCTAAAGATTATCACCATAGATGTTAAGAAAAAAAAAGATCATCACCATAATAATAACATGTCATTGCAATTATCTTTCAAAATGTAACCCTTTTCTTTATAAAACTCAAAATTTAACCTATCAACTAATGGAAAATCAATAAATTTAAAAAAAAAAAAACAAATCGAGATCACAAATGAATTACCTGTGGATAGAGTACTGGTTGTTGGTGCCAGTACGGTGGATGACCTGGCCAAGACGACGGGGCACCGGCAATGGCCGGAATCGGATCTGTCCGATGAGTAGACGGCAGATTACTAGGCTTGTGTTTAGGCCACGTAGGATGACCCCACACATGTAAAGGCCTGAAGTGGCTGTGAGGCAATGGTGTCACATGTGGAGGATAGCCTAAGGCAGGAGCCACCCACGGCTTCTTCCCTCCTCCACCACTTCCGGGCACTGCCACGGTGGCATGTTGCCGGAGATTCCAGCTGGCTGCTTCTGCTTCACGCGCTAGCAAATGCTTCCGATGTTTCTATCATTACAAGAAAAAACACACAACACAGATTAATCTTATTACACAAATCTGAGTTCGTTTGTATTTTTATTATCTTTTTCAAGAAAAAATAGTTTATAAAAATTTACAACATCTAAAGATTTAAAGTACCTGAAGATGGCTAGCAACGTTGTGACGAGTAAGAGATTTAACATTCATGATTTTCAAAATCCGAGAAGGCACCGCCTTGTCTACTCCTCCTAATTGCTCCACCGCCTGTACGAACTGCCGGTGTAACTCCGGTGTCCAATCCACCTGATTTCCGGAAGTTATTACAAACACAAAGTATATTAATTAATCAGTTATTTTAAACATTTATTTATAAAAAGACAAAATTCCACCCAACAAAAAAATCACCACTGTTTTACGACGGTTTTTTATTAAGATATTATATAGTCAAAAGAATACACAAAATTTAAATAAGTCAAATGAACAAAACTGAACTTTGTATAATTAGTCAAATGAATTTTTATGGATAATTACGAAATAAAACACACCTTAGGTTTCTTCTTAACATCGTGATCATCGGATAAACAATCTTTATTTTTCTTCCCTTTACGTTTGCCATTACGCACCGTTTTACTACCACCAGCTTCTGGCTTACTCCCACCATCGACTCTCTCCGATGTTGTCTCCAACGCCGTCGAAGTGTTTCCCTCCATTTCTTGTTCTTCATATCTTCCACTGCCGGAATATTCCCCGAGAATATCTGAATCCATCTCCAAATCCGGCAAAGCATCATCTCCATCGAGTCCAATGAAAAGGTCGTCGTAGTGATCGATTCCTTCTACGATATCAAGACTACCTTCATCGGGGAAATCTCCGACCGTCGTGAAATCCGCCAAGTCTTCCGTCGTAAAGTCTGCGAAATCAGCCGCCATATCATTATCACTTGAGTTGTTTCCGACGACTGGAGTTGGAGACACGGTTAACATCGAATCGAGAAAATGAAAAAATCAAGAGTCGATGAAATTTAGAGAAAATAGAGTAATACACTGAAAGTAGTTTATGTTATATATATATAGATATAGATATGAGTTGAAATAATTTTATCTAAATAAAATTAATGTTTTGAATGCTATAAATTTATAGTTTTGACCTGAAATATTTAATATTTAGAAGAAAACAAAAAATTTGACAATATATAACAATAAATTTTGGCAAGATAATACAATTCGATTGTTTGAACTTTGAAGTATACAACACAATAAATACAACTGAATTCAGAGACTATGTTTAACTATATTCAATTTAAAAACACTAAAACCATACATTAATATATAGGGTGATTTAGAAAATATGGTAGTATTTAAGTTTTTTTTTCAAAATTAGGTAGTTTTAAGTTTTAATTAGAAAAATTAATAGTTTTTAGGGTAGTTTTTAGAGGAAAATAAGGGATATTTCTTTAAAAACTACCCTAAAAACTACATATTTTCTTAATTAAAACTTAAAACTACCCAGTCACCCTATTAAAACTTAAAAACTATCTTCTCCCCCAATTTCCCCTAAAATATATTATAATAGTGTAGAGGGGAATTTAACAGTTGATCTTAGACTGAGATTGAATGCATTTTAACAATTTTAAGTACTAAATATCATATCTAGTGTAAAAAGAAAAATATTTATATTTTATGGGATGCAGTTGCATACATTCTCGATCCGCCTCTGTAATGATTATTAATTTGTCATATTAATGGATGAGCCATCTCCAAATATTTAGCAAAACTTTTGCTAAATAGTGATAAAAATGTTATAAACTTTATAAACGTATTAGACACTACGTTTGTTGATATTGTCTTACGGGTTTACAGTTTTGGCGGACAAAAATTTAATTTCAAAATGTTATGATTTAACCTCAAAAACGTAATTCTGGAATTTTGTATTATTGGTGGGAAAACGTCATTTAACGATTTTTCTACAAAAACTCGATTTCTTGATTTTGGCAATAATTATATCAATATTAAAAATGATAATTATATCAATATTTCTAAAATAATGATATCGATTTTATAAAAATAATTCAAAAATAAATATACTTTTATTTATGTTTTTACATGTTTAAAAAATAATTATATATCAATATACATGAATTGTTGTTTTTCTTTTGTTTTTAATTTTTTTTTTTAAAATATCTATATCATCAACAATTTATAAAACGTGAACATTAATTCCCGCTAGTAAACCCTAAATCCACATGTTTTTTTTCCGAATTACACTGTTCGGGTTTCAGGTTTTCAGGTATTTTTGAAAACAAACTCAAAACGGACGGGCTGGGGTTTTTTACCCGATACTACATCCCTAAGCAAAAAGCCTTGTCGAACGATTCTGCTATCCGCCAATAAACATTTAAAAATGTGAGGAGATTTTGCAGTTACAGAGAAGAACTCCATATAAAGAAGGAAGAAAAGCAAAACAATGCCCATGAAGACTAAACTTTGATGCTATGGAACTTTGTATGATTCTTACAGGAGAAGAATCCACGATTCCGTGAGAGTGGTGACTCTGATGATGACGGTGAAGATGATCGGAAGAGAAGATCTTGAAAAACAAACTTTAGAAGTTGACAATGCTGTTGAAAGATCAATGTAATCTTTAGATTGATGAGTCTGAAATTTTATTTGGGGTTTCTAGATTTTCATTACAACCTTTGTTAAGTAGGTTTCATTCATATTTAATGTCTTCGTGTAACTTTTTCTCATCCTCATCAACGGAAATACCATTACTATGCATTTGGGCCAAAATCCTTTAAGGCCCACCACCGTGCACAATAGTCAGCTTTATCAATCTGTGGCTTGCCGTCTTTGGGCTGTGAGCTTCTGAGAGGTAAAACACAAATCACTTTGCCAATAAAAAGCAAAACAAAAATCAGTTAGAAACTGAGAAAAAAAAAAAGCAAAACAAAAATAAATAAAAATATCTTTTTTTACTTTATGTATTTTCCCATAAATTTTCTCCTACTACAGTAAAACCTCTATAAATTAATAATATTGGGATTTATGTATTTTACGAAATTTTATTAATTTATTGTGTTTATTAATTTATTGAGGTGATATTTGGATGAAATTATAAATTTGGGATTAGAAAAAATTATTAATTTAGCGAGCTATTAATTTATCGAGTATTAATTTATAGAGGTTTAACACGAAGTAATAATTGTTCCACGATTTAAAACTTCAATTCATCTTATTTATAACTCCAACTAAATTTTCTCTCTATTTGATTTTACTTTCCCAGTTTTACTCTCTTCCTATGTTTCTACCTCCTCAATCTCTAATTTTCAGTTTTCAATCTTAAATCTTCATCTTCAATTGACAAGAACAACAATGGTGACAAGAAAAAGAGAAAAAAAAACTAATTATCCTAGATGTTGCATACAGAAAAAAGTAGTATATTTTCGATTTAAAATTCAAAGAATGGATCCAAAAGAACGAAGGTGCTAATAATAAGGTCATTTACTCTATCTTTTTGAATTTTCCTTATACTTATGTGTTGATTTCAAAATTTAAACTAAGTTTTCAAAAAAAATTCTTATAGTAAATAATATCTATTTAATTAAATATTTCTAAAAATATTTTCATTTAAGAAAAAATATAAGCCTTAAATTTTAAAATTTTAAAACAAACTCGACTTCACATCATGTTCTTAGAATTTTTTTTTTTATCCGTTGAGGTGTTATAAGTTATGTAAATTTAACATTTATATTTTTATTTTTATTTTGGTAAACACACTTATATATTTTTTTAAATGAAAGTCTTTTTATAAAATCTTTAGTTAAATCAATATTATTTGCAAATTTTAAAAATTATTTATCTGATTAAGCACAAGTCACATGATTGTCATTCATGAATTCTACAAATCTTGCAAGAGTCTTCACAATCAAAACTTGATTGTGATTCATCATTTTTCGCCTACAACAATCCAAAGAGATCTAAATCTATTTCTTCTGGTACGTAGTACAGGGTAATACTAGTATTCATATATTTCTGAACTCATAGAGAGTAAAACTTTTATAAATTAATAAGAGTAATCCTTCACATATTTTGTTTAGTTTTTGCTTGATTGTTGGCTCTGTTTTTGAGTATGTACTGCTCTGTTTTGAGCATACTTGGTTTACCTATTCTTAATTAATTTCAAACGTTAAAAAAAATATTAATAATATATGGTAATATTAATTAATCAATATAAATTGAAATTATTTTTAATTGTTTTATTATTTAAGATTTTATTTAAATCTCTAGAAAATATGAGTTGAAATTATTTTATCTAAATAAAATTAATGTTTTGAAAGCTATATTTATATTTTTGACCTGAAACATTTAATATTTAGAAGAAAACAAAAAAGTTGACAATATATAACAATAAATTTTGGCAAGATAATACAATTCCATTGTTTGAACTTTGAAGTACAACACAATAAATACAATTGAAATCAGAGACGATGTTTAACTATATTCAAATTAAAAAACACTAAAACTATACATTAATATATATCATAATAGTGCAGAGGAGAATTTAACAGTTGATCTTAGACTGAGATTGAATGTATTTAACAAATTTGCTACTATTAAATATCATATATAGTGTAAAAAGAAAAATATTTATATTTTATGGGATGTATTTGCACACATTCTGGATTCGCCTCTGTATATGATTAGTAATTTGTGATATTAATGGATGAGACATCTCCAATTATTTAGCAAAACTTTTGCTAAATAGTGATAAAAATGTTATAAACTTTATAAATGTATTAGACACTACGTTTGTTGATATTGTCTTACCGGTTTACAGTTTTGGCGGGGAAAAAAACTCAATTTCAACATGTTATGATTTTACTTCAAAAACGTAATTCTGGAATATTGTGTTTTTGGCGGCAAAACGTTATTTAATTTTTGCAAAAACTCGATTTCATGATTTTGGCAATAATTATATCAATATATAAAATAATAATTATATCAATATTTCTAAAATAATGATATCAATTTTATAAAAAAAATAATTCAAAAATAAATATACTTTTATTTATGTTTTTACATGTTTAAAAATAATTATATATCAATATACCTTAATTGTTTTGTTTTCTTTTGTTTTTAATTTGGTTTTTAAAATATCTATATCATCAACAATTTATAAAACTTGAAACATTAATTCCCGCTAGTAAACCCTAAACCCACATGTTTTTTATGGGTTACACTATTCGGGTTTCAAGTTTTCGGATAATTTTGAAAACAGACTCAAAACGGGCGGGCTAGGGATTCTTCACCCGATACAACATTCCTAAGCAAAAAGCTTTGTCGAACGAGTCATCTATCCGCCAATAAACATTTAAAAACGTGAGGAGATTTTACAGATTTTGCAGTTACACAGAACTCCATATAAAGAAGGAAGAAGAGCAATAAAATGCCGATGAAGACTAACTCAATATCGAAACAGAACTGCATCAACTCTGGTCCCATTTCTTCACCCACGATTCTAACTTCAAGATTCCAAAACAACTGCTTGAAAAAGACCAGGAGATTTGGTCGCTAAAAGTCATCAAAATAAACCCTTTCAAAGAGGGTAAGTTCATTATCATAACATTCGGGTATCTTAGGCCCTGTTCGTTTTTGCATCTGCATCCAGCATCTGGATTCAGTATCTGGATGGTGCATCAAATGATGTTCGTTTATGTATCTCGTTTTTGCATCTAAATGTTACATCTGGATGCAAGTTTGTTCGTTTTTGAGTTTGTAATAGCATTCAGATGCAACTAATTAAAAATGACTAAAAATGACATGTTTTTATATTCATATATATTAAATGATTTAAATTAATTATAAAATTTAAGAATTACAAAATTATTGTTTTCATAAAATAATTTTTTTATTAAGTTTTCTAAAAGACGAAAAATGTGTTTCCGCGTTTTTGGCGGGAAAACGTATTTTCGCATTTTTGGCGAAAAATGTGTTTCTGCGTTTTTTGGTAGGAAAAACGTGTTTCCGCGTTTTTTGGCGGGAAAAATATGTTTCCGCGTTTTTGCGGAAAACTTGTTTCCGCGTGTTTGGCGGGAAAATATATTTCCGTATTTATGGCGGGAAAACGTATTTCCGCATTTATGGCGGAAAATGATATTTTCGCGTTTTGGCGGAAAAACGTATTTTCACATTTTTGGCGAAAAATGTGTTTCTGCGTTTTTTGGCGGGAAAAACGTGTTTCCGCATTTTTTGGCGGGAAAATATGTTTTCGCGTTTTTGCGGAAAACGTGTTTCCGCGTGTTTGGCAGGAAAACATATTTCCGTATTTATGGCGGAAAAACGTATTTCCGCATTTATGGCGGAAAAATGGTATTTCCGCGTTTTTGGCGGGAAAATGGTATTTCCGCATTTTTGGCGGGAAAATGGTATTGCGCGTTTTGGCGGAAAAACGGTATTTCGCGTTTTTGGCGGGAAAACGGTATTACGCGTTTTTGGCGGGAAAATATGTTTCCGCGTTTTGGCGGGAAAATGGTATTTCGCGTTTTTGGCGAAAAAACGGTATTTCGCGTTTTTGGCGAAAAAACGGTATTTCGCGTTTTTGGCGGGAAAACGGTATTTCGCGTTTTTGGCGGGAAAATGTATTTTCGCATTTATGGCAAAAAAACGGTATTTCGCGTTTTTGGCGGGAAAACGGTATTTCGCGTTTTTGGCGAAAAAACGTATTTTCGCGTTTTTGGCGGGAAAACGTGTTTCCGTGTGTTTGGCGGGGAAATGTGTTTTTACGTTTCTGGCGGAAAATGTACTTCCGTGTTTTTGGCGGAAAAACGTATTTCATTGTTTTTGGCGGAAAATATGGTTTTATGTTTTTTTTGACGAAAAAAATCCGAATTCACGTTTACATAAAAATATTTTTTTAATTTTTTAATTATTTTTAGCGTAAAAATAAATTTTTTGATTTTTATAAAATATGAATTTTTTTTTTATATATTTTTATTAGAGTAAAAATATTTTTAATAAAAATTATCAATATGAATGATGAAATATTGTTTAATAAAATGGTTTTGTTAGAATTAAAGGGCATTTTAGACTTTTGGATTTTGAGATGCAGATGCAGCATCTGAAAGCTCATTTGTTCAGCATCTCAAATATCTAGATATTTGAGATGTACATCTCATTTCAGCATGTGGATACAAAATTAAAAATTACAAAACGAACAACATCTTGCATCTGCATCCAGATGCAAAAACGAACAGCCCCTTAGTCTTTTTGCATGTTGCTTATGGAGTCAGAAGTTCATAAAAATTGCATATTCTGAAGATTATAATAAGTTCACATTGTTAAATATTCAGTAAAAGCTAATTTTTGAGTTTTTTTGACCAATTAATTGTAAAATCTAATACAAACTTGCTTAGTTCCGATACACATGATCAAGAAACAAGGATTTGTTAATCATTTTCCTTGCAAAAATACTTACAAAAGACACCAGAGAATGAGTTTAGCAACTGTCATTTCGTCGAATTTTGGAGATTTTTCTCAAGAAAGAGGAGGAACATTAGAAACGCCTTGAAGTTGTAACTCCGTCATGACGCCGTCAACTGACGGCGGTTTTAGTCCCAGAGGAAGCGGCAGCCACGGCTTTGATATAACGTCACCAATAGCGGCGTCTATGCTCTCATTCGACTGCAACCATTAAGTAATTAATGAGATAAAATCTTATCAAAATTGAATAAAGTTATTTAAGAACGATTTTTGGATTATTTCAGCATTAAATAAAAATTTAAACAAAAAAAGTTTGCACTCACGGGATGAATGTCGATGGGTGGATTAGTGGGGCCTAATGGTCTTGTAGGAACACCGATGCTTGTTTCAGATTTATTATTATACATCGAATGATTCGATGATGCCATACCATATCCCTATATACACACATAAACCGTAATTAAAACACTAGATTATGTTTCCGTCAAGTCCATGCATAATCCATATATAGCTCTGACTATGGTTAGTAATCTACATAAAAATCACTAACAACAAAATATTCTACACAAAAATAGTTCATGGCCTTGAAATCGATAAGCGTTGTTATAACACGTTTTATTAAGAAAAAATACTTATGCTATATATGTTGCACCATCTTGAGGTTTGAGGTTTGTTCAACAAAATCTTTGTTTAACCCAAATGTATATTTTCTATTTCTGTTTTATTATTCTTCTGACCTAAAGATTATCACCATAGATGTTAAGAAAAAAAGACCACCAGTCATCACTATAATAATAACATGTCACTGCAATTATCTTTCAAAATGTAACCCTTTTCTTTATGAAACTCAAAATTTAACCTAGCAACTAATGGAAAATCAATAAATTTCAAAAAAAAAAAAAAAAAAAAAAAACTAATCGAGATCACAAATTAATTACCTGTGGATAGAGTACCGGTTGTTGATGCCAGTACGGTGGATGACCTGGCCAAGACGACGGAGCACCGGCAATGGCCGGAATCGGATATGTCCGATGAGTAGACGGCAGATTACTAGGCTTGTGTTTAGGCCATGTTGGATGACCCCACACATGTAAAGGCCTGAAGTGGCTGTGAGGCAATGGTGTCACATGTGGAGGATAGCCTAAGGCAGGAGCCACCCACGGCTTCTTCCCTCCTCCTCCACTTCCGGGCACTGCCACCGTCGCATGTCGCCGAAGATTCCAGCTGGCTGCTTCTGCTTCACGCGCTAGCAAATGCTTCCGATGTGACCTATATTTCTATCATTACAAGATAAAAACACACAACACAGATTAATCTTATTACAAAAATCTGAGTTCGTTTGTATTTTTTTTTTTTTTGATTAATTGCTGTAGATTTTTATAGGCTAATATATATTTTTTGTTTTGCGTACCTGAAGATGGCTGGCGACGTTATGACGAGTAAGAGATTTAACATTCATGATTTCCAAAATCCGAGAAGGCACCGCCTTGTCTACTCCTAATTGCTCCACCGCCTGTACGAACTTCCGGTGTAACTCCGGTGTCCAATCCACCTGATTTTCCGGGCGTTACAAACACAACTCATATTAATTAATCAATTATTTTAAACATTTATTTATAAAAAGACAAAATTCCACCCAACAAAAAAACCACCATTGTTTTACGACGGTTTTTATTAAGATATTGTATAGTCAAAAATAAATAAGTCAAATGAAAGAAACTGAACTTTGTATAATTAGTCAAATGAATTTTTATGGATAATTACGAAATAAAACACACCTTAGGTTTCTTCTTAACATCGTGATCATCGGATAAACAATTTTTATTTTTCTTCGCTTTACGTTTGCCTCTACGCACCGTTTTGTCAGTACCACCACCACCACCACCAGCTTCTGGCTTACTCCCACCATCGACTCTCTCCGATGTTGTCTCCGACGCCGTCGAAGTGTTTCCCTCCATTTCTTGTTCTTCATCTCTTCCACTGCCGGAATATTCCCCGAGAATATCCGAATCAATCTCCAAATCCGGCAAAGCATCATCTCCATCGAGTCCAATGAAAAGGTCGTCGTAGTAATCGATTCCTTCTAAGATATCAAGACTACCTTCATCGGAGAAATCTCCGACCGTCGTGAAATCCGCCAAGTCTTCCGTCGTAAAATCTGCGAAATCAGCAGACATATCATTATCCCTTGAGTTGTTTCCGACGAGTGGAGTTGGAGACACGGTTAACATCGAATCCAGAAAATGAAAAAAATCAAGATTCGATGAAATTTAGAGAAAATAGAATAATACAGTGAAAGTAGTCTATGTTTATTATATATATAGTAGACGTATGTGTCTGTAATGGTATAGATATAGATAGTTCCAAGGTTTATTAAATATATTATTTTCCATATAAAAAGTTGTGGTTGAGAATTTTAGGAAAGAGATTTTTTGTTTTTTGACTGTAATTTTGGAAATTAATATAAAACTTCATCACAATTAATACATACATCATATATATAGTATATAAATAAAACTTTTCCTATAAAACGTTTTGACTGTGTTACAACTTATAATAATAAAAAATAGGGCAATTCTCAAAAATAGCACAAAATGAAGTTTTTGTGACATTTTTAGCTCATATTTTTATTTAAAACACAATTAGCATTTTTATTAAAGGGTAATCCTAACCTCATATTTTTAAGGTTTAGGATTTAGGGTTTAGGGTTTTCTAAACCCTAAACCCTAAGCCCTAAACCCTAAATTGTACCACCTACCCCCTAAAAACTATACCCTAAATTCTAATATAGTCAACCCAAACTAAAAAAATTAAATTATGAACTTCATAAAATGCTATTTTTGTACTAAATAAAAATGTGAGCTATTTTTGGAAGAAAAACTTATTTTGGTGCTATTTGAGGGAATTTCTCTAAAAAATATACTAGTCATAAATATGTTTTAGAGGAAAAATATACTAGGTATAATAAAAAAAACAGGAAAATATAATTATAAATTTATGGGCATTATTGTTTTCCATGTATAAACAAGTGGAAAATTTGACTTTCTTTAGTGTAACAAATTTTTTTGTTTTTTTTTTAAATGTTAAATTTATTAATCAACACAAGGAAAGTTATTTACAATAAATAAAAATCTAAGAGAAATAATTATCAAAATCTCATTATATTTTGAACCACCTCTGTAAAAGTTATGCAAGATGTGGATGATCTTGATAACGAAGTGAGACTACTCGATTACATATCATCTTCTCAGTAACACAAATCATGTAGCTAAGACGAGTGCTGAACATGATGATAATTCTGTTGTTTGACCATTATTGACCTCCATTTTTATAAACTCCCTGACTAGTGGCCTGAGCTTGAGAAGCTTACGCCAAATCCATGCATGAACATCTTGTGGTTGGTTTCTTTAACTTTGTCCAAGCAACCTACAACGAACCCGACATGGTGAAAAGTTTCCAGATCAAACTGAAAGCAAAGACCCGAGAAACTTCATGTAACTTTCTGTTGCGTTTCTCACATCTAACCTCTTCTTTGTCTTAGAGGTTAGTTCACTCTCATCTCTCTAGTTCTCTATTTTGTTTCACTCTCTCTTTTGGTTTTGTTCTAAGTGAAAACAAGAAGTAACTTAGAGAGAATACTTTAATTGTCTACATCTTTGTTATTGATTTTTTGGATGTTTTTCTTACACAACACACACATACACTTCTTATACTACTTGCTACACTTTTGCACCATGCCTTAGACCTTACTTCTAGATCTAGTCTTTCTTACACAAGCAACCTCACTAACAACTCTCTAACAACTCCAACACACTTAAACCTCAACCTTACTTAGTTAAAACCAACTAAATAAGATACTTCCTTATTTGGGCTTTAACAATCCGATGACCCATAATAACAAAATCACAAAGTCCAACTTCTTCCTTGGTTGACTTTCTTTCTTCTTGTTGACTCTTCTTCTTCGACTTCTCCGACACCATCTCTTTGTTTTTCATCTTCAGCTTCTCATGGTTGTCTTCTCTTATTTTGCAGGGCCAATCAAAGGATACAATTCCACCACTTTCGAATCCCCAATTACTCTAGTTTTACTCTAGCTTTGTTCATGTGTCTTGGTTTCGAAGAAGGAAATATTGTTTCACTTCTTTTTTTTGAATATTAGCATACAATGATTGTGGAACCTCCCTTACTCAAATGGTTTGGCAAAGGGTTAATTAATGCTTTTACACCAAGAGGTCTGAGGTTCAAGTCTCAGATACTGCGATTTATTAACAAATTTGCAGATTAATGGAGCCAAGTTTACAAGAGGTCTCCTGCGATGTACAATTAGAGCCGTTCGCCGTAATTCTACGTAGAGAGGGAAGTGTCGTAAGTGTGTCCATCAAAAGCATGGAGAATGAAGTGTCGTCTCTCGTAGATCTTATAAGGGTCGGAAGGAATTGTCCGTGGTAGAATCGTCTATATAACCGTTCTCATAATTTTTAATAAATAATAAATCTAGATGATAAAAAAAAAAAGCATACAATGTCACAATGACAACATTTTTTTAATTAGCAAGATATATATTTCTTTTTCAAGTGAAAATACTAGAATAGTAATTTATGAATATTTTAGACAATTTCACAATTATATATTTTTTTTTAATTTGGGTGATCCGGTTCAACGGACACCATGAACTCCGAGTTAGGTTGCGGGGACGCTAACTCCCTATCTGATTTTCGGATCAACGGGCCATAAGATCCGACTAATTTTGGGCTTCTTTTGTTTAGTTGTAACTGATTCTCGGATCAACTGAACGTTTACTCCATACCTTATTTTGTTAAAAAAAAATTAAAATTTTTTGAATTTTTTATTTATTTAATGGTACAGACATAGACATAGTAACCAACAAAAAACACAAACTAAACCGCAATCCCATAAGATCTGGTTGTACGTTTAACCAACGGAAAAGGTACAAAACCGGGATAATAGGAAAAGAACCATAGTGCAGCAAAGGTAATCCATCGTTGCACCTGAGACCTGAACCGATCAAAACCAAAAACTCCGACTTGTTACAAGTTTCACATCTTCCATTTAACTGTTACCAGTTTTGTTATTTTTGTATATAAGGTGTCACTTTTCTGTATATAAGGTGTCACTTTTCTTTGTCTACTTTTTTCTATCAACATGTAAAACATCTACTAGGGCTGGGCAAAAACATCTAAACCCGAAACATGAACCCGAACCCGACAAAAAATACCCGAACCGAACTCGATCCGAAGTTTTATAATATCCGAACGGATCTTATATTTCAAAACCCGAACACCCGAACCCGAACTCGATCCGAACCAAAACCCGAATAGATATCCGAAATACCCAAAATATAGTTATATATATACAAATATTAATTATATTTAACTTAATATAATCCAAATATTCTAAAATTACAATTATAAACCTAAAAATATCAATTATTTTAAGACCAAAAAATCAAAACATCTAAAATAACTTAAATATTCGAATATTTTTAGTTATATTTGTGAAAATTTTACCAAATTTTATTCAAATTTTAACTAAATTTTTTATTTTTTTAATATTTCGGATACCCGAACCCGATCCAAACCCTAATGTACCCGATCCGAACCCAAACATGTGCAATATTCCTAAACTTGAACACCCGAAAACCCGAAATACCCGACCCAAACCCGAACAGGTACCCGAATGCCCACCCCCATCAACTTTATCAAATGGCTATATTTTAGAGGAGCGTTAATCTCAATTGACTCTTTCTACAAATACCTTTTCTCATGTACACTTCATATATTGG
This sequence comes from Barbarea vulgaris, assembly GCA_963667165.1. Lineage (NCBI taxonomy): Eukaryota > Viridiplantae > Streptophyta > Magnoliopsida > Brassicales > Brassicaceae > Barbarea > Barbarea vulgaris. The sequence goes on from OY763891.1 coordinate 3,126,706, forward strand.
GTATAACCCAAAATTTTGGGAATACCTTCACAATAGTAGGAAAAGACAAAATTGTCCTAAATAAACCTCAGAAAATAATTAAAAAAACAAAAAAAAAATCAACCAATTAGAGGAAAGAACCTCTTCTCCTCATCAGAAACAAAGAAAAAAAAATCGACCAAAAAAAAAAAAGCTTTAAGTTTCACGACATTAAAGCTTAAAACTTGAATGGAGGAAGTTGAAAATTAAGGTAAATGCTTATAATTTCTTGTGTATTTTCTCTAATTAGACGTATATGTGTATATATTTCATGTCAAAACAAAGATGAACATTTTCAATTAAGATTTCAATTTTTGGTTACAAATTATGCATATTAGTATGCACATTGGGTTAGAAAACTTAAATTGTGAGTTAGATTGGACGTCGTGTAGGTAATTGGTTGGTTAGAATGTTTGATTTACAATGATTTGGTCCAAGAGACCCAGTTTCAAGATTTTGTCCAAACAGACTCAGTTTCGCAATTTTGTACAACTGTTGCAAACTGGTATAACTGAAAAATACCATGTTACTTTTATTCTTTGCAGAGACAATGATGAACAACACTTGTCGCACAACTCTAAATTTTGATTACGGGGGATACTATTCAAGGATTGAAGATTGTGGTGAATATGAATGGATAGCAAAAGATCATGGTCAAACTTATGGTTTATTATTTAAGACATCGATCGATGAAATAACTTATTCTGGGTTAATCGACAGGATACAGAGGAAGATTATGGTAGATGATTGCACGATGCAGCTTAGATTGAGTTACATTTCATCTTCAATGCAATTTAGGAGACTGACCTTTATTTGGGATGATGATGATGTGCAAATTGGCATTACTATTGAAAATGGTACAAACATTATTCCTGAAGAATAGTAATGTTATTTTTATTATTTTTCAGGGACAATGAACAACATTTGTCACACAATCATATATTTTGAATATAGGGATATTTAAGGATTACCTCCAGATTATAGGAAAAGAAAAGGAAGAGTTCAAGAAAATATATTCATATCGGTTGGAAAACATCGACCAATGACGAAGAACATGTCGGGAAGAAGCTTAGGTAGATGGTTTGAGAGTGGGAGTCAGAGTGAGAATCAAGATTAATTCATGTATATATATATATATATATATATATATATCACTATTTGTATTTATTTCATAGTAATGAATATTTGTGTAACTGACCGTATTGGTACAATTAAGTATTATTGACTTATTAAAAGTACAACAAAGCTCAATTCCATTTAATAAAATTACACAATAATTTTTTAAATATCTAAATAAACTAAAAAATCTTATTTCCCTTTAAAATAATAAGTAGTAATCGAATTAACATTATTTAGTGGCATTAAGAAATCATTGCATAGTAGTTTAAAAATCTTCTTCTTTTCACATCATATACCTTATACTTTTATGATCACTTTACATATTATGATATCAAACAAACAAAAAATGTGTTTTAAAGCATAAAATTGTTTGAAACCATTGTAAATGTACTTGACCAATAAAAAACATAAGTACAATGAATGAAAACTAATATAAATTAACTTTATACAAAGTATAACTAACTTATAAAAAAAATCTGTAAAAGTACAACTATTCGCAATGGAGTACAACTTAAAAATTAGGTACAACTGTTTGATCAATTTTTTAATTTTAAAATTAAAAGGCGGCGCCACGTGTGCATGTGCTAATTTTGGTGGTGCCATGTGTGCAATTTATTAAAAACGTGGGCTTATAAAAAAGTGAGTTTCTATTTTTAATTATTTTCTGCTTTTTCTTCTATTTTTTTATTTTTTTCCTCTTTTTTTTATTTTTTTTTCCAAACACATTATTTTTTCTCGTTTCTCTCACTATACCAGCTCGAATAAGACGAAATCTGAAGCTGATTTTCCTTCTGAAGCTTTGATTTTTCTATTGGGTTAATTTCAGGAATTTGTTTTAATCGCAATTAGGATTTTTAGGGTTTCAAATATGTTTGAAATTATAGAAAATGAGATTGGCAAGAACAAAGTAGGTTTCAATTGTACAAATTAGATTCAAATTATATGAATTGAGATTGAAAAGAACAAATTAGAATTCAATTGCACAAATTAGGTTTGATAAGAACAACTTGGATTTCAACTGCACAAATTAGGTTTGATAAGAACGAATTGGTTTCAATTGGTGTTTCATGTTTATCCAACTGTTTGAAGTTATGGTATGTAACCTCTATTGTAACTTGATAATAGATCATTGGAATTGAGATTGACAAGACCAAATGTGTTTTAATCACACCAATTGGGATTCAAATTATACGAATTGAGATTGACAAGAACGAATTATGTTTCTATTGTTGTTTCATGTTTACACAATTTGGAAACTTAATGAAATGTGTATCTATACAATTTTTCCCATTTTTGTTTAATTTTCGTGTTTATGTTCTTTTAGTTATATCTAAGTTGTGTCAGTTATAAATAAAAATTAAATCCGCATAAGATAGTTGTACCAAGTACAACCAGTTGTCCCTAAACAAAACATTGGTATGTTCTTCTTCTTCAATAGTCATCTTCTTCCTCTTTTTCGCTGCTATCTTATTCTCACCTCCTTTTTTCTTATGTTTCATCCACAAAACACTGATTTATTTTTCTTTTCGTTTCTCCTTTTCTTCTTCTTCTTCCCCCAACTCCTCTTCTCCTCCTTCTTCTTCTTCGTCTTCTTCTTTTTCTTTTTTCTTCTTTTTTTTTTCTTCTTCTTCTTTCTCTATGTGAATTTGATCATCACTTTACAACATTGTACCAATTTGATTTCGTTTTTTTTTTTATGTTTAAGTTTTATGATCTGAGTTTTAATTTTAGAATTGCAATTTCAGATTTCTAAGTCAAAGATTCTAATTTCAGATCTATTGACTCAAATTAATTTTAAAGTTTGGTTTGTTGGAGATTCGACCTATTTATTATGGGTGGGTGGATATATGGCTGGTTGGATCTGTAATTTTATTAAAAGATTAAGGGTTAGAAGGTAATTATCTTAATTTTTGATTTAAATTAAATCTAAAAAAAATTGTTGAAATAAGAGGGTGTATATATGGAAGCCCCCTTGGCCCAATGGTTTGGCCAAGGGTTCATTAATGCTTCTACACCAAGAGGTCTGAGGTTCGAGTCTCAAATACTGCGATTTATTAACAAAATTTACAGATTAATGGAGGCAAGTTTACAAGAGGTCTCCAGCGATGTACAATTAGCGCCGTTCGCCGTGATTCTATGTAGAGAGGGAAGTGTCGTCAGTGTGTCCATCAAGAGCATGAAAAAGGTAGTGTCGTCTCTCGTGGATCTAATAAGAGTCGGGAGGAATTGTCCGTTGTAGAATCGTCTATGAAACAGTTCTCATAATTTGCAATAAATTAATAAATCTAGATGATAAAAAACAAAAAAAAGATGTATATGAGGTTAGTTTCTCACAAATAAGGACATTTGAGAAATTCTCTCATTTTAGAGGGCTATATATCTTTAAAAATAATATGTTATATTCTTACCCATATTTTTACAGCTTTTCTGTCACTATTTTCTAATTACAACTTTAACAGTTAATGTCATTTACCTTTATTACTTCCTACTTACCCAGTTCACTTTTTCTACTATTTTTTTCATAAGCCTGCAATGGTAAAAACTAAAAAGTAGTTGTTTTCGAAAACCTTCCGACGTATTTGTCAGAAAGGTTGGTTTACGTAAGAAACTCAGTCATACGAATCAACAATTAAAATATTAGAGAACTTTGAGTATATAGTAAACATTTTTTTTTTTCTCTGGTATTGTGGTTTTGCTGTTTACGAATTACGATTCTGTTTGAATATTATTACTCAAGTGCATATATAGTATAATAATATAAATATGTGCTGGATCTGGGATCTCAACCACATATTTTTTTTTTTATAACCATTTTCATTTTACATTTTTACCTCTCTGTGTGCGCGTGTGTGTATATATATATATTTGTTTTGAAACTAATCATGCAGTGCAACGGGGTTGGCTATATATTTTCTTTTCTCTATTTCCTTTTATTAACTAATATTTTATTTCTATGTGGACTCCAATTATTTTGTGACTTTTAATATGTGAAAATGTCATGTCATGCTTACTCTTCAGTCTTCACCAAACGACATTTTTTCGTTTTCATATGTGAAATACAGAAATGCTAATATATATATATATATATATATATATATATATATATATATACACAAATACAAAATATTCAGCAATATGAAAAGAAAATCTTTCACACAAAATAATGTTGCAACTCAAAAAGAGAGGTCGTATTATTGAGAAATGAAACTAAAATATATTTTTAAAAAAGTGAAATGATATGCACAGATTTATACAAAACAAAAAGACAAAAAATGATGGAGACGAGACGTAGAAACAAGTGGGGGCGTAGAAATTGACCTTCTCGTGAGCCACATTTGGATAATGCTCCTTTAATTAATCTCTTTCTCTTTCCATCTCATTCATTCTACATGTTTGATTAATTACTACTGGATAGGAATAGAATTCTATCAAACACATCGACTTCAAATCTTAAGCCTATAACTGTATAGTATATCTAATATTTCTTCTATTTTTAATTGATTGTATTTCTAGAAAAAATATTTTTTTCTAATAAATCTTTTGTAGTATATCTAATATTGTTTTGTGTATTTTTCTCTAGTATATCTAATAAATATTTTTTTTTCTAAAAAAATCATATTTTTCTATTTTTTATGCATGATTTATTAGTTATTGATGATAAATTGTAAATTTCAAAAAAAATATTTGAATTCTATTGGTTTAAAATTATAAAAAATTGTATATCACAAAAAATATGCATTATTAATCAATTTTTAATATATATGAAAATTTTAGAAATACAATCAATTAGAAATAGATAGAGTACTTCAAATCTAATGTGTAAAGTATATATTAAGGGTGTAACTGTAATTATCGAATCTCTAATGTCTAATTCTTGTATACCTATATGTATATAAACTCATGAATATTTTGTAGTTCATACATGTAATACACAAAACATAATTCTTTACATAGAGTCTTGATATTTTGAATTTAATTGTTTTAGAGTAAAATTTTACTCCTTTTATATCCGATCATTGTCTGGATTTTCCATAGATACGTAACTACACACCCTAAAATAGACTATAAACTTGAAATCCTACAATTAGTCTATACATTATGTTTTCAATGTCGAATGCCATGTTATGTTCATAAATATGGTTAGTTCGAAAATTCACCCTTAATTTAAACCAAACTAAATTGCTATAGAACAACGTTTTTTTTTTTTAAATGAATTTCACTTACTAACTGAAAACGAGAGTTTCAATGGAGGAAGTTTTACTTTTTGATTATTTATAGAAACTATTCTAATTATACAAACTATTCTAAGTAGCCTATATAAAATTTGTTAAGACTATGCTACTCGTACTAATCAAATTGGTTGATAGACTATAGACATTCAGAAAAGGCAGACAAAGTCATAAAAGAGAGAAGAAAAGCAACAAAAACTTAACAAATTTTAAGAAGAAAATGGTTCACAAAGGGAAAGAAAAAAAAACAAATCACATGTAGAGAGTTGTAATAATTGAAGCTTCACCAACATTTATAAAAGGTGCCAAGATCGACATAGATTAACAAGTGCTAATCCACAATTTTAGACGGAGAATTAACATTCCTACTGGGCTTAAACATATTTAATACTTTAATTGATCGTAGAACAATTATCTATAGATTGTGGAAATTCTTTATGTATTTTAGAAGAGTTTAATTAAAGGTAGCGTTGTAACTTTTCCATTGATCGATCAATGGATGTTGTCATGACAACATGCAAGATCAAAATTGTTCTGCATGTAACAATCTTCAAATGTTTAATCAGTTTGGATAAAGTCATTTAGATATCTACCTATAAAGCAAGTCTATGAAGTTATACTTTGTGAGGAGAAAAAATGAGTCACACACACTTTTTGAGAAGTAGATCAATTTAATTTTGACCCGAAAACATACTAATAGATAAATTAATGATAGGAAACCAAACAAGAAATTATTCTTACGACACATTGATGTAATAATGATGAGAATTGTGGAGTACAAAATATTTAATGCGATTGAATAGCCCGTCAAATCAAAATTACGCTGATGCATAATAGCGAGGGACATGAATAATTGTAACATTTTTGGCATTTAGGTCTAGTTATATGATTATATCAATAAAGTTTGAATATCATTGTCCTAAGTGACATTTCCACAGAAATGTATAACTCGTCGTACATGTGTTTTTGGACATTCGAAAGATAACTATAATGGAAACCTTACAGATATTTTCATTCTTATACACTTTAATTTCTTAAAATTACTAAAATCTAAGAGTGGAATTATTGTCGATAGGAAACATGAATGTGTTATACATTTGGTTAGTAAAATAAATTTTCAGATAAATAAAGGGATGTACTTTTAGCTGAGTGATATTTTTTAAGTTATTTGTAGTATATCCAGTACTTAAACCTAATGTCTTATGTTCGTTCTGAAAAATAAATGTATCTGGAATTCAAAAATTTGATATTGTGAAAATAATATTTTCTTAGATGTACTTATTATTAGAGGTAGTGGTCGGAGATTTTAAAAGGCATTGGGAAATGCAAAATATACATTTCTTTCATTCCGGAAAAGAACTTTTTATATATGCGGAATATGCTCGATTTGTTCAACAAATTGAGACATCTTAATACGTTATGAAAACATGTCAGATAAAAAAAAAAAATCTGAAATATATTGTCCATTTCGGAACCTGTAGTTTCTTTTATTAGCCTTGTCTCGATTACAACCATTTCAAATATACTTTAGAGAAATTCCCTCAAATAGCACCAAAACAAGTTTTTGTTCCAAAAATAGTTCACATTTTTTTTTAGTACAAAAATAGCATTTTATGAAGTTCATAATTTAATTTTTTTGGTTTGGATTGACTATATTAGAATTTAGGATATAGTTTTTAGGGGGTAGGGGTACAATTTAGGGTTTAGGGCTTAGGGTTTAGGGTTTTTTAAACCCTAAATCCTAAATCCTAAACCTTAAAAATATGAAGTTAGGATTACTCTTTAATAAAAATGCTAATTGTGTCTTAAATAAAAATATGAGCTAAAAATGTCACAAAAACTTCATTTTGTGCTATTTTTGAGAATTGCCCTATACTTTATTAGGTAATTCCCCACATGAAAATTAACGCATGTACAGATCTATATTGAATATATGTATACATCTATGAAATTTGAGACACTGATTTACTACTATTTAAGCTTTATCTCGTGCAGTACCCTTCTTTCTATAGTTGTCCAGACTATACAAATAATGAGATAAACTTAAACACTGTTGACAAAAAACAAAAAAAACTTTAAGCTACTTTTAGTTTTGACACTCATTGCTACATACTATTCCTAATTTTTAAATTTACTAAAAATTCTGCGACTACATTTTTCTTTTACTACATTTTTAAGAAAACATGAACATCCTTCTTTAAAACTTTTAGTTTTATCTCTATTAATTTAATAAAAAAAATTTTATCATATTAATGAAGGATAAAAGAAAGAATTTTATTATTTTCTTAATCTACATATAAAACTTTAAACGACACTTATAATGAAACGGAAAAATTCATAAAAATAAATTATTTATTCAAGTTAAGCCCTTTGAAAAAACAATTATAACATATTTCTTTCGTGAACAAGCATTCCATATAAATTATGGTTAAAAACACATTACAAGAAATATCATATGTTTAGCTTTATTTCAAAAATATCATAACTTAAAAAAAAAAACCAGGTAATACAAAAATAAAAGTTTTTAAATTTGTCTTTCAGTGCTTATAAGAAAAGGACATAAATTACAAATAAGACACCTTCATAAACTTGAAAGAATTTTTCTAAAAGAGAAAACGGTGATATCATTGAATTTCTAAAAGTTGCGATAAATTGATTTTTCAACGTTGGAATACTATAACAATTTAAAATTCATGATTAAAATACTGTACTTGTATCCATTATTTGATTGAGATGATATATTGAATTAAAAAAAAAAAAAATCAGAAGATGGTGTGATATGTGGAGAAGATTGTTTTGTCTTTCTTTTGTATCATGAGAGGCGAGCAGTTCTTTGTCTGTAAGCTCCTTTAGAGACATATGCACGACGTCGTTCTCAGTCCCACTATCACTCTTTCCAAATCCAAACTGTCTCTGATTTTTTTTTTTTTTCTTTTCTTTTTTTTTACGACGTAACTCCACCAACAATAATGTAACAACAACGTTACAAATTTGCAATCACAATAATAGGTAATTATAATTAATGGTTACCTAAGTCAGGGTACTGCATGAGATTAATCTTAAATAAATTGAGAATTGTAAAGTTAAACATGTTTCACGTAATATAATCTAAGTGAAGAGTCCTTATGGAGAAAAATATTTCGGTATTAGTGTGAATGAAGATGAAAATTAAAAAATACTCCCTCCGTTTCATAATATAAGTCGTTTTAGAAGTTTGGTTGTGTTTCAAAATATAAGACGTTTTCATATTTCTATGTAACTTTTTACTTTATTGAATATCGTGTGACCAATAATGATCTGCAATTTTTATTTTTAATTGGTTGAATTGTTTTTTTTTAATATATTAAGTATTATTTAAAAAAATTAAAAGTAATTTCTTAATATGCGTGCTCTAACCCAAAACGACTTATATTTTGAAACGGAGGGAGTATATATATAGAAAAGTGGAAAAATCAAGGTGATCTATATGGTTAGTGAACAAGTTTTTCAGATTTTTCAAAATATCGAACGTAACTGCCCATCAAACAAATTAGAAATCCACTGGCCTAAAAGTGCATAAAAGCCACGTACGGTGCATTACATCTCTGTATATGTGTAACAGTTTAAGTGTGTTCAATCCGGATAAACCGAATCAAACCGAAATATTCAATCTAAAATAGATTCAGTTTTTCTACATCTGAGAAACCGAACCAGAAAACCAAAAAAAACCAGAAGTTTTTTTTTGAAAATAAATGATATATTTGACTAAAACCCAAAATTTGAACCTAGAGTCCTAGACCATATACCAAACCATCTATTGTAGATTTAATTTTAGTTTGGATAGCAAATTTTATTAACCGAAAAAACTTAAACCGAACCGAAACCTGGGTTTAACACTCATAAGCCATAAAATGTAACAATGGATCAACGCAATTCAAGATATTTTACCAAAAAAGAAGAAAAAAAAACACTCAATTCAATATTTTGGGATATTCAAAAAAGTTTGAGCTGGTTTAGTGTTGGTACATAGTATTACAGTACACTGTACACCTATATATGATGGAACCAGATGGATCAATTTTGTCAAACCTTTGTATTTAGCGATTAGTGGCAAACTAAACCACGGTTTATCTTGATCCAAACCACAACATCCCTAAATCGTAGAAAACGAAGAGACAAAAATATCACATTTGACGTCACCTTAAAAAAAAAAAAAAAAAAAAAAAGGGGTTAATAATATTCGTTCTTAACTTAAAAAAAAAAAAAAGAAAAATTATCAAACTTTTTCTGAATAAGAATACAACAAAAAAAAACTTAAGTTGTAATAGTATCATCAGTTCACTGAAAATCAGAAGACGATGAAGATGTAAGATCAGGATCTTCAAACGTAAACCTTTTCCGATCAGCATCAATATTATTAATCTCCGGCTGCTCTCTACCATCTGAATCTTCATTTATGTAATCTTCATCTTCATCATCAACACTCACATCCATTTTCGTGTTCATATCATCTTCTTCGTCTTCGTATTCATCATCACTATGTAAACTAAATTCACCTCTACCTACTAATTTACTCGATTCACCACCGCCATCAAAATCATCAATCGGAGCCATGACATCATCATAATCATCCTTATACTGAAATGATCTCCCTGAGCTGCTAGCTTCTCCTTCGTCATCTGGCAACTCGGGAGTTTCGATCCAGTCTTCGTCGTTATCGGTTTTGGCGGTTACAACAACTTCCTTAGCCGCTCGACCTCGTCCTACTACAACTTCATTAGATATACCGAGCGTTCCTTTCGTTGGTCGCTTCTGGCCTTTGGTGCCGCTGCTGCGCCGCCCGTTCTTTCTACCTGCGGAACGTGGTTGAGCTCTTGGTCTCAACATCGTTTCGCCGTTTGAGTTTGCTCCACCTCGTGGTGGTTTACCTGAAACTGTTGGTTTCTTGCCACGGGAACGAGGCCTGCCACGTCCTCTTGGTGGTCGGCCTCCTCGCCCTGAGCTTGACACACCCAGTAACCCAGGATCCGTCCAGTTCTCTTCTTGCGTGTAAGGAACTTGCACCGGAGTCTCCATTACGTCTTTTTCTTGAACGTTTCTCAGAAAATTTGTCTCCAAACCCTTTTTTTGTTAACAAGAAAACATATCAGTATTTGTTTCAGCAAATGATGAATAAATAAAGAACATATCAGTATACGTTGTTATGTACTCACGACGAAATCTTCCGATTCTTTGTCCTTTTGAGGATCATTTTTCTGATCGGGTGTGTAGACAATCGAGCTATCGAATTCAAAGAGTCTCAAAGCTACACCTGCTGCTGTCTTAGGTATCCACGGGAGTACTTTAACCGCACAAGTGAAATCGCTGGCGAGAGCTTCTTTAGGTAAACCCAAAAGTTCACAAGTTGTTTCGAAGTTCGAAGACAGGAAATCTCTCTTCAATGCGGCCTCTAACATTGTGAGAACCTGGAAAAAGCGAGTTTCAAAGGAATCAGAACTGTCAGAAAGATGTAATTGAATCGCCCCACAATTTGGAAACACGAACCTGGTGAAGTTCTTCGGGGGAACTTGATGACAACAGCTTCAGACCCCAAGATTTTCTATGATTCTCTGTCCAGAGAGCTTCAAGTCCTTCAGGCGGAAGAGAAGCCTGTCCATGGCAAAGAAGAATCACAATACTCATTAGTTCTAAAAAAACGAAACCGTATCATTCCGAACCAAAACGCTTTCTGTTTCCCAAAGAAACTTACTTCGACAAGTGCTAATTGAATCTTGAGTAGTCTTAATCTAAGAGGAGATGAGATTGAGCCACGCAAGATAAATCCAGCATCTCCTCTCAAACTATCACCGAGTTGAGCCACTTGCTCAGCTAAACAAAACTCATCAACATCTGAACTACCACGCATCTGCCCACAACTAGGACAGCAAATATCGCCGACAAAGTGTAATTCCGCGCATATTCTGCATATGCGAAAAAGCGGACTGCTTTTCTTGGCACCGTACTTGAATGCAGATAATGCATCCGGATGCAGCATATTATCCCACATCCACTTCTCAAAACTCTGGAACCGTTGCAACACGCTGTATTGCTCAATAACGTTATTGTCCCCTAGCTCGATCTTAAATGTTGTGGAGATTTCTGCAGTATCAGAATCCAAGCTGGCAGATATGGAGCACAACCCAGGATTCGTTTCCAAATTCCTCCTCACTGCATCCTTGAAAGATGCTTCGATCTTCAGCAACATGAAGTGCAGATGTGACTCTCGTACACCGCGCACATCTAGCGACTTCACCAGATAGTCAAAAGCCTGAAAAAGAAACCAAATTCAGAGATGTATCAATGATTGTTATGTATCCACAAATGTTCACATTTTTCAATTCGAGTCTTAAAGACATTTCAGTTATACCTCTTCAGAATCAATGAGCCTCCATCGGCCATCCTGAAGTTCAACGAATATTCTACCAGAACCGGGATCATTCCGAGAGGCAGATGCTGAAAATTGCCAATAGCGATTGCGTCTTCTATCTTGACCCAGTGGAAGCGACCTATATACATACAGCTCTTCGGCTTTATACCCAACATACGCTTTTAACTGTGCACGCAGCCTTTCGCGGTCCGCTGTGTAACCCTGTGGCTGCTGATACTGCAAATTTTCCATTCCAGATACATTTTCTTGCAATTGCAAGCTTGGTCCTGCGATCGCGTTATTCACATCGATCTGTGGAAGACTCAACGGTTCCTGTGAGGAGATTGGAGTCACATCCGCTGATGGGATTTCTAGATTTCCAGATGGAGGGGTTGCGATATTAAGCCCCGACTTTACTGTTGGGTATGAAAGGAAATTCGCTCGAATCAAAGACTCTTCTTTCCAGCGTTTGTCGAGTTGCACTTCACCCCACATCTGTTTCTTTAATGCACTCGCAACTTCCAAACGTTCCTGAATGCAACACAAAGAACCTGATTATGGTAAAAGATGGAAGGGAACGCAAGTTCAAGACTTTTTTTAGGATACTTAAAACAAATACCTCAAGGGCGATTCGGATTGTGTTTCCTTCAATGGCAATACCAATCAGAGCAACAAGTGCATTTAAACGTTCCTCAACGCTGAGATTCGAATAATCTCCTTCTACAAGTCCTTGAACCCACTGTTCCCCAAGTTTGCTCTGGTCAAAACAAGCACTGTCCTCATCGTTTGTTACTGCATCATCAAGAGATTGATCTGCTAAAACATTATCTCTTTTCTCATCTTTCATATCCTCAGGGAGAGAGGGAGTTAGAGGCAGTCCCGGTTCGGTTTTCATGGTCACGGTATCCAATTTCCCATTTTCCAACACTGGTTTGACATCGATTAAGTTTTCTATATCCAGAGCATTGGAATCTTCTTTTTTGGGGTTCAAATCAACCTCTGGGTCATCTCCAACATCGCTTTCAGAATCCTCATCTCTCTCAGCATCATCAACATCTTCTACATCAATAACACCGCTCTTGAATACGCGTATTCTCTCTCTCGCTTCAGCAAATATAGTCTCAGCATCACCTGCATCTTTTCTATAGATAGGACGCACACAGTACGTAGAAGGAGCTACCCTCTCAAAGAGTTTTGTATCTCGAGACAACGCAGCAGCAACCGAGGCTTCAGGTGTCCTGCTCGTTGTTAGATCCCTCAATCCTGATTTCTGAGATCAATAAAAAAGAAAACAAGAATTAGACGAAACCCTGTTTAAATAAGTTCAAGAGAAACAATCTTAAGACCATATTTACCTGAATCTTCTCTGCAACCTCAAGAATGGTCAAACCTTTTTCACCCTCAAGAGACAAAACATGAAAAGCAGCAAATTTAACAGTGCCTGGAGTCAAACGATGCCGTGAACGTCGCGGATTAGAAAGACCCCTTTCTTGCATCTTGGCAAAAGCATTCTCAGCTGCTACTCCTTTCCTTAGGTTGAAAATCACATTCTCAGAGTCGTTGGCCTACACTTGAAGGAAAATAGAATTCACAATACAGTTAAAAAAACGAAATTAACGGAATAAATTAGATTACCCACCTCATTGTCATCATGAACAGATACAGTCTTAATGTTCCTTTTCTTCAGTTGTGGTCCCAACCCGGCAGAGAGAGCGAGTTGTCTCAAGATTTCAGGCCATGTAAAAACATTCAAGTTTCGTCTCCAGTTGCGTATGTCAAAACCCCACGCATATGCCTGATCCCAAAATTGCATCATACTAAACTCTAGGAGAGATAGGAGAAATATTTATATTATAATCAAGAGAAATACTAAAAAGGGGTAAACTTACACCCTCCACGACATGAGGATGACCCCCTCCGGGATTAGCAGCAGCATTCTGGTTTCCTCCAACACCGATCGAAAGCGTTCTTACAACCCCCTCGATATCTTTGATTATAGTCTTCAAAAGAACAATGTGTATCTCTCCCATTAGTCGCGGGTCCTACATGATCAACAAAGAAAAGTTGAGAAAAGCAATTCGGTTTAGATCTATAAGTAGAGACTTAAGAAAAAGAGAACACTTACATAATCATGGAATGCCTGAGCAAACTCGTCCAGAGTAAATGGCCAAAGACCAAGAACGTCCGCGAAAGTGATTAAGAATCTCCACACCTAAATGTTTTCAACCGAAACAAAACGTTAGAGGGTTGACTAAAACAAAACAAGAAATTGTTTCTACGTCTAGTCACATTTTGTTACTGAGATTCACATCAATGCGGAAAAAATTTAACGATAATAAGATGGGAAAAGTCACCATAAGTAGATTTGCAATATTCTCATCAGAACCATTCCATGGTTTGACTGCAAAGGGCTTTTTCAATTTTACAGAAGCTGGGGGAAATAGTGCCTGCTTTTCTGAAAGAATATAATCCATCAGATGGATGTTAGATACAATTCACATAATCAGCTGAAAAGAACCGGAAAGGAAAAAAAAAAATGATTGATTCACCTCTATATGCATCGAGGTTCTGTAGCGTTTCAAAGTCAAGAGCGAGCATTGAAGGTAATCCTTTGGTTAAAGCAGCAACCTCCATGAGTTCTAAGCGTTCATCTTCAATAAGTTCCATAGATTCCTTTGCGATCTTACGAGCAATGGCCCTCTCATTAGCAGCTTTAAGCCTTGCAACCTCCTTTTCCTTACGCATCTCTTCTTTTTGTCGCATTTTCTCAGCCTAATTCACATTTAAGAGGTGCAAATGAGGAAACAACATTTCACCCGAGCTCTCAAGAAACTTAAAGGTAAGCATGTATGTCACATTACCCTGATTGTTTCTTTCTTCAAAAACTTCTCTCTTCGCTGCAACTCTCGCATCTGCTCTTTAAGGTACCTCTCTTCCTCTCTCTGCCTTTCACGTAAAAGACGTTCTTCCTCCTTCCGTCTTTCGCGGTCTTGCCTCTCCATTTCTTTCCTTATTTGCTCCTCTCTCTGCATAATCAATTGACACAATGAAAAAAAACAAACAAAAAATACATTTAATAAAGTATAAGCTTAGCTTAATTTAAAACAAGACCTTTCGCCTCAGCATATCTTGTTTCTCAAGCTCTCTTCGGATTCTCTTCTCATGAGCCTCGACTTCCCGAGATATTCTTAATTCTTCATTCTACAGTGAATATATAAGAAAATATGAGGACAGTTCTTAAACAAATACAAAACTACACAAGAATCCATGTAGGACATCATCTTCCGTACCTTGCGTTTTCTTTCTAGCTGCAGGACATCATCTTCATCATCATCATTACCAACTTCTCTCTCGGATTTCACAAAAGGATCCTCATGAATCAGGTGATCAGTCAGGTTCCCATGTGCAGCAGTATCCATGTAACTTTTCTGATACGGTGATCCATATTCACCCATGTTAGGCGAATAAACATGCCCCGGTTTCCCTTGATGAGTTGCAAGATTCAAATTTGGTATCTGAGGTGAAATTTTATAATCATCCCGATGTCCAACAGACACCGCAGAAGAAGCCCTCATAACCGAAGCATCAATTGGAACTCCATAATGATGTATCGGAGAGACTCTTTCGGAATGATCAGTCCTTGAAGATGGCAACTCAGGAATGAACTGATATTCACGAATAGGCCTCACAGAATCCTAAAATGAAAAAAAAGTGACAAATAAATAAGAACAAACCATTAAAAAAAAAAAAAAGACTTAGGCAGCAACAACAACAAATCATGAGACAAAAACTAACTTTGATGGGCTTTACATCGGATCGAACATATAAGTTAGTCTCAAAAGCTTGCCTAGTCGCCTTCCGATGGCTTGGTATCTCTGTTCCACACCAAAAAAAGATAACATTTTCGATTCGGTTAATAACTGAATAAACTAATTAAACAACATTTGCATCAAATCCTAAGTGTATATATATATATATATATATATATATACCTATAGGCGTCCCAAATGCACCAGGAGGTAAAGGATCAAACTCCATTCCAAGAATAGGTCCATCATCTCTCAAACGCTCTCCCAATTGAGCTTCAACATAACCAATAGCTCGAACCTCAGCCGGAGACGGTTCATTAAACCTCCTAACAACCGTCACACCACCACCACCACCACGAGCAGCTCTTCTAGAACCAAGCTCATTTCCCGCCACCAAATCACCAGCATTGACAAGTGGTTTCAAAGTATCCACAGGCGTAGAAGTTGACTCTTTACGCTGACGTTTGGTCGGAGTAGGAGTTGTAGATTTCCGGTCTTTAAGTCGCCGGTGACAAAACCACATCTGTAACTGTCTATCTGAAAGATTCAGTTTTACTGAAAGATCCGCTCTTATAGCTTCCGAAGGATAAGGCTCAGCTGAAATAACAAATTAAGAAGAAAAAAAAAGCTAAAACACAAAACTCACTTTTATTAAAACAAAACAAAAATATTATCAAACTTTAACAACAATGAAGCAGAATCAAACCTGAGTAAGTGTTTTCAAGAACTTCAAGTTGAGCAGCAGTTTTCATTTTGCGTTTAGACTTACTCTCAACACCTTCAGGTGTTGTTTTAATCTTCTCTGCTTCAGACCCACCTTCCATTTTTTTTTCTTCTCTACAAACAACAAAAAAATCCCCAAAATCACAAAAACTTCGAAACCCTAAAATTTACAGTAACACATGAAATTGATTTGGGGGAAAAGCAGCAAAAAAAAAAAAAAATACTTACTTTGTGTGGTTGGAACAAAGATAGATCAAAAAGGAGAGAAATTTCGTGGAGAAATTAGAAGAAGATTTCTGGGTTTTTACTCATGAACATGGATTGGATTATTTGGTTTGACGAGAGAAGGAAGAAGAAGAAGTAAAGAAGAATAAAAATCTTCCACCAAAAGACCAAAAAGAAAAAACCTTTCTCTCTCTCTCTATTACTACAACTAAGAATGTGATTGGGAATTTCACAAATAAAATCAAAAACATTAAACATTAGCAATATCGACAAGATCATTAATAAAAACGAGAACAATTTTAATATTAAAAGAAATGATGATAATAAGAAATCACCAAGAAGAACAGCAAACGAACGAACAACAATAACAACTACAGTGTTTTGCGTCTGACTATTATTACTCCTTTCAATCATAATCATAACTTCTTTTTTTTTTGCTTTCTTTTATTGAATTCTTCGTTTAAATTTTTATTGGAAAAAGAAAAACGAATTGATTGAGAGAAGAAGAAAAAAATAATAAAAAGGTTATAAAAAAAAAGAAAATTTAATTAAGACTTTGAAAGTTGTTTGGTGAATTGTCAGATGCTCTTTTCTTTTGTTTTTTTTTTTTCTTTTGTTTTTTTTTTTCTTTGGTGGGTTTTTGGGAAAATCGAGGGAGTTTGATTCAGGAATCGCGTTTCTCTCTCTTTGTTTCTCTGGCTGAAATATGAATATATCAAATTAATTTTGGTTTTAAATAAATAAAGACAACTTTTTTTATTTTTCTACGGACCTATGTTTTTTGTCGCTTGTGTTTGGATCTTGGACCTGACTTTGCTATTTATGTACTAAATCTAGCCGCCTATTCTTTTGTAGCTCATCATCACTTCGGTTCTACGAAAAGCCCATTAACCAAATAAGCTCGCTCGTTCACTAATTTTTTTGTTTTTCACAAGCCCGTTTACTAAATACTACTCCCTCCGTTTCAAATTAGTTGTAGTTTAAGATGTTAATTTTCGTTTCAAATTAGTTGTCGTTTTAAGTTTTCAATACAGATGTTTGGTAAAATTTCCAAATGTGTCTTTATTATTTTAATGTTTTGACCAATAAAATCAAATAAAATATAAATTAATTAATGATAAAACATATAAATCAATTATTTTCTTAATCTACGTAAAACAATCTAAAACGACAACTAATATGAAACAGAGGGAGTATATTTTTTCATAAACCGATTCATTACGGTATAACAAATTTTACATAATAGTATATGTTAATTTTGAAAAAATATTTATTGAATTTGAATCGTTTGGAAAAAACATAATTATTCAATTTTCTTATGTTTACTGTAGCATCATTCCAAGTGTTGAGTTCAGATTCACCAAAACTAATAGATCTTCCGTTGAAATATTTAGATAATTTCTCATTTTTTAAATTCTCCCACCAATAAATAGAAGATTGGTTTTTTAATCGTTAGTTGGAGAAAAACTACTGCATTTTCATCGACATAGTT
Source organism: Barbarea vulgaris (assembly GCA_963667165.1). Lineage (NCBI taxonomy): Eukaryota > Viridiplantae > Streptophyta > Magnoliopsida > Brassicales > Brassicaceae > Barbarea > Barbarea vulgaris. Next base: position 3,144,706 of record OY763891.1, read on the forward strand.
TTGAGAGTAGAGTGCACCTGAGCGGCAAAAGAATAGAGCAAGTTCATATTATTTCTAAGGGTTTTCTACTAAAAAACCATCAAACTTTTAAAAATTTACAAGTTTGACACTCACCTCAAAACTATGCATCAACCTCAAAAGTCACCCGCAATACAGCACTTGGTCATATCGTCGACGTAGCACCGTCCACCACTGTTACAAAAGTGACGGAATGAGTAAAACGATATCGTTTTTGAGATTTGAAACTACATGTTGTTTTTGTTGAAGATATTGTTTCCCTTGTTTTTTAAAAGGCAAAACAACATGATTTTTAACTTATTATTCAAAATCTCCAAAGTCCAGACCATAAAATGACAACCTCTTTCACCATCATTTTTTTTCCCTTCGATTACCCATATTTGTCTTCATTTTTCAATAAATTTTGTTCACCCAATTTTATTTTAAAAAATTATGTGTGAAGAAGAATCCAAACTCAGGTGAAAGATTCGCATGTCTAAATGTTAAGAATCTTGTTGATTAAAAGCTGAAATTATTTCCGAAGAAAAACAATGGATCAACGAAACAAATTTCATCATTTTCTCAAACAATTTCTTAGAAGAATCAATACCCATAATTAAAATGAAACAATGGAGATTAAATCGAATATCTAATTAAGAAGAACGAAATCGACACCGACTCTGCTGAATTGCTCTACACTTACGACAACGCCATTCATGGATTCTCCACTTTTCTTACTTCCGAAGAAGCCGGGTCACTCATGACTCAACCAGGTGTTATATCCGTTTTACTAGAGCACCGTTACGAGCTACACACAACTCGTACTCCTCTCTTACTCGGTCTTGAAGAACACACCGCAGATCTATTCCCTGAAACCAGCTCATACAGCTACGTCGTAATTAGAATTCTCGAATCTCGACACCGGAGTTTGGCCGGAGAGTAAAAGCTATGCTTGTGAAGGATTCAGTCCGATTCCGTGTACTTGGATTCACGTAGCTGATACAAATTGGATCTCTTTCCTTGACCGCCACCAGATCTTGCTTTGCAGATCCAACAATTTCTGGGTTTGCGGTGTTCTTTACCAATTTCGATTTGTTCTTCGGTGTTCTTCAAGAAAACCCAGAAATTGTTTTTTTTTTTTCAAGGGAATCGTTAATGTTATATAGCATCAATAGTTAGTGTATTTTCATAGATCTCACATAAAATGAATATAATTTTTGAAGGAAACTTGATCTAGAAAGATTTGTTTCCCGAAAGGTATTTTTCCTTTTTATTTTGATGAATCAACTTTTTAAGAATAATCGTGGTTTTTTTTTCTAAGTTGAAAACAACAATCTCTGCAGTAAAACATCATGTAGTTTCAAGTAAAACATCGTGTAGTTTCAAATCATCAAAACTATGTCGTTTTGCTGGTTCCGTTAATTTTCTAACTGTGAGAAACGGTGCCACGTCGACGATATGACCAAGTACTGTATTGCGGGTGACTTTTGAGGTCGATAGATTAACCTGCACAATTTTGAGGTGAGTGTCAAATTTGCAAATTTTTAAAAGTTTGATAGTTTTTTAGCAGAAAACCCTATTTCTAATGATTTAAAATAGATATATTGTTAAAGGATCCAAAATGGTACGGTATAATAGGGATTAGGTTTCCTAAACATAATGTGATTGTGTTGGATTTGAAGTTTATTTAAAGGAGTATAAGGTTGTAATGTTTAAAAAGAAAAATCTCATTTACAACAAAATAATTAAATATTACTCCCTCTGTAGCAGAAATATTGATTTTCTAAGATTTTCACCAAGATTAAGAAAAATAATAAATGTTCTTGAAAAATAGTAAAAAACTAATCTCAAGTTGTTTTTTACTCTATTTATATTTTTTTCAATAACTATAATTACACTAAATATTAAAAATATTAAGTAATTAAATGATCTTGAAAATCAATCGTCGTGATACATAGGGAGTATATTATAAATGGGAAATAAATAAATAAATAAGATGTTTTATTTATAATAAAAAAAATGTTGACGGAGCTACTGTTCCGTTAACATGTTAATTATTCCATCCATTTTTAGGGTTGAGAAAAGATGAAACAAGTTTCAGGGTTTAAACTGTTAATGAAAATGAAAGGTTTAATTGCTAGTGAAATACTTTCAAAGTTTAAAGTGATAGCATTTGACACTTTCAAGATTTAAAATGAGATTTTTCCAATGTTTAATTATCATATCAATAATAAGAACTGTAAACAAAACAGTATTCGTTTTAATTAACTTTTTTTTTCGATTCTCTTTTTCGTTTTCTTGAGCTTTTGATTAAATCTTTGATGTATTCGTAACAGTTCACCTATCTCTTTGGTACTATGAAAATTCATACTTTATGCTACATCTTTACATTTATAGCATACATGTATCATCCCTTTTAGATTTTAGATTTATTATAAAATTTGTATTATATATTTTTCTTCTACATATAAATCGTTACAAAATTGGAGAATTTGTATGGAACGAATGCTTGATTGCTTTCTATAAAATAGCCAATATCCAAGAAAATATAAATAGAGTAATTGATTAAGAAACACATTACATAAACAAAAAAATAGCTTCACTCTGATTCAATTTGATTCTTCTTAGCCTTCTTCCTAAATATGTAAACATCAGTTTCCTCATAGGCATATTCAGGATGAAGATGCTCATGAGGAACTTTCTCAATCTTAAAAACGGCGTCGCATAGCTCCCAAAAGAGCTTATCAGCTTCCGGTGACCTAATCTGATAACCAAGCAACACTGCGCCATCTTCCGCCATCAAAGTCTCCATCGCCGTCACAAGCTGCCCTACCGATTCCTCAATATACACAACATCCGCCGCGATAACCAGATCGAACGGCGGATTCAACGCCGAGATCTGATCTCGATTGTTCCAATAAACAATCGAGGTTTTAAGGGATTTTCCAAGCGCCGCTTTGTTCCGTTTCAGATTGTGTTTTAGCGCCGGCATGACTGGTGCGATGTCAGTGAGTACGATCTCCGTTAGACCTAGTAGGTGAAAAGCCATACCGGCGACTCCGCATCCGGTTCCTAGCTCGATGCCACGACGGCGGCGGAAATCGAGGAGTTCGGCGTATGGATTTGGAGATGAGGATGATGATGATGATGATGAGTCTGCCGTGGACCACCGCTCGGCGAACTTGGAGAGAATTAGAGAGCAAGGCCAGACGGAGGTTCCGACGTGCATCGATCCATTGTCTTGTTGGATTGAGAGTTTCGTGCCGTTCACCGTCAGATCGATCACCGGAGAATCTGTGAATTTCATTTCTCTTCTTCTCTTTACTGTCGTCTCTCTCTGAGACACGAGTCTTCTTTGTGTATTAGAAATTAGGGCTTTCTTTTAATCCCAAATGGGCTTTGTTATGGGCTTAAGTGTATTATGTAACCACAATTTTGGGTTTCTTCTTGAGATTTGCTACTTGTTACGAGTTAGTTAGAGAGGACTTTGTTTTTTTTTTTTTTTTTTTTTTTTTTTTGGCGTCAGGTTAGAGGACTTTGTTTAGATTTCTCCTTGTTATAATAAACACATCAATGAGTACTCATCTACATGGTTACTACGTCACTTAAGCATGAATAACAGATTAGGGAAGAAAATTAAATTATATTTCTAGCTTCATAAGTCAAGCAACAAAAGTTTGGCTCTCCTTGTGAGGCCAATATTGTCTCTTTAGAAGATCAAACAGGATAAGATTAAGACCCAATGTTCCAACTAATCTCCAAAACATGAATATATCCGAGTATTTTTCCCACTTAAAAAAAAATTAAATAGCCAAATGAAACACTTAATAATTTTTTACCCAAAAAAAGAGTCGTTCCTTGAGTCTTACCTTGACCAACATCACGAATACTACTCGACTATGAACACTTGGTTTACAAGGTTTTTTGTCACATTTTTTTCCATTAGTTATCATATATATGTATATATATACTTTTAGTCATAAAAACGACACACAATATATAACACACAAGAGATAATTCTAGTTAAATGTGTTTGTAGACGTAAGTAATCATTGTTAATGACCAATACTCTAGAGTAATTCAAACATAATTACTAGGATAAAAGAAGGATGTCATTGACAAAAGCTAAAGTTTGGTGGTTGGTGCCTAATATCTTGTCTTAAATGGAAAATGAAAATTTGACGGCAACAACAAATGGACAAGGAATTTATCTGCCCTACATGTTTCTTTTATTGAGTCAAGTCGGAGATGTTTTGTTTGTTTTTTCAACAATCAAAAGTGTTTATTATTTTTTCTTTCCAAAATATTTCATGCATTTCTTACATCTTCTCCAAAATAATGCATACACGGCAAAAACATAATATAACATATTGTTAGACTTTTTCCTATATTTTAATTATAGTATGATGTTATCGAGCAACCCTCATGTTGTAGTTTTTTTCAAGATTTTATTTTTCTTATCTTTATATAACTAACTATAACATGTATATAGATGACTGAATCTAATTTACTTCATGAGAGCAAAAGGGAGATAAGATAAAAGGTGGAAAAAGCCTAAGCTAGGAATATCAAGCTTTTTCTCTTTTCCTATTCTTTTCCTCCACTATAAAGTATAATTTTTTGCCTTCGAGTTAGGGTTAGGATTTAAATAATTGAGCTCCAAAAGTATCCACCTTTCATTGTCCCCACAGCCACCACTTCTCCACTCTATCCATGCTTTATTTTTTATTTGTATATTCTTGTATATACAAGAAGAAATTTTTACCTTTTTAGTCTTTAATGGAGAATATGCATGGATCTTTACTTTATCTTCGGCACCGAATATGCTTATAAAACCTAATTATTTCACTGAATTCCTTTATTCCTTGGCCCAACATATATGTGACAATGTGAATCACTCCGCTGATGTTACAACTTCAAACTAACTTTATGTTTTTTTTTGGGTTAAATGACGATGTTAAGACTTTATAAATCGTAAACCTTTACCATTTACCTTTTAAATCATTTTAATCATACTCCATGCATCCCATGAAAAAAATGAAAAGAGTTGAAGACTATATATATTAGACTGTATAGGTAAAGCTTGATTGTTTAGAAGAATAAGAGAAATAGTGAAAACGAAGTGAATAAAATAGAGATGAGTCAAATAACATGAGTGAGACATGTATTATTATCTAAAAATAACAATATGGTGGAATTTAGAAAAAAAACAAACTTTCAAAAGCTTAACAATATATATTAGTAATAGTTAAAATATTAAAATAGAACAAATTATTTTTTTGAAATATATATATATACTAACTAAAGTAAGTCGCATCTTAATATAGACCATTGTGTTATTGTCTTCGAAATATTTTATTATATTTTTGAAAATAATTTGGTACCATCGTTGTATCTTTGTTGTATTAATTTCTTTTTTTTTTTAACATTTCAAAAATGCCTGAATGTCTTATTTCCAATACCCCAAACCCAAAGAGCATTCCTTGGAAACATACGACGGATACATATATACGCTATGTTACATGATTTATATATCTTGAAGATAACACACATTCATTACACATATATGATATATGATAAGCTTATATAAAATCTTGAATTAATAAAAGAAAACAAGTTCCATTACCATATGTGTTCTTTAATTAGAAAATGGTGGAAATTACAAAAGATTCCTTCTCCTTTTTCGTTAATTATTCATTGCCCCCGAAACTTTTAAACCGTTTCAAATCCATCCATTGATAGACGATGGATGGCACAACGTTTGTACACCGACCCCAAGGAAATCCCGAGTTTGCCCTCCTTCACCTCCTTCGCCTCCACCATCAACTCTTCTACGTTTCCAAGGGTAATTCTGTAATTCATCCATCGCAGACGCGACCGTAACGTCATTTCTAGCGTTCTCAATCTCCTGATCATGACTATGACTCATTAATCCAATATTGTTGTTAGATCCGAACAAAGCAAAGAACTTGTCACCACCATCATAACTGATCGGTTGATCGGAGGATTTAAGCGGGAAACTCTGGAGAAACGTTGACGGGTCGTTAGTAGCCGCCGCCGTCGTCGAAGTAGCGCCAATCTCAGCAGCTTTTTGTAGTAACGCTGTCGCAGACATATTCACGTTTGCGTTTGCGTTTGCGTTTTCCGTTTGGTCGCTGCTAAACAAAGAAGGAACAGAGAGAGTAGTAGTAGTAGTCGAACTAGCGTTTGCGTTTTGTGTAACGAGCTCATCATGATTAATGCACGTAGATGCAGCCTTAGCGTTTCCGAAAACCCAATCGTAGTCCTGCGGTTGCGGTTGAGGCGGTGCAATGTCTTCTCCCATCCATAGTGATAGTGACGATGACGAGGGAGGTGGCGGCTGAAAATGATGATGATGGTTTGTGTGCGGTTGCGGTTGCGGTTGCGGTACAAATGGTTGAAGCGGTTGTGGAATGAGTGTTCCCATGAGATATTGATAGTTGAGATTAATTCCTGCGGCTCCAGCAGCGGCTAAACCGTTGAGATGAGACGCTGCGTTTATTTTTGCGGTTTCTTCGGCTAAGGCATCGCAGAAAGCTCTATGAGTGATGAAGCTGTCTCGCCTGTTTCAACCAAAACCACCATTAACGTCTTAATCAACATTTCTCTCAACGGTTATACGTATCGCAGTTTTAATTGTTGAAATGCTCAAATGCTATTAGCGGAAAATTAAAAAAAATTATATATAAAAAGTGTAGCAATATATATAGAATGAGAAAAGCTAACAACAAAGTATGGTAAAAACACTAATCATTTTATCAATTTGTTGAATTTGTTTTTCTTATGTTTTAAAGAGAGTTTATTCAATATTTGGTAAAAAAAACAAATGTTACTTTTTTAAACAAATGTTACCATTTTTAACCATACACACATATATATATATATATAGCTAATGTTATCTTTATTCGTAATTATTACAAATGTGTACTCTTTTTTGCCACATTCAAAGTAACATCTCCAGAACAAGAAAATTAACCCTACTTCAAGAAGACAAACAAAACATATCGAAAATGACAAAACATACTTATAAAACTTAATCAAACTTATATATTGACAAACAAAAAAGAAGAAGATGTGGACACTATAGAATAGCTTTCGAATATATACTATATATGTATGTGTACCTGGAGAAAATGGTGCCACAGTCGCAACGATACTCTCTAGTACCACAAGTCTTGGAATGAGCTTTCCAATCAGATTGGACTGCGTATCTCTTAGCACATTTCTCGCACTTCCACTTCTTCTCGCCGTGTTTCCGGCAAAAATGTTTTTTGATTCCGGTGAGATCGCCAAGAGCTCTAGAGGAGTGATGGTGGACGCAAGTCTTCTCCGGACAAACGTATACACGTTTCCTTACTTCTTTACTTGTCCTCTGCTTCAGCTTCCATGGAAGATTGTGTCCTCTCCGATGAAGCTGTAAGTTTTGGTCTCTTTGGAAACCTTTGCCACAGATCTCGCATAGGAACCGGTTCGTAGCCATCAACGTCTTCGGGGATAAAGCTATCACCTCAGCTTCCGGATCTATATATGTAGATCATTAAGATTTTTGTAGTTTGATCATTAGGTCAAATCGGAAAAAAAATATATATATATGTTTTGGATCGGATCATTTATGTTAGTCAACAAAATTGTTTATTTTTCTTTGTGCGGTAATAATAATAAAGGATGTAAATATATATTCTCATAATGATATTCTAATGGAAACCAGTATTACAATTTCTAAGAGAGGAACTCAATATATGGATCATATAAAAAAAGTTTTAATTTACAAATTAAAAGCCTCATCTTCTGAACATCAATTAAAAATCTCTGATTATCAGATAAGTAACTCATGTATCCAAATAATTATTTTGATATAAGTGAAGAAGATCCACAACAACAACAAAAAAAAAAAACAAAAAACAAAAAAATAATAGGGGAAAAAAGTAGACTCTAGGGTTTTCTTTTTAGGTGATGATCAAACATAGATTTAATACAAATAATTACCGGGATTTCCAGGGAGATTTCTCTTCTTCTTGACAATAGGAGGATTGATGAGTGATTCATCATGATCCACAGTTGATGAGCTCTGACCAAAGCCTGATCCAGTACTAGAGATTGTCTGAAGAACTTCACCTGTCATGTCTTCTTCTGGTTCTTGACTTCTTGGAAGAGAAATTAAAAGTAGGTTTTTGTATATAGTTGAGAGAGAGAGAGAGAAGGAGACAAAAGGGTAATATAAGAAAAAGATTAGAAATACTAAGAAATCTGCAAGTTAACAATGAATGAGAAGAAAAAAACAACAAAGACAAAGATATATTGGGTTCTCCACTTATATATATGGCTTTTGTCTTAACCTATAACACTCTATATTAGCTCCTGTGTATACTTTATATATGGGTGTGGGTAAATGAGCACCTTGATCTGTTAAACTGTTGCAGCCATTTTGATTAAAATAAAACGATAAGTGTTTTTTTCTTTTTTCCTTTATCAGATTATTTTAAGAGGGCAGAAGTGGATGGCGGTGGAAAATCATAAGCTGAAAGTGATAGCAGCAGAGCCAATTAAGTTTTATAAATATAAAGATGCAAATATAGAAAAAAAAAAAAAAATTACCATGCCTCTAGTATATTATTGGCTCCTTCTGAATTTGCAGTTTCACTGTCAGTTATTATTATTTTATTTGTTTGATGATGAACTATCAATTAGTTCATTGTTACTTGGTGTATTTTAATTTCACTTTTTAATAGCTACATACAAAAAATGAAAAGTTCGCCACGAATTTGGACTACTATAGATCGATCTTAAGAAGAAAATAAATAGAAAACTACATATTTGCTATTGTATATATTATGCATAAATATGTAATTGTTGTGATAGTGCGTTATGACACATAGAAAGTTGATATTTCTGCCTTTTCTATTTGGAATGATGATCCCGTTATTTGCGTTGCCCTTTCTTCTCCATTTTTAATATCTTCTGTTTTTGTCATATAATTACGTATACTTACTTTTTGTTCCTACATATGTCATGGTAACTTAGTGTAAAATTTATTTATTTTACTATAAATTTATCTTAAATAGATTATATTTACAAACTAATTAATGTATATTATATTTGTTCTTCGACCATTTCAACTAACTAATTTGGAGACTAATCAACCATCGAGGTCGAGCCAACTTCCCTCCTTTTTAAAGGTGTGAATTTGGAGACTATTTGTTTTTTTTTTTTTGTTGTTACTGATCACACTACCTTGCATGCAGACTCTATTTATTGTTTCTCAAAGTGCAGATCTAGTTACAATATAAATTACATAATACCATCATTAATCATATGATTTGAAATTTTCACATCTCAATGTTTTCATGTTAATAAAGAACTAAAAATAGTTATGTTAATTAATTTGAAGGTTTAAATAACGTACCTCTTATTTAAAAAAATTAACATATGTTTTGAGTTTGAGTTGAATCGATCCATATTAATATGACAACTATTTTTCCAAGTGAAAATCACTAGGCCACTACTTGATATTAAGTTTTTTACTAGAAGCAGATGTGTTATATTTATGAGAATAACATATTTGATATTTGATTTAAGATATAATTTAGTTATAAATAAAGTGATGTTACATGTATATTTTCTAAACTAATCAAAATATTTCCTATAGTTTGATTAGAAGTGTTTAAATTAGATGTTGATTCGGTTTTAGATTTGAGTTATTTCACTATATAACCTAGGTATATCCATTTTAGATTAGAAAACCGTCTCCGCCATAATCTATAAAAAATATTCCGTCCTATAACCATTTATTTTTAAATAATTATCCGTTCGATAATTTTAACAAAACAAAAAAATTACCCGTTCGGCAATGTTTGTTATAAGAAATTGGGTAATGATTTTAGTTAAGATACATGTATTCTGTTTGAATATTTAATTTTAAAAAGTTAATGGAAATTACTTTTAAAATCAAATTCTAAATATTTTCAAAAGTTATCCAAATTTTTTTAAAATATCCGTCTCGATGTGGATCTTACCCGTTTTGATATTGATCTTTACTCGTCTCGTAATCAACTCTTAACAAAATTAGTGATAATTTAAGTATTGAATATACCTATACATATTTTCCGATCCCTTACCGTTATCCAGAAATTTTATCATGTTTTTTTATCGAAAATCGTTCGAATAATATTTTTTGTTATCCGAATTATCTGTTCCCATCTCATAACCACTATTTTTTGTTCCAATACCAAAAATAAACTAATGTTTAAAATATTAGATTGATTCGTTAAATAATGAATTAAAGACAAGATTAATTTGTAATCCAAATTTAATATCATTTTTGAATATTTAGTAGTAACATGAATCACTTACACAACTAGTATAATTTAGAAAAATAAAATGATATACATATAAAAATATTTAATGTAATTTTTATGTAGCATTTATATTTTGTTTTCTTCTATCTTTTTGATTAGTTTATTTAATAAAAATTATGATAAAATAATAACTGTGAGGTTGATGGTCGAAATTGTAATATAGATATTAATTTTTTGCTTGATTTTAAATTTTCTTTCACTTATTTTTTGTTTTAAATAATTATTGTAAATAATGTTCGGACTATACAAAACCTCTATTTTTGTATTTACCTATATCAACTATAGAGTTATATTATTTAATTTACACGTAAATCGTTTTATAAAAGATTTTGTTAAAGATTTTTTGATTATACAAAATTTTTAAAAAATCTTTTAATTATGTTTAAATACATGAATAAAAGTTAAGATACAAAAATATTTTCTCATTAATAAAAATTTTTTTGTTCTTTATTTCAATGGCATTACATGTAATTATTTCAAAAACAAAGATTACTTTTAAAATATATATATATATTTTTTAATAGTATAGATAACTTGTACCTTATTTACTATATATTTTTCTTTGCATGAATGGTCTTGATTTAGAAACACATCATATACTTAATACTCATATATATGGAGTTTGACCCCACCCCCTAAAATATATCAAATATATGGATATATTATATATCATATATATAATTATTCATCTGGATGGGAATTTTTCTTTTTTTTTTTCATTATATGTGAAAGAAGTAAAACAGATCCAGCGGTGATGGTTACATCTCTTGTTCGTCGAACAAAGCCTGCAATGCACGTGTACCCATACACGTGCTCTTTAGGTATAATCCAACAACATACGACAAAAAAAGACCTACGATATATTAGACATGTATTAAGATTTAAGAGGGGTATATTGGAGTGAGTATTTGGTGAGAATTGAGTTTTAATGGCAAATCATGTGTTATTAAAACATGAATTTCAAAATATCTTTTAAATTCCACTGTTATTGGATTAATGATTTTAAAATATACAATCAAATCCACTGTTATTGAAAACGTTATTAGGATTTCATTTAAAAGTTTCAGCTGAGATTTGAGAGGAATTCTTAGTTAAAAATACAAAGACTCAATTCTCATGGTTTTAGCTGAGATTTCAGAGAATTTAATAACAAAATTCCTAATTCACCAAAATTTAATCAAATCCTCTCAGAATTCATTAAAACTCAATTCTCACCAAATACTCACTCCAATATACCCCTCTAAGAGTCCTTTCGACAGTGAAATCAAACTTTTCTTATGAAATGTTGAAGTTTTATTATTACGATGAAGCTAGCTGAAATCAAATTCTTGAGAACATATATATATCTAACTTTTTTTTTTACTTTTTTTTTTTTGTATATATATATATATAACTTTTAAATTGATTTCGCCTAATATTCTTTTCTTATTTAACATTTTTTTTTTCTCGAATACATGTTTGTGGATTTGAAATGAAACTTTGGTGACTTTATTAAATGGTAGATAAGAGTATAATTTTTCATACTTTTTCCATAATAAATTTTCTCCATTCTCTTTTCTTTCCCCTCTTTTTCTTTAAGAAAGTGATATAAAAAAACAAAGCGTATTTTTCTTTTGGAAAAAAGTATATACATAGATACTTTTGTTTTAACAAAGTATATTTTTATTTTTTCTACAAAACATAAAAATATATTGGCTTGAGAATATACTATTCTGCGAAATTCTTTTCCATCTCATACGACTATATTAATCACTATTTTTGGAATACGATCAATCTGAACTTCTACATTACATTTTGATACCTATACCAATTCCTAAGCTGTTTTTTAAATTCTTCTTCTTCTTGTTCACTAATATATCTGAGTTAAAATCTCTTCATAGCAGTTTTTGATAAAAACCTCTAGCCAATCTACAATACATTATTTTATCTTCACAAGGTAGATATAGAAAAATCAACCAACTCAATGATTATATATAGTTCAATGTCCTTCCAGATACTCACTCACATAGTAACATATATAATATATCAGTCAATATAGATTTAGAAAATATGGTAGTTTTTAAGTTTTAATTAAAAAATTGATAGATTTTAAAAAAAATTTTAAAGAAAAATAGAGAATATTTCTTTGAAAACTATCCTAAAATTTATTCATTTTCCTAACTAAAACTTAAAACTATCATATCACCCTATTTAAACTTAAAAACTATCATCACCCTAAATTTCTCAATCTATATATATATCTCAATTATTTTGACGTTTTTGCCTCGTTAGGAGGTCAATATCCCAACTGATGCATACATGTTTTATTCAAATCGATCCTCGAACATATAAGAATTAGCTAAATCTATAAAACTAATTTTTGCCCTAAGCTAAGACGAGAAATTATCATGGTTTGATTAAAAAGGAATAAAGTTGAGACATAGAACTGACAAAAGGCAGGTAAGGTTTTGGAAGTCGACTGCTTGTGGGCTGACTTAATTAACAATTCTTTTGAGCACAATTTGAACTTTAATCATAATGTAATGATGTTTTAAGATTGTACTTTTATATTAAAACTGGTAAACCATTTTTTTATTATTAAATTTTTGGATTTTTCTACTTGAACTGTGGTGGCACCAGAATATTCTCCTACAATTTTCGAGACCTTAACATATGGTATTGTTCCCTTTTGATATATAATAAAAATTCCTAGAAATAAAAATATTAAAAAATATAAACACTCTTTGAAAAATAAAAATAAAGATTCCTATATTCTAACATATCTTTGAAAAATTCAAACATATATATAGTATTGGTTCCTATATTTTAATATCCTTGAAAAATGATTTTAATTTGAACTCTCTCTCGCTCTCCCTATGTATAGAGTTGAACTTTAGTTTTTTTTTATCAAATGTTTAATTATATCAAAATAAATTAGTATCTCTTTCTATATTTATATTATTCTGTGAAAATGTATATTTAAAGTTTGTTAAATAAAAATATTAAGAAATATCATAAAATTGCGAAGCAAGACAGATGTGGATCTAGAGGGTACGTTACAGATATACCACATGCTTTTGGTTCATAAGAAAGTAGAAGAATATATACCTTTTTGCAGATGCATTATTAGGTTAAAATGAAGACATCCTTTGTGATTTTGCCTCGTTCGTTGGGAGATAAAAATACAAATAAAATAGTCAATAATATCTAAATATATATATTAAATCATGCATATCGATACAACCTACCAATAGATAGCTAAATTACATATACAGAAAATATAATTACCGGTCACTAATTAATTTCATGCTAGTGAAAACTTGTCCTATAATATATAGGTTTTGACATATAGTCTAGAATTAGAGTTCAAAATTGGATTTCAAGAATCAAGATTAAAGGTTCGTAGAGTTGTGTGTATTGTGTATATATTTTAATCAATATCTTATACATGCAAATATGTAGATGACTATATAGTATTTATACATGTTAGAGGTTGCGATCGATAAACGACATTTCAAAGAAGACAAAGGATAGATTCATGGCATTAAAATTTGGCGTATATATCAAATAAATAAGATACGATTAGAGTTAAAGTATACATATGTCATTTAGTGAATGATAATGGTGTTATTGTTTTTACCCATTTTGACCAATCCAATATATTAGGTCAATCACTATAGACAATTATTACAAGACAAACAAACATTTTGTTTTTTGACTTTTCTATTACCAACGTTAATATATAAAAATCCGTTATTATATTGCATGCTAAAAAAAATTCTATAGTATAGTACCAATGATTATGGGTGATGACATGAATTAACTATGTGTGGTTTTATACACGAAATGGATAAGCTGTCTTTTTTTTATTTTTTTGGGACTACCATATTTTCATGGAGTTTTCGATTATATATCTACATATGTTAAGTAAAATATTTGCTACACACACTTTTACCCACGTTCGTATAAGTTTTTATAGCCAAAACATTATAACAAGAACCGCAAATCTCAAAGTCACATGTCTTTTTTGCCAAATAAATGACTTCATTTGGTCCCTAATCAAACGAATAACAAAGACTTACAGCTCAATATAATTGTACTTTCTTATCTACAAAAAGAAAAAAAAAGAATTTTGTATCTATAGTTTAACAAGTAGAGGTTCTATATAAGCTGTTAACTTTTCCATGCAACTTCGTGTGAAAAAATTGAAATGGGACCTTAATTAAGATTCTCTTTCATGGGTCATAAAAGTAACTAAAAGATAAAGTCACACTCTCCAACCTTTTCCACAAAGTTGATAGAGACTCAAATTATCCAATAATTAGTGCTAATTGAGAAATAGAGTTATCTCTTAACATAAAAGTTGTTGTTATTGTCACACACATAATTAAAATTTTCAATTTGCCATTATATATTCTCATTGATATTTTCAGATCAATATATATTTATGCGTGTATGTTCATATTGTATTGAAACCTCCATTTTTTTTTTTTTTTGTATTTAGATTTCTTAAACACAATTCTCACAATAGAAATAGAGATGATAGCTAATTTATTTTCTTATTAAATTTGCTTACTTAATGATATTGATCACTGAGTGATGATAAAATAAGATCTAGTGATGACACTATTATAGATATACATTTCTGTATATGGAACAAAAAATAGAAAAGACAAGTTATAAAATATATGAACTTATCAACGGTCAAACTTTGGCCCACTTTGATCCATATTTTTTCTTTTCTGGCATCCACCTTGATCCATAATTTATGGCTCGTAAAAGCATAATTAATCTGCAAAGCATAAAATTCTAAAGGATGATTACGTACGTATAAGCGATTCTATCAAAAAAAAAGAAAAATTATGGATCAAATACGCTCGCTATATCAGATTATTAGGCGCCTAACAATTATTTTGGCTTTGAAAGCTTGTCTCATGAAACGTAATTTAAATACTTTATATGACAAATTGACAATGCATTTTATGATATTTGGTGACTAGGTTATTAATATACTATGGTCGGTTTGAAGTTTTCTCAAGTCTTAAAAAAAAAAAAAAAAAAAAAACCTTTGGTCCACTAACAATATTAATGAATAGAGTTAACCACTAAAGTATAACCAATATTTCATAAATTGAAGCTCTTAAATTTTTTAATATAAATTAACACTCATTTACTGGGCTTTATCCAAAAACCGAGCCTGCTAAATGAGACTGATTCCCATATGAGTCCTCTCAGGTGTAAGATAATGGGCCTTTATTGGCCCAACTTTAAATGTCACCAGACGCTGTCGTATTGATCGCATCTCGTCTTTTTTTTTGTTCTTCTTAGTTTTTACTCTTCTTCTTCATCATCGCTCTGCGCCGAGTTCTAACTCTCTCGCAAATTCCTCCAAATCAAAGCTTCTTCGATCTTCCTTAGTGAAGGTAAGTCTTGTTCCTATCTTAAACTTAGGGAATATTAACAAAACCTAACTGTGAGGGTTTAATTCGATTAGGAATCGAATTTTACAGATTAGAGAATGTAATTGCTTCCTCGATTTGATGTTAGCGTAGTATGAAACCCTAATTTTCAATCACTCTGAAAGCTTTTTGATTCTTCTTCAGCAATGGACTCAAAATCTCTAGCTAAATCGAAAAGAGCTCATACTCAACACCACAACAAGAAATCATCACATTCGATTCATAAACCAAAAGCTCCTGGAGTTTCAGAAAACTCCAAAAATCCAGAAAAATTGCAAGTAAACCAAACCAAGAACCCGGTTCAATCTCGACGAATCTCTGCATTACCGTCAAATTGGGATCGGTATGATGATGATGAATCTGAGGATTTGTCAATAAGTCAACATGAAGATGTTGTTTTGCCAAAAAGCAAAGGAGCTGATTATTTGCATTTGATATCTGAAGCTCAAGCTGAGTCTCAATCAAAGATTGAGATTCATTCAGATTGTTTATCGTCTTTAGACGATCTTTTGCACGGTATGAAATCGAAGAGAGCAAATGTTGTTTTGTTAGTATTAGTTTGGGATTCAAGTTTTATGAGTTTCTTTGCAGATGAGTTTAGTCGCGTAGTTGGTTCTATGATCTCTGCTAGAGGTGAAGGTATACTTTCATGGATGGAAGATGATAACTTTGTTGTCGAAGAAGATGGATCAGCATCGTATCAAGAGGTAAGGTAAACGATACCTCTTGTTTCTTAGTTAAGCATCGTCTTTTCACTTTGTTAATCGTCTCACGATTCGGCACGTGAAGCCTGGATTCCTCTCGTTGAATTTGAATGCTTTGGCTAAGACGCTAGAGAAAGTGGATTTGCACGAGAGACTCTACATTGAAGCTGATCTTTTGCCGTTGCCCGAGCTGGTACTTACTTGAGCTAAACCACTAGCCGTAAACACAACATTATGATCTATGTTTGACATATTTGGATATTATGGATGAACTGTGCAGTGTACATCCCAACCAAAAGTGAGCTGTGGTGATGAAGAAAGGACCGAAGCTGAGACAACGAGGGTAAATGAGTTGGTACAACAAGAGCAGTCATCAGTATTTGAGTCTTTGGATCAAGTCAAGGACATACCAATACTCGTATACCAATCAGAGAAATCGTCAGCAATTGAAGCTGATCTAGATTTGCTTCTCAGCTCGTTTAGTGAAGCGCATACTCAGCCTAACCCAGTGGCCAGTGTCCAAAGTTCTTCAGCTTTTGAAACTGAGCTAGATTCTCTTCTCAACTCTCATAGTTATGCAGAACCCTTCACCAAACCGGTGAACCCATCTGATCAAAAGCTTCACACAACAGGGTTCGATGATGTGCTTGATGATCTGCTCGAAAGTACTTCAGTATCGATCAAACCACAGCCGAACCAGACCTCTAGCTCTTCTTCGTCCTCGGTTGGAAAATCCAAAGTTTTAGATGAGTTTGATTCTTGGTTAGACACTATTTGATTTATTTATTTTTAACTTACTTGCACCTTTTGTATCGCATCAGTGACTGAGAATATTACTTTGTTATCTATAAAAATAACTACTGTCACTGTTCAAATCTCAAACTCATCCACAAAATAGCAAAAACCAAGATAAAACTAAACCTTAAAATTGTAATGAACATTTACTGGTTAGGGTTAGGCTCCAAGTTCATTGCTTGGAGATTAAGCAAGAGATCAGTAGAGTTTAGGTAAACCTTGTTAGCCGATTTAGCTATGGCCTGAGCAATCTCTCTTGCAGCTTCAATCTTCCTCAAGAGTAATAAAAGCTTCATTGTTTGCAATAGCTTGACCTATGAGTTGAGCACTCTTAGCTTCTCCCTGTAAAATTACAAACTTGTTAACATAATAATGCTTTAACAAAATCCAGATAACATACCTGGGCGCACGGATAACCGCACTTTTCTTGTCTTGCTTGGCCTTTTCGACAATGAACTTAGCCCGTTCTGCCTCCTAAGCCGCAACTTGTTTCGCCTCGATTGCAGCAGTGAACTCTTTGCCAAACTCTAGGTTTGTGATGGAAACATCATCAAGAGCAATGTTGAAATTAGATGCTCGATCTGTCAAAAATATTGCGTATCTCCCTGCTCACAGCCTAGAGAAGTGGAAGAGAGTTACAAAAATGTTAAGATTAGAAACATTTTAGAGTAGGAATCTGAGGACAGTAACTTCTCTATGTGTAATGAGCTGGCTTGCATTGTATTGAGCCACCACTGCTTTCAAGGTTTCATGGATGATGGAATTGGAAAACTCGTTCAGCATAGTTCTGACCGAGTGTTCTGTAAATTAAATATGAGGTAAACGGTCGGCCATAGGACGTGTAAGAACTCTAAGCCCAAGTTTCACCTGAACAATAGCAAGTAAGTATCAGAAACAAAAGCAGATAATTAAGACAAGAAACACATGATTTATTTTTTATTGTCTTGCAGCATAATCAACTCTGGAAAATGCGACAAAAATACTAAAATAGAAAGTGGTCCAATAAACTATTCATCTAAACATTTTCACCATTTGGAATGAAACTAATCGAAAAATAATCCAAGTTATTTAACTAAAAATTTATAAAAATGAACAAAGTACAAAAGAAAATTATTCAACTTATTCATCTAATGGTTTACTCGGGAATGAGTTGAAGATTGAACTGAATTTCTTTTCATTCAATTGAGAAAAAAAACTTTTCACCCTAAAAAAAGAAGGATATATCCATTTTAATCTTCAAAATATTAAAAGATCTACTAAAAGTTCTTATAATCACCTCAAATAACAACTCTAGTTTAGTTTTACTTCTTCACATTCATTAACCTCATGCATAACATAAAACATATATACATACCACATAGTAGATAACAAATAATATGGTTCACATGTTATCTTCTTAGCTTCACCTTCCGCAATCATATCCGAAATAAACAAAACGGTCTTGAGTTTTAGAAAGCCACAAGCAAAACCAACTCTAAGCACAAGCGACTGAAAGTTTAGACTTGCGGTTCTAAAATAGGTATATATATTTTTCCGGCCCTAAATTTTTGTAAAATGTCTCTCACCATCATACCTATTATTCCCCCCCCCCCCCCCCCCACCATTTTTAACTGACTGAATTTACCTTAAACTTTTTTTTTTGGACTTGTGGCCTTTACAATTCCAGGGTAAGCCACAAGCAATACAAAAAAAGAAGTATAGAGAAAAAAATGTGAACACCTGTTGAAGGTCATGACTTCCGATGTGGCTATCAACAACGTAAGGTCGTGCTAGAACATCATAGATTATTGGTCTTTCAAACCATGGTATCATTAAATGTGTGCCCTCTGGATTGTAAAAAAAAAAAAAAAAAAAAATCAAAAACCAAAATGTTTTTAGCATTGAGAGATGTAGATGGTAAAGAATTAAGTTTGGCCCCATTGTTTGCTCATCTATCATTTTCATTCAAAGGATTCATTCTACTACTCCATCTGCATAGTTCATCTGAATGTTGTTTGTTACCATTTTGGGTTGTTCATTTGGATGATCCATCTCAATGAACTTTTGTTTGTTTACTTAGTTTTTGTAAATCTACATTTCCATCTAAATGTTTTTACTAAAAAAATGACTAAAATACACAGAGTTTAATCTAATTATATTTTTAATCACAATTTTAACTATATTGATTTTAAATTTTAAATTATTAGTTTTAAGATTTATAAATTGATTTTGGTCACGTAAAATCATAAATTAAAATCTAAAAATCACAAAATGATGTTTTTCCGCCAAAATCGCAAAATTTCGAAATTGTGTTTTTGTCAAAATTGTGAAATCAATATTTTTTGCAGGAAAATCACGAAATGACCTTTTCTCTCTAATTTTTCTGTCAAAATTGTGAAATAAAGATTTTTTGCAGGAAACCGCAAAATCTCGAAGTTACATTTTTTCTCCAAAATCGTAAAATCTCAGAATTACATTTTTCTGCCAAAACTGTGAAATCTCGGAATTATATTTTTCCGTCAAAATCGTGAAATCAAAATTTTGGTCTAAAAAAAGCAAAATAGCGTTTTCCCGCCAAAACCGTAAAATCTCGAAATTACATTTTCTCGCCAAAACCCTGAAATCATAATTTTAGTATAAAAAATGCAAAATGATGTTTTTCCGCCAAAAGCGTAAAATCTCGAAAATTACATTTTTTGCCAAAACCGTGAAATCATAATTTTGGTAAAAATCACAAAATGACATTTTCCCGCCAAAATCGTAAATTCTCGAAAATTACATTTGTGGTCAAAACCGTAAGATCAAAGTTTTGGTAGAAAAAAACGCAAATTTGTGTTTTCCCGCCAAAACCATTATTCTCGGAATTACATTTTTTGCGCTGAAACCGTGAAAATGAATTTTTTTTGGAGAAATTCATGAAATGATGTTTTTCCGTTAAAAATGCAAAATCACATAATTTTATTTTTTTTTGTCAAAACCGTAAAATTATAATTTTGGCGGGAAAACAATATCAACAATGTATTGTCAAATTTTTTATAAAGTTTTTAAAATAATATATCAATATTTATATCAGATTAAATCAACAAAACAAATACCTTAAGGTAGAAATGTATTTTTCATTTGTTATGTTGGGATAAACCATTTTTATCCAAATGATCTAATTTAGATCATCCAAATGGATATTTTCCCTAGATTAAAAAACTTATCTACATGATCCATCCATATGTTTCATTTTTAGCGCTAAACAAACATAAATTTTCATTTCCATCTGGATGAACCATCTGAATGAGGAAACAAACAGTCATTCATATATAATAATATAATACAAACATTTTCTTTGATACCGGTTAACCGGTTAAACACAATGGCACGGTGTCCTCCTTCGACATTGTAGACGCTATTAGCAATGGTATAGAGTCCAAGTCCACCAAGAACACTTACCTTAAGCAACGCAGATATTGCTGGTGATCCAGGTACGTTTGGAACTTTTTTTAATATTCATTTTTTCCTAAAGACGAAAAATTGAAACATATAGCAAATTGAATACTAATAAGCTAATCCGGTTATACTGATATTATATACAAAAGAGATGAACCAATCACGCAAGGGTCATAAAACTGAACAGTGTGACTTTGATTGGCACCACAAAACAAAGGGTTATTGAAAGAAGACAAGAAGAAAATGAGATAAGATTCGTCGGAGGAAACAAAGATAGATAGAGATGCTCAGATGCACCTTAAGTTGAGCTCTTGACCACCGGCGAAGTCAGGGTTTAAGGAACGATTAGAGATTAAAATTCCCGGTAAAATTAAGGTTTTGATGTAACAACATTTAAGGCGGTGAGTGTTTGGTTTATGGGGCCTATAATAAATTCATAAATGTTTCATTTGATTGATCAACACGTAAACCTTATCTTTTATTTTCTTTTCTTAATGGATATTAACACGTAAAGCTAAAAAAAAAAAAAAAAAATCAAAGGATTTAACTAAATCATCGTTTACTACTTTAGTCACTTTAGAAAATGATAATTTTAATTTCTAATCATTTTAATGCTTGAATCAATCTACTGTATAAATCTCACACGCATATATGATAGTTCATATATATATACGCACAATAAGAAATAATAATTTCTTATTTCAGTTTTCAATTCATGCAACATATACAATAAATAATTTTCTTATTACAAACCGTACATAATTAAATCAAAACATTAAAAAAAAAAAAAAAAAATCAAAACAGAAACTTCAAACATAACACAACAAATCCAAGACCAAGCTCAAATCCATACTTCATCTCACCGGAGCCAGACTTCTCTGACGACGGAGCCGCTGCTTTCTTAGATGACTTTGAGTCATCGGAGACAACAGGAGATTTTGATTCCGGAGCAGGCACCACCGGTCTGATCTTGTGTTTTCCGAACATCTCTTCCGGCAACAATACCATATCCACAACATAAACCGCAAGAGGACGTTCTGTTCTTAAAGCGTTACTAAGACGTGTCTCAACAACACCAGTAGATACATTAACTTGATTCCCTTGACCGGTGAAGTTAAGTCCATAAACCGCACCACCGTCTCGTCCTGAAGACTGAGTACTGACAGGGTTACTAACGGAGAGAAGATCATCCAATGTGTAGAATTTAGGACTAACATGGTAAAGAATGAGTTTGACTTGGTCGTCAGGACTTAGTTTGTTTAGGGTTCCGGGTTTAAGGTTTTGAAAAGCATTATCTGTTGGTGCTAATACGGTCATGCCTTCTGATGAACTGTTCACTTGGATGTTGATTTGGTTTCCGACTTGAGTTGTGTTTAAAAGACGGATGAAAGTAACAAATTGACCGCCTTTTTCGAGGATTTGTGTGATGTTGATGGGGCCGGCAGGGCCAGGAGCAGGAGCGGTGGGCTGAGCGGTTATCTCCGTGGAGAGGAAGACGACGGTGAGGAGGAGGAGGAGGAGGAGAGGAGTTGTGGCCATTGTTGCGTTTATGAAGGTTGAGTTTATGTGTGTGGAGTTTAATGGGAAAGTGTGAGGTTGGGAGTTAAATGATTTATATGGATGAGAAAAATGTTTAGTTATGATGATGAGTTGTGTGCTTAGTTGGAATGGGATGATATTGGCTAATTATGTGATTTTGACAAATTATTTGCCGACAAAAATTGGATTCTCTATACAATTATTATATGATTTAGTAAAAAAATGTAATTATATAAAATGGAATGTAGGATATAGTATGTGAGTTAAATGGGTAAGTTGTAATGAATTCTAAGATAAACATATATATAAAATTCACATCAAAATTGTATAACATTTGATAATTGATAATAGTACTAAGATTTTGTTAACAACGAAATGCAAATTTTTCTTTTACTTTAAAAAAAAATTAAAAAAATTTGGGAATCTTTCTGTCTTTCTTTCTTTCTTTTACTTACTAGTTATTACTATAAATGTACGTATACTCAGAGTTACAAGTAACAACCGACACTAACACATACCTCTTGGTCACAAAACTCCCAACTAATTAATGGTTGGTACTTAGTCATCTAATAAATAAAGAAAATGATGACTTGATAATTTATTATACTCGTAAATGGATTCAATAATGAGAAGGCTTTTGATATTGGCAAAAAAATTTAGTATTTTCATGATTAAAAAATATTAGTTTTTTTACAATTATATGTAGAATTCGAACGCAATTCTTGAAAAAATGCGAGTTGAACCATGTGTTAGTACATTAGATAACCTATATAGAGATAATTAAACTCGTCTACTGTAAAATGAAGACAATACTGTGAATTCAAAAAATATAGTTGCATCAAGCATGTATCTACATGACTACATCTATGTAGACATGTATGTGTGTTTGTGTCATTTTATCTTGTGAAAAGGAGAAAATGAATGGACAAAAATCCAAGGCTGATTAAGTGAGACAGCCTGGGATAATCATGTTGCTCTCTTGTGGTTGGAGTGGAATATATCAATATAATATTATATTTGGTATGGTCATTAACCATTTGTTTTATAGCGTTTGATCGATAATTACCAACAGTTTTGAAGATCACCAATCAACTAAACAGGTTGCTTTAGTAATTCTTTAAGAAATTTTGATAAAAACATTTTCAGGTAGTCACAAAATTGCGGTAAACCGATAGTTTTTACCTAATTTCTAACTGTTTCAGAGGTCAGCAATCAAACCAAACAATTTTTTTTTTTGAGATGGTTTGATGAAAACAGTTTGTTATTTGTTAAACGGTTTAAAGCATTTTGGAAATTTACAACAACAAAGAAAATGTAGAAAGCGTCTAAAAACAAAGCGTTATCATTTATTAACGTATCCATAAAGGATTCTTGATGTAAAGCCATTTACATGCAAGGCATATATCTCGTGCTGCTCTCAATATCCCTTTTCAAAGTGCATGATGTTTTTTTCTTGGCAAAACGGCACGTAGTTGACGAGCACAAAGCATTACACAGTCTTCTTATATTATTGAATTGAGAAAGCAAATATATCACTCATATCATCACTATATATGAATTCTGGAGCGGCTGATTCGAATTGTGTATTGACTAATAGGATTTAAAAAGATTCATGGGTGAACCGTGAACAATGGGCCAATGGCGTAGCATGTTTTGATAGGCAAAGATATAATAAAACCACTTGTGAATTTTAGAAATTGGTGTAACCCATCATCACATGATCGGACGTGATAATTTGTTTGAAGACATTAAAAAAAGAAATATTTTCTCGTGTCTGATATTTTATCAGATTTTTCAAAAGATAAAAATATATTCAAATCTTAACGTCAAACTTTTATATGATCTACCATCTACACCAACAAATAAATATTTTTTTACCCCAAAAATCCATACAAAGATAAATATTTCAAATTCTTATCAGATAATTTAAAAGTTTAAATTTGTAATTTCATGATATTAGTAATAAATTTATTAGTCTTAGATTAACTATGGTAGTCTTAGTCTACATATGTAATAGTAGTGTTTTTTTTTTTTTTTGGGTATGTTTTGGGGGGTTTTTTTTTTGTCAACTATTTTTGGGTTTAGTAATAGTAGTGTTTACATTCCAATTCCTTTTTAAAAACCTTGGAAGTGTTCCCAAAGAAGACAACAGAATATTATTATAAAGAAGGAAAAAAAAAACAAAGTAAAAAATAAAATAAAAAAATGGTGTGGACAGAGCAGCATGCAGGCGTACACTCGTCATAGAAGTGGGTTATCATGAAAGCACGGCATGTTCGTCGCGTCCGCCACATCTCTCTCGTCTGTCTCAGCTCTTTCGTGTCACCACATCTTTTTTTTCTCGTCTTCTTCTTATATTTATCACTATTTATCTATACATTAACCTCAAAAAAAAAACTATTCATAAACTTATAACATTTGCTCGAACAACTTTTATTAGTTCTGTATGATCATAAAAAAGAAAAGAATAAAAAATTATTAGTTTTTTTTTCGTGTAATATTCGTAGTTACGTACGGATCTTAACGAGTTCTATTAAGAAATTTATTTTGTGAAGTGAGAAATGGATCATGGAGCAATATATAAATAATATAAATAAATTTACTTATTGTTAGTGTTTAAATTATCGTAAAAATTTGGTGGTCTGGTTTTTGACGGTTAGCAAGAATCATCAAAAAAAAAAAAAAAAAAAAAAAAAAAAAAAAAAAAAGAATCAGCACTTAGCCGCAAATTAAATGACTCTTTTTTTTTGGGCAATTCTCAAAAATAGCACAAAATAAAGTTTTTGTGACATTTTTAGCTCATATTTTTATTTAAGACACAATTAGCATTTTTATTAAAGGGTAATCCTAATCCCATATTTTTAAGGTTTAGGATTTAGGGTTTAGGGTTTAGAAAACCCTAAACCCTAAACCCTAAACCCTAAATTGTACCCCTACCCCCTAAAAACTATACCCTAAATTCTAATATAGTTAACCCAAACCAAAAAAATTAAATTATGAACTTCATAAAATGCTATTTTTGTACTAAATAAAAATATGAACTATTTTTGAAACAAAAACTTGTTTTGGTGCTATTTGAGGGAATTTCTCTTTTTTTTTTGTTTTTTTTTTTCCGGTGTTTGGAACTTGATAATTTTACGTATAAGGTGTAAATCACTTCTCCCAATCTGATTTGTATTAGAGAAAATAAAGACTAATCTCAAGTCTCAAAATCATCACCATCTACTTAGTTGCAGATAACTCTTGCTTGATAGGATTTCTGATTTTGGTTTAGCTTGAGTAGTTTCGATTTCATCCGATTTGTTGTAACCGATTCGATTTGTAACTCATTTTATTTATTTATGAAATAAAAATTTTAACAAAAAAAACTTATATAAACTTTAATATGGTAACTTTAACAAAAAAAGTATAATAATAATAATAATAATAATAATAATAATAATAATAATAATAATAATAATATGGTAATAGAAAAAGTGTGTGATCCACGTACGTAAGATTGTTTAAATAGGGGTTATATTGTCGATCTAAAATGAGATTTTGTTTGAAAGATCACCGAAATCTATCATCTCAAGAAAAAACGTGTTAAAAAGGGAGTTCATGTTGGAAGTAAAATGTGAAACATAAATAGTAAAGTATAAGAAACATAAAACAATTTATGTATTACCAAATAGTTTTAATTAAGAAAATCACGGAGAGTATGTGCAGTGAGTCTCTCATTGAGTTTCTCACCCACAAAAAAATATAAAAGAATTGAAAAAATAAAAAATAGAATAAAATAAGTGTCTCAAATGAAAGACTTTAAGCATGTGCAGTTGTGAGAGACTCTGAAAGTCTCCGGGGTTTTCAAATGAGAACGGATTCTCCATTCTCTCTCTTATTTTTTATTTTTCTCTATTTTTTAATTGCTGATAAACTCTTTAAAAACCTCCCACTGCACATGCTCTAAGAATCTTATGAGATACTCATTTGACATATGTCTCAATATAATTGTTTTTTTAAATTTTATTTATAATTTAAATTTTAAATAAAAAATTAAATTATATAAAAACTATTAAAAAATTATATTTGAAAGACTATAAGAGGTATTAAAAGAAACATGAAACTTTCAATGTCACTTTTAAAATTTGGAATTTTGATTAGCTTTAATTTAGTTTATGATGAATCATAGAACTTATTGGAAACTTAATCGTCTTATTATCTACTAGCACTAGCTTGTTCTTATTGGAAACTACTGATTCGACGATCAGCTAGAGAACTGCAGATGGATAACTTGTGATTTGGGTGATCCATTACGAAACTTTAACATTTTCTCAATTCTAGCTACTGTTATATTAGGATCTAATTAAAGTATTCACTAATTATAACCTTTACTATCAACAATCTTTTCTATAGTTATAAACTTAATACTGATCATACATAACATGAAAGAATATTATCTTGACAAACAAAACCACTATGTACATGTGTATATAAAATAAAGATTTGTCTTATTATATGTACATGTGCCTATCTCAAAGCTGATGTGTAAGAAACATGCACTTAACTAAGCCATGCAAATTGAAATGTGTCAACTCCTTCCATTAATATGCTTTCTTTGTAGAATGAAGCCAAAATAATTTTTTCGATGAAGACATAAAAATAGCAACTTAAGTGAAGTGTAAATTGTACATAGTCGATTCTATATACCTGGTTCTTATCTCAATCAAGCCCTATAAATAGCTTTAGATAAACGCAAGTAAGAAACCACAAAAAGTAAGATAAAGATAAATAAAAATGGCTCGAGTCTCATCTCTTCTCTCTTTTTGCTTTACACTTTTGATAGCTTTCCATGGCTACACAGCTCAACAGTTTCCAAACGAGTGCCAGCTCGACCAGCTCAATGCGCTCGAGCCTACACACGTACTGAAGAGTGAGGCTGGTCGCATCGAGATATGGGACCACTCAGCTCCTCAGCTCCGTTGCTCAGGCGTCTCCTTCGCACGTTACATCATTGAGAATAAGGGTCTTTACTTGCCCGCTTTCTATAACACCGCGAAGCTCTCCTTCGTGGCTAAAGGTACATGCGATTCTTTCTATAAGTGTTATATATTTATAGTTTTTTTCCTTATAACTTATTTCGCTGGTAGTATTAGTCTATAATTAATCTTCGTTATATTTGATATATGTTTTGGATTTGTTACAATATAGGACGAGGTCTTATGGGGAGAGTGATCCCGGGATGCGCTGAGACATTCCAAGACGCACCAGTGTTCCAACCAGGTCAGGGTCAAGGTCAAGGTCAAGGTCAAGGTCAGGGACAAGGCTTCCGTGACATGCACCAGAAAGTGGAGCAAATAAGGACCGGCGACACCATTGCCACACCACCCGGTGTAACTCAGTGGTACTACAACGACGGACATCAACCACTTGTCATCGTTGCCGTCTTTGATTTAGCTAGTGACCAGAACCAGCTCGACCGCAACCCAAGGGTACGTATATATAAAAACTTTTAAAATAATAGTAATTATATAATATGCATGGTTACAAAAATAACAAAAAAAACATGTGGTTTTTGTGTAAATTATTGAAGCCATTTTACTTAGCTGGGAACAACCCTGAAGGCCAAGTATGGCTACAAGGACGAGAGCAACAGCCACAAAACCACATGCTCAATGGATTCACAACGGATTTTATTGCTCAAGCTTGGAACATTGATCCTCAGCTAGCCCAAAAACTTCAGAGGCCGAACAACAAACAAGGAAACATCGTCCGAGTTGAAGGTCCGTTTGGTGTCATTAGGCCTCCTTTGAGTGGCCGGAGCCAGCGAGAGGAGCAAGGAGGAGGAGGAGGAAGTAACGGTTTAGAG
The DNA here is from genome assembly GCA_963667165.1 of Barbarea vulgaris. Classification (NCBI taxonomy): domain Eukaryota; kingdom Viridiplantae; phylum Streptophyta; class Magnoliopsida; order Brassicales; family Brassicaceae; genus Barbarea; species Barbarea vulgaris. The sequence continues at coordinate 3,172,820 of OY763891.1, forward strand.
GAGACCATATGCAGTGCCAGGTCCACTGAGAACCTCGATGACCCGTCTGATGCTGACGTGTACAAGCCACAGCTTGGTTACATCAGCATTCTCAACAGTTATGATCTCCCCATCCTTCGCTTCCTTCGTCTCTCAGCCCTCCGTGGATCTATCCGCCAAGTAAGTTAAACAAAATAAAAATAAATAATCAAATCATATTTTTGTTGCATGGTTAGAATTTAGAAATGTTTGTTAGGTTTTAAGTTTGCTATAAACCTTATAAAATGTCTATCTAACATTTAAAGTTTTAAACATGACGACTCTTGAAACGTGTGTGGGTGTATAGAACGCAATGGTGCTTCCACAGTGGAATGCAAACGCAAACGCGGTTCTCTACGTGACAGAAGGAGAAGCGGAATTGCAGATAGTAAACGACAATGGTGACAGAGTGTTCGACGGACAAATCTCTCAAGGACAGCTAATTGCCATACCACAAGGTTTCGCGGTGGTGAAACGAGCAACAAGCCCACAGTTCAGGTGGGTTGAGTTCAAAACAAACGCAAACGCACAAATCAACACTCTTGCGGGACGAACCTCAGTCATGAGAGGTTTACCATTAGAGGTGATAACCAATGGGTTTGAGGTCTCACTGGAAGAAGCAAGGAAGATCAAGTTTAACACACTCGAGACCACTTTGACTCACAGTACTGGTCCAGTTAGCCAGGGGAGGCCAAGGAAGGCTTATGCTTGAGAGCTTAAAACGGCGGCGTGTAGCAATCAGCCTCTACTGTAAAAGTTAAATAGTACGTAGTAATAATAATAATAATGTACCAAAGTGTAACTGGTTTTGTTGAGGTTTACCTGTAAAATGCAACTCCTTTTCTGAATAAAATCCTTTTTTTTTTTTCCTATTAAGATAATATAAAAAATGGTTCTTAATTAGAGACTAGTTTTAAACCTTGGTTCCTTAATTGCATTTTCAAGCAGTCCATTTGCTAATTGCTGGTTAATTAGTTTAGCAATGAGTTCAACTGTAATAATAATTATATATATAAAAAAAAAAACTGTTATGCCATCTATATTTGAAATGTTTTGTATCCAATTTGTTTCAACCATGTATATGATTTTTTTTGTTTAAACTATCTATTCCATTCGTTTGTCCGATTGATAAACGATATAGCGGTTCAACTTAACCGCCTAAAATACTATAAATCATATCCAAATGTTTCATTTCAGAATTGTAGAAATACGAAGAAATATTATTCATTTCTTTATTTTGAAAATAAATAAATAAAGCACTATTGGAAGAGATTTAAAAAAAAATTTAACTTCAAAATGAAGAAAAAATGAAATTTGAAACACCAATGAAAATGTTGTAAGGTAATTTTCATTTTACCTACAAATTCGGTAAATTGTGGTGTGAAAATAAATATCAATCTGTCATAGCCGGTACGCTGTCGTTTTACTTTTCGTCGGTGCCCAACAATCACTGACGTGGCAGCATTCTGCTGGTTAAACGTATTACGAAAGACTAAAAGTATGTAAATCTAATGGACAAAAAAGTCCATGACGTGGCTAAAATCTAATGGCTAATCAAGTCTAAAGCTAAAAACAAAACGTATATAAAGGGACGACGACAGATTTAGCGGATGAGTAAAAAATACTTAAACTAATCTGTCTCAATCTGACTCTTTGTTCTCAACAAAAAAAAAATGGCGGAGAAGGATCCGATGAACGGTGACAATGGCGGTGCGATTAGAGTTAGCGGAATGCAGTTTTCTTACGAATTTCAGGATCCTATCTTCTTCGATTTCAATCTCGATCTCTCCGCTGGATCTCGTTGTCTCTTGGTTGGTGCTAATGGATCTGGTAAAAATTGAGATTTCTTTTCGAATTTTTTGTTTTGTGTTGTGAATTGATTTTGTTTTTTTTTTATGAATATAGATTGTGTATATGTTTCGTGTGATTCTGTTTGGGTAATGTTCGAACTCGACTTTTTATCAGATTTTTGCTTCGTCGAGTTCAGCTTTGAGTTTCCCGATTCACTATAGTACTTGTTCATAACAAAGTATGAGACAGATCTAATCGACTAAACCGGATGGTTGATTATCTCATTTCACTCTAATTTAATGGTTAATGTAAATTTTATCCAATTGTGACTAGGGGTATTCAATCCGAGTTTCGGTTTTGGTTCGGTTTTCTTTATATTTTTGATTTATGAATAACAGACGCCCAAACTAAAACCTAATGTATAAAAGATGGTTTGGTACGGTTTTGGTTCGGATTTTAGTCAAATACAGTGAAATCTCTATAAATTAATTTTTTTTATAATTTAATAAGTTCTAAATTGATATTTTGACCATAATATTACTTCTATATATTAATAAACACGATAAATTGATAAAAAATCATAAAATATATTGGTCTCAGTTTTATTAATTTATACTCCATCCGTTTCAAATTAGTTGTCGTTTTATGAATTAATTTTTGTTTCAAATTAGTTATCGTTTTGTGTTTTCAATGCATATGTTTGGTAGAATTTCAAAATTTATCTTTATTATAATAATATTTTAACCAATAAAATAAAATCAAATATATATTAATTAATGGTAAAACAGAAAAAAACAATTGTTTTCTTAATCTACGTAAAACAACCTAAAATGACGGCTAACATGAAACGTAGGGAGTACAAGTTTTACTGTATACATTCTTAATTTTCAAAGAAACTCCGGTTTAAATCAGTTTTTTTGTTTCCGTCTCGGTTCGGTTTTAATTTTTAGGATATCGGAAAAAAATAATCCATTTGAACCAAATTGAGTGATGGTTTGGTTTCAGTTTAGTTGGGATTGATTTATCCTGATTGAACACTCCTATTTATAACCCTCTGTATAAGAGTATTGTAGCAGTATTAGTTAGTTACGTTGAGAGTTTGTTAATAACAGAAAAAAATATATTTTCACCAATTCATCTTCTTCCTCACAACAACTCTCTCAACTAAGATTGATCCATAAATTCGATTCGACAAAGGAGATAATCATAATTTCATGTTACATTGACAGGAAAAACCACATTACTGAAGATTTTGGCTGGAAAGCATATGGTAGGAGGGAAGAATGTAGTGCAAGTGTTAAGTCGCTCAGCTTTTCATGATACACAACTTGTGTGCAGTGGTGATTTGTCTTACCTTGGAGGCTCATGGAGTAAAACTGCTGGTTCTGCTGTAAGTAAACTAACTAAACAACACTGTACACTTCTTTAAATCTTGCTCGAGAAATCGATGTGACAACTTTTTTGTTTCTGAATTTTTAGGGTGATATCCCACTTCAGGGAGATTTCTCAGCTGAGCATATGATATTTGGAGGTTGTATTCTCTGGTCTAGCTTGAGTTTTTTTTCGACATTGGTGAAATTGTTTCTTGTGTTTATGGATATGTGTTTTTGTTTAGTTGAAGGGATTGATCCTGCGAGAAGAGAAAAGTTGATTGATCTTCTTGATATCAATCTCCAATGGCGTATGCATAAAGTTTCTGATGGACAGAGACGTCGAGTGCAAATATGTATGGGTCTTTTACATCCATTTAAGGTACTCAAACAAACCACAAAAGATTGATTCTGTAATCTAAAACCAGAGCGCTCTGTTTTGTGTTTCATCATATCTAATCCTTAAAATTGTAATGAGCACAGGTATTATTACTTGATGAAGTTACTGTTGATCTCGACGTTGTTGCTAGGATGGATTTGTTAGAATTCTTTAAAGAAGAATGTGATCAGGTAAACCAATTTCATTTTTGATTCTTGTTGCATCTTTATGATCCACTTTAGCTTAGAGGTCCTTGAGCTTATGGTTTGAAACACTAAATGCTGAATTTTTTGTTTTTGTTTTTTGTTTTTATAAATGACTAGAGAGGAGCTACAATTGTATATGCAACTCATATTTTCGATGGTCTAGAGACATGGGCTAGTCATCTAGCTTACATTCATGGAGGAGAACTGAAAATCTCAGCCAAACTAAATGAGATTAAGGATCTTAAAACCTCACCAAATCTGCTCTCTGTGGTTGAATCTTGGCTCCGGTCTGAAACCAAAGTTGAGAAGAAGACGAAGAAGAAACCTGTTACTACGTCTCCGTTTATGTCGTCTAGACAAATGGCGTATTACCGATGATGAATCGTAATTTCTTTTGAGAGAGATCAGTAAGAATAAGACAACTTTTTACATTCAACTTTGTTTTCTTTTATCACACATGTAAAAGAATTTGTGTCAAAACTATCGTTTCTTAATTAAGTTGTTATTATTTATTCTGCTAATCTTGGGACTGTTATTGTGATATAGTACCCTAGTTTCTTTATTGCCTTAACACTCATTTTAAATCTAAAATATAAACTAAGATGTCACAAATGTTTGGTTTGCATAGATGGGATAGTACACGCCTTCTCAATATTTAGAGTATAACTAGTCAAAATTGGATCTCAACATATTTTAGGGCATAACACGAATTAGCCCTGTCAGTTTAATCAATAACCCGCAGGTTCCGCCCCCATTAGACCTGTCGCGGAGGGAGTGCGATCAAAAATTTTTTTTTTTCAAATTGCTGGTCATGGGTGGGATCGAACATATTTTAACAGGGTGCGTGCGGATCATCATATTTTTCTAAAACGGGTTTGTGGGTATCCGCATTTCAAAAAAAATTATTTTATTAATTTTAGTAGTTAAATTTTTAAAAATATAATAAAAATATATATTTTATCCAATTTTTAAGTTAGTAATTTATATTTTTAATACAAAAAATTTATTAATAAATATTAATTTTACTAAAAAGTTTAAAAAATAATTTTTAATTATTATTTAAATAGGGTATTTACCTTAGACTAAGATGATGTACGTTAGTGATATACATCATCTTAGTGTTTTTGGTGAACACTAGCGTTTTGTAACAGTTCAATGATTGTTCGAATAGATCTATTATGAATAAGTTTTTGGTTATGGGAGCTAGATTAAATATAATACTTATAAATGATCGTTTAAGATGTGCGTGTGTGTTAATTAGTTGTTGAGAAAAGCTCACCACAATCGACTTTTACTTGGAGATCCACCGACAGATGCTCCGGCACTGGTCCTCGTTTCTCTTTTTTTTTTTTTGTAGTTTAATCAAATTCGTAATCATGTTAATGATCGACAACCTTATATGAAGTTAGTGTTACGAGGGTTAAAAAATAAAAGGTAGTGTTACTAGGATGCATCGTAATTTTAGGATAAAAATAAACAATATGTATGTACTTATTTAAGTAGTTAAATTATTTCAGTTAGAATTATAGATTTCTTTTAACTAGCATATTTGATTATTGAATTTGATATCGTTTAAACTTTTTGATAATATTCTACTTTAGAAATAACTTTTTAGAAATCGGTTGAGTATCCTAACCGCTATGTTATCTTGTGTAGAAGTTTCATTAAGGCTAGAAGATGCAACATGGATCGTTCTAACGAAACTTGTCGGTATGGACATTTTTCAAAGTCACAAGAGGCAGAAAATTCAGTGACTACCCTTTATTTAGCAAAAGATCTTGTGTTTAACTTTTTGTAATCGCTTAAGCATGAAATGAACTGAGTGATAAAAAAAGACCATTGAGAAGAGTCAAACCCTACTTCCGAATAATCGAGAAAATTAACGGATTTTAAATTCTTTTTTACCTCTAGGACCTTGTACTACGCTATTGTAATTGTAGGAGAATTTGTTAAAATATGATGTTTTGATGAAATCTGACCATCTATATCTTTTTTTTATTACTTTGGTATAATATAATTTTTCAATTATAGAATCTCCATTATACCCTTAATTCTCAAAATTAATTAACAAATTTCAAAATCTCTATCTCAAATAGAGTTTTACCTTTTTTTTTTTATAATATCTTATCATATTGTTTTAGAAAATCGTTTTTGCCTTTTATTTTTATATAAAAAATATAATATAAAGATATATTACAAAATACAAATCCTAAAATCCTTTTTATTAATTAGGTGGAAAAAATTAATATTTTTTTTAAATAAACATAATATTAATTTAAATAATTGATTATTCAACTATATAATATTTTTTCCAAAATATAAAAGAAATCAGTATAGTTAAAGTTATATTTAAAAAATATTTAGTTTTCTTATTTTTAGATTCAGTTTCTATCTTTAACAAAATTCTAAAAAATTCAGAATATGTATTCTAATCTTACTAGTTACTAGAATACATAATCTAAATATTTTATAACATGTACAATTGGTAGAATATGCATTCTAAATTTTGTATATCCCTGGAATACATATTCTAAATGATTTAGAACATGTACAACTGCTATAATGTCTATGCTAAATTTCGTACAAGGTGAATTCTAAAATGTTTAGAATATGTATTCTGAAATCTCTACTCTAATGTGTATGCTAAATTTCGTCCCGAATTCAAGTTGATTATGTTTCGCCTCTTACTCGGAGAAAGACGATCAAACAATTTCCAATCATGGCCCTTGCGGATAGAAGGTGAATTCTAAAATGTTTAGAATATGTATTCTGAAATCTCTACTCTAAATCTCCTAGAGGTGAACAAATGATAGAATAAATAATCTATTTTTTTTAGAACATGTACAAAGTTTAGAATACATATTCCAACGCTCAGAATATGTATTCTAAACTTTTCAGAACATACAGTACTTTATCAGCATAAAAACCTATTTAAAACTGTCTAAAATTGAAAACTTTATTCTTTAAATGTTTTTCGTATTGTTTATTAACATATTTTTCTAGATTTTTCTTTTGAAAAAATTATATTTTTCTATTGCTAGGAGCAGTTTTGAAAAATGATAATTTCCAAAAAATGTATAAATGGACAAAATTGAAATTAGATGTCATTTTAGCCAAATTTCCCATAATTCTATTCCAAATCTAATTAGGATTTTCTTTTCAACTATAGATATAGATATTTTTCCCCCTAGTTTTCAATTTATGTTGGATTTCCACTAATATTTTTCGAAACATTATCTTATTGAATTCATACACCAAATTTAAGTTGATTGTTTTTTGGCTAACAAAAAGTTTTAGTTCATATTGTCATTTTTAGAGTTATATTACGATAATGATAATACCACTTTGCAAATGAGAACTCTTTTGGTAGTGATTAATCTACCGCATAGTAATTGAAATGTAGATTTTGAAAATTTCAATATTGGAATGGGTTATCTTACCGACCGACGATGGTGCCACATATAACAGAAATTTATCTTCCTTCTACTCATAAAGACAACAAATCTATCAAAATGTTGCAAAAAGAATGAAAATGACAATTAGTTTTAAAATTCTTGCCGCTGTAATAAACTAATGCAGACTCTTAGCATATATTAATGTCGGTTATATACTAAAATTCATAGCTAAGCAAATGTTTTTTAAAAAGATGCAAACTACTTTTAGAAAAATTGCAAACGTAAAGATGAAAATAAAATACGAAAAACAAATGTCTGTGTCTTGCATATGTAAGTTGTCTATTAAAAAAAAAATAATTCTTTATAAAAAATGACTTAACAAAAGAAATGAATATATATCATTGAGAAAACAACATTTGCATCATTAAACATTTTGTTAAGAGCATGTTACGCTTAGCCTCTCAATATTAGAACAAAAAAAAAAACCACCATATCAAACTTTTGTTGCACTCTTTAGACAATTTTTTTTTTTTTTTTTTTTCTTTTTTTTTTGGTTTCCTACCCAAAACCTTAATCAGGATATTATTGTTAATTTATGGGATTAATCCGACTGTAAAATTATTATAAAAAAAATATATATTTTCTAAAGGAAAAAAACACAAAGGCGACGACAAAAATGTCACAGCAAATCTCAATTTCTTCTCGTCTCTCATATTAAATTACCCAAATTTTCTTTTCGTTGTTCAACGAAAAAATCTGACTTCGTTCTCAATTCCCGGGTCAAATCCATCTAAAATTTCGTGGCTTTCGTTTTCAATTTCTCTCAGATTAGTTTCAATTTCAAAAAAAAATCTGATTAGGGTTTTTGTTCGTTCGCTGATCAATTTTGGCAAAATGAACTTTTTTGTAGTTTCGGGTTTTATCGATTTCATGGTGGGTTTTGGTTTTTGAAGCGGTCTACGATTCGTTGATGGCGAATTAACTTCTGGGAATCTGGATTATTATCTCTACAATTATGGATCTTTGAAGGTTTTTTTTTTTTCCGATGTTAAGCTCGTGAATCTGGGAAACAGATCCAGGGGCAAAATCGAGGATTCGTTCGATATTGAATTTTGGGAATTTGAGGTTTTTGGCTTTGGAGAATGGAGAAGATGGATCTTGTGATCGGTGGGAAATTTAAGCTTGGAAGAAAAATTGGTAGTGGATCATTTGGAGAGCTTTTTCTAGGTATAAAAAGATGAAGACGATTCCAATTTTTTTAATTTTTTTTGTAAATTTAAGATTTTTAGGTTTAAATGTTGTTAATGTTGAGCAAATTTTTTTTTTTTTTTTTTTTTGTGCAGGTGTAAATGTTCAAACAGGAGAAGAAGTTGCTATCAAGCTGGTAATATAATTTACCTAATTTATCAACAACATTATTAATCTCTTAATCCATTTTCTTGAATTTTTTTTTTTAAAAGGAGTCTTTTATTTTAATTGCAACTTTCATGTGATGTGATGTTGTTTGTAAAATTCTCTTCACATGAAGGCAATTTGAAATTTTTTTATTTTTTTTTGTAATCCTCACCTTTGTTGTCAATTCTCAGGAACCTGTGAAGACCAAGCATCCTCAACTTCATTATGAGTCAAAATTGTATATGCTGCTTCAAGGAGGAAGTAAGTGTTACTTTACACTATTATTTCTCGATTCGGCGATGATAGGCTTGTCTTTCATTGTATATGCTAGAGAATCAAGAAAATGTTCTGTTGGTTGCATTATTATTTTTGCAGATAACTGAAACAGTTTTTTTTTGTTTTCTTTTCTCTGAAGGTGGTATTCCGAATCTCAAGTGGTTTGGAGTTGAAGGTGATTATAGCGTAATGGTTATTGATCTTCTAGGTCCTAGTCTTGAAGACTTGTTTAACTACTGCAACAGGAAGTTCACTTTGAAAACTGTTCTCATGCTTGCTGATCAATTAGTGAGTTTATTATGTGATCTGCTTATTGGTTTCCTATTCTTCTGTTCTCTGAAAATATGAACTCGTTTGTAATCTGAGGAGATTGTTTTCTCTGTTTTACGTTTCAGCTTAACAGGGTTGAATATATGCATACTCGAGATTTCCTTCATCGTGATATAAAGCCTGACAACTTTTTAATGGGCCTTGGACGCAAAGCAAATCAGGTGCTAAAAACTATATTTGCAGACGTAGTCGTGATGGCGGGTTCTGTTTTAAAATTCTGAGATTACTTTCTCTCTATCTCAGGTGTATATCATTGATTACGGGCTAGGGAAGAAATACAGAGACCTTCAGACTCACAAGCACATTCCTTACAGGTAAGAAGAATATGCCGTGTACTTCCCTTTCCCTTTATCCTTATTCAAGGATATCTCTGCATCTTAATTTCCGTGAACTCAAAAAGGAATAATCGAATTTTGTTGCAGAGAAAACAAAAATCTCACTGGGACAGCCCGGTATGCAAGTGTCAACACTCACCTTGGAGTCGGTAAGAGTGTTGTTCTGTGGTATTATATATATGTGTGTATTTTTTTCCATCTTCTGATGCCTAATTAGCTTTAGCTGGTGTTTGAACAGAACAAAGTCGTAGGGATGATTTGGAATCACTTGGTTATGTGCTTATGTATTTTCTCAAAGGAAGGTTAGATAGAGTCTACAGTTTCTCCGCCTTTGTCTTTCAACTTCTGTATATTTTCTTGAACAAAGCTTTAAACTCTTTCTTTATTTGGGCTATCAGCTTACCATGGCAAGGATTAAAAGCTGGGACAAAGAAGCAGAAGTATGACAGAATAAGCGAGAAGAAAGTATCAACCCCTATAGAGGTTTTTACAACAACTTGACAGTCCGATAGGATCTTCATTTTGGCATTTGTTGGTAATCCAGCTTTTCTTACTGAGCTCTTATTATTTTAATGGAATGTTTCAATGTAGGTGTTGTGTAAAAACCACCCGTCTGAATTTGTTTCATACTTCCATTACTGCCGATCTTTACGGTTTGATGACAAACCTGATTACTCTTACCTTAAGAGGCTTTTCCGGGACTTGTTCATCCGAGAAGGTTCTTATCTTAATATCATTATTCTGACAAAATTTTCTTAATTGTTTCAAGCCACCCTCACCTCATTTTTCAAATTGTTGAAACTCTTACAGGTTATCAATTTGATTATGTATTTGACTGGACAGTCCTAAAGTATTCTCAAATCGGAACCAGCGCTGGTTCTAGTTCACGAACAAGGGTGATTTTTTAAAAATCTTTTTCTTGTGTTATTACTCTCTTGGCTTTTGAGTTTCTCTATGCTTACGTAAATGTAAATCTCCGGGTTTTCCAGCATCATACAACAACGAAACCAGGATTCAACGCAGACCCTATCGAAAGACAAGAGAGGATCGCAGGTACAATTCTGCTCCTCCTGCTTCCATTGGAAATCTCAGAGCCAAACACATTTATTCCTCACACTAGTTATACTCTTTTTTTTTTTTTTTTGACCATTCGTATAGGAAGGGAAACAAGGCTTTATAAAGCTCCGGCTGCAGTAGAAGCATTCTCCCGAAGAAACCCAACAACAAATTCTTCGCCACGTGATCGGTCCAGATCAAGAAACTCAGATGACGGACCTTTCTCTAAGCACACAGTAAAAACTTTACTTTACCAACACATAATTAAGACATAAAGACTCTATGGTAATTACTTTGTTTTTTTGGCAGCATGGAGGAGACTCCGAAAGACCAAACAGTTCCTCGAGATACAGAACATCTTCATCTAGGAAAGCCATGGCTGCTTCAAGCTCTAGGCCAAGTTCTGCAGGTGGTGGACCAAGCGAAAGCAGAGCTTCAAGTCGTCTGGTATCATCAAGCGGAGGCGGTGGCAGCGGTAGTGGCAGTGGCCGTCCTTCAACTAGCCAGAGAATCCAAGCTGGATACGAATCCAAGACATTGTCGTTCTCTCGTGCAACTGCTGCAAGAAACAATCGGGAAGATCAATTGAGAAGCTTTGAGCTTCTTTCTCTTCGGAAATAAAGGAAAAAAAACTCCATGAAAACGCCATAGAAATTTCCTCTGAGAAAGATGAGAATCCTTTGTATACTTGAGCTCTGATGAAATCCTCAGATCTTTACAGGTACTTTAAGCTTGCAGAGATCGTTCCCATTACTCTTCGTTTGTTCATGTAATTGTGATGTGTTAAGACAACATAACAAATCAAAATGTAGAGAGTTTCAATGTATAATCGGTGAAGTTTCTATTCGTATATTCGATGACTTCGACTCTATCTGTAATTCTGTATGTACTATGTACTGTAATAAACAAAAGCCAAAAAAAAAAATTATGTTTTTGAACTTTAAACGACTCTCTTTTGCATATAAGCTCTTACTTTAATACCTTTTTTTTTTGAACAACTCACTTACTTTAATACCAAAAGCTCCTTTTTAAAGATTTTTATTAATGGGCAGAGACGCAGAGTCACATTCTGGTGAAAAATTTGGCTTTGATTTCAGTAAAGTTTGTTTTTTTTTTAATCAAAAAGAAAAATCTCAGTAAAGTTTGTTAAAACTTTTCTCTAGATTAAGCAATCAATTGAAAAATACTATTTTAATTTAATGAGTGGTCGATAAATAGTTTTAATTAATATTCTTTTTGTTTTATATTAAAAAAATTTACAATATTACATGTTGTTTTGAAAATTTTATATAAATCTTCACTAGAAAATATCTATCTTTTAAAAAAAAATTACCTAAAATATGAAAAATGTAAAAGATATTGTATTTTAAATTTTTTTTTTTTTTTAACACTGATAAACTTTTATTAATCAAACCACAAAAAGTAATTAGTTTATAAAGTAAATTTTTAATACTATTGTGGACCGGAATAGTATATTACCGTTTAAGTAAATATTTACCTTCTGATTATAGTATTATTATAATTCGAGTAAAATAAAAAAAAGATGGTACTCGATTTTCAGTGGTTTTGGCTAAAAAAAAAACTAAAATATTCAACCGTTACGTTTTTTCTCTTTTTGTAAAACAACCGTTACAATTTACTGCTATATATATAAATTTTTATTTATTTTTGGGTCAAAACTTTAATTTATTGCCATATTTATCGGTCGAAACTATAAACATTGAAACAAATATGATTTTTAGTCGTTGTCGTAATCGCAGTCGCTAACGATATCTAGACGCACATAACCGCAATAAAGGATGCGACAACCAGATGAACATGACCGCAATGAAGGAATTAAACATACACACAAACATAAAAATAAAAAAATGGATAAAGAAGAAGACGCTGGATTTAGTTGAATTTTTGGTCAAAGCTGAGGACTAAAAGTGAAAAAACAAACACCACCGCTGGGACTCAGTATTAAATAAGACTAAATTACCTCTTTTTAATTCATTTCATTCTCATCATAATAAAATAACTTTCCCAGAAATTTTTTCTCGTCGGACTCTTTTGAGTTTCCCCAATTCGATCGGAACTGGTCATTGACCCGAGAGAGAGATAGAGAGATAGAGAGCAGTGTTCATTGATCTGCTAAGTTTCTTTAAACCTCGATGAATGAAATCTTAGTATTCGAATCGTAGAAGAAGAAGAAGTTTGTAGGAGATTTTTAGGATTGTTAATGGAATTCTGAAATCTAGGTTTTATCGAAATCGTTTTCTTCTCTCGTTTCGTTCTCTTCTTATAGAATTGGTGTTTCGTAACTAAAAACTTCTCTAGTTAGTAAGACGATTACTCCGAGCCGCTTTTGTTGAATTCTGCATTTCTGTGAATTTCGTGGTGGTTTTGCTACTTCCCAGTTGTTTTTATAGTTATTTGAAGAAATTAGGGTTTCCTGATCCAGTTTTTGAATCAAGGAATTCGAAGAGTTAGGTTTCTCGTTGTGGATTTGGTGAAACAGTATCTTTGAAATTGGGGTTTTGTTGTCATTCGATAAGATAGGGAGATCATGGATATCGATGGTGTAAACGATGTTCAGATTTTGGATCCTGAGCTTTTGCAGCTTCCTGGTTTATCTCCTGTATCAGTTAAAGCAAACCTTCATATTGCTGAGGAACTCTTCTCTCAGTGGCTTTCACTTCCTGAAACTGGCCGATTGGTAAATCTGATTCTCAAGCTTCTGGTTGTTTTTTTTTTGTTTTTTTTTTTTCAATCTATTTCCTGCACATAGTCTATTATAATTGCTTCCGTTAATGTAATTGACAGAGCATTTGCTTACCATTTGGAGTTTTTTTTAGTGGAAGTTTATGTTTTTGCTTTTATGTGCCCATCAATTAACAATTCATCTGTGTGTGTGATGATTGTGCAGGTCAAGTCTTTGATTGATGATACTAAATCTAATACCCCAGTCAGTGTATCCAAGAATTGTACCAGTCTCAATGTTGCTTGCGGAAGTGCATTGCCATCTGTGTTTCTGAATAGCGGCACTCCCCCTCTATCCCCACGAGGGTCACCTGGGTCTCCGCGTTTCTCGAGGCAAAAGACAAGCCCTTCTTCTCTTCAGTCTCCTCTGAAATCAGTCAGGGAACCAAAGCGCCAACTCATTCCTCAGGTTTGATTTTATATCTAGCTGCTCCTCCTGTGGATGTTTTATATTAGACCGATTTCTTACAAATAACAGGAGAAGTCACAGCCTTGCTTGAAATCACGATTTTGATTTTCAATTTATGTTCACATGATTGCTGAAACTAGATTGAAATAGCTTTCTAAGTAAATGCAGAACCATGAGCACACAATTAATAAAAAACTTATTTCTTCTGTTAAGTAGAATAGGAACAATTTTCTTCTAAAACAAAATGATGACAAACTCTAAGTTTATTAAGGTACTCCGTATAACATGTTAGATTTTGTAGTTGAGGGGTTTAGCTAATAGTTTTCACCATTGTTGTATAAAATGTTTATGCCTTGATATGCAATGCAGTTTTACTTCCAACATGGGCGTCCACCTGCGAAAGAACTAAAGGAGCAATGTATATCCATGGTTGATCATTTTTTTATTAACTTTATTGACGGACTTCATATTGGTGGTAATGTTACAAATCAAAATTTTTCTACATTATTCTCGTTCTGTAAGGAATATACAGACAGTTGATCTTACAGACACAGGCTTGCTTTTTTCCAATTGCAGAATTCAAATCCATTACGAAAGAAATCTGCAAGCTGCCTTCTTTTCTTTCTTCTGTACTTTTTAGGAAAATAGATTCAAATGGCACTGGTATCGTTACAAGGTAACTCATTGTGTACATTCTTTTCATATACCTTATAGTAGTTAACTGTATATGTAGATGGTAGCTTGTGTGTTTGTGTATATATTATAATAATAATAATAATAATAGAACACGTTGGTCTGGACTTTGGGATTCACGTTCATCTATTTGTTCTGTAAATCACACCCTCAAAATATATGTACAGTGGCATAATCATTTTGATACTTGATTGTTATCTTTTTTACATAAGCTACTTTTAGACAATTTTTAATTGCTTCACAGTTTGCGCTCGTTTTACATATTGTCTCTAATTTATTATTAACACATTTGTAATTAAGTAGTTTTAAATTATCTACGCAGGAATTCATAATATCTTTCATTTAGCTAATTCTTTATTACTAATCATAGAAATATACAGCACCTATAGAAAATTTCTGCTTAACTTGTACTTGAATACACCATATTTTTTTCCTGAATATAATGTTTACCTGCAGGGACGCATTTATCAAGTATTGGGTTGATGGACATATGTTGGCAATGGACCTAGCATCACAGATATATAATATTTTAAGGCAGCCAGGTTGCAAGTACCTCAGACAGGTCTCTTTGTGATTCTTTTCCCAGTCCTCCACTCCTACTTTAATTTGTTTATCAAAGATTATCGTCTATCTTGTTTTGAAGAATTCTATCTTTTCTTGGGGATAGGCTGACTTCAAACCAGTTCTTGAAGAGCTTCTGACAACTCATCCTGGTTTGGAATTCCTGAGGAATACACCTGAATTTCAAGAAAGATATGGTAAGAACTTGGTTTATGATAAATTAATGTTATGGTGTTAAGTATCAAGATTTCTACCGGAATTTCTGTTTTCTATGTAGAATAAAACCTTCATGCCATTTCTTTCACTGTATTTGATCTTTTAAAACATATTGACGAACTTGAAAATGACTTCTTTAGTAGTTGTCTTGTTTGGCCAAGGCAAATAATACTTTTCATTGTTAATTCTATAAAAATTTCCATTGTAATTATTTATTGAAAGTTATGAAATGGCACTTAAATATATAATATTTCAGGTGCGCACTGTTTTATACATCTATTGACTAAACCATATTTTTTCCTGTGCTCGTGTCATTTATCATTGTGTTCTTTCCCGTCTACCCAGCTGAGACTGTCATCTACAGAATATTTTACTACATAAACAGATCAGGAACTGGTTGCATTACTCTTAGAGAGCTGAAGCGTGGGAATCTTATTGCTGCCATGCAACAAGTTGATGAAGAAGACGACATCAATAAAGTTATTAGGTGATTCTGTTTTCCTTTTCATCATTTCTTACAGTATTTCAAAAGATTCAAGTTCAATTTTATTTTTTAACAAAAACCAGTTTAAGTTTATTTAAGCTTAGAAAAGAAAGCAGTGCTGCATTGTGAGTAATATTATTAGTGCGTAGGTCTTCATATTATTTCTTATGGCATAAGCACTACCCGAAAAACTCAGAAAGGGGAGTAAGTGTATGGGTAGTTCATATTGATACTGAGACAGGACATTATGCATGGTTTGACCATTCAATATGACATTTTCTTTACTTTTCAGGTACTTCTCCTATGAGCATTTCTACGTTATATATTGCAGATTTTGGGAACTTGATGGCGACCATGATTTCCTTATTGATAAGGAAAATCTCATCAAATATGGTAATCATGCCCTTACCTACAGGATTGTCGACAGAATATTTTCACAGGTTGGCTCCAGATGTCAAAAATGTTACTGAACACTCTTTTTTCTAAACTTAATCATAATCTTATCTGATGTGTTTCATTCTATTTTAATTTGCATACGGCTATGTCTCTCCCTTAGGTCCCTAGGAAATTTACGAGCAAAGTTGAGGGAAAGATGAGTTATGAAGATTTTGCATACTTCATTCTCGCTGAGGAGGATAAGTCATCTGAGCCTAGTCTTGAGTATTGGTACACGTCTCTCCCCTTCTTCTCTTTTGTCTTTAGCAATTTCTCTGCAGCTATTTTTTACTTTAGCTGCTTAGCCCACAATATGTCAATATAAATGTATAACCGCTGAGGCAAAACCCAAAACTTGTGGCATGTGTGGCCTTCTTGATGAAACAGTGTCTACCTGAGATTTAATTCGCTAAAACATTAAGTAGCATTATTTCATAAACATAGAATAGCCATATTGTCTTGAGTAGTGATCTGTAGGTCGTTTTCCATATATTATTTCATGAACCTAGAACACTTTCTATTGAACTGCTGATTAAATCCATCTTTGCAGGTTCAAATGCATAGACCTGGATGGAGACGGGGTGATCACTCCCAACGAAATGCAGTTCTTCTATGAAGAGCAGCTGCATCGCATGGAATGCATAACCCAGGAACCTGTACTTTTTGAGGATATTTTATGTCAAATATTCGACATGATTAAACCAGAGGCAAGAGTTCTTTCAAACCATAAGATGGTCTTTTGATATTCCAGGGTGTTTTTTTTTTTTTTTCAATTTAATTCGAAACATCAATTTGTTGAGTGACTCTTTCAGAAGGAGAACTGCATCACACTCCAGGATCTGAAAGCATCTAAACTTTCTGGAAATATTTTCAATATACTCTTCAACCTGAACAAATTCATGGCGTTCGAAACCCGTGACCCTTTTCTCATTCGCCAGGTAATTTCTATAGAGTTTTGCTCCCTTTGGTTATTGAATCCTTGGTTTAATAGCTGTTGAAACTAGTACTACTGAATATTTACTAAATTACTATGCGATTATAATTTGCGAAAATAATTAATAGTTTTGATAGTGTATCATAGCCCTAGAGAAAACTGTGAACAATGTGACATTTTTAGCTAACCCAACTTCTACTAGCTGTTCCAATCCATGATATCACTAACACCAACTTTGTTTTTCCATTTCACAGGAACGCGAGAATCCAACATTGACAGAATGGGACCGATTTGCTCAGAGAGAGTATGTGAGGTTGTCAATGGAGGAAGATGTGGAGGAAGTCTCGAATGGGAGTGCCGATGTTTGGGATGAACCACTCGAATCTCCATTTTAATGACTCATAAAAGGTATACGTTGTTCCACACTGCTGAGCCTCAGGAGTTTCTTAAAAATATCAATGCATATATATGATATGGCAAATTCATGTGTTTAGTAGTGTCTAAACTTAAAAGTCTTTCGGTTCATTAAAAGGTATTATAGTACTAAACCCACAATTTCTTTGCTTTTTTCACTAGTTTCTTGGGAAGGGGTTGGATCATCTTGGCCAGTAACAGTCTCGGAAACAACTCTCAGACAACCGCAAAAACCGATCCCTTCCCCTTATAGATTGGCGAGCATGAGACTTCTCCGAAGCATAGGCTGTGATATTTCATGAAATATTTGTCTTGCTTAGGTTTTTCAGGTTGGACCCTCTTTCAATCTTATGTATATTATCATATATATACTGCTGGTTTATAGTGTTTTTGTGGAACCAACAACAATGGTTTTTTTAATTATTAAAAGCTAAAGAACTGTATGTACAAAGAAACTTTTTTTTTTTTGGTGGGAAGAAGGGTACAAATCTTTTTTTTTTTTTTTTTTTTTTGATAAAAGATTTACAAATCTTTGAACTTGTTTTAAATGTTCAAATCTTTTTTTTTTTTTTTGCTTATTTCTTAGTAATTTTGTGCATTTGATATCGGTTATGGTGTACTCTGTCATATGTCACTGTGATACGAAATTATTTACGAGATTTTCTGCAGATCTTTGTCGATTGACCTAAGCCGACAATTGATAACTTGTTTGCAGTGGCAGAAGAATTCAATTCAACTTTATATATATATATATATATATATATATTGATTGGATAATATTGTCCAAACTTGTTTTGTCAATGTCAATATTGATACCTTATAATTTTGTAAGATGAGTTAGAAACGTGTATTTTGTCTATGGCTGACAAGTACGAATTACACTTTCTATTGCTCTTGCAATGATTACGCTACTGTTTACGCAACTATTGAGGCCAAAAATAACGTCATAATATCACCATTGATATCTTGTCTACAACTAACAAGTGACAAGCATAAATATCAACAGTTTATATTGCTTTTGAAATGAAACAACGTAACTGTGTTAAGCAACTATTGAGTCAACATTACGTTACTGTAATTAAAGTCAAGTATAATGTAGTCAAGTTAAATAATGCACTAATAATGATCTTAGGGAAAAATAATTGATGTAACTTTTAGCAACCACAATATGATGACACGAGACAGAAGTTTCCCACGCGCTCCTAAAAGTAAAAAAAAAATCTTATCCAGTTTTGAAAAATCTTGCAAGTGTAATGCACGCGCCACATGTGCATATGCTTTTTAAATTCCCTCTATGCATTTATTTAAAGTAGAAAAAGTCAATTAAATACAATTTGGGATCAAATTGAAATGGTCTCTACTAGAGGAAACTAGAGTTCTCAATTTCACAAAAAAACCCTAAAATCTCGCGATTTCTAATTTGTGTTGTGCAAATTTGAAATTGGCCGAGTCACACTGATCCGATTCCGGCGAGAGAGGAAGAAGAAAACAAACTTAATTCAAAAAATGGCGTCGTTCAAGGTGATGCGTTCTTCAAATTCTAGAAACTCGGATCTATCTCGTCGTATCTCTTCTTCTACTACTACTTCTTCCTCTATAAGACCACAACAGTTCCTCAGGCGAGATCCCTTAAGTGGCGGTTACGGCGGATACAGTTCAAATACGATGACGGTGGAAGGGATTCTACACGATACTTTCGCATCAGATCCACCAGCAACTGAATCTTCAATCCTAGACACTTCAATTACTCTAATGGATGCTTCTCCTACAACACCAATGGAGGATAATAATGGAACGGAGACGACACGTGGCGGGAAGAGTGTTGATGAGGTTTGGAGAGAAATGGTAACAGGAGAAGGTAAAGGGATGAAGGAAGAGACACAAGAAGAGATCATGACGTTAGAGGATTTTTTAGCGAAAGCTGCTGTGGAAGATGCATCAGCGCCGACGACGACGGCGGAGGAGTTAGATGTGAAGATTCCTCCGCCGCCGACAACGACGAATTACGGATTTGATCATTCAGCGCCGCCGCATAATCCGTTTCAGATGATTGATAAAGTAGAAGGATCAATAGTTGCGTTTGGGAATGGTTTAGATGTTTATGGAGGAGGAGGAACGAGAGGGAAGAGAGCTAGAGTTATGGTTGAGCCATTAGATAAAGCAGCTGCACAGAGACAAAGAAGGATGATTAAGAATCGTGAATCTGCTGCTAGGTCTAGAGAAAGGAAACAAGCTTATCAAGTTGAGTTAGAGTCTTTAGCTGCTAAGCTTGAAGAAGAGAATGATTTGCTTTCTAAGGAGATTGAAGAGAAGAGGAAAGAGAGGTACAATAAGTTAATGGAGTTTGTCATTCCTGTTGTTGAGAAGAAACCGCTGAAGCAGCAGCAACCGCGGTTCTTGCGTAGGATTCGATCTTTGGAATGGTGATAAAAAAAAGGTATAGACTTTTGAAGGTTTTTTTAGGAATTTTTTTTTAAGTTTTACTTTGTGTATGTTTGTCTGTGTGTGTGTGGGAATGAATTCATAATCTTCAGTAGAGTGATATGATTATGGTTAATAAGTTATAAGTGTTATGTAGATTTGCGAATGTTACATTGATCTTAGGATGTGCACAATCTCACTCTTTGCATATAGAGTTTAAATCATTAGTGTTTTGGTTTTGATTGAGAAAAGTGTTGAAATTAATGGGGAGCAGCAGTGAGGTCTTCTTCTTCTTTGTTCTCTTGGCATCGTTTTAGTAGAAGAAGTTGCCGTCGAAGATGAGATACCTGTAACAAACCCGTAGACTCAACTCAGGATTTCAATTGAAAAAATGTGTTGTGATGAGTGAAAATTTGGTACTTGACCTCTTCTTGCTGCGTAGTCGAGAGGGAACCAACGGAAACGAGCTTTTTCATTTTGATCTGAAGATCTTTGTCTTTGATTCCTAACCATGTTTGTGGAGGTAAAGCCAACAGCAGCGCAGTGAACACATCTTTACCTGATGGGTACTTTGCCTCCAGACCATACTCAGAGCCTTTGGGAATGACAGAGTGGGTTGACGGCACCAATAGGTCAACCTTTTGTTCAGTACCGTCACAAACCACGACTCCGGCTATCACCGTGGCTTCCTCCACCCCAGGAGGAATTTTGATGCATTTAACAGAAGTTTCGCGACAATAGAAGTCTTTTGACGTGCTTCCAGATAAGATCTGAGCTCCTTGGCAACAAGCTTTTGCAGCCGCATAAGACAAACTCTCTTCATAACCCACCGAGGTTAAGAACTTGGTGACGTGCTTGTACAGTTCAGTCCCATGCACTTGTGTTAGTGCATCTCGCTATAAACCATAGATTAGATAATCAAAGTTAAGGCCTTCTTCACATTGTGGGTTTTCTCATTACTCTTCTTCAAAGCCATAGAGAAAAAATTACCTTTAGTTTTTGTCTGGATTCCTCCTCTGTGCTAAGATCTGGTTTCGCGTCTTCTGTTCTTCGGATCTCGGCAACCCATTTGATGAATTGGTTGAAATTTGAGGGAAGTGACTTGAAGACAAGTGATAAGATTTTTTCGACAGTGTCTACATGTTGTGAACTTACAAGACGAGGAACATCTTCTTTCAAATACTTGACTATACTCATCCAGCTTTCATCTTTGCAGCTCTGAAAACAACAAAAGGTAAATTCGTGAAGTTGAAATAAAATCAAAACAGTAAAAGATTGTGATTTAGAAAAATGCAGAAACGAAGAAGAGAGTAATCATAAAAAGAGATTCTCTATTGTGTTGGACATACGAGAGTATAGAGCAACCCTGGATCTTTGTGGAGTCTAGAAACAAGCATGAACCTGTAAATAAGAGCAATCATGTTCTAATAAGAACAGTTACAGTTGGAAAAAAAAAACTTAAGGAAAACATAAAAGATGATTTAGATTAAGTACCCTCTACGTTTCCCTGTTGACTGATCAATACTGTCCATGGCTTCCCAAAGAAGTTTAAGAGGAACCCAATGAGGAGGGTACTTGAAACGCGCGACATCAAGAATCAAAACCATATCTCTTTCAGCACTATAGCCACCGATAGGCGAAAAGTGACCAGCTCCAGTCTGCGATGTAAGATTTGTTAGAATCCTGATCGCTTTTAAGAAGTTTCAAACCTTAAAATTTATATACAGTATGATCCTTAGCAAAGCACAGTGTACCTGCTTAAATACTCCTCTATCATAAGCAGAGATGATATGGCATTTCTCAGAACTCGAGCATGTCATCACAAATTTGCGGAAATCGTCAATGGTGCATTGACTTGTGCGGAAAGCTTCAACTTTAGCTCCTGAACAATGAGCCAAACACACAAGTTTTCCAAATGAAACTCCCTTCTCCTTCACTATTTCGAGTGGCTCGCAACAATCAAGCATTGATTCATCAAACCACTTCCAACATCCTCCTATACAAAACCAAGATAATACAAAATTAAAAAATGTGGTCATATCTGCTTGTACCCTAATGGTTTGTACTTAGTAACCTTTCCATTTGCGCTGAGAATCAAGGGCATTCAAGACCAGTGATAGGCTAGCCAAACCACAAAACGCAGGTTCAGACTGCGTTTGGAAATAAGATATCAAACTGAAATATCCTTCCATTGTGCCTTTTTGTACCGCTTCCTTGAATATTTTCTGCAAATTAATTAAAAAAAAAAAAAAAACTTTGACTTGTATGACACTTCTTATGTGAATCATCAACAATGGATCAAACTTTGATCCGTACCTTGCCTTCTTCAGAAGAAAAGTCAATCGCCGGAGGAGAAGGAAGAGATCTCCGATACAAACTCGCCATAGCCATTTTTTTCTCGGATATTTCTTAGAGATATTGCAGAGTAATAAAACAAACTTGTGCTGCAAGATTCTTGAGTTGTTTCAAAGATAAGGAGCAAACAACTTTACAAACTCTTTTAACATTCTTCAAAAAATGGGAAGGCGATGGATTTTGTATGTATAGAGAGACCCTTCATTCCAATTCTAATGTCAATGATCTCTGACCGTGTCAATATACATAGTTAGGTTCGTATAGGTTTAATTGCCACTACCATATATTATAAGGTACATTTGTAGGAAATGGTCTTGTTCATACCACTATGTGGGGGTCAATTTTCATAAATATCATTGGAAAGAGTTCATTTTCATAAATACCACTTTAGGTATGTATTTTGATTTAATTACCCTAAATGAATATAATATTTAATTATTTTAATTAAAATTACATAACTAATTTTTAGTGGAAAACTACAGAATAATTTTGGCGGAAAAATTGCGGAATAATTTTTTTGGCGGGAAAATTACAAAATCAAGTTTTTGGCGGGAAAAACTACGGACTAAAATTTTTAGCGGGAAATTGTGTAATTAATTTTTTGGCGGGAAAATTACGGATCCGTTTTTTGCGGGAAAATTACATATCCGTAATTTTTAGAGTTTAGGATTTAGGGTTTAGAGTTTTCTAAACCCTAAGCCCTAAACCATAAATCTTATCCCCTACCCCCTAAAAACTATACTCTAAATACTAATATAGTTAACCCAAATAAAAAAAATTAAATGAACAATATATATCATGGCAAAAATGATATTTTTGAAAATGGCCAAAAAGAAATGGTATTTGTGAAAAGTGGTATGGCAAAAATGGTATTTATGATAATTTATCTTGTTATTATCAAAATCTTCTAAGAGGTTGTTTTTAACATTTGGATTTGAAGAAATTTGGTTTTATAACAGAAGGTATAGGGTCAAATACAAAACTCGGTTCTGTTCGGTTTAGAGTGAGGATTTGATAATTGGAATGGTACTTAATGAGGTGTAGGTTTTAAGGTAAGTGTGTAGAGTAATGAATATGACTCATAAATTTATGAATTGGAATGGTACTTAATGAGGTGTAGGTTTTAAGGTAAGTGTGTAGAGTAATGAATATGACTCATAAATTTATGATTTATAACATATAGAATGCATAATGTTACAATATCTCACATAGTATAATAGAGTTTTGAATAATACAGAGAATAAATAGAGTTTCTAACAATTAGGTTTGAGAAATTGGGATTCAAATGTGGAAGTGTGTGACTAAGAGAGTGAATTTTTGAGTAGATGAATTAATAGGCAGGAGCAGCAAGATCATCCTCTTCCTTGTTCTCTTGGCATCGTTTTAACAGCTGAAGTTGACGTCGAAGATGCAATACCTATAATTAAACACCAAATTCACCATGTTAGTCAGATTCTATCTCACCATGTATCATCTTTAGATTCCGCTAGAACTGTGACTCTTGACGGAGCAATAGAATTGGTTAATAAGTTTACCTCTTCTTGAAGCAAAGTTGGCAGGGAAGCCATGGAAATGAGCTGTTTCATTTCATGCATAAGAGCTTGGTCTTTGATCCCTGACCATGTCTGTGGAGGTAAAGCCAACAGAAGCGCGGTGAACACATCGTTCCCTGCTGGATAGTTTGCCTCTGAACCACAATCACATTCAGTTTGTGTTGATGGCACCAAAAGATCAACCTTTTGTTCACTTCCATCACGAACCACAACTCCAGTCACCACTGTGCCTTCCGCATCACCAGGACCTGTTAATTAATAGTTCTAGTCCAGTCAAAGCCCGATCTAACAACAAAGTAAAAAAAACTCAACTTAGTTTTAAGAATCAACATAGGAACTTTACCTTTGATGCATTTCACACAAGTTTCGCGACAACAGAACTCTTTTGATGTGGTTCCTGATAAGATCTCAGCTCCTTGGCAACAAGCTTTTGCAGCAGCATATGTCAAACTGTCTTCATAACCCACTGAGGATAAGAACTTACTGATGTGTTTGAACAGTTCAGTTTCATGCACTTCTTTCAACACCACTTGCTGCAATAGAGATTAATTAGAGATTAGACACATTTCTTTTAAGAGGAAAAAAGAATGTTCCTACTTCAAACTCATGTGTCATACAAACCTATAAAAAGTGGTAATAATCAATGAGGAAAATATAAACTTTTACTGTAATTGTGTCTTGAATAATCCTGAAAATACCTTTAAGTTCAGCCTCGATTTCTCCTCTGCGCTGAGGTTTTGGTTCGAGTCCTCGCTTATTCGAATCTCAGCGACCCATCTGATGAATTGGTTGAAGTTTGATGGAAGTGACTTGAACACAACTGATATGATTTTTTCCACAGAATCTACATGTTGTGAACTTACGAGACGAGGAACATCTTCTTTCAAATACTTGGCTATGCTGATCCAGCTATCATCCTTGCAACTCTGGTAATATATAATAAGCAAAATTATCACCAATCCAGTTTGGTTCATTCAATGTATGTGGAAGAGATAATTCTCTATAAATATTAAGCAAGGCAACTCAAATACACATTCACATTAAAACAGTAAAGGTTATATTGCATCAAACATACCAGAGTATAGAGCAATCCTGGTTCTCTGTGTGGTCTAGATATGAGCATGAACCTGAGAACAACATAGAACAACATCAGATTATATTCAATATAAACAATTACATCTCTTAGATTCAGTAAGAACCTAAGAAAAAGAAAGAAAAAAATGATTATATACCCTCTACGTTTCCCTGTGGACTGATCAACACTGTCCATAGCTTCCCAAAGAAGTTTAATAGGAACCCAATGAGGAGGATACTTGAAACGCGCAACATCAAGAATCAAAGCCATATCTCTCTCAGCATTATAGCCACCAATAGGTGAAAAGTGACCCGTCCCAGTCTGCAATAAGATTTTTGTTAGTATCCCTATCAATATCGCAAGATCGCCAAAATAGTGTACTAAAGATATTCCACATTTATAGTTTTACCTGCTTAAATACACCTCTGTGATAAGTTGAGATCATATGACAATTGTCAGAACTCGAGCATTTCGCTACATATTTGCGGAAATCCTCAATGGTACTCTGACTAGTGCGGAAAGCCTCAACTTTAGCACCTGAACAATGAGCCAAACACACAACTTTTCCAAATGAAATACCCTTTTCTTTCACTATCTCCAATGGCTCACAACAGTCAAGCATTGACTCATCAAACCACCTCCATGGCCCTATTGAAAAAAACAAAATCAAAAACCAATAATTGAATATAGTCATCTAAACATTTTAGCTTCTCTATAATAATATAAATCTGGCATTTACCTTTCCATTTACGTCCAGGATCAATAGAAAGAGCATTCAAGACCACTGAAAGGCTAGCCAAGCCGCAATACGCAGGCTCAGATTGCGTTTGA
This sequence comes from Barbarea vulgaris, assembly GCA_963667165.1. Lineage (NCBI taxonomy): Eukaryota > Viridiplantae > Streptophyta > Magnoliopsida > Brassicales > Brassicaceae > Barbarea > Barbarea vulgaris. The sequence goes on from OY763891.1 coordinate 3,198,494, forward strand.
AAATAAGAAATCAACCTGAAAAATCCTTCCATGGTCCCTTTTTGAAGTGCTTCATTGAAGATCAGCTGAACAATTATCACAATTTCACAACTCAGATGAAAGGAAAAAAAAAAAAACCTTATTTTCAGACAGTAACCAAAAGACCAAAACACAGATTACATTGAACAACAAGTCTATTAATCCTCATGTAGTAAAATCAATAAGTCAACTACTTCTAATTAACAATTCAAAATATGGAATTAAAATTTATATAATTTGCTAATTAGTGATTTAGTAAATAGCAAATATATTCAGATCTCACTGATCAGTGATCTATAGGCTATAAAACAGTAAGATTCATGAAATCGAGAATGGAGATTGTAATTAATTCAAACCCTAATTTTAATCGGAATCTATGAATCAAACTTGATTTGTACCTTTCCTTCTGCAGAAGAAAAGTCAATAGCTGGAGGAGAAGGAAGAGATCGTCGATATAAACTCGCCATAGCCATTTTTTCACAGATTTTTTTCCTGATTATATATAATTTATGGAGAAATTATGGAGAACAAATTACGCCGAAAGATTTGTGAGTGGATTCGAAAACAGAGGAGAAACTTTTTTTTTGTAACTTTCGGTGTGAGATTCGAAAGTGGAGAAGACGATGATCTTCTTTATATTGAAGCAGACTCAATTATTCGAACTCTCAAAAGGTCAACGATATTTTTCTCTTCCTTTAGTCAAGTCAAACGTGAAAAGCGTAACGAAACGCGGTTAGTGACCTCGTCAAAATTATCCGGTTTGGTTTAATTTGGTTTGGTTGGTTATTTACTTGATTATTGCTTGTTTTAAGGTAAAGATTATTCAAAATTTCCGAATAATATGGACATTTAATGAGGATTTTTTTCATTTTGATTTGAGTAAATTTGGTTTTATTGCGGAATTTGATGATGTTGGGTTAACAAAATCTTCGGTTTTGTTTGGTTTGAGAGATCGGATGACTTGACGACGTGTGGGTCACCGTTAGTCTCTGGTCAAAGTTGGCGCGAGAGAGGGAAGGGAAGACTTCTTGAACCGGTTTTTGTCGGAGGACTCCGGTTTATCTTGTGGTATAGCGTCTCAATCATTAATTATGAAAAACAACCCATTGGTTTCCAAATTACAAAATAATAAAATATTATTGGAAGTATTTGAAAAATTAGAGTTTATGCAAGTGTCAACCGATTATAAGCATCTCATTGCCTAAAGTAGAGATTCTGATTTGGCATGTAATAGAAATAAACAACAACTATTACTTTTTAAACCCAGATGAAGAAGATCCAACTTGTCAATAAGGAGCTGATTGGTTACAAAGATTTTAAATAGTTATAAAGTCTTAACAATTATTTTTTAACTAATACTTTATTTGTTTCTAAGGTTTTAAAAGTCTAAGTGCGTCTTCGTCTTTATTATCAGTGTAAATTTGAAAAGTCTTATAAATGAGGCTTATAAGACTGTAGAAAAATGTGAAGTTATGAACAAATGTTTTAAATAATTTTTTTTGCTTTTTAATTAGAAATGTCAATTCAAAATAAATAATAAGTTATAGTTAATTAATAGCATGTAATACAACAAATAAACTTTGTTTCAAACATTTTTATTTTGTTGATATATATAGCATATAAATATATTGTTTCATGTTTTTATTAAAAATAATATTTTGTGTACTAAATAAAATATCTGAAACAATTTCAGAAAATAAAAAACTTATAAATAAAAATTTAACTTGTCAATTTTAAGACAAAAAAAATCACAAACTATTTTCATGTAAGTATTTTATCTTTTGTAACTTGTAATGGTTATATACACAATTTTGTAGCATTTGTTAATAAAGTAAGTAACGAATCTCAATATTTAAAATAAAAATAAAAATAAAAAAATAAAATAACGAGTAATAATCGATCAAGAATCATTCAATAACTTTGGAAAAATTTCAAAAATATATATATTTAAAATCAGAGTTTGTACAGCTTTTTGTTACCAATCGGACTTAAATAATAACCAAAACTTTTACACTCTCTACAGTCAAAAGCCTAAAGTGAGAGTCTATTCTAAAAATTCTTACCAATCGGCCCTTAGGTCTTTTAAAATTGGATCTTAGTTTTTCTGTTGTAGATTTTATTTTTTCTGCTATTTTTGTTTATTTCTGTAACGCTGTCGTAAATTTAAAAACATTATATAAAACTTAACACTTAAACCAAAAAGAAAAAGAAAAAAACTAGATCTAGACTTCGAGCCTATGAAAAGAAGTAACATAAAACAAAAAGAGTTGATATATTAGAATGTAAATTGTCAAAATTATTGGTTTTGTAAAACTTGTAATCATCCTTTGATATTAGCGTACGATCATGACTCTATTTTTCAATGTACATACAGTTCAGTTAGACAATGGACATTCGTTTTTCTTTTTTAGTTAAAAAGACTACATTTATATTTGGATTTGGTCAAAACATAACATTACTTATATTTAGAAACAAAACTATTTAGAATTGATATCTTATTTAAAAGTTATCAACCGTAAACAGTCTAATTATTCATAAAAAAAAAACCTAATATCAATCGTATTTGTTTTTTTTTTTTTCATTTCGAACAGGATACTGTATTTGAGCATTTTAGATAAAATTTTGGAAATCCTAAATTCCTAATTATAACAGTATTGGATCAAGGAATTTGGATATTTTTGATTAGATATTCACTAATGAGTAATTCGGAATCAAATATGTGAGTCATTTTTTTTATTTGACAGCAAATATGCAAGTCTTTAGCTATCCAATTAATGTGCATTTTGAGTATTTAAAACGCATCATCCATAAATCAAAATGTCTAAATTTAGCAATTTAATTATTTTTCTAACTTATAAATTTCCTTATAATTAGAAAGTAAAAATATATAGTGCATACACACATATGTCTACACCCAGCTGGGTTGTACTGAGAGGGATCCTCTATCCCAAATTCCCAACCAATGTGGGCCACCATGCTTTAGATATCTCCAGATTTTCAATTTCCACACTCTGCCTCTTTTTGCTCGATTGGTAGAGCAAAATATTAAACCAGAAAAATAATACACATGAAACAAAAATAAAAGAAGTTAATAAAAAAAAACAAAGAATTAAAGAACTCACCCAAACCTTTTTAAATATACCTAAAGCCATTCAAGAGGTTCATCATCAGTTTCTTTATATATATAGCAAATCACTCATTTAGCAAATTAATAACTACCCATTCTCCAAATTATATCTTCTATACAACCAACAAAAAAAGAAGAATTAAAAGGTGTGTATTTTAACAAAAAGTCAAAACTTTCTATAAAATAGATTCACAAGAAAATATGAGAACCTTGAATTAGAAAGGAAAAAAAAAAAAAAACTATGATCATGATTCATGAGATACGAATTTGAAAGAAACAGATTAAGGGAAAGCTATTAGAAAACTAATTGAAGTTGCAAGTGAATTTTTCTTAATACATAATTAACAACTCAAGTTGAAGAGTCCTTAACACTCCATGATGACCTATAGCAAAGATTCGACCTTACTGCTTTGATGCAATTAACTTCAATGCCGTGATCCGAATTACATAATCACAATGAACAAAGAAGAGATGCTTAAGAATCAAAGATTCTATATCACCAAGCAATGCTAAAGATTCTTGTTTGAATATGTTGAAGAATCACCCAACCATAATCACCATTTTTGTCCACTAATTATTACAAATCCAACAAAGCACATTCTTTTGACTGAGATCAAACACAAGTTTTACAATGCACTTAAAACATTAATTACACAATACATACCAAAACCATAACGATAGAATATAATCTATCAAGTGATCACTGTGGTGAAGACGACTATTCGAAACGAATATAAAATCCATGTTCTGGATAACCAAAGTATTGTTTGACAAAAAAAAAAAAAAAAAAAAAATGATAACCAAAGTATTCAAGTAATATTGTCCTTTGAACTTTTACTGTGACTAAAAAAATTCACCGAACCTTCACAATTTTTTTTTTTTTCTTTTTTTCTTTTAACCTTCATAATTTTATATCAGTATCATCAACCTCAAGGTACAACTTTAAAATGTATCAGCATCAAAAAAATCATGCACTTAAAACCAGACACAAAGACAAAAAATTTCTAGTTCCTGTGGTAAGAGTTGTTAGAAGTTAGCTTGTAATGAAAATTTAAAGATTTTAAAATAGATAGATTTGAATAATTAGCACACAGTTTCCAGTGATATTTTATCATTATCTCCAAAATTAAGTAAAATTTCTCAGATCAAAGACAGCATCATAATCAAAACTTAACAAAACTCAACACATGATAGATCAATTTTAAAGATTCACATTGTCGGAAAAATTAGGATCTAAGAAGATTCATCATCCATTGATCTCTTCTTCATCTTGAAAATCACATAAATGATTAAAAGGAATGTAATTTGGAATCAGAAATTTCAGAAATTGGTTAAATTAAGCGTTTAAACTTTTCAATTCATTGGCTAAATCGATAACAATTACCAGATTTATGAAACACAGAACATCTAATTCCAACAAAAAAAAAAAAACCCCCTAACATTTCTGAGTCAATTTCGGAGAAGACGATGGAGACAGCGCTTTACAGAAGAAGAAGAAGAAGGAAAAAAAAAAAGAAAAAAAAAAAGAAAAGGGGAATGTTTCTGTGTTACGACTGTCTTGTTTCTCTAGAGACAGACCAATAACCTGAATCCACGTGGATTTTTACCATCACAATTTAAAAGATCGGGCAAGCTGTGAAGGGTTGACGATACCGGGCAAGTGGACCCCATCTACCCGGAGGATATTAGCCACCTCCACATATCTTCTCCGTTTATGTTCGATCGGCTCGATATCATGATGACTCGGCTTAGTCTTTCTCGACTCTATAGATTGGGCCGTAAATGGGCCGGCTTGGGCTCGAGCCGGATTCCACTGCTCTCCGAAGAGTGTTCCTTTGTTGAGAAACTCGTGAGCCAAGTAACCGGCTAAGAGCTGGTTCGAACCACCCGGCTCGGCTACGGCGGCGGTAGTTGGTGGTGGAGCGACGGTCGGAGTTTTCTTGAGGATTGATTTAATCGGAGGCGGTGGCGGATTTATCACGGCGGTTTCCGTCTGTTTACCGGCGACAGCGCCGGAGATAACTCGGCGTGGGGGAAGACGCATCGTTTTGGTATTCATGGCGGTTTCCAAATGGGTGCATGCCACGTCAGCAATAAGTAATTTTTAGAAAATAATTACTGCGGTGAAACAGTAATTTTAAAGTGATCGTATGTAAAAAAAAAATCCCAAGAGGTTTTTTTTTTATAGTTATCTCTTTTTTTTTTTAATTTAAGAAATAATAAAATTAGAAAGAGAGAGAGGGAGAGAATTTAGACAAAGAGGGAGAGAATGAGAAATGAAAGGACAATGGGAATGAGTAGGGTTACGACAATTTATAGGAGCACAAGGCACAAATTACCCTTTAATATTCTTACAAATTACAGATAATGCCATTCGTTAGTAAATGACTTAATTGTCCTTTTCTCTTTACCATATCTTCTAATTTGGGTTACCATTGGAACAAGTAATGCACACATTAAATAGCTTTTAGGGTATTAAAAAAAAAAAGGAGATTCCTTTTTTCTTTTTCTTAATCCCATGAATGAATTCCAATTTTGGATTCTTAATAACCTATTATTCTCCATGTCCTCATGGCCTCATGCAACGGTTATAGTATACTAATTTGTTTTATGTTAATTATGTTTTAAAAAAATTAAGTTTTTTTTTTTCCTTTTTTTCTGTCAAAATCTGAACATTATGAATTATTTTAAAATTGGTCTATAAAATATTTATTTTAATAATGTTTGTAAGATTTTATATGACATGTTATAATATGGTATTTTACAACTTTTTTTTTAGTGGTATTTTTGAAAAGTGGTTTCATAAAAGTAGTATTTTCAAAAAATCTCATTTTTCTCTTGAATATTTTTCGTCCTAATATATGATTATTATTTTTCAACTTCAGTTATGTATGAAGATTTCGTGTAAGATTATGCACAAGCTTAATATAATTTGATCAACATAGTTTAAAAACTAACATCATCTAGATTTTATATAAATTTTTTTAATATATAAATTATCAAAATTTAGAATTCTACTATAATGAAAATCAATACTTTTAAAAGTAGTGATGCAGGATGGATATCACCTTACTTTATATGAGAAATTACATCAAATTTTTAATTGGGGCTAAATTTCGTTGGTTAGACATGATTCACATGAATGAATCCGTTTTTATGGCACGTAGATATTAAAATTGGTCTACAAAATATTTATTTTTGGGATAATTCAGATATATCTACCATTTTTCAAAACTAGCACTATTTTGTGTGTGTGTGTGTTTTCAAAAATATCATAAAATATAGATTTAAAATTTTGTATAAGAAAAGAAAAAAAATGTTTATAAGATGTTTGATGACTAAAAGAAAATTATAAGATTTACAGAACGCATGTTATAAAATATTTATAAGATTTTATAATGTTTATAAAATTTTATATGACATGTTATAATATGATATTTTATAAATTTTTCTTAGTGGTGTTTTGAAAAGAGGTTTTATTAAAATAGTATGACTAACAATTTTCCCTTTTTCTTAAAGATTTTTCGTCCCAATATATGATTATTATTTTTCAATTTTAGTTATGTATATAGATTTTGTGTAACATTAAGCACACACTTAAATATAATTTGATCAACATAGCTCTAAAAAAACTAACCTCATATAGACTTTCTATAATTTTTTTTTTTTTTTTATCAATTATCAAAATATAAAAGTATACTATAATTTATTATTTTTATAACTTTTTTAGTAGAAAAATACAGGGTGGATATCACATTATTTAATATATTTTATTTTACTTTCATTTTTATCTTTTTTTAAATGTGAAATTTCACTAATTTTTTTTTTTATTGAGTCTGAATTTCGTTCATATTAGACATGAATGAATCAGTTTATATGACACGTAGGTATCAAAAATCTGAGTGGAGTCTCTCGTTGGTTAACCTCTCGTACAAGCATCATCCAAAAACCCTTACCTCTTGTGGAAACCATTAGTATATATTTGTTTATTTTTGCAGCGAACCCATTTTTTTAGAAGAACCCAAAAGCAAATGTTAAGTGGAGATATAAAAAAAATTTCACCGATTATTTCTGATACAGAAGGAGGTGATTATTAGGTTAATGCATTATAACGACTATCACTAAACAAAGAATCTCATGTCCTTTATCCACCACCCCAACATGATCAAACCCAAGTAAACTTAATTTTAACAAATATAAAACCAAATTTATTACTCTCTAGTCTTTCAATATCCAACTAGAAATCGTTTTCTAATCACCTCACCCTTGAGTTCTTAAAAATTCAGTCTTCTCAAGTCGTAGCTATTTGTAAGCCACTTAGTAATAGTACATGCAGAACATGGACCTAATGAAGTCGAGCCTCAACGTCAAGCATCTCTAACTCTAACCATTGCTTTTTTTGGTCCTTGAGCTAGCAATCTTCAGCTAGATCACATCATATCTTCTTCACTAGTTCTATCTATTATAAAACTATAGATTAAACTCATCTAGGATAAAGAAGTGTTCTTTAATTGAAATCATAGGATTAACACTCTTAAGTTTGTCCGATATATATATATATATATATAATTTATATATGTAGTAAATTAATTAGATGACAATTAAAAAACTAGAAATGAAAACTAACCATAGACTTAAATATCGGGGGCCTAACCTCAGGATAGACTAATGGACAATACTTGTATGGATCACTTTAATCATAGAGTAATTAACCAAAATATATAACAAAAAAATAAGAGACAAATTCTACGACAAAGTACAAATATTTGCAAAACTATGATAGCAATCTAACGATGGGTTTATTTTAAACTTATACAATAAATTAATTGATTTATGGTAGTTAGGCGTCAGTTTGCCAACTTAAATTAATTTAATTTCATCCAAGGGAATGATATAATAATAATAATAATTTCTATAGGAAAAATAAATTAAATAACAATAAACACGAAAAATGCATGCCTTTAATTTACTCCTAAGTATACAGAGGGACCCACTTTTGAGGGACCATAACAATTGATTTTGCAAATCCCTCATATCAAACACATGTTCAACCAAACCATCAAACGCTCAACACTCGGCTCTTACACCTAATGTTGCTGTGTCCTATCTCTTCGAACAAGTAAAGAAAAAAACAGAAGTAATTAGAAGAATAATGTTGATAAATTTTCACATTTAGAACCAAATCACAGGCCATATGCTAATATCTCAAACACGAAAAAAGTACAGAAACTTAAAAGTTACGATTCTTTGTTTTTATTCACATGCCATCTTTTTATCCTCCATCTTGTATTAAAGTTAGCTTGTTTAAGGATCATGTAAACTTTTGCCAAAACTTGATATACTAATCTGATGTTTAAAAACTAAAAATTTATGAATCTAGGTACATAATCTTCTCGAATCAAAGACTATAATATGTTAACAAATCTAGCTATTTTGTAAGGGGCGGATCCACATTGGTTATTATAACTAATGTGGCACAGTAAAGTATAACTAAAATGGCACAACAAAATATAAATAATTTATTTTTATATTAGCTAATATATAACTAAAATGGCACAATGGTATCAAATGCACTCATTTATAATATAAGAGAAATTCTCTAATGACCTTTTTCAAGAATTTTGCAATATTTTGCATCCGGTCAAAAAGTTTGATGTTTTCGTTATTGTTAAACTCATTCGTGTAATTCATCATGTTACTCTAACAAGTATGATTCTACGATTGATATATAGTAAACTCTACTAGTATAGTACCAAGAGCAAAACCTAAAGATAATAAGTTTGAGTGATATTGGGAAGATAACCATATTATTATATGCTCTGATCGTCGGCTTGAGGATCCTTATTTGTAATAAGAGAATGTTTAACTTGATTAGAGGTTCTGTAACCCAAAAAAGATTATGTTGTGTTTGGTTTTTGGTTTTTCCATTCCTAAGATTTTTAGGTTTACTTGACTTTGTTAGGGTTAAAAGCTGTTATTTTTATAGTTTTCCTATTTAATCCATGAGACAAGAGGTAGCAGCTAAGATAGTAGGGGTATAATATGTATACACCACATATTGTGTGTCTCTTTTATGCAGTTGGATGCATCTCCAATGCAACTCTTGGACATCCCACCACATCCGGTGGAACAATTGCATCTGGGGTATCAAGATTCATATTGAAAATTTATTCGATCCATTTGTCACTCTTTGCTGATTAACCTCATTGAATTATTTACATTGAAAATTAGGGGATATTTGAGATCATATCTCTATTGGACTTCTTCCTTCAAGTGGAGAGGGATGGCCACATAAGCATGATAGGAGGGCTAAGTGTGTCCTTATCAAGGTTGAATTGGGCTGTCTTAGGTGGGGGAGGGGGTGTGGTTGGTCCTCTTATAGCAGCAACACCTATTCAGGTGATTCATACTTTTTCCCAATTCAAGAAAAAGTAGGAATCACCTGAATATGTGTTCCTGCTATAAGAGGACAACCACACCCCACACCCCCACCCAAGATTACCCAATTCAGCCTTGATAAAGACACACTTAGCCCCTATCATGCTTATGTGACCATTCCTCTCCACTTGAAAGAAGGTGCCCGATAGAGACATAATCTCAAATATCTCCTGATTTTCAATGTTAATAACTCAATGAGGTGAAACAGCAAAGAGTCAGTAACAAAGGGATCGAAGAAATTTGCAATATAAATTTTGATACCTCTCATATGTAACTGTTTTATCGGATGTGTGGGATGACGAAGAGTCGCATTGGAGATGCATCCAACTACAGAAAAGACACATAACACATGGGGTATTCATGTTATACCTTATTATCATGGCTTCTACCTCCTATCCCATGGATCACATAATAGCTAAATAATAAAAAATTGTCAGATTTTAACCCTCATAAAGTCAAATGGACCTAAAATGTCAGCACTACCAAAAAGAAACAAACACAACATAATCTTTGCGGGTTACAGAACCTCTGATCAAGTTCAACATTCTCTTGTTACAATTAAGTTTTTTTAGTATCTCTACATTATGAAAATGAGAAGGAGAGAGTATATATAAAATTCAAATTGTTGACTGTTTTTGACCAATCTGAAATGGCTATAAATTTGGTCAAAATTTTGAAAGAGCTATAAATTTGGTCAATAATTGGTCAAAAAGTTGAAACGGCTAGAACAACTAAAATTTGGTCATTAAACGGTCAGTAATTTGTGACCATTTTTACCACTCTAAAACAGCTACAATTTAATCAGTAATTGTATAATTGATCTGTATTTTTCGATGACTCTACGTCATAAATATTTGGTCAAAAATATTTAACAAAGTATTGACCAAAATTTGATATTTATATAACAGTTATAAACGGCTACATATATATGTGGTCAATAATTTTTGACCATATTGCGTAGAATGCTTTTCATCAGAAATGATTGACCAATTTTCAACCAAAATTTGAAAGTCAATAAGTGGTCAAAATTTTCTGTTTCAACTACTAGCTACAGAGCTAGTAAATGATTACCACAAAGAATCAACTACGCTTTGTTGTGCGATAAAATTTGACATTTCAAAAGCTTTTGATACACTCCAATGGGAGTTCATTACAACAGTTTTAAGGGCTATGCAGTTTCTGGAACAATTTATACATTGGGTGTATGTATGTATATATATCCACAACGGATTTTTGTTTGTTTGTGTTAATGGTGATCTTGCAGGATTATTTGGTAGTGAAAGGGCTAAGGCATGGCTGTTCGTTATCACCATACCTCTATGTTATAGCTAGCAATGTGCTTTCTAAAATGCTGAACAAGGCCGCATGCGAGGGGATATTTAGTTACCATTCAAAATACCGTAAAGTTGAAGTCACTCACTTAAGTTTTGCTGATGACATCTTGGTTTTTTTCATAGGGGAAGCCCTCTTATATCACTCTGGTATAATTGATGTTTTCGGAATTTTGCTAAGCTCCCCAGGCTAAATATAAATGCTTTGAAGTCCTCCATCTTCATAGAAGGTCGAGATGAAGCGAGTGCGATTCATGCAGCTCTGGATATGGGCATAATGCGAAGTGAGCTCCCTGTCTGGTACCTTGGCTTACCCCTCACTACCAAAGCAATGACCAGACATGAATACAAACCGTTAATTGACAAAGTTCAGAACCGTTTGCTTAGTTGCGCGAACAAAAGTCTCTCATTTGCAGGTCGTGTGCAACTTATCAAATCAGTAATTCTAAGCATCTCCAACTTTTGGTGCTCGATTTTCCGGTTACCGAATTTTTTTCTAAATGAGATAGAGACCCTTTGTGGAGCTTTTCTATGGTCTGGCTCGCTGCATGATCATAGTAAAGCAAAAGTTTCATGGGATGAGGTATGTTATCCTAAAGAAGATGGAGGGGTTTAGGTATTTGTAGGCTAAGCTATACTTCTCAGGTTTTTGCGCTAAGCCTTTATTTGGATATTATTTGTGAATTCAGGGTCTCTATGGGTAGCGTGGACAAAGCTAACCTCCTGAAGCAACCTTCGTCAAGGTCGGTAAAAGAGGGTTCTTTAGGTTCTTGGGTTCGGCGTAAACTCTTAAAACTTAGAGACCAAACAAAAGAATTTATCCATTGGGAGATTGGTAATGGCTATACTACAAAATTTTAGTGGGACTCATGGTTGAGCCTAGGAACATTGTGTGATATCGCTGATGCGTCAGGTCCCCACAGTATTGGTATCCATGATTTCAGCTCTGTTTCAGCTTCATCAAATGGCTCCCACCGGCTTATTCGGAGATGTCGTTATCCCCGTTTCTGTGAACTGGTGGCACTCTTACAAGCTATAGCCCCTACACAACCCTCAGCTGGAGATGATGTACCCCTTTGGCGTCACGCGATCGGGGAGTTTAAGCCCTTCTTCTCGTCTCGTCACACTTGGACCCAAATTCGACAACAAAAAGATAATGTTGTTCGACACAACACAGTCTGATTCCCACAAGCTATCCCCTAATATGCTTTCATAACTTGGCTTGCTCTAAAGGACCACCTTGCTACAGGATCGCGGACGAGTAGTCTTTGGGGACAGCGACAGCCACAACCATGTGTACTCTGTGGCGAGCCCGAGGTATCACATGATCACCTCGTCTTTGCTTGCCCATACTCTTACTCCGTTTGGTGGGACCTCACTCGAACCATTTTGGGTTGTAAAACATCACCAGATTGGACAAGAATGCTAAGAACGCTGCACTCCTCGCAACTCAACCTCACTGATCAGCTATTCTATGCTTTATCTAATATGAATTAAAAGTCTTTGCATTGTCTACTTTTACTAGAACTGTTCGTCTCGACATGTTCTATTATTCTTTCATTTACATCAAAGAGAATAGTGTAATGTTTGAATTTGTTCTAAATATGCAAATATATTATATGATTCTCTTACAATTTTGACTATTCACTTTTGATTTTCTGGGGTTTGTTTTTGTTTTGATGTTTATGATATTATATTTACTAGAAGGCCATATATTATCTATAACAACACTAAGGTTAGGCATGGGTACTAAGGTATACGGTCGGGTAATCGCGGGTAATAGTCAAGTAAATGTAATTTGGGTTTTGGAAACTACTACCCAAAATATACCCATTAATATAAGAGTCGGATAATCACAGGTAAGCATTGGGTCGAATAGTTAAAATAACTACCCAAACGGGTAAATTCCATGATTAAAATTATTATTTGAACGGATAATTACGAAAAATATTTTATTATAATAAATTTATTAAAAACCTTCAGATAATTTTTTTTTAACATCTAAAAAAATTTCAGATAATTTATATAAAATTTTGGATATTTTAAAAATAATTTTTTCAAATATTGAATATTTTTGAGAAAATTTAAGAACATATAAATAATTTAAAAAAATAATGAAGTTTCTAATTACCCAAACATGTAATTATCCGACCCGACCCTTACCCATTTAAAAAAAATTATTGATCCAAACGGGTAAATTTTATTACTCTTACCCAAACGAGTTTGAGTAATTTGGAGTGGGTACGGAAGAGGTCTAGGTACCCCTACCCTTAATGCCCATGCCTTACTAAGGTATTAATGTGATGTTTTTGGTCAAATAGATACATTAATCAGTTGATTGTTTCTAGATTTTAGGCTGTTAATAAAATTGTATGTGACCCTTACCTTAGATCAAGCGATGCCTACATCTTCTCCGAGAACAAAAGCAAATATGAAACACTGAAACCTGCAAAAAAGGCAAACAAAACTCGAAAATCATCATCAATAACCAAGGACATCACTAGCGGCGTTGAGAGATTAATCATCTACCTGAAGCCATGCTCAGAACTGAGTAACTAAAGAAGCCGTCTATAGCCATCAATTTCGCTCACACTACAAGCAGGCTTGAGAAACCTTTTCCCCAGCGAGAGGACGGCAATTAATCTAACAGCTTCTGATGCCTCTAATTTTCATAGTTGCAGCCACACCACCGCCAACTCCACACTCCGGAAGGGCTCTTATTTGAAGTCCAAGTTGCGGAGATCTGACCCGAGAGGAAGATCCACTAAAAGTAGATAAGATCCACCGACAAAAAAAAAAGCCACCGAAGGGAAGGCGGGACATATGTGATTAGGTGGACCAATGCCCTCCATGAGCGCTGGTCATCCCTCCCATACGGTGACTCCGATTTATCCAAGATGAATCAAATCCGGCGTCGCCATACTTTTCGTAAGCCAAAAAAGTGAAAAACAGGAAGGGTAAAAATGAGATGGTGACTGATGTTAGTGCTAGAGGAGCCACCAACGTCGGCCTGAGAGCAAGATCTAAGGCGGCAGCTTCTTGAAAATTAGGTTTTGAAGGGATAGATGTGAGAGCGTTTTCACCCCCAAATGAAAGAATAAAAATAAATAAATGAAAAAATATAATGGAATCTCATTCTACCTATCTTCTACGAAATCCTTTATCTTTATCTTATAAATCACAAGTCACGTGACCAATAAAAATCTGCCGCATGGGATTTTCTTCATAATATTAATTTAAAATGAAAAAATATCAAAACGGAAAAAGCAACTCCTTTTGATTTTATATTTTTTCTATATATTTTGAAAGAAACATTTTAACAACAAAAAGATCAGGGAAAAAAAAATTTATTCAAAAAAAGTATCACTAATAAATTTCACTACCCGCACCACGATTACACTATCTTTGGAAATTTGGAACCATCTCAAGATTTTTCAAACCGTTTCAATTTTCTATAAAAAATCTGATTCACATAGACTTAAATTCATCTCTCGCTCTCTCCGGCTTTCCATCACTTTTTAAATATTATTAAAACTCTCCAATATCATAATCATAAAGCTATATTCTCTAAGCTCGAACAATAGATCATTTCTCCACATTTCTATCTGATTCAAAAACAAAATGAGAATAAACTCGATGAGTACAACATGATGCCATTATCCATCTCCAGAGATAACATATCAATATTCAGAAGAGCTATATGTTTTCTACCGTAATCGTTCATTTATATATATATATATTGGTGACATATCCACCAGGTATATTTGTTTTGTTTCCATATTAATTTTTCATTATAAAACTTATCGTTGTATTATCCTTCACTAAGGTACCAATTGAACGAATTTATTTTATTGTCGCCTCAACCATATAATAATTTAATGATAGAGATCATTGGTATTTAGTCTTCTTGTTCGGCTATAATATTTTGATTTTACCAAAAAACAAAATTAGTTAAAATAAGATGAAACTATCATCATAAAACTTTTGTAGATAAATGAGTTGAACAATTTGTATTTGGCCGGTTGATAAATTCTATATAGTCGATTGATACTCCAATTTAAAATCGATTACTATAACTAGAAATATTTTTCTATATAATCTAATTTAAATTTTAAGAATATATAGATGACCATACTTTTGATTAGTGCCTACCCGATTTTATCCTCACATGCTATTATTGTCAGACCATATAGATGCCCACATGCTCATAAAGAAGCTGTGGAGAAGTTGGTTAATGAGATGTTGCATACATGGACGATTAGACCAAGCCACATCTCTTTTTCAAGTCATGTGCTTTTGGTTAAAAAGGAGGACAAGTAGTACTCATTGAGTTTTTTTTTTTTTTTTTTTTTTGTGTTGATTACTGAGCATTGAATCGAGCAATGACAAGTTCCCAATCCCTATGATCGATCAATTGCTGGATGAATGACATGGTGCTAACGTATTCTCAAAATTGGATCTCATATCTTGATATCATCGGATTAGGATGAAAGAACAAAACATTGTAAAACAGCATTTCACACTTATGAAATTTTGGTTATGTCGTTTGGGTTGACAAATGCTCCACCAACAAGGGGCGGACCCATGTTGGTGTTGGGTGTTGTAAGTGCACCAGTCAAATTATAAAAAAATTAGTTTTTGCATTGAATTTAGTTATAGAAGTGGACCAATAATGACAAGTAATGCATTCCCTTACGTAAGAGCTAGATGGTTCAATTCCCATTAAATACAATCTGAATTGAGTGTCTTAGGAACCACAAGAATGACGTTAGAAAAAGCTTGAACACTGAGTTGAGAGCGCACTGCAGTTTTCCCACCATTAACAGTAACAACCAGAGAAATCAAGAATTGGTATTGGCTCAGAGGGGTATTACTTTATTTATACTTAGCCCTTGAACAGTTTCCTTTACTTCGTTGATTAAGTGTTGTCTCGCTGCAACTTCAAAGTTCCAACTCCCTACGAACAGAGAAAGACGTGAATAAACCACAAGTACCAAAAACCAAAACAGTCACACTGAAATAGCAATATACTTAATCTTTGTGAAGACAAAGATACTTACTAGTACGACACATTCATCTTCAATGATATTCTTAACTGATCTTAAGCCATTAAAATCCGCAGACAATTTTATTTTTATTTTCCTAAAAACGCAAATTTTAAATAAGTTTTGTGAATGGTGTTCAGTTAGCGGTTTTGTAAATACTACTTTAAATTACGTACTTGTAGTGTCACCAGTCAGACCCTTAATTTTAGCAATAATGTGGTCATTAGGCCCAATTTTAAAAAAAAAATTAATTTGGATGATTGATGACCATGCATATAGAAATATGGAAATTGACATTCAAAACTTTAGCTGCCAAGAGATAGAAGCTTCTCCACCACATGCCAAAACCAAACGTTTGATGTTCCTCCTCTTTGCTCTTCTAAGGGCAATTTATCTAGAGAGACATATAAATATATATAAGGAAATATATTATAATAGTTGGACAGTAAAAACTTGAAGACACAAGTAACCGAGTACAAGACGAGAGAAACCTAGATTCAAGTACCTTTTTGAATACTCTCTTGATTGGAACACATATACTGTAATTATGGATATTAAATCATGCAGATTCAAGTAAAGATGGGTACCTCATAGATGAAATGATTGAACACTCAACGATATTTTCAAGACTTATGTGACTATCAATTACATAATTGATCAACCATAAGAATACCTAGTGAGCAATATGAGCTCTAAAGCACTCTTTTTTCAGTCCACCTGCGGTCCTCCTTTAGTCATTTTTTTGCATTTTTCTTACGATTATACTCTGTTTATCAAGAAATAGAATAGGCGTAGATGTATGTAAAGTGTAAACAGATGCAATTACCACAATTAGATTGACAATGTAGTCAAAAGAACATAATGAAGGTGGCAGTTTTTTTTTGCAGTTGATCTGTAAATTGGAAGAAAGCAAGTGGAATCATCATCTCCAAACCATTTATCGACATGCTGTTGTAATAATAAAATTTGTACACAAAAAGATGCATGTGATGGGAATATGATTTAAAAGATTTCATGTATAATATAGAGTATATATATGTTAATCTTGAAAACTATATATTTGACGTAGAGCAATTTTTGCATCCTCCAAATTTCCAGTCATCACAATTAAAATCCTATAATACCAATCCTCCAAGCTGTATCGATAAACAAAATCTATCGTAAGAAGTTGTGTTCCGATACATAAACCAATTTAAAGAAAGAAAAAAATATGTGACGCCAATGATGTTTGAGTGATACCAAAGCATGACTCCGGATGAGGCAGAGAGCTTAGTGAATTCACATATTTTGGTGAAAGTTTCGTTGGAGAAACCGGTCCAAGTGAGTGGACAACCGCCACAAGTTGTGTAAGTAAATAAGATGAAGACATTGAGCCACCATGACACGTTAGCAGTAGCGATGGTCCCTATGACTACTCCAAGTTTAAGAACGTACACAAAAAGCCTGAGCACACATATATGTGAACTGTAAGTGCCACTCCAGAAGAGATTGCAACTACCTAGTGGTAATATAAGAGAATGTTAAATTTGATATTTGTTAAAGTACACATATATAACGCAAACGAATTAAAAATACTTCAAAATTATTTTTTGAAAAACCACATAGTTTCCTAATTTTCTCTAGGTTTTTATGGGTTTTTGCTGAAAGACAAACACTATAATAATAAGCAAGAAAATAAACTAAGGAATAAGAAACAAGATAATCTCTATGGAATTGTGGGTGCACTACTACCATTTTGCTACTATTAGTTAATATGTCTCATGTAAAAAAGACAATTATTTATAATTATGTGGGTGCACGTGCACCCACATACTCTCAAGTGGATCCGCCCCTGGATGCAAGAACATTTATCAAACTCAATCCGACGACATTTTCACAAGGCTAATCCACTCACATGATATATATTAACACTTTATTAATAATTATCCAGTTATACTAAAATTCCATTTGCAAATTAGAAAATCAATAAAAATATTAACAAAAATTACAATTAGTCCACTAATTCTCCTAACATCATATTCATTGGCTAGGAAATAAAAGTCCATTTAATACTAGTTTAGACATCTACAGAACATATCCCAAGCAAAATTTATTCATGTTTTACATTGGATAATAAAGTTAAGTTGGTCTATATATATATGTGTGATTATTAATTTATGATACTATTAGAACCATTTATTTACTTATAGAGATTTCAAAAAATAATATCTTATTGAATTTTGTTAGTTTTTACTTTGGTCCGACCCGAGATCAGAAAATTTTATTATTTTATAGTGTATATAGCTGTACTGTAACTTGGGCTATAGATCCATCAATATTGCCTGGCCTGGGCTGTCTAATTTCGTTTTGAATCCTTTTTAACAAACAAAAATAAAATAACAATTGGGTTTGATACGAGCCCATCCATTCTTCCTCGGATAAAAAAAATATTTCGTTTTATAATAAAGCAGGGCCCCACAAAGCAACGGTCCAATTTTCACAGTCTAATTTTGTGGGTCAGACTTGGTAACGGTCATCTACTTTTTCCCTCCCCCCCCTAAAAAAGTTAAAATTAAAATGAAAAGCAAAATTTGCCGTTAAAACAAACAAAAAAAAGGAAATCTAAAAAGACAAATAAAGAAACCCTAAATCCCCAAATCCAATGGTACACACTTCTTCTCTTCTCTGAGTTCTCTCCAGCTCTCTTGAGTTCTAAATCAAGTTTCTTTGCGATGTTGACTCTTTAATGTTCAATTAATAATCTTGTTCAAAGCAAAAACCCTCGAACTATTCTATCTTCAAAAATGGGTTGTTTTGGTTGCTTCGGTCGTCGGAAGAATCATCGCCGTCAGAGACGTAGAGAATCTTTCCAGCCTCGTTTAAACGTAAGTTTTCTTCTAAACAAACAAAAAAAAATCACATCTTTTGATTATCTTAGTGTTGATTTGCTTTAATTAAAGCTTACCAGATTATCTAAACTTTTTTTTTTTTTTGTAGAGAATTTCTGATGGGTCTACAAAAGATGTTGGTTTGAATCTTAAGATTCCTCTTGTTGAAGAAGTCCCAAAGCTTTTGAATCTTAAGGTTCCTAGTGTTGTTGTGGAAGTTCCTAAAATCACTGATCATGATCATCTGAGTTTTGAGAAAGTTCCTAAAACTTCTGTTATTCCAATCACTGAGATCTGGTAAGTGTTGGTTATGTCTTTATGTTTGTTTTTTATCTAAAGAGATTTGACTTATTGATTTCTTCAAACGTTTGAATTGCAGTGACAAGGCTAAGGAGAAACACAGTCCCAGTCCCAGTCCGAGTCCTAGTCCAACTCGTAAGAGAGTGACTTTTGACTCCAATGTCAAAACTTATGAACACATTGTGGTTGAAGAAGGATCTATAGAGCTCTTTGAAGAGAAGAAAGAAGATGTCAAGTCTTTGAAATGTTCATCTGAAGGGAGTGATGTAACTTCCAACTCGTCTGGATCTTATCCTTCAAACCATAGATATCAGAATTGCAGAGAAAGTGATGATGAAGAGGAAGATGTAACAGATTGTGACGAAAGCGATCTAGAGGATCTTGATGATGATGATGATGATGATGGTGAGCTGCTTCATGAAGACTATTATGATAGTGACAACTACGAGGATAAGCTGAACAATTGGGATAAAGAAGTTTATACAGAGGAGATTGCAGATAACGTTATGGACATAGAGAAGATAGAAGAAAAGACTAATGCAAGTGCTAGAGACAGAAGTGGATATGTTAACTCGGTACTGAACCCGATCGAGAATCTTTCTCAATGGAAAGCTGTGAAATCCAAAGGAAGAAGAACAACAACAACAACAACGCAGACACAGTCTCGAAAGGAGAACACGATAAATAATGCTTCTTCACTCAGCTTGGAGCCTCAGATTAGCTTGAACCCGAAATCAAGAGATGAAATCAAGAAACATAGAATTCAAGAAGTAGCTGTTGATGCTAGTCTCTCAACTTGGTTATCCACATCACAAACCACAACCAGCGGATGCAGCAGCGGCGTTGAAACCGCAATGTCTGAGAAGAAGAAGAAACCGGTTCAAAGTTACGATGACAGACCTATATTGGGCGCGTTAACTACCGAGGAGATCAAACAGTTCTCAGCTACGAATTCGCCGAGGAAATCGCCATGTAGAAGCCCTGAATCATCTATAATTGGAACTGTTGGTGGTTATTGGAACAATCACTCAATGCTCACAAGCAGGTACAGTCGAAGCTCTTAAACTTCAAATTCCACAACAGAGAAACAATCTTCTTCCATACATGTTTCGTTACACTGTTACTGTGAGTAAAAAAATATCATTCACTTTATTACTAAATTTGTCTTTTGTTTATCTGTTTTCATCATTGTGTCTTTGTGTTTGTGTGTGTGATTTGATTTAATTCATTCTATTTGTTTGTATTTAAGAGAGATTTGTCTATTTTATTTCAAATGTGATTCAAAGTTTTTAACTTTTTCTTCTTTATATCAACAACACGTACAAATCCTTATAATCCTTTTATCGAACAAAGAACAACCCAAATCGGGAATATAGGCCAAAAGCAAAATGGCTCAAAAGAGCGACCAAAACGCAAACGCAAACGCGGTTTCCTCATTAACAGTCGACGCCACACTGCTTGAGCAACGGACCAGTCTGTTTCGGCAAGAACGGATCGATCCGAACCCAAACAAGCGAGAAAATCGACGCGAGAAGGATAGACCAAAGAACAACGATGGTAGGCGTTCGGTTTTGGCGACCCATCAAACCTTTGAGGAAAGGGTAAAGATGAACAATGACCCAAAACGCGAAGAACAGTTTCCCAAACAACGGTCCCCATCCACCGTATCCGTTATTAATAGCGTCAGAAACTCCGGCGACAACACCGACCATGTTGAGGATAATGAGAGTAGTCGGAGGGATGAGAAGTGTGGTCCATTTGAAAAGGTAAAGATCTCCAAACTCATCGGCTTCATCGCTGGCTCCTTTAGACGTGACTGTGAAGTTAGTGTCAACGCCGAAGAGGACTTTAAGGAGACCTTGAAAGACGGCAAAGAGATGAGCTGAGACGCCACCGATTACCCAGAATTGCTCGTTACGCCAGAGGTCGTTGATGCTCACGTTGCTCCACCGGAGTTCTAAGATTGCCGTCGCGATGATTGATAAGAACAGAGCGAGGAACCATATACTCGCGAAGTTGTTTATCTGAATCAAAAAAGAGAGAAATGTGTGTTTAAAAAAAGTTTGATAATTTCTCTGTTTTTATGAGTTTGAGGGGACAAATTAAAAACCTTTAAGGTAAAAGTTTGAATCTTTAGAAACTTAAGGGGTGAAAGAGTGAAGTTTTAGAAATTTTAGTACAGTGAGTGGATGATCATTTTTGTAATTTTGAGGAAGAAAATCAAAACTATTTATACACTTTAGGGGTAAAAACTCTTAGGGTAAAAGTTTGAATATTTAGAAACTTAAGGGGTGAAAGATTGAACCTTTTAGGAATCTTAAGATAGTGGATCATCATCAAAAAAAAAAAAAAAGATAGTGGATAATCATTTTTATAATTTGAGGAGGAAAAGAACAATTTTATAACTTTAGGGGTAAAAACTCTTAAGGTAAAAAAATTGAATTTTTAGAAACTTAAGGGCAGAAAAAATGAACTTTTAGGAGTTTTAGGATATTAGATCATCATTATTATAAGTTTGAAGGTAAAAATGAACAATATATATAACTTGATGGGTAAAAACTTGAACTTAAAATTTATAAATTTAGGGGTAAAAACCAGAACTTTTAAGAATTTATGGGTAAAGAAGCAAAACTTACTGTAGGAATGATGAACTTGCCGGTTAGAAGACAAACGGCCGGAATAGTACAATAAGCGAGTAGAGGAATAGAAGTGAAAGGATAAACAATGGTGTTTATGTAAGCAAGACGTTCTAGAATCTTAAGCTTGCCTCCCCAAGCATACCACAAAGGACAATGTCGACTAAAAAAGATTTCGACCGAACCAAGTGCCCATCTAAGAACTTGGTGTAACCGATCAGATAAATTGATTGGAGCTGATCCTTTGAATGCTGGTCTTTTAGGCATACAATAAACCGATTTCCAACCTCTACAATGCATTCTGAATCCCGTAAGGATATCTTCTGTTACCGATCCATAAATCCATCCAATCTGAAAATACAAATATTAAATATTAAAATAACATTCAGCAAAATCAAGATTTAAGCATTAAAGTCCACACTCAAATTATTATCATTAGATTAGATTACGACATGTTGGTAATCTTTCTAATTGGATTTTAAAAATTTAATGACACATTTTTGAATAAAATAATGCCATGTATTTTTCTGCAATTATATCAAAATTTAATTTATAAATGTAATGAAATTTTAGAATGACGAAAAAATGAAGAAAATATCAAATGTATGTGTGTATATATATATATATATATATATTAATATGTATATATATATGTATATATATTAATATACATAAGTATATATATAATATATTTTAGTAAATAGTCTTGCTGAATTACTGACTTCTTAAATGTAGAAGCAAATTTTTTTTTTTGCAAAAAATCCATTTTTATACGACTAAATTTTTTTTTTCAAAAATTTATATTAATTTATAAGATTTTGTAAGACCTTACAAAGTATTACAAAACCATTATAAAATCTTATAAAATGTGTATAAATAGCTTTTATAACTAACTTATAAAGCGTCAAAAATGATAAAATACGTCAATTCTACTATTTGACAAAATAATTAGTTAATTACTAACTGATCAAATACTCCGACTCTACTATATTTACCAATCAAAAACCCCCAAATTTTTGTTACTTAACAGATTCCACCGTTAAATTCTACAATATAATGAATTAGACCCAAATAATTAATTTCAATTACCTCTTTCCCCCATTCAGTCTTCTCTTCATATCCACAGCTAATAACATGAATCGCTTCTTTAATCAACGAGCTCGTATTCGTCGCCTCCGGCAAACCTCCGTTCTCCATCAAAGTCGACGCAATAAACACAGGAGACATCCCAAACCTCTTCTCAAAGTTCTTCTGCGACATTAACGACGATTTCTCAAGCTCATCATAACCTTCAAGTCCTTCTTCAATATCTTCCAAATCAAAAATCGTCTCCGTCGATCGTTTTCTACTATAGCTGCTCGCCTGCTTCGTTGTTGTATCGCTCTTCTTCTTCTTCCTTAATCCAGATAACAAACTCTTAATCCCTGATTTCTTCTTCGAATCCGATTTGTGATTACGGTTACCTCCGCCGCAGCAACAGCAAAGCCACGACGGCCAACAATCACAAGTCATCTTTTTGCGTTTTTCCGATACCGGAGGTTCGTATCCGTATAATGCTGGTCTATTGAATACACATCCTGTTCCTACATAGACTGGTCCTTGAATCCCATCTAAGCCTCTCATGTTTATCTGCAAACAAACAAAAAAAAA
The DNA here is from genome assembly GCA_963667165.1 of Barbarea vulgaris. NCBI lineage: Eukaryota > Viridiplantae > Streptophyta > Magnoliopsida > Brassicales > Brassicaceae > Barbarea > Barbarea vulgaris. The sequence continues at coordinate 3,221,906 of OY763891.1, forward strand.
ACAGATTTTTAGGGTTTTGAAGTTCGATTTTGGGATTTTTTTGGTTTTTATATTGGTGAGACTTACATCGAAGAAGACGATGTTTCTGTTGGCATATCGATCATTACGATCAATTCCATCGAATCTTTGAGGGAATTGAACATAACAAAGCTTTTTCCCAAGCTGTGGATCCATTAGAAAGCACATTGATTCTCTTATAGCTTTACTGTTGTTAATGTAATGATCACAATCCAGATTTAGCATAAATGGTGCATTTGTTAGCACTGCTGAGACTCGAACCTGCAACAAATCCACACAAAAAACACAGTTAGATTTGGTTTGGGATATATCTTTTGAATGTTTTGATTTGCTTACCATTGCATTCATGGCTCCTGCTTTCTTGTGATGTGCGTAACCAGGTCGCTTCTCTCTCGATACATACACAAGGCGTGGGAGCTCGTTACCGTCGATATCAAATGCTCCTTCTTTTCCTAGATACACCTGCAACAAAAGGATTTGAATTTGTTAGATTTTAAGGTGGAATGAATCTTTGATTTGTATATCGAAAGCGAAGAACCGGTTTTGTTCTTGACCTGAATCATTCCAGGATGATCACGAGTGTTGTTACCAGGCCATGGTGTACCATCTTGCATCACCCAACCTTCTTCAGGTTTCTTTTGAGCTTTTGCTACTAAAGCATTGATTCTCACTTTGAATTCTTCATATTCTCTCTGCAAAACGTTTGATAAGAAAGTATATAAGAATCTGTTGTGTGATTTTAAAAGTAAAGATCTTTCTTTCACTGACCTTCATTGCTCTGCGATCTTTTACGAATGTAGGTTGGACTTTATCTTTCAAGTAATCAATCTTCTCAGAGAAGTAAAACTCTGGAGCTCTTGGCTCAACATTATACTTCTTGCAAAACGGAACCCATCTCCTTGCAAACTCGGAAGTTTCAGACAATGTATCGAACAGGAGCATCGATGCACCGTCATCAGATACATAGCAGCTAACCTTATTCACTGGATAATCAACAGCTAAGATAGAAAGAATAGTGTTGGCTGTGATTATCGGAGGTTCTTTAAGCGGATCCACTGTACTGACAAACACATCAACCGGTGCAAGCTTGTTCTTTTCGCCTTCCCTTTCGAATCTCATTGAGAGACGGTCAAGGTAGGTTTCTCGGTTAATCGGGAACCATTTCGGGAACTGATCGAGGATCCAAGAAAGTGCGAACCAGATCTCGCAGATGACTGAGATAAGCCAGAGAGGGTATGCATCATTGGCTGGTGTCAAGATACGGAAACGGAAGAAGAAAACTAAGATCACAAGACGAAGAACGATCACGATTCGATAAGGACTGATTTTGCTCGACGAGATTGGGACTTTTCTCCATAGAGGTTGTCTTGCTTCAGCATCTCTGTAAACAATAGAACTCAGTTACTTGCGATTCAAGTCTTTATTACTTGAAATGAAAGAAAGATCAGATTATTACAAGTATTCTTCTTCTTCATCTTCGTTGTCTTGATTCTTTGTTTGATCTTCTTTAGTCACTAAACCTCTCTTCTCTTGCCTCGCTTTCCATTTATCCACTCGTTCTTTCCATTCCGCGTCTGTGTAGCCATCTCTCTCAGCTTCAAAGTCTTTCCCCAACACTTCAAATCAAATCACACAGAGACAGGTCTCAAAATTTGTTCTTGATGCATCTCTATGTATATATAAATTACTCATGTGTTTTATATATATACCACTTCCGGTGGAAGAAAAGGCCCGACCAGGACGCCATTGCTGCTTACTATTGTAGTCTCCATTTTCCTGTAAGACCCAGAAGATACTCAGAATTTTGATTCCAAATGAGAATTAAAGAAAATATCATCGGTCAAAGTCATTTAGTACCGATCCATAGGCAAAATTCTGGTGAATGGAAGAAGCATCTTGACGATTCTTGATATTCAACTCATCATCTGAATCATCAGGGCCATTGTTTTCTTCTTCATCTCCAGCAATTCTTGGAGAGCCTTCAAACAAATAAATTCACCAATATAAGAGTCAAGTTTGTTAAAGACCAAAACAGGGGTTGGAATTAACTTTTACCTTTGTGGCGTTTGTAAAGAGTGTTGCATTGAGGACAACATTTGTTACCGTTGCTACGCTCATATTCATAGCAAGGTTTGCAAATCGGGTAAGCGCAAACATGGCACGCCACAAAAGTCTGTCCATTGTCACTGTCTTTGACCTCATCGCCACAGACTTTGCAGATCTTAGCTGAGAAAGAGGAATGACGATGCTGCATTCACAAAAAGTTATATTACTTTGAGATTCTAATGCAAACCCAAGTGAAGGAACTTGGTAAAGAACAAAACCCATGAACCAAGTTTCGATTTTGCTTTGTTTTTTCTCTCTTACCTCATCATCAAAGCTGGCCATGGCGTTTGGTTCCATGGCGAGGCACGCTTGAGCTTGAAGGAGAGAAAGAGAAATGTATGTGACTATGTGTATTGATGATTGAAGAGGTCAGAGGCAATATAAGGGGGAAAATGTTAGAATTTGTTGTGGAGGAAACTGAGGTTGTACCAAACTGTGAGGTGAGATTGGGTCTGAGGTTTGTGTCATAAGAAAGCTTCAAGAGACAGCAAAAAGATTTGGTGGAAGAAGGAGACAGCTCAGTGTAGTCAAGACTATTTATATATATATGTTTGTTATTCTTCCAAATTCTTCTGTTTGTTATTCTTTTTTTAGTTCTTTAGAATTTGTATAACTTAGAGTAGCTTTCAAGTTATTTATATACTTTGATCTTTATAACTGAACTTCACCAAATCCAGCAATGTTCTTGAAAAGAGATAAAGAGATAATTTAACAAAAGCCCAAAATCAATTTCACAAAGGCCCAAAATGGTAATACAAAAAAAAAAAAAAAAACAGCCGAAGTATATAAACAAAAGATGATCATGGTTCATGAATTGGTTATAATAAACCAGAAATGAGAAAAAAGGAGGAAAATAATATGAGCTCAAGAATCAGACTTGAAACTCTGATCTTCTTATTGGTTTGTTAGTAAATAAAGATTTGATCAGGCGACATAGTAGATGGAGTTAGGGAGCTTGAAGGTTCTCTTAGGAACTGGACAACCTGCGAAGCTGTTCCATTGTGCACCCATCACTCCCCAAACTCTGTATCCAAGACTTGTAAGCCATGTCCTTACATCTGCTTTGTATTGGCTCACACTCTTCTTCTCATCTGCTTCTCCCCTGCAAATTTTCCGGTTTGACAATTTTATTATATTATTATATTGATTGCTCATTGAGATATGTGGACCGAGGCATGTTACATAAACTGTTTGTACTAGTGTTTTCAGCTTGTCATATTCATATCAATTATGAAAAAGTTTCTATTATTTGTCTCAAGTCTGACAAAAAAAAACCTAATTTTATACTCCCTCCATTCTTTATTAATTTTATTTCTAATTTTTTTTATAAATTTTAATAAAACATATTAAAAGTTAATTATAAATGTATCGTTTTTCTGAGTAAAAATTTTCTATAATTTTAAATCAATAATATTCAAATATTTTTCTTAAAATTTATATTTCATCATCAATAACTAATAAAAATTATTAAAAAAATAACAGCTACACCCATTAACTACCTTTTTTTTTTTTTTGGGTGGAAAGTCTAAACCATTAATTACTGAAATAAACAAATTAGACACAAATCACAATTATAAATGCTGAAATATACTATCTGTATTGTTCTAGTTTTTAGTTTTGGGTGAAATTAGAAGTGAAATTTCGGTTTTACTCGGTAATTAATTAAATGACTCGAACCGGGAAATATATACTACCTGAGAAGGAGGTTAGACCAGCCGTGGTAACCGACTTCGATAAGGTTTTCAACGGTGGCAGATCTGAGATACTCTTTACGAGAAGAGACCAAAAAGATCTTGAAACCTCTTTCTCTGATCTCATGGAACAACTTCACCATATATGGAACAGCTGGTGCCTTGCCCCAACCTTGCCATTCCTCGAACTTGGTCGTGTTTAGTTGCTCACCACTGATTCAAATCATTGTAACATTTTCAATCCCGGTTTATTATGAACCGGAGTGTAAAGTAAACCAGAAAATAAAACTGACAGAAAGTGGACATATAAACCGACTTGAACCGAAATTTAAACCTATTTTTGTTTGTAATCCGATTGATTTTATTATTTTATATTTACCAAACAAATCCGACCCGAAATCAAATTTAGTGTAACCAATAGATTAGAACCCACAAATTTTTAGCAATTTTTTTATAAGTTTAGGGACCAAAATTTTTATATATATAAAAAATGATAATAATATCTAGATCCGAACTAAATCAACAAAAAAATTTAATATCTCGATAACCAAACAAACCAAATTAAAACCAAAACTAATGTAACCGAACTTAATTGACCGAAATTTACTATAAACTTATATTCCTAATTATATGTATGAATTAAAAATAGATTCATTCTCATTCAATTAATTTGATACTTATTAAAATATTAAACTAATAATTATTATTTTTACCAAAAAAAAAAAACTAAAAAAAAAAAAAAAAATTTTTTGTCAAACCAAACCGAACCGAGTCTATATAAGGTTAATTTAATTTATTTACCCGAAACAGCCGTTGCTCTTGTGGTAAGGAATGGTGGAGAGAAGAGTGTCATCAATGTCAAAGATCCAAGCATCCATGCCATCGCACTTCTTGTCACCGCAACAATGTTTTCCAAGGTAAAGGATGGCTTCATCTACGGCTCTCTCCACGTCATACTCGTACTGATCTGACGTCATATACTTTTGGACGAACCACACACACTCCTGTGGCACCACCGTAAAGTCCCTTATGTTGTGAAGCTCCACGTTGGTTCTCCAACTCTCGCAGTATCCGTTTAGGTTCGGTCCTTTCAATGATGTGACTTCGTTTTGGCTAGTCTTCGTGGTTCCTTTGAGCTGGTTCAAGATGTTCCAGTCACGAGCTGAGACCATTCCGGTCATGAAGAGGACAGCTAGGGTTAGCGTGAGCAACAAGGATCTAGCCATGTTGATGTTGATGGTGATCGATGAAGAAGAGGATTGGTTTTGGCGATCTATCCGTATTATGAAAATGTGTATATATAGAATATGTAGAAGTACAGGTCAACATAGCAAAAATATGATTTTTATTTTTATTTCATTTTTGTTAGACTTAGTATCGGATATATTTATATCTAGATTTCGCAGAAATGTCTGAATAGTCTCTCGGATAAGCAAAAAAAAAAAAAAAAAAAAAATCGTAAACCTACCACACCTAAACCAAACTCCAAATACTAAACATTTTTTTTTTAACGTCTTTCGCTACTTGGAAAATGTTTAAATGATCTGAAAATAATACAGAGTTTAACAACCTTGGAGGATAATTAAAAAATAATTAAATGACATCTACTGGTATTTTTTAATATCACAAAAGACTATATATTGCTTCTTACATTTAACGAGATAATATGTAATTAGATATTCATGTTTATATATATCTGTTTTGTATCAACTGATTTGTTTTTAAAGTATTGTATTACGTACCGTCAAACTTTCGAATCAAACTTCTCATTAATTTTTCTTTTGTTAAGATGATTTTAACTTTTGTTGCAGTACGTTAGTTTGTCTATAGCTACCAAATTAAATAATTATTTTTACTTTATCAATAGAAAAAAAGAAAAAAAAAAAAAAGAACAATCTTTACTAACATTTTGTATCCTACTACAGATAAATCTTATCATGTTCATGTGATCAAATAAAATATTAATACATTAAAATATTTTCGAGATGAATGTGAACGACAGCACATTTTTACATAGATTGATAGATATAAAATTAATAGCTCTAGAGTGAAAAGAAAGTGGGCACCATGTCTTGATGTGAAATAGGCAACTTGAAGAAGTAAGGTGAGAAACATCCACTCCAGCTCATGCAATTTAATATAATCACCAGTGTTGGCTGTCTAAATAAATGTGTTCTTAGCTAATATGACATATATATATATATATATACTCAGGATATGATCAACTTAAAAAGAGAAAAAAAAAAATGTATATTGTGTGTGTGCACAACAAACATATACAAACAAAACTAAAAAAATTGGTGTAGACCTAAAGATGCATGGTGATCTCTCTCTCTCTTTTCTTTCTTTTCTTTCTTTTTTTTTTTTTTTTTTTTTTTCTTTTTCTTTTTTACAGCTAGTAATTAGTTTAAAGTTTAAATCATTAAAGAACCAAATCAAAAGTACATCATTCACCGCACGAAAAAATGAGTAGATTTTTTTTTTTGGTAAACATAAAAAATAGGAGGAGGTTCCGAGTCGAGGTCCATAATTCCCACAGGATTCAGAGAAGACAATATGAATACCCTGACCAAATGGAAATGATTAATGTTTTCACACTCGAAGAAAATTGATTTTTGTCCTAAACTAACATGGCGACTTCCTTTCTCAAGTGGAAGCCACTAGACCAAAATCACTCGGTAAAAATGACTAGCTTTTAACCATTTCAATTTAATAGATCAATCTATGGTAATCCATTATCAAGATCTCATTTGACACTATTTGATCTATGTTCCATTTTCTTATCTTCTTCTTCTTCTGTTTTTTTTTTTCATCAAGATTGTAATGTATGTGATTGATTATTCTAGGATCAAATATTGTAAGCACTTGTCTTAATCCTCCAATAATCATTTTAGATATTTTTTTTTTTAGAACAGGTTAAGACGGATAATATATTTGGAAAAAAATATTATATAGATACACTATATATCTTCCACGTCCCTATATTATTTACCGAAAACAATTTTCTGAAATGCTGAACTCATGTGTAATTGTTAACCTAACCCTTATTCGTTAACAATTTACAGTACATCCTTAACAACATTTCACACGTTCTAATTTATATTTCTTTGTTAATATGGTGCGATCGACTGTGAGAGATATAATTTTTGTGTACCAAATCAAATTGTTGACAACTCATTCAGTACTTGATCAGTCTGGATTCACACTATCGGCAATCAGGATGCTTCTCATCATGAATTATTTTTCAACTATTCTGATCAAAATTTTCTAATTTATTCATTGCAAATTATTCGTCAATATAATACTTTGGATCATTTCGTTATCATAATTAAAAACTTTTGACCAATTTTTCCATTAATGATGGGCCTCTCCCTCTTGAGTCTGAATATGCCCTCTTGTGTGAAATTATTAGACTAGATTGGCTTTCTGGTTTATCTAGGGATGAACATAACTACAAAATCTTGTTTGCTTTAAAGATTTCATTTATCTATCAGAAATATTATAATTCACAATGGGATTTATCAAACATCACACAGCTCATTCCATAAGTCATGTTAACTACTCCATAAACATACCATTAATCAAATGTAAGTTGACAAAAGATATAAAACCAAATTTATAAATTTCGGAAATAATTTATATAATAATATAAAACAGACAAGCCATTTTTTGTCACATGTGATGTCATTTTCGGATATTATATCCTATCCTATTTACAAACAACAAACTCTAGTTTTGTCTTGCACGTACATAGCGTAACGTTTTCTGTTAGGATAATTAAACATCTTGTAGTTCTCAATACACAAAAACGTCACAAAGTTCTTACTTAGAAAACCAAAACCTTTATTATACAAAATACCAAATTGTGTCTCTTTCTAGGGCAGCCACGAACGACGCGGGAAAGAAACCCAAAGACGAAAGCTTTTCAGTGATTCACGATCATGCCGGTCGCCGATCAGTCAAATCGATTGTGCTGTTGTGAATTAGGGTTTTTCTCATTCGAATCGAATCGAAAATAAGAAGAAATGGTTTGGAATTACCCAGAAATTTCAAAGGAAGATTTCATCAAGATATTGAAAGGGTTTGTGGATTTACTCATCCTTGCTTCTGGGTTTCAATCTTCTGGTGTTCCTGCTCATTGGGATGCTGAGAATTGCAAGAAAGCTCTTCAATGGGGTCTCTTCATCGAAAATGTTGGCTTTTACTTACTCTCTTTCACTATAAAAATCACTCCTTTTTTCTTATTGTGGTTCTCCATTGATTTCGTTTTGTTAATTGGTAAATTCGTTTCTTTTAGGTTGTAAGAAGTATAACTAGTTCAGATATGTTTGTGGAATCAGTGAGAGAGCTTGATGAAGCTATCTCCGAGATGAAATCTAACTCAATGTTCCCAAAGGTGTGTTCTTGGTTTTGCTTAATCATAATTGAAACGAAATGTAGATTCTAATTTCTGGAATTAATGTTTGTTTGGTGAAATTTTTAGGGTTTAGAGAATTTATCATCAGATGCTCTTTTAAAGGGAAGAGAATTTGTGTTAGAGCATTTGATGAATAACTCAACATTGAAGGATAAACAACTCCAAGCTATTCTGGTTGCAGCGGTGGAATCAGGTGACGGTATTACGGATATAATTGATGGGAAGCTCTGTAAGCGGCAATGTGTTGTGTCGTGTTTATCTGCACTTGAGAATGGTTTGAAGATACTTTCCAAAAACATAGAGTTGAAAGTGTTGCAAAAGAAGGAAGACAAGGATACAACTTTGTTGGGGTAAGTATGTTTTTGAAGCACGAGATAGCGTATATTGCGATAATCATGTAGTTACTTTGTTAAAGTAACTTGATGTGTTCTTTTTCTTAGCTTGGGACAACAGCCTATTGAGCTTTTAACTTGGAACATCTGGCAATCGAAAGGTCTATCTTATTTTCTTAGTAAGAGAACTTTAAGATTGGTATCAGGAGCCAGCTTGATATTTTCTGCACCAAAAGCTCAGTGGGGAGAAGTGTTAAGAAGGCTGTGCGTTTCAGCTGAGAATGATGATGATATATTCATTGAAAAGATCGTAAGTTGAGCTGATTCTTGAACTAGGTACATTATATCCATTTTGGCCTCGTCTGTTTTGCAAGAAAAGGATGGTCACTTATACTTGAACACTTGTGGTGATATTGTTGAAGAGCAGGAGCTATTGTTACTAGGATGTGTAACAAGTAGATGGACTCATTTAATCGAAAGTATCATGTCGGTATCCTACAAATCTGTAACTGTGTCAGAACAATACGAGGAGCTATGTAAGCTGCTTCTTCAAAGATCTAAAAGTTTAAAACAGAACGAGATTGCGTTGAATTCAAAGGTCAGTTTTCTCAGTTACAAGTTTTATAATGTACTATAACACATTTGCTATACGTTAACTAGGTTTCTGACTTTCTTGGTTTCCTCTTGAATAGGTTGAAGAGATTCTTGAGTATCTAACAGAAATACTTGAGAGTCGTTTTCATCACCTCTGGAAATTGCCTTCTGCCCTTACCGCAGCTGCTATTCCATCATGGTAATTTCAACTGTATGATTCATTATTTTAACTTATAATATAGTTTATAAGTTTTGTTTCTTTGCTTCGGGCGAGAGTTTGATTACAAATAATACCAATAAAAAGCTGATCATGTGCTTTTTGCGATGTTCTCTTGTAGTTCTGGTAGTTGTGAATTCATTGAGTGGCTTGAGTAAATTTAAACCTCCTGAATAAACTCATGTTAGTGCTCTTTATGCATCATGTTCTTTCATTTCTCATATCCCTTACTTATACACAGATGCTACAACAAAGATATCGTATTCTGTTCTTGTGTAAAGTAACATTTTGTTAAACAGGTCACCGCTATTTGCTCTGTATTTTGGCGAAATAGAGAAGCAATTAAAACTAGACCCCTCAACAACAAGGTTAAGTTTCTCTCTAAACTTCACTTTAACAATTGTTCTTGAACCTAAAACAGAAGCTAGAAACTGACATCTATATGCAGATATTGTAGCTGCGATAAAAATCTAAAAGAGCACAAGGACTGTAAGTTACAGAAACCACGTGTTTCTATCGCCTTTTACTTACTTCTCCAGATCATTTTCTTAACATCTATGTTTTGAGATATTTTGTTTGCAATGACCTTGATAGCATTGTCTTTATACGTATAGGTGAGCTCGTGGAAAGAGTTTGGTGTTTGTACGTGTTCCATATCTAGACAAACCAATGGTCATTGATCAATATAAGAAGATCAGTTTCTTCAAGGTAAGTTCACATTGATGCACATGTTTTGTCAGTTTATGTTATGAAAACGCTGTTTTTTCTTGCGTTTGCGATTATACGAAAAAATGTTCAATAAATGGTATGATGGATAATTAACAGAAAGATCCAGAAATGAATTTGTTTTCTTGTTCTAGATATTTCTTTTGGTTTTTTTGGTTGTTTAAAATTGAATTCTCTTTTGTTAAATTGTTATCAATCGTTCTCTTTGACTCATGTTTCTTTACTTTTACGTCAGGCAACAATAAAGCAATTACGCGTAGGGTCTGTTTTTAGGTGTTTTTTTTTGGTATATTCTTGTATCAATCTTTATCCTAAAAATGTTGTCGTTTTTGTTATGGACGGTGTAGACTAACCGGTTGAAATTATAAAGAAAAAACACACACTCAAATCTCACTTTTTAAACCGAATATTTCCAATAGTTTCAGACAAAAAAAAAAAAAAAAACTGATAATGAGTTTATATCAGATTATGCTTTTTGATAAAGGTGTTTCAAATGTGGAATTATTGAACCGTTGAAGTTTTGTTTTGCGCCGTTGGTATTTGGTAATATAATAAAAGTTGTCTTTCAGTCTCCACCCAAAACTGGGACGTATTATGACCCATAAATTAGGTTTGTGATGTGGAGCTGACACTAACCAAACTTTAAAGTTTAAAACATATCTATAAACTTTATGCATTAAATATAAATTTTAAACACAATATAACACCACGAAACGCTAATAGCATTTACATTGATAGAGACTCATATGAATTTCTCAAACTTTTTAAAATAATGTTTAAGTAAAATTATTAAAATAACCAATAGAAAAATGATACATAAAATTTTTTTATCAATTCTTTTTTATTATTATTAAAACATTATTTTTAAAATTTAGCGAGACTCACATGAATTTCTACCACTGCATATGTTCTAAGATTTGTAATTTATTGGTTTTTGTATCAATATTACTGACATGCTATAATCTATATTTAAATATGGTAATATGCATGTGTGTACTTCTTGTGACTTCTTGCATAGACGAAAAAAAATCTACACATAAAAATTAAAATTTTAAATTTAGTATCTTTATAAAATTAGTTGTACTAGAAATACTAAACCCCAATAAAGAAAATAAAAGGTGCATCAAATCTATTTTATGTAGTGACTAGTGCGTGAACAAGTGTGAATTTAACTATATTTTCTTTTGTATCTACCATTTTATAATATATTGATGTTCTATCTAGTAACTTATTGTTGTTGTAAGCTTGAAATAGCTCGAGGCACAAGTCAAGTATATTTAAGAGAAATCTAAATATACATATTTAAGTTTTAAGGAGTTATCTAATATGTGAGTTTTCCTTTTATCTAGGAGTTATCTAGAATAAGGTTTTGGAGTTATGTTTCCCTATATAAGGATGTGCTAAATTGTGGTACAACTTATGAGATTGAGAGCTTAAAGTTTTGAGTTATTTTCTTTGAGCTAATAAGAGAGTTATTCTTATTAATCGTGTGTTCTTTTCTTTTGCAAACTTGATTTGGTATCAGAGCTTAGGAAGTCCAAGATCACCATGAGCGATTCGAAGGAAAAGGATGCCGAGTTCAAATCTAAGGAGAGCGGACCGTCCTCTATTAAGTGTCCGATGCTGAACTCTTCTAACTACACCGTCTGGTCTATGCGGATGAAGATTGCTCTAAAGGTAAACAAGGTATGGGAAACTATAGAAGATGGAGTTAAGAACGAAGACAAGAACAACATGGCAATTGCGTTATTGTTTCAATCCATACCAGAAGCGTTAATCCTCCAAGTTGGAGACCTTGACACATCAAAAGCAGTTTGGGATGCAATAAAGGCGAGGCATGTTGGAGCTGAGAGAGTAAAGGAGGCTAGACTACAAACCCTAATGGCGGATTTTGATCGAATTAAGATGAAAGACACTGATACAATTGATGCCTTTGTGGGAAACCTCTCAGAAATTTTGTCCAAAGCAGCATCTCTTGGAGAAACTATTGAAGAATCGAAGCTCGTCAAGAAATTTCTGAAAAGTTTGCCACGGAAAAAATACATTCACATTGTTGCAGCTCTAGAACAAGTTCTTGACCTGAATACAACAAGTTTTGAAGATATTGTTGGGAGACTAAAGGCATATGAAGAAAGAATTGGTGAAGAAGAAGAAGAGCAACAGGAAGATCAGAGCAAGTTGATGTACGCTAACACGGACGCGCAAACTTCCTATCAAGGAAGTTATGGTGGTAGTAGAGGAAGAGGCCGAGGTGGTCGTTTTACTTGGAGAGGAAGAGGCCGCGGACGTTTCGGGAGTTCCCAAAACGGTTCGTACAAACAAGGACGTGACAAAGAAAGAGATTCTATGGTAACATGTTATCGATGCGACAAGTTAGGTCATTATGCATCGGATTGTCCCGATAGGTTGCTTAAGCTTCAAGAAACTATTGAGAAGAAGACGGAAGAAACACAAGAAGCCGATGATTTGATGATGCATGAGGTGGTGTATCTCAACGAGAAGAATGTGAAACCAAACAGCTTTGAAACTACTTTAGACACAACAAACGTCTGGTATCTTGATAATGGTGCAAGCAATCATATGAGTGGAAATCGTTTTTTCTTCTTCGATCTTGATGAGACAATTACGGGAAAGGTAAGGTTTGGAGATGATTCTCGTATTGACATAAAAGGCAAAGGGTCAATTCGTTTTGTGTTTCAAGATGGTGAAAGGAAGGGTTCAAAGGCTTTACACAACGTATATTACATACCGGATTTAAAGAGTAACATCATAAGTCTTGGTCAGGCCACAGAAGCAGGATGTGAAGTACGAATGAAGGAAGACTTATTGTTTCTTTTCGATCGTTTTGGTCAACTGATGGTGAGGACGACAAGGTCTAAAAACCGATTGTACAAGGTCATACTAGAAGTTGAGAACATCAAGTGTTTGAAGCTAACGACATCAACCGAGTCAACTAAGTGGCATGCACGTTTAGGTCACGTTAATTTGGAAACAATGAAAATGATGATCAAAAAGGAGTTAGTAATTGGTATACCAAGCATCGCAGTTGAGAAAGAAACGTGTGTATCATGCCTACTTGGAAAACAGACAAGGCAGCCCTTCCCACAAGCAACTTTGTACCGAGCCACACAAACTCTCGAGCTAATTCATGGAGATCTTTGTGGACCGATCACACCTTCCACACCAGCTCACAAGAGGTACGTATTTGTGCTCATTGATGATTACTCACGTTACATGTGGACAATTCTGTTGAAGGAGAAGAGTGAAGCACTTGACAAGTTCAAGAAATTCAAGTCACTTGTTGAACAAGAAACGAAAGTTATGATCAAGACATTCCGAACAGATAGAGGTGGAGAGTTTGTATCTCATGAGTTTCAAGCTTACTGCGATGAATATGGTATCAAGAGACACCTAACTGCACCTTATTCTCCTCAGCAAAACGGAGTGGTCGAAAGACGTAATCGAACGCTCTTGGAGATGACTAGGAGTATTTTAAAGCACATGAGTATGCCAAATTATCTATGGGGTGAGGCTGTGAGACATGCTACCTATTTGATAAATAGGATTGCTACAAGATCTTTGACTGAAACAACACCATATGAAATGTTTAAAGGGGAGAAACCAAATCTTTGTCATCTTAGAGTATTTGGATGCATTGGTTATGCAAGAACAGAGGCTGCTGGAAGAAAGAAACTCGATGACAGATCAAGAATTTTGGTGCACCTAGGAACCGAGCCTGGTTCGAAAGCTTACCGTCTTCTTGATCCTACTACCAAGAAGATAATTGTAAGCCGAGATGTGATATTTGATGAAAGTAGAAGTTGGAGCTGGAACAATTCAGAAAGAGAGTCTCATAAAAACCCTGGAACGTTTGTGATTGATATAGGAGAGTTCGGAAACAAAGGCATAAGGGGAAACGAAACCAAAATGGAACTAGAAGAAAACACACACGTCACTCGAGCTTTGAATGAGGACGTTGGAAATGAAGAAGCTACGGTGGAAGATGAAAACAATAGCATCGGAGATGAGATCAATGAGAACGATAGTGGTGATGAGCTGCACGAGTCATCGCCGCAATTAAGAAGATCAACGAGACCAAAAACGAAGCCAGCCTATTTGAACGACTACATTCTTCTCGCAGAAACAGAGTGTGAGCAACTGTTGTCCATAATAAATGAGAAGCCATGGAATTTTCAAGAAGCAAGAGAGTTCAACGTTTGGATAGAGGCGTGCGAGGAAGAACTCTCATCGATAGAGAAGAATAGAAGCTGGAACCTTGTTGAGCTTCCCGTTGGAGTCAAGCCAATCGGTTTGAAATGGGTGTTCAAAATCAAACGAAATTCTGATGGAAGCATCAACAAGTACAAAGCACGGTTGGTGGCAAAAGGATATGTACAAATACATGGCATTGATTATGATGAGGTATTTGCTCCAGTAGCACGCATTGAAACAATTCGGTTTATCATTGCTTTAGCGGCTTCGAACGGTTGGGAAATACATCATCTCGATGTAAAAACAGCGTTCCTCCACGGTGAATTGAAGGAAGAAGTGTATGTCACTCAACCAGAAGGATTTGTAACCTTAGGAAGTGAAAACAAGGTTTACAAGTTGAATAAAGCTCTCTACGGTTTAAAACAAGCTCCTAGAGCATGGAATGACAAGCTGAACAAGATACTCAGAGATTTGAAGTTTCATAGGTGTTCTAAGGAACCGTCGTTGTATCAAAAGGAAGAGAAAAGATCTCTACTTATTGTGGCCGTGTATGTGGACGATTTGCTTGTTACAGGATCATCTTTGAAGTCGATACTTGCGTTTAAAGGAGAAATGGCAACAAAGTTTGAGATGAGTGATCTAGGGAAGCTGACATATTATCTTGGGATTGAAGTGCATCAGCATGAAGGAGGGATTAGTCTGAAGCAAGAAAGATATGCACAAAGAATATTAGTAGAAGCCGGAATGGAAGCTTGCAATCCTACTCATGTACCGATGGAGATGAACTTGCAGATGTCCAAATCTCAGAAGGAGAAAGGTATTGATGAAACGTGGTATAGAAGAAGCATAGGATGTCTTCGATACTTGCTTCATACACGTCCGGATCTTTCTTATTGTGTTGGGGTACTGAGTAGATATATGCACGAGCCAAAAGAATCGCATGGGATAGCCTTGAAACAGGTCATAAGGTATTTGCGAGGTACTTCTTCACTTGGTCTCATGTTTACTCGTAAGAATAAAACGAGCCTGTTTGGTTACAGTGACAGCAGTCACAATCTGGATCAAGATGATGGTAAGAGTACGACCGGTCACATTTTTTATCTTGGTAATAGTCCGATTACCTGGTGTACTCAAAAGCAAGACACGGTGGCTATGTCCTCTTGCGAGGCTGAGTTCATGGCAGCCACCGAAGCAGCGAAACAAGCGATTTGGCTTCAAGACTTGCTTAGTGAAGTTACTGGATCTACTAATGAGAAAGTCACAATTTTGTTGGATAATAAATCGGCGATAGCTCTCACAAGGAATCCAATGTTTCATGGTAGGAGCAAGCATATACATAGAAGGTATCATTTTATTAGAGAGTGTGTCGAGAATGGACAAATAGAAGTGGAACATGTTCCCGGAACTGAGCAAAAGGCAGATATACTAACGAAGGCCCTCGGAAGAATCAAGTTCAGAGAAATGAGAAGTTTCATTGGAGTTCAAGATGTGGGAGAAGAAAACTTCAAGCTTAAGGGGGAGAATGTTGTTGTAAGCTTGAAATAGCTTGAGGCACAAGTCAAGTATATTTAAGAGAAATCTAAATATACATATTTAAGTCTTAAGGAGTTATCTAATATGTAAGTTTTTCTTTTATCTAGGAGTTATCTAGAATAGGGTTTTGGAGTTATGTTTCCCTATATAAGGATGTGCTAAATTGTGGTACAACTTATGAGATTGAGAGCTTAAAGTTTTGAGTTATTTTCTTTGAGCTAATAAGAGAGTTATTCTTATTAATCGTGTGTTCTTTTCTTTTGCAAACTTGACTTATGCCATTTAAAAACCTTTTTTGTTTGTTAAAAGGGTCGTTTAAAACCTTGCTAGACCATGATTTTGCCTATAGATGATTTCGTTTAGCCACTAAAACATAAAGTTAATGTGTAAATATGTCACGCGGTAGTCTATTAAAGTGGTGATAGATGATGAAATAGATTGAATTATTATTATATAATACCATCTTTGGATATATTAGACAAAAGTTTGGATATATAGTGAGTGAATGACGCACTTTGGACTAATGTTTTGACACTTTTGACTATACACTTTTAGTCCACGAATTATGAATCCACACGTTGCAAACCCCATAGCCTCTCCCTTTATCACTTTCTATCAAACTTTAGGTCTTTAAATATTTCTCTCATTCTTTGCTTCTTTGTTACTTCTGCATATTTTCTCACTCTCACAAATCAAACACAGAGATTAAAACTAAACTCTAAAGCTATGAGCAAACAAAGTTTGAAGAGACTTCAGTTTCAGAAATGGGGAAACCGAATCGGGAGCTCAAAGACGGCTTCAGGGACGTTAGGAAACGCAGAGGAAAGAACATTTGTGGCGTTTGCGTTCTCATGCTATGGAAAAACGCGTGTTCTTGTGAAGCAGTTTGTTTGGAGGCTTAAATCGCGTTTGAGGTGGTCGCGGAAGAGTGATCATAATAATATTCAGTGTAGCTATGATCTCCGGAGTTATCATCTGAATTTTGATGATGGTTGGTCTCGCCGACGGTGATGATATTAAATAAACAGACGTTATTATTATTTGTCGGTATAGTGTATATGGAGCTATTTTCTTTTCATATTTTGTATGTAATTAAGTTCTAAATCTGAAAAATGTTTTGGTTACTTTTCGTGTGTTCTTGCGTGCAAAATTGCAAGATCTTGAAATTTCTTTTCATACGCTTTATTTAGTTTGTGATTTCTTTAACCAAAAAAAAAAAAAAAGTTTTTGATCCAAATACAAATACTTGTCAGATATAGACAAACATTAATGGCTGTGAGATTTTCTCTTATTATTATTAGTGAGAATAATCTTATTTGAATCTAATTGATCTTGATTTTGTTGTTTTCTATATGCAACGCTATTTACAGCTATTTTCCATTGACAAACAATGATCTGTTGGTGCCTTTTTTTCGTGTCAAATCTTCAATTACTAAATTAATTTACAGACAGTAAAATGTTGGTGCCTGTTCACTAAGATTAAGCAGTAAAATGATGATGATGTTGACATATTAATCCTTCAACTGACCCTTTAGCAAACCCATATATAAATGACATATTAAATATAATTGATGTGGAAGAAAAAGATATAGGACCACTTGAGATATTCTGAAAATTGAATAATTATTCATAAATTATAACTGTATAAAGTTTTTATTCTCTCCAGATGAAAATGTTGAAATCATTGATGCCATCAACTAAGTTACCACTTCTTTTTTTGGTGCAACCAAATCAGTAACCTAACATCAAGAAATATCCCTCACAAAATTTGATGTATAATCTTTTATTATACGAACCAAGAGGCAGTTGCGGAACTGGAAGCTTTAAGAGGATATTAAAAGATTAAAGAGTTTCCTTTTTAGTAAAATAAAGAAATATGAGAAGAGTTTACATTTTGTTAAGAGAAAAGGAAATAAGACAATTTTCATTTTGTATAATGGAAATTATGCTTGTACGGCCAAAGTTTGGTATGAGTTCTTTATTTATGTGGAAGCTAGAAAAAGGTACAAGTGCAGTTTATCTTGAGAATTATTAAAGAACGTTTAGTTGATCTTGAAAAAGAGGATATTTGGGGTTATCATGTGCTGATTAAGAATAGACACTTGAAATCTACCGTGTCTGGTTTAGCATGCTATGTGAACGAGGTTGTGTGTGAATTCTATGCAAACTTGCCAAGTGGAAAGACCGAGGTATCTTCTAGTGGAGTGTATGTACTTGTTAGAGAACATTTGTATGATTTTTTTCTATGGCAATCAACAAATCTTTGGGATTAATTAATGCCTTTAAAAATAAGTGAAGTCAAGGCTGATGCAGATGTTAATTCAGTTAGTCAATCGAAACTTGCATAAATTTTGTGTGAAAAAGACAAGAAGAGCTGGAAATACCTAAATACCAAATATTTTTCTTCTCGTTTTGCAGCACTTTTGCTTATTGTTGCATGCAAATGGGTTGCTATTTCATAAGAATCGCATCTCAGAAAGGAAAGCTATGTTAAACTACATAAATAAAAGTATAGAAGATGTATATCTTTAAGAAAATATGAAATTCTCTACATTCAATAGTTAGTTTGTACAACGATTGTGCATTTTTATTTGAGACAAGCTAAACTAAATACTTGCGAATAAAAGAAATTTGGTCCACAGGCTACCCAAACATTTTTGACAATATGTTGAATGTGTTTGATTGTATGCACAATAAACCAAATGATCTAATTGTGATTTCATTTTTTTATTATGTAATTGTTAGATACTAGGTGAGTATCCGCACTACGCGCGGGTTACTTTAAATTATATTGAAATATAATTATTATAATATTTGTTGTATTATTTGTAGTGAACGTATATTTGTATTTAGTTTATTTTTAAATATAATTTATACAAAAAAATTTATTCATATATGAAAATTCATATATTCTTCTAATTTTTTGTTTAAATATTTTTTTTCTTCATTTAAACCCACACACCGATTCACTAATGCATTCTATATTTGAAATTATATTTGTTATAGTATTTGTTGTATTAGCTTTGTATTCAAAGTGTTGTGTTACTTTGCATGAATAGTTTTTCTAATTCAATGACTGTATACTGCTATATTTCTTTACCAGTTAAGTACTCCCTCCGTTTCAAAATATAAGTCGTTTTGGGTTAGAGCACGCATATTAAGAAATTACTTTTAATTTTTTTAAATAATACTTAATATATTAAAAAAAAACAATTCAACCAATTAAAAATAAAAATTGCAGATCATTATTGGTCACACGATATTCAATAAAGTAAAAAGTTACATAGAAATATGAAAACGTCTTATATTTTGAAACACAACCAAACTTCTAAAACGACTTATATTATGAAACGGAGGGAGTATTACTCTGTGTAATATTTTTGGATAACTCTTGCCAAAGCTTACTCCACAATTTTTTGGGTTACTTACTTCACACTATAGCAACAACGTCACAAATAATTCCCTTTTACAACGTTACAAATATTGTTTTTGATTATATTTATTATTTATAATTTAATTGAATTAATTATGTGTATTAAAATAAAATAAAAACCAATGTGTGACATATATATATATATATATATATATATATATATGTAAAGAAATATGCAATGTTTATAAGAATTTACACTTATGCCATGTTTCATATCAAATGTAAGAATATTTTTTGTTTTTAAAACTTCTTATTTCAAATGTAAATATATTTTAACATTAATGTGTCACTCGCTCATTGATATAGTCCAATTTATTTATTTTCTATTGTTTATTTTTATCAATATTTTTCTTCTTGCATATTATTTTACACTTTTATTAAAAATTTAAATGTTATGTCTAATCTAACTTTCAAGTACTATTATTCATCACCTTTAAATAAAAAAAGTTTGGCCAACATTTTTAAACGATACTTATAATCAATTGTAATGTACTATTTTAATATTGAATATAATAAATTAATAGCGGAAAAAATGACAAAACCCATAAATGTATTACTATAACATATTCAATGAAATCAACCATGACGAAGATGAACTCAAAAATTTCCTTTGTAACCCACGCAAATTCTCATTGTGCTTCCTCAGAACTTAACTTGACCCAAGTAATTCCCAAAGATCCTCACCCCATGGCACATTTTGCTCATCCATTCCACCTGCCCATACAGACTGGCGCTCTTTTTCATTATCATCTTCCCGACATTGTCTAATAAAATAAAAAGTTTTTTTTTTTGGTTCTTATTTCCAAGTTGTTCTACCTCGTCTTTGTTATAAGGATCAGACATGGGTATAAGTAATAGCTTTGAATCCTGCTTCGATTACCAAACAAACAAAAAAGAGCTATTTTATAATGTTGCTAGATTAAAGCTACGATATAAATAAGAAACAGAGACAATTAAGTAAAAAAAAGAAAAAGAAAATGATTTGGTTGGTTCGAAGGCCTGTAATCATGTGACAGAGTTTTATCTTATTTATTTTTTTAACATTAGTTTAAGAAAGCCCATGACATGGCTCTGTCTTCTCACTGGCTGTCGCCACATATTCTAGATCACAATCCTTCCCTCTTGTATTAAGCCATCCTGTTGAAGGCTAAGCAGTTGGATAGAAAAAGTGGATGCAATGCAACTACACATACTCTTAAGGATGGAGTATCATGGCTCAGACACAATTTTTATGATGTGTTAGCGTTTTCATCGTTTTGCCTGCATATAATAATCCAGAAATATTCAAATGAAACCATATACTTGCAGCAATTAATTATCCAATGAGCAGGACATCGAGACGAATATGGATTCTAAGTCAAAACAATGGTTGGAGTGATAAGATAAACAGTATCGAAGGTCCCAAAATTTAATGGTTGTGTCATAAGATCGGGTGACAACTTGTGGGTCATGACATCAAAATGAGTTCCAGTTACATAAACTTAATAACAAGTCCATACGAAATAAAACATACTGAACAACCAGGAACCACTCAATCTCCGTACTGAACAACAGTTGACAATCAATAAGACTTGTTGTTTTCAGAAACAAAACAAGCAAATACTTGACAAAGCAAAATATTACCCAACAGCCTTCTTGAGGATAGGCTCATCTTCATCAATTATATACTTGTTGATAGACTTGTTCTTTTCATATGTTTTGGACAAGACATTGTTCTTGAAGTTAGGGTTCTGATCAAACAAAAACTCAAGCTTGAACCCCTTTGGTTCTTCAACCCTACTCCACTTGATACCTTTAAGATACTTGAGAGCCCCTTCATCTCGCTCAATAATCTAGAATAATGGAAACAAGAACACAGAGTTAAAGAGAATAGTTTTAAATGAAAAAATAATAAAATAGGAGTGTATCCTAATAACGAACTTCCTCAGCAATAATTTCATTGTTCTTCAATGCAATAAGCCAGAAATTTGGTACTCATTTCTCTGTAGAAAACAGTTTCATATCATTTAAAAACCATGATTTTACCACCATCATCATCATAAGAAACTTATTTAAAAACATGTTTCAATGTAAGAATTGATACACACCTTTAACTGCTTTATCATCTCCTTGTTCTGATTTTACTTCTTGCGCTGCACCTTCAGCTTCAACCACACCGTTTCGCAATTTCATAACAGTGTATGTGATTAGTGAGTTAGAAAAACAGGAAAACCATCACAAATGATACAGAAATAAGTAAAAACAGAACAAACGGTGTTGGCATGTCCTGAGAACGCAAAAAAGTGCATCTTGGTACCAATATCCCATACCTGCAAATAAGCAAACATGGACATTGTAACTCAAGTTAACCTCAAGTATCATAAGAGCAGAAAGATGTGTATGCTATTAACAAAGGGTGTTAATATATTCAATGATATTCTTACGCTGTAGACAGAGTCTCGACCTCCGGTTAGTAAAACGTCCAAAGTTGGGTGAAGAGCTAAGCAATAGACACTACTTAGGTCTCCATGATAAGATCGGATAACATATCAGAGACAAAAATTTCAAGACCATTAGCTATGATAAGCTATGTTGCACGGGGACGTCAAATGGGCCAGCGTTTCCGTCCCGGAAACGTCCCGGGGACGGGGTCGGTGTGGAAGCGTCAATGAAACGTACCGGTAACGTTTCAAGGGCTGGGGGACGGAAGCTGCGATCGGAGACGGCATGTGGGAACATTTCCTAATATTTTCTACGTGTTTTACTTATATAATGTGTAATTAAATTAACTTTTTCCTCAAAATAAAAAAGTAAATAAAGTGATTAAAGAATAAAAAGAAAAAAATTGTTAAGATTAGCGTAACTGGAGTACTTACAATTTCATTCACAGTCTTAGAAGGAACAAGTTGACTCCAAGTCGTGCTAATGATCTTGTTTTCATCCACAACAATTTACGACTTTTATCAAGGAGTTCTGATCAATATGAGGAAGAAAAGACGAAGATGTGGGATGTTGGTGGAGATGGTTTTGATGCTATGGAAGATGTGGGAGTTTTGCAGTTCGCAGACCTTTCACTTGATGATCCAGATTTGGAAAACGAGTTGCTCAAAGATTAGCTTTTTTTTTTTCTGCATTCTATTTAAGATATTATTTGAAAGTGTTTTTATGTTGACATTTATATTGGATTTAGACTATTGAGTTTTTTATATTATTTATCTATGAATACTTATATATATATATATATAATATATATATATATATATATATATATGACGTTTCCCCGTATCTCTAAAATTTAGGATTTGCCGTTTCCCGTCCCCGTATCCGTTCCCGTCCCAGTGCTACTTAGATGATAAGTTTAGATAAGGAAGAGAATAGAGTTGTAACCTTATTCTGGTCAAGGTCCCAGCATTTAACTTGCTTTTCATTACCAGCAGAAAACATATAGGTATGAAGATTACTTAAGGAAAGGCCTGCGACAAAATTGAGTTAAATAAAATACCAAACAAGTGACTTGTTCTGTGAGTGTTAACTCATTGAGAACAATATTACACGCATCATACTGAAGAATTCATCTTGGAGTTGATTTTTGAAATATCATGCAATGTAATTATAACACCACTTGGGGTAAGTATACATCAAAGAAAGCTCATTTACCCAGACCATTTGAAAGGGGGAACCAGCATTGGCATGTATGGCATCACTGCATCTCCCCTGCACGAGGAAAAAAAAAGCAACATTCACACTTCATAAATTAGATGTCTCAGTTATACCTTAATCTTCAAATCCCAAATGTATTCTGTCTTATTTACAGGTGCCACCCAAGTCAAACCCTCTTTAGATACAACATTCAACCAACTGAACATAAATTACTTCATCATTACTTTTGTTGATATTGGGTTACATTTAATCTGTTAACAAACCAAACGTGAATAGGTCACCTACAGTTTTTTTCCAAGCCTTTGCGGACCAAAGGGTCACACTCGATAACACCAAAGCTGAATCATAATAGTCCCAATATGGCTTCTTTTTCACTAACGGTAATCTACAAAAAAAAAAGTTGAATCTTTTAGACTTAGTTTAAGACATCAAAGTTAATAGCATTAAAATTCTTATTTAACTTGTTGCATCTGCTTTAAAGGATTTATTGTAGTTTGTTAGGCCTCAATTTTGAAACAAAACAAAAACCATGAAACTACCGAGACTTCAGTTTCAACATTTATAGCATTGGCAAGCTGATCTTAATGGTGATTTGAGCTTCTTGTTCACAAATTCTAGTTTCAGTATTCATAATTTTACACCATATAGTAGATCAGGTATAGCTCCTTTTTCACCCTTTCCTAAAATATTCTAAGTGGAATTTCCCAAGATTTACCAATTGATTCTAATATTCTATATTATATTGATGCATTTTTGCTTCCTCATCAAGATGTGGAAAATTAAG
Organism: Barbarea vulgaris; assembly: GCA_963667165.1. NCBI lineage: Eukaryota > Viridiplantae > Streptophyta > Magnoliopsida > Brassicales > Brassicaceae > Barbarea > Barbarea vulgaris. The sequence goes on from OY763891.1 coordinate 3,245,608, forward strand.
GGGTAGACAAAAATAAAGGGTACCTAACCACGCTTTTTTGCATCTTCATCAAGGATGCCGTCTGAAACGTTTTTCTTTAGTTTCTGCAAAGGTAACTTAGCATTCAATATTTCCCCCAAAAGAGTGAGTACCAACAAATCAAAGGCGGTGAGAGAGAGAGAGAGGGCTACTCTAACCTTTTCAACATTGAGATTCGTTGGAAAATGCTTATGCTGTGCTTCACGCCATCGCTGAATTTCTTTTGAAGTATTGACCCAAGCAGGTGATCTTCTCTTGGAAAAAACTAACATCAAAAGAATAATATTAGATACTGGTCCCAGTGAACTGACATGAACTTGAACAAAAATGATAACAAAAAATTTAATCCAGATAACAATCCAATCGAATATTATGAAATCACACTACTTTATGAACGTGAATAGCAGGGAACCTAAATGGCTTATGAACCAAAAGACATTCAATGAGCCAAACAACAAGGTGCTTATAATATTGAGACCTGACACTACCTTTTATTCTTCTTAGCTATGTTACCCACATAAGACCCATTGTGCCCATTTGCCATCTTATTATGGTTCCCTGTAAACAAAGTCATAAATGTTTCAGAAAATCTGAGGTAGGGAATACATAAAGATTGGCAATACCAAGGATTATAACACCAAACTACTAACTTGAAATATATAAAAAGTTTGGACTTAGATACTCTTAACTCTTCTTTTCTTAACTAAAAGAATGTATGGACAATTAACATTTCCAAGGGAGAGAGCTTAAAGTATATACTATTTTGATCAAAAGTTCCTGCAGTTTCACGTCAAATATGTGAGATTTCATGGAAAAGGGCTAACCTTTACTAATGATTCTTATTGAAAATCCTCTTTCCATTATTTGCTTGATGCAACTGAGATCGCTGGAATCTACAATAACTCAGACTACATATAAACCAAGATCATAGCAAACAAATAATTAAAAAGCTAACAAGTAGTAGGAACATACCCTTGACCTTGACCTGGGCCTTGGAATTTTTTATGTTTGATAAAATTATTTCGAAAGTCATTCCCTTTAGAACCAGAACCATCGGTACTAACCCCAATTCCTCTAGAGTGCCCCTGTAGAAGCTCAAGTTAATAAAAAGTACAACAAGTACTTATACAAGAAAGCAATGAAATAAGAAGTATCACCTGTGGGCTTGGCCCTGAGAAAACCGGAGGCTGTGATTTGTGATTTTGATGGGAATTTGGAACCGGAGGATAAGAAAGGGGAGTTAAAGGAATTAAGTTGTGACTGACAAGTGAATGCAGAAGGTTCAAGAGGAGGCCAGAAAAGATTGGGCTGAACTAAGAAGATGAAACGGAGTAGGAGAAGCAGGGAGGAAACGCAAGAGTTGTATTTTGCTGATAAGAATGGGAGGACGTTAGAAAGAGGGATTGGAATCGAGAGGAAGAGGCAGACGATTTTTTTAGGTTGCTGGGTTTTTTTTTTCTTTTTTTTTTTTTTTTTTTTTTAAATGGACAGGTGTCGGATACAGAGGTGATGACGTGTCACTCTCCATCCATCTTTCATATACTATATGATTTAAGATATGTTTAACTATGCTCTAGTTGTTGAATGCATCATATACGTTAAGTACGAATAAGATCATCGGTTATAAAGATGATAAATGGATTTGGCTTTGTTTTGTTTTCTTTAACTTTCAATTCTATATTTTCAGAATTATCAATTTTAGTTTGATTAAAAATTTATGAAATATTTACGAACTTGAACGGTATCTATTATCTACTAACATAATTATTTTCAAGTTATTTTTTAAAAAATAATATTTTAGCATCAAAATTGATAAAGCTAATGTAGCTCCACATATAAAATTTTACAAATTTGTCTTTGAAACATAGATTGTGGACCACTTATGTGAAAGAACTCTACATTGCAGACCAAGTGTCTTCTAAGTTGTCTCTTAAGAATTCCTTGCATGTTGTCATTTGATGAAGTATTGTCTACTGTAATAGTAAACACTCTCTTATCGAGGCCCCATTCTTTCAATAAAACCAACACCTTTGTTGTTATAGCAGCACCGGTATGCGGTGGAGGAAAGGCACAAATTGACAAGATTTTGCTCTTCAAATTCCAGCTAGTGTCGATGTATAGTGTGCGATTAAGCACATGTAGCCTTCTATAGTCAAAGCTCTCCACAGATCCGTAGTTAAGCAAAATCTACCCGGAACATCATTCAAAGCATCCCTAAGCTTCACTTTCTCTTTCTCATAGATCTTCAAACAATATGATGCTGCTGTGTTTCTGCTCCAGAATTCTATGTTAGAATTAGCATACGAAAATGCCTCTTTGATCCTTCTATACTCAACAAATGCATAAGGTAAACCATGTTTAATGATTGCCAAGCCAATCATTTCCCTAAACACTATCATGTCTAGCTTCCTATTTTCGCATAAAGGAGTACTTCCGGGAGTTTTTGAACAGACTTTCATATGTCACAACATTGTAGTCGTGCCACTCCTACGAAGATCTAAGCAATAACTATGCTTGCAATACTTGCACCATACATTGCTCCTGCCATATGGATATTATCTCCTACGATCTTAAAATTCTTCCAACATTTTGATCGCTTACGTTTAGTTCATGACTTGTTACCAGTCGTACTCTCGGTCTCATCTTCTACCAGATCATCGATATCCTGATTCTCTTCATCTTCATCTTCCCATCTTTCATCTATATATGAATCACCTATGAGGTTTAAGGTATCATCGTTATCCATCTGCAAAGGTTAAAAAATCTCATCAATTACATTATGTCCAATAGTGTCCGGTCCCTTTTGTCCATGAACAATTTTGGACGTAAACCATTTTGACCCATTCCGTAAATAGACTTATCCATAACCCATTTATAATGAATTGGACATAGTCAGACCATAAACAGCCCGTCCATTTTGACACCTCTAATTGTGGTGGCCTTACTAATTCTTTGCTGTTTATTCTCCTTCTTGAATATGGAAGTGGAAGTAGTCGTTAGTACTTATTACTATGTTTAAAACTTTTTCTATTGGAACTAAAACTCTAATGGATGTGAAAATTCCATACCATTTGGGTGTATATATATATATTTCATTTTAAAAGGCTTGAAAAAGCAAAATCATTCTAAGGGAAGTGTGGTGCGACGACTTATAGTTTTTAATTAAATATATAAATAAGAAATAGAACAAAAAAATATTACAAACCAAACCAAAACAAAATTTATTTCCATTTAGATCTTGTATTTTAAAACCCAAAATCCAAAATATTCAAACCAACTTAAACTGAATACCCGAATACACAAACCTTTGCTTGTCCGTATATAACTCATATATGCACACTTTCTAACTTGGGTAGTGAAAATACTATTAGCCTCTACCAATTCTTTGTAATTTGCAGTTTTTTTAGTTAAACAAAAAACCATGTGAGTCACATGTAGTTGTTAGTGAATATGTAAATATTTCAATATTTTGGTCTTTTTACATTATATCTTTTTTTTGGAAAGATCATATTTGAACTTTTTATCCAGACTTATCAACGTTCTGTGAGTTTTGGAAAAACAAATATGAAAGTAATTGTAGAATTAACTCACATTAATATCAAACATAAGGTACTCTGTTATAAACTATATCACATTATGCTGTATATGTATCTTCTTCACTTACAATCTTTTCTTTCTTTTTTTGGATTCACCAGCTCACCTTGCTTCCATCACCGTGATGGTAACTCTATTTGCCGATACATTTTCCAGCTCTGGTGGCTCATCCTCCATCTCCGGATGACTTCTCCGAGGACCATCATAGAAAGCAGGCTCTTTAGGTAAAGAAAGAGCATTATTGCCATCGCCATATATCATCGACACAACGTCTAACATACTTGGTCTATCCTCTGCATTTTCTTGTACACATAAAAGAGCAACTTGAACACATCTCAACACTTGAGGGTTCTCAAGCGCAGAATCTCCCAAAGATGGATCTATAACCTCGTGAATTCGACTTTCTTTAAACAGCTTCCACACCTGAAAACAGAGTTTCAAAGAACCAAAGACTAAGCACGCAAGTTGAGAATGTAAACAAAGTGAAAGAAGAAGAAGAAGAAGTTTTAGCTTTTTTTACATGAACAATGAGATTCAAAGGTCCTTCTGATTCATAGTTGAAGCTATTGTTCTTCCTTCCACAAATGATTTCAAGCATCAGAACTCCAAAGCTGAAAACATCTGATTTCGCCGAGAATAGTCCTCTGAAATACTCTGGAGACATATAGCCACTATATAATAATATTAGATATCAAAAACAAGATATTGATTTAAGATTCATGTGAATGATTGTTTCTAGTCACTCTATTAACTTACAATGTACCAGCAACTCTTTTTGTCTTGGCTTTGGATTCTTGAGGTCCAAATATCCGAGCCATCCCAAAATCAGATATTTTAGGACTCATATCCTCGTCCAACAAAATATTGCTAGCTTTAATGTCTCTATGTATCACTTTCAATCTCGAGTACTTGTGAAGGTACAAAAGCCCTTGAATTATCCCTTCCATGATCCTGAACCGCAGCGTCCAATCCATAATGTTTTTCCTTAATGGGTCTACACATAATCAACAATAATTATTCAGTTGCGGTTTCTATAGAGATTCTTAGCTTTTGTTAGAGAAATCTCACCAAAGAGGAAGTAGTCAAGACTCTTGTTGGACATGTATTCATAAATCAACATTTTCTCATCCTTGTCGATGCAACATCCTATCAACTGAACAAGATTTGTGTGCTGAAGTTTTGCAATAAGCAACGCTTCGTTCTTGAACTCCACTAATCCTTGTCCAGATGCTAATGAAAGTCTCTTGATAGCCACTTCTACTCCATCTATTAACCTCCCCTTCAAGAAAGTAACGAACGGAGACATCAAAATATGCTCAAGTTAATATTCAAAATTCTGAAGAATCTGCGGGTACCTTATATACAGAGCCAAAACCTCCTTCACCGAGCTTGTTTTCATTAGAGAAGTAATCTGTTGCCAAGGCTACACTTTCAAAGCTAAAAATCTGAAGCTCATTATTGTTCTTTCTTAGACTTCTCCTGTGTTGGCGTCTCCTGTCAATTCCCAATTCACGTAGTAACGCTTCTTGGTCTATTGTTGAACCTACCCTCTGTGATAGAAACCTCCTCCGTATGCAACCAATCACTAACATATTAATAGCAAAAATCACATACACAATTCACATTTTCTGACATGTTTATTCAAATGAGCTTCAAGCACGTACTTTGTGGAATGATTTCTCTATGTATAAAGTAGAATAACCCGCGTATAAAGTAGAATACTCCGCGAATCATAACAGTTACTGGATCAAAAAACAAAAAAGTGGTGAAGTTATTGGGGGAAAAATATAACTTAAGAGTGATTATGATACAATTTTTTACCTTTTATTTTAAGTTTCTTCATAACAAGATAGATGATGATCCAAATCACAGGTATCATTAGGACAAGTGATGCCACAACAACTAGCCAAACTGCCGCCTTTTCGTTCTCTTCGTGGTACACATATTCTGTATTCTAGAAAAGTTAGTGTCCAACAGATTTGCTGCATTTATAGACACACAAGCAGTATTAATGTACCTTTTTGACGGATATATACAGTTCTGGTACTATGAGAAGACAAGTTTTTCTTGGTAGGATCAGTATTCCAGATTTCGCAGCCCGTACCATCGACATGAGCTGAAGCATAAGCAAGACAAGAACAGTTTTGGAGACATCGAACGGAGCAGTCATATCTGCTTAATCTTCCACCAGTTTCATTAAGTACAAATCCATTGTCCAAGGAAGGGGGTACCATCTCGGTGAAAGTAGATTTAAAGGGCGAACAGTTAGCGATATCTGCAGATAAGCAACCTACGCTCTTACAAGGCTTGGAACGTTGAGAGTAACAATCAGAACGCTCTTCACTAAAAGGTGAACAAAGGAAACGCATTTGCTCTCCATGAAGCATGTTCATATGCAAAACGCCTTGTTGGTCTATCATTATCCTAGGAAAGATAGTGTTCGCTCTCGGTTCAAACAAAAGATAGTGTTCGCTATGCTCAATGGAGTACATAAAATAGTGTTCGCTCTCGGTTGAAACAAAAGAGAAGACAAAACCATTATGGTTGAACTCCTCAAAGGAAAAGCCACCCTCAAACCAGAGCCCACTTTCCCAAAATATGTTTCCACGCCACAAGATGGTCAATCGGTTTGTAATATTAGCATCCATCCCAAGAACAAAAGATCCAAAAGCAGGTAAAACATCACCTAGATATGATGTCAACTCCCATCTCATCCCGGTCTTGACATTGAAACCAAGTTTCATACCAGGAAGAAGAGTATCTGTTGGATAATCAAAACTCTGCCACAAAATCGACATCATCGATCCATTAGAATCCATCTCTTGAAGCTGAAGATTTCCAGAATCCAACAGCTTAAGAGTTGTGTTTCTTGTGGTTTCCGTAGAGCTTAGGTCAAGTAAGGTTGATGCTCCTCTTAAAATCCTCAATCTTCCAAGAGAGTCAACTGTGAGTCTTCCAGAGCCTTGTGAGAATGGAGTGTTACGGTTAGCAATCCATACAGCTCTGTCTTGGACATCACCATGAAGATAAAGATCGTTATACCAAATTCCAAGATACAAGTTTTTGGAATTATCAAATTTGAAAAACTTGAGTTTGAAGATATTGAAAGCTGAAACGAGCTCTTCACCATCTTCCAAGTATTGTCCCTGTAGTAACGTATCTGATTCACAACATGATTGGCCTAACAAAAGAGATGAAGTGAAAAAAGTGAGTAAGATGAAATTTAGCCACAACATAGTTTCAGGAATTTTGGAACTTGGAAGATCGTAAACTTTGGCAATGGGCACTAATCCACAACTAATAACGTTTTCGTTACGCAAAAATGTAATTTATTGTTTTATGTCCAATAGGCAACAGTCCAAGTCGGAGGTGGGAGACACACTTGATGTTGACTGAGTTTAGTCATGTTGACTGAGTTGACTCTCTTTTTCTTTTTTTTTCGAAAAAAAAAAAAAAAAAAAAAACTCCGCGTTTGGACGGGATTACCTTCCGGCGTAGGTCGGGTATAGTTTCGGCTTTCGAGATCGGCAGAGAAGGCGTAGGTCGGGTATAGTTTCGGCTTTCGAGATCGGCAGATCGGGAGAGTTTGGAGACGGTGTAGCTTGGCTGTATACGCCTCCGTTTGTTTCGTCCATCCTATCTTACTTCTCTCTGCCAGATCCACTTCGCTTGCCGGCATGTTTGCTTCGATTCGTGTTTTACCGGCGATGCTGTAGATTTTATTTTGAGCCGTTTTTGGGGAAGAATTTGAAGTTGAAGTTTAAGAAGAACTAGGTGATACCCGCGTGTGGACGCAGATACATTTTATTATATATTTTTAAATTATAATTAATATAATAATTTAAATAACATGTATATTATTTTGATTATAAGTTTTATAGTTTTTTTTGTTGTATTTTAATATGTTGTTTAAAAAAAATTCAAATAACTTAAGTTTAAAAAAAAATTGAAAATTTTTTAGAAAAAATATCCTAACATATTTGTCCTGAAAATAGAAATGAACTGTAATATTTTTTTAAATGATATCTTCGTTATAGTGTTTTTTAATTATTATAGATATGATACATGTCTGATTTTGTTTCTTTGGAAGATATGATCCTTGTGAATTAATCGATTTATCCTCTAACATCATTATAAAAATATAACAATTCACAAACGGCTTAACACATAATATAATGAATATCTAAATTTTTGTTATTTTATTGTAAAAATATCATAATTCACAATGCCTTTAGAAAATGACACCAACCATGAAAATAATAATTTTTTTTTCAAAACTCTAATAACCCAGTCTACATATGCTTTCTCATTCCCATGTCCATCTTGTCGAAAAAATATATTATAATATCATTAATAGATGAGAACCGATAGTAGATTAGAATATTTAGAAAAAGGTACATATGTTTTTATTAACCGATAATTATAAAACACATAAATTTAGAATGGTAGAATATATATATTATTTAAAAAAAATTCTTTTTACTTTAACTCTTGAAATACTTAACAAATTAAATTTTAAAAATTTTTAAATAATAAATAAATGATTAAATGGGTCATAGAAAAGAGTGATAATGTATTAATTTCTTATAAAACATAAATTATTAAAAAAAACAAAAATTATGATGATGTGTTATGGAGAAAGATGCTGAGATGTCAATCTCTTGTGAGACTAACTTAGTCTTTATATAATAGATGGTCATCGGAGCTCTGAAATTGGCAAGTGTTATCCTCGGATTAAAAGTGAAGCTTGATAAAATCGGCGATTCAAATGGTTTGGGCTTTTCGTTTTGATAGTCCATGTTTTTTAATGGGTTTATCTTTTGTTAGCTTAATGCGTCTCTTCCCTTTAAAAACCTCGATATTGTTTGGGCCAGTAGAAAACGTAAATGGGCCTGCTTTCATATAGACATGAAACGCATCGTTTTGAGTCTTTCGTCTCTCTTCTCTAACAGACGAAGAACAAAAAACTGAGCCATGGCTACTTGTTTCGCGCCACAATTAAGCTTCCCGTCCTTCACGCCACGTCGCATCAGCCCTAGAATGTCGCTCCAATCACCAAAGCCAAGCACTAGCACCACCAGCATCTTCAAATCCGCCACAAAGCTACTTTGGGGCCCATCACTTCCTCCAGGTCTACTTATCTCCACCGCTCGAACAGCTTGGACCACTGTATGGCAGCTCATGATGACCCAACTCGCTCCATCCGATTCATCTGGGTCATACACCCGACCCACTTCAAAATTTCGTCTTGACCCGACTCAATTCACTTCCGCTGTTTCCTCGGAGCTCCATCTCTACGTCGGTCTTCCTTGTCCCTGGGCTCATCGAACCCTAATTGTACGCGCTCTCAAGGGTTTAAACGACGCCGTTCCGGTTTCAATCGCATCGCCGGGTCAAGATGGATCATGGGAATTCAAGGATAACAATATCCCAATCAGGGATAAGGATAAACTTATCCCGAGTTTGGATAACGCAAACCGGTGCCGGAATTTGAAAGAAGTGTATAAATTGAGAAGCGGAGGTTACGATGGGAGATGTACAGTTCCAATGCTGTGGGATTCAAGGAAGAAAGATGTTGTTTGTAACGAAAGCTATGAGATCATTGAGTTCTTCAATTCCGGTTTAAACGAATTGGCACAAAACCCTAATTTGGATCTCTCACCACCAGAATTAAAAGGAAAGATCCAAGATTGGAATCAGATTGTGTATCCTAAAGTTAACAATGGCGTTTACAGGTAATTTGAAAAGCATCAAAAGCTTTAGAATTGTTCACATTTGCTCATAGCTTGTGTTCTTGATGTTGTTGCTAAAGTTGATGGCTTTGTTATGTGATGATTATTTGCTTGCATTGATGGTTTTTTGAAAGGTGTGGATTTGCGCAGAGCCAAGAAGCTTATGATGGAGCAGTGAATGAAGTTTTCAGTACCTTAGATGAGATTGAGGATCATTTAGGTAGTAATAGATACTTGTGTGGAGAAAGGTTAACACTGGCTGATGTATGTTTGTTCACGACTCTGTTTCGTTTTGATCCTGTTTACAACATTCTATTCAAATGCACTAAGAAGAAGCTAGTCGAGTACCCGAATCTCTATGGCTATTTGCGCGACATTTACCAGGTTCCTTTTTTCTTGACTTGCTTCTCTCTAATGCCCCACATTCTGCATTTGGAAGTGCGTTTCAGATTGTGTTTGTTGTCGTTGTTAAAACAGATTCCTGGTGTTGCGGCTACTTGTGATATTCCGGCTATAATGGACGGGTACTACAAAACGCTGTTTCCGCTAAACGCAAGTGGAATTCAACCAGCCATTTCATCATCTGGCGATCAAGATGCTCTCTTAAGACCTCATCACAGAGACTTGGTTGGTAAAGCCGTTGAAGCACAGCCTGCGTTTTAAGCGGAGTAAACTGTACATAACTTGAATGATAGGATGATGCAGTAGCACTCAAATTATCATAATGTAATAAGTTCTGATCTTTGTACAATCCTTCCCTATACATACAGAGAAGCCTGCCACAAGTACTCTCTTTTAAGTTGAGATCACTTTCGAAACTTCACTTCTATACTATGATGTATATATAAATGGAGACTTTGTGTCAACAAACTTAGGTAACTAAACCAGGGCCTCGTGGTCCAGGGGTAAAGGGCTTGCAGCTGTAAGTCCCGCCTCGGGGGATTGAGTCCTGGCCACTGCGGAATTCACATGTGGGCTGCAGCACTCTAGGAGGCACACGTGGAGAGCCGTTTGGCCACCCACGCGCATAATCGGGTCCACCGTAGTTTAAGTACGAAAGTGGGGGACCCACCGATAGTTTAAGTACGAAAGTGGAGGCCACCAGTAGTTTAAGTACGAAAGTGGAGACCCGGACACCTGGGTTATCAAAAAAAAAAAAAAAAAAAAAAAAAAAAAAAAAAAAAAAAACTTAGGTAACTAAGTTTTTTTGTTTTTTTAAAGATGTTTTCTTTTTGTCATCAGTAACTAAACTTAGGTAACTAAGTTTTTAGAGGCTAGGAAAATTCAAGAATACCTACTATTAGAAAAATAAGTTTAAAGTGGAAGTGGATGGCACTCAGGTCCGGCCTGTGACACAGGCAGGCTAAACCTACGCTTAGGGCCACTAAATTCTGGGTTTTTTTAGGGGTCACATATTTATAATATTTATGTGTGTTTGGTTAAGTCCATAAAATTTTTAAAAATAATAGTAATATGTACAGTTTTATATAAGAGGCCACATATTTCAATTTTTTCTTTTTTTCTCATGGTTCCTAAGTGAGAGAGACATGCTCTTTTTTTAATCCTTTTTGTTATTTGTTTTTGATATTAATTAAGCTCTAAACTTAAAAAAAAATAAAAAAATAAACACAAATAGATTTATCAGAAAATTCATTCATTAAAAACCCTAATGATCGTGGAATTCTAAACTCCTCTGTTAGCTCACGTTTGCAATTCTCCAAATTTTCATTGGATTTGCTTCTGACTTCATCGATTTAGGTTTATTATCAATCGAAAGAGTTATGGTTGAAGAAATAGACTATGAGGTTCTGATGAACGATTTTGCTGAAAAAAATGTGAGGAGTGTTATATTTATAGTAGGGTTTTTTCTGATTTTAAGTTTATTTTACAGATTTGATTTACTTTAATATATAATATGCTGGTTTTTTTTTTAATATATGAATTTTTTAAAAGGGGCCACATTTTTTGTCTTGTTTCGGACCATCATTTTTGTTGGACCGACCCTGATGGCTGATGGCACTTTGAAGAAAATAACATGTTATGTGGAAACGTAAAAATGAATAGCATAGTTTCAAAAAACATAGTGTTATCTTTTTCTGGATATCAAAATATCTTCGAGTGGGTAAATATATTAATTATTTTTTTCCTTCATATTTTATGTTATTTTCCTATGTTATACTATTTTATCTTTTAGAATGTAATTTTTTTTTATATATGATACATGATATGTTTAAATGATTCATAGTACTTTTAAAAAAAAATCGACCACAAAAATAAGATAAATGCGCTATAGATCGCAAAGAGAAAGTCTTGCAATGTAAAACGGTGAGAAGAGAATGTGATTTGGTATTGGTAGTGGTAGTGAAGCCCTCGGCATTAAAGATAACGGGTAGGGTAATCACGGGTAAAGATACGGTAAAGGTTACAAGGGTATAAAAATTATTACCCGAAGCATATCTTTAAATAAAAAGGGTCGGGTAATGCGGGTAACGGGTTTGTTAAAGGTAATAAGGGTAGTAAATTTCATTACCCAAACATGTAATTTGTATGACTGAAAACTGGTGGTGGTGATGAGGAAGAAGGTAGTTGTGGAGATTATCTTCAAAACATTCCGGCCATAGGATGATGGAATTCCAATTGAAGTTAAGACAAAAAGGGGGAAAGAGAAGGAAAGAGAAAACAAAACTTATAATTGTAAGTTATCTACCCTCTTATTTCTTAATTCTTTTTGGTTTCATAGCTAGTTTATTATGCATATTCTCTAAACAAAACCCACAGCCATTAGAACCTGAATTAAGAAGATATAAACATGGAATTTTGATATCACAAGTCAATTCAGTTTCTAAGGATTAAAAGTATCATCCTTTAATATCTACCGACTGTACTTGTATCCTTTGTCGGATTTGACAAAAAAGAGTCAGTGGAAAATTCTGCCAATACATTCACAAAAAAGGATTTGGTCCACCACATATCTTCAAAAACTACCAATGTTAAAGCTCTCAAGCTCTCTTCTTCATACTCTTCTTGCCTTCTGCACCATCAGAAAATTGCATTGTTAGTTTCAACAAAAATCAAGGGCTCATGTACAAATTAGAAATCTTGTGATGATTACTCACTGGTTATCTTCTTAATGTTCCTACAGAACTCGCTACCGCATTGACAATGGAAGGGAGATGTGGGAAACACATCATCGTTGAACTCTACTCCATAATCCTGCAGGTTAAAGTATAAAACTTCTCAGACAGAACCACAAAAAAATGCCAGGACATGAACCTGAACTAGTCAAAGTTTCCAATAGAAACAAATCTGCTAAGAGCAAGTGGAGAAGCTTCTAACACACCCAGGTAAGTTCCTCCATAGCATCGATCTCTCTTGTTGTGAAGAACGCAAGCTGAAAAAAACATACAAATTAGCTAAATCGCTCTATTGTTTCCACATAACAGATGAGACTTCTATAAGCAAAGTAGAAAATAGAAATGAAACACAGAAACTGTTTCATACATGATAGTAGTGTAGGTCAGTAGTCTCCACATGAACTGGGATCTCAATCAAATTTGAATCTAAGCATCTGCACATATAGACGAAATGAAATGAGAGAAAAACCAATTATAAGTTCACCAAATCAGTTTCTAAAGCTACGCTAGTCGTTTGCAAATATATATTGGTTAAAAAAAACTCATTTTCAGAGATTGTATTCGTAAAAGCCCTTTTACCTGTGATTGATGAACCTGGAAACATTTCCATATTGTGTTCCATCAAGACAAAGAGCCTTGTTATCCCCGGAAATTTCTTCAGAACCCCAGTGTGCATCCAATATTACTGGAGACGTAAGTTTCTCAGAGCTGCGTTGGAACAGCTCTGGAATAGTCAATATCTCTCCAGCAAACTCACAGACAAATGTTCCTTTAGGCAGCTTTTCTAGAGTCCTGAGTCCCCAACCTCTCCCATTGGGAGTGTAAAACACCTGTATCAAAAAACGGAAAGGACATAGTATGTCCACATTTCATCGATACGCATAATCGAAATTCAGGCATCAGAAACTCTAAACTGGTTCAGTCCAAGTCAAAACCGAGATGGGTTTAGATAATAACACAGTGGACCATTTGGCAAAAGCCAAAATGGTAAGATGAATGTGTTTACCTGAAGCTTTTTGTGAATGCCCTGTTGGACAACTCGGTTGCCACATTTCTTGACGCAGCCACACTTACTCCAACATTCTTTAATCACATTCCTCTTTAGATGCCCCTTGCACGGTTCAAGAATTGCTTCTTTTTTGGCAGTCTCTAAAGGACATTCTTTGCAATACTGCAGCACATGTTTCCGCGGATCACGGGACTCAGAAATACACAGTTCCAGAAAATCATTCTGTAGGAGGCCATCTACTGTGTATGCAAAGCCATTAAGTCCAGTCGCACAACTGCATGACATTGACGGAGCCAAGCAATCTCCACAGCAATTGGAGCAGCACTGGTCATCTCTGATATTCCCAAGAGAAAACTTCACTGCAGCATTCAGATATATAAGACTTTGGGCTATGTACCGAAAAACTGGAGGAACCTTGTCATTGACCTCATTCACCCAAGGAATCTCAACCAATTCTTTCCCTAGTGTGATGTCACCAACGCTGCTTATCAATCTCCACTCATCCGCAGAAATTTGGCATTCAGGAACAACTACCAAACCCATGGAATCACCAACTGGGCCGTTCTCAACATCACGCATATGATCATTACTGCCCATAGAAGTAAAAGCCATCCTTGCTGCAGATTTCTTCAATTCATCAATGTTCGTCGTGATAAATGGCAAGTCTTTTGGCAACTGGTTGGCTGAATCTTTTGCCTTTGTTGCCAGGTCCAGGTAGCAGTTACACATGTCGTTCAAAAAACCAAGTGGAGTAAAGTTGGGGTCCAGTATTTTGTACGAACGGAGACACTTTTCCTCCATTGCTCTCCGTAGTTCCTCCATAGAAGGTAAAGGTACATTCAATCCTCCAGTTGCAGGAGCAAAACTAAGATTAATCTTCACCTCACCCAAAGCAGAAGAAGCTAATTCAAGTGCTGGAGATTCGTCTAAGCTTGCAGCCAGCTTGTGCTCACTAAAACTCCCAATAGCTGTAGGAGTAACGTCATTGGTAGTACCATCAACCATACCTGCTGTTTCCCCAGCCCGCGTTTCCACATTTCCATTTGTTCCCTCCCTCTCAGGCATGGGGACTGAGGAGTTCCCTCTATCTAATGAATCTAGAGAAAGACAACAAGAGAAAACATACAAGACACATATCAGTTTTGAAGTAAGTAGCTTTAACACTTCATAACAACAAAACAAGCAATGCAAAGAAGATTTAGTTACTCCCTACTTATGAAAAAGTACCTGGATGAACAGAACTGAAAGGCATATCTGCAAAGGGCTCAGCTTTTGGTATAATGAGCGCACCAGCATCAGGGTCATTTTCAGTTGCCATAGGATGAAATGGCAACATAATTGGGGCAGTTGTAATGTCCATTGAAGTGGGACTTTCCGAGCTAGGGCTGGTCAAAGCAGAGCTTCCTTCCCCTCTGCGGCGCACCCTCTTTAGAGGGCGTTCAAGCTCAGCTATGGCATCTTCATATTCCTCGATAGACTGATATAATACACAACAGAAACACTGAATAAATGCAAGAACATGAATAAACATAACTTTAGCACAACAAAGATATTCAGATTGCATACTCCAGGTTCAGTAACCCTCTTCTTTCTCATATCCACTTCTGCAGCCTGAAAGATTTTAAACAACAACAAAGGTAAGCATGATAACAAAGCAAAGAGTAAAAATATAATCTTTGAACTAATAAAAGGAAGACTGCAAGGAAAAGAACATACACCACTGCCTTCAGCTTCTTCAGCCTTCTTTTTATTTCCTTCATTGGCCTTCAAAGTTATAACAAAGAAGATGATATTAACTACTGGATCAGGAAGAAAACAAAAACAGTCAAAATCAACGAAACAACAAAGACACACCTGAGTTTCTTGTTCTTCAAAGATAGCATCAGCAAGAACCCTATAGTTATCCTCGGCAATTAACTCCCAATTTTTCTCGTAAACAATGAGGAGTTTCTTCAAGGCTGGCTTAATTAGCGATTCTTCTATCTGAAGACTCTTCATAGCTGCAAATGCTTTCTTGATATGCGGACTTGGTGCCATTGTTTCTGCATTCAACAACAACAAACAAACAAAAAAATTTGATTTCAGTCACCAGCCTCACCAAAACTCAAAACACAAACAAATGAAACGAAATGAAGAACCCAGAAATTGACACAAACCCAGGAATTGAAAGTTGACAAAACCCAGAAATTGAAAGTTCTTAAGGGTTACTCTGAAGAAACCCAAAGGGGTTTTGCGACTTCACTGGTTTTGATTTTATGTAAACGCCACCAAAAAAAAAAAAAAAAACCCTAATAAACAGTTGATTTCACTAACAGAGAATAAGAAGCGTTTTTAAACACTCCTGAGACTCATAAAGGCGGAGAATTTCGCCGGAAATTTTGAAAATTTTACTAAGCTACAGTGAGGAATTGTGACGAGGTTTTTAGGGTTTACCGTAAGCTCGGAAGAAGGGGATGAGTAGACACTCTTGGATGTGAGAAACGGAATGAGAACAGCGTCAACACAATGTTGGAGTCGCCGGCAGAGTACTGCGTCGGCGCGTTGAGTACACGCCACTACAGTGTCAGGTGAAGTTTTCGTTCTTCCTTTCGGTAAAATGTGAATTTGATATTATTTTCATCTACTTCTGCTTAATGGGCTGGGCTTAACTGGGTTCGGTGGACCCTGGATGGGCAAATATGTTCATTAAGAATCCCAAATTCTGGTTTTATAAAACACTCTAAACTAGGTCAGCGATTTTGAGTTAATTGGGTTCGGTTTGGATCAAATTTTTGGGTGTTCGGTTAGTTTGGATAATGAGTTAATATGCCGAAAAACCCCTAATAAGATTTTGGTTTGGTTTGATTTGATGCAGGAACCGGTTGTTGATTTGGTTATCGAATCAAACCAAACCAAAATCTTGTTTGGATTTTTTTGGTATATTAATCCATTATCTAAATTAACCGAATACCTAAAAAATGATCCAAACCGATTTAAATTACTCAAAAGTCGCATACGTAGTTTGAGTGTTCTTCATAAAACCTGAATGGTATGGTATTCTCAACAATTAGTCCATCCATGATCGATCCGACCCAGTTAAACCCAACTCATTAAGCAGAGAAGATAAAATCATATTTCATCAAAATTACATTTTAGCAAACTAACAAACAAAGAAAGAGCAAAACTTTCACATGACATTGTAGTCGCGTGTACTCAACGCGCCGATGTAGTACTCTGCCGTCGACGCCGACATTGTCTTGACACTATCCTCATTCGTTTTCTCACAACCATGACTATCTACCAATCAATCAAAATCTTTGACTCATTCACTGAGCTTGCGTTAAACCCTAACAACCCTCGTCACATTTCGTCACTCTAACTTTGTTAGAGCATGTACATCGTTCAGATATCTTTAGAATCTCTTGACAATAAATAAAAATATTTTTTATATAATTTTATTTATTTTAAAAATATAAACCAATCATTAAATGACAGAGGCCTTCTAAATTTCAAAAACGTCTCTCTGGGGAGAAACGTATCTAACCTCTTCCTTCCTTTTCCGATTTTTTTTTTATTTTTTTAATAAAAGTCTCTAAATTAGAATCTCTCGTTGGGAATGCTCCTAGTTTTCAAATTTTTGGCGAAATTCTACGCCTTTTTGAGTCTCATAGTATTTAGAAATGCTACTTGTACTCTATAAGTGAAATCAACTGTTTATTAGGGAAGTTTTAACATGACACTTGGTTCAAGAACCAATTATATATTCGGTTATCGAATCCAACCGAACATGTTAGAAAAAAAATATATATAGTTTGGCTAATATCGGTTATTGTACAAATGTTTGGTTAATATCATGTATTCGGGTCGGTTAATTTTAATTATTCGGGTAGTTTCAATTATTTTTGATTAAGTTGTTTAGACCCTGTTCAGAGGCAGATAAAATATTCATTATATCTGCTTCGATCCGATATTCGCTTCCAACAGAGATATGCTGATGCCCGTAAAATTTCGGAACAAAGCAAATAATAAAATATAATATTTTTTAAATCGAAGCAAATCACAAATATCATTTTTGAAAAAATTAATATCCTCTTCGATTTGAATATATATATATATACATATATGTAATTATAAATATACATATTAAACTATAAGTTAGTTATGTATAAAGATAAAGATAATAAAATATTTGTGTTAATGTTTTATTTTATTTTTATTTGGATATGTTTGTCTGTAAATTTATGATGCTAATGATCTATAATTTTCTGAACTTATTTTGAAGCATGTAAAAAATTGTATATGTTTTAAAAAATTATATTTTAAATGGATCGAAAGAATAATCTGTAAATATTATATAAAATTATCGAATTAATTACCTAGAACTGAAAACAGAGATGATGAGAGATGCGATTAAACGAGAAAAGTAGTGATTAGAGATGTAACCAGTCATTGCAATGAAAGTCGGAGAAAAAAAAAACTGAGAGACAACACTAGAGGCTGAGAGACAACGCTGGAGGCTGAGAGACATCGATTGAGGCGGAGGAAACTAGGTTACTTTTTCTTCGATGTTAGAAAATGAGAAATGTTATGTTTAGATATTAGGTTAAATATGGAGTTAATTTGTAGAATAGGTCATTTTTTTGAAAGATATTGGGAGAATGGACCAGTTACTATTTATAATTGGAAGAAAAGGACTTCTGTCACTATTCACAATGTTGGGGTTACAAACGTGTCCTCATAGCGTAAGTGTAATTACAAAACCTGCCACTGGAACAAAAAAACACGGCTGGAGTTTAGAAATAGGAGTGTGAGTTTTCTTTCTTTCTCTTTCTTCCTTTTATCATTTTCTAACTTCTATTTCTTTAATTATAATACAAATGAGTTATTAAGAAAAAACAAAAACAAAATTTTATTTTTTAAAATATTTTTGTGAATCTAACAAGATCCATATGCATATAGTTATACAGTAATGACACAAATATGATGTTCTACCATTTTAGGTGTACATCTTTAACGTACACCTCATATATGTATGAGGTGTACGTACATCTCATATATGTATAGGTGTGCTATGAACACTTTTGTACGTATATCTCATCTTCGTATAATATTTAACGTACACCTAGTCAGATGAACGATGCATTAACGTACACCTAATTTAAAATGATGTATATTCAAATTTAAATTAGTGTATATTTCAATTTGAGGTGTACGTACACCATTTATGAGGTGTACGGTAATTTATGAGGTGTACGGTAATACATTTCAATTTGAGGTGTACGGTAATTTATGAGGTGTACGTACACCATTAAAAGCCCAACAAGATTAACAAACAAATAATAAACATAAAAAAATAAAAACAGTCCAAATCATTATATTTTCACGAAATCCACACACAGAAAGGAGAACAATAGAAAAAGGGTGAAATACCCCCGCCCGTCATTTTGGCAGAGGAGAGATGCACTTATTAGAGAGGAAGGGTGTATTAGAGGACATGTGGGGCCAGACTCAAATTACTAATAATAAATAGTAAATGGCCTATTTGGCTAATTACTTTGTAAATATGACCCAGTTTTCCAATTATTTCTTAAATATGTTGGTTTAACATTCGATTATAGTGAACTGAACCAAACCGAAGATATAATCGATCATAAATTTAATTGCTACCAATCTATTTATGTGAGATAACCAAAATTGAACAGATTTTCATGTACCGGTTCGGATTTTAATCCTAGTGCTATCTCAAAATATCAAGGGTTTTTAGTAGTAAAACCCATCAACTAAAGATGAATCGTAAGAAAACCCCTCAATTATATATTTAATAAAAAAAAATTCTTCAACTTTAAATCTGTTAATGTAAATCTCCCTCATCTACAATATCGTTAAAATTAGACGGTACAGTTAAGCTAAAATGCAGTATTTTTGAAAATAACAAATGATAGTTTTTTAGTAATAAAATCCATCAACTATAGATGGATAATAAAAAAACTCCTCAATAATATATTTAATTAAAAAACTCCTCCTTTCTTATCTTGGTTCGTTATATCTTTTTATATAGTGGTTTGTTTATAGGTTGTTATATTTTGGTGTGCATACCTCAAATTTGAGTAAAAGAATTTTCATTTGTAAAAAAAAAAAGGTATAACTAATAAAATTATAATTTTGATGTTAAACTCCCACAGTCCCACTCAATAGCCGTAAAATGAATATGTTCAATTGCATATATTGCATAAAACTATTCGTTCTAGAAAAAAAAAATCACCAAATAGAAAAATTACATACTGCAAATTTGATTTGAGCAAATTCTACAAGACAAACATACTGTATATGGTGAATATGTATACTAGAATTTGGAAGAAAAGTCTTGTTTTTAATCTAACTGAACTGTGTTTGATTCTTTTGAAGATTTCAAATTCGATCCATCAATAGTTGAGAGATTTTTTCTTATAGTTGAAATGGTTAAATTTATCCCATTAGTACATAAAAACAGATTTATTGTCAATATCTATTATGTTATGAATCTATGCAAGTCTATGAGTAACTCCACAACTATATGAATCTATGCAAACTCAATAGGATCATAGTCTTTTTCTGTAACAAAAATAAAATCGAAACAATAATTTAATTTTACACAATGTCTAAGATTATACTATTTCTCTTCTCATTTCAATACATAATAGTGCCTTCAACAAAAAAAAAAAAAAAACACATCGTGGTACCACAATAATCATCCACAAATAAGTTTTTCTTCATGATATTTAATGTTCTGTAACAAACTCAAAATCATGACAATAAAGTCAGATTCAATGGCCCTTAAAGAAAATTGACTAAAATTTCAAAAAAAGCTAACAGTAATCATTTTTTTTATATATACACTGTAATACATAATCAAATCCCAAACAAATCTTTACTATAAAATAAAACTTGTCGTCTGAAAGTTTCTTTCTTTTATCTTAACATTGAAGCAAGATCCAGAGAAAAGTATACTCTTTTTATTTTCGTTTCATACCCACAAAACCAGTTCTTCTTTCTCAAATCCCATTAGATTTTTTTTGTCTTTAAACCCTCAAACGACAAAAAATTAAAACAAACAAAAAACGGCAAATCTTTTTTTATCGACATAAAAAGACAACACAAACTTTATGCGTAAACTACTTAAATTCTTGAATAGCAAACAAAAACAAAAACAAAAAACTAAATTTCGAAATATTTCTCTCTTTCTCTCAAGTATGAAACTAATCTATCAATTCTTCATCTTCTTGTTCTTTTTACTTTCCTCTGTAATCTCCGGTGATGATTATAAAAATCTAATCTTTAAAGGTTGTGCAAATCAAAGATCTCCAGACCCAACTGGGGTTTTCTCACAGAACCTCAAAAACTTATTCACTTCTTTAGTTTCTCAATCAGCAAAAAGCTCTTTCGCCGCCACAACCTCCGGAACTGATAACAACACCGCCGTAAACGGCGTTTTTCAGTGCCGTGGCGATCTCCAAGCCGTTGAGTGCTCTGATTGCGTCAACAAAATCCCTAAACTCGTTTATAAGCTCTGCGGCGGCGATGAAGACGGTAACAATGTGATGGCGGCGCGTGTACAGCTCGCCGGATGTTATATCCGGTACGAAGTCTCAGGATTCCGGCAGACTTCAGGTACTGAGATGTTGTACCGTGTTTGCGGGAAAAAACACTCAAGCGATGCTGAGTTCGCCGGGAAGAGGGATACTGCTTTTGGTATGGCGGAGAACGGTGTTAAAACCGGAGGCGGAAGTGGTGGAGGCGGCGGAGGGGGATTTTACGCGGGGGAGTATGAGTCGGTGTATGTGTTGGGACAGTGTGAGGGTAGTTTGGGAAATTCAGATTGTGGAGAATGTGTTAAAGATGGATTTGATAAAGCAAAGAGTGAGTGTGGGGATTCGAACTCTGGTCAGGTTTATCTTAATAAGTGCTTCGTTAGCTTCAGCTATTACTCTCATGGAGTTCCTAACATTTCTCCACTTTCAGGTAAACCAAAAAAAAAAAAAAAATCATTTTATAATATTGTCATAAATATATAATATATTGGTTTTAGAGTGTTAGATTTAGGATTAAAATTCTAATAATTCGGTGATAGTCATAGACACATGAATCTCGTAGAAGAATGTTTATATATTTATATATTTTGTAGTTTCGTTGTCAGCCAGATTAAACAAAAAAAAGGAGAACTAGCTAGTGGAAGCAATTAAAAAAATAAAAAATAAATAACAAGTGGGGAAATATTTAGAATGTTGAGACATAATTTAGGTTACATGTGGACTAAATTTATAGTATAATGAAACGGCCATTAATGATGGGTGTTTTTGTGTGTGTAGATGGAGAGAAGAGACAACACACACAAAGGACCATAGCTTTGGCGGTGGGTGGAGTTGCAGTTTTAGGGTTTGTGATTGTTTGTTTGTTGGTTTTGAGATCTGCTATGAAGAAGAAGAGTAAATATGATGCTTATTGATTTTTACTTACCAATTCTCATTTACCCAACCCAACAAAAAAAAAAAAAAACAGTTTTGAGAAGGTAATGAATAGTATGCTGTGTCCAATTGTATATTCATCTATGATTTTAATTTAAATTATGAAAGAGATTCCTCATCTTAAGGATTAGTATTTGTTTTTCTATTTCTAATGATGTTAATCAGATTATAAAGCATACCCACGATTGAAAAAGTAAAATTTAACATCAAAACAGAAAAATTGATATACATATAAAAAGAGAAGTACTCAACAAGAAAGTTAAAGGAGTTTTTTAAGTGAAGCAATACAAGTGTGTGTATGTGTGAATGTGACTTGTTAATTTCTCGAAAAATCCAATTTCGGTAGTTTTCGTTGAGAAAGACTCTAGCTTTATTGGTAGATCAAAGTGATATACACTTTGGAGTTAGTGAAGATTCACAATATCCAACTATACATTTCACTACATGTACAAAATTCTATCTATGACATACTATAAAGTGATTGTGATACTACTCAAGAAATATACACAAATATGGCAAAACCATTATAGACAAAAAGTGACTAATTTGTAAATCGACTTGGGATCTTTTGTGGGCTCAATCTAGCAGCCCGACAAGCTTACATCAGCCGATGCCTTATATGATATATTGATAACAAGCTCAGCCTTTGAGCCGAATTCAGATCTCGGTGTGATCTAGACTTTAACATTTCTTATATTAATTACCTTCACTTGGACCAAACTCAAGTGTGAAGTCTGATACGGTAACAATTAGCCCTGGGCAAAAAAACCGAACCCGAAAACCCAAACCGGAACCGACCCAAAAAAACCGGCTCGGGTAGGGTATGGGTATTATCAAATTACCCTATTGGGTAGTAGATTGTGTTACCCGTGGGTATCTAGTAATACTCGACCCGATCCGATACCCATACGGGTACCCGCTCAATCCGAAACTAACACTAATGTCTATGATTTTTTAGGATTTTTACTAGGGCTTCCAAATTTAAAGTTTAACCCATGAAGTTGACATTTGTTTTATCCTTTTTAATTGTATTTCGGGAGTGATCAATAGTCAAAACAAAGTCCATATTCATCTGTGTATTTCAGTTTTAACTTCTACCTCTATGTTTTAGTTTCACATCGACTTCTATTTAAATTTGGTTTTGGATATTTTCTATTTTTTGTGAGTGTTGTCATTTGTGTATGTTATATTGCAAGTGTTTTCGGGTAAACGGGTATATTATCGGTTATATTTCAAGTTTTCGGGTATATTCGGGTATAAAATACCCGAACCGATGGTATACCCATTTTTTTCGGGTATTTATAAGTTCTTCAATCTGAAACCCGAACTGACCCGAATCCGACAAGACCCGAACCGAAACCGAACCGATTTTTTATAAATACTCTATTGGGTAGTAAATACAGAAACCCGATAGATCCGAACCCGATAGGGTCCTACCGGAACCCGGACCCGTTACCCATATGCCCAGGCCTAGTAACAATATACATGGTTGATTAAAAAATAAAAATACATGGTTGATTTCGAAATTTGCAGAGCACGAATACCGACTTATCCCACCTTCTCACATTCTTTTTTTTTTTTTTTTTTGTTTAAAAGTCTATCTTTATTAAAAAGAAATGTTTACATAATCTGGAAAGAGAAAAGAGTTTATACAATGTGGTGAGAAATAATAAGTTTTAGAAATAACATGACTCTATAGAAGTGTTGCTTTGGCCAATTTGTCGGCTACTTGATTGCATTTTCGTAGAGCCAAGGAGTATTATACATTGATAAAGCGATCCGCCCAACTGCGGATATCATTGAGTAGTGGCTCTATTACTGCATTCCTGCATTGATTATAGAGAAGTTTGTGTAGCTCTTGACAGTCTGTTTCCATGATTAACTTCCGAAAACCTCTACACCATAGGGATTGTGTAGCATGAAGAAGAGTCATTCCTTCGGCTTCAAGGGGGCTTGAACCTAGTCGAAGTTTGGCAGAACCGGAGACTTTATATGCGCCATTTTCATCTCGGACTACCCAACCAACACCAATAATTCATTATCATGTATGTAGCTTGCATCAATGTTGCATTTTAGGAAACCGAGTGGTAGGATAATGGTTGTTGAGATGGTGATGATGCCGTCATCCATTCAACGATGTTTTCGGTTGCCTTGGTAGTTACCGATTCTGGGTCATGGGAGACCTTACTGAAGATTAAATCATTTATTGACTTTCAAAGTTGCCAGCCTATCCAGAATGGTTCGTTTTGGCTATCTCGTGAATTCGATGATGAGTAGTTATTAATCATCAAACGGATATTTTCTTCAAGGGAGTTTGTGGCCGAGTGGTTAAAAACATCCACTTTCGATCTTTGCCACACAGCAGTCGCATACGAGCACTAAAATAAAACGTGATTGATTAACTCCACATCTTGACAACATCGTTGACACGTAGAGTCGATGGAAATTCCTCTTCTGATAAGTTCCGACCCGGTGCTTAAGGCTTATGATAGAACCCTCCAATAAAAATGTTTTAACTTTGGTGGAATAGAAGATTTCCATAACTTAGTCTTAAGCTTTGTATTTTCTGGTAGAGGAGTATGCGGAATTTCATTCGGAAGGTGTGTGGAAAGCCAATAACCTGATTGAACTGTATAAGCTCCATCTTTCGTATAATGCCATATAACCTTATCAATGGTAGGTCGGTGGGGGATGTATAGTTTCCTCGCCAAGTTTGTATCATCGGCATTGAAATATTGTTGAAGCTTAGTCACGTCCCATTGTTTGCTATGGGATTGCCAGAAATCCCTGAGACGTAAAGAGTCTCCCATTGTAGTAGCATCGCATTCTTTTTATTCGAGACTTGTACATGGTTTAGTTATGTTTCAAAGAGAAAACACTTTGAGAGCAGAGAAGGATCCAAAGAGCAATTACTAACGTTTTCTAGTTAGTTTTCTAATTTCGAGAACGCTTTACTACTGATGAACAATTAATATAATGAACAATTTAAACAATTTTAGCAAAATATACAGGTAATATTTAGATGTCAACGTAAATTAATATAATGAAGAAGAGATCATCACTGAGGATAATCTTGAAACAACAATTTCAACAGATAAATTCATGTACGTACCACTTTATTGTTTCAAGATCATTCTCAGTAACAGTCTCTAATGCACTATATTGATCACTCTGACATGAATATTACTCAAGCATTTTACTTAAAAGTTTATCTAATTTAATGAGATTAATAATTAAACATGTTCGAAATTAGAAACCGTTAATAAGATAAATAATCTATAGAAAAATACTATATATATTCAGAGAATACTAGCGACATAAAATAAATTATTATATTAAGATACTATATTTTATGAAAATAATAACTCAAAATCAAATAGTTATATAGGTGATATAGAATACAAACATTGAAAAATAAATGTATATTTTATCTTTATATTTTATCTTTCGGAATTGTTAATAAAAAGGCATGCTCAAAGTTAAAAACCTTAAAAGAGAACTAATTTATAAAAATATTATTATAGATTTAGAAAACACTAATGAAATAAAATAGCTTATAAAAGTAGTAAAATACTTACCGGTAAATAAATGTACATAAGTTCATCTCTTGTAAATTTGTAATTGCAGTTTCAGAATCATTGTTGTTAACACTGGCATATATAGATCTCTAAACCACGAAAGAAGCTGACAGATCTCTTTCACCTTAAATCCTTTAATGAAAACAAAGACAAAACAACTTGGCAATCACATCAAAGTTTTCACAAGAAGCTATATCCAATATTCTTAATACAAAACTCAATCTCCATAGCTCAAGTACCATGATCAAGAAGAAAACCTCAATCAAGTGTTTTTGGTTAGTCTATTAAAAGTGAAACTCCACCATATTAACAAGTTTCAGAACTCTAGAAGTACCATGAACAAGAAGAAGACCACAATCATCTATTAAAGGTTAAGCCATTCAAAGAAAGTTTAAATCAACCATATTAACAAGTTTCACAAATCAACCATATTAACAAGTTTAACAACCATAATAATCAGCCTAAAGATTCAATATTTGACCCCAAATAAAAAGATTCAACATTTGACTACCTTATTAATATAGATTTGCCAAATCAAATATGAAGATGATAATAAAATCAAACAAGCTTCAACTTTATGAATCCACCATGTTGTTTGTGTAAGCACTCTTATACGAATTTGGAATCCGAAACACACAAAACCAAAAAACTACTAATACAGAAAATGACAAAAACAAACAGAGAACCCTAATTGACGCATTAGGGTTTATTAAAATCCCCTTTGCGCAGGAGCCGCCGGAGCTCCGAGAAGACTGGCTTGCTGAAGCTCAATCTCATTGATCTGTGCCTCACGATCCATCTCGATGATCAATGGAACAACAAGGATTAGAAAAGTTGTCCCGGCGATCCACGCTGCTTTTCCGGTGCTCTTGAGTAGTTTCTTCGATACTTCGACGGCATCTCCTGCGGCGCGTCTTCCTTGTGACACGATCTCGGAGTTTGAAATCCTAGCTAAGATGTTTGGATCTCCACCGCCAGATTTACCGGCTCCGATTCTCTTCGCCGCCATCTATTGATTTTTTTTTTATTGAATTCAATCTTCTGAATCGCTTCGCAGAGTGAGGGGAGCGAAATGAGGGTTTCTTAGGAGTTTTGCTTACAATGATTGGGCCATAAAGGCCCAATAAATCAAGGCCCATATAGTTATTGGATAGCTCATATGTAGTGTGTCTATCAACACTCTAGGCCCGATAAAGTATCATGAAATTTACTACTACTGTATATGAATTGTGAAGTGTACCACAAAAAAAGAAAAAAAAAAAAAAAAAAAAAAACAAGAATCAGATAATATATGTAACTTTAAATTGCATGGAAACTCCATCAGAAGTCCGTTTAAATGTTTTAAAAACAGAAACGCATGGAAGCATGAGTAAACACGTTTCTAACATATTCTCTAAAAATGCCAGCTTTTAAACGCAATGGTAACACTTGTTTTCGTTTTGGAAGCATTATCGAAACTTACTTTTTATTTTTAACAATATCATAAATAAATAATTCAAATTATAGTGTGAGATTAAATTATCAGTTTGATTTATTAGAGTAAGTAAATGACTCATTTGACCAAAAAAAGTTATGTAAATAATCAGTTTGACTCATTAGATGAAACTAAATATTGAAATATATTCGATAATTTTTCATTTGATGAACTGGCATTAGATATAGTTTTGTTTGATAAAATTATGAAATGAAAGATATGCTCTGATTTTTTTTTTTCTTTTGAATGTTATAATCTTCTATTTTCAGTTAAACTATTTATGTACTAGATTAGTATAAATTTAAGTACTGACTAATTATAAAAGCTCAGGGTTATTTTAGTACAATCTCAAAACTTATAGGGTAAATTAATGAGAAAAGGAAAAGATAAGATACATAATACATATCTAGAAAAAATGGAAAAAAACAGCGCCTCCTCTTAATTCCCTTACCCTATCTATAGTCACCAAAACCCTTTTAATCTCTTTTTTTTTTTTTTTCTTTTTGTATTTTTCCATTTCTTGCAGATCTAAAACACTTCATCTTTTTTTTGCCTGTAAACCCTTTATAAATCTCATTTCTTCACTCAGATCTCTTCTTATTCAATTCAAAAACACAGAGACTCTTAAGTTCTTCTGATTGAACAGTTTCTTTCAATTCGATCTCCTTTGTTTCCTATTGGATCTTGAGGGGTTTTGTTAAAAAATCCAGATCTTGATTCGTCGTTTGAGCTTACTCGTTGTTGTGTTTTAATAATGGCGTCTCCTTATCCTGGAGCGATGCAGGCAAGTTTTTGCATATTTTCGTATTGGTTTTTTTCTTTTTGTACGGTTTAATATATTGACTTGTTTAGTACGGTTTTGTTTTTGACTTAGTGAGAATCTAATGTTGTTGTTGCTGCTTTTGTAACAGGTGGGTTCGTACTTTGTGGAACAGTACTATCAAGTGTTGCAGCAACAACCAGATCTTATTCATCAGTTTTATACTGAGACTAGTAGAGCCATTCGTGTTGATGGTGATGCCACTGAGACTGCTGATACTTTGCTGGTAAATATATCTTATGAATCTAGTTCACAAGATCCAATCTTTTCTCTTATTCTTTTTCCTCTGTTTTTGATGATTTTGGGAATATATAGTTAAAAAAATAAAACCCTTTTTGTTGAGGAATATATTTGAATTCTTTTGATTCTAGAGTTTAATTAGAACTTTTAAGTTTAGGAAGATTTGTGCTTTACTTGATTTGGTTGATAGGTTTTTTTTTTTTAATTCTTTCCTCTGTTTTGATGATTTGAGAAAACAAAGTAATAGACCAATTCTTTTGCTTTTAGAGGTTAAGAGAAACTAAGTTGATGAGAAGATTTGTGCTTTTCTTAATTTGGTTGATGGTTTTGTTATTCTTTTCTCTGTTTTGATGATTTATGAAAACAAAGTAATAGACCCTTGTCGTTGATGAGTAATTAATTTAGTCCAATTCTTTTGCTTCTTGAGGTTAGCCGAAGTTAAATTGATTGAAAAGATTTGTGCTTTACTTAATTTGGTCAATGAAGTTTACTCTATTGAATTTGGTATTGTTTCAATTAGTAGAAGTCATCGATTTTTTGTTCCATTTTTTCTGTGTTTGTAGCATATTCACAACATGGTTATGTCATTGAATTTCACTGCGATTGAAGTGAAGACGATTAATTCAACCGAGTCCTGGGAAGGTGGTGTTCTTGTGGTGGTTACAGGCTCTGTGAAAACTAAGGAATTTAGTGACAGGAGGAGTTTCATGCAGACCTTTTTCCTTGCTCCTCAGGAAAAGGGTTATTTTGTTCTCAATGATATCTTTCAGTTTGTTGATGAAGGAACTGTCTATTATGATCAGCCTTCTTATTTATCTGAAACCAAACATGAAGCTCAGCTAAATCCTCCTAGCCCTCATCCAGAACCCCAAGGTTTGTTTGCTAAGTCTTGAAATAGCAATTCATAGATGGTTTAAAGGTGCATTGGTTGGTCATGTTTTATTCCAACAGATTCAGAGTGATGAATTTGTTTTGTTTTTGTGTTAAGTTTTAAATTGGTATCCCTGGTTTTGTTTTTCCAGTTCCTGACTATGTTCTGGAGCAAGAAGCAAGAGATTATGTGAATGCAGTCCAAATCAAAGATGATCTTGTTGACAAGTATAGTCTGCAAGAGGACCAACATCAACATCAGCAAGATGACTATGAGGATGAAGTTGCGATTGAGGAAACACCTAGGGAGGAAGTCGCAGTTGAAGTAGTTCATGAAGTTCGGGCTGCACCAGCAGAAGAACCTGTTGGTGAAAAATCAAAGATGAGTTATGCTTCTATTGTAAGTACCCACTCTCTATGATCATGTGTGGTTGTTCAGCATAGTAATCAAACTATTGAGAAAAAAAACTGACCTGGAATCACATGTCTTACTGTTTTCATTCATATTTCTGTCAAGAGTAGACTTTAGACTTTCTTTTAAAAGATAATGGTGCGAAATGCGGATAATGATCTTGTAGCATAAACGGATAACGATGGTTCTTGTCTCGGTTAAGTTATAGGAAGCAAGCTTTTATTAGAAGATGTGCTGATTTCTCTTTTTTCCTCAGTTAAAGGTTGCAAAAGAAGCAGCAGCTGTACCTGTAGCTGCTACACAACCAGCATATAACAAGAACTCGCAAGATGTTAATGAGTGGGATCAACCACTGCGATCTCCTTCCCCTCAGCTGGCTGCGCCTCTTGCCCCTGTTCAGCAATCAAACGCTTCTTCCCAGTATGTTACCGACTATGGAGCTGAGGCGGAAGATGGCTCTGGATTTGAAGACTGTAAGTTGCTTAATATTTTGAACTTTCTCCTATACTTATAATAATCGCATGCAAGTGTGTAAATGGTTAGAGAAGTGAATTGAACTGATAGGATGTGCTGCTAGTTTGTTTCATTTGTCATTTTGGAATTGTATATTCATTTTGTTTGTTTGGTTTGCTTTGTTTCAGTTGAGTTCAAATCAGTGTACGTTAGGAACTTGCCATCGGACATATCTGCTTCTGAAATCGAGGAAGAGTTTAAGAACTTTGGTACAATCAAAGCTGATGGTGTTTTCCTCAGAACCCGCAAGGTAATAATCATTACTTCCTTGTTTTATTGCCTTTTCTTTTCTTTTTTTTTGTTTTTTTTCTCAAAGCTAACTTAATTCTTATGCAACCAAACGCGCAGGATGTTATTGGCGTTTGCTATGCGTTTGTTGAGTTTGAGGACATGTCTTCCGTCGAGAATGCTATTAAGGTATATATATTCTTTTCCAAAATTACCACCATTGGACTCTTAACTAGATTAAACGTATTCTTCTGTTCCCATTTCGGCTTGTTCTTATCGGTTTCCCCTCTGTGTAAATAATAAATAGGCTTCTCCTATATACTTGGGTGGAAGGCAAGTATACATCGAGGAACGAAGACCCAATCCCGCTGGTGTTCGCGGAGCAAGTAAGTCTTATTTTGAAACTGTGCTCTTATAACCCAACAAATACTAGAGATCATGCAACTCATTTGTGACTGTGATTTGTATTGACTAAACAGGAAGAGGAGTAGGACGCGGCAGGGGTGGTTACCCAACAGAAGCACCAAGAGGCCGGTTTGGTTCCCGTGCACCGTCTGGCAGAGGAAACCAGGATGGAGGTGACTACAGGCCAAGGGGCAATGGTTACTACCGCGGTGGTCGCTAAGGAAAAACAAATATATCTTCTAAAGTTTTAGGGTTAACCGGTTTGGTTCGGTTCTTGTTCCTTTTATCTACCGAAGAAGTAGTTTGTAATTTTTATTTTGGTTGGGTTTGGTTTTGGCTCTTAAGGAAACAAAGATTTTGGTTTATATAATGTTTTTGCTTTTAGATTTAGCGCTTTGGCTCTTACCTTCCTTTTAAGGATGGGTTTAGTTATGTAACATTTCAAGTTTTTTTGTTTTCCTTTTTAATTGGCTTGAATTCTAAACTTTATCGTGTTGCTGTTTCTTTCGTCTTTTAATTAAAAAAATAAAATAAAAAACTCTTTTCTCTCCGAGGTTTATTATGTTCTGCAGTGACATCAGCTTAAAGTTCTCTTGTCGGTGAAGAAATATTCTCTTAAACAACCTATACATTATTGGGAGGGAGGGGCAACTTTTTTGCCAACCCATTAAAGTATTTACGGCTAATGCCATTAGTTTTGTTTGTAATTAAAAAAACATAAAAACAATTTAAGGACAAAATTGGAATAAAAGTGTTACATAAACCGACCCGATATCCAACCCGTTTCAAAACATGCGGATCCTGATTTTTTTTTTTTTTTGATAGAAGCCGATCATATAATCGGAACCGGTTCCTTTTTTTCTACCCGATTTTTTTTCCTCTCTCTATGTCTCTCTTTTTGATCTCCGAGGAAGTGGGAAGTCGGCCAATTTATACATGAACATATTGATTAAGTCGAAATCATACACCAACTAAAGTGATGGGTCAATTTATACTTAAAGATATTGAATTATCCAAATTCATACACCAATTATAAAAATAAGGCCAATTTATACAAATAAGGATGACTGTACATTTGAAGCTGATGACGTGTCATCCACGTCATAGTAAACTGATTACGTGTCATCCACGTCATAGTAAACTGATGACGTGGATGCATTTTTTTTTAAAAAAAATCTTGAATTAAAATTAAGGGTGGACATCATATCCGTCATGCCTAGTCATATCTTGTCTTATTTCATTTCCAGTTTCGAATTCATATTTTACATGAAAATGTATTTGCATATGGTACAAACTTCCATTTTCCGTTTGAAAACAGAAATTTTCGAAATTCTATTTGAGATTAAAATTTAAACTAAATAATATTTTTTACATATATATACCGTAATAATATGGTCATATCGAATACTACATACAAATATAATCTAAATTTTTCTAACTTTCCTAAGATGTACTAATTTGTTATTATATTCCATTTCATTTAAAATTCTACTTTTGTCTTATATAAATTGAAAGCTTATAATTTTATTTTAATTGAAAGCTTAGGAAACCTTATAAATTTTCTAATTTTATAATTTTTTTTGTCTTAATAACAAATAAGTACATCTTAGAAAAGTTAAAAAATTTTAGATTATTTTTGTGTGTAATATTCTACATGAACATATTATTATTATATATATATAATATTATTTAGTGAAATTTTGTTTTCAAACGTAAATTGAAAGTTTGTACTATATGAGAATGCATTCACATATAAACTATGAATTCAAAATGAGATCCTGACAAGATAAGACGGATATGATGTCCACCCTTTATTTTCATTTCAAGATTTTGTAAAAAAAAAAAGCAAAAAAAAAAAGAAAAAAAAAAAGGTGCACCGATGACATGGACGACACGTCACATGTTCACTGTGATATGGATGACACGTCATCAGCTTCAAATGTACAGTCATCCTTTGTTTTATAAATTAGCCTTATTTTTATAATTGGTGTATGAATTTTGCTAATTCGATATCTTCAAGTATAAATTGACCTATCACTTAAATTTAGGTATAATTTGGACTTAATGAAGATGTTGAGGTATAAATTGGCCGACTTCCCCCGAGGAAGTGGAGAGCGATCCGAAGAAGAAGAAGAAGAAGAAGAAGAAGATGAGCAAGAAGTTTAGGGAGAATCTTTAGGAGAAGGTATTGATGTTCTAAATTTATGCAACTGAGGGCATATTACTCTGTTTGTTGTTATTGAGTAAGAGTATGTTAGAGAAATTGATATGTAATAAACTGTGTGTGGGCCTTCTGTTGTAAGTGATAACAGAAACAAGAAACCAGAGTGATGAACGTAATGTTAATGTTACCCCGTTAATTCCTAATTTCTTAAATTTATGCTTTATGTTTCTGCTTTATATTTTATACATCTAGCGGATAGCAAACCTGATGGGGTGCAGGAACCTGGATAGCGATCCTGATGAGGTGCACGAATGAGCAAACTGAGCAGACAAAACTGTATCTTCTCTCAACTTATGGTAATGTAATGATTAGTCTCATTCTATTGTCATTGGATAGTTCCTGTTCTTGTGAATGGATTTTGTGTAAGCACAGTTTCATGTTCTATGTCAACTGTATAATCTCTGTAGATGTTTCAGAATGCTACTGACCACGAGCTCCTAGAGTTCTTTATTCATAGTCAATTGTTGGTTGGTTTCTTGGTATCAGGTTTTTTAAGGAATCAAGTGTGGAAGAAAGAGAGCATGCTGAGAAGTTAATGGAGAGTATCAGGTCCTAGATAAAACTATGTCCATTTTTCTCAATTCATATATAAGCCATAATTGGTGCTTAATAAGGGCTTTGTTTTTTTTTTATAAATTGTAGATCAAAAGTGGTGGGAATGTCACGTTACAATCCATTGTGATGCCTCTATTAGAGTTTGAACACTTTGATAAAGGAGATGCTCTATATGGTAAACTTAGAAGTTGCTACCACTTTGTATCTATTGACTTACAATAACTAAATTATATATTAATTGCTTTTTCATGGCAAAATTTGTTTGCTTTTTCATGTGTGGTTTAAGCAATCATTAACCTCACATGTTATTGTCTCGTGTGAACATGTAAGTCCCCCTTTCTTATCTCACCACACAATATTGACCATCATTTCTCTTATCTTTGTGTTTAGTTGGTTTGATAGGGGCAAACCATTTTGGGTGTCTTCTTTATAATCAAGCTTTGATTTTTCTATTTATGCTAGGTTGTATGTGAATTTGACTGGGAGTTTCACCAACTTGAGGTGTGCGTTTGGATTTTTCTGTAGCAACAAAACTTCTTCTTCAGAGCTTACTTCAAGAGAGTTCAAATTGCATTCATTGTATCTCAAATCTTGAGATGGATTTATGTGCATCTATTTCAGGATTTTATTGATAGAGTGATTGAAGAGGGAGAATTATATGTGGAACAAAAGAGTGAATCCAAGAGCCACTAACAAAAGAGGTTTCTTGGAGTGTTTGTGATTATTTGATGGTTGGATTGTTAAGGTAAGGTCTTAAACACAAGCCATGTGCAACAACATTTTGTTCGTTTGATTATATACTTTGGAATTAGTCAAGTTACTAACAGTAATCACTTTGTATTGTTTTTTTTTTTGAATGCCAGAGATGTATACAACATGGGATTCCGTTTTGGAATGTGTTCTCTAGAATAGCCTCGAGTTCAGTTACTTGGTTGTTTACAATTGTATTCTATAGATATATTAAATTTTGCTTCTTAATTTCATTACTCTGTAATCTCTCTAAAATTCAAAAAACATATCCAGTTATCGATGTATTAGTTATAAAATTAAAACAATAAAACTTAATTAACTATTTTATCCACTTTCATATAATACAAATTGCATCATTTCTATATTATTATCTTCAATTACCTTATAAATCAAAGTTATATGTTTAAACTTTAAGACATAAACACAATTCATTCATATCATTTAAAAATCAATACATTGTTTTTTTTTGTAACTAAAATACAATGACAAAGTCTAAATAATTTTTTTTTTAAAAAATGGAGTATATTACCAAGCACATGTATATAAAACAACAAAGTCATATGAATCAATATGTTAGTCGACCAAGGTTAATTCTTTCCATATATGTATATTATTTATCTTCACACGTTAGCAAGGGTAAAAAAAATTATTTATTCGTGAACACCGCAGGTTAAAACCAATGTTCAATCCGCCTAACTTTTAACCGGTAGTGTCTAATACGAGAAGGAAAATGATAACAATAAATAACACTAAAATGATTTTTATACTAGATTAACATATACACATAGTAACACCAATAAAATTTTACAATATAACTAGCAAATAAAATTTATGTTAAAACTTTTTCTGTTTGCACCATCACAAATTATCAATTAACATACATTCGTTAATTCAATAACTCTAATAACAATTTTCATGCATTATTCATAATTTAATTAATTCATAGAATATCAAATTATAATTTTAAAAATATTATACGCCCGGGTTATCAATCTAGTTTTAATGTTATAAGTTTTAACTATTTTCCAGTAATACTTTATCTAATTTTACATTTTATTATTGACTTAAAAGTTAACACATAGGTAAATTATCTTATGCGTCAAGGTAGCTCTTAGTCCGACACAGTCACATATAACGTGAGAATACATGTTCGTCTTTTACCCTATCTGTGTGTTTTTTTTTTTCATTATTTTTTTTTTTTAATTGAAGGGATTATCACAAAATAGAAATATCTCAATGATTAAAGAATTGAGGACCCTACAAGCTTTGATATATGTCGGCATCTTTATAATGAATGGTTTCGCGAATCATCTGATGATCTCTCAGACAAAACACAGGAATGTTTGGATGCAAATGTCTGTATTGGAACAATCTCAAACAATTACCGCCATTGAAGAAACCTGAAACCTTCTCGCTTCCTGCTTCTCTTCCCCAGTGGCCTTCAGGTAAAATTTATCATTCCTTTCAGATATTTCGAATCTCGTTTGTGATCTGAAAGAAATAAGATTTTAAATTTTCTCCAAAATTTCCGGATTCAACTCTTTAATTTCGATTTGATTTAATCCAATCTTAGAAACTCATATCTGCATGAATCGAAATTTCAGATTCTAATCTAAGCTTTTTTGATACAAATTTTCTTTGTTTTTGAATTTGATCAGGTCAAGGATTTGCTTCAGGAAGAATCAATCTCGGCGATATAGAAGTCGCCGAGATCACAAGTTTTGAATTCATATGGCGATACCACTCTGGTAGAGATGACAAGAAGAGTGTTTCCTTCTACAAACCGGAAAATTTACCTGAAAATTTCCACTGTTTAGGTCATTACTGTCACTCTGATTCTCATCTCTTGAGTGGTTTCATTCTTGTAGCAAGACAAGTTCATGACTCTTCAGAGCCTGCACTTCTACAACCACTTGATTACACATTGGTCTGGAGCTCTAATGACTTATCAGAAGAATACCAAAGCGAATGCAACGGTTACTTCTGGTTACCGCAGCCTCCTCAAGGGTATAAACCAATCGGATTTTTGGTTACAACGAGTCCCGAGAAACCTGAATTGGATCAAGTCAGATGTGTTCGAGCTGATCTAACCGATAAATGTGAAGCGCATAAACTCATTATCGCCGCTATATCGGATTCTTTATCCATTCCTCTGTTTATATGGAAAACAAGACCTTCGGACCGCGGAATGTGGGGTAAAGGAGTCTCAATAGGTACATTCTTCTGCAACACTCAATCCTCGGAACAAGATCATATCGATACAATCGCGTGCCTTAAAAACCTCGATTCGAGCTTACACGCAATGCCAAACATCGAACAAATCCATGCTTTGGTTCAACACTATGGTCCAAGAGTTTACTTCCATCCTAATGAAATCTATTTGCCTTCTTCTGTCTCATGGTTCTTCAAGAACGGTGCGGTTTTACGCGGCAGCTCTGATATCAATGAACCTATTGATGAATCAGGCTCAAATCTACCTAATGGCGGAACAAACGATAAGCGATTTTGGATCGATTTACCGAGAAACGATCAACATAAAAGCGAGTTTCTCAAACGTGGTGATCTCGAAAGCTCAAAGCTTTACGTTCACGTTAAACCAGCGTTTGGTGGAACGTTTACAGATTTCGCGTTTTGGATTTTTTGTCCTTTTAACGGACCAGCGACATTGAAATTAGGGTTAGTAAATCTAGCGTTGACTAAAACTGGTCAACACGTTTGCGATTGGGAACATTTCACACTACGAATTAGTAATTTCTCCGGCAAGCTTTACTCGATTTACTTCTCTCAACACAGCGGCGGCGAATGGATCGAAGCTAAGGATCTTGAGTTCGTCGAAGGAAGTAATAAAGCTGTGGTGTACTCATCGAAGCATGGTCATGCGAGCTATGCGAGATCTGGATTGTATTTACAAGGATCGGATAAGATTGGGATTGGGATTAGGAATGATACAGCGAGAAGTGAATTTTTTGTTGATTCGAGTTTGAAGTATGAGATTGTGGCGGCGGAGTATCTCGGAGGAGGAGTAGTGGTGGAGCCGCCGTGGCTAGGTTATATGAGAGAGTGGGGACCGAAGATTGTGTACGAATCGAGAACTGAGATTGAGAAGTTGAATGATCGATTGCCATTGATGTTGAGGTGTTGGGTTGATGCTGTGTTGAAGAAGCTTCCGGTGGAATTATCCGGCGAGGAAGGACCGACGGGACCGAAGGAGAAGAATAATTGGTTTGGTGATGAGAGGTGGTGATATTTTTTTTTTTTAATGAATAGTTTGGGTTTTTGTGATGGGCTTATGAGATTTTATATATGGGCCTAAAAGTATTTGATATATGGGTCTGAAGTGTTTTATTTCTTAGGCTCATAAAAACTATTCAGATAAAGAATCCATCAGTATGGGTCGTTATGGTCTGTGTCATCTCGGAAGTGACTAAAATATATACTGTGAACTATATAGTTTCAAATAATTTTGGATCTTATCGTAAAGTTTTTAATTTTATAAAACTGGAATATTTTATCACATACGACGTTACCGCAAAGCTGATTGCAGTCTATGTATAGTAAATAAGGTCCATTTTGCTACTTGTGAATAGTAGACTATCAAATCTTTACAATTACAAATACTTTCAGAAAACTAGAAATTAAACCAATTATCTCAACTTAATATTATCAAATACACCTTCCGTTTTATTATAAGTGTGGTTCAAGGTTTTTTTCACATATGTTAAGAAAAAAATTAAATTTTCTATATACCTTTGTGAATAAATTATATAAAAAAATGCATTGGTCAATACATTAAGATAATGGAGGTAAAGCTATTCTATCAAAAATTTGTATTGAAAATACAAAACGATACATTTCACATAACAAAATTTGAGTGATAAAACAACACTTAATATGAAATGGAAGAAGAAGAAATTTGATTGTTTATACTTTTACAATTTTTTTTTAATAAAACAACACTAGATTTAAATTTAATTGATTTTGTGTTTACATATAATGGTGAGATAATTGTTAACTTCTCTCATACACGACGAATAATGGAGAAACTCCTTCAAGGATGGTTGCTATTAGGAGATAAATGTCAATATTAGTAATAATGTTAGTATTTCAATTCTAATTAGGAATAGAGTTAGTAGGACAGTCTAATATTGTGTATAAATAATCTTGTATTGTCTTCATAATTTAAGAACAAAAGTCTTAAGCAAACATAGCTTTTACATCGTAGTATAGCCCTAAAATTTTCTGAAACCTAATTCTTTTACTAATGATGTTTTTTAGGTCTTAAATTAATTTTATTAAGGCATAAGAGATGCACGATTTGAGTCTATTGCTCATGAAATTGTCATCACAGACAAAAGACAAAAGTCACAAAATATATGATGAAGTAGAGAGAACCATTTATAAAACTAAGTGAGAATAATAACTGCAACTTTCTAAAAACATTAGTGAATTCACTTTATACAAGTTGCTTCTCATCATCTCATGTGCCAATCTTCAAACATCTCCCATGGTATATAAGATCATATGTACGATGGTATATGAGGCGATGTACATTGTGGTGTATTGACATATTCATTTTTCCAGAATAAGCGAGAATGTACAAGTCTATTTACTTGATTGGTATACAAACGTCAAATAACTTTTTTTGCTATTTTATATTCCTAAAAAATGGTCATTTAGTCAGATCCAAAGAGTTTGACATTAAGAGCATGATTAGTGAGAGTCTCACATAGTTAAAAAAAATAAAGTAACAAAAAATATATATATGAGAGATAAGAATGAAATGAGTATCTCATTTGAGAGATTTTGAAAACCTTTGTAAAGATTCATCTGACACGTGTTAACATGAATGGTTTTGGATTTTCTTTAGAAATTAAATTTTAAATCAAAAAATAAATTATATACAAATTATTAAAATAATATATTTAAAAGACTAAAAACGCATTGGTAATAACCTTTTTAGTCTCTCAAATATATTATTTTAATAATTTAATTTTGATTTAAATTTAATTTCTAAAAAAATCAGGGAATTTTTTTTTTATTATTCCTACCACCATGCTACCAAGCTTGGTTAAAAACTAAATTTCTCAGAAACGATCGCCATTTTGTTTCCGGGTGTGAATTAGACTATGAGGTCATGCTGCTATTTGATTTCATTTGTCATTTTGGAAATTTATATCCATTTTTTTTATTGCTTTGTTCCAGTTGAGTTCAAATCAGTGTACGTTAGGAACTTGCCTTCCGACATATCTGCTTCTGAAATCGAGGAAGAGTTTAAGAACTTTGGTACAATCAAGGCTGATGGTGTTTTCCTCAGAACCCGCAAGGTAATAATCTTCATTTCCTTGTCTTTTTGCCTCTTCTCTTTGTTTTTTTTTTTTTTTTTTTTTTCAAATGATATGAATAACCAGAGCTAACTTAATTCTTGTGCAACCAAACACGTATGATGTTACTGGGGTTTGCTATGCTTTTGTTGAGTTGGAGGACATGTCTTCCGTCGAGAATACTATTAAGGTCTATATTCTTTTCTACATGCAATTACCACCACACGACTCTTAACTAGATTAAACGTAATATTCTGTTACTATTTCAGTTTGTTCTTATCAGTTTTCCCATCTGTGTAGTAATAATAAATAGGCTTCTCGTATAATTATAGGAGAACCCTTCTACCCAAGTCTATAGGAGAAACCTATTTATTATTATGACACGTAGGGGAAAATTGATAAGAACAAACCGAAATGGTAACAGCAGATTACGTTTAATCTAGTTAAGAGTCGCATGGTGGTAATTGTGGAAAAGAATATAGACCTTAATAGCATTCTCGACGGAAGACATGTCCTCGAACTCAACAAAAACATAGCAAACGCCAATCGTGTTTGGTTGCATACGAATTAAGTTAGCTTTGGTTATTCATATCATTTGAGAAAAAAAAAAAAAAACAAAGAGAAAAGGCAAAAAGATTAGGAAATGAAGATTATTACCTTGCAGCTTCTGAGGAAAATACCATCAGCCTTGATTGTACCAAAGTTCTTAAACTCTTCCTTGAATTTAGAAGCAGATATGTCGGAAGGCAAGTTCCTAACGTACACTGATTTGAACTCAACTGGAACAAAGCAATATAAAAAATGGATATAAAATTCCAAAATGACAAATGAAATCAAATAGCAGCATGACCTCATAGTCTAATTCGGGAATTCGGGACGAAAATTTACGGGAATGGAAACGGGACGAGAATTTGGAAATAGCAAAACACATCCCATTTAAATCTCATATAAAATTTGGGATGGGAGCGGGAAGGGATGAGATGGAACAGACCGGGACGGGACGGGCCGGGCCGGGACAGAAACGGAAATTCCCAAAAAATAAATATGACAAACAAATAAAAATATAAAATGATAAAATATCACAAATATGTTCGTTTAATAACTAAAAAAGAATTTTTAAAAAAAAACCAACATAAACTTCAGTCATAAATCATCAAAATCAAAATAAACAAAAATAATTTGTAAAAATTTAAAATCCTAATAAACCAAGTAACTAATCTTCATCTTCTCTCACATCATCTCTCGTTTAATTACGGGAACGGGACGAGAATTTGAGAATAGCAAAACACATCCCATTTAAATCCCATAAAAAATTTGGGACGAGAGCGGGATGGAACGGGACGGGAACGGGAATTCCCAAAAAATAATTATGACAAACAAAAAAAATATAAAATAATAAAATATCACAAATATGTTGGTCTAATAATTTTAAAAAAAAAATTCAAAA
Organism: Barbarea vulgaris; assembly: GCA_963667165.1. Lineage (NCBI taxonomy): Eukaryota > Viridiplantae > Streptophyta > Magnoliopsida > Brassicales > Brassicaceae > Barbarea > Barbarea vulgaris. The sequence goes on from OY763891.1 coordinate 3,286,412, forward strand.
AAAAACCAACATAAACTTCAGTCATAAATCATCAAAATCAAAATAAACCAAAATAAATTGTAAAAATTGAAAATCCTAATAAATCAAGTAACTAATCTTCATATTCCCCGCATCATCTCTCGTTTAATTATTTACCGAGGTTTGTGTATACAAAATGAACAAAAATAGTAGATAATTAGAAGAAAAAACATTTTTAAACATACAAAATATCAAAGTATATATATTAAAAAATTCAATATTTCTAATTTTCTATATTATATTTTTGAAATATATAAAAAATATTATGCATTATATATAATTTTCCCGATTGGGATTTCAGGAATTCCCGTTTCCGTCCCGTCTTGTTCCGTTTCCAAATGGGAATCGGAAGCTAGTACCATACGGGAATATATTCTGAAATGGGATAAGAATTTCTGACCGGGAATGGGACGGAACGAAACGGGATGGAAATTATGCCCACCCCTAATAATAAGAAGATATAATATTATATCTTATTATATATATAATATTTAGTTGTACTCACGGGAACTCGACACGTGTCAATTTTATAATTAATGAGATTATGACACGTGTCAATATTATAATTAACGAGATTGTTACACGTGTCGGATGATCGATTATATATATATAGCTTAATCAAAATTATAGATGAGTCGTTCTTTTAGATTTTATCTATATTTGCTATATTTTTTCTTATTGTTGCATACATATGTCTATATATTTTTGTAATAAAAACTAAATATGCATCACAATTTGATGAGAAAGTAGATTTTATTCTTCTTTTTAAGAATGTCCTATTTTTCTTTGGTATATCTTATCTTATATTTTTCTGATTTACATTATATTAAATATTAAGAAAATTTTGTCTAAGATAACCCACTATTTTTTTAGAAATAGTTAAATAACCTCTTTTAAAATTTATTGTTAAAATGACCTATTTTAGATATAAATAGTTTCATAATGCCAAAACTGTCATTTGTAATTAATAAATATTTAAGAAAAACAAATTATTAAAAAAATAATATTTTATTTGAGTAACTATTTTAATTCATATTTATAATTAGAACATTATTTTTAATATTTGTTTTCTATTAAAATTCTTTATTTAGGGTGAAAGACGTAATTTTTTTAAAAAATGAAGGTGAGGACAAGATATACCTTATGATTCGACCTGAGGGCAAGACATTGTCATGAAAATGAAGTCCTTAACGAGAATACTTGACAGGAGGAAGCTCTTGTTGTTCATGATCTGATAGGTCTTAAAAGAGCCATCTTTTAAGAGCAAAAAAGATAACAAAGAACAACAACCATATACACACACACACACAACATTTATAAGAGCAAAGAAGATAACAAACACCTCGGATCAATCAATGATCTTAAAAATATATAAGCTTCGTTTTGGTTACCTTTGATCAAAGACATGATGGATTAAGTTTATTCTTCTACACTATTTCATGACATGGTAGTTCACATACCTGTCTATGGTTTTGACTGACCCAGCCTTTCAACACTTGGTTTCCTTAAAAATCAAACTCCTTCAATATACAAAACACAGAAGAAAATGTTAGTCGCGAGACCATTTTCGAATCTGCAAAAACTGTCCTCAAACTACAATACATGATACGTTAGTTTATAAGGGCATGCATGTGCATAACATTAAGTTTCTTCATAAGTAAACTATCCCACAGCGACAACAAAGAAATGCGAGGGGCAAGGGCCCCAAATCATCGTAATTTATGTATACAGACATCTTTTGCTGGAATGTTAGAGGTTTTAATAAATCTAATCATAGAAGAGGTTTTAGGGATTGGTTCAGCTTAAACAATCCCCTTTTTGGCAGTCTCATTGAGACGCATGTGAAGCAGCCCAAACAGGAGAAATTTCTGAAGGCTATTATGCCGGGCTGGCATTTTGAAAATAATTACAACTTCTCGGAGTTGGGGAAGATTTGGGTAATGTGGCATCCTAGTGTCAAGGTTTCCATCATTACCAAATCACTACAAATGGTGACTTGTGAGGTCCTCTTTCCGGACTCACATGAAGAGATAGTTACATCTTTTGTTTATGCTTCAAACGAAGATGCAATTCGACGGGATCTGTGGCAGGAGATTATTGGTCTGGCGGGACACCATAGGGTGATTGGAAAAGCTTGGTCTATCCTCGGGGACTTTAATCAGGTTCTCTCCCCTGCCGACAACTCAGTCTCCCTTAATCCGAATACAGACCTCCCTATAAGACTTTTTCAGGATTGCCTGGTAAATGCGGAGCTCTCAGATCTTACTTACAGAGGTTGTTCGTTCACCTGGTGGAACAAAAGGAGCTCTAATCCAATAGCAAAGAAGCTAGACAGAATATTGGTAAATGAGCATTGGCATCTAAGTTATCCGAGATCTTTTGGGTATTTCGGTGAACCGGATTTCTCAGATCACGCTTCATGCTCAATCACTCTTAATCCACTGATTCAAAGGCAGAAGAAAGCTTTCAAATTCCAGAACTTTCTCTTGAAAAATCCGGATTTTCTGATACTTGTTTCGAATCTGTGGTTCTCTTTCAATGTGCAGGGATCTGCCATGTTTATCCTCGCTTTTAAGCTCAAGGGTCTGAAGCGCTTCATCAGAGAATTCAGTAAGACCAACTACTCAGACCTTGAGAAACGAGTCTCTGAAGCTCACGCTAAAGTCACTCAGTTGCAGGCCCTGCTTCTATCAGCTCCTACTCAGGCGCTAGCAGTGCTGGAGAGAGATGCGAATGAGAAATGGCAAATCCTGTTCCAAGCAGAGGATGAATTCCTGTTCCAGCGCTCAAGAGTGACTTGGCTAAGGGAGGGGGACCTCAACTCCTCCTATTTCCACCGAATGGCTGCAGGGAGACAAGCCATAAATCATATTCATTTCCTCGTTGGTGCTGATGGTTCTAGGATTGATTCCCAACAGGATATTCAGAAGCACTGTGTGGATTACTTTGCAGACCTTCTCGGTGGCTATGAGCCTCTCCCTCAGTTTGATCCTGCAGACCTCACTAGCCTGCTGGATTTTCGCTGCTCTATTGCCCAGTCGGATTCTTTGGCCAAAGAGTTCACTCCTGCTGATATCAGAGAGGCAGTCTTCTCTTTGCCCACTAATAAAACATCTGGGCCAGACGGCTACTCTGCTGAGTTCTTCAGGAGCTGTTGGCATGTGATAGGAGGAGAAGTGGTAGAGGCAGTCCTTGAATTTTTCAGATCTGGTCGTATCCTGAATCAGTGGAATGCTACCAATATTGTTCTCATCCCAAAGATTCCCAATGCAGCATCCACCTCTGACTTCAGACCCATCTCCCTTTGCAACACTGCCTACAAGGTTATCTCCAAGCTGTTGGCAGGCAGACTTCAAACTCTCCTCCCTTCGGTGATCTCTAATGCTCAGTCAGCCTTCCTTCCGGGCAGATTGCTTGGTGAAAATGTGCTCCTTGCCTCAGAACTAGTAAATGGTTATGGAAGGAAGAATGTTGGTCCTAGAGGAATGTTGAAAGTTGATTTGAGGAAAGCCTTTGACTCGGTGAAATGGGAGTTTATCACTGCCACTATGCGTGCAATAAACATTCCAGAAGTCTTCATAGGGTGGATCTTCCAGTGTATCTCCACTCCGCAATTCTCTGTTTCGGTCAATGGCTTCACCTCAGGCTATTTTAAAAGCTCCAGAGGCCTGAGGCAGGGGGATCCAATCTCTCCATACCTATTTGTTTTAGCTATGGAAGTTTTCAGCCGGTTAATGAGATCGTCCTTCGTTGCTGGGTTCATCAAATATCACCCCAAAACAGAAATTTTGGACATCTCTCACCTAATGTTCGCAGACGACGTCATGGTTTTCTTTGATGGATCCTACTCATCTTTACAGGGTATTGGTGATGCATTGGCTCTGTTTGCTAGTTGGTCTGGTCTGAAAATGAACAGTGAAAAAACTCAACTCTTCACGGCTGGCTTATCACCTGAGAACTCGGAGCTGATTGCTAATTCGGGTTTTTCTTTGGGAGTTTTGCCAATTAGATATTTGGGGCTGCCCTTAATGAGCAGGAGGCTGAGGATCTCTGAGTACTCCCCTCTCATCGATAAATTGGTTAAAAAGTTCAAGACTTGGGCTGTATCTTCTTTATCATTCGCTGGAAGGCTGCAGCTTATCAAATCAGTGATCTATGGCCTTGTAAACTTTTGGTCATCAACCTTCATTCTCCCCAAAGCTTGTATAAAAAAAATGGAATCCCTTTGTGCTCGGTTTCTTTGGTCTGGGAAGGTTGATGTAAGGGCTTCTGCAAAAGTGGCTTGGGTGGATCTCTGCTATCCTAAGAAAGAAGGTGGCTTGGGATTGAGAAGGATGAGCATCTGGAATAAAACTCTTAGCTTAAAGCTGCTTTGGCTGCTTTTTTCAGGCTCAGAATCTCTGTGGGTTGCTTGGCACCAGTATCATCACCTTCGAGGTAAGAGTCTTTGGTCCCTCCCTGGATTGGCATCTGATTCATGGACTTGGAAATCAATTCTCTCTCTCCGACCTCTCGCTGAACCTTTTGTGTGTTGTCAAGTGGGTAATGGAAATAATGCGAGCTTTTGGTTTGATAACTGGACCCCCCTAGGGGCGTTATTAAAGTACATTGGCGACAATGGCCCTCGGGACCTCAGAATCCCAATTCACGCCACTGTGGCTACTGCTTGTAATGATCATAGCTGGTTAATTGCATCTCCGCGATCGCCCGAGGCTGGTTTTCTCCGTGCCCATCTGTCCGCAATTAATCTTCCTCTGTGTCCCACGGTTGAGGACTCTTATTCATGGGTTGTAAATGGCATAAGACTGCATGAGTTTAACACAGCAAAGACTTGGGAGGTTCTTAGACCCCGAAGCTCTATTAAAGATTGGACTAGTTCAGTCTGGTTCAAGGGAGCCACACCAAAACACGCCTTCCAAATGTGGATTGCTCAGCTTAATCGGCTCCCGACAAGAGCCCGATTATCCTCATGGGGCCTCCAAGTCCCACCCGATTGTTGCCTCTGCTCCCATTATGTTGAGACCAGAGATCACTTACTCTTGACTTGCGCGTACAGTGAACAGGTATGGAATCTGGTCCAAGCCAGATTGCGCTTGCCTCCTCTCATTTTCTACACTTGGAACTCGCTCATCGCGTGGACCAATATGAAGACTACATCAGCCCCTCCGCTTCTCAGAAAGTTGGCTGCTCAAGCGGTCATCTACCACGTTTGGAAGCAGAGGAATAATTTTCTGCACAACCAAATCGATATCCCACCGAATGTTACTTTCAAGGAAATCGATCGGGTTATGCGGAACTCCATCTCAGCCAGGAGAACCAGGAAGAACTTCAGGGATCTAATGGTTCTTTGGATTCGATAATCGCTGATTGACACTCAGCTTTTCAAATTTGTTTCTCTTGTTTTTTAATGCTTTTTTGGCAAGAGTACATATTTAGGTTATTCATTTTGTAAAACCTCAACTTTCATTATATGAAATATTCACATTCCTATCAAAAAAAAAAAAAAGTAAACTATCCCAAGCCCACGGAGTATGATGAAGTCATTATCACCTGTATGCATCCAAAGATTAAAATATTCAATAACGAGCGACACAACTCATGCACATGATCCGTATTATACTAATCAACGTCGTAACCCTAAAATTAAATCATAAACAAGGATGAAAGTAGTTTCACCTTTAATTATTTGCCACTCTTCCTCGAGCGCCAAGTCAAACCTTCTTCTAAACTTTCCTGTGACCTAACAAACAATGCCACAACAAGAGCAAGAAGATAAGCCTATCAGATTCTGTGAGAGTTCCAAATGTATAAACCGATGTGGTTATACCTAATTTTTACGTTCACCTGCTCAAATATATCCGCAGCTGATGTGATACCTCGGAGGCATGATCGGATAACCTCCGACGCCACCGGTCCAGTTAACACGTGTGAGTGTGTGATAATAACAAACTCGATAATCTGAATTTCCTCCATAGTTTCATCGGAGCGTGACGTTTCGCTAAAACGATAGAACTGAGATCCAACACAGAAATCTTTGTATCAGATCTCTAGGAGCCTCATGGGTTGTATCTTTTCGGAAGGAAAGGCTCATCGGAGAGGATCTCGATGATGAAGCTTTCGTGATGAGAGGATTGATCGGAGGAGAAGAGGTGGTTGTGTGGTTGTGGTCAACTTGTGGATGTGAGATAAAGTTTTTATTTAATTTTATCTATACTATTAATCGAGAAGGGAGACAGAAAAAATTACGAGCCATTTGAGCCGTTTTCAATTAATTACGGCTCATGCCACTTACTTTGAGTTATGACAAAAAAACAATCTGGGCAAAAATGCAAATTTACATGAGTATCCAAACCGATCCAAGCCATATTTTGTTTCCGACTCGGTTGCTGGGACGCAGATCCTCTTTTCTTATGCAATGTCGATCCGATTGAATAAAATTGATCCGGCCCATAGAACAAATCATTCATAATCGAGATGACTTATACTGTTGCGGCCCAATAGATTCAGTAATGTCAAATCCCCAATATAAATCAGATTGGTTCCCGTCTATATCACATAAAAATGACATTAAAATGAGAAAGAATATTACTCAAAATCTTACACAATTACGAATGCAACAAACAACAACCTAGATAATATTCTCCAAATCTAATAAAATTTTCAAATCCTATAATCTATTCACATAACTTAAAAATTATATATCTTCGCATATTCAATGCAATCTTTTTCATATATTGTACTCGAATTCAACCTTTTCAAACCATATCAAATCCTCTCCCCAAATATTTTCTCTAGATTTTCTCTAAACAAACCTAAACTAATCTACCAACTCTATAAATAATTCCATTCAACGTCTCTAATCTTTTTATTCCATAGCAAACACAATCTCTTAGAAAAAAAACATAAATGGCTGAAAATTTTGATTTCACTTACCTTAAAAACGTGAAGGCTGGTGCATATGATTCAAGATTCTTCATTTCTAGAAGACATATACTTCAACATCTGGACTCTGGAGAGACTGCAAATGATTTGAGAAGATGAACTGTAAGTTTTTCATCAAACCTTTAAACAAAGAGTTAATTTGTGGTTTAGGCTATATTTTTGAAAGTAATTGGAAGAATGAGCCATTTACTATTCAAAATTGGAGAATCAACATAACATACACTATTCACGGAATGTAGGGTTACTAGTGTGTACCTTTTATGAGTAGAAATTATGAAAACTCCCACCCAAACAGTTAAAAAAACCCTTCAGTTCCAATGGAATTTACAGAGATGCCACTCCTTCCCTAAAAATTCAAAACTCGAAATTGTGCCTAATATGTGACGAAAAAAAGAAATGATCTCACTTCTCAACTTTTTCTCCCTAAAAATCGTATAACTTGATTTCCTTATAAAAATTCCATTAAAAATTTTCTACAGTCAAATATAAATCCTTAACTTTTTTTTTTGTGAATCTAAGAAGTTCAATTTTGTTATATTTTATGGATTTGTAAAGTTTCATTTATTTTATCACAATCTCGTACACCACCATATCTCGTACACCACCGTATCTCTATACCAAACACCGCTATATCATGTACATCTCATACACTACCATTGATGTACGCTATGGTAAAAAGTGGTGTATCATTATAATATAAATAATTTTGAACTTCATTTTTTTTTGTAAATCGTTACAAATGCTATATTTTTATTTTATCTCCGGACACTAGCATATATTAGAAAATTATTTATTTTAATGAGTTTTGGATCAAAATCATTGAGATTTATCTAACAATGCCATTTATATATGAAGAAATGGAAGATAATGTCGTGTTAATACGGTTCTTTGGCAACTTTTGTTCTCTAAGAAGTTGAAGCACAAAGAGCTGCTTCTGCTAACTTGAAAGGCAAGGAAACGCTGAGTCCTAGAAATCCTAATCAAAGGCTAAGAAGCATAAACAGAAAAACGGCATTTGTGTCAAGATAGAGTACAAGGAGAGCATCTTTCGAAGTGGTTGTATCTAAAGAGATAAGCGAGAGGAGAGGCGTGATTGTGAGGTTGGATCAAGATAAAGATGTTGCATTAGCTTTGTTATTCTTTTACACAAATGTAAAATTTTAGAACTCAAAAATCAATGATCACTATATTTATTTCAATACCTAAACAATGATGACCATTTTAACTTGAAAATTGAAAATTTTCTTTAATAATATAATATATAATTTCAATACATAAAAACTTAACATTTACAGAAATTCATTTCCTAATCTAATGTATATTCCAAAAAATATAATTATTATGTTTGAAACCACATATACATTATACTAATATTCTACCTATACAACTAAATCTTTTTAAAAATGACAAAAAAAAAAAAAAAATTATTTACTCAATGGATACTACGAACTAAAAATCCATGTTCGAACCTACCTAAGTTCTAACCCGCAGTATCTACCACAAGAAAAAAAATGCCAACGACGAACAACATCTGGACGTGAACACGAAACGAGCACATGTTATCAAGAGTTACAATGTTTTCAATTTAAAAAGATAAAACCTACATAACTTAAATAAATCACTCTGCTACCAGTTATACTCTTCTCTAACATCCAAACAAAATTTATAAACACAAAATATAATTTAGAAAATGTAACGCCCGGGTTATTAATCTAGTTCTATTGTAAATGGAGGAAGTAAAACTTTTGAAACATGACACTTTGGTGTTCTGTTAGAGTCAATTAAATATTATCAAACACAAATGTAATTGTTTATGCTTTTACATTATAGAAATTTCAATTTCAATTTGATTGATGTTGTGTTTACCAATAATTGTGGGATAAATGTCAACTTCTCAAACATGATGAATCATGAAGAAACGTATTTACTAATGATGCGTTTCGGTCTTAAATTAACTTTATTAGACATAAGACAGAGACACGATTTGAGTCCGTTTCTCAGGAAATTGTAGGAAATTGTCATCACAGACAAAAGACAAAAGTCACAAAAACACATAGATGAAGCAGAGAGAATCATTGGTGTTGTTGTCATTCGCTGGTACTGAGAACACAACGAAGGCAACTACCTTCATGCAACAGATCAAAAGCCTCATTGATCTTTCCCAAGCTCAAGTTGTGTGTTATGTATTCATCCACTTTTATTTCCTGCATCGTTGTAATTTCACACAACGGTAAAGAGTTTGAAGAGAAGATGACAAGAATCGTTGCTTTAAGTTTTAAGTTTCTTTACTAACCTTTTTCATATACTTTTCTACAAGCCAAGGCACTTGGGTTCGACTCTTGAAACCACCAAAAGCTGTTCCTTTCCATACACGACCAGTCACGAGTTGGAACGGTCGAGTTGATATCTCTTGTCCTGATGCTGCAACACCCACTATAACTGAAGTTCCCCATCCCTGCAACCTTGTCGTCTTTAGCTCTTAACCACATCCATTAAAATTTAAACAGTTTCTTCTGAATGTACATGGATGACTTACTTTGTGACAGCACTCCAATGCAGCTCTCATCACCGAGACATTCCCGATGCACTCAAAGCTGTAGTCAACACCTCCATCAGTGAGATCAACAATCACTTCCTGAATTGGCTTGTCGTGCTCCTTTGGGTTCACAAATTCGTTGACACCAAACTTCTTTGCTGAAATTCCAACCAAGCAACTTAATGAATTGTATTAAACTATATTGATAAGATTTCCAAAATCACTTTTAACCAAGCCAGTGAAAAAAAGGATAAGAAGATCTACCAGTTTCATACTTCTTGCTATCGATATCAATACCAATGATCCTTGCAGCACCAGCAGTTTTCGCACCCTCAGCAACCTATCCATTCACAATTAAAACAATTAACCACAAGGGTCCTCTTCCTTGGGGATAAAGAATCATGGAAGCTATAGAAAGTTTGAGGCAGCAGCTTACAGCAAGTCCAACAGTACCAAGACCAAAAATGGCAACATTCGACCCTGGTTCTACTTTTGCAGTGTTCCAAACTGCTCCCAGACCTAATAGGACACAGATACATGATATACTGTTAAGGACCATAAAGCTCATCTATATCACCAAAAACTTGCAGACAAAAAAGAAAAAGGCCAGAGTGAAAATTCTAGGATCCTATCAAAAAGAATAAAAGAGGATGGTGAAGAACTATGTAGAAATCAATGATATCAGTAATGTTATGTTGATAAACATAAGATGTAGGCGACACTCCAAAACAAGACCTTAGCATAAACGAAGATCCTAAGCGAAAGGAAATCAAGAGAAAGGTGAGTAACTTAAGATAGTTGAAATCTTACCAGTAGGAACACCACATCCAAGAAGGCAAACTTTCTCCAAAGGAGCCTTAGGATCAATTTTAGCAACACTCACATCATGAACAACAGTATACTGACTAAACGTAGAAGTACCCATGAAGTGATAAATGGGTTTTCCATTAACGGAGAACCGAGTCTTGCGGTCATTCATCATAATCCCAACACCAGTAGCAGATCTAACCTTACCACAGAGATTAGTCTTTCCAGATTTGCAGAACTTGCATTCACGACACTCAGCTTGATAACAAGGAATAACATGATCTCCAGGTTGAACTTCCGTTACTCCTTCACCAACACTCTCAACAATCCTATGCTCATAAAACACACAAAAGAATCCTTTAACATAAGAAACCTGAAACTGGATTTGATGATAATGAACATTAAAACATACCCAGCAGCTTCATGACCAAGGATACATGGAAAGAGACCTTCAGGATCCTACAAATTAAACATTTGGATTCAGCCTATGGAGATGATTGATTCGCTAAATAATGAATCAAATCAACCAAAAATTGGAATTTGACAATGGAGAGAACGAACGAACCTTGCCGCTCCAAGTGTAAGCATCGGTGTGACAGAGAGCAGTGTAGAGGATCTTGATCCGAACCTCACCGGCTTGAGGTGGAGCCACTTGTACATCTTCGATGACCAGAGGTTTGTTTGGCTCGTAAGCCACAGCAGCTATGTGAAGAAATCGAAATCAAATCAGAAAAAAAATCACAATCGTAGATAAGGGTTTTTCAATCAAACGTTCCAGAGAAATCACATAACCATAGAGATAGACAATAACGACAACACAACATACCTTTGCATGTGATAACCTGACCTTGAGTCGCCATTGACGCACGAAGAAATTAGAGAAAAGAGAGATAAAGGAGAGAACAGTGGCGAGTGTGGTGTCGTTTCTTCTTTCTCTTTCTCATGGACATAAATGTAATTAACGGTGCGAGCCGGGTCGGGTCGGGTCGGGTCGGGTGGGGTCGTAAATAATGTAGTGAGAAAAGTCCGATTTGAAGTAGGGTCCGAGACGCATCAAGATATGTCGCTTTGGTCCAACAATGACATTACGTATTAACGGTGGAAAGTTGGCCATGCCTGAACTTGGCCCATGTGTTAATTTTATACCTGAACTATACCTTCGTGCTTTGCTATACATTAACTTATAAAAAATTTGAATTCGCTACTTTAACTATTGAAATTGTGCAATCCTATGCATATTGACTAACACCGTTAATTCAACGTTAACGGTTGATGACGTGGGTCCTGCGTGCAATTAACGTAATTGACAATAAATCCACGTAATTAACCGATTAATTTGTGTGATTTGAAAAAGCTCAAAACGACGTCGTTTTGGCCGAAAATCGAAATTAAAACAGCCCCAAAACGACGTCGTTTTGTTTCTCTTCTAAAATCACACTTTGTTTCTCTTCTTCTTTTATTTCTCGACGAGCGACGAACAGAAACCAGAGAAAATTTAGGGTTTAAAATCTTGCTTTTGCGAACTCATCAACGATTTCAATGTCTTCATCAGCCAGTTCAGGTTAGTAATTGTTAATTGATTTCTCTAATTTCAACATGATATGTTTCGATTAGTAATTGAGATATTGAGGTCGACTATTGAAGTAGTAAGCTCTGGATTCAGAGGTCGTGGGTGTGATAGAGATACAGGAATACCTCGAAAATGTAGATGTGGCGCAAGTTCTGTGATTAAGACTTCTGAAACATTAAAGAATCCGGGTAGACTTTTTTATTGTTGTCCTTATGGTTCAAAAGAGGTAATTGGTGGCATTCATTGATCTATGTAGATAATTTCCGATTGGATATGAGTATTTAGATACATATATTCCATATTTTTGTAGGATAATCGACATTTGTTCAAATGGACTGATATATCTATGGTGGAAGAGATGGAAGAGGTTGAAAAGATACAGGTCGATGTTGGAAGTTTAGAGAAAGGTTTACATGATGTTGAATCTGAGATGTCGAATTTAGCAATGGAAACAAGGACTTGTGAGGCGGTAGCAAATAGCTACGGGGACAAGATTGAAGTCATCAAAGCAATAGCTCAAGGATGTGAGAAAGAAATTGAAGAGCTTAAAGTCATGGTTTCTTGCTATGAAAAAGAGATAGAAGGTCTTCGTTGTTTCAAGAACATGGTTGTGTGTGGTTTAGTCATGGTTGTTGGGTATTATTTCATCTTCGCATAAGATTAATCTTTGTGTATTTTTAATGAACATGTTTTATGTAATGTAATGTCTACTTATTATAATGTTGAATGACAATATTTTATGATAATAGATGTCTAATTATGAGAAATGATAATGCATTATGAGAAAGATGGAGAGATTTATAGGAGAAAGAAAGTTACATAGATCGTAGAATGAAAGTTAGATACAAATTGTCATATTGTATCTAAAAAGCAAGGCTACACCGAGGCCAAAAAAATACATCTTGAAGAGGCCAAAATACATATTAAAGAGGCCAAAATAACGTCCAATAAGACATTTCGAACCAAAAAACCGTTCAACAAGACTCTCCATCAAGTTATCTCCAAGAAAGAAAAACCAGTCGGCCATCTCCAACCTAAAAACCCATCCATGTCCGATCCACTCTCTAAAACTATCCAGAAACACCTAAAAATCATCCAACAAGTCATCTCGATCAATCTATATCCAATAAACAAAAACAAGCAGCCAAAAACCATCCTTGTCAATTCATTAAAAATAGCATGAAACACCTACAAACCAAGACACTAACAAGTCAAAACATAGTACTAACACCAAATGATCTAATAAATCTCATATGAAATGCTTGAAAATATATTTTCACCTTCAATCTAACTGAGAATTCTGTGAAGCTTGGCTTGGTTGGCTTTGTCCTTCCCCATTACCTGATTGCTTCTTTGGTGGTCTATAAACAGGGACCCATGGAATTGGACATCTTCTACTGTTATGTCCCTGAGCGTTACACCTTCCACATCGAGGAGTTCGGCCTTCTCTTGAAAGTTTTGTCTTCTTTGTAGGAGGCTCTTCTTCTACACAAGCCTTTCCTTTCTTCTTCTTTTTCGGAGACTCATTTTTGCCTTTCTTTCTTTTCTGTTTCTTTGTGGGACCATTAGTTACTTCTCTTGGTGGTGGCTGAACTCTACTTTCAGTCGATCTTCTCCACAAGTTAATCCCATTAGCTGGCTCGATTTGATTAGAATATATTTTCACCCATGTTGTCGTCAAGTACCAATCAGAGACATAATCTTCAGCCTTGAGCTTCTTCAGTAATATGACACGTAAGGCATGGCGGCAAGGAATCCCTGTCATACTCCACCTCCTACATGTACAAGTTCTAGCAGTCATATCAACCTTAAATGCATGAATACTACGTTCTTGCACCTCAAACCGCCCATTACCACTAGGAAAAACCTTACACCACATCCGATGCTTCTCTTCTAGAGCAATGGTGTCAGCAACTTTACAACTAAATTTTCCTTGATGCTTCAATGCCTTCTTCAGCCTAATATCATTCTGGACCATACATTGTCTTCTTATTGTTTCCATCATCTCAACCAATGGCATCTCTCGCGCTTTATTGATAGCATTGTTGTATGTCTCTGAAAAGTTGTTAGAAACATCTTCACATGATGATGTGCAACTGAAGAATGCACGACTGCAGTTCTCTGGATTCTTTGTCATCAAGGCATCATACACTCTGATGTCAAAATTCTTCAGTGCTTCAATGGCTTGCTCATATTCACCAACGTTAAAGCTCTTTGCAATAGCCCAAAACAAGTCTTTAGGCAATTCTTTCCCCGGAAAAACTCTCCTAAGGTTACCATATATGTGACGTGCACACATACGATGTTCAACTCTAGGCAACTCTTGATCCACATCAATTAGCAAACCCTATTATAAGAACAAATTAAACAAAAATCAAGCTTATAATCAGTTTTAAGCTTCAAGGTAATAACAGAATAAAGCGAAGAGTAGAGAGAAAATAACCTTTTGCCTATCTGAAATGAGAGTGAACCCATTACCATCTTGAAGCTTTAAATCCGCTTTAAGCTTCTTGATAAACCAGACCCAACTCTCTGTGTTCTCTGATTGCACAATACCCCAAGCCACAGGGTATATTTGGTTGTTTGCATCTCTTCCTACAGCTACTAAGAGTTGACCAACTACATTATTCTTCATGAAACACCCATCAATTCCTATTATTGGCCGACAATAATCAATCCATGTTTTCCTGAGTGCTTCTAAGCACACATATAATCTGTCAAATTTCTCGGATCCATCATCACATGTGGCTGTCTCCACCTCCACAGTAGATCCTGGATTAGATCTTTTCAAACCAAAAGAATTGAGCCAAGTTAGTAATTAATTCTGATATAGGTTGTAAGATAAATATAAAATGAAAACTTACTCTTGAATCTCTAGTTTGTAGTCTTTAATCCTAGAAAATTGCTCATCTTGTTCACCTTGAATGATCAACAATGCTTTCTTTTTTGCTTTTCTACATTGGTCGTTTGTGACAACCACATTATAACGCTCTTCTAAGACTTCTTGCATTGTCTTCGGCTTGTACTTAGGATCTCTCCTAATGTCATTCAAGAACAAGTTTGCAATCACACCATCCTTCACTACCTTGCTATATCCGTCCTTAATACATGAATGCTCATCAACGAAGGTTTTAATCAAGAACCTATCTATTGGCCTTTCATAGGAGCAATAGACTCTAAATTTACAACCTTCAGGAGCATGTGTACACTTAACTTCAGATTTCTCGGAACCCCATCTAGTGAACCTCACATTATATCCTCCCTTAAGAGCATAATCAACCACAGCTTGCTTGAACTCGGAAATGCTGTCAAAAACCTGTTCCAATTGAATATTCCCACTTCCTTTTTTGCATCTAGCATAGCGTTTTTCACCCTCATCCTCACAATCAGAATTCTGAGGAGTAGTCTCAGAATTGTCATGCTCTTCTTCATCAACAAATCCAGCCAAATTTTCCTCCACTCGAGCTTCTTCCTCAAGCATTTCACCATTGACAGATCTGTTGTCATCATCATTGGCTTCATCATCATCACCATCGGCTCTGTTTTCATCATCATTGGCTCTATCATCATCACAATCGGCTCTGTTTTCATCATCACCACCATTGAATGCATCTCTATTATCATTATCATTGCTAACATCCTCTTTTTCCATAAAAATATCAGCAGATCTTGTCCACAGCACAGCATCACACATTCTCTTAAAGTTATCGTCTCCATTACACATCAACTTGAGCTCGTCCATTTTCTCATAAGGCAGTTTGAACCATATCCTTTGCCCACACAAAGATATGCTCAAGGACTCCATTATGTTGACGAATAAACATTGTGGTTCGCTTTGAAGTACATGAACCTCCCCTCCGTCATACCTTGTTATATTACCATGTGAAACCTCAAACTTTCCATTGTAGTAGACCTGGAAAATGCAAGGATTCATTTCCTCATTGACGCCATCCTCCATGACCTCGTCTTCAGACCTAAAACAGGAAAAAAAAATTGGGTATTTTAAAAATGGCATTTCGTCGAACAGTTCATATGCATAATCTTATCAATGTCTCTAATTCACTAAAATCGAAACTTATTGTTCATACTTCACAATTTCCTTCACTAAATGCAAAGCCTAACTCCTAATTCACGAAATCCTTCAACAATTTCATCAAAAATCAAACAACTTCACGACTTTGGTTTTCCGAAATTTACCTCCTTCTCCTTCGAAAATCTTCAAACTTGGAAACGATAAGATCCAAACTCGCGTTTAATCTCTTCAACAACTAAAATCGCCTTTGTTATCTTCACAATCTCAGCAAGATTTTAAACCCTAAATTTTCTCTGGTTTCTGTTCGTCGCTCGTCGAGAAATAAAAGAAGAAGAGAAACAAAGTGTGATTTTAGAAGAGAAACAAAACGACGTCGTTTTGGGGCTGTTTTAATTTCGATTTTCGGCCAAAACGACGTCGTTTTGAGCTTTTTCAAATCACACAAATTAATCGGTTAATTACGTGGATTTATTGTCAATTACGTTAATTCCACGCAGGACCCACGTCATCAACCGTTAACGTTGAATTAACGGTGTTAGTCAATATGCATAGGATTGCACAATTTCAATAGTTAAAGTAGCGAATTCAAATTTTTTATAAGTTAATGTATAGCAAAGCACGAAGGTATAGTTCATGTATAAAATTAACACATGGACCAAGTTCAGGCATGATTTGGCCAACTTTCCTATTAACGGTAGAAATCATTTTGGAAAGATAAAGGAAAAAATGATGGCTTATTCATAATTAATTATAATTGTATTTGAATATGTTATATCTGCTGAACTCATACAGCGTCGACGACATAAACCTAGGACTGGATAAAGTCAATTTCTAAATCGTTTCACTTATTTATTATTACTAGAATAGTAACCCGCGCGTTGCGCGGGATTCTAATATAAAAATGTTATAAAATTTTTAAATTATTTAGAAATATAAATAAATTATTAATTATAAATAGAATTATAAAGCCAATTCATTATTTTCCACAAAACTTAGCAGATCTTAAAGTTAAAACCATTCGATTCAAAAATATTCTCAAACATATTTTTTTTATCACAATATAGACAAAACTACATTTTCACTCATGATAAACTACAAAGATTATGTATCACCCCTAATTGGATGTTTTATTGTGTAATATTTGAGTTTGTATTTACCCTTCTATATTAGTTATTTTTAGTGTAACATATTGGAATCTTTTACTTAAAATACGAAGAATATAACACTTTCAAATTTTTTAAAAGTTTAGATGTTTTCAAAAAATCCAACTGTAACTTTTATGTTTATATACAATATTAAAAAAAAATATTGGTGTAGATATTTCTATTATGGGGAGAAAGTTAACTATCATTGTTCTATAGTTTTTTCACACTCAATTTGTTAAATCCTTTCAACACTTTGATTACTAACATTATCTTTAAGTTTTTTAATTCTTATCCATTTTTTAATTGTTTTTTTTATAAATATTTTAGATTTATTTAATAAATATTAATAAACATGTATTAAGTAAATATTGTAAATTGTCTTTAATTCAAAAAAAAAGTTGCTTACATATATTATAAGTATATTAAATTTGTGTTATTATTTTTTTACTTTACTTTATATATTGAATCATTTTATTGTAGTGGTTGTGGGTATCTATAATTTTTCATTATTTGATCTTTCATTTCTTTATATTGTAATATCGTTTATATAAATTTTAATTTATTTTATCTTATTTTTGTGTTCACTCCCTCCCCATTATATTATGTTAATAAAAATATAAAAAATGTATTTACAAAGTGTTTTTTTATATAATCAGTTTAATACTCTTTTTTGTTTTTGCTTTCATTTCTTTTATTATTTTTATTCTTAAATCTCTTAATACTCATTAACTACTATATTTAAGTAATGCTAATGAAAAAAAATTGTTTTTACAATGTAATTAATTCTTAATAAAAACACAAAATAAAAAATATTATTTGATGACATGTTTTATTCTTATTGGATGACTAAGATGATGATGTGTACACACTAGATGGAGAGAGAACTCTCCCATTATATATATGATTTGTATCTTTACCATATAATCAGATCTTGTCAAATGTTTTGAATTTAAATTAGTTTTTAAAAACGACCCCAAAAATAATAATAATCATTAATCGGACCTTGTAGTGGGATCATGGCTGCCCAGTCGTCCGTTAGCTGGTGGATTCGACCCCACATCTCACCAATATGAGGTGTTGCCAAAAATAAAATTTAAATTTAAAAAAAAAAAGAGAGGAAAATTATCACCAGTATGAGGTTTAACCGTTTAAGTCATGTTTAAGATAGGGCAATAGTTTTTGCACAAAAAAAAAAAAAATAGGGCAATAGCCCTGACAAAAAAAAAAAAAAAAAAAAAAAATTTGTATCTTTTTTTTTGTTATCATCTGAAAGATTTATTAGAAACTTGCAACAAAATTACATCATCGAAAAACATACTAAACCGGCGAAACAACAAAAAGTTCTCCGAGACCACATCCCAATTTAAGGGAGACAAGCATAGTTTAACAACTATCATGACAAACCTAAAAAAAATTGTATCTATAACTAAATTATTAGTTTGAATAATTATATATTACTTAGGTACCATTAGCACACCTTTTCTTAAAAAAAATTCTTCATTATAATGTGGTGAGTGAACTAAACACTATATAATACTAGGGAATGTCCCATGCATTGCATGGATTTAAAATTACTATAATGAAATATATAATATTTTATAACTAAATATATATTGAAATATGTTTAGTTACTTTTAATTTAAATTGATTATTTTAAATATTTTATATTACAGTTTAGTTATTTATAGTAAACAATTTGTATATTCTCAAAAACTAAATGCTTGTTTCAAGGAAACCAACTTAAAAAAAGAATGACTCGTACAATAATATTAATTATGTCTCCTCATAGATGTGTGAATCAAGTGAGCTGTTATATTTTTCTGTAACAATAAAGTAACAGTCACATGATTAAAAAAAAGAATCTAGAGAAAAGATTAATAATATTAATGGAGAAAGTGGTGTATATTTGTTATCTTTTATCTTCAGGTTATTCGAGAGAGAGCTAAATTAAGAAGATAGAAATTTTAAATTTGGTTTTTGGGTTGAGTTAGAAAAAAATAAGAAATTAAGAAAAGTTAGAAAAGATGTTGTATTTGACACGTGTCAGCATCTCAGGAAGAGTTAGAAAATGGGTTGTAAGTGACACGTGTCAGCGTCTCAGAGCTTCTCACCAAAAAACCTTACTTTATTATATAAGATGTACATCAATAGAGAGTTAATGAATTGCAAATGTAACATAGAAAGAAAAAGAAAAGCACGACTTGAACGCTTCTGAAACTCGTTGAGCATCATCATAAGATTACTTAAGAAGAAGAAGAAGACTCCTTTTGTTAAATCTGTAAAGCAAGTGACGTTGTTAACAAACTTACAACTACCATTTTCTTTTTTTTGCTACATTTCATTTTCTACAGTCTTTACCTGAAACAAGAGTTTCTGAAGATGATGTTACTCAGCTAGATCATCCTTATAATTAGGCCTTTTCTTATTATATTTGTAACAAGATCCAACCTTATTTATTATAATTCTACGCTACCTCCGACAACTTCTCCTAAGGATAGGTGTCTGGTCCAGTGAAGTCCGAGGCTGCAGCTGTATTGTACTGGAAGATCCTTAGTTTCCCCTCCTAAAATGACAGGACTATGAGTATTCATATTCATATATTCGTAGTCGATTTGAATTATATTTTTATCTGGTAATATACCTTTGTTCCATAAACAAGACCACCTCCAGGAGAAGGATGAAAGCAAGCAACGTTTACTTCATCATCTGAACTTGGCAGTACTCTTACAAGCTCCATATCTGAAACTCTGTATATCTGACCAACCCACACAACAAAAAAATATGTTATTATTATATCTCCAAGTATTTTTATATACACAAACCATGACAAGGATGTAGCTAGTAGCATAAGGCTTTTTACCTCCAATACTGTGAAAAAATGTGATGTTGCTTCACCATCACCAACGATGCTCTTCAAAAGAGAACCATGACGCCGTCCATATGCAAGCATTAAATGCTCCGAGGTGGGTGAGAACTGCACGCAGAACTCTCAATTATTCCAAGTGTTTTGCAACGACCTTACAACACTGTTATTTTGGTTGGGCTCTAGGTGAAACAAAAAAAATGATGATTTCACAAGTTACATAACACAATCAAATTGGAGATTTCCCACATTTTGGTAATGACGCAAAGCAAACAGCCTAGGATAGATAAATACAATACCAAATGGTTCCCATCTTTAACACAGAACCCATAAAAGTTCAATCTGATTATTCTCTAAAAAGGCAACTAACCTGGATAGAGGTCAAGCAATGTGCAGCTCTAATGGCCCGTGACACTAGTACTGAACCAAAACTGTATCCATAGAAAACACGAAATTTACTTAACTCTGGTATCTGTGAGATGTGCATTTCAAGAAGGTAGAATTAGTACACTGAGATATCAGAAGTAGTAATTACCTTTCCTTTTGGAGAGAATACACACGAAGCTCGTAAATGACTTGGTGTATTGTGACAGGGTGCCGAGTTGGGGAAGTTGCAAGCCCTGAATCTTGTTGTGGTAGTGTCTGCAGTCCATGATCTATCTCAACATGAGGAAAAACACATGCAACACATGCTGCTAAATATCTCCCGCATGGCGAAAAATGAGCTCCCATTTCACTGCAAAGATAAACACATAAAAAGGAGAAGAAAAATTAATATACATCGTAAGCATTCAAGTGTAACAGAATAATATCAAGGACACGAAGAAATTTGTTTCTCTCTTAATAGCATTAAAGAGAAGTAACTTTGCCTGCAAAGGACGGCATGCGGTATTGTAAGTAGACATCTTTCGGATTTCATTTGCGCATTTGGGTCTTTGATGTCATGCGGCCACACTCTGAGTTTGACAGTACCAGGTAACTCCACAGCAGCTGCTGCAGCAGCCGAAGCAGCAATTGACGTAGCAAGCTCAGACTGGACCCTGTTCAGTACAGGTTGAGCATCACTTCCATGTTGAATGTTACGAGAAGACACACCTTCTGGTAATCCAGATCCTGAGGATTGCAGTTGTGAAGTTTGTTCCTGAGATCCGAGTCTTCCAGAAACCGCATGCAAGTTAACACAATTTGGAATTTCTAATAACGCTACTGCATCCTCTAGACTGGCTGTGGATAAACGAGATGTTGAAGAAGGGGCTGAGATCTCATGGTTACTACTGCCACTAGGAGGAACCACTGCATTAGCAACACCATGACCTTGAGCCATCAACCATCCTTGTAGAAAAGGTAACTCCCACGAAACTCGATCCCTTAATCGCAATAATTGCTCTGATCGATTTGAAACTTGGCTAGGAATTCCGTTTCTTACAACAGGTTGAGCTTCATCAACATTCATACCATCAACTGCAGGAGAAGATCCATCTCCACCTCGGGCAACAAATGTGTTGCTAGTAGAATTTCCTGGAACACTATATGAACCAGAAGTACCACTGGATGCAGCCAAGGGAAGAGGAGGCAACAATGTTCTGTTCTGGTTTTCTGCAGAGCTCTGAATATTCTGAAACCCTGGTTGCGAACTACTTTGACCAGTATTACCAGTAGGATATTGACCAATGATTGGATCATCTCCAGATGATGTAGGCATGGACATGTGTGGAAGTGGCACAAGGGGAAGTTCCGCTGCCAAACTAGTTTGATTGCTTTCCGTGCTTGTGAACAAAATAGCAGGGGACGGATACCTCAAGTAACCCATAGATGTTGATGTTGCTCTAGACATTGAAGAATCTAATGAATCAATTTCATTCACCTGCCACTTAAGGTTAAAAGTGTAAGCAGACAAAATGGAAATATAACAATTAAATAAAATCCTAATTAGGTAGCTCACCTCCGCAGTCAAGAGAAATGGAGCCCCATGAGGGTGAAAGTGTACAGCTCTCAGAGAACGCCTGGTCTTCAAAACAACGGTTGGTGATGATTCCTCTCCTCCCTTATTGTAGTGCCACATGTGCAGCTGCAAAATATCATGAATTAAACTTTCTGAGATTCTGAAAGAAGGTGCCACCTGCAACTGGCTAGCGTTTCATGGGAGACTTAAGAGGCAATAAAGAACACCTTATGACCAGAAGCAACAGCAAGTAGTTCACCCTCGGCATGGAAAGCGATAGAAGCAATAGGCCGATCTGGTAAGAGAAAAAAATAAGAAATTAAAACTGGTTAGATGATAGACAGAACTATGTGATACAAAACACAGTCTTCTGATTTCTAGGACTTACAGAATTCATGAGATATAATACACTCCCCAGTTGTGGTATTCCATAAGCGGACCTCCAGATCTAAACTTCCACTAGCAACTATTTCTGAATTATGCGGGTGGAATCTGACCTGTAGAAACCCAAGTAACAATAGATACAAGAGCAGTCAACTACAATACATAAGTAATGATCTGATCTACAATAACAAGAAACACATCTAAACTTGTTGCAATGGTGTCCAATTTACGATGCAACACTGACACAAAGCATAACTTAGCACCCCTCAACCAACCTAGAGAGCATAAACTATTGAGCAAAATTTATTTCAAAAACCGAGATTGAGTTATTTATATGTACATATCATACACAGAAAAGGGTTAGCATTTCTAACTCACCACCCAAGGTGTTCTCCGATGGCCGCTCAAAACCTTTAAGCAGTTTCCAGTATCGCAATCAATAATCTTTACAGTATGATCACCACTACAAGAAACAGAAACAGAAACAGCGTAAACTCAAAAGGAAAAAATGCAAAAGATACGCCATTAGTCATACTCACTGTGTAGAAGCAAGAGTTTTCCCATCAGCACTAAAAGCGGCTGCAATAGTTGATCTTGGAGGAGGTCCAAGAGGGCAATATTTTGCAGATAAATGCTGCAATGACTCTGCCTCAACCCTTCATTTTCCATGGAATACATCAATTACAATGAGGATCTCAAAACAAGGACTTTGAGTTTTGCAATAAATACGAAAAGGTACCATGAAATAAGACTTTGTCCAACATCTTTCATACATGAAGAATCAGTATAGCATCTACTCTGACCCCACCGTTTCCTCGGCACATACTTAGCTTTTGGTGACATTTCTCTCTGAACCAGCAAATTAAAAACACTCCTTCCCCTAAACAACAAATTTCAAAATCCAGTTTTAGAGAGAATCAACACTTTATGATGCTGTTTTGTAATAAAGAACACTTTAGAGAAAATTTCAATCAGTTCTCTAAATTCATAGACACAGAAAAAATAAGAAACTCAAGATTCAGTTGCCATATATATATATATATATATATATATGATGCTGTTTCAATCGATGAAGGTAACTAAAATCACTCATTATAACGCATTAATCTAAACGCAAATTCATCTGTAAAGAGAAACAAGATTGTTCTAGTTCCCAACGAAATGTATCGATTAAACACAAATTGAAACCTGCGGCGGTGTAAATTCGCCACCGATTTGCGTGAGCGAGGAGAAGAAGGTTGATCTTGAGAGGAGCAGATAGGTTGAGTCATCTTGAAATCCAAAATTCATATAAAACGACGGCCAAGAACCCTAATCCGGTGAGATCTGCGATGTAATCGTCACGAGATTTGGTATTTGGTTTAATTTCGTTTGGGACGACGAAACCTAAACAGTTAGTTTTGTTTGTTGAGGGACCTGCGAGATGATGTTGGCTCTGATTTGGTAATATGCATAATCGCCTAATTGCGTTTTCTAATGCGATTATGCAAGTATTTTACCAATTACAAAAAATTGCCTAATAATAGACAATTAGGGGGTGTATTGAAACTAGAATTTTAGGAGATGTGATGGGATTGTAGATATTTTAAATTTTGAGAGAGTTGGGTGAGATTTTAGAAAATCTAGAGGAATTATTTAGATTTTTTAATTGAAAAAAGAAAAAATAGCTTGTGATTTGGTGAGAGTAATTGGAAAAAACAAAAATCTTTCGGGAGATTTTTTTGGAACAAAAAAGGAAAAACTGGATTTAACATTAATGTTTTCTCAATTTTGAAGGTATGGACGTGTCTTCTTCATTAATAGGAGCAGTAATTTCAAGAAGAAAAAAACAGTCATTTTTGAAGCTGGGTAAGCCATAAAGCCATTTCTCACTCAAATAATTGCAAAAATGGAAGAAATACCATAACGAAGCATCTAAACAGTGGCCAAAAATTTTAACAAACATAGGAACATAACCATCTGCAAAAAGAGGAATTGCATACGCATTTCAGATTATTCTTAATCACACAGACATAAAAACGAAAGATTGATGCTGGTTATCTAATTTCACCTAGAAAATTTCAAGAAATTGAGACATTGGATAGCGAATTTCTCTTCAATACAGAGTTAGAGAGCCCCACGGTGTTTAGGAAATCCAAAGATTTAAACCCAGATGACAATTTTTGAGATAAAGGAGGCGACTGAAAGGAGAATATATTGCATAACTGTGTAATTGCATATTTGCATAATAAAAATTTGCAGATTAAAAAGCTGTAGAATAAAAATTTGCATAATCAAAATTTTGTGTGATTGGATATCATGCATAATGAAATAAACCACTAAATGCATGCTTATTTGCATAATGACTTTTTACTTGTATTTTTTAGGCAAAAAGCAAATCTTGCGTTTTTGCCTAATTGTCTATTATTAGGCAAATTTTTGTGATTGGTAAAATACTTACATAATCGCATTAGAAAACGCAATTAGGCGATTATGCATGTTACTTTGGCTCTGATTGGTAACAACGCATAACTGCGTAATTATATATTTGCAGAATAAAAATTTGCAGATTAAAAAGCTGTAGAATAAAAATTTGCATAATCAAAATTTTGTGTGATTGGAAATCATGCATAATAAAATAAACCACTAAATGCATGCTTATTTGCATAATGACTTTTTACTTGTATTTTTTTAGGCAAAAAGCAAATCTTGCGTTTTTGCCTAATTGTCTATTATTAAGCAATTTTTTGTGATTGGTAAAATACTTGCATAATCGCGTTAGAAAACGCAATTAGGCAATTATGCATGTTACTAATCAGAGCCAAAATTTTGATTATGCAAATTTTTATTCTACAGCTTTTTAATATGTAAATTTTTATTATGCAAATATGCAATTATGAAGTTATGCGTTGTTACCAATCAGAGCCTAAGTTTGTCTCTGTTAAATCATATTTTGTTTTTTTTTTTTAACAAAGGAATGTGAGATTTTAGTTTGTACTTTGGGTCCATTTTTCTAACAAATCATATCCGTTTATGTTCACCATTTTTAACTAGGGTTCAATATTCTCTCTTTTAGATTGTAAATAAAACAAAATACGTAGAAATTGCCAAAATCTACCTAAACTATTTGCAGGATGCATTTTTCTATCTAACATATGGTACTATGCATTTATCAATCTGAACCATTTAAAAGTTCAAATTTTAAACCTGAACTATATGAATTTTAGCCGCTTTCAACATGTACCTAAACAGTGTTACTTAGTCATTTAACAGTGTTGAGTCAGACAATTTATGGCGTACACGTGGCATCAAAACTAAAACAAATTGTCAAAGAATAGAAATCGAATTTGTGCCGGCGAAACCAATTGGATTTAGAGTTCATCTCTTTAAACCACTATGACACATTGACTTCATTGGTTCAAGTGAACAAAAAATCAATATATCTTCTTCTTCCAAGCGAGTGCTCTCCTACAACTTCATCGACAAAACCTGAATTCAAGCTGAGATAGCAATTATCCATTCATTTTTTAACTCAATAAGATGTCGTTTTCCCAACAAAATATGTGTAATTTCATATAAATGGAGAAGCTTAATAATTTAAATAAAAGATTGAGAATATTATTATTTGTTATATTTGCAACTAAATATAGGTAATAAGTTTGATTTGAAATATAGAACTAAAAGTTGGGAAAAAAAAAAGTTGAAAACTTTCATCCAAGTAAAACTAAAATTCTAAGTATTTTTCGTCATAATCGGTTAGTCTCAGGTTTATAGGTATCAGGTCCGGTCTGAGTTTTATCCGATACCCACGGGTAAAGCTATACAAAACCCAATAGAGTAATTTGCTAATATCTATAACCGACCCGAACCGGTTTTTTCAGTTCGGTTCCAGTTCGGGTTTTCGGATTTGGTTTTTATGCCCAGGGCTATGAATGATATTATAAACCAATTGAAAAAACCAGAGTGCCTAATATATTTCACAAGTTCTACTTATATAAGTTTCTTGAAAAATTGTAAAACGGCGAAGACAAGCAAAAATTCCAGCTATAGTTAAGGTGCAATATGATTAAGCTTGTGAGGATGGTCTGATAATTCTTATTGAAATTATAGAAGTTTCATTAATGTATCATCAAATCCGGCTATCCAAAACCATAGCGTACTAAAAATCAAAAAGCAAGGAAATGTTCCGCAAAACGAATAAGGAAGACAAGAAATAAAAAAAAACTATACACAAATGTGAAACTTGATCCTGGTTTAAAGCTACTGCAGTTTCTAATCAGTTCTCCGGCTTCTTCCATTTGCCTGGTCCCCTAACCGGTTCTCGGGCTTGTTCAGTTTGCCCGGTCCCCAAATACGGATGGTCTGGTCATCACTAGCAGAGGCCAGCATCCGAGGATTTCTCGGATTCCAGCTGACACAGTTCACAGTCATGGAATGACCTGATAACACTTCAAGCGGCCTTGCCTTCTTCAGATTCCATATATAAACCTGCCAACAACAGATCAATCTCAGTGAAAATCAACCAAAAAGAAACTGTCTTGGTCCGCCAATATGTGCTTTACCTGTGAATCCTCACTTCCACTGGCGATGAACGTACTGTCCAACCCACCAAAACATGACCTTATCACGTATTTGCTTTGCTTGTGGCCCGAGAACTTCAATGGTTTTTTCCACTCACCAGCAATATCCCAAAGATGTACCCCTCGACCGCTCAAGTTAACTATAAAGAACTTACCATCACCAGAAACCGAAAGGGAAGTAATTGCCTGCTCCTCAGAGATAACACGTTCAACTTTTGTCTCCAAATGCAAGATCCTGATCTCCTTATCCGAAAACACTGTGATCATACTCTCACCATCTGGTGTCACAGCCAAATCCACTACCTATTGGGAAATTGTACATTTCAAATTTTAAGTAACTGAACAACAAACAACCATAAGCAAATATTGTCAACATTACTAACCTTTGGAATTCTCGTTCCGCTCCAAGCTTTAAGCTCGTTTCCATCAGTATCCCACATTACAATCCCTCTTTCTGGCTCAGAACTGCCACAGACAAGCCGAGTTGAGTCAGGGAACCATGCACAAGAGCTGACCGCGAACCCAGTATTGTTGTTTCCAAATGTGTGTCTCAACACACCTGTGTCAACATCCCATAGCTTAAGAACCTCACCATTTCCGCATGTAAGAAGCTTAGTATCATCGGGGCTCCACGAGACAAAAGAGACTGGATTTTTGTGGCTCTGAAGCGTGTGCTTCAGTTCGACTTTGTTGTCATCCAATACCTGAAACAAGAAGTTTTAAATCAATCTGTCACAAGACTAGAAATAACCATCATTGATCCGTAAAGACACAGTCACGAAATTATCATAGAAAAACTAAAGAATTACGCAAAAAATTTCACCCCTGAAGTACTAAGACCTAGTTACATGGCTAAAAACGACAAATCGCTATCACGTACAATATTGAAGTTGCTGTAAATACTGTCCTTATTTGTTGTCATAAATTGGCTTTCTATCTTATATAGCAAGCTTCAAGCCAAAACATACAAATGCTATTTCCTTTTATATTTTTCCCACCTCACTGCGTGAAGAAATATACAAGAACAAGCCTCGTAAGGTTCTCTAGTCTATTTCTCTAACATTAGCTAAAGATAAGAGAAACCATTTACCTTCCATATAATAGCTGTACAATCGCTTGATGCAGTGGCCAGATATTTTCCACTATTAGAGAATTGCACAAACCACACTTCATTTTTGTGTGCCATTAAAATCTGCAAGATAATAAGAGATTGTGAAAATATAAGAACCAGAGACAAAAGTTCAGACGACATGACATGACCACCAAATTGTAACCCTATTCGTCTATATCGGTAAAGTTTAAAACAAACTCAAGAATCTGCAGTAGTTTTGCCTAAGACAATTCTATTTATATGTGGTTAATAAGGAAGGTAAACAACACCTGGACTGTTTCTGAAGGAATTTGGTCTCTATCGCAATGGTGATCCTTGTAGAGCGATACAGCATCGCACGAGTTATGATACAGACATGAATCGATCTGGTCCATCACAGCAGTCTCAACCAAATGTTCTAACCTTCTTTCAGGAATAACAATTGGCGAAGGAATCAACTTCTTAAGTTCAACCAACAACTTTTTCCTCAAATCTTGAACTAAACAGCTGTCTACTTCACCAGATTCCAACTCTTTAGAACAAACAATATCACAAGCAAGCCTATGAACCTTCTCTTTTCCCATCCTTAACATCGGAGCTTGCTTCCTTAACACATTCAATGCCAAAGAAACATCCCCACGTTTCAAATACTCAAACATACATTGCTTGAACACAAGATACAATGCCGTGTTCCTCGTATCATCCTTAGAATTACCGAAAATTCTATCGAGAACCGCTATGCAACTATCCCAATCACCACTCAAAACTTGCATTTCAAGAAACTCATAATCAGCAGATTTATACGAGATCTTGGACTCGTATTCCAAACAAGAAGCAGATTTCTTGAATCCTAAGGAGTATAAGCATTGAACCAAAACCCTGATGAACTCATGTTTCTTCAACAACCCTTTTGAACCTAAAACTTCATCTAACCCATTCTCCATCTTGATCCCTCTTAAGCTTAAAACAAAGATACTATAATTCAACAATCTTTCCACATTCAAGTAATTGAAAAGTCCACAAAGGAAAGTACAAATTTCCCGCTGAAAATTTTGACTTTCTTCACTACGAAATACAAAATTACTAAAACAGTGAGAAGTATCACCAAATCAGAAACTAACCCAAACTAGGAAGCAAATCACCAACCTGAAACGAAATTTAAAATCTATAAAAAATAAAAAAACAAATCTATAAAAGATAAAAAACACTAATTGAATCCCAAAACAAAAAGCTTTTAAGGATATCAGATTTGGTTTCTACGTTTCTCTATGCGAATTCAAAAAGTTTCAGAATCATTAATCTAACAGAGTACAAAAATTGACTACCCAATAACTCAAAAAAAAAAAAAAAACCTTAAAAATATTTTCCCACGAAAAGACTAAATCAACGAATTCGAAATCAAATCTAATACACTTTTATCCAAATCGTAGAAGTGTATATAGAAGCGAGAAGAGAAATGGTTTTGAGAGATTCAAATTCGCGGGAGAGATTTCAAAACCAGCTCAAGTGAGAAGAAGAAGAAGAAGAAGGAGTAGGAGACGAAGAAGAAGAGGAAGAGAAACGCAGGAGTGAATCCAAATTTTGGATTTTCAATTTTGGAGTTTTGTGATCGATCTTATGGAGAAGAGAGGTGGAGGAGAATCATGTGTTTATATCGTTAAGCCCTATCACTAATCCCTATCGTTAAGGTGATCTAGTTAGTCATATTTTTTTATATTTTTATTTTATATATATAAAAAAATAGCAAAAACAAATCTTTTCAAAATCCTCGAGTATCCTATATTTTTTATTTTTTATAATAAGCAAAACAATGTATTTTTTAGGTTCGTGAAGATCTTGATATTTATGAAAAATAAATCTTGAATATTGAGAGGGAAATTATTGTTTTAAGTTATTCTAGTGAGTATCCTAATAGTGAGGAAATTCCAGCAGAAATATTCTGGATGAATGTATCATCTACATAGATATATGTTTTATACAAATTTCGCATTTTTTTGGATAAAATTTTTGAAAAAATTAGAATATAACTTTTTTGGTCCATTGTAATATTAAAAAAAAATATCAAAATATCCAGATTGAAACTGAACAGAAATCATATATAGTTGAATATTATTAGCAATTCAACCATAAAATGAAATATTTTCACTTTCTTTTATATTAAAAAATATATATATATAATCTCATGTATAGTGGTGAGACACTGAGACAACACTTGGTAAAAAATAGCAAAATACTATGAGAGTTCAGAGTTGGTAAATATATTCTTAGCTTTAATTCTAACATTTCTTGTTAAGTCTGATTTTTAAAAGCGTATTAAATCTAAATCTCATTTAACAAAAAGAAAGAAAAAAGACAATTAAAGTTTCAGTAAACAACTGAAAGCAAAACCATCCAAGTAGGAAAATGGTTTATTTCGGAAATGGTTTTGGGTCTTTAGTCTTATAATATTGAATCCCATATAACTATTTCAAATAATGATTAAAAATCGTAAAAAAAAAAAAATGTATAACTGAATTCTGTGGGTTCTATTACTATACTTCTACTTGATGATATTCTCTTAAATGTGCTTGATGAAGTAAGACTGAGACTTCTATAAGCAAATATAAGGTTAAGTGAAGCTGATATTACAAGAAAAAAATAATAGTAGACTGCTAATTTAAATTATTTATTAATAATTGATACTAAATATTTATTTTAACATCAATTACAATAATTAATGTTATATTAATTTGTTTGACATCAGTTCTTCAAAACTGATGTAAATCTATATCAGATTACATCAGTTTCAAAATATTGATACAAATAAATAATTTACATCAATTAAATAGTAGATATATTTACTAAATTTTACTATCATGATCACTTAGGAAAATGATACAAAACTCACATCAATAAATACTTATGCTAATAAAAGATTTGGCATCAGTTAAAAAAGCTGATGTAACTACAGTAATTACTTATTTTCGGTACATCCCACATCACCTCCACCCAAAACTGAGCCTTCCTAATTTTCTTATATATATTATCTTATTCTTTTACATGTATACAAAAAATTAACTAACTGTTATTATATATGAGCTAACAACTAATGTCATATATTTTTTTTCCCATGGAATAATTTGATATTAATTTTAGTTAATTTAGCATCAATTATTATAAATATTTAACATCATCTGATTAATGCATATTAACATCATTTATAAAATTCAATGCAAAATTTATTTTTAACCATTGCATCATTGCTTTCAGAGTTATTTACGTAAATGATGCAACATTAGTTTGCATTAATCATAAATAATGCTAATATATATGGTTGTTGCATCATTGCTTTGAGAGTCATTTACATAAATGATGAAAATTTACTTTGCATCAATCATAAATAATGCAAATCTATATAATAAATGATGCAACAAAATATTTTTTCTTGTAAGGGTTACTTACGGGATGTAATCAGGATCGCCAATCAGATCATCTTCTCTTTGCCTTTTTTATCAGCAACAACCACAATCAGATAATGCATAATACAATATGTGTTTTGCCGATGATGTATCCGGCGGTAAAAGATATTACCGCCAGACAATGTTCTTGCCGCTATTGTCGCATTAATCTCTTTCCCGCCTCCCACTTTGACTGAATTACAATTTCTTCCTCTATGTTGATTCACTTCGTCCTAAAAGTTACATTCATATTTGAATTAGTTTCTTTATCCGGATAGCCTTATTCCACTGACCAAACATATCAATTATCAATAATTCAAAAAGTAAAGATATCTCAGCCAATTAAAAGGGAGAACATATCTACCATATTATTGCTATATATATATATATATATCAATGAACTCAGCTTTTTCCTTAAATATTAAATATCCTTGTTTATGTTGGAAACAGATAATTATCCACTTTGAATATTTTATTATTTTAGCATTAACCGACTTAAATTTTCACCGCCTCTCCTACTTATAAATACATGTGCAATGCTCTTGTAAGGATGTACGTGATACACAATAATAAGAAAGCTTCACTTACCTCCACTATAACTCTTTTTCTCTCACCAGGAAAAGTCCCCCTCTTTTCCTCAAGTCTCACTCACGTAACCAAAGAGAAAGAATATATACATATATATTACTTTATAACATTAGTAGTTTTATAACACGTTATCAGCACGAGAAAGCTCTATATTTAGGCGAATTTCTGTCCAAACAAACAATTTTTTGTTCTATTTATGGTCTTTTCATCGGAGAATTTACTCATGATGAATTTATCATTGGTAATCACTCAAGGATAGGTTCGATCACCAGAAATATGTGATCTTACCAAAAGCTAAACATGAGTGGTTAAATCTCCGATTTCAGGATTACAAAAGTGCCAGTGAGTATAATTCCGCTTTGTTCGGAATCACTTCCAGGATAATCCTATGTGGAGAAAAGATAAGTGATTATGATATGATTGAAAAAACTCTTCAAACATTTCATCCTGGAAATGTAATCCTGCAACAACAATACCGGGCAAATGGATACCAGAAGTATTCAGAGCTAATGCAAGTTCTACTGGTGGCGGAACAAAATAATGAACTTGTGATGTTAAACCATCAAACACGTCCTACTGGATCAGCTTCATTCCCTGAAGCGAATGTTGCATCATCTAATTACAATAATTATGGACGTGGGCGCGGTCGAGGTAATGATCGTGGTCGTGGAAGAGGTGGATATGGACGAGGACGTGGACGCGGACGAGGACGTGGACGCGGACAAGTAAGAAAGTTTCGTCCTAATGATTCTAACACCGGGAGAAATAATAAAAGGTTCAAAGGAAACGAAGTTGGTCGTGTAATAAATAAGCATAATGAGGATGCTTGCTACAGATGCGGCATGAAAGGACACTGGTCGCGTACCTGTCGTACGCCAAAACATTTGGCCGATCTGTATCAAAAATCGCAAAAGGCGAAAGAAAAACAAGGTGAAACCAACTTCATCTTTGGCGAATCCGGGCCTTCGTTCGATGGCATGATCAATGATACGCATCTCGATGTAGCAGATTTTATGGTTGATCCTGAAGATATCAACGAGAAACAAAATGACTAAGATCTTCCTGAAGAAGAGATTATGACATGATGTATAATTAAGTTATGTTTTGTAGAAGAAAATAAAATCAAAAAAAAAAAAACCTGATGTTTGTTTATGTTTTGTAATGTTTTCTGTTGTTAAATAGTTTTTATTGTGATATAAATCTTTGGTTTTGTTATGTTAACGCATTTTTTTATGAATATTTTTAAATTCAGAAATGTCAAAATTTGAGAACGAGGATGGAGATATATGTCTGGCAGACAGTGCTACAACGCACACAATACTTAAGGATAAAAAGTATTTCTTCTCTCTTACAATAAAAGATTCCGCCGGAAGCGTGAACACTATTTCTGGAAATGCAAAGATTATCATAGGCTCTGGAAGAGCAAGTTTCTCAATGCCAAAGGGAACAAAATTTGATATAGATGATGCATTATATTCCCCTAAGTCTCATAGAAACTTGATAAGTTTCAGAGATATACGCAGAAATGGATATCATATAGAAACTATGAATAAAAATGGCATTGAATATCTTTGCATTACAAAAGAAAGGAAACATATATTGGAAGAGTTGCCAATGTTATCCTCTGGCTTATATTACACAAAGATTCACATGGTAGCATCATATGCCACGGAATATCCTAATACATTTAAAGTTTGGCATGAAAGACTTGGACATCCTGGTTCAGTCATGATGCGAAAAATTGTGGAAAACTCAAAAGGCCATCCGTTGAAAAACCAGAAGATTTTTCAATCGAAAGAGTTTTCATGTAATGCTTGTTCTCAAGGAAAACTAATAACTCGGCCATCACCAGCTAAAATTGAGAATGAATCTCCAGAATTCTTAGAAAGAATTCATGGTGATATATGTGGACCTATTTATCCACAATGTGGGCCATTTCGATATTTTATGGTATTAATTGATGCATCCAGTAGATGGTCACACGTGTGTCTATTGACGACACGAAATACGGCATTCGCAAGATTCATTGCCCAGATAATCAGGTTAAGAGCACAATTCCCTGATTACACAATAAAGAAAGTAAGACTTGATAACGCTGGTGAATTCACTTCACAAGCCTTTAATGACTTTTGTATGTCATTAGGAATTGAAGTTGAACATCCGGTCCCGCATGTTCATACACAGAATGGCTTGGCTGAGTCTTTAATCAAACGGCTACAACTTATTGCTAGGCCGTTAATAATGAGAACAAACCTCCCAATTTCAGTATGGGGTCATGCAATATTGCATGCTGCTGCACTAATTCAAATACGACCAAGTGCATATCATAAATACTCCCCAATACAATTAACATCTGGCCGGGAGCCAGATATATCCCATCTCCGTGTTTTTGGATGTGCGGTTTATGTTCCTATAACCCCACCACAAAGAACGAAAATGGGGCCGCAAAGGAGATTGGGCATATATATTGGGTATACATCACCAAGTATCATTCGGTATCTTGAACCGCAAACTGGTGATATGTTTACGGCACGTTTTGCTGATTGCCATTTTAATGAAGATGAATTTCCAGCGTTAGGGGGAGGAATTAAAGAAGTTCCAAAAGATCTTACATGGTGCACACCTTCTTTGTTGTACCTTGACCCCCCTACGAAACAGCGTGAACTAGAAGTTCAGAAAATTGTAGATTTACAGAATATGGCAAATCAGCTACCAGATGCGTTCACTGATACAAAAAGGGTGACAAAATCAAATATACCCGCTGCAAATGTTCCATCAAGAATTAATGTTCCTGAAGAACAAACTGATGGAAAAATAGCAAATGAACCTAAAGTTCAACTGAAAAGGGGGAGACCGTTGGGATCAAAAGATAAAAATCCCCGAAAGAAAAATAAATTGGGAGAAGTAAATGAGAAGGTTCCTGAAGAACCAAATATAGAAAAAGTCCTGAAGACGGAAATGATACAGAAAAACATGAAATTTCCATTAACTATGCCCACAATAGAAAATTGTGGGTTAGGAATGAATTAGAAGATGATGATGGAATTTTCTCATTCTCTGTATCGAAAGAAATTGATTGTGAAATTGATGATCCAGATCCTAGGTCCATATCTGAATGCCAGAAAAGATCTGATTGGGAGAAGTGGAAAATGACCATGCAAACTGAGTTAAACTCCCTCAATAAAAGAAATGTTTTTGGACCTGTTGTCATCACACCTGCAGATGTGAAACCCGTTGGACATGAATGGGTTTTTGTGCGTAAAAGAAATGAGAAAAATGAGGTAACAAGACACAAAGCCCGACTTGTTGCCCAAGGTTTTTCTCAGAGACCGAGAATTGATTATGAAGAAACATATTCTCCGGTTATGGATACAATCACATTTAGATTTTTGATGAGCCTAACGGCATCTAAAAATCTTGAAATGTATCTAATGGATGTTGTGACAGCATATCTATATGGATCACTAGAAAATGATATATATATGAAAATCCCTGAAGGATTAAAAATGCCTGAAGCATTAAGTTTAAAATCTAGAGAAATATGTTCAGTCAAATTACAGAAATCACTTTACGGATTAAAACAATCCGGACGCATGTGGTACAATCGCTTAAGCGAATACCTATTGAAGAAAGGATATGTAAATAATGAAATATGCCCTTGTGTCTTTATTAAGAAATCTCCATCGGGATTTGTGATCATTGCTGTATACGTTGATGACCTAAACATAATTGGAACTCAAAAGGAGATTGATGATGCAAGAACTCATATGAAAGAAGAGTTCGAGATGAAAGATCTTGGAAAGACAAAATTTTGCCTTGGGCTCCAGATAGAGCATTTCCAAGATGGAATATTTGTGCATCAATCAAATTATATTCAAAGAATCCTAAAACGCTTTTACATGGATAAAGCGACTCCCTTGAGTACTCCAATGGTCAATAGATCTCTGAATATTGAGAAAGATCCATTCAGGCCTTGTGAAGATAACGAAGAAATACTTGGTCCCGAAGTACCTTATATGAGCGCTATTGGTGGGCTTATGTATCTTGCAAATTGTACTCGACCAGATATAGCATTCGCTACAAATTTACTAGCAAGATACAGTTCATCTCCTACGCGCAGACATTGGAATGGTATCAAGCACATTTTCCGTTATCTTCAAGGCACGATTGACTTAGGATTATTTTATCCTAGAAAATCCGAGTTTGGTCTAGTTGGTTTTGCAGATGCAGGTTATTTGTCAGATCCACATAAGGCTCGATCCCAAACCGGATATGTTTTCACAATTGGAGGAACTGCAATCTCATGGCGTTCGCAGAAACAGACGTTAGTCGCTACTTCCTCAAACCATGCAGAAACTATTGCCCTCCATGAAGCATGTAGAGAATGTGTCTGGCTCAGATTTATGATCCACCACATAGAAGAAGCAAGTGGAGTAGAAACAAATAAAGGGCCGACAACCATTTATGAAGATAATGCTGCATGTGTCACTCAAATTAAAGAAGGTTTCATCAAAAGCGACAGAACGAAACATATCCCCCCGAGATTTTTCTCTTACACTCAAGAACTCGAGAAAAATCAAGAAGTTAATATTCAATACGTTCGATCAAGCGACAACGCAGCAGATCTCTTTACAAAGGCGCTTCCTACCACAACATTCAGGAAACATATTCACAGCATCGGAATGCGTCATCTACGAGATCTATAAGAAAAAGACTATGCCTATCTTTTCCAGGGGGAGATTACGTTACTTTACTCTTTTTCCTTTGTCATGGTTTTTATCCCACTGGGTTTTTCCATGATAAAGTTTTTAACGAGGCAGTACGTAATACATTATTAAAAATGAATAATTAAGGGGGAGTGTTGGAAAACAGATAATTATCCACTTTGAATATTTTATTATTTTAGCATTAACCGACTTAAATTTTCACCGCCTCTCCTACTTATAAATACATGTGCAATGCTCTTGTAAGGATGTACGCGATACACAATAATAAGAAAGCTTCACTTACCTCCACTATAACTCTTTTTCTCTCACCACGAAAAGTCCCCCTCTTTTCCTCAAGTCTCACTCACGTAACCAAAGAGAAAGAATATATACATATATATTACTTTATAACATTAGTAGTTTTATAACAATTTAATAAATTTTGAAAATTAAACAACAAATTTTAATTCAATGTGGACTACTTTCATAAGAATACTATAATATAATCAAATTACAATTAAAATTAAAATTCTAAATTAAACTAATGTATATCCATTACATTAATATGATGTGTAAGTCCAATTACAATTAAAATTCTAAATTAAACTAAAGTATATAATTTATCATGCACGGGCTTTGTAAAATCATATAATATATATATATATATATATATATTATATAAAGCTTAGTTGTACTAACGAAAGCTCGACACATGTTAAAACTATAATTAACGAGATCATGACACGTGACATCTTAAACCTCAGATCTTTCCATGTCTTTTTTTTTTAAATAAAATTACAAAAAAGAAAAAAATTTAAAGCTCCATATCTTAAGAGAAAAAAGAAATCAATAATTTGGAAGAAATCAATTATTTGTTAATATATAAATAATAAAGCTCCATGTCTTCAGATAAAACGAAATTAAAAATTTGAGGAAATTATTAATTTGTTAATATATACAAATATTAATTAGGAAAAGAAAAAGAAAAAAAAAAGTAATAGACTCTGTAATAATTAATGTGTTAATAGATATATGTTGGATCCTGAATCCGGTTAGATTGGATTCACAACATAAAAGATATGACACAATTTTCATAAGACAAACACAAAGATGTGTTATATAATTTATATAAATTATTAGAGAAAAGTGGGAGATGAAACTAAAGATATTGACATATTCTATGTATATATGTTTAATTACATAAAAAGAAGAAATTGTATTTTGTATTATTATTGGAAATAACATTGTTAATGTCTAAAATAGTGGTGAAAATGTAGAAGATTCAGCCTTTTTGACAATGCTATTGAGTCTTGTATATTTATAAAGCAAAGATGGAGGCTGGATTAAATTTTGGTGGTTTCTATATAAAAAGGGAAAGTTACTAAAGTAACCCAAATTGAGGGTTTAATTACTAGAGTATCTAATAAAATGTAAGGGTTAATTGGGTTATTTTCATGTCCTTTTTACCCTTTTTTCTTTTTTTAGGAAAAAAAAAAACCAAAAATACCCTTAATATTTAATTCCAGCGTGGCACAGAGTTACCAAAAAAACACAACCATTTTACGAAAGTCTGTCGATCTAGTTGTAACAGATTTATTTGTAGACGACAGATTTAGCTACAAACGACAGATTTTGCTCGACAGATTTTTTTAGTTGACAGACTTATTCGTATATGGTTAAGACAGATTTAAATTTTGTAACAGTTTTATTTCACACGATAGACTTTCTAAACAAATGACCACAAATTTTCATATTTTGTGACAGACTTATTTTAATTTTTGGTAGATTTACGAAAGTGAGTGACCACAGACTTAAAATTATGGAGAAAAATCTGTCATGTTGTTACTGATTTGTTGGCGAAAAATTATTTACTAGAATGACAGTCTTGTGGTAACAGATTTTCTGTATGTAATAACAGACTTTTAAATTTAACCAAATAATCTGTTGTTTAATAGCAGATTTGTTTTAGTAAAATATAATTGCACGAATGACCTATGGTGTGAAGTTATTTGTTTTATGTTATGACAGATTTGTTTTATGTTATAACAGATTTTTTTAAAATTACCAAATCTCTGTCGTTTGTTAGCAGTTTTGTTTAAGAAAAATTAAATTGCTTGAATGAACTATATAGTGCTAACAGATTTGTTGGTTTATTCCTACGATGACAGATTTATTGTTCCCTATTATGGCTGATTTTTATATTGTTCAGTAGATATTTATGATGACCTTATTACGACAGACTTAATAGAGTTGTGGCAGACTTGTTTATAGCAATTGACAATTTTGCCATTAATTGCATTAAACGTACATGGGTGCAATTATAGGGTTTCTCCTCCATTAACTGTCGCCTCTCTCTTTAGTCGTCATCTTCAACGTCGATCATACAGAATTTTTTTCCCTTTTGGGTTCATCTTCGAGTGATTTTTTTTCCTTTTTGGTGATTCTCTTCACACTTGGAGTTGAATAACACGTTTTTGTTTGGTTTGTGGCTTATTTTTTTTCTCACGCTTCTGGGTCCTCACACCGATGTCAGAAAACAAAGGAGGGGGATTAGATATGGATCAGATTATTGTGGTGTGTGGCAATTGGATCATTGAGAAAAACAGATGGTTGTTTGTGCTTGATAATAAAAGGGGTTGTCGAGTTGTTGAAGGCAACCGTCAAACGAGCTATGATGATTGCATTCAAATGGTAATTGAGGATTTCGGGCTGGATAATAGAGTATGTGATGTTGTGTTGAGCTATAAGCTTTCAAAGTTGTTGGCTGAGAAATTATCCGGTGATACACCACCAGTTTTTATTTCTAATTCTCGACAGTTTCATGCTTTTATGGGGCAATTGAAGAAGGAGAAACTTCGACTTTGCGTTGAAGTGAAGGAAAAAGTAATGGATGAATTGCAGAAAAAAGGTAATAAACGACCAAGAGAGGAAAACAATTTGGTTCATGAACAGGTCAACGAAGATGAAGATGAAGACGGTCTGATTACAGAAGACGATGTTGATGTTGACGATGAAGAAACAAGATTCGATTACTGTGATGATTCTGACGGAACTGACTCTGACGATGAGAATTTTAGCTTATATGGGGTTCTACCAGAAGAAGAAGAAAAACCTAACCCTATTTTACCAATGAAGCAGAGGCGTTCAGGTATTTTTATTGAAGAACCAAAGGAAGATGATAACTATGCAAATCTAGACTTGTCTAAATTGGATTTGGCTGTTGGTCAATGTTTTGAAACAAAAGATCATTTGGAGACACGATTGAAGATACTAACCGTGTTACAGAAGTTTGATTATTTTGTTGATAAGTCGACACCATATTTACTCATTGTCAAATGCTGGGTAAATGGATGTACGTGGAGGGTAAGAGCTAAACCAGTAAGAGACTACCCAAAGTTTCATGTGCGTGTGTTTGTTTCCCAACATACATGTTCCGTAACTGAACGTTCTGCACGTTCCCGATAAGCAACACATGATATTCTTGGAGTTTTGTACAAGGATTTTGTTGGTGGAATTGGACCCAAGGTGTTGCCAATGCACGTTGCTGAAGCACTGAATAAACGCTTTCATATCAAGGTACTATTAGGTTAACATTCAAATAACTATTAGTTTCACCTACATATTAATATTTTTGTTTTGGATAGATGGATTATTGGAAGGCATATCGGACACTAAGATATGCTCGTCAGTTGGTGAGGGGTAGTCCAGAGAGTGGTTATGCGCAGCTACATACTTACATGTACATGATAAGGAGGGCAAATCCCGGAACATTTACGCGACTTGAAGTTGATGAAGCTAATAAATTCAAATACTTGTTTCTAGCATTTGGTGCAAGCATGAATGGATTTCCATTCATGAGAAAAGTGGTGGTTGTTGACGGTACATTTTTAAAGGGAACATACAAAGGGACACTTCTGACGACAACAACTCAAGATGGCAACTTTCAGATTTTTCCAATAGCTTTTGCAGTGGTTGATACAGAAAATGATGAATCATGGGACTGGTTTTTCAAGCAACTCAGCTATGTGATCCCAGATGACGAGAGCCTTGCTATTATTTCTGATAGGCACAAATCAATTGGAAAAGCAATTAAGGCGGTGTATCCGAAGTCCAGCCGGGGAATTTGTACATACCATTTGTACAAGAATATATTGGTTCGTTTTAAAGGACGAGAAGCATTTGGTTTGGTTAAGAAGGCGGCAAATGCTTACAAACTAGTCGATTTTCAAACGACATTTGATCAGATTGAAGCGTTGAATCCTGCACTTCATAATTACCTTGAAAGAGCTGATGTGCGACTATGGACACGTGTACATTTTCCTGGTGATAGGTACAACTTGCTTACAAGCAACATTGCCGAGTCAATGAATAATGTTATGTCACACGCTAGGGGTTTTCCAATTGTGGAACTTTTAGAAACAATTAGGTCCATGATGACTAGATGGTTTTCAGATCGAAGAAATGATGCATTAAAGATGAAAACATCTTTAACTCGTGGAGTAGAGAAAATTCTTCAGGTATACTTTCTATTCCTAGTGATACATTTGATGTTAGTTGTACATATATGTGTCACTAATAACAATGTTATTGTTTTTGACAGAGCCGTGTTGAGTACTCTGACCTGCTTACCGTACAAGATATAGATGCACATCATGCCCAAGTTACAATTGGATCATCTATCCATGTTGTAAATATGAAAGGAAGAAAGTGTACGTGTCGCAGGTTTGACTTGGAGAAACTGCCTTGTGCACACGCAATTGCGGCGGCTAAAAGCAGGAAAGTCCCTCCAATTTCAATGTGTCATCCTTACTATACTACGAACTACTTGTCCAATTCCTATGCAAACGCCATCATGCCAAGAGATTTTGCTATATCTGTTCCAGAACATGTGGTGAACAAGATTTGTTTACCGCCTATAGCTAAACAACAACCTGGAAGACCAAAGAATACGAGAATTAAATCTGCTTTGGAGATTGCAATGGAAAATAAAAAACCAAGGAAAGAATACACTTGTGGTAATTGCAATCAAGTAGGACACAATCGTAAGACATGTAATATGTAGACATCAACTATTTTCTTTTGTGTCTTGTCCTTTGTGTTGAACTATTAACATTGGATCTTGTTTGTCGTTTTTTTAATTTTTTGTTAGATTGGATCTTGTTATCATTTTTACTAAATTTTTTAGCTTATGTGAACATGAGTATTTAATCAGTTTAAACATCCATTGTAGGATGGTCAAGTGTATTTACGGTGAAAGTAATTTAATTTGCCAATCATGAATTTTTTAAAAATTATATCAAGGAAACGAAAAATGTGACAAAAGTTAGATCACATAAAGGTCTAACACCTGAGAGAAGTATATACAAAATTCTGAAACGTACACATTTAAAACGATGGTCTAAATTTCCAAGACAAATATACACATACAAATCTAAAAACACAAACTAGAGTGACTCATCAGTCAGGTGAGGGATTACAAAGCCTTTAGGACCAGGACATTTGTAACGAATATGATGTCCATATTGCTCTCCAACCTCATCAAATAACTCAGTGACAAGTTTGATCCGAAGAGCCGGGATGTTCCTATCGCATAGCCCGTCGAAATTCTTAACTTCAAGAGCTAAACATTCAATGTACTTTAGTGCGTACACACCACAATCTCCTGGATTTTCATTCAACGGGACATTATATTTCACTCTTCTCACATCGTACATGGCATAACTCTTTTTACGGGCCGGATCTGGAAACACAGAACTTAAAAGCGCAGGGATCATCTTCCTTAAAAAGAGGCACTGTTTCACCATTTCAAGATCACGCACCAAGGTAGGGATGCTATCATAAATGTAAATCTTCCTAGCTGCCAAGTCAATATCCAGAGCAACCCAGTGATTTCCATTGACATGCAGACAAGCGTATAAATGATCAATGTCAATGTACCACTTCTTGTTTGTCGCTGAGCCAATGGGAGATGTACCAATGACGTGATCCACATAGTAGTCCCTGAACTTGAAATTCTTAGGAGAAATGTCGAACTGTAAGAAGTCATTGGACATTGACGTGATTAAATCTTGATCCAAGAAGGCTATGCGTTGATTAGGGTACGGAGAAGGAACACGCATAAACCTTTTGCGGAACATCGTCATTGCAGCCCCCATGTGCTACATTAGAGTTCAGTACACCATTACGTTAGAATCAAAAACACATTATAATCATGCATCTACTTATCCAATATTTTTTCATTTCAATAAAAAAAGAAAATAAGCAAAAAGTTCTTTATTTACTTACATAATCTTTCAACCATCCATAATCCTTAGAAGGCCAGTCCGATCTTGGAGTCATAATCTGCCAATAAAATCTAACATCTGCGTTGCTGGTTTTAAGAGGTTCTTCCCTGTAAGTGAAATAGAATAATGAATTCAATCAAAGACAAATATTTACTATAAGAAGATTAGAGTAATAAAAGTTTAGAATCATACTTATCAAGCTGAAGGAAATCCGTTAGTTTCTTAAATTTCTCATCTTCTGCAGGCTTCATATGATCATATATCACATTAGAAGGGGTTGCATCTGTAATTATTCGCTTCACTGTAGAGTTTCCAACATATGGCAACTTTTGAGTTCCCGCCAAAGTTGTCACTCGTCTTCCTTGTGTCGCACCAGCATCCAAGTCCTTCATTGCCTCTGAAAGTGCTGTCAATGATGCAGCAAGTGTCTTACTAGCCAACTGGTGTCTCTCGTCTTCCCATGTGTCCTCAGAACTGGAATCCATTTTGTTATTAGCTGCAATAACTTGCTCTGTTATATCTTCAACATCATCAACAACAAGATGTGACTTCTCTGTCTTCTTCTTCTTCTTTTTGGGACTATCTCCCACTAATGTAGCTTTCTTCTTCTCAGCCTTGGGACCACATTTCTTCGATATGTTGCCCACAAAATCCTTCTCATGAGGCTTAGTACATTTCTTCTTTTCACATAAAGGAAGATCCACAGATATATCAGACTCTTTCTTCTTCTTATTAAGCACAGTATACACCTTCTTCACCACTCTTTGAACAGGAAATTCATCATGTGATGTCTGCTTCATCTCAACCATCCAAGACTGAAAAAGATAAAAAAGATATACACGGAATTCATATTAATTTTCCAAAAAAAAAAAAACCAAAAGAAAATCAAAGGTAAACAACAAACTCTAACTTACGAGTGGTTTACTGTTTGCATCATCATTGTCATTGTTGTTTGAAGTGGCATCATTTGGTACAACATTGGGCTTTGACTCTTTCATTTCTTTTAAAGTTCTGTCAACTGCTTCAAGCTTCTCACTAAGTTTCGCGTCCAAGGCACTCAGTTTCTTATCAACTAAGGATTGAAACTTACCCTCCATAGCGTCCATTCTACTGTTCATATTCTTGCCCAACTCTGAAATCGTCCCATTCATTTTATCCATCATTTGGAATATATCCAACAAGTTTTTCTTCTCATCATCAACATCCTACAAATATTTTTATGTTTATATACTTGACATCATTATCAATAATTAAAAGTAAACAAAGGAATAAAAAACCTAACCTCAATATGTTATTTGCTTATCTTGTCCTTTTTCTTTGCAACTTTAGCTTCCTCCTCATCAGCCTCTTCGATTTTATTTCTCTTTTGACTGCTTATACTCTCGCCAGCCTCATCATCTTTTCCTTTCCGTTTCTTCTTTGTCAAACAAACTGAGTTCTCACCTTCCCAAGCATTTGAAGGTAAACGATTATGAATGATATCAATAATCAAATTGTCTAGGTCTGGATCCTTGTTATCATCAAGATCACACCATTTAGGGTACATAGTTTCCTCTGAAACTGGAAGCATGTGCCTTACACGAACCTGCAAAGAAATATAAACAAATACATGTTGTTACAATAAAACAACCAAAACACAACAAAATATAGAACTGCTGAACTACATATTTAAAAGAGCCAAATTCATAGAATTAACTTCAAACATAATTAAAAAGTTCACAACAGTCTATAATTTCTATTGC
Source organism: Barbarea vulgaris (assembly GCA_963667165.1). Classification (NCBI taxonomy): domain Eukaryota; kingdom Viridiplantae; phylum Streptophyta; class Magnoliopsida; order Brassicales; family Brassicaceae; genus Barbarea; species Barbarea vulgaris. Next base: position 3,331,058 of record OY763891.1, read on the forward strand.
ATAATTCTCACAAATAAAAGAGTAATCAAACGATTTATTAAAAACAAACTAACCTGACCATGCAACTTCTTCTCATTCTTGATGAATTCAGTAAAATTGATACGCTTCCTACATGATTCCCAATCAAGTAGTGGCACTCCACTCGTTTCTGACCTTCTCATCCCATAGGCTTCTCCTAAGCCAGGAATACTCTCATACACCCAAATCAACATAGCATGAACGAATCCACGTATATTGTATGAGTTATTCTCATAGTCAACAACCTTGACAGAATCAACTAAACAACTAAAAGCAACTCGACCCCAAGGATATTTCTCAAAAGCCACTGGATCAAGAACTCTTTTAGCGGTTGCCAACGGGATTCTAGATCCGTGATGTATACCATGCACACATATAGACAATAAACATAACCTACCAACCATCACCCTCTTCTCTAGACTCCATGTACTGCTAAAATCAATAACCTTTAGCAACTCCCTAAAAATGGGACCATCCATGGTTGTTCCTATCTGCATTTCTTTCCAAAGCTCTTTGTGATCACAATCAAAGTTGTCTAACGGGTCAAATGGATCACAATTTAAGCCAGTTATGTGAGCAAATTCCTTTAAAGAGAATCTGAGTGGCCTACCATCTATCAAACACCAAATCTCATGAATATTGTTGACTGCCAGCTGATTTGTGAGCAAGAAATGGACTTTCTGGGCAGACCATGTGTATCCTAATTCAGCAAACTTAATAAACACTCCAAGAGATGATTTCTTCAACTCATCCCACACATCCAATCCTAATCCTTCTTTCAAAAGTCCAATTTTGGACCTGAAGCAATTGTGGTTCATGCTCCTACGTTGCAAAGGAGATTTCCCTTCTTCATACAGTCGAGGAGGATACTTGATTACATTACTCGAAGACGCCATTGCTAACCATACAAAAACAAAATAAATAACCACCAAATAAGATCAAGAATCCAATATCATAAAAAAGCTGTCACTTAGGCACTAAAATGACATAAATCTGTAGCTACAACAATCAAATTACATATCCATTACTAAAGCATCGGCAGTATTAATTGTTGTTTAAAAAAAATACAATGAATTTCGCCAAAAAACTTACTGGAATTTGGAAGAATCAAGCCACAGATGAAGATGAAATTGAAGAGAAAGATCTGCAACAAATAAAAGATGTCTCAATAAAATTTTATAATTACGGATTTAATTTATATAGTAGCAATTAAAAAAAAATTACAATCACCTAAGTCTAAGAGTACACCGTCAGAAGGTCACCGGAAAACTGAAAATGTGACACGCCAAACAGGCCTTATGGTGGGTCACCACCGGTGATGTTCTAACAAATGAGAAGAACAAAACTGTCACTTTGATGCAAATTGAATATAAATATGTTGTTACATCAAAACACAATTGTTTTCAAGCGCGGGAATTTATTTACAAAAAAATTTCTAAATCTAATCGTAAATATCTTACCTGAAATCAATAGAATTAAGCTTCACTTGATGATGAAGAGCAATAGCTGCCAAAAAAATTAAGTTGTTAATGGAAATTGACACACTATTTCAATAGATTGACAAGATATTCGAAATTTTGAAAAACCAAGGGATACAATCGATTAACCTAGGAATTTCGGGCTTAATTAGGAGGAGACTCGCCGCAATTCTTGTAGACTCGCCGTCGCAGTCGGTCGTGAAGACTCGCCGGCGTTCCTGGAGTGGATTTAAACGGCGGAGGGGCAAAGGGGCTAAGATTACGCGTTACCAAGAGGAAAGATGTGAGAGAGGGTTTAATTAGGAGGAGACTCACCGTAATTCGTCTAGCTCGCCGTCGCCGTCGTTCGTGGACTCTCGCCGGCCTTCCTCGAGTGGATTTACACGGCGTACGGAGCAAACGAAACTCAACGCCGGAGGGAGCGAAGAGGGCAAAGAAAACTCAACGGTGGAAGGGGCAAAGATGTGAGAGATGGAATTGCTCGAGATTGACGGCGGAGGGGCAAAGGATAGTCGCCGGCGTTCTAAGAGATTGATGGCGGAGAGGACAAAAAGGGGTTAGGGTTACGATGGAAAAAGAGAAAGGGGGAAAAGAGAAAGGAGGGGTTAGGGATCGGGTTTTGTTTCATCAATTTACTGAATTTTTTTTTTTTTAATTTAAGTTTTAATTTCGTTTTAATACTTTATTAAAAAAAAAAAGTTAATTAGAGGGTAAAGGTTAAATGGTCTTTTAACCAGAATATTGAGTTAATCTAGCAATCCATTTTTTTGGGTGTTATTCTAGTTATTAATCATAAGAATTGAGTCAATCTGGGTAAATTTCAGATATAAAAATAAAACTGCAACTCACAACAACATCTAACAAAACACATTTGAGGACTTAAACCTCATACATTTCCCTATTTGCAACTCTTTTTCTTTCCATATGATATTCCAACTTAGTGGTGAATAGAAACACTAACAGCAGAATTCTGGTCGCCAAGCCCCACCAAAAAAACATCTTGCAACCAGAAAACATCTTGCGACCAAACACTAAGTTGATCGGAAAAGTTGGTCGAAATAGTAAAATTTTCTTGTAGTGAAAGGAGGATCACAAATACCAATGCGATAACTATTGTCATTATAGCCTCTAAGAAGTCATGAACTAAGGATTCGTCTCTGTTAACATTTTGACCATTAAAGCCTTCATTATGAAAGCTGGATGCATGTATGATCTAACAACTGTCTGGAATGTAAAATTTTGTAACATAACCATAGAAGATAGAATGAAAACTTATACTAACCTCGTCGAAATTTTCTTATGCCATTTGATGGTTTCGTCGAATATTCGAATTTAATTTTTTTCTAATGATTTCCAAAGTAAATGAGGTTGGATATAATTTCAAAACATCGCCAAGCCCCACCAAAAAAACATAAATTCCTTAATAACAGTTGGTAACGTTTGATTCGATCATAAATGGTTTGAAAGGGATATAGTTTTAGTGAGACGTGTCAAAGAAATATAAGTACCACAACCTCAATGGATTAATTCATCACCTCTCTAAAAATTAACTCAATAAGCGACTTATTTCTTTCTAAAAATATATCTAATCTATCAAAAATGTATCTTCCATTTTAAATTATAAATGAAAAAGATTTAACTTAATATTAAATTTAAAAAATAATAATGACAGTTGGTAACTTTGATTCGATCATAAAAAGGTTGAAAGAGATATAGTTTTAATGAGACGTGTGAAGGAAATGTAAGCACCACAAACCTCAATGGACTAATTCATCACCTCTAAATATCAACTTAATAATTAAGCAATATTTCTCTTTCTAAGAAAATATCTAATCTATCCACAATTTATATTCTATTGTAAATTATAGATTAAAAAAGTTTAATTTTATTTTATTATATAAAAATTGATTGTATTCACGAAAACTTGACACATGTTAAAATTATTATTAACGAGATTATAATATGTATCGGTTGATCGATTAGATTTTGACACGTGTAAAAAATATTATGTTATTTATGTTTTCTTATTAAAAAATAAAAACCAACAAAATAAATTAAATCATAAAATAGATTACCCTATACTTTCTACTTTTCTAATATTGGTTAAATTTTATTATTTAACCATCAAACAAGATTAAGAATTGGAGAAACGAACCTGTGAGACAATCCAAGCTCGATTCACTGCAAAGCAAATGCGAATCCACCGGAAACCGACATGCAAGCCGACAATTGTTTCTCTTCAACATGCCCGTGGACTGACCCGTCTAACCCGCTAGAATTTACGGGGCGGTTTGGGACATGCGTTTCGTTAGCCGTGGTCTTCAGCGGTCTGATCCGCGGTGGGTGAAAAAATCGGCGGGTTTCGGCGGATGTGGCTAGGTGGGTGCGGATGCACCCGTTTGACAGGGTTAGGAGGAGCACCCAATTGATCTCCCGATTAAGAGGTGCTAATACCTAGTGTCAAAGTTTCGTTGGAGATGAGACTAATAGATTCATGGTCATTGGACGAGATTTTGTAATCGTATTCTTAGCTCTAATTCTAACATATCATTTTAGACGTGTGACTTGTTTACATGTTTAGTTGAAAAAATGTTTTTCTCTGTATTTTGTTGGAAGTTATCAGTACACAAAAAGTACTAGAATGTTTTTTCTAGGTGATTAAGGTCCACGAGAAGTTACAGTTACTGGTCCAACCACACAACGTTTTTGCTTTTTGCTCGATCTACACATCTTGCAACCAGAAAATATATAACCCTACAATCAGTGGCGGAGGTAGAAAATCTTTTTATGGGGTTTAAAATATAAAAAAAATTATTTTATAGGGGTCAAAATGTTATTTATGCTGAAGTTAATATAATTTTTATTGTAAAAATGCACCAAAATACACTAAATTAAACACAAATTAGGGCCTTCCTCTTCGCTGCCTCCGCCCTTGCCTACAATGTCTGAAAAATAGATCCGTGATCGTTTGCTCGGTAATTTCAAACGTTATTTGTTAATCGGGAAAATCACATTTTTAACTTTGAAAGTGTCACATGCTAGCACTTTAAACTTAAAAGGTATTTCACTAGCACTTTAAACCTTGAAACTATTTTTACTAACATTTTAAACCTTGAAACTAGCTCATACTTTTTTTCCGCCATAAAATTCACTACAAAATAGTTACCGGAAAACTGACGGAGTTTCCAACAGGATCTTAATCCGTGAAAAAATTGACAGTATTTGACGTATTTTTGATGGATTTCCGATAAAATTGTTATGTTAGAATTCCGTTTGAAAATATGTAAATTGATATAACCGTTTGAATTTTGAAAATTCTGACTTAAAATTCACTACAAGAAAGTTACCGAAAAATTGACGTAATTTCTGACAATATCATAATCCGACGGATTTTTGACAAAATAGTTGTCTGTCAGACAAATTCCTCCAGATTTCGAGAAAACGTTGGAAATCCATTAGAAAATATATATGTTGATGTAGCCGTTTGAATTTTAAAAAATTCTGACATAACTATAGTGTCAGAAATCCATCGGATTACCGTTAGAAATTTTCTTCAGAATTTTCGTAACTATTTTATGTTGAATTTTATGGCGGAAAAACGTGGGAGGTAGTTTCAAGGTTTAAAGTGTTAGTAAAAATAGTTTAAAAAAAGTCCTAGTGAAATACCTTCGAAGTTTAAAGTGATACCATGTGACACTTTCAAGGTTAAAAATGTGATTTTTCCTTTGTTAATCTTATCCTCAAATATCGTAAGAAATTAAAACCGACATGATTAGAGCTTAATTTTCAAATTCTTTGGTGTGGTTGTAAATTATCAAGTTTCAGTATGTGTAGTTCAACTGGTATGCTCAAATCTGATGTGGTTGAGCCCTCAATTGTAAATTTTTGTGAGGTTGTACTTTGATATCACATAAGAAAATTTCCTATTTTCTCGCAAATAAGACAACACTTTGGTTTTGATGTTTTTAGCTTGGTATTAATCGATCTCAGCTCGGTTCTATTTTGTCCTACCGAAATGGCTAAGTAGAAAACCACCTCAAGTGAGAAGTAAGTCTTTGTTTAGATAAGTTTCATGCCCCTTTGATTCCTATAAATAATACAACACCTTTGATCTTTTCAAATGAGTTGAAGAAATTAATGTACATGTCCAGAAGAGAGACCATAGTCTTATTTCCAGGAAAATAAAGAAGATTTTGCTTATTTGATCGAAGAATACTCCCGCAAAAAGTTATAATTAATGTCAAACTACACTAAAAGAGGTATATAGAATGAAACTTGATCACTTAGTTTTAAAATCGAGTTCTAATGATTTGCTTGTTAATTTCTTAAGATATTGGGAGATCGAGAGATCAACCCAAACCGAATTGATATGGACTGACATTACGAACTGAGATTAAGAAAAGTCTACAACATTATTGATAAATGTTAATATTTTAAATTAGACAATTTACCGTCATCTTTATATAAGAAAGTGTATGTTGTAACATTATTTTCATGAAAATCTAATATAACTAGATTTGTACCCGCGGTATACCGCGGGTCAATTATTTGAATATAAATTATATTTGTTTTCATTTTTATTTTTAATAAATATTTTTATTTTGTTTGTATAATTTTAATTTGATTTTTTATAATGTTTATAAATATTTTTATTTCTGTTAATATTTGTAGTTTTTATTTATTTATTTTTTATAATATATCTAACGTGTTTTCAACATCAAATTGTTTTATTTCTCTGTAACAATAGCAAATTTTTGTTATTTGAATCAAACATACGCCAAATGAATGATGTTCTATACTCTCATTCAAACAATTTAGACCAAATCGTACCGAATTAAATATTAAATTAATCTGAACAAAAAAAAAACAATACAATTGTAAATCATATGTAATTGTCAGTTATATCTAAACCCATTTTAATATTTGGTAATTAGTTCTAATATTGAAAATATTAATTATACTTATTATATATTTTATGATCAGTTCTCTTTGTCTTAAACCTGCTCATTTTGGGACAAAAACCCGTATTGTCTCATAGTTGTCGGAAACTTTCCATTCTATTTCAGATTGATTATTTTAGAATTTTTAGTCTATTTATATTTAAAATAACTTTTACTAAATAATTTATTATTATTATAAATAAGTAGTTATGTATATATTATTGATTAGTCGATATTATATAGTTTTAGTATTAATAGTATTTTAAACTTAATATTTTAATAGAGTTAAACTGAATAAATATTTTAAATTTTAATATTATTTTAAATTATTTCAATAAGTACCAAATTAAACCGGACATTTTTAAAAACATTTGTATTTAAAATAATTTTGGTCTTTTTTATAATAGGACTTTGAACTGTTACACAAAAAAATTAATCGATGTGGGACTTTTAAATTATGTCAACTAATGAACTGGATAAAACTGAATAAGTTTTTAAAAAAAATTTGGACGCACGATAAATCAAGTTTCTTGCTCATTCGCATTTAAAATCATTTTTGTGTGTTTATAATATTATTCTGAACCATCCACCAAAATTTTAATCAATGTGAGATGTTGAACACATTTTTTTTCTTTAATTGAGTAATATATGTCCGTTTTTTAAATTTTGAATCATAATATATAGAGAAAAAAATTTAATTTTTTATTAATTATATGTATGATATAATAATTTTAAATAATTTGAAAATAAGATCTAACAAATGTGATAGGAGAATTATAATTTATAGTATTAATATTGCAACATTAGATAAAGAAATAAATGATAAAGAGGAGAAAGAAAAAGATGCAAATAAAGTGTTTAATTTAATTTTGGTGGAATTAATATTTCCTTTTATGGGTGTTTGGATATAGGATTAGCTATAAACTTTTTAATTTTATATTTATAGAGTGTTTGGAAACACCCTATAAGATTGGGTCTTTTTTAATAGTTTAGTAGATAGATTCTTGCATAAGACATTGGTGTTATTTATCATAAGATATTAAAAAATAAGATTAAACAAAAAAGTTAAAAATTAATGATTCGATTTTTAGCTTTTTGAAATTATAAAACTTAAATGTTGTGGTTGGATCGTTAGTTTCAGTATACAATTGAAAACGAAAAAGCATCGAAACATTTTAGAAATGAGTTTAGGTCTTTGGTCTTATAATATAGAGTCTAATACCACTATATGTGAACAAATAATTAAAAAAGTCCTAAAATTTATATAAGAAATGTGTGGCTTCTTCTACTTGATTATGATGGTTGGCCTTTTTGTAATTAGTCTTTTATTATCCAAATTATATTCCACCTTTTTCACTCAGGAAAATTCCATGAACTACCAAAAAAAGTTGTAGGATATGTTGAAGAAGATGCACTGCAAAAAGACAAAATCTTGGAAATTTCGTAATCAATCATAACCCGGCTTAATTAAATCCGGTTTGATTTGATTTTGGTTAAACCAAACGAAAGTTTTGGCCATTCTATAAATACACAAACAGACTCTCTCCTACTTCGAAATATAAACATAGCCGGAGCTCCGATCATGTCACCTTCCTCCGACGAAGCAATTCCAGGCCACCCAATCGTCGTACGTTACCATCTCCGTCTCTCTTCTTAATCTCATGCTTCTATTGAATCGATAAAAACTTAATTAGATTCTCTGCAAAATGGCAGCTTGGTTGTGGTCAACTCTGTTTGGATTACTTAGTCACAGTGCGGTCTTTTCCAATTCCCGATCAAAAAATCCGAGGCACAAGCTCCAAGGTCAAAATTACGAGATAACTTCTCATCCTATGCTTCGTTGACTTTATTTGATTCGTAATTTTTCGCGGTTAAATTCAGATTCATTCGATTCTATGGTTCATGTTTCAGGTTCAAGGAGGTGGCAATACAGGGAATGCTTTAACTTGTGTTGCTCGTTTGGGTTTAAATTCTCGAATCTTAGCTAAGGTTACACAATTTTTTTTTTTGCTTTAATCTTTGATATTTCCTTTCCTAATTAATCCAATCTTTGAAATGGCAAATTTTAACTTCGTATTTATCAGGTAATTATTTAGCACACATTTTTATTTAGGACATAAATAGCATTTTTAGTAAAAGATAATCCTAACCTCACATTTTTAAGGTTTAGGATTAAGGGTTTAGGGTTTGCCCTAAACCCTAAATCTTACCCCTACCCCTAAAAACTATACCCTAAATACTAATATAATCAACCCAAACAAAAAATATAAAATTATGAATTTTATAAAATGCTATTTTTGTCCTAAATAAAAATGTGTGCTAATTATGGAACAAAAACATCATTTGGTGTTATTTGAGGGAATTTCTCAAAAAGAAATTATAAAGTTAATTATGAAAAAATTGGATTAATTAGGAATGGAGAGAATTGAATGTGAAAAACTAAAAGGCATAAACTTCAAAATTGTAGCCTTTGAATCACAAAAAAAAAAAGTTTGTGTGTTCACAAGGGAACTTTGATATATATGTTTATAGGTTGCTGATGATTCTCAAGGCCGTTGGATGCTAGAGGAGATAGAATCTAGCGGTGTGGATACTTCATTTTGTGTGGTAAGATCATCAAAAAATAGTTTTTTTTTTTAATACAATGTATATAAATCACAACCATTTTTTTGTTTCCATCTTTTTCAGACAGCTAAAGATGGAGTTTCACATTTTAATTACGTCATTATAGATAACCAAACGTAAGTAAACTTGACTTTTGTTTATGTTGTGTTTCTGTGATCTAAATTTTGAAGTTTCCATTTTGCTGATCATACAATTTGATACTATTCTTATAACAAATTTCTAGGAATACACGGACGTGTATATTCACTCCAGGATATCCACCTTTGCTCCCAGATGACCTTACGGAATCTCGCCTTTTAGCTGTGCTTGATGGAGTAAGAGTTCTAAATGTAAATGGAAGGTCTCGTGAAGCCGATTTGCTTGTTGCGCAAAAGGTGAAAAAATGCTCTCTTTTGGTGTGTTTTGCTTGCTCTCACACTTACCAGGGTTCACTTAGTTCTGTTTATACACTCTTTAATGGTTTCTAGTCATGAATAGTTAGTTAGGAATCTGCTTCCTTTACCTTACTCATTCAAGCAAAACACATGATGCAATGTAGTTACTGAAACTTGTTTTTATGATGCAGGCACATAGCAAGAATATATCCATCTTAATTAATGCAGAGAAAAGAAGAGAAGGGCTCGATAAGCTCCTTGACTTAGCTGATTATGCCATTTGCAATTCTAACTTCCCTCAGGTAAAGATTGTTCCCTGAACATTTCTCTAAACTACAAGATCAATCTGTTCATAGCTTGTAATGTTGAATATTAAAGAATCATTTTAAAGCAAATTGACATACCACTTTTCTTGGTGAAATCAATTAATATGATTACATTTTGGTACCATAGATTTGTTTTTGTGGTTATAAAGAGTTATAAAAAGTTTCGAAAAAGCTGTATATATTGAATCTATAACTAATTGAGAGCTGAATATGGATTTCTGCTTCGTTATGAAGCTCATCTACTCCCAAGACTCCTGAAAAATAATCGATAAAAACTCGACAATGTATTGGGTTGGAACTAGTTTACACATGTTCTTGCATCAAAATTGTATCACAGTCAGTGTATCTAATCCTAAAAGATGGAATTGTTTAATTTTTTAAACAGGATTGGACAGAGTCACCATCATCCCCTAGTGCACTTCTCTCTATGCTCATTAGATTACCAAAGCTAAAATTTGTGATCATGACTTTGGGAGAACACGGTTGTATGATGCTCGAGAGATGTTCCAATGGTAAGTCCTTCTCCATTTCCATATTTTTTCGATTAGACAACTTCTCGTGTATGAACATTTTTCTTTCCTTTCTTCCATAACTACAGAGGTTTTAATATCAGAAGAAGAGAAAGATATAGATGAACTACACAAGTCTCTGAAACAAACCACAGATTTTACAAGTGTTTTACCAGTCTGCAATTCATCGGTAAATAACGTTTTCAGATACATAAAATTTTCACTTTTTTAATGAAAAATATCTTAAATATATCTTACCATTTTCAGCAAGTGACTAGACTGTCAGGGAATGTTACAGGGAGATTGGTTATAGTAACAGCTGAGAAAATACCTTCTTCAGAGCTTATGGACACAACTGGTGCTGGAGATGCTTTTACAGGAGCTTTGCTCTATGGTAATACTACTAATACACTTCACTAAATAGTAAACCAATCTTTAAGCCAAATGCATCTAAACCGAATCCGACCGACTCCAATCTTCAATCTTCTTCTTCTTTACTTTCTCACAGGTTTGTGTACAGACATGGCTCCAGAAGAAATGTTGACATTTGCATCTCGAGTTGTAAGTTTTGCTTCTTCTTCTTTTGTTTTTAATCCTGACGCGATTTTTCAAAACGCGCCAGCGTTTTAATCTAAATTGTTATTGAAGTATGTGCGTTTTGAGAATTGTAGGCTGCTTGCTGCTGCAGAGGCGTAGGGGCTCGAACCACTCTTCCATTTCGTAATGATCCAAACCTGGCAGCGTTCTTGGGGGCAAAACCGTAATTTTCTCCCGTGAATGACGTCTAAAAGACTCGAGGTCTTAAAAATGCGTCTGTATTTAATTTTTTTTTTTTTTTTTTTTTTTTTTTTTTTTTTTTTTTTGTGAAAGCGCAATAAAATAAATGTAAATGTTCAAAGAAATTCCAAATCTGATTCTCCTTTGTGTGACACCGTTTACGTTACGTGTACCATGTGAACAAAAGTAGTAATGAAAACAAATCACAATAAAGTCATAAACTTATTGAAAGAAAGGGAAAAATGTCAAAAAAAAAGCATCAACTTTTAAAAAGTGGACGAAAAAAACATGAACTTCGAAAATGCCATTTAAATCCTAAAGTTTCATTTGACTTTTTGATAAAATAGTGAAGTTTCGTTGACTTGGCCATTTCGAGCATGTCGTTAAGTTTTCGTTAGCAGCCTCCAAAACGACGTCGTTTCATTAAAAAATAAGGAGAAAAAACCTGTGGTCATCAAGAATCGAACTGCTAACCTTTTGGACACATAACAAACTCTCAACCATTGAGCCACGGTAACATTTTGTGATTTTAACAACCATATAGTATATATATATATATATATGTAATTAATTAAAACTAGTGAGGATTTTTTTATTTTGGTGGTGATTTTATATATATATATATATATATATTTATTAAAATAACAAAACAAAAATATGGATTAATTAAAAAAAATATATACACAATTAATTAAAATAACAAAACTAATAATAATTGTTGAGCCACGATAACATTTTTTTTGGTTTTGTTATATATATATCAATACTGTTAAATATATATTCTCACATATCTATATATATATATATACAATTAATTAAAAATAAAAAGATCTCCACCTAATTTTTAACATTTTTTAGTTTTAATTATTAAAAATAACATCTCCATGAAAATATATATTTAACATTTTTAATTAATCCATATTTTTTAGTTTTCTTAAATTTAACTAGTTGCGTATATATGGATTAAAAATATGGATTAATTAAAAATGTTAAATATATATTTTCATGGAGATGTTATTTTTAATAATTAAAACTAAAAAATGTTAAAAATTAGGTGGAGATCTTTTTATTTTTAATTAATTTTGTGTGTATATATATATATATATATAGATATGTGAGAATATATATTTAACAGTATTGATATATATATAACAAAACCAAAAAAATGTTATCGTGGCTCAACAATTATTATTAGTTTTGTTATTTTAATTAATTGTGTATATATATTTTTTTAATTAATCCATATTTTTGTTTTGTTATTTTAATAAATTGCATATATATATATAAAATAAAATCACCACCAAAATAAAAAATCCTCACTAGTTTTAATTAATTACATATATATATATATACTATATGGTTGTTATAATCATAAAACGTTACGGTGGCTCAATAGTTGAGAGTTTGTTATGTGTCCAAAAGGTTAGCAGTTCGATTCTTGATGGCCACAGGTTTTTTCTTCTTATTTTTAATGAAACGACGTCGTTTTGGAGGCTGTTAACGGAAACTTAACGACATGCTCGAAATGGCCAAATCAACGAAACTTCACTATTTTATCAAGAAGTCAAACGAAACTTTAGGATTTAAATGACATTTTCGAAGTTCATGTTTTTTTCGTCCACTTTTTGAAAGTTCATGCTTTTTTTGACATTTTTCCCTTGAAAGAAATGAGGAAAAAGGCACAAAACATAGACATATTTTATATAAGAAAATATTTGGTACAAAAAAAATTAAACAAATATATACATTCATTTATATACGAACGTTAAGTGTAGTCGTTAAAATAATTAACTACTTTTCTGTCTTTGCGTAATCAAGAAACGTACGGATCATTAGACAGTTTAGCTAACGATTTAGCATTTATTGATTATAATTAACTAATAGATGACTTTTTGTTGAATTCTGTGTAATAGTTATGTTAATTTCTTAATTATATTTACACCAATAAGAATGGATTAAAGACATTTTGTCTTTTTTAATTGTCCCAATTTTACTCTGATATTTTTAGGACAAATATATATATCGAACGGACAAAATTGGTTTTGCGTGTCCGAAAGGCGAAAAGCTAGTTCTGTTATTAAGCAAAATCAAAGGGTACTTTAGGGATAAGATGTCTTAATTAATCTCTTAAATTAATTGACATAATCGTAAGTATATGCTGTTGTTAAGTAATTAATTCACAGACCAAATCCCAGGGAAGGTGGAAGAGAGGAGGGAAGCACGAAAAGGGAAAAATAAAGTAAGCCAACAAAAAAAAAAAAAAAAGAGAAAACAAAATAATAATAATACTCAAAAAATATTCGGGGGGAAATTTTTCAGAAAAACGCGTTTAGATTTGCACTTTTTTTTTTTGTTCATCATCTCCACCAAATCTCAGTTTGTTGAAGTTCTTCGCTGTGTGGTGTTTTATAAATTTTGTAGATTTCAGAAGTTCACAGCTCGTTTGATTCAATCTAGATCCAGAATCTGTATCTGAAGTCTCTGATCTACGAAACGAAATGGTAAGATTTTTATTTTGTTTTGATTGGTTCAATTTGATTAAATCCTGATTAATTTTGGGGGGGAAATTAGTAATTGGGAGGTTTTGTAATGTTTGACTTGAAGCAAATTTGGGTTCTGGGTTTAGTTTTATTGTCTTTTGAGCTTATAGTATTTTGGATCATTGCTTTGTGCTAACTTAAGAGTCCTCTTTTGTAGATAAATGTATTGTATGATTTACATTTGACTTCAATTGACCTGTCTGTTTTCAGTTTTGACGCTTGGTCTAAATCTTGTTTGAATACTTGGATTTTTGGTTTCATTTACGGTTTTTGATCTAACCGATTGGAAAAATCAATTTCATGTGTAGTTTGAAATCAAATGCAGTCAAAATGTTGTTGTTTAATCAGTTCCTGATTACCATCAAGGAGCTTGTGAGAGCTCAAGAAGCATTTTTTAGTTTTTTTTTTTTCGTTCGTTCCAGCTTAGAGGAACTTAATTGATTCTACTGTCCTGCCACAAACTGAAACTTCGAATTTAGGAGATAAAATCATCCGAGGCTTTGATTTTGGTTCCTCCAGCTTGGTTTTAGTTTCTCCCACTTCAGATTGTAGATCCTTTTGTGTAATTTGAAAATCTTGTGAGACATATATATTGAGGCTTCAAAAGCAACTGACGTTCTGTTTAGTCACCATGTCCACGATGAGTACTCCGTGGAAGTAAACCAGTGAAATGAATTTTAGTAGTTCTTGCTTACAATTCCTTAGGACTGACACACTTTGTTTCTACAGGTTGCTAATTTCAATCCTTCAGTTGGGTCGTGTGTGTGGGTGGAGGACCCTGATGAAGCCTGGATTGATGGTGAAGTTGTGGAGGTTAATGGTGAAGAGCTCAAAGTTCTGTGCACTTCAGGGAAACATGTATGTGTGCTTCTCGTGTGAATTAGAAGCAAAAGAAACTTTTGTGCAAGCAGTATTTATATTGTTTTATTTATTTTTTGAAAATTCAGGTTGTTACGAAAGTCTCTAATGTATATCCAAAAGATATGGAAGCGCCAGCATCAGGAGTGGACGATATGACAAGACTTGCTTATTTGCATGAACCCGGGGTTCTACAGAATTTGCATTCAAGATATGATATAAATGAGATTTATGTGAGTGATTCGTATTGATGTCGAATACATAGATATTTACTCTAGATATGTGTGGACTAAACTTTCATTTACTTCCAGACTTATACGGGAAGCATACTGATTGCTGTTAATCCATTTAGAAGACTTCCTCATCTCTATAGTAGCCATATGATGGCTCAGTATAAAGGAGCTGCCTTAGGGGAACTGAGTCCACATCCATTCGCCGTCGCAGATGCTGCATATAGGTAACTCATACTCACTGGTAAAATATATTACGTTTATTTTTTGTTGTTGTTGATCCATATATGTGAAAAATGCCTGCTTGCTCGTTTTTTTCTAATGCAGACAGATGATTAATGACGGAGTAAGTCAATCTATTCTGGTTAGTGGAGAAAGTGGGGCTGGTAAAACTGAAAGTACGAAGTTGCTTATGAGATATCTTGCTTACATGGGAGGGAGAGCTGCTGCTGAAGGAAGGAGTGTTGAACAGAAAGTGTTGGAGGTGAAAATAAAAGCATCGTATATATTTTTGTTCAGTCAAATCCTATTTTTAGAAGAGTAAACAAATAACTAGAACTTCAGAAATGGTCAAATCTTCATTTCGGCTGAGTTTTCTTTTCATGAGCAACTTCAGAATAGTAATGCTAGTAGTCACTCACATCAAGGCAAACTGAATATTCGGTAGCTATATGTGTTGATATTCTGTTTTTTTTTTGCTTTGTCATGTTTCTTATAAGCTTCTTGTTGTGTCTTTTATTCAGTCGAATCCTGTTTTAGAAGCATTCGGAAACGCAAAGACTGTCAGGAACAATAATTCCAGGTAACATAATTTCCTCATATCTCTATCGTATTCATTCATCTATATTTTTTAGATTGTGTTTGAAAGCTTTTGAATCTCACCACTTTGGGTGTTTGTTAACTGTTTATTTGTGAACTTTACAGTCGTTTTGGTAAGTTCGTGGAGATTCAGTTTGACGAAAAGGGAAGGATATCAGGAGCTGCCATCAGAACTTATTTGTTGGAAAGATCCCGTGTTTGTCAGGTTTCTGATCCTGAGAGAAACTATCACTGTTTCTACATGCTTTGTGCTGCTCCAGAAGAAGTAAGTTTTGTGATTCACTTAGGAGTATGTAACACGGAATAACTTGCTGATACATGTCTTGTATCTGAGCCTTGTTTGGCATACTAATGCACATCTTGTTTTCTGAAATGATTGTTTCTACTATCAGGATAAGAAGAAATTCAAGCTGAAAGAACCAAAGATATACCACTATCTCAATCAATCTAAATGTCTACAGTTAGATAGTATAAATGATGCGGAGGAATATCATGCCACAAGACGGGCTATGGAGGTTGTCGGGATCAGTACCGAGGAGCAGGTAGTCATCACAGAACTCCATGAGTCAGATTTTAGCCAAAGTTGCTATATTGTCTCTGTAACGGATTCTAATCTGATATTTTGTTTCAGGATGCGATTTTCAGCGTCGTGGCAGCCATTCTCCATCTCGGGAATGTCGAATTTGCTAAGGGAACAGAGATTGATTCATCGATTCCCAAAGATGAGACATCCTTGTTTCACCTAAAAACTGCAGCTGAGCTTCTAAGGTAAATGCCTCGACTAGTAGAGCTAAAAAATGTTTGTTTTGTTTTGTTTTCTTCTGTTTGTGGGCCGAAGTAGATTTCCTTATTTATGTCATTTTCCTTTCCAGCTGCGATGAAAAGGCACTTGAGGATTCTCTATGCAAGCGTATCATGGTAACTCGCGATGAAACCATCACAAAAACTCTTGATCCAGAGGCTGCTACTCTTAGTAGAGATGCTTTGGCTAAAGTCATGTACTCAAGGTTGTTTGACTGGTGAGTTTCTCGATTCTACCCTGATGAAGATATGTAATATCTGCTTCTCCTTCTTTGAAGGTGCAACCATCATTGTTCTATACTAATCATTTATGGTCTTTGCAGGCTTGTTGACAAGATAAATAGCTCAATTGGTCAAGATCCTCACTCAAAGTACTTGATTGGTGTTCTTGATATCTATGGATTCGAGAGTTTCAAAACAAACAGGTGCTTACGTGGTATGCTTGTTGTTTTCATAATTGGTTAGATGGGTTTACTTGATAAAGTGGATCTAACTTTGATACTTGAGCATAATATATAGGTCTGATCAGTTTCATAGTCAAGCTAGTGATAGTTTCTAACATGGACTGTTGAGATTTTTTACTGCCTATCGAATTGTGAGCTTCTGAGGTTATCCGACTAACTTCGTTTTGCAAGGAGACTACTGTTTGATATATATTTATAATGCAACTGATGAAACTTTTCTGTACAAGATTAACTTTATTGTTTGACTGTTAAAGAAGTTAACATGACTGTTTCTTGTTGTTTTTAGCCTAATACTTACAATTGCAACTTTTATTGCAGTTTTGAGCAATTTTGCATCAATTTGACCAATGAAAAACTTCAACAGCACTTTAATCAGGTTTGATCCAAACAAACTGTTTCATTGTTTGATTCTTGGCCTTTTCTACATTCTGCATTGCCCATGGTTCTAAGGTGTGTAACTTCTCTGTTTGCAGCATGTCTTTAAAATGGAGCAAGAAGAATATAAGAAGGAGGAGATCAACTGGAGCTATATAGAGTTCGTAGACAATCAAGATATTTTGGACCTAATAGAAAAGGTCTCTTCTTGATGATACCTTTCTGTATATATATGCTTACTGTTCTATTGAGCTTTTAGCTTACTCCTAAAGGGACCAAGCCATCCCAGGTTTTTCTCTAGGCGATATGTTTTTCTTGTGGCCAGTTTTCTTGCCCACTATCAATATTTGTGATCTCCTTTCATCGATTGCTCATTCTTGCTGTTTGTTTCCTTTTTCTTGTGTTCTTCAGAAACCTGGAGGTATTATTGCTCTGCTAGATGAAGCTTGGTGAGTGTGAAACCCAAACTGCTGATTCTTAACCACAATATAAGGATTATGCCCATTATTTCCTTTGCTTTCAGTCTACTTTCTTAAATTTGGTTTTGTTTTTGAGCAATATAGCTGAAGTGAGAGTTTTGCTATGCAGCATGTTTCCAAGGTCAACGCATGAAACTTTTGCACAGAAGCTATACCAGACATTCAAAAACCACAAGCGCTTTACCAAGCCAAAATTAGCTCGTAGCGACTTCACAATTTGTCATTATGCTGGTGATGTGAGCAGCCGCCGCTTTCATTGGTTCACATAATTGTGAAAAAATGTCCAAGAAATTTCAGTAATTGTTCCGTAGTTATATGGTCTAACAACCATTGGGGTATTGTTCCAGGTCACTTATCAGACAGAACTTTTCCTGGACAAGAACAAAGATTATGTTATTGCCGAGCATCAAGCATTGTTAAATTCTTCTAGTTGTTCCTTTGTAGCAAGTTTGTTCCCACCAATGGCTGATGATTCCAAGCAATCAAAATTCTCATCTATAGGTACCCGTTTCAAGGTGAGTCTGATTTTGGTTTCCAGTTTCGACTTAACATGTTTAATCAAAAAATTTGGTCACTTATTTCCATATAATGTTTCTTTTCAGCAACAATTGGTATCATTGCTCGAGATTCTTAATACCACGGAGCCACACTATATTCGTTGTATAAAACCAAATAACCTCTTGAAGCCTGGAATCTTTGAGAATGAAAACATTTTACAGCAACTACGTTGTGGGGTGCGAATGACATTCTCTGTCGATTCTGTAGTTGAGTTTCTCGTGAAAATATCTTTTACTGAAAGAAAGAATATTCTGTGTGTGCATGACTTCAGGGAGTGATGGAGGCAATCAGGATAAGTTGTGCTGGCTATCCTACTAGGAAACATTTTGATGAATTCTTGGCCAGATTTGGGATCCTTGCTCCAGAAGTGTTGGTAAAGAAGTAAGAAGTTCCCTCTCATAGGATTTCCTTTGATAAGTGATTATCTCCATTGACATGTCTTAACTGATTCCTTTTTTAATAGCTCTGATGACCCTGCTGCTTGCAAGAAGCTTCTGGAGAAAGTGGGAGTCGAAGGTTATCAGGTAATTGCCTCATCAAGCTTTTTTGCATTGCCACTACTACTTGTAGGATGAGTTACATTGATAGTGGAGGAGTGACATTTAATTTTGTAGATTGGCAAGACGAAGGTTTTTCTAAGGGCTGGACAAATGGCAGACTTGGATACCCGAAGGACTGAGGTGTTGGGAAGATCAGCAAGCATTATTCAGAGAAAAGTTCGGTCATATCTTGCTAAAAAGAGTTTCATCCTTCTCCGTAATTCTGCTAAACAAATTCAATCAGTTTGCAGAGGTATTTTAAACATTCTGCTGAACATGTCTATTTAGCCCACCCAGACTAAATTATTGGACTTTTTTATGTCATTGTTTTAATTTTTTTTCTGGACTAACTTGCAAACCTATGTGTCTCCTTTTATTTCAGGTTATCTCGCTAGAAATGTTTATGAAGCTATGCGCAGGGAAGCTGCTGCTTTAAAAATCCAGAGAGACTTGCGTATGTTTCTGGCTAGGAAGGCTTACACAGAGCTATATTCTGCAGCTGTTTCACTTCAAGCTGGTATGCGTGGTATGGTTGCCCGTAACGAACTATGTTTCAGAAGGCAAACGAAAGCTGCAATAATAATTCAGGTACACTTAATATCAAAGAAGTGTGGTACTATTGAAAGTTCAACTGCTCAGAGAACACCAATATACATAACGAGATTGAGTCCTTCCAAAATATTCATGAATAATAGCGACACAGTTGCGTTCTCTGTCATTTTTTTATTGTGGTAATGCTCATTGTTATTATAGACTTGGTGCCGTGGATACTTGGCCCGACTGCATTACAGAAAACTCAAGAAAGCAGCTATCACGACCCAATGTGCATGGAGATCAAAAGTTGCTCGTGGAGAACTTCGAAAGCTTAAGATGGTGAGATGTGGTTTCTTTCTTTGTCTATTGTTGTTCCATGGTCTCTTGTTTCAGAGGCTTTCTTACGAAGATATTGTTTTGAATGAAATTAACTGAATTTCTTTACTTCAATTTATACATAGGCTGCTCGAGAAACTGGAGCACTTCAAGCAGCTAAGAACAAGCTAGAGAAGCAAGTTGAAGAGCTGACCTGGAGATTGCAGTTAGAGAAACGGATAAGGGTGAGATTGCTGTTTGAGGAACCATGTTTTGTCTGTCGTGAATTTGACTCTAATCTCTTCGAGGCTTTTTGCATTTTATCAAATTTGTTGAGAGTTTTTTATCCTCTTTTGCAGACTGACCTGGAAGAGGCCAAAAAACAAGAAAGTGCAAAAGCGCAGTCTTCTTTGGAGGAATTGCAACTTAAGTGCAAAGAAACTGAGGCATTGCTTATTAAAGAGCGTGAAGCTGCCAAGAAAGTTGCTGAGATTGCTCCGATTATTAAGGAGATTCCTGTGGTTGATCAGGAATTAATGAACAAGATCACAAATGAAAATGAAAAGCTAAAGGTATGTGAGAATTTCTGAACTTGTAGCTTACTTACTGAAGAAGAGCAAGTATACACAATATTTGAGAAAACTAACTACTCAGATCTCTCCAAATGACAAACTCTGCTGCAACACGATGGTTTTATTTTCTTCGGAATTGCTTGTCTTATACAGGGGATGGTGAGCTCACTGGAAATGAAAATCGATGAGACAGAGAAAAAACTTCAAGAGACAACCAAAATTAGCCAGGATAGACTAAAGCAAGCATTGGAGGCTGAATCTAAACTAGTGAAGTTGAAGAGTGCAATGCAGAGGTACCCTTTGCAATAGTCTAACTTTCTGGAGTGGCATTATTGAGAGCTCTTGCGGTGATTCCTTACTTGTCTTGTTCAAAATATGTCTGATGTTTCATCTGCAGGCTTGAAGAGAAAATATTAGACATGGAAGCTGAGAAGAAAATTATGCATCAGCAAACAATCTTAAGCACTCCTTCGAGGACAACTCTAGGACATCCTCCAACTGCACCTATTAAGGTAGAAAAGTCTCTCTGTAACTTTAAAATATGCTCTTCGAGCTGTCTTCTTACTTGCCTTTATATGTTAACTTTTTCCTCCTTTTGTTTGTAGAATTTGGAAAATGGCCACCAAACAAACTTGGAAAGCGAGTTCAATGTATAGTTTCTTTAACCAGCTATCTCAATCACTTCTTTGTTATCACATTTTTTGTTTGCATTTTTCCATTAGTTAGTTTATTAATCTGTAAATCCTTTTTTTCTAGGAAGCCGAGTTTACAACACCAGTGGATGGCAAGGCTGGGAAATCTGCTGCAGAACGTCAAATTGTATGTTGGCCACTTACTTCATAGTAATTCTTCACACAGCTGTTAGTGATTAAGTTCTACTAACACTATTTATATTGTCACTACAGATGGATGTTGATGCTCTCATTGACTGTGTAAAAGACAACATCGGTTTCAGTAATGGAAAACCTGTGGCTGCATTTATGATATACAAGTGTCTACTTCACTGGAAGTGTTTCGAATCTGAGAAGACTAATGTGTTTGATCGTCTGATTCAGATGATTGGTTCCGCGATTGAGGTAATTCAGAATGCATTTCTTCACACAGTTTCAGTGTAGGATTTACACACATGATGGGATATTGGTCTGTCCAAAATTGAAATATTTTTGCAACGTCTGAAATATGTAGTGGCTGTGTCATAAGCTTATCTGAAATACAGATTATGCAAGATTTATTTGCATGGTCAAAAGTACTTGAACTAAGAAATTTCACCGTTCTTATAATATTTTCAGAATGAGGATGACAATAGTCACTTGGCGTATTGGTTGACAACCACATCGGCACTACTATTTTTGCTTCAAAAAAGTCTTAAAACCGGTGGCAGCGGAGCAACGCAAAGCAAGAAGCCACCTGCTTCAACTTCTTTGTTTGGAAGGATGGCTATGGTTTGTATTACAATTTTTATTGAGTTAACATGATTTTTCGATTCAACTTTTTTGCTTACGATATCACTCTTTACTATCCTCCCTCTCTGTCTTGTTTACCAGAGCTTCCGCTCATCACCGGCTTCAGGCAACCTTGCTGCTGCAGCTGAAGCTGCTGCTCTTGCAGTGGTCCGCCCGGTGGAGGCGAAATACCCGGCTCTGCTTTTCAAGCAACAGCTTGCAGCCTATGTTGAGAAAATGTTTGGGATGGTTAGGGACAACTTGAAGAAAGAGTTATCAATTTTACTTTCTCTATGCATTCAGGTTTCTTGCTGGATTCTTTGTATCATAATGCTGCGATGATTGTTTTTCTTTTTTTGCACTGTGATGATAGATTTTGTTTCTTCAAATGAAAACTTCAGGCACCGAGAGCTTCTAAAGGAGGGATGCTAAGATCTGGTAGGTCCTTTGGAAAAGATTCTCCTGCAACTCACTGGCAAAGCATTATCGATGGCCTCAGTTCGCTTCTTGTCACATTGAAAGAAAATCATGTAAGGAAAATTTTAGAATTCCCATTGGCATTGTTCTATGTGTCCTCTTCACTCCACTACATCAATTCTCATATCTTACATGAAATTTCCAGGTTCCTTTAGTACTCATCCAGAAGATATACTCTCAAACTTTCTGTTTCATCAACGTACAACTTTTCAACAGGTAAAGTTCAATTCTAATTCACCTATTATTACAAAACTATGCACTTTGTTCTCACTTACACAACTTTTTTGGTATCGTGCAGCCTCCTTCTGCGTAAAGAGTGCTGTACTTTTAGCAATGGTGAATTTGTAAAATCTGGACTTGCCGAGCTAGAGCTATGGTGTTGTCAAGCTAAAGAAGTAAACTTTCTGAGTCATGATGTTCTTATAAGAATACTTAATTTTCTTCAGATCGTTCTATCGAAATTCATTTTCTTTTCCGTGACTTCGTAGTATTCTGGGCCTTCTTGGGAAGAACTGAAACATATCAGACAAGCCGTTGGGTTCCTGGTATGATATACTTCCTACATTCTTGCTAATATTCCATTTTATATAACTGATAACTTTTTATTGAACTTATGTTGGTCCATATGAAAAATGTAGTTTTTTTCTTGATAATTGTTGGTTCCTTTAAACTACAATAACATTACTTTCTTCTTCTTTTTTCGCTTTCAGGTTATCCACCAGAAGTACAGAATCTCATATGATGAAATAGCAAACGATCTTTGCCCGGTAAGGTTCTGTTTTCTAGTTTATAGAAACACACTTAATGGTCATTCTTATTGCCTAACGTTCTCTTCATTATTTACATCTGTTACAGGTCCTCAGTGTTCAGCAGCTTTACCGTATTTGCACCTTATACTGGGACGATAGCTATAACACCCGAAGCGTCTCGCAAGAAGTACCTAAAACTTTTTTTTTAACTTCCAACATGAAATAAAATATCAACTTTCTTGTTCAATTTGAAAACTTTGTAGATGCTGAACAAAATTCAAAATCTCTCGCAGGTTATATCGAGTATGCGGGCACTCATGACAGAGGAATCCAATGATGCAGATAGCGACTCCTTCTTGTTGGATGATGATTCCAGGTAAAACTCAGAGGCATAAACTTTGGAGAAGTTTTAAGCTTTAGGGTTGAAACTGATCCAAGATCCATCCTTTATGTCAAATTGAACTTTTATAAAGTTTATAAGATACAATTAACTGTTTTTGGTGCTATCTTTTTGCAGCATTCCGTTCTCAATCGATGATATTTCAAGTTCGATGCAAGAGAAGGACTTTGTAGGAATCAAACCAGCAGAAGAACTACTTGAAAATCCAGCTTTTGTATTCTTGCACTAAGTTCCTGAAAGTTGAGAAAGCTCAGATTTTGAAAAGCCTCTTCCTCTGTGATTTTTTTTAGTTTGAAGTGGAGAGGAGGGCCTTCCTGAACCAAAAAGGAAAGAAGATGGGAAAAAGTGTAAATTACTATTTGTTGTGGAGCTGTTTTATAAGCATACCTATGTAATTCTCAACTATTCTTTCATTTATTATTTTTGACCTCAGATTTTTTTTTTTCTTTTTTTTTTTTTCATAGTGAGGATTATATGTTGAAAAGTTGAAGATCCTTTTGTTTGTTGTACAAAGTTTCACAGTACATGTTCCATTATATGACTTATTAAGTGGTCATTGTTTTAATCATAAAGTACTTCGTCTGGCTTTTCTTCTCATAATTTTTATGGTCTAATTTTTGTATGAATAATCGTGAAATAGAGTTCAGTGAACAACGAATTTACAAGAAAACAAGGGAGCGAAATTTATTATTAGCAGGAAATTTATTTAAGGTGAAGAAACAAATTAATGTGAACTTCAATGTAATATGACTAAAATGGAATTAACCATTTCGTATGAAAGTTACACATCAGTAGATTCAGTTATGATTTATGTATCCAATTACTTATGTAGCACGTTCCCAAAATGACGAACCTATCTACAAAATTAAAATTAAAATTTTATCAAACAAATTTATATCATTAATTTAATGTATATAGTTTTTTTTCATGACTAATATTTTATTTTTTGACATCTATTTGTTATATATTACTTTGGAAGTGAATTTTACATAATCACTATAAAAATTCTAAAATGCAATGAGAAACATTCAAGACGAGCCCAGCTGAAGAAGACCTCGCACGAGCGATGAGTAAATCAATTTACAGTAAAACCTCTATAAATTAAAAGTATGTGGTTATGTATATATGATCATTTCCTTACTGAAAAGAGAGGGAAAATTCCGAAGAAGTCTATTTTGGTCTGAAAACAGGACGGGGTCTTTTGGAGTTCAAGTGCGAGAGTAAGACTGAGAAGCAGAGATGGATTGTTGGGATTCAGTCTAATCTTCGCAGATGTTGGATATGGGCCGATCACCAGATTATCGCTCGACCAAATCCACTTCAGGCTCATTAACGAAACCAGGGCCTGAACCGCGAGATCATCGGACGACGGCATGCCTCGCGACAGCTCGCCTCGCCCACACGGCACCCCACGTGTCCCAACTGCTATGCGCTTCACTGTTCGCCCACAAACGGTCAAGACCGCACCCCACGTGTCCCAACTGCTCCGCGCTCCACTGTTCGCCCACCAACGACCAGTACGGGTACGGCTAGGAAAAGTAATCCCCAGCTGCCATGCGTTTACTATTCGAAGCGGAACCCAGAGAAGAGTGTTACGCGGAGGATTATGTGGACTTAAGAGCTATAAATACATAACCTCTGCATCCCAGAAAAGGGGTTGGGCATTAAAGACAGAGCATTAACTCCACATCAGCGAAAACAAAGACTTAACTACAGCTCCGAAGGAAAGGAGAGCTCGGTAAAAGATTCAACCTCGGGCTAGAACCTCGGTGGAAGATTCAACCTCGCGCACTCGCCTCCTGATACTTCGAGCAGCATCCGATCTCGCTATACGGTTTCATCAAGTCATTCTCGAACTGCCTTATGATAGTCAGATTTTTGAGACCTTAGCTATCTAATTACCCAAGATGTAGTATATTGGGTTATCAATCCAATCAGGTGGATACAAGCAATCAGGATGCAGCAGATGATTCTAATTCAAGCCAAGTATGAAATAGAGGGTAACTAGATGCATAAAACAGAAATAAAAAATAAGGACTGAAAGTAAAGAACTGAAATGAAACTAAGCAAGATGAGAAACATAGCAATGAACAAAAGTAAAGAACTAAAACAGAGCAAGCAATAGAAAACAGAGACTGAAAAAGCAAATACTATCAAGAGAGATAAAGGTCCTAAGGATGGGATATGGATCTGAGATTCATCATGGTGATGTCTAATGATTCCAATAACAACTTCAGAGAAGGGATCTCTCAACTATGAACATCAAAAGAGTGATAGCTCTACGTTTTCTGAGTTTAAAGTTTGAATGTTCTTGAGGAAAATTTTAATTTGCTAAGCTCACATATCTTTGAAAGAGTATAACTCTTGCGAAACCACTATGTTCGAACCAAATCTTTCATTTCTAATTATGCTTTAGAGAAGTTTGAACAAATTCTGGAAAAATGTTCTTAGATAGGTGTGAGTTATGCATTTGAAATTTTGTTAAACCCGGAAACAAAACTCTGAAATCTAGAGAAGATGCTTTGAGAATTGGTTATTGAGTGTTCTTTGATGTTTAAAGCTTGATTGTTATGTTCATGCACTCGGTTACGTGCACTAGAGCTATGAAGTCGAGTATGCACACTCGGTTCTACCAACCCGAGCTCAAGTCATCGAGTTTGAATCTCTTTGAAGAATTTGAAATCAAACTCGGTCACTTACCCGAGTTGAAGGCATCGAGTTCATTAAAACATCATCTAATGGATATTTGATTTATGTATTTCAGGTACCCAATCTCAATGCACCAGAGTGCAATGAGGAGACAACAAGCTGAAGCTCTAGCAAGAAGCTTCTCAGGTGTAAGGAGAACCATTAAGCATCCAAACAGAGAGGGGGAGGATGTAGTCAGGCTGTATTCCAGAGATGAGAGAGATATAGCAAAGGGAAAACGTCCTGAGTTGGTTGATGAAGATCCTGAAACGGAAACTGAAGGAGGTGAAGCTCCTATGGAGGTTGAGACTCCTAGAGCGGAAAAGAAAAACACCAGAGAGTCAAGGAGGAAGGAGACAACTGAAGAAGAGCGCTATGAAGCTCTCATTGCCATGCGTTTTGGGGCCACTAGGTACCTACATCTGGAGACAATGGAAACACTTGGTATTGCAAGAGATGTGGAGTACCTATTTGAGCAATGCAACCTCAGTGCTTTCATGAACATGCCACATGCTGGGTACAAGGAGGAAACTTGTCAATTCTTGGCTTCATTGGGGTTCCACATCTACAATAATTCTGAAGAAGCATAGGAAGATGGTCAACACCCAGAAGAATTCGGTTTCATCACATTTGAAGTGCATGAAGTGGGATATCGCCTCTACTTAAGTCAGCTAGATGGGATTTTCAGTTTTCCAGTAGGAGATCACATTATTCAAGATTATGATAAGGAGGAGCTACAAGCACTCTGGGGCATTATAGCAGAAGGAGAGGGTTATGCATCAGCCAGGAGCAAGAGTGCTCAAATCCGGAGTCCAGTGATCAGATATGCTCATAAGGCTCTTGCGAGCACATTCTTCGCAAAGAAAGTAACGGGCAACGTGAATCAAGGCGAACTCCAAATGTTGGATACAACACTTTTAGAGAGGCTTAATGATGAAAGGGGAAGAAAAATCTTCCAATGAGACAACGCCAATGTGGGAAACACTCTCCTCTTGCTCTTGCAACACATGTGGCACATATGCTTCACAAGAAAGGCAGCCGTGGAGATCTTGTAGTATGAGGTATCATCACCCCAATCCTTTTGGCAGCTGGAGTGCCTTTAAAAACTGAACTGTATCAGCCTGAATGGCTAGACTTAGCTAACCTAGCCAAACAGCACATTCTGGAAAGAAAAAGGGTTGATGGGGGTTATCTATATAAGTTCACACATCTTTTAGCTGGACCAGCTAAAGTCAAGCTCCCCAATGAATACCTCACTCAGATTACACGCCCAGGAGGTATAGAGTTATGTCCTCCAACTGAAGTCTTATATGACCCAAATGATGAGGTCCCAATCCAAGAAACCAGAGTTGGTGAGGAAGAAGAGCAAGAGGCTGAATCTTTCTTCTTTGATGAAGAGCCTCCAGCAAAAACACTTAAGGAAGCAAACAGAAGAATAAGTCTGCTTCAGCGACTTGGAAAATGGCAGCACAAGACCATGACTGCTCTGAAAGATACGGTTAAGGACCTGAGTGATTCAGTGAAGTCAATGAAGAAGCATATCAAAGGCCTAAAGGAGTTCTTGAAGATTTCTTTCCTTTAAGACCTTTGATCTGCTTCTTCATTGACTTCACTGAATCACTCAGGTCCTTAACCGTATCCTTCAGAGCAGTCATGGTCTTGTGCTGCCATTTTCCAAGTCGCTGAAGCAGACTTATTCTTCTGTTTGCTTTCTTAAGGGTTTTTGTTGGAGGCTCTTCATCAAAGAAGAAGGATTCAGCCTCTTGCTCTTCTTCCTCCTCAACTCTAGTTTCTTGGACTGGGACCTCCTCATTTGGGTCATATAAAGCTTCAGTTGGAAGATAGAACTCTATACATCATGGGCGTGTAATTTGAGTGAGGTATTCATTGGGGAGATTGACTTTAGCTGGTCCAGCTGAAGGATGTGTGAACTTATATAGATAACCCCCATCAACCATTTTCCTCTCCAGAATGTGTTGTTTGGCTAGGTTAACTAAGCCTAGCCATTCAGGCTGATACGGTTCAGTTTCTAAAGGCACTCCAGCTGCAAAAAGGATTGGGGTAATGATACCTCCTACTACAAGATCTCCACAGCTGCCTTTCTTGTGAAGCATATATGTCCAATCTCTGTACCACATGAGTTGCAAGAGCAAAAGGAGAGTGTTTCCCACCTTGGCATTATCTCTTTGGAAGATTTTTCTTCCCCTTTCATCATTAAGCCTCTCTAAAAGTGTTGTATCCAACATTTGGAGTTCGCCTTGATTCACGATGCCTGTTACTTTCCTTGCGAAGAATGTGCTCGCAAGAGCTTTATGAAAGCATATATGATCACTGGACTCCGGATTTGAGCACTCTTGCTCCTGGTTGATGCATCACCCTCTCCTTCTGCTATAATGCCCCGGAGTGCTTGTAGCTCCCCTCCTTATCATAATCTTGAATAGTGTTATCTCCTGCTGGAAAACTGAAAATCTCATCCAGCTGACTTAAGTAGAGGAGATTTCCCACTTCATGTACTTCAAATGTGATGAAACCGAATTCTTCTGGGTGTTGACAATCTTCCTCTGCTTCTTCAGAGTTATTGTAGATGTGAAATCGCAATGAAGCCAAGAATTGACAAGTTTCCTCCTTGTACCCAGCATGTAGCATGTTCATGAAACCACTGAGGTTGAATTGCTCAAATAGGTACTCCACATCTCTTGCAATACCAAGTGTTTCCATTGTCTTCATATGTGGGTACCTAGTGGCCCCAAAACGCATGGCAATGAGAGCTTCATAGCGCTCTTCTTCAGTTGTCTCCTTCCTGCTTAACCCTCTGGTGTTTTTTTTTCCACTCTAGGAGTCTCAACCTCTATAGGAGCTTCACCTCCTTTATCTTCCAATTCAGAATCTTCATCAGCCAACTCAGGACGTTTTCCCCTTGTTATATCTCTCTTATCTCTGGAATACAGCCTGACTACATCCTCCTCACTGTTTGGATGCTTAATGGTTTCCCTTACAGCTGAGAAGCTTCTTGCTATAGCTTCAGCTTGTTGTCTCCTCATTGCACTCTGGTCTATTGAGATTGGGTACCTGAAATACATAAACCAAATAGCCATTAGATGATGTTTTAATGAACTCGGTGCCTTCAACTTGGGTAAGTGACCGAGTTTGATTTCAAATTCTCCAAAGAGATTCAAACTCGATGACTTGAGCTCGGGTTAGTGGAACCGAGTGTGCATACTCGACTTCATAGCTCCAGTGCACGTAACCGAGTGCATGAACATAACAATCAAGTTTATTCAATCATATCAAAGAACACTCAATAACCAATTCTCAAAGCCTCTTCTCTAGATTTCAGAGTTCTGTTTCCGGGTTTAACAAATTTTCAAATGTATAATGTATAATGTCGCGAGGTACGGTTCGATGAACAAAGAGGGGGAACGTAGACTTTCGTAAACGAAAACAGTCCGAGAATGACTTGATGAGACCGTATATCGAGATCGGATGCTGCTCGAAGTATCGGGAGGCGATATGCAAGGTTGAATCTTCCACCGAAGTTCTAGCCTGAGGTTGAATCTTCTACCGAGCTCTCTTTTCCTCTGAAGCTGTAGTTAAGTCTTTGTCTACGCTGATGTGGAATTAATGCTCCGTCTTTAATGTCCAACCCTTTTTTGGGATGCAGGGGTTATGTATTTATAGCTTTTAAGTCCACATAATCCTCTGCCTAACACTCTTCCCTGGGTCCCGCTTCAAATAGTAAACGCAGAGCAGCTGGTGTGAGCACTATAACTCGCAATAGAAATTTAATGATTAAAGAAAAGCTCTAAGGGCTAGACTCTCATATGGGGCAAAGAATACTTAATAGCTGAACGAATCAAAAGGGACTTATTGAGATTAATCGGAGTTTTACAAAAGGAGATTAAATGAGAAAATACAAAGCGAGAGCTCTCGGCAAGAGGCCGTAATAATGACTATATAATTCTAAGGTGAATTCCGTATGAAGAAGATAGCCTTTTTTCTTGACTTCGCCTCCTTTTATAATCCCTTTGCATCAACCTCCTGATGATATTGTGTTCCCCAAGATTCAGGGAACCTCCTCCGAGATATCCTCTAACTACACGATCCTCCTTTGACTCGGTCTCGCTGTTCTGTCGTATGCATCCTCCCGGACTCCGCACGAGCTGATCTCTTGTCTTAAGGTTTTCAGCCAACGGGCCTTTAAATAACTCAGGAAATGAACCTTTCCTGATGGGCCGAAGCAAGGCCCAAAGGGGCAAAGCCCAGGTCCAACAGTTGAGGCTTACTGTTCCAACACGTACTAGTCGTTGGTGGGCGAACAGTAGAGTGTGGAGCAGTTGGGACACATGGGTGCCGTCTTCACTGTTGGTGGGCGAACAGTGAAGCGCGGAGCAGTTGAGACCATGGGGTGCCGTGTGGGCGAGGCATGCCGTCGTCCGATGAACTCGCGGTTCGGGCCCTGGTTTCCGTTAATGGGTCTGAGGTGGATTGAGCCACGCGATAATCTGGTGCTCGGTCCGTTTCCAACACTCTCGTCTCGCACTTTCTCCAGCAAGCCGATGCGTTTCAGGAAGGTGGAAGGGAGGCTCTTCAAAGGGAGATGTTTTTTCTACAAAAGAACCGTGAGGCGTCAGTAAAACAAAAGAAGGGAGGAGAACAAAAGGGCGTTCGAGAAAGGCACATAGAGCAAAATCATCTACCCACGCTATGGGTCCAAACCAGTCGCACGAGGCGAATCAGATCCATCGGGACCAACGCTCCGCTGATCTTGACAAAAAAAATAATATTGTTCCCAATTCTAGGTCTTCCCGGGACTCTCCACCAGGAACAACGCCTTGCGATTAGGCTTGAAAGACATGTAGAATGTCCCGTCCAGCGTCTTGCTCGGAGCAATCTGGGTCACCCCCTCCAGAAACTGACAAGACACCGGGAAGCCGCACTCTCTCTGAGCTACCATGATGGCCATGATACTACGAACCGCGGGGGCGGCAAGCTGAGGCAAAGCTATATCCCTCCTCAGACAATACTGCACCAACAGCTTGGGCAGTCGGAACCAAAGGCCGTAGGCCATGAAGCAAGCCTCGTAAAGGCAGATATACCCCTCGGGGGCCTTGTCCGGGAGCAGGTTCGGGTTGGGGACCAGGAATTCAAAGTCAACCGGAACGCCGCAGGATCAGCGCATTTCCTCCAAGCTCCGGATTTTTGATTTTGTCAGGCCCCACGGCCGCACGGACCACCTCGGGGGAGCAGTCGCCTACCTCTCCCCTAAAGGCGCCTTTTTCCCTTCGTGAGGATCCCTCCTAGCCGCAGCCGACACCCTCAACTCACTTTCGTCCCTCAGGCGGAGGTGGCCACTCCTCGTATCTAGGCCTGTCAATTTAATCTGAAACCCGCGGGCCCCGCCACGGGGCGAGTGCGGATCAAATTTTTTTTTTTTCAAATTGCGGGTCGCGGGTGCGGGTCGAAATAGTTTCTAGCGGGGCGGGTGCGGGTCATCAAATTTTCTAGAGCGGGTTTGCGGGTACCCGCATTTCATAAAAAAAAAAAAAATTTAATTAATTAATAATTATTATTTAATTTATTTTAGTAGAAAAAATTAAAAAAATTAAAAAAATATATATTTTTATCCAAATTATTATTTTATTTAATTTTTAATTTAGGAATTTATGTTTTTTAATACAAAAAATTATTAATAAATATTAATTTTACTAAAAAAAATTTAAAAATTAATTTTTTATTTTTATTAAATTATTTGCGGATTACCCGCGGGTACCCACAAATTTAAGCGGGGCGGATGCGGGTAAAGATTTTTTGTTTGGCGGGTTGCGGGTTGCGGATTAATGCGGATCGAAAAAATACTAGAACCCGCTGCGGGGCGGGTCGCGGGTCGCGGGTTGACCCGCTTGACAAAGCTACTCGTATCGAATGTGCCAAAGTCCGATTCATTCCCCTCGTCATGCGCCGCCGCACCCGGACCATGACTCAACGTGCGACTACCCGAGACGGCATCCTCGGGACCCTGTCGGGATGAAACCTTCGACAACACATTCCCGGGACCCCGCCGAAACGGAACCTTCCCCGGCCAATCATGAGGTTCTCCGCGACTTCCGTAGACAGTAGCGGAGGATGAACTACCCGCCGAACCCCCCCCCCCCCCCCGAGTCGGAGGGAATCTCATATGCAGGTAGATTCAGAGCTCGAATCAATATGCATCCTTGGAGACTAGATTGGGAACGATGGCGAAAGCTTGAAGATACGAACGCCAAAAAGAACGAAGATTTCGGCCAAAGAAGTTCAACCGCTGCCCGAAAAACTACGAACCCTAAAAGAGGAACTCTAAAACCACCGCCTAACACACGGACCTCCCAAAAATACCCCTGAGCTGGATCCAGAACCCTCGAAAAAGCCCGCCGAAACTTCGCGCGAACGCTTTGCCCTAGCGAACTTTTGTTGGGGGGGGGACAATTGTTGGATACGGGCCGAGCACCAAATTATCGCTCGGCCCAATCCACCTCAGGCCCATTAACGGAACCAGGGCCCGAACCGCGAGATCATCGGACGACGGCACGCCTCGCGACAGCACACCTCACCCACACGGCACCCCACGTGTCCCAACTGCTTTGTGCTCCACTGTTTGCCCACCAACGACCAGTACTGTCCGGAACAGTAAGCCCTAACTAACCCGCATTTACTATTCGAAGCGGGACCCAGGGAAGAGTGTTATGCGGAGGATTAGGTGGACTTAAGAGCTATAAATACATAACCCATGCATCCCAAAAAAGGGTTGGACATTAAAAACAGAGCATTAACTCCACATCAGCGAAGACAAAGACTTAACTACAGCTCCGGAGGAAAGGAGAGCTCGGTATAAGATTCAACCTCGGGCTAGAACCTCGGTGGAAGATTCAACCTCGCACACTCGCCTCTTGATACTTCGAGCAGCATCTGATCTCGCTATACAGTCTCATCAAGTCATTCTCGGACTGTCTTCCTTTACGAAAGTCTACGTTCCCCCTCGCGACATTATACATTCAACAGCAGAGTAAGTTGCCTCGAGGCTGGCAAATGTTCTCTGGAATCTTTAAGTCTAAACAATCACATGCGATAGAGACTCCTGTAGATACTTGTTGTTTACAGTTTCTTTTTTTTTCTGCTGCAAATGAATCATTAGTCTTACAGAAATGGAACAACTTCTCTTGAGTTGTTCATACAAGAAATCAGATGAGAATCATAGCCATTGCTTTCTTAATTAGAATACAACAGTCTTGTTTGTGCCATAAGGTAATACCCGTAGTTCGCAGTATGATTTTATAGCTTTCGTGAGGCATTTTTTCTCGAGGTCCTCAGATTTCTGGACAAAGCTCCTTAGGCTGTCTCAGTGGGAAACACTCTCAACCTTAAAAAAAAAGCCAAATTCAGACAGATTAATTGAGAAAGCAGCTGAAAAACATTGACAATCCTCAGAAGGTACTACCAATCTTGGCAGATGAGTTACCATTTGTTCAATGATAGGCCCTGAATCAAGTTCCTCGGTAACAAAGTGACTCGTTGCTCCAATTAGTTTCACACCTGCATCAAATGCCTGCAAACAGAATCTAGAATATTAAGAGGCAACAATATACGACCAACTAAGAAACTAAGAGAATGTAGAGCCATGGCAAAACTCAGTGACCTGTTTCGCGGGATTTCCGCCCTTAAATGATGGCAAGAGACCATGGTGGATGTTGATCACATCCTTTCCATAACATCCTTTCCATAACCTTTCAAAAAGTTACCCGATAGAATCTGCCAAAAGGAAAATGCTACGGATTCAATTATTCTTAGATGAAAATAGAAGAAGCAACTAAGTTGTACACAGTAATATTCATCTGACCATGACTGTTAGGTAACATGATAGCTACTAAACATTTGATCAAAGAAACAAAGAAAAGAGATTAGGCAAGGACTCAAAATCTGATAGATTTACCTGCATATATCTAGCGAGAACTAGGAAATCAGTGTCTTTAACCAATTCCAAAATCTCATCTTCTTTTTTATTTTCTTTTGTTGTCGATACATAATGATACGGGATGCCATGCCTCTCAAGAAACCGCATAATGTGAGTGTTTGAAGCTCTTCCATGATTACTATAAACACAAAAATATCTCAGCAGCATAAAGTATCCGAGTCACTAAACATATATATGCTTACATAATCTACAGATTCTTTCAGACGAAAAAAAACAATTAGCTCACCTTATCACACAGCTTATATCCACAGGGAGTTTCCCATCTTGCCATCTATGCAACATTTCAACAAGACAATGATCCTGTATATATAATCACATACTTTAAAGCACGAACACACAAAGAGTAGAAAACGTAAAAAGAAAAGAAGGTGTATAACATTAAAATACCTGTTTTGAAAGTAAAAGAGCAATTTTATACTTGGGATCTATAGAAGGCACACGCACAAGAGAGTTCATAGCAGCAAATGTTTGGGCAATAGTTTGAAAATCTTCATCAACTTGGTTTCTCGGCCACTTAACAGGATCAAAGATAAACTCACTGTCAAAAGAAACCATCTTGTTATCATCACAACTAAACAAACACCAAAAACATAATCTTTACTCGATTCAATATCAAAGCTTAGAAATTTAAAGTGTATTGCTACTTAAAAGGGGAAGCTTTAGAGTAAATGGAGGAAAGGGTTGATAAAGATACCTTCGTGAGTAGAAGACATTGTTGTTTTCAGGAACAAAAACATCGTAGCCAAGAATGTTTCCACCTTTTGCTGCAATACAATCTGATAGTTTTGCACAAGTTTTTGAAGGTGTGTGTGTACCAGACAATGGAAGACATGGACGCCGGGAATGAGAACAGGGGAGACGGAGGAATCGAGAGACTCGCCGTGAAATCTCGACGATCTGAGAATCGAATTCTTAGCCAATCCAGAGGCTCTCTCTGAGATTCGCCGTAACATTGAGACCAACGACGGTCCCGATTCCCCAAAATAGATACTCGGCTGTTTTAATTTTTATATTATTGACATTTTTTTCCCTATATTTTGATTAGTGTAATGGTGTTTCGTTTTATTTAGGCCCGAGATTTTTGATTTTTTTTATTTTTTTGTCAAACAAAAATGTTTTCTAAAATTTTTTAAAGTCTAACCTTTTTTTTTTTTACCATGACTATTAAAAAGTAAAAATAAATAGATAACTCGGCTGTTTTAATTTCAGTTTTTTTTTTTTTCTGTCTCAGAAAACAGACTAAGGGATGTAATATTTTACATGGGTTCAGTGAAAATCAATATAGAAAATGTTTCTAATTTATAATCAACATAGACAGCTCTACATTTTTTCCTAGGAGTCTTTTTCTTACTTTAAAAATTCTTACATATTGATGATGTTTCTTGTTTCTTCTTGTGTTAGTATCTTTCAAGGACACGATATTCTGATGGTTGCCATGCTCAAAGGTGCATGCGCTTTCAACATCTTATACACTTTCAAAACATTAAACACACACATATACAGAGATTTAATCCAATTTGAATATCATATAATATGACTTACAAGGAAAAGAAAATAAAAAACATTTAATGCGTTGAATCGATTTATTGGGGTACCAAGAGGACCACCCCCCCCCCCCCTAACTGGACCAAATTACAACTGTAAATTTTCACCCTATGGGTTTGTTATTCATCATATTCATTCCTTAATGCCCAAATTCTAATACGGCTTCAAATACGTGTGCATGTTGAATACTTTGACAAAGAAACAAAGCACTTCAAAGTCAAAAAGAAACACACGCACACATTTACACGAATTTAACCACTTGTGCTTCTATAAGCTCTAAAACTATCACTCTATCAGAATTAGTATCAAAAATTTTGTTTTGTGATTCTCATAAAAATTAAGAGAAGAATTAAGAGTAACGCGTAATATACACATTATATATTCATTCAGTAGTGAATATTGTTTTCATAATATTCTTTTCTTGTTTGTATCTTTCTTTAACCCACTCTAATGATATATTTGGTGATCTTCCAAATAGTATTTTCTTCAAATGTAACAATCTCAGGCTTATCTATACATAATACTTCAGCTTTTTTTTTTTTTTTTTTTTGTACTTTAGCATTTGAATAACTACGTTATATGAGAATGGATATTAGTCATTATCAAACTCAAAGAATCATGATAATCTTTTCTTTGATAAAAGAGCTCTCACACAGCAAATGTTGGTCCAAAATATCCTTATGACTAGCAAACAAAATCAAGATGTGATATTCTGGTTAATTCTAAATATTTCAGGTTATCTCTCTTTTTTCATATTAACAGATTCGGGACCGAGACTGGTATATCCCTTTCATGTCAGAATCAAGAAGTTGCTCTAGTTTGGTTTGTGGAGTTTGTCCACATATAAGTTTACTTTGTCATTTCAATATAAAAGCAAGTATGCCCTAAGACACCATGAAAGTAATTTAAAATTTTTGAAATAACTATTTATTTAATTTAATTAATGTTTATGGATAGAATTTCTCCCCAAAAAAATTCAAAAACCAACCTATTGTATAATTTAACCTAATCAAATTGATCTTTTTTTTACTTCGATAATATTCTCCATCAATTAAATAAATCAGATTATCAAAATATTCAATGGTTGATGAAAGTAATGTTGTGACGGTAGGTATGTGGTTCAACTTTCAGCAACTACTGTATTATAAGTTTTTGTAGATTATAGATACAATTTGATCGGAGGTTCTAACATATTATATGTAAATTCGTTCGTTTTATATGTGTTACGGGCAGATCTATCTGCTGTATGTGTATTACAGTTAAAATTTAACTGTAAATATTGGATCCGTGACCGTGTATTTAGAAAAAAGGTTAATTAGCCATCATGGAATTGTCCATATAGTGATTAATATCAGGAATTCCTTTATATATATTGTTAGATTCTATTTTTAAATAGATCATCATTTTTATTTATAAATAGGATAAATAAAATAATAATATGTACCAGAAAAGAAAGAAAAAAAATTAAAAAATAAAAAATAAAATCGCACGAAACTTAAAACCTTTAATGCCAACCCTCAACATACATATTGTCAATATCACTAATGGGCCAATTTAGCTTACCTGTTTTATGTGGACTCAATTAAATGACTATCATGGCTTTGATGGGCCACCACTTCTTACCACGGCTTAGCTTGTACGAATATATAATTTTCATACTTGTTTTTACTTTGTGTAATCGACGAACTTAGACCACCTCCAATGGTGTATCTTAGGGGGTTCTTAGAGAAGTTCTTAGCATTAAAAGAATTTAAATTAAAACAAAATTAATATTTAGCTTAAGAATCGGTTCTTATGGAAGAGTTTTAAGAAATGTGTAAGAACCCCTAACGTGTCACTGTATTAGTGGGTGAAAGTTAAAACAAAACCAAAAAAAAAAAAATTTACGCGTGAAAAGTTTTTTTTCCTTCTTCTCTCTCGTCTCGAAAGTATCGATGAGAGGCTGATGAGAGGCAACGATTTCTTGGCTCGATCCGTTGAATTGAGAGCTGGTATGAGTCGGGAAATCATTTTTTGAGCCGTTCTTATCATCAATCCACCGACGGTGGTGACCATCGGCGAAGCTTCTGAAGGCGGCTGCATGCAACAGGTCCGCCGTTGCCGAAAGTTAGGGCTGCGTCGCTCCAGGTAAAATCTCTTAAATGGAATTTGACCTTATGATATTGAATTCCTAAATATGAATTTGGATTTATGACATCGAAACCCCTAAATCTGATTTTGAGGTTGTGAATCGAAATCCCTAAATTAGATTTTAAGCTGAAAATTTTGAAATCTCTAAAACGATTTTGAGTTATGAAATTGAAATCTTTAAACTCGGTTTTGAGCTAATGAAACTGAAATCCCCAAAATCGATTTTGAGTTATGAAATCGAAATGTCTTAATCGATTTTGAGTTATGAAATCGAAATGTCTAAATTGAATGTTTTGTGGAAATTTTCTCAACAGGATAGGCTTAGAAGATGAAAGTGGCGGAGTAATTTGGTCAGAGGATGCTCCAATCTTATTCCCATGGTACGTTTTATTGAACCTCTGAATTTGGTTTGATTAGATTAGGTGAATGAATACAATGGCTTTATTGTTGGTTTGATCTGTTCAAGTATGATGGTTTAGCTTTATTCTATTGATTATGTCGATTTGCATCTTCCATATTTGCATTTTACTTAGCTTATTTAGATTTTTGCTCATGTGTATGATCTTCTTGGCCCTGTAAGTGAAGCCTTTAATTACTACTCCACGACTTATCTTTGCTTTTCTTCAGCTGTAGTTTCATTTCTTCTTACTGACTTATCTTTACTCTTTTGCTTTTTGATTTGTCATGCCGTTGAGTTTTCTCATAGAAGTGGCAGAGATTTGTTGAACGTGGCTAAGAAGAGAACCACTCTTATACCAATCATTGTAAGTTGTTCTACTCCTAAGTCAATATATGAGATGCAGAGCAAAAAAAAAAGTAAAGAAAACACTAACACCAATACATGAGATGCATAGTAAATTGTAGTATCTCTCTGTTGCTGATGAAGAGCCTTGTTCGAATTTAGCTTGCTGAAGTTTCATATAAATTATCATTGATACTTAGTGTTTTTTTTCTCTGCATCTCATGTATTGATCTGTTTATAGCATATGCTTTTTTTTGAGGTTTTTCATTGTAAGTTTTTTTTTGCTCTGCATCTTTATATTATCTCTTTACTTCTCCACAAATTCTCTTTATTGTTTCATTCTCTGTTTCTATTTCTGTTTCATCTCTTTTTCTAAACTTGGACTTCTGTGTAACTACTCTAGGAAGAGCTAATAAATTGCTTATTGTTAAGTTATAATTTGTGGATTGTGTGGAATAATAACTCAGGTTTTACGAGAATGGATCTAAAATCCTTATCCGAGTTTTATTGCTTATTGTTAAGTTAGCGTTTGTTGTTTATTTCAAATTCTTTTTGTAATTTGTAACAAATGGAACAAAAAGAAACTAATAAACAAGAAAATGATAAATTGCAGGTTTAAGAAGCTTCTCCTTCTACAATGTAGCTTGGATTGACTTCTCCAATGTGATCAGGTCAGTTGTAACATCTTCCTTCTATTGTTATGTATTAGAAGCTTTTGTAGTTTTCTGTTTCTGAGATAGTTTTGCTTAGTTTGGTTTGAAATATAATTTTCTTTATATGTGCATTGAACAAAACACTTAAACACTATAACTTTGAACAAAACACTTATTAAACCAAACTATAAAACTGTGAACAACACACACTTAAACCATTAAATCATTTTGTTTTTAAGATAACACAAATGCAGAATTATTTTAAACCAAACTTGATTGTCTACATCACAAATGCAGAATTATTTTAAATCATTTTGTTTTTAAGATAACACAAATGCTTGGTAGTTGTCACTCACTTCATCTCATTTAATTTTTATACTTAATGC
Source organism: Barbarea vulgaris (assembly GCA_963667165.1). Lineage (NCBI taxonomy): Eukaryota > Viridiplantae > Streptophyta > Magnoliopsida > Brassicales > Brassicaceae > Barbarea > Barbarea vulgaris. Next base: position 3,370,406 of record OY763891.1, read on the forward strand.
TTGGTAGTTGTCACTCACTTCATCTCATTTAACACACAATGAAACACACTTACCTCACCTAATTGTGCTCTTCCTTCTCCTTTAAACACCTCATTGTTCTCTTCCTTCTCCTTTAAACACACTGAAACCTTACCGCATTTGTGCTCTCCTGCTCTATCTCTTTCTCTGTCTCTTTCTACTTCACCTTCATTTTTCTCTTCCATCTCCTTCAAACACCTAACCAGAACCTGAACTATGGATTCTGTGAATCCGTATAGTGGTTTTATGGACCTCTTAACTAGTCAACAAGAAAACCCGAATCTGTGTGATGAACCAAGCCAAGATGAACACAAACCTAAGGAGCGTAGAGAAAGAAGGAAATGGTCGCAGATAGAAGATGTGGTTCTCATTAGTGCTTGGCTCAACACTAGTAAGGATGCCATTATTGGGAATGAGCAGAAAGGCAATGCGTTTTGGTCACGCATTGCATCTTATTATGCTGCAAGTCCTAAGCTAGCTGGTCTGGAAAAGAGAGAGCCCTCTCATTGTAAGCAAAGGTGGCAGAAGATCAACGACCTAGTTTGCAAATTTGTAGGAAGCTACGAGGCTGCAACAAAGGAGAGATCAAGTGGGCAGAATGAGGATGATGTCATGAAGTTGGCTTACCAGATCTTCTTCAACGATTACAAGGTGAAGTTCACCCTTGAGCATGCTTGGAGGGAGCTTCGGTTTGATCAGAAATGGTGTGGATCTTCATCTACTAAAGATAGTAGACCATCAAAGAGAAGAAAGTGTGATGAACACTCTGCACAATCATCAAGCTCTGTACCGGTTAGTCATGAGGAGGATCAAGCAAGGCCTCCTGGTGTAAAGGCATCAAAAGCGAAATCCAAAAGATCTGTGGCCAAGGGAACCAATGTGGAAGAAGAAGGCAAGAGCTTGATGGAGTTTCAGAGCATGTGGGAAATTAAGAAGAAGGATTTAGAAATGAAAGAGAGGCTTTCTAAGAACAAGATATTGGAAAGTCTCCTAGCTAAAACAGAGCCACTTTCTGCTATGAAAATGGCTCTCAAGGACAAACTAATAAATGACATGTTGTCAAACTCCTAATTTCAATTCACAGTCATGTATTTCGTTTGTCTGCACTTTGAGTTTATCTAATGAATAAGTTATTTCTATTTCTGTGAACATGCTTGATTTGTCTATTTTTTTCTGTTTATTGCGTATTTGATCTGTTCAAGTATAATGGCTTGGTTTTATTCTGTTTATTGCGTATTTTTGTAGTTTATCTATTGGTTTTCAATGACTTGGCTTTATGCTCACTGAGTGTTCTTTGTGTTGTGCAGAATGGTGTAGCTGGTCTGGAAAGAGTAAAAGATGATTTGAACAAGAGATATGGTGGGGGAAAGGCTGCAACTACTCAAGCTAACAGTTTGAGTAAGGAGTTTGGTAAAACTTTGATCTGTTATATTGATTATGTCAATTTTTCTCTTCCATGTTTGCATTATGTATATGTTCTATGTTGTTTGCTTGAATCAATAAGTAAATATGGTTTTGCTTCTGGTTGTTTTATTTTTGTTTAACTTATTGTTTCATAGGTTATGGGTTTTCAATGGAAAACATTAAAAAGGTTTGAACCTGACCTTATGTAAATATGTTGTGATGAATGTTGTGGTTCTGAAAACATTAAAAACTTGTTTGTCATTGATTTTTGCTTGAATTAATAAGTAGTTGTTCTGAATGTTCAATTAGAGGCGATTTCCTTTGCTATTCTTGTGTATTTTTGCAGAGTTTTTAAATGTGATTTGGCATTCTCTTTATCTCTGTTTCAGTGTCTTCTCCGAACCAAAATATTTTGTTGATCGATTGTCAATTCTCTTTATCTCTGTTTTGAATCAAATTGTCTTGATGTGTGCTCTCTCTCATTTTGTTTAGGTCAATTGGAGCCACTGCAAATGGAGTATCCTAGAGTTGGTATTTCACTAATGACAATGAAGCAAGGTAAAGCTTTCTTTGTATCTGACTTGAGGTTGAAATTTTTTTGAAACCTTTAGAACTTGAATTTGGTTCGGTGAATCCACATAGGGTTAGGAATGACTTCAGAGTGTATGTCAAGTTATAAAAAACACTTTATTCACAATATTTCAAAAAGTTTTAATTTTAAGAACCTCTACATTGGTTCTACCATTGGAGCTTGTTTTAGTTAAGAACCCCTCATGAGTTTGTACACTATTCAAATTGCAATATTTCTATTATAAATATGGTTACTTAACCATTGGAGGTGCTCTTATAATTTTAAAATGTATCAGTTCTGGTTAGAACAATTATTTGTAATAATATTTTACCTTCTATGATCTAAAACTTCCTTTCTTTCTTTTTTCTTTTTTTTTTATGTATCTATAGTCTATACCGTCATAGATATTAAATGTTGGCTAATGAAATGCTTACATTTAAAAACAAAAAAATAAGTGTGATGACATGTTAGTAGGCCTGGGCAAAAATAACTGAACCCGAAGATCCGACCCGAACCGATCCGAAAAACCCGAATCTGAATCCGAACCGAAATTTAAAAATACTCGAACAGTACCTAAATTTCTATACCCGAAAAACCGAACTCGAACCCGAACCGAACCGAGAACCGAATGGGTACCCGAAATACTCAAAATATAATATATATATATATATATATATATACAAATATTAATTATATTTAGATTTGATATAACATAATTATCTAAAATTACATATATAAATCTAACTATATCAATTATTTTAAGTTTAAAATAATTGAACCTAACTATCTAAAATTATTTAAAATTACATATATAAAACTAACTATATCAATTATTTTAAATTTAAAAAATTATAAAAAAGTTTTTAATTATATTTTTAAAAAATTAACCAAACTTTATTCAAATTTAATCTTTTTTTTTTAATTCTTTCTTAATATTTCGGGTACCCGAACCCGAACCGAACCCGGATAGACCCGAACCGAACCCGAACCGAATCCGGATAGACCCGAACCGAACCCGATCCCGAAAATAAGAAATACCCGAAAAGTACTTCTAGCCATAAACCCGAAAACCCGAAGACCCGAAGATCCAACCCGAACCCGAATGGGTACCCAAACGCCCATGCCTACATGTTAGTATGGTGGCAATAAACTTTGACTGACCACTCAATTTAAGAATCTTTATTCTTTAGTTTGACCAGTTAACAAACATTAACCATCCTTAACGGTCCAATATTCCTTATTAGTATTATATTTCATTTGTCATGTAACCGAATTTACGTAATTTCATGTAAACAATATGCATATAATCTAGATAGATATTATATGTTGGCTAATTAAGTGCTTAGCTTTAAAAACAAAACAATGAGTGTGATGAGATGCTAGTATATATGGTGACAATAAACTTTGACTGACCACTGAATAAGAATCTTTACTTTGACCAGTTGCAAACATTAACCATCCTTAACGGTCCAATATTCCTTATTACTATTTTTTTTTTCAATTGTCATGTAACCGAATTCACATAATTTTATGTTACCATTTTGTATGTAATTAATATATATATATATATATATATATATATAGATATTAAATGTTGGCTTAGATTTGAAAACACAACAATGAGTGTGATGACATGTTAAAAAACTTTGATTGACCACTCAATTTAAGAATCTTTACTTTGACCAGTTACAAACATTAACCATTCTTAACGGTTCAATATTCCTTATTACTATTATTTTTCAATTTTCATGTTAGCGAATTCTCATAATTTAGGTATTATCAGTGTTTAAAAATCGGAATTCCATGTGCCTCATGTGTTTTCTGCTTCTTTCTCGTAATTCCCTGTTAGTAAACTACTCAAATTAATTATTTCTTGGTGAAGTAATTAATTAACTAATTAATAGAAAACATTTTCTTCTTGCTAAATCTTTAACTTAATAAATGATTAACCAAATCAATTTATTCCCAACATGTAGTCAAAACAAGCATCTTCTATATATTCAAATATATTTTGTCATGTTCTCTAAGATTATGATCCCCTCCCCAATGGAAAATGATAGCTGAATAATATCGAATTTTCATATATTTTAGAGCGGTTTATTTTTCCTTTTATCTTTTTTTTTTCTTGGTTAAAATTTGGGTTTATAATTTCTGATTAAAGTTAAAATTTTACTCACTATAGTCATTCTATCTCAAAACTTCTTCTGACACGATAGCTACGAGCATGGGCGGATCCAAGAAGAAAAACCCAAAATCTAAATATATACTTTTTTGTATGTATTATCTTAAAAAATTTGCTAGTACAAGTGGTGATTTAGGTCTCTTGATCCACCTTTAATCCGAGTTCAATTCTTCCTTTCTTTATTAATATATTTTCTTTAATATATGTTTTGTTAAATATTATTTTACATTAGGCAAATTTTTATCCTGGATCCACCTTTGGGTGCGAGGCATATCTTAGTATGTATCTATATTGTGTATGTATACATGAAATATGTACATATACGTAAGAAACAAGTTTGACTTTATACTTGAGGGAATCTGTGGTTTAAGAAAAATATAAGATAGATCATGGCACATGCATGATCTCGTTCTAGATTGTTTTTTCCAACTTAATTAGTTTTGTGATTATTTTTTGAGAGATTTCATATTTTGCCATTAAAATTTATAAATTTTTCAATTTTGTCATTATACTGTTTCAAGGACAAATTATAACAATAATTCAACTATTTATGATAATTTTACACTTATGGCCAAATAAAAATTTATCACACGAAAACAGATGGATATATTTTTTATGCAAATTTTGTCCACCACTAAAACTAAACTCTATTCAACCAATAAAACTAAATCCTAAATTATAAAATAGAAAACTCAAATCCAAAACTAAACCCTAAAGTATAAATATAGAACTCAAACCCTAAATTATAAATATATAACTCAAACCTAAAACTTAGTACACGAAAACAAATGGAAATATTTTCTATGCATATTTTGTCCACTGTTAAAACTAAACTCTATCCAACCATTAAAACTAATTAAATCCTAAATTATAAAATAGAAAACTCAAATTCAAAACTAAACCCTAAAGTATAAATATAGAATCCAAACCCTAAACTAAATCCTAAATTATAAATATATAACTCAAACCTAAAAGTAAACCCTAAATTATAAATACGGAACCCAAACTTAACTATTTAAACATAAAACTAAACTATAAATTAAAAATATAAAACCTAAATAAAATGTCTTAATTATCCAATTATTATTGATCCGTGGACAAAAATATTACACAAATATGTATGGGCGGATCCACGTTGGTGGGTCCCTATGCAGTTGCACTACCTAAAATATAAGTATTTGTATTTTTAACATTGAATAATATAATTAATTTGGCAAAAATGGTTTAGTTGCACTACCTAAAACTATGAGAACATGAGTTCAAACCTCTCCTATAGCATTTTTGCACTAGGTGATTTTTTCTCCTGGATCCGCCCCTGCAAATATGTACACGAAAACATATAGACCAAAAAAAAACTTTAACATAACCAAGGGCAAAAAAATTATTTTACCATAGTTGAGTGACAGAATCCGAATTTTGAACAGTACAATGACAAAAATAGAATGTCATTGCTACAGTAGTAACTTTTTTTTAATTAATTGTTATTTTTTTTATAAAAACTATCGATATAGTTTTCTTTTGGATAACAAAAAAAATCATTCAAGTTAAAAGATAGAGTAGATCAGACCAATTTTTTGGGATGGTTTCAACGACTTTGGTTAAATAAATGTGAGCCCAACGCGTGGCATCCCCTCCTAATATAGTTTTCTTGACGTTCATAAGATATACTGTAGGGTACTTATTGCAAAGACTAACATCAGAAGAATTCGGGCAAAATTTAATTGTTGGTATTGGTTTTTTATTAATTATTACATAAAATTAATTTTTAGATAATAATGTCTATATTACAATGTTAACAAATGAGTATTGGTTTCTATAAAAAGTATTTATACTGTTATCGGCTCTAATTTTAAAAAGTGATTAGTTTGTTAATATGATTAAAAAATATTATAGAGTCTTAACATATATAAATTAATATTTAAGTTACTGTTTATCGTGATATAAAATATATTTTGAATATATTAATATATTAATCTGATGAATGAAGAATACAAGTTTAACGATAATTTATTTATTAACACGATAATTATCAGTAAATCATAATCTGGATCATGTTAACAAATAAATTATCGATAAAATTATTCATCATTCGTCGTATAAATACATTATTATGTCCATAATATATTTATGTCACCATAAATAATAACTTAAATGTTAATTCATACTATATGTTAGATGATATAATATTTTTTTATCATATTAACAAAATAATTACTGTTAAAACTAAATAAATACTTATTCGTTAATATTACGATAAGGACATTTCGGGGCCGATTGGTTAGGACTGTTACTTTAGGCTTTCGCTTTAGGCTTTTGGCTGTAGAGACTTTGCCCGTAGAGACTTTAACTTTAAAAACTGTTGATGTATAGTCTGATTGGTAACAAAAGCTATAGAAACTGTAAAATAAATTTATATTGTTTTAGAATGATTATTGATCGATTATTACATGCTAATAGTATTAATTCATTGAAAATTACTTAATAGTTAGCATAATTTTATTATTTTTTGAATAATAAATAATAAATTTTTTTGATTAAATTTTATACATTTTCAGTGTAATTTTTCGTTTATTCTTTGTATGTAAGATTTATCGTTATTTTCAATATAAATTTATTAATTGGCTGTAATTTATTATTTATTTTGAATTATTTAACAAATTTTATCACCACTAATTATTTATCTAATTTAATTAGTTAAATTATTTATTTTTAAATAGTAAAGTTTATTTTAGATTACAATTAATTAACAAAACAAAATCCTTATTTAAAATAATTGTTACGTAACTATTAGATTTTTTACAGCCTAAAAAGTCTTATTTTTGAGACTTTAAAAAATAAAACTAGAAAAAGTAGTTAGACTTTTAAAAAGAGTAGTTAGACTTTTAAGACTTTAAAGCAAATAAATTTTTTTTAAGTGTGATTAGTTGGAAAATGACTTTTAAAACTTTTAAATTGTCTAAAGTCCTGAAAGTATGCAACCAATCAGCCACTTCATCTAAAAATTGATTTTATGTAAGAGAACTAATTAATGAAAAACAAATACCAACAATTGAATGTTTTTCATTTTCTGATTTTATAAAACTTATTGATCCTATACTGTATTAGATAGAGAGGTTAACAATATTCATATGTACTTGTTCAATAACTTAATCAGGTTTTATATTGTTTGCACATTATACTACTACGTGGAGGAAACTTATGTGCATGCATATAGATGAAACTGCCACGTATATATAATTTCGGGAAACCCAAATTAGATTCTCTCAATAATTGAATGTCCATAATTGCATTCTTTATGTCCATAATTTCTGATTATATTTTCTTTTTTTCTGCCAAGAACTTAAAGTTTTTATTTTCTTTTTTTTTTATATAGCTTTTTAATCCATAATCTCTTATATTATCCGAATAAACCATTTATAATAATACTGTGTTTAAAACATAATTAATTTTTTTTTAAATGGAGTTGAGCTTATGACTTTAAAAACTATATTCAACTAACGTACTATCCGACTATTTTAAAATAAATATTTGAACAAAATCAAATTTAAAACACCAAAAACAGAAAAATGACTATATATGTAGAATATGTAGGAATTCACAAGATTCCCAAATTACTATAGTTAATTAAACTCTACCTAAATCAGGATTGAATAATTATTAATATGTTTTGGTGTCATATCCAAAGAAATTATGGACTTTTATATTTGAAAATTTCTGATTAACATATTTAAATATTAAAAAAAATTGAAATGTACATTTATCTAATTAATTTATTAATAAAATCACGAATATATGTTATATTTAACTTAAAAGTTTCAACTTTTGTCCCATAAATATCATATCTCATTCAGTTTATAACTTTTGTATACAATTTAAGTTTTATATAATTCAACAGTTGCTTTGATATACAAACAAAGTAATTTTAGAAAATATGTTTGTTAAAAATCATGTGTAGAAAACACATGTAACTCGTTAAATTTAGAAATCATAACTAATTTTAACTAGAATTTAGATTTTATTAAATTTTCGGTTTTGGAATTCCTTCATATTCAGATTTTATTAATAGGTCATCATATTGTGATTCGCTACAGACATATTATATAAACCCAAAATTACATACCAATTACTATTTAAAAATCTTTTCCTTTTGTTAATTCGGCTAAATAAAAAGTATTGTTAAACTTAAAATGCATATTTTTATATACAAATTATTTCTCATATTTGTTTGTATATGCACTAATGTACATTCAATATTTTATGTACTACTAGTAGTCAATATGTCATTAATGTCTATATGTGCGTAGGCCGTTGACACAAATTTGGTCAAAACCTCTGGATTCTTTCAACTACTAAAACTCGGCAATTATGGAGCATTCTTATTTCTTAGGATAAATATACAATTGAGAAATTATAAGGATATTGCTAAGATTTTCTTAGATTATTTTATTGATTTTCAGCTTTAGGGAAAGGAGCCATGTGAACCAAAAATACAATCCCTTGTTAATTTGATAACATGTATAAAATTCTCCGTTATTACACCTAAGGATAATATATTATGTAAGAATGTGATCATTAATATATACAACTACAAAGGGAGCTTTCTAGTGAGATGATCATTGAACCTTACCAAAACTTACGATTAATAATTATACAAAAGATGTTTAGTGTACTATTCGATTTCCATTTTATTATTTTATATATGTCATCTAAAGTATACATATACCACCAACCAAACTCAAATGCTGACGGAAAAGTCTAACCAAGGCCGGTTGAGGCAATCCAATCTAATCTAGCTTCATTAATTTCTCTTAATTTTACTCATAATCAATTATCACTTATAAAATATGTATATATAAAATTAATTTAAAATTGATCTATACCGGCCAATCCAAATGCCCAACTCGATCTCTCTCCTAAAAATATCCAGTAATAAAACTAAATTAGATATTAGTTTCTTCTGTGCGCAGAATAAATTAGTAAATAACATAATTATGAATTTTGGTTACAAAAATTCTTTTTAATTAACAAACTAATAAATTATGAATTTTGGTTACAAAAAAGTTTTAATTAATAGAATTTTATTATTTTTAAATATATAGTTTTATGAGTTAATATATATGATTTATCACATGTTATTATTAAGATTACTACAAGAAAATTGTTAAATGGTTATATGTATCTTCATAAATTCTTAAGAAACTAAACAAAAAAAATACTACAGAATTCGTACGAATCTTAAAAACATATATATATATATATATTGTATAATAATAACTCATCCGTCGTACATCCACTAAGTTAAAAAAAAAAGAAAAAATGGAATAAATATCAACTTTTCCAATTAGAGTTCAACTTTATTTAAAATAAAACTTATAAACGGAACATTCATAGAAAGTAATGTAAAGCGAATAACACCCATAAAGAACAAAAATCCTACAAAAATAAGATATAAACAAATTGACCGAAAATAAGAATTGTATTATCAAAAAAAACAAAAATATTGCAAATTGATTTGACGTGGTCACTGGTTAGGTAGTCGGCAGCAGACGAGTTGAAGTGGGCCAAAATTGAGCCCCCACTGGACTCACCATCTAATCCACGTGGTTGAATACTTGTCAGCATGCATTGCCACGTCATTTTATTTTATCAATCTTAACAATAGTTACCATAATTGAGTAATTTATCTGGAAGAAGTTAACTAATGAAGCTACTCGATTTGGAAGTTTTTGAAATAGTTATTACTAATGTGTGTTTCAAAAACGAAACCATCTTTGTTTCCAAAACAAAGACAAATGAAGACTGATGAGTCCCTTTACTTTTCGGGTTTAAAGGCTTAAAAATATTAGTATTAGTGAGAGGTTCTTAATGAGATTTTCAATAATAAAATAATAAAAAGTATTAAAAATAATAGAGGATCGGTTCTCAAATAAGAATTTTTGAAAAATTCTGATAATCCTTCCTTTCACATGTGTTATTATCTGATTGCTTTTGAGTTTTTTTTTTTCAATTTAAATAAATAATTAAGTTACTTTTAAAACAATAAAATATTATATTTGAGAGAATCTCAGAATTTCTATCTACGGCAGATGGTCTAACTAAATTAATGTTTGATCATGATTAGTAGTTACGAACAAATAATTACTACTATGTGCCGAGCATTTATGATCTATAATAAATTTAGATGATAAACATACCACTAAATTCTCTTCTGGTTCTTCTATGTTAAGAGATTTAGTGGTATGTTTCTTACTGTTTGGATCGGCTCTAAAAATTATCTTTCGCAATCAAATGATTATTAATGATACCTTCTAATTTTTTTTGAAATGATCAATCAACTGGCCTATCAAAACCAGCTTTTGAAACACTAATCACAAACAATATCAACTCATAAATAAAGTGAACCAATTTGAGCCTAGCCAACTCATAAAATACTCTTACACATAATATTTGAACTGAACTTAACCTAATTCGCTAATTATGACACTTATACAAAGTTTACAAACATGTCGATATATCTCAATCACAAGTAGTTTTCACAATCTAGTTTTATTCTTCAAATAAAGCCAATCTACAAGCGCATGGTCATGGGGTGAATTCGGATGATGTATATCATTATCATTGGACCATATGATCATGAAGAATTTGGATGATGTAAATCATTATTATCATTGGTCCATTACGCCCAGTTGATTACCCTTTCACATCATTAAATTTTAGACTATATCCTTGTAATATTCAATCACTAAGTACAATCTCAATATATATATAAAAAAGCAATTATATTTTAATCATCACCAACTAATTTATAATAATTTAACGGGGCATATGATTATGGATTGTTATGAGATACTCTAATCAAAGTCCCATCAGAAACTTGGGAAGAAAAGAATCGAATGATTCCATAAGAAAAAAAGAAGCTTAAATATTATAAACTATTTCGCATTTTAAGCAAAAGCATATGATGATTAAATGGGAAACCTAATATAAATTATTACATACACTTATTAAAGAACTTTTGAATTAAAATAATAACCTTGGAACGCGCAAATCACAATGTCACATGCAGCTTCCTCATAGCTCGTCCATTATATAAACACACCCACGCCACTGCTTCATCCAAACACATTCCAAAACATTTCATTCCTCAATCATCAAACACAACAAAAACAAAAACAAACCTAATTCTTCCAATTCGATCAAAATCTACCTAAACCTATTCATTTTCACTACATAAACTCTCAATTCGATCAAACTCACCCCTAAAAATGGAGAACATGTTTAGACTCATGGGAAGTGAAGATTTTTCCGACAGAAGACGGTGCATTTGGGTTAACGGTCCGGTAATCGTCGGAGCCGGTCCATCGGGGCTAGCCACGGCGGCTTGCCTCCGCGAAGAAGGCGTTCCTTTTGTGGTGTTGGAGAGAGCAGAGTGCATAGCTTCATTGTGGCAGAAACGAACTTACGACAGACTCAAACTTCATTTACCTAAGAAAGTTTGTAAATTACCCAAAATGCCCTTCCCGGAAGACTACCCGGAATATCCAACAAAACGACAGTTCATCGATTACCTTGAGTCCTACGCAACCAGGTTTGAAATCACACCTCAGTTCAACGAGTGTGTTCAGTCGGCTCGGTACGATGCGACTAGTGGTCTCTGGCGCATCAAGACAACATCATCGTCTTCCTCGGCCGCCGTGGGGTCGGAGATGGAGTATATCTGCCGGTGGCTGGTGGTGGCGACAGGAGAAAACGCCGAGAGAGTCGTTCCGGAGATCGATGGGCTCACGACGGAGTTCAACGGCGAGGTGATCCACTCTTGTGAGTACAAATCCGGCGAAAAATACAGAGGAAAGAGTGTTCTTGTCGTCGGATGTGGAAACTCCGGCATGGAAGTTTCACTTGACCTCGCAAATCACAATGCTAATGCCTCCATGGTTGTTCGTAGCTCAGTTCATGTATTACCAAGAGAGATTCTAGGCAAGTCAAGCTTCGAAATCTCGATGATGTTGATGAAGTGGCTACCTCTATGGCTAGTAGACAAGATTCTTCTGGTTCTCGCATGGCTTATTTTAGGAAACTTGACAAAATATGGGCTAAAGAGGCCCAATATGGGCCCAATGGAGCAAAAGTTTGTCACAGGGAAGACTCCAGTTCTTGACATCGGAGCTATGGAGAAAATCAAATCCGGCGATGTAGATATCGTCCCTGGAATCAAACGGTTCTCTCGTAGCCACGTCGAGCTAGTCGATGGTCAGAGATTAGATCTCGACGCAGTGGTTCTAGCCACAGGTTACCGTAGCAACGTGCCTTCATGGCTCCAAGAAAACGATTTGTTTTCGAAAAACGGATTCCCGAAATCGCCGTTTCCAAACGCGTGGAAAGGCAAATCGGGAGTTTACGCGGCTGGATTCACGAGGAAAGGATTGGCCGGAGCATCAGCAGACGCCGTTAACATCGCTAAAGATATTGGAAACGTGTGGAGAGAAGAAACCAAACGACAGAAGATGAGAACACGAGTGGGTCACCGCAGATGCATTTCAGTTGCTTAGGGCTCAAGTTAGGGCTTATTTGGGGAAAAAAAAAGAGTGTGTTTATTTATTATTATTTCATTTTGTTTTTTTTTTGTAAAGAAAACATATAAAGTATACACAGATACAAGATAGCCCTCTCCTGAAGACCCAACGGTGTTGTTTTTGAAGGCTGTGTGGGCGTTTTGTATAACTAGGATGACGTGGCGTTTCTCTTTATTATTTTTTATTTTTTTATTGTTGTAATGGTTTTTAACTTTTTTTTCTTTTGTAATGGCTTTATGAAAGGTAATAATAATAAACATTTCATTATCATACTTATAATTCAATTATTTGAGTTCTTTCTTTCTACAGCAAAATAAATTTTTGGTAAAAATACTACAAAATAATATTTTTGGTAAAGTACTAGAAAAAACTTATAACCCGAATTGCAAGTGAATGAAGAAAAAAGATCCGAGACCTTCATAAAACTTAATTAAATCTCAATAGGCCCAAATATTGGCCCATTGACTTTTTAATCAATGTTGAATTTTGTAATGTAATGAAGTTCTTAAGCAAATTACATATTACATATTAATTGCCGCCACATTGGACAATGACGAAAAAGAAAAAATAAATAAATTGGATAATCTTTCCCGAACCGTGCGTGTCGTCGTCCTAATCAACATTAAGATTTCGATTTTTTGTTTTTACTTTTTACTATTCCTATCCAAAAACCAAAATACCAATTATATAAAAGAAAGATTAATTCATTATCTAAAAAGGAAATCTTCAGACTATATAAATACATCCCTCGGTTGTAGTTACCAAACCTTTAGTTAATTTTATTATAAAGAGAGATCGAAGAGGTTAATTCATATATGTTTTGGCGAAAGAAGAAGACGATGGAAAACGAAAATTGGATCTATGAAAAAGTTTGGGATAAAGAAGGAAAACCAAAGTCGTCAACATGTGATGTTAAAGTAACTCCTGAGAAATTGAGTGTCGACTTTTTACAGAGTCAAGAAGCTGACTACAAACGACGTCGTTGCATTTATCTACAGAGCTACACGTTGAAGAAAGCCAAATCTGAAAAAGATATACGTCGTTACGAATCAGCGGCTCGTAAGTTTGTGTATAAGTTGAAGAAACTCGTTCGCTCTGATCGACGTCGTCGAAGTGCTACGGAGACTCATGTGATCGTATCTTAATGCTTAGGTAAGAGTTCAAATAAGAGAATTAGAGAAAAAAGAATTAAGTATTTAAGAAAGGGCATGTTAGTTCTTCTAGTGAAAGTAGGGTTTATGAGTTTTATTAACCTATTTATTTGATCAAATTAGGGTTTTACACTAATATGGGTTTGACTTTTAGTTATGCTTTTGTTTTGCCATAATCATCGTGTGTTTTAGTTTTTATTTTTTTTTGGAATTAGTGTTTAGCCATTATCGGCCACCCAATTAAAACTATATCGCAACCGGTTGTTTTCTTAAACTTTTTCACCTATACTCGTATATCATGGAACATGGTTCTAGGGTCCCTAATTTTCAACAAATTTTAGTATATATAAATAAACTCTAACTTCTTTTGTAGAAAAATAAAATGGGAAATAAAATAATAAGTTTTAATTTTTTAAGATAAAATATTTGGATAAATAGACCCTCAATTTTTTTTTTTTTTTGGCCCTTAAATTTTAGGGTTGCGCGTGATGTGGTATATAAACCAATCAAACTCTAAAATATTTTTAACACAAAAAGATTTTGAAAATGTTCGAATATGTGTTGGTTTGATCCGGGATTCAATCCGCTCCGATCCGGTCCGAAAAATAGAATATCCGGGTGAGTCGGATCTGAATTTGGATAATAAAATTATATATCCGACCCGATGCAGATGCGGCATGAGGTTTTTTGTAACACAAATAGTTTTTTTTTTTTTTGTGGAGGATAGGGAGACAATGTCTCCCTATGATTTATTCAAGAAACAAAATACAAAATTTACTCTCGGACATGCTTTGAAAACGCAGTTCCTCGGACATCATCCCGTACAATAACTTCCACAATGGACGGAGCATACTCTAATAAGTGAAAACCTAAAGATAAAGTAAAAGCATAGTTAGCTAACCCATCAGCAAGACGGTTAGCCTCCCTATACACATGTGAAATTCAGACTATCCAGTCCCTAGATAAAAAGCCATGGCACAGTCGTACCAGGAAAGACAATGGATGAGAATCATTGATCCCTGTCTTTAAAAACCCAACCACTAACTCCGAATCCACTTCCAACTCTAGCCGCGATATAGAGTCCATAATACACCCCCAATAACTCCGCTAAAGGTGCCGTACATACACCAATATTAAGAGCAAACCCTCCATACCAGCAACCGGCCGAGTCCCGCAGAGCACCCCCTGCCGTCGCTAGGCCTGGGTTTCCGTGAGAAGCTCCGTCTGTATTCAGCTTTGTCCAACCCTCCTCTGGAGGTTTCCAAACTATCATTCGCTCAACCCTCACCCCCGCCCTCTTTCTCCCATAGGCTAGGATATGGGCGCGGGACACTTCAATCCCCAGCTTTTTAACAAACTCGACTTTGTCCCGACACTTACTAATCTCCCCAAAAACATTCTCGCATCTCCACTTCCAGGCCCACCAAATCCCCATAGCGAACAATGTTGACCATGTACACTCCGCAGGCTCATCCTCGATACCCAAATTCCCATACAACCATTGAAGCAATGAGGCATTAAAGAAATTATGTCTTCGCCGACTCGGCACAATACGAGTCCAGATACCCACGATAGATGGACAGTCCCTCAACACGTGTAAAATAGTCTCCTCGCCCCCTTTACATATCTGGCATATATTCGTGTCGCCAAGGTGTCTGCGATACTGTTCCACATTCGTCATAATGGCTTGATGCCCAACCAACCAAATGAAGAGCCGAACCCTCTCTGGTGCCACTACTCGCCACACACGATCAAAGAAGCCTGCCATATTTGGTCTTGGGGAACAAACACAAATAGTTTCTTGTATATATATATATATATATTTATATTTTTTTTTGATACGAGAAGATTTATGTACTAGTCATTTCTCACCTTTTATGATTCAATTGAAATTTTTTATTGTTTTTGGTGGTATCAAGTTTCCTTCTTTCCTTTCATTTATTTTCATTAATAAATCTCATTATGAGCTACTTCATTTTGTATCTTTTCCATCTATCTTATTCGAGCTCTTTTGAGCTTGATTCTAATTGTTTTGGATTTTCTCACAAGATGATCCAAAACAAGATCATCTGATCGGCCGTTTTATGAGAAACCCAAATTGGGCTTGAGCGCCTTTTTATGGTTTTAATAGAAACATTGAGTAGATGATAGCCTCAGGCCCAATACACTACAAAGTCTACAGTAGGAGGATTTTTTTCCCAATAAAACTCTTTCGAGTTTCTCATAAAAGTAGAGAATATTTCTTGATTTTCCCAAGCATTGGAAAGTCTTGTGTTGTGCATTGAACTACATTACAGACTTTTCCAGGTTCTTAAGTCGTTTTACATTACCCAAATGTTATTTAGCTAATTCCTTATTCTGTTTTACAATTAGCAGCAAAAAAAAAAAAAGTTAGCATAATTAGAAACGGTGTTATAATTTAGCCCATGCTTTTTTTATTTTAATAACTAAAATTCATGTACTGAAGTTCAGAGTGGACTTGTATAAAATCGGCTATTTTACCATTTAGATCGTCTGCAATCCAAAAAAAAAAAACGTCTACAATGGCCAACCATAACTAAAAGTATAATAAGAAATTACATCTTAATTGTCCATTAATATAATGAATTATTCAACAATTCAAACACATTTTTTAGTAACTCGTTAATATTACCGAATTAAATCTTCTAATGACAAATTTATGAGATCGATGAAAGAAAAATTAACATTATTTAGTTCTGGTTAATTATAAGTTCGGCCACGTAGGAAGAAAAGCATGTGGTTGGTTAACGTCGAATAAAGTCAATGATAATATGAAGCAAACACAAAAAGTCAATAATCGAAGATACAAGATGAAGGAAGCTTCAACGGAAGGAAGTGAACGTAAGAATATTTTGAGTCTTTGTCACTCTTTGACATGATTTAACATTCAACCCTCTTCACCAATTTTAGATTTTCATTGAAAAATTCTAATGTGTGTTTTATTTCCATATTTAATTAGCGACAAACTAGCCATAGTTTCCTACAAGAAAAGAGTAAGATATTGTCCAAGAAAAGAGTAGTGATGTATTATATCTTTCTAACCCATGCCTATTTCTAAACATGTATATATATATATATATATATATATCCTTTTTAGTTATATGAAAATTTTCTCGTAGGAATCGATTTTGTATAATTGGTCGACTTTGTTAGAAAATGATAGACCAAGACTAGAAACTTAACCGACAAATATTGGTTAAAATGTGAGTCGTTCTAGTTTAAAATCTAATTCTTGACAGATTATTTTGTTGATACTATATATGTTTACTGCAGCTGTTAGATAAATCATTCAAAATTGAATAATATGAACTATTACCGGCTATAGTAGATGTACAGGATCGAGCACAATTGGAGACTATAATTTATGAACTTATCAAACGTTTAAAAGTTACAACTTACAACTATACAAAGCATTTATCAAAAAAAAAAAAAACTATACAAAGCAACAACATAAGCATCAAATCTTTGTGCCAGCAAAGAGAATTTACCTTTTAATATTAGTTTAATAATTTCTATTTTTTTAATACTAATAATTTTGCTGAAATTTTTTTTTTTTTTTTTTGTATAATCTAAAACATATGATTCATGGCAGAATATAACTGCGACGTATAGTTGCTGCCGAGGCATGAGTCATAGGTGGAAAATATAGAGTATGCTACAACAGTTGAAAATAAATTATTTTATTTATCCAAAAATTTATAAAAATACGAAGTTTTTATTAAAACAAAAAACTACATCATATTCTACAACATATCATCCCAGACCCATAGAGCTTACTATTCAGTCTATTCCTCTCAATTTTGCTCATAATAATATTTGTTTGCTTAGAAAACAGATAAAATGCTACATTTATGTTTTCTCATGAAACATTGAATTATTATTGCCGCTTTTAAATCTCACTTCGACATTATTGCAAGATAAATAATCACCATAAGAGCAAGTAGTCAAAAAATTTCTTGGATTGTTGTAAGAATATTGAGTTGCATTAACTGAGATAGTGAGACATTTGATGTAACATCATTGCTTTGCATACAATATCAAATGTATCTCTGATTGTAATCTTGATTCTTATTATCACATATGATTCATTCAACCTGATCAATATTTGGTGATATTTACGTGTAGTGACTTAGTGTTTGTAGCCTTGCAACACTTGCAGTTGTGACTCGTTCCAACAAGGTTTTCGACTGAAAAAACTTCATCGATTTTTGTTGATTAGATCGAATCTGTAAATTCAATTGGTATGATCTTCGAAGATTTGTGATTTGGTAATGAACAAGCAAGTTTTTTTTCATATCTCATATATGCATTATTAAATCAGAGAATTATTCTTATAAATTTACTATTGCACTGAGACCAAATGCGATAACTAGGTAACATTTAAATTATTCGTTTTTAGAAAATAATTATATAATTATGCACCGTCTTTTTTTTTTTTTATATATAAAGTAGGAGGTTGTGAGCTTTTTACCACTCGACTAATTTTTTTAGGATGAGTGTAGTCGTCGATCAATCCACTCACTAATTTTTTAATGGGCCTAAAACTTGACACTATTTCGACTAGCCAAATAAAATGATTTACATAATTTCGCAATTGACAAGAATTTTTATATATCGTCTCCACAATAAAAGCTTGTATAACCCGGTAGCTTCTTGTTGTTTAGACACACTTTTTTTTTCCTTCTAAATTTGTAACTGTTATTGTAACATTAATATAACCAGAAAATTAAATGAAAGCTGAAAAACACTCTCTTCTTTTCTTTTCTTTTTAACCTAAACCAAACACTCTAATAACAGAAAAATAAACAAAGATTTGCCTTTTTTTTCAGATTGCAAACCCAGGAACTTTGGGGAAAAATCGAAAAAGGTACAGTTTTTTTGTTAAACGAAAAAAGGCTACAATGATTGAAGAGTATTCGGTATTTACAGATATTACTTGTTGTATAATATATTGTAAAATTGTTAATATAAAATAATGTAGTCTTTCTTCTATGATGTAGTCTATACGAACTATAAAATAATGTAGTCTTTATTCTATGATGTAGTCTACGAACTATACATTTCATTTTTGCCCCTACCAATTAATGATTACTCTAACTCTGTACCCTATCAAATAAATTCGAATACCATCCATCAGAAGCTAATAGCGATTTTTCCCCTATCAAAATAGTAGTACACAAAATGTAATACGTTATATAAATAAAACAAAAATAATGAAATCGCTTACAGAACTGTAGAATCATGAAAGTATCTGTTCATAATTATTAGGGATTCCATTAACGTCTAGTTGAAAGATACTCGCAAACTTTCAAATTTAAATTTTTTGCATGCCTTAATAAGCCTATAATGATTACAATTGTTTTCACTTTTCTGGTTTCACTTTCTTTTATCACTAAAAAAAATTAATTTCGATATTTCTGTCAGAAAATGGATAATTATATATATATATATATATATATTTTGAAACTATTGACTTTCTTTATTAATTTAAAACTTAAATAATAAATAAAATATAAAGCTTAAATAATATATACAGATATAGTATCATAGTCAATAAATGCATATGAGCTACTAAAACCTTAAAAATATTAGAATTAAAATTCTATTGACTATCACAAGTTCACAACTTTAGAGGAGAAATATTAGCAAAAATTTAAACCTTACCTTGTTTTTTTATTGCTTGTATCAATCATGAGGTAAATAAATGAAAGATTTCAACATTTTGAATTACTTTTACATTTTTTAGTTATGAAAATATCTTAAATAGCCTTAAGCTTCCTATAAATTTATGCTTCTTCTTTATCAAAAAAAAAAAAAAAAACATTTTATGCTTCTTATATTTCTTTAAATGTTTCGATTCCGATTATGATTTATTAATTATTAATTTCTGAAGTGATCCTCGGAGCTCTGATACACTATTTTTCCGGACTACGGGCATTAGCATGAGAAGACTTATAGTTTGATATATACTTATGCTAATCACCCGAATATAAAATTCCCCGACATTAATTAATAATTGATTAATACACTACTAGACATAATAATAGAAACGCGTTTAGAGAAGCTTGAAAAAAAAAAAAACCTAACTCCGTTTTGTAGTTCCGAAGTCGTAACCTGCTCCATTATCTATCTCTCTCTCTCTTCCAACTTTTATATCCACTTCCGTACCTGTCGCCTCTTATTAATCGCATTTAATCTACGCGTTTCGATTCCGACATTGCGTCGGTGATGTCACCATAATCTTCTTCTTCACTCGATACCGAAGAAAAAAGCTTCCATCTTTATTGCGTTTATCGAAACTCCGGCGTAAAAAGCTTCTACCTTTATTACGTTATTCGAAACTACTCCGGCAATAATAAAGTTTCAGCCTTTATTGCGTTACTCTAAATCCCCGGCAATAAAGTTTGTACCTTTACTGATTTAATCGAAACTCCGACTGAATTTTCGCCGGAAAATGCAGATTCCGACTGACAGGTTTTTGTTTTGTCTTTCTATCTCAATTATGCATTTTTTTTTTCTTATTTTTGCTGTCTTTTTCAGTTTTGAAACGCTGACGTATTGTTGAAAGCTTATATCAATTTTATACTTCTTTTGAGAAATGTTCGGTGAAGAAAGCCAAAAACTTTGTGGAAATTTCCTGATTTTTTGCCTTTTTTTAATTACTCTCTGTTCTTATGGTGTCGGTAACGCAATTACTGCGTTTGCGTTTGTGTTTTTAAACGCTATTAGTAGCATATCTTTGTGATTGTTTCAATAAATGCTTTTGATTTGACGAATATTGTATGCTCTTAATTCTCAAGATTTTTTCTTTATTTCCAAAGATTTTTGTTTCCTTTCTTTATCTCTTTCAATGTGGAAGTAAATATTCTAGCAAAGGTCTCTCTTTTTTTTTTTTCTGATTCCGACGTTTTATCATCTAAAATTTTGGTATTGTGTTGTCTACTTAAACTATTGGACATGATTGAGAAAGCCTTAAAAGTTTTTTTTTTTTTTTTTTTGTGTGATGTTTTTAGGCGTTGAAGAAATGAATAAGCAACGAAGAAGAAACGTTCAGGCTCGTGGAGTTGGAAGACAGATTCCAGGATGCTTGGGTCGGGTGGTTAATCTATTCGATTTTGGAACAGTTGGTAATGGGAAGAAACTGCTCACTGAGAAACCTCATTTTGATGATGGTTAGGTTCCTTTCTATCTCTCTATTTAAAGTTGGAATCTTTTAATGCATTTTTTTATGTTGATTTTGATGATGATTGATGATGGGTTCACAGGGTCTTTCAAAAGGCATCAATTTGATGAAATAGAAGATAAAGTTGTGAGTTTTAAAACCTGTAAAGACAATTTTGCTTTCTATGATTGTCTCTGTTTATGTTTTATGGAAGTGTTCATGTTCTGTTTAATATGAATGTAGGATGTGATGAATGGTGGAGTCAATGGAACACGGATGAAGGAGCTTCTAGAACAGGAAATGTCGAAAGAAATGGAATTTAAGCTCGGTTCGACAAGTTTGGTTGCTAAATTGATGGGTCTTGATTCTTTTCCTCAGACACAACCTGCTCCAAGAAGTAGTAACTCAAATCTTCGTTTAAAGAGGTCGTTAAGTCATGGGGAGTACAAAGATGTCTATGAGATTTGGCGGAAAAGTAATGGTGTGGAGGGTGGTTTAAGCAAGAAGAAGATGGACCTTGTCCGTGAAAAGTTCTTGGAGGCGAAACGTTTGGTTACAGATGATAAGCTTCGACATTCCAAGGAGTTTCAAGAAGCTATGGAAGTTTTGAGTTCGAATAAGGAGTTATTCCTTGAGTTTTTGCAAGAATCGAATAACATCTTCTCTCATCATCTCCATAGCTTCCAGCCCTCAGCGCCACCAACCTCAGAGAAATCAAAACGGATTACTATTTTGAAGCCTTCAAAGACTGTTGATGATGAAAAGTTGGGAAATGAAGCAGCCATTGAATCTTCGAGAGATGGAATGAAGAGCGAAAAGGATGGTGATTTGTTGGAATGGCCTGTTGAAGAAGAACATCGGACAAAGCAATCAACTCGAATAGTTGTTTTGAAACCTAAAGCCCATGTCATAAAGGCTTCATCATGTCCAACCTCTCCAAGAAGTTTACATGTTGATGATTTTGATGAGAGAGAGCCAGAAGATGTGGTTAGGAGAGTGAAGAGACAGATGCTTAAGGAAGAAACTCTGCATTCTTCTGTCTTCTCCAACGGATATATAGGCGATGATAGTTCTCTTAACAGATCTGAAAACTATTATGCGGATTCCGAAATCATGTCACCGGTTTCTAGGCATTCTTGGGATTATATCAACAAGTTTGATAGCCCTTTTTCCTCTTCGCCCTTTAGCAGAGCCTCGGATTCTCCAGAGTCATCATCCGTCTGCAGAGAGGCCAAGAAACGGCTTTCTGAAAGATGGGCATTGGTGGCAGCATCCAATGAGAATTTTCAGGAGGCCGAAGTTATCCAAAAGAAAGGCTCAGATACGACCTTAGGTGATATGCTTGCACTTCCAGATTTAAGAGAAGATCTTAGAACCGAAGAAGCAGAAGAAGAAACAAGCAATGGTAATGAACAGGATGGTCCTAGTGTGTTTGCATCTTGCTTAGCTAGTAATTTCAGTAGAGAAGAAGGCAATTCGAATCCTCTTAAAAGCCTAATGCGGTCAAAATCTCTCCCTGAATCATCGACAAGTCTTGGTAACAGAGCCCTTGATAGTACCAACAGGGGAAAATCCAAAGTTCCAGAGGAGCTGACAAAGTCAAAGAGCTTGAAATGGTCTCTGAAAGGCAAAGTCTCAAACTTCCTTTTCTCAAGAAACAAGAAAACCAGTAAGGAGGAACCCCAAGTGGTAAATTCTGAAAGCTTGGATTCTCGGTTGAGCGATGAATCAGTGTCTGCAAGAAGCATGTTTTCTCGAGAGGTATCATAATCATATAAAACAAATTTGCTGATTTCAATCCATTCATCTGTTGCATTCTTTTATTTACAAAATAAATATGCTTGCTCCTCAACAGGGAGGCTTATCAATTGCAAAGCCAACCACTTTTGGAAACACTAGTGAGTGGCGTGATGAGCCGAGTCCAATTTCGGTCTTGGATTCTTCTTTCGATGAGGATGATGGAATCTTTTTTAATTCCTCTGTCTTGAATAGATCATCCTCTTCCCTTGGTAAAGTTTCATTTAAAGCTTCATTCTTTATTGTGTATCTTGTTTCATATTCATTTCTAATAAACTAGAATCTTGGAAAAAACAGAACCGGAGATGAAATCCAACTTATTAGGCAAATCGCCTCCAATAGGGTCCATTGGTCGAACGTTTTCATTCGATGATTCAACAGTAGGTCGGTGCTACTCATCAAAACGCTCTACGACTTCCACAAGAGACGAGGAAGAAGACTTGCGTCTCCTCATCAACACACTCTTATCAGCAGCTGGTCTTGACGACGAAGAGTCATCCTCATCATCAATCTTAGACAATCTTTTGTCTCAATGGCATTCCACAGAGAGCCCACTAGACCCATCTCTGAGAAACAGCTATGCAGACTCAACAGAACAGCAAAAACTAGGATCAAACGTAAAGAAGCTAGTGTTCGACCTCGTCAACACACTGCTCTTGGAGCTAACACCGAGCTATCTCGGACCTCGTAGTCCCATGATTCTCTCTGGTAAGACATTGCGGGGTTATGTGGTAAACCGGATGCAAGAATGTTTGAAAGGTAACAGAAGAGTGGAAGATCGGTGGTGGGATGAAGACGGAGACTTGAGTAGCTTGGCAGTGAACAAGGTGGTGAGGATTGAAGTAGCAGAGATTGGTTCGGCGGAGAGTTTGAGATTGGAAATGGATTCCATGGGAGAGGAATTAGAGTTGAAGTTGCTGGAGGAGTTAGTTGAAGAGGTTATGATGGATTTATCAGAACAACCAAAATTATTCATTACAAGTATTTGTTAATCGTATGAATGTATATTATATGGTCTTTTTGTGTGTATAAAAAAATATATGGTGGAATCTCACATTTTATTTTGCTTTTAGTTTCTTTTTTTGGATGAATGATAATGGAAGTTAGTGTTTTATACAGAATGTTCCAAAACTGTTTATACTAATTTCTCAAGATTGTTCCAAACTTTTAAAATCTGATTAACGTAAGTGTTATGTCAATGAGTGCGTCCAGTTTTTTTTTTTTTTACTTTTTTTTTGGGGTCTTTGTTGTTTACATGACAATAGACTAATGTGTGAACGCATATATACTACATATAACATATATGTGATTGGTGTTAGCTTTGGCTGAACTATTCATCACTTCACACAAAATGTTGTTAGTAAATATTCAAAATTTTATATCTTGAACATCTACAAATAACAGAGATCTCAAAGACAAGCATTGTGTTAGTGTAGTGTAAGAGCATTTTGATTACTCTAGGTGGGCCTGTAATGAATTGTAGGTGCTCAGCATTTATAATTGAGTCAGTTGGCTATAAAGCTAACAACATAAAACCAGAGCCGGCCCTTGAAGCATTAATCTGAAACATTTGAATGGGCCCCTTTTTCAGGAGGTCCACAAAAAAAAAATTTGTGTATATATATATTTTTGTACGTGAAAAAAAAAATTTATATATGGAAATTAGAAAATTTGAGTAAATTTTGTAAAAGTTATTGACAAAATATTAGGTGGATCTCAAATGATTATTATTTAAGTATTATATTATATTATTTAATTAAAAAATAGAAAAAATTGAGTTAATCTTCTTTTTCTTTAGGTTTTCTTTTATTTTTCTTTTTGCTACTTTTTTTTTTCTTTAGACTTTTTGTATTTATTCATTGGAGAAAAAAAAAGATATCAATTTTGTTCAAAAAAAATATGAATCAATTCGTGGTATGGAATATTTTTTTCCATTAAATAATTGAAAAAAAAAATTATGATGAATTTTAGTTTATTTGTTTCGTTTGGAGCTCCGAATTTCTCAAAGCGGGCTTTTATGATAAAACAGAAGTTTAGGCAGAAGGGTTGAGGATTCTAGATTGGTCTAAGACCTTAGACCGGGGCTTGGGAATGGTTTATGGTGCTCTAAATTTCACCCTGAAGGCCTACTCACCCTAAATAAAATAAATTCCACCTTTGGTTCTTTGTTTTAGTTTGTTCTATCTTCTATCTTTGTCTTTTGTAATTGATTAATAGATAATAAAATGAATCTTTTATGGTTTTGTTTACAAAAAAAAATGGATATTCTCTGATGTTTTTTTTTTTTCCACTTTTTTGGTCGAATGAGAAAAAGACTTTATGTGACTCTTATTGTTTTCTTCCAATGGACCGACCCATATAAGTTCCCTCGAAACTATAAACCTTTATTTTATTTTATCAAGGGTTTTTTATTGAATCCTACTCTAGTGGACTTTACGGCCTTTGATCGTTTAGGTGAAGAATTCAAACTACAAAATACCGATGATCTGTATAGATGTCCCTTGCCCATCTATATAGACTTGCTTTTAGACACCCTCACATCACTTAACTTGTCGCTATTAATTTCTTTCTGATTTGGCAAGATCCAAAAGTATCCAAGCTCGTGATCGGATATATAAGGGCCATCTAGATAAACAATATAGCTTTCATATTAGAACAATAACTTTTCTTTTTCTTTATCGTCTAGATTTTATTAAAAAAATATGAAAGAATACATAATAGTATTACCGATGCCGGTATCATAATTAAACATCTCCGAAAACATTGTCTAATAGAGAAAAACAAACCCAAGTAAAGTGAAAAAAAAAAAAAAAAGATTAAAAACATGAACTCTAACAAATTAGATTCGCCAAAAAAATTCTCCAATTTTTATAATTTATCAAAACCAATCACAATGACAGCGGACGAAACGAGTTTATTAGTAGCTAACGAAACATCCTATAACAAACTCATAATACTTCCTTCCGAAATAACTTTGATCATAGATCAATGATTTTTATTTTATATTATTAAACCTTTAACAAAAAAAAAAAAGAAGATTTAGGTTGAAACTTGAAAACAATACACTATTTTATTTATATATATAAAAAAAAATTGATGATGAAAAGGATAGCTACCAACACCCTCGTACATACACACCTTCTCTGTCTTTTCTATCCTCTCATTACCTCAAATGAAGGGAACAAAATATAACAAATACATGAACTAGATAGTGATTTTGGGGTCGCCATTTAATTATTGATGCTTATTTATTACTTATTAGGCAAACGTCACATTTGTTATTATATCGAACCAAACTAACATTGAGTGACTCATTTGTATATATATTTATGCCTCACAGACTACATGAACAAATTTTTCAAAAATAGTCTCACCTTCTTCTATCAAAATTTTTAAAGTTATGTCCATGCAACCTCATTTGCATTAATTATACGGTGGCATACTTGCAAATACTAGCAATATATTTAACCCAAAATCGCATTAGATATTTTTAATAATTAATTTGTATGCATATTGTCTAAAGTTACATTTTTTTATGCAATATAAAAGCACCTACATTGGTAGAAATGTGACACATGAGAGATGAGTCTCTTGCACTATTGCAAAGGTCTCTTATGTGTCACTAATGTATTAATTTATTTATTTTTTTACTTAAAACATTATTTTAAAAAATTGGAGAGACTCATATGACTCTTTAGCAATGTGTATGCTCTAACATGATTGAAGTTTATTTGTGATTTAAACCTTTTATGTTCTACACCAGCATCTACGTACTACAATAATTTAACAGATAGAGACGACTTTGAGAAGAAACCACTCAAATATTAGTTTTAAGGGTCGACAATTCACAGACAAAAAAAGTTAGTGGGGGTGTTCAAACCCTTGAATAGGAAACGTTTTTTCGTGGGCCAACTTCTATCCTTAATTTTTTTTTATTTTTTTAACTTGAGGCTTGGAGCCATCAAATTTGAAAGACTAGTTTTCAAAATATGACATTTGATGGTAAAAATTTATCAAAATTCTCGAGATGATTTTATCAAAGTTCGTGATTTTTTTTTTCTCACAATTTGGCATGTACTTAAATTGTGATATATGTAAGTGCTTTTTGTTAATTAAAAAAATGTGATATACACACCTATGTGTTGAAACTCGAATGTGAACCCGCGTGCCGAAAAGGCTAAAGAGCTTTTAGTTGGGTTTAGTAAGCTTCGGCTGCAAACATTCTCATAGTTTGTCCACATTTAATAACTAATCTTTTTTTATTCGAGAGCATGACATGTTTTCTTATAACTTAATATTTATTTACCTTTCTTCAAGGTCAAGACAGTGTTTACAGATTCTTCAAAGAAATCAAAAGAAAGAATTTCCTATTATTATTAAGTGGAAATCCACGAGAAAAATTGTTGGGTTTTGTTAAAGACAACAAGAAAATAATTTGTATATAAAGATTTAATTTAAATTTATTGAATCACCTTAAATCAAATATGAAAAGTCTGAACTGTTTTAAGTTTTAAGTGTGCTCTCATATTAGGATAGTGGAGTGAAATTGTTTTTATTAAACGAAAATGAAGAAGAGACAAAAAGCTGAAAGGAGAAGGTGGTAAAGAGTGTTCTGATTTGTCACGGACACAACCTTACAAACATTAGATTTGTGGTTTCATATGATGACGTGCCCAGTCACGCCTCCACGTGCACATTATTCCACCCCCCACACTAATTTTTATCTTTTGTTTGATAACTTAACACTCCCCCACTCTATTTATATATAAAAGTAATTCTTTTATCTTTTCTTTATATGATGAGTTTTAGGACCATATATATATGCTCCAAATTTGGACGTCGAAGAGAGAAAAAGAAACTAACCTAAAATTTTGTTCAGACCAAAATGTTCTCCGACCTCGGTCGAACATGTAAATCTGTGGGACGATCACTAATCTAGTACGAATCCGATGCTAAAATTATTGATATGTTATGATCCGGAAGACTTTTAGATTTGCTTTTGGGATCATGTTTAAGAATATTGGTTCATACCAAGATTAGAGCTCACCACATTATTACTCTTTCCATATGCAAATACTACTATTCTGAGTCCGTACCTCCCAAGTCCCAATAGTAAAACTAATTATTGGGTCATAATTTTCGTATTAATATATGCATATATATAATGATTAAACTAGGAGAAAAATTAATGTATAAATTTTGATGTTGAGTAAATATGAATTTTTATTTTATTTTTGTCTGTCATAAATCAAAACATCATAACATATTATCATTTTAAATTTTAACTTTTTACTATTTAAGACAAATAGATATTTCTTTTATTAGAGTGTATATTGTTTTAAAAGATTTGTAAACTTGAAAAGAT
Organism: Barbarea vulgaris; assembly: GCA_963667165.1. Taxonomy (NCBI): domain Eukaryota; kingdom Viridiplantae; phylum Streptophyta; class Magnoliopsida; order Brassicales; family Brassicaceae; genus Barbarea; species Barbarea vulgaris. The sequence goes on from OY763891.1 coordinate 3,398,650, forward strand.
ATAGTAATTTGAGTTTTGTTTGTGTTAAAAAATAAACAGTAATATATTCGACCTTAGTTTTGGTTTGATGCAAATAGTTTTAGTTTATTTCGAAAACATAGAGGACTCTAGACAGTAGACTAAAGTCATGTGCAGTGGAAGGCTCTCATTGAGTTTTTCACCCATAAAATAATATAAAATAGTAAAAAAATAAAAAAATAAAATAAAATGAATCTTTAAAAACTTGGTGAATAGTCATTTGACACATTTTCCGACATAATTGGTTTTAAATTATATTTACAATTTAAATTTTAAATAAAAAATTTAATTATTGAAAAAATATTAAAATAATATTTTTGAGAGAGAGTAAGAGAGGTACTTTTCATTGCAGATGCTCTTAATCTAGAATTTATTAAGCATTTTATTTAACTAATCACTAATCAGTAATCAATTGGTTTCTTTATTATTTTTCCTCTTTTAAAAGCCGAATTCGGAGTTAATCAGGAACCGCTAGAGAAAAAAGTAGTAGTAGCACTGTAGCAGTGAAACTAAAGAAGTCAAGATCATCCATCAAGATTAAGCCACGTGTTAATTCAGCACAACAATAAAATCCAACCGTTGGATTAGAGCAGCTAAAACTATACCTCAACCGCCGAATCAAATTCTCTCTCGTGTCCGCTTTTAAATACACGAAAGCTTCACATTAACTTCCTCTCCATTATCTCACATTCTCTCTCTCTTTTTACAAAAATGGATAAAAGTAAAACGTTTGGAGAACAATGGTGGAGGTCAAATCCAACGTTTAAACCGCCTGAAACGCCGTTAGATTCTATGGAGTTCTTATCACGCACGTGGAGCGCTTCCGCAACTGAAGTTTCTAAAGCCGTCGTCAAGTCTCCGACTTCTCAACCGCCGCAAATGCGTTTCTCCGAGATCCAAAACGTTTCTTCTGACGTCACTTTGGTGCCGGAAGATGAAGAAAACGGCGTCGTTTCTGGAAACACTTTCTCTTTTGCTTCTTCTGAGACTTCTTTGATGGTTATGGAACGTATCATGGCTCAGTCTGTAAGTAATTTACTCTTAAATCGTGGTCGTATTTTCAAATAAACAATAAAAAAATTCAATAATCTTACTAATAAATATTGTCACGTGAATCATAACTATATGTTTTTTTTTATAAAGTCCATAACTATATGTTACTGTTATTGATATTGTGAAAAAATCATTGGTAACTTCTATTAGTTTTTTAACCGCTATATATATTTAAAATTTTGGATTATTTTTGTTTAAGATTTTTAGATAAGAAAATAAGGGATTAATGTTGTTTTTTTTTTTTTTTTTGGGACAGCCGGAGATTTCATCGCCACGGACCTCAGGGAGACTTTCACATAGCTCATTCACCGACAGCCCTCCGATCTCTCCCTCCGACATCGACGACTTTAAGGTCAGTCAAATTCTTGAACTGGTTTTAGAAAATACTAAACTGGAATTCAAAATTAGTAATTCTCTCTTTTTTTATTTATTTTTTATTTTTACTTTTTGTGCAAGTAATAATTAGTAATTCAATCCTTTTCTTCATCAGTGGATTGTTCTGACTTCTTCTGAATCTATGATTCGTTAAAATGTTGGACTAGAGTGTTAGAATTAAGATTTAGGTGGGTTAAATAAGTGAGATGGATAGAAAATTTGGGTCTATATTGTAAATTAATAAAAACACGTTGACAAAACAAAAAGGCTGGGGTGAGTAAGTAGAAGCAGTAGAGTAAGAAAAGCAGAGAGGAACACAAAACTCAGGCTTTCTCTTCTTCCCAAGCATTTTGTCTATCAATCACTATAACTCTATAAGTTCAACAGTATCTAATTTTTAATATTTAATTCTCTTATCCACTTTTTTTTTGTTTTCTTCCAATTTTGTATTTATGTTATTAATTCTTATTATTAAAGAAACGCGTTCGATTTGTATTTATTTAGGACAGAATAAAAATAGTTGTTAGCATTTATAGTTTTGGACCCAAATATGGGCTGGCCTATATTTACAACGGTCTATTTTCCACAGCCTTTTATTATAGAAAAATACTTCATATTATAAAATATTTAGTATTATACAATTTTATTTTATTTTCCCTTTAAAATAAATAAGCAAAAAAGGAATAGTGTACTTTGGTTCAAACTAGGAATTTCTGTGTAATCAGAAAAAATAATACTACTATTTACTTAGTATTTTTAACTAATAAGTTTCGAATTTTTTTTGCTCATAATTCTGAATTTAACCTATAGTAACTTTAAAATATTCGTCCAGCAATTCTACCGTGTAAGTCCATCCTTTAACGGGCACATACGTGGTCCATCCGCCGTTCCTGGCTCCGCCGGAGGTTCTAAAACTGTTGGCCGGTGGTTAAAAGACCGGCGAGAGAAAAAGAGAGAAGAGACACGTGCACAGAATGCACAGCTCCACGCGGCTGTATCTGTGGCTAGCGTGGCCGCCGCTGTGGCTGCTATAGCTGCAGCCACCGCCGCTCAGTCAAGTTGCGGAAACGACGAGCAAGTGGCCAAAAATGACTCGGCGGTGGCTTCAGCCGCAACTTTAGTGGCGGCGCAGTGTGTTGAAGCCGCAGAGCTTATGGGAGCCGATCGCGAGCACTTGGCCTCCGTTGTAAGTTCTGCAGTTAACGTTCGTTCCGCCGGAGATATCATGACGTTGACCGCCGCCGCTGCCACAGGTATGTTTCTCCCGTTACGTGTTAATGCATTAGTGATTTGTTTAAAAATTGTTACGTTAATACATATTTTATGAGATTGTATCAAAATACTCCCAAAACTCTATAAGTGGTCCTATATTACCCAAGTAATACTAAATATTTGATCCTATATTTTAAAAACTTCCAATTATGATCCATATGAAAGTGTACTAGTTCTTTCTAGACCTGTAGAATAGTCAATCATTTCAAATGTAGCCAATCATGATTAAATTCTCTCTAGTAAAGATAAACTTTAGACTAGATCCATAGAGTGATTCATTGATCAACCACTTGACTAGGTTAACCTAATTTTTTGTTATGTGCTTAGCTTTGAGAGGTGCCGCAACATTAAAGGCTAGGGCATTGAAGGAGGTATGGAACATTGCGGCTGTGATTCCGGTGGATAAGGGAACACCAAAAGGCGGTGGAGGCGGTGGCGGAGGTGGTGGTGGTTACAGAGGAGGCGAGTTAGCTCCTGAAAACAATTTCCTTGGGATTTGCAGTAGAGAATTGCTAGCTAAAGGTTGCGAATTGCTTAAACGCACTCGTAAAGGTTTGTTAAATGTCTTTTAAATTCATTACAGTTTAGTTCATGCATGTTACGTAGTTCTTGAATACACCATTCATTACTATTCCATTTTTTTTATATTCGTTTCATGTTTTTCAGGTGATCTTCATTGGAAAGTTGTTTCTATATACATCAATAGAACAAAGCAGGTATAAAATTATGGAATTTTACTATTTTTAGTTACAAATAGTTAATGTGTGTGTCGACCTTAATTGTGGAAACTATACTATATATATTTTTATTGTTTTATGTGCATATTATCTTTATTGCGCAGGTAATGTTGAAGACGAAGAGCAAACATGTAGCTGGGACCATTACAAAGAAGAAAAAGAGTGAGTGAAATAGTGATGCTTTGCTTATCTCTTACTCTTTCTTTTGTTTTTAATGCGAACCCAATAATAGTTCCAAAAGGTCAAAAAGGTACAAACTCTAGAATAGTTTTTGAATTTTAATAGACTATTGGATGATCCTAAAGTTAAAGAACGATCCAAACTTTCATGAAAAGAGTAATTATAATACTAGCTAATCTCTTTCTTTATTTTTATCTTTAAAAAATCACCAAAGAACAAAGTAATGGATTAATCAAATGGTAAGTAATTCAATTAGACATCTTTTTTTTTTTGGGTTCATTATAGTCTTTAATTTTTTGGTCTAATGACTAAACTACTTTTGGTTAGTAATCGCTGAATTTGTGATGTATTGATCTTATATAGATGTGGTGGTGGAATTGGTCAAGGGATTACCGGCGTGGCCTGGCCGGGAAATGCTCGAGGGCGGAGAGAATTTGAGGTATTTTGGGTTAAAGACGATGGAGAAAAGAGTGATTGAATTCGAGTGCAAAAGCCAAAGGGAATATGATCTTTGGACACAAGGTGTTTCCATGCTTCTTTCCATTGCTTCTGATAGGAAACATAAATGTTGAATTAAGGTATAGTCTTGGGGTAAAGTCAGAATGAAAAATGGAAACTAATGGGGCAAATTTGTATTATCTCTTTTTCTTGGGTGTTTTTTTTTTCTAGCATAAAAGAGAGGATGGGTCTAAAACTTCTAATTTTAAAAGTGTAAGAACTTTTTAGTAGGTAAAAATATGTAAATTACATAATATTCTTGTTTTGTAAGCTATGGTGATGGGGAAAATGGTAAGGGGTGAAATTGGTGTTTTTGTTTCGTTTGGGGTGATTGCATTATAGAAAGAAACTATGTGGACTTCTATTAATGTTTTACGCTCGTCTTGTGTGAGTTGTGAATTAGCAAAGAGGTCACTTAAGTATAAACTCCATAGGCAACAAAAGCGACAATATTGAAAATAGGACAACAAGCTCCTAAAGAAAAACTAATTGTTACATAATAACCTCAAACTCTTGAATTTCAACAGGAAAACCCTCGTGACACCCATCTTTGATTTGAACCAATTCACAATCATCTCCTCCCAAATAAGCCATCAAAAACGACACAACAATTCCACCAACAAATCTTCTCATTGGTCTTCTCTCTTCACCATTCTTACACAAACAATAAGAACTCTTCCCTCTAATCCCTTTTGTATCATCATCAAGCATGTCCAAGTGCCCATAATCTTTCGCGACGAAATGCCAAGCTGGACCTTGACATTCCCGGAAGAACTCTCTGTGGTTCACTCCCGGAGGGGCGCAGGGCGGGAACAACGGGTTCCTAGCGGTTTCGCCGAGCCCTGAACCGATCACAAGTACAGGCGTTTTGTCTAGGTCAAATGAGTTTGGTTCATAGGTTAAAACTGGAGGAGGGGTTTGTTTCCCTTTCCCTGTTCCATCGACTGGATCAATACCGATCAATGTCGAGATCTTTAGTTCCGAGGAGTATCCATATTTCTTTAAGGCGACTGCAAATGCGGTTTTGCCTCCACGGCTATGGCCCGAGAGTGCGAATTTGGATAGGTTTGGTGTTACTTGTTGCGGAAGAAAGTGGTTAAGTCCAACTGATAACCAATCCGTAATCTCCGCCGTTGATTTGATCTCGTCCATCGTGTCCGGTCCGGCAATACTATATAACTGTTAAATATAACATAACCAAGAAATTTGATTTACAACTATATAAAAAATGTGCAACGTTATGATTCTTAGAGGGGTATATTGGAGTGATTATTTGGTGAGAATTGAGTTTTAATGAATTCTGAGAGGATTTGATTAAATTTTGGTGAATTAGGAATTTTGTTATTAAATTCTCTGAAATCTCAGCTAAAACCATGAGAATTGAGTCTTTGTATTTTTAACTAAGAATTCCTCTCAAATCTCAGCTGAAACTTTTAAATGAAATCTTAATAACGTTTTCAATAACAGTGGATTTGATTGTATATTTTAAAATCATTAATCCAATAACAGTGGAATTTAAAAGATATTTTAAAATTCATGTTTCAATAACACATGATTTGCCATTAAAACTCAATTCTCACCAAATACTCACTCCAATATACCCCTCTTAGAGTAACCGATAGATTCTAATGAATTGGACCAAGAGACAAAAACAGAATAAACACATCAAGTGGACCCATCGATTTGTATCTTTGTTCTTACTTTTCTTCGTGACTAAGGTTTTTATAAATGCCAAACAAAAAATAAACAGAATTGGAAAAAAGTTTAAATAAAAAGTCAGTTAAAACGTGGCATCATGTACTCCATTCAGGTGAGTTATAGATAAATTTTGGTTACATTTGTTTCCCCTAAACGTACTTATTATGATTGTGGATTCAATTAGATTCTCTTAATACATGGACTTATACTTATACCTAAGTTTTGATTAATACACTCTAGTAGACCACTTAATATGTGGCTAATTAATTGGTAAATCAATGTAATTAATTTAAAACTAGAATCGAACCTGAGGAGCGATGAGGATGAAGCCATGTGAAGAGACATGCAACATAAGCTGAGAGTAAAACGAGTTAAAGAGAAGGTAACCATGGAGGAGCATCACCACCGGATACTCTCCTGCCTCCACCGGCGTTGCCACCAACAGCTGTTTCGGCGGAGACGGCGGAGCTCGAGAAGACGACTTCGTTTTGCAGCAGCGAGATGAGGAGTCTAAGGTTAAGAGATCTGTTTTGTATATGCCATCCTCGAAGGCGTTTCTTGATGAAGAAGAGGACATTTTTTCTTTCTCTTGCTTTGTTAATTTTTTTTAACCTTTTTTGTTTTCCTTTGTGGGTTCACGAGAATGAGATGAGTTGGAGATATTATTTATAGGCACAGACAAAAAACAATTAAGAACGGTCTAAAAGCTAACGGCACAATCTGACTAAACGTAGAGTTAAGTAAAAGTTAATTGTGTATTTTTTTCAGAATTTAGTGGTAAAACTAAAAATTGAAATGGTAGCAGAAGAATCCAGTTGAATTATTAAAAACATTATATAATCAAGTATTATCATTTTACCATATTTATGAAATATGTTCTATCCACGCGAGATTATGTTTAATTTTTTTTTTTTTTTTTTTTTTTTTTTTTTTTTTTTGGTGAAATAACGATGAAAGTTTCATGATTTTTAAGTTTATACTATAATTGAAATTTTGTAGTATAATTATGTTTTGCAATGGCAATATAATGTTTTAGGATTTTGAATTCAAAGGATATAAATATATAATCCAACTCTGGATAATTAGTGATTTTATTTACCATGTTTTAGTAGGATATGAAAAGATAATTTGTGTTAGTTAAATTTAGAGAAATAATTTAAAATTCCATAATTTTAAGTTTTTGTTCCAAACGTACTAATAGTACTAGTTTTTTTAGGTTACTAATATAACACCACAAATTATTGTGTGAAAATCATTATTCACCGTATAAAAATTACAATTAAAACTAAAACATTTTTTTAAATAGATTAGGTAGGGAATTTAAATAATTTTGAAATTGAATTTATTGGTAGTATTGAAAAAGAACTAATTGTAGTAGATTTGGAACAAAAACGTTGAAGTGTGATATTTTTAGAGAATTGCCGTTGACTTTATCATTGTTAAATTAACCACTATAATTGTGTTTGGAAGCATAGGTAGTAGGAAAAAACTGTTAGATTTGTTTGGATATAAAGATTAAGATTAGATAATATTATCAATGATTTTTTTTGTTCTTAATTGCAATACCAAAAAATATAATAACTTATATTTATAGTGTTTATTAATTTATCGAGTATTAATATATAGAAGTTTTACCGTAGTAGTATTAGTCATGAAAAAGTTTAGAAGCTATCTAAAAGTTACCAAAACTATCTAAAATTTCTCAAATTTATCTAAATTTTTCACCATGCATATATAATATATTACATTTTATTTGATAAAAATCATATTACATTTTAGTACGACATCATTTAGTCGAAACAATACTTTTAACAACTTTGGTAGAAGAATGAATACAGTCTATAGAACAGAAACGACGTGCATCTTTCCCATTGACGAAAACAAGTTTGTCTTTGCAGATATGATGACATGTATGGCAAATCGACCGAGAAACACCATTGTTTAAAGCAATCTCTAACTCGAGACCATCCACTTTGATCCTATGACCATGTTTCAAATACGGATATTTCCCTATTAGGCATTCAACATGTAAAGTGGTGGCGCAATCATGGCAGGTATAGAAGAACCTCATTTCATATATTTGTTCTTCGCAGACTTCACAATACGACGGTGTCTTCCAAGATGTCAACGTGTTTTCACGATCTAAAGCGAGTGGATGAACGTCGTGCTTGTATTTTACAAATCTTGGCAAAGTCACACATCCGAAATCCAATTCGATGTAGCATGACCTTCTACATTGAACCAAAGTCGTTGAAACATGATCGCAACCGTCACACACATAATATTGATCTGTTCTATATTGTATAAGAAAGAGAGGATGCTTATGGTGGACATAATTGTTCAATGGCTCGACAAAGGAAGCACACTTAACATCTATGTTGAACCTACACTCTTCTTGGCAACACTTGTACATAAATCCACAAGATTTTCGGTAACAAGCAGAGCAAGTGAAGAACCCCTCTTCGTTGTTCATCATGTCGGTCCACAAGGTTAGTGGATGAGGATGCAACCCATGTTCCAACTTTCGAGGAAGACTAGCACATGCGTCGTGGATAGCAAAATCGCATTGGTTGCAACCGAAGAACTTACCAAATTCAACTGGAAGGATGCAGGCTTGACATACCTGTCCACATTCTTCTTCGCGGTTCACATCAAATCTCATTAGATCATGTTCATGGCTAATACGACGTACGGATGTGCCATCTATCTCCACCAACGCTGGAAGATGATCAACTTCAGAGTTACTCTCTTCTTTAGGCTCTCCTTCGAAATCTTTGCCATCCCACACTCCCTTCATCGTTGCACAAGACGAATGGGCGATATAATCACATGTCTTTTCACTACAAATATAACCTCCATAACCACTTCTGAACCTTATGTACTTATTCTGACAAACTCTACATTGCACGTTTCCATCAGGGATACAAAGAGTGAATGAAAGAAAATGTGGATGACGTGTGATTTTTATAACCTTTGGTAAGAAAATACATTTTCTATGGATAAAGAAATCGCATAGTAAACATCCGAACAGATATACGCCCTTCTACTCGATAAACCCACAAGCTTCACAAACGAAGGCATTATATCTATGAATAAAGGTGAGTGCATGCTCATGAATCTTCGGGTAAGTTATTGTGAGACATACCTTGTGGTAATGACACGAACATGTACGGCAATAAAACGCGCTAGATTCTAAAGAAACCTTATTTTCACAAAGCTTGCAAACATCATTTCTTTCTGTACATGAAGAGTCTTCCTGAATATGATGTCTAAGGGCATAATCACTGCGTATCATGGGGATGTTTATGTGTTTCCAAGGACTTGTATGTTTTGTTTATAGATTGTAAGCAAAACAGTACACATATTATATTATATATACTGTATGTGTAAATTTTTATGCTTTTTGTTTGACACGAAGTTATCTTTGGCTTGATACTCAGGTCTTATACAGTTTGGAGTTAAGTGCTCTCTAAACAAAGGACAAAAGCTATGTCTTTGGTTTTACGTTGCTTGGACAAAAAGGAGAGTCCAGAAGGATACTTTATACATAGACTCACGCTACCGAGACTATCTATTCTTTTTGTGTTGTCAAGTCAATTGTACTATACATTGCATTATGTTTAACTAATTAAATTGGGACTTCGCTAAAGAAATATATAGATATATAACAAATACTATTGATGTGGTCAGTAATTTTTACCATAGCTTGTAACCAGAGATTAGAAATTTAGAATCAAGATAATTCAGAATTTTACAAAAGTATTCTTCAAACAATTCTTTATTTTGATTTTTAGACTCAAAATGATTGATATAATTAAAGAGTTACAAATTTAATATTATAAATAATATACATCGTTAAGAAGATCAATTCGTTGAAGTTATAGGAAAATATAAATAATTAGAAACCAAGTAATATGTATGAGAATACAGATATATTTGATACGTCTCAAAATTACGATTTTGTTAATTAATTTTGTTTTTTTCATGGTCTCCAATGCTTGTCTCTATTTCTAGAGACCTTTAAAAATAGAAAAAGAGTTTGCTCCAATGGTTACCTCTATTTTTTATTTTTAAAATAATATTTGAAGTATATAATATTTTTTATTAACTAATTTATACCAAACTCTTTACTTTTCAATTTTACAAATAAAACCCACTCATTTTATTAAATTAATAGTTTATGTTGTGTTAAGTATGTTTTCTTTCAACCACAACCTTATTTTCAGTTTTTATTTTTAATTTTATGTATTAATTGTGTGTTTTTTTTTCTAATTTAATATCTGTTATTGTCGCATGTTATAACAATTAGATAACCAAATTTAAAATATAGTTGTATATAAGTACAAAAATGAACACATAATTTTATTGAAGTATAAAACAAATACATATATAAATTGAAGGATCATATTATAAATAAAAAATATTTCTCTAAAAAATAGAGAAATGAATAGTGTTCATCTAAATTGAAGAAACACTATTCATTTCTCTATTATTAGAGTAAGGTATAGAGCATCATTGGAGAAGATTTTGCTCTAAAAATAGAGAAATATCTAAAAATAGAGGACAATTGGAGATACTCTAAAGCTAAAAAAAGGTGTGTTTTTTTCCTTTCTAACCATGTATTAATTATAATATAAAATTTTGATTGGTTATCTTAGTATGTAGGATAAATGTTTTCATAAAACAAAAACAAGGATAATTATAAAGTGTAGCATCAGAGGAACACTTAATTAGTTCTCTCACTTATGGTAATGTTCATAGTACTATAGCTAATGGAAATTTCAATTATAACCCTATACAAAATTAGCGGTTAAGTATTTATTTACCTATCAAAATTTTTAAACTGTTATCGGTTGTAACATCCACGAAAATGATGTTGTTAACATTGTAAAAAATATTATATCATCTAACATATAGGGATTTACATCTAAAATATTTTTTATCGTGATATAATATATATTCTACACATATTAATGTATTAATCTGATGAATTATAAATATAAGTTTTATCGATAATTTATATGTTATCATGGTAACTATGTTTATCAGTGTATCATAATATATTTCATGTTAACATATACATTATTGATAAAAATTTATCCATTAATATATTTATAATATATTTTATATCACGATAAATAATAATTTAGATGTTAATCCATATATGTTAGATGATATAATATTTTTTTTTATCATGTTAACAAAATAATTACAATTACAATTATTGTCGATAACAATCTAAATATTTTTGATAGGTAAATAAACATTTATCCGTTAACATTGCGAGAAGAGCATTTTCGTCTGAAAATTATTTTTTATGTGAGAGAACTAATAAAAAAAACCAATGCCAAAAAATAAATTATCTGATCTTTTGATGCTATAAATTAAATTGACCCAGAAAACAACTATGAAAGAATTGTTATGGACTAAGTGTCCTTGATTTTACTAGGAAAGTACTAACGATAAGTGTAGCAGTTACATGTTCGAGTGACACTTGGGAGAAAACAATATAATCTATAATCTATTAGTCATCAGAAAAAAAAAAGAATTTTTCTAAAAGTATGGAGTAAGCAGTCGATATTAAAATTTAACTTATGCTCAATGATAGAAAGAAAAAATTAGAACTTTTTTGAATCATATCTCATCTAGAAGATTGGAGAAAGTAGATCATTCATTAGAAGATTGTACTACTGAGACGAACTATGCATAGTCTAATTCAAAAGCCTACCATTATATCCTTGGTTATGAATTTATGATAGTTTTTTATTGCCGAAAATGATGATTTTATCTTGTGGAAGATATCTTTGATGACACTTAGAGCATCATTATCGGTATAACATCACATGTGTTCTAAGGCATTTTAAATTAATAAAAGGTGTGAACAGTGTGAAACAGGGCTAAGAACAGTTCTCTCGGCAGAACAGTTTTAACCTCAGTGTTGGTGCCACGTGGCAGCACGGGATTGGGTCCGAATTTTTTTTTGTTTTCCTAATAATTTGGAATTGTATTTTGTGTTTCATTTTAATTTCAAATCAATTTTAATATAAATTTTTCATGTTTTCAATTTAAAAGTTATCTTTTAAGTTTTAAAAAATATTATATGTTTTATATTATTAAATTATTAAAATATTACTTAGAAACAGGTTCTACCAATAATCAACTCATTTAACATTGGTTCTAAACTAAACCTTTTACATTATTTTATTAATTTTTTCACACTAAGAACACCCTTACAAGTTGTACCCTTACAGATGCCCTTAGTCTCTAAAAATATGATTTTTCCCTCCCCTTGCAAACAGATCCATTCTAAGCCCAAAATGGGATTTAAAGCTTTCTAAGATTCATCAGATTGATACCTTATAAACTCAGAGATCCAGTCCAAATGAATTATTTTATCGATATATTTTTTTTTTTTGAAGAGAATGTAAAATTTGTTCAAACAAAAAAAAAACTATTTTACATCAAGTGATTTTTTTAAATTGAGAATAATAGAAGATGATTAAATGGAATACAATTCATTAGATTCTTGAAGAGAACCAGAGCTGAAGAGCTCCCTCATACTTGCGATCATCAAGTGAAGAACATCGGTTTCAAATCTGTTTGTCAATCAGTTTGATGAGGATTGATGGTGAACTCGGAGAAAAAGATGGTTCAATAGTTATAAATTACCACTTGTACTAGCAAATTCTTTTTATCGATTCTTTATCTAAACTTGATTGAGATACCTTCCAAGCCAAATGACCATTAATAGCATGATTCAAAATATTATGAAGTTCCTGAGCAGTTCCTTAGAACACTTTTTGGTTCCTAACATTCTATAACCATGAAATCTCTGAGAATCTATTATAGATTTGTAAAGCTGAATGATTTTATTAGATATGTGATGTGATTACAAGTATTTATAAGAGAATACATGAGAGACTAGGTAAGAAGCATTGTCTAATCTACCCTTTATATATATATATACTCTACGTCTATTATACCATTCATCTTCTCCCGACTATGAAGATTCTCTCCAAAATAGTAAATTTATATTTATGAATACTAAATTTATTGAGAAACCGCTAGAGAAAGTAAAAATATAATAAAATATGATTGATGATTTTTTTTTCCAGAGATCTACATAATTGACAAATATTATCATAATTTATCTCTTAGTGATTTAATTATATGATAAATGCAAAAAAAAAAAACTCAAAACTATTTGACAAAAAGTAATATAATATGTCATTTTTGACGATACTCTATTTTTTTAAGTTTTAACGCATTACAGTTTGGACCTTAGTTTTTATCGCATTCTAGAAATTGGGCAAACCTTTCTACAGATCATTCTAGTTCAAGTCAGATGGAAAAATGTTAACCTCAGAACAATTTTTTTTTTTCACAAAAAAAAAGAAAAAAGAAAAAACTAAAACGGTTGTTTTATTCCCGACCCCAAAAATAAAAAGAAGGGTTGTTTTATATGGCAAACCAACAAAAATTAGAACATTTGGAAACCACAATTTAATTCAAAAAAAATCTAGAGTAACAAAAATAAAATAAAATAAAATGAAATGAATCCGCATTGGCCGTACACGTGGCTATCATCGACGGAGGACATGAACTGCTATATAATAATCGACCTTCATCATCAGTGTAATGAGTTATCGAAACATTGACACCACAAAGATCAGAAATGGCTCTCGAGGTAAGTTTAATTATTATCAGATTATTTTGATTCTGGTTATGGATTCGTGTAATAGTGAATCTAGTTTCTCTTTCGAATTTGATTTCATATTTGGCAGAATAAAGATTTGAATTTTAAATTTGAATTGAGATTTTTTTTATCCGAGATTTTGCTGAGGCTAAAGTGTTGATGCAGGCGTGGTTTATGGATGATAATAATGAAGATCAGAGACTTCCTCATCATCGTAACCCTAAAGAGTTCGTCAGTTTGGATTACTTGTCAGGTTTTTTTTTTTTTTTTTTTTTTTTTTTTTTCAAATCTCTCTGCTTTTAAATAACTTTGTATATGTTTTATTTCATTCTGAAACTGTAATTAGCGGTTGTGGTTAGCTTGGTTTGGTTAATTATCTTCTTTATGTGTTATATTTTCATGCATTGAGTTGTGATTCTACTACAAGATACATATACGAGCTTATTACCTAGATCTAAATATTTACAAGTGGATAAACTAAGAGAATCATAAAGTATGCAGTTTTTTTTTTTTTAAAACAGTAATGGTTGTGGTGTGTGTTTTGTAGAACTTGGAGTGTTGTACTGGAAGTTGAACCATGAGAACTACGAGAATGATTCTGAGCTAAGCAAGATTAGAAAAGAGAGGGGTTACGATTACATGGTACGCGCTTTCTGATTACTATTTTTGGACTCATGATCACCATAAGTGGCCATTGATGTATCGGTTTTTCTTACTTCTCGCATGTTCATTTCATGAGAAAAAAACCGATTGAACCCGGCAGTAGGACCAGCTTATGGAGAAACAAGGCTTATATGTAATTGAGTATAGGATTTACTGCAGATTAAGTCTTTCTAATAAATCCTTTTTGACTCATGCTCACCATATAAGTGGTCATTAATGTTTCACTTCCTTTACTTGTTATCGTTTCCATGTTGTTCTCATGAGAAACATTTATTATAGGACTGACAGTTTAGGACTATATACGCTTGCATAACCACATGAGAGTAGGGTTAGTAACTCAAACCTTATAAAACCAGCTTATGTGTAATTGAGTTGTAAGTCGCTAAGCAAGGAACTAATCCAATAGTTGGTCAATATACCGATCGAAATCTATGTACATTGTTACATTCTTTGGTACGTTAAGGGAACATTTGGCATTGAATCTTATGAGCTAGATATTAAGTTACAACTTTGACCTGCTGTACTCAAATCTTTATTTTAGGATTTGCTGGATCTGTGTCCTGAGAAAGTCAGCAACTACGAGGAGAAGCTGAAGAACTTTTTCACAGAACACATTCACAAGGATGAAGAGATCCGTTACTGCCTAGCGGGAAGTGGCTACTTTGATGTTAGAGACAAGGATGACCGTTGGATCCGAATCTGGATGAAACCGGGCGATCTCATTGTCCTTCCTGCTGGAATCTACCACCGGTTCACACTTGACACCAGCAACTACATTAAGGTATAAAAAAGCTAATCTCTACTAGCTATTATACTAAAACGTAAACGAAATTTTACTTCTTATGTAAAAGACTTGATTGTTGGATTGTGATTGGTTTTGCAGCTAATGAGGCTGTTCGTGGGAGAACCGGTTTGGACACCATATAACCGGCCACAGGAAGAACATCCGGTTAGGCAAAAGTATATAAATGGCTTAACCCACAAGTTTGGAGAGAGCATTAAAGCTCATTAAAAAGTTTAATATGTGCTTTATGGTGTATGTGTATGTATTGTTTACTTCTTGTCAGTAAAAACAGAGGCTCCTTTTGAATATAGTTTGTGCTTGTAACATACTTGTGCAATATATGCTTTTATACATTGTGGTAAGGGAAAAACCTAATGTATGTTCTCAAGTTTTAGTTTTAATGAGGTATGATCAGTGTTCAAAAAAGCGGTATAGGCGGCGACTAGGCGCGAGGCGCCTCTAGACCGCTTGGATTTTCTAAAAATCGGTCATATTAAGCAGACAGTAGGAATTTGGCGGATTATACGGCAATAAGATAAGCGGTCACTAGGCGGATTAGACGATCATTAGGCGGACTAGGCGGATTTAATATATATCCAAAAAAAATTAATTTTTAAAATGTGATTTTTTGATAAATAAAACTTAAAATCACAAAACAGTATTGTATTTAAAATTTGAAAATTTCTTTTTCACCGTCTGAAAATCTAAAAATTTTCGTGTTTCTAAAATAAAAGAACGATGACTCATCATTTTCAAAAAAAAAAACGATTAATTTTAAATTTAGTTTTATTTTTTTTTCATTTAAAAATTTGAAGTTATTCTATAATATAATTTCATTATGTTATATCATATTTTGTTTTTATATATGTGTATATATATAATTTTATTTTAAACCCGCTTAAACCGTTTAGTATCGCCTAGGCCCCGACTAAGCGTTCTAGACGCTAGATGGAGGATCACCGCCAGCTTAGTGCCTAGCGCTATCTTCAACATTGGGGTATGAATGTATGATTAAGGAAAATAAACAGTTTGGTTTGGTGTGGTCGGGTCCGATTCTCACCCACCCAATTCAATGAAATCGAGGGTATACAAGTCAAATTCTCATGGGATTCTCTTTTTTTTTTTTTTGCACAAATCATTCAAAGGGTTCCACCAAAAATCCCATCATTTTGACTTTCAAATAAACAAACAAAACCACGAAACGTATCAATATGTATTCACCACAACGTGTCAGGTGAGATTCAATGCCAAAGCTAAGCCTAATAAACGTTGGAGCATACTCACTAAAATTTGTAATCTTTGATTTTCATTATTAACTTTATTTGGAAAGAAGACAAAAAAAAAAGAGAAATTCCCTCAAATAGCACTTTTTGTTCCAAAATTAGCACATATCTTTATTTAGTACAAAAATAGCATTTTATGAAGTTCATAATTTAATTTTTTTTCTTTGGGTTAATTATATTAGTATTTAGGGTTTAGTTTTTAGGGGGTGGGAAGTAAGATTTAGGGTTTAGGGCTTAGAGTTTAGGGTTTTGTAAATCTTAAACTATAAATCCTAAACCTTAAAAATGTGAGATTAAGACTATCACTTAATAAAAATGCTATTTGTGTCATAAATGAGAATGTGCGCTAAATATGTCACAAAAACTATATTTTATGCTATTTTTGAGAATTGCCAAAAAAAAAAAAAAAACACAAAGTAGCATCCTCCAATAAACATATTCCACAAGATCTCTCATTTCCATTTTTGGCAAATCGTCTTTGCCCACGTCAGAGTAAACTAATAAATACATACACTTATCTAAACACACAGAAAAAGCAAAATATTTATTTCTATAGAAAAAAAAAAAAATCTAAAAACTCAAAATATAGTAGACAGCATAAAAGCACCTCAGGCTTCAACTATGATTCATCACAACTGTTCTTCTATCTTCAATCTCTCATTTTCTTCACTAACCAAAATATCTATTTACAAAAACACTCTCAAAATTTACCTTAATCGTCTTTGTTCATAAAATGGATCATAACCTTCCGAGTCCATTAGAGGGTCTCAAAGAAACAGGACCAGCACCTTTCCTGACAAAAACATATAACATAGTGGAAGATTCAAGCACAGACAACATAGTTTCATGGAGCAGAGAAAACAACAGTTTTATTGTATGGGAACCAGATACGTTTGCCCTAATTTGCCTCCCTAGATGCTTTAAACACAACAATTTCTCCAGCTTTATCAGACAGCTCAATACTTATGTATGTAACTTCTTTATATATCTTCTTTTTTCTTTTTCTTTTATTATCTTCATTAAAAATTGAATCTTTTTTTTAATGATCTTGTAGGGGTTTAAGAAGATTAATACAGAGAGATGGGAGTTTGCAAATGAGTATTTTCTGAAGGGACAGAGACATCTTCTTAAGAACATCAGGAGAAGAAAGACATCATCATCTCAAAGGCAAACGCAAACGCAGTCGCTAGAAGAAGAAGAAGGTAGATTTGGACTAGAAGGAGAGATTCAAGGGCTGAGAAAAGAAAGAGTGGCTCTACTAGTAGAGCTTATGAGATTGAGACGAAAACATGAAACCGTGAAGACATATCTTGATTTGATGGAAGAGAAACTGAAACTCACAGAGAAGAAGCAAGAAATGATGATGAGTTTCTTGCTGAAGAAGATCAAGAAACCAAGTTTTTTGCAGGGCTTAAGGAAACGTAGTAAGCAAGGAATCAAGAATCGAGAGAGAAGACAAGAGATGATGTTCTCAAGCCATGGGGTTGAATATCATGAAATCTTTGTTAAAGCTGAGCCAGAAGAGTATGGTGATCATCAGTTTGGAGATGTGTTTGGTTATGGAGATGATCTTCACATAGCTTCAATGGAGGATCAAAGACAAGATGGGGTTGAATTGGAAATGGATAGTGAAGGAATTTGGAAGGGTTTTGTGTTGAGTGATGAGATTTGTGATTTAGGGGAACATTTGATATAATTTTTATTAAATTAAAGTATTTTGTGGGTTTTTTATCATACTAATGTTCACAATTATCATATTTGAATCCGCCGGTTATGCCACGACAACAACACTGTTATACTGATACAAAAATAATATTTTAGTTATTTTTTTTGTTGTCAAAAAGACAAAAACTTACATATGCACACTACCAATTTTTAAGTGATGATTCGATGACATCACTATATTAACCACTAGATAGATTTTTCATTAAATAATATTTTTGGGAGTTGATGAGATCATTTTGTAACAGTCATAGTAGAAATAAATTTATTTTATTTTGTTGGTTGAGTTAATAGATCGATTATATTTAGTTGTAAAATTTCATCTATCTATCTTTTTTTTTTTTTTGTTGAGATACAAAATGTGTATAGGGTTTGTGTTTGTGTGTTTAGGTATTAAATGTTTTAATTTTTGTTGGACAGATTAATTGGGTGATGACAGCTTAAAGTCTAAATATTTGGGCTGAAATAAGAGCCTAACACATATTGGGCCTGAAGGTTTATTAACAAACAGACTCGGCCACATGTGACTGTATCAACAACATCTATTTTCTTCTAAGTTCTAAACCATAAAGTATATATATATATTTCATTTCCCCATTTGAGTCGAAAACAAATAGTACATTTGATTGACACAGAGTAAATTAGCTTAACACCTATACTAAAAGTGTTAGTAATAGTTTAAATACGCAAAAATAATATTTAATTTAAGTCGGTTATACGTTTCGATCGAAACGCGTGACGAATCGACCGTTGGATTGACTTTTATTTAGGGATGTTGCCTTTTCTCATCTCCCATGTGGCTTTCCTCGATTTAATTTATTTTTATAATTAACAATATCGAGTGCACGTACTCGCCACGTCATTTTCATGACTTTTATTTTATACTAATCTTATCCTCATTAGATTCTTCACCAAATAAAGCTAATATACGTTACTAAAAATAAATAAATCTGCCATCTTTTAGGAAACTTTTCTGTAATTATGCGATAAATTGTAATAAATACTGCGTTATCTTATCAAATGCACCGAATATTTACACAAATAATCACAATTCATTGTTTTGGATATATTTAGATATGTTTTTTTTATTGTTGGTCTATTTAATACTACACCACAGAAAAAAATATTCGCAATGTACAATGTATATCTATTTATGTAATTACGTCATATATACCATTATACTATTTTAAATGACAAATATATAAAAACAGAAAAAAATAAAATAATATATATATATATATATATATATATATATAAACAGTTGTTACATTCCAGAAATACTAGTAACATTGCTATAAATCGCGTTAGCAATTATCCAAACAATTACATCTTCTTTTTCTTTAAAACAAGCAATTATCCAAACAGTTACTATTTTTACAATCTACATATTAGATAATTTTATATTTCCGTTTATAAATATAATTATCCAATTTACTCCATGTCTATTTATCAACATAAGGAATGCAAATATCCACAACTATATAGTATCCTTTAATATCATGACACGTGTAAGGGCAAAATCGGAAACTCACACTTCATACAAGATTCCTTTATAGCCTTCCCGGTCTTTCAGACTTTTTTTTCTCATCATAACATTTTCTCTCGATTTCTCCATTTTTTCTTGCCTGCAAATTTATTTTCCCGGAAAATCACTGAGTTCTCGAGAAAAAGAAAAAAAATGCTGGCTGTGTTTGAGAAGACGGTGGCGAATAGCCCTGAAGCTTTACAGAGTCCACACTCGTTTGAGTCTGCTTACGCTTTGAAAGATGGATTTCTCGCGAATCATTTCGGTTCCGTGAATCCAAACTCCGTCACGCTTAATTTCGGATCTTCTGGATTTGTAGCTTACTCTCTTGATAATGATAATCCTCGTGTTCCTAGGTCAATTTCAAGTCTTCTTCTCTCTTATTTTGTTCTTGATCTAGTCAAATCTTTGAACGTTTCTGTAATTTTTCACCACTAGATTTTGAATCCACAGTATTCGATTTCGATTTAGTTATTTCCTGGAATCTAATCGATTTATTCAGCGATAATGATGAATCCACTCGCTATTTCACCACTCGATAATGATTAAGTACTTGGATTGACTTTTTTTTTTTTGGTTTCTTGCGATCTATGATTTAGCGTTTTAGGTTTGCTTGTGATGGTACTAAGTTTGATGATGATGATGATGATGATGATGATAATGCTACTGAACCGTAGCTATAGTTTCTTGGTAGATTCCGGAACTAAAGATTCTATAAATTACACTAGATGATGATGATGATGATGTTGTTGTTCTTGAGCTAGAGACTGTATAATTTGTGTTTGATTTTGTATAATTTGGTGATGTGATTTTAGGTTATTTGCGATGGTGGATGACATTTTCTGTCTCTTCCAAGGACACATTGAGAACCTTCCATTTCTGAGGCAGCAGTATGGGCTGAGCAAGATCACGAACGAGGCTATCATTGTGATTGAGGCTTACAGGACTCTACGTGATCGAGGTCCTTACCCTGTGGACAAAGTTGTTAGAGATTTCCAAGGAAAGTTTGCGTTTATCCTCTTTGACGGCGTCAAGAAAACTGTTTTCGCTGCTACTGTAAGTAGTCCCACAGAACTGAACATTCTTGATCATGATGGGGTTTACGTTGTTCATTTGAATGTTTTGACGATGATGTGCAGGACGTTGATGGGTGTGTGCCGTTCTTTTGGGGAACTGATGCTGAAGGACACCTTGTTCTTTCTGATAACACTGAGATCGTGAAGAAAGGTTGCGCCAAATCTTATGGTCCTTTCCCTAAAGGTACCAAAAATATTTTGGCTCTTTTGAGTTTTTAGCCATCAGACCGATTACTAGATTGTATAGAATCTATAGATTGGTGTTGAATCAAGTCAGTTTGGTTGGTTTTTGTGTGAATGTTATAGAGGAATTTACTAATGGATACATGGTGTTTGGTGGTTGAAGGTTGTTTCTTTACATCGTCGGGTGGATTGAGGAGCTACGAGCACCCAAAGAACGAGCTGAAGCCAATGCCGAGGGTGGATAGCTCAGGAGAAGTGTGTGGTGCGACCTTCAAGGTTGATGCTGAGGCTAAGAGAGAGAGTGCCAAAATGCCTAGAGTCGACAGCTCCCAAAATTGGGCCGGTCATATCTAAACCGGAATTATACAGAAATCACAACATCAGCATCTTACTCTCTTGTCTTGTCCCTCTCTTTCGTTACATGTTTTGAGTTACATTGAGACAATATATTTCATACCACAATGTTCTCTCTTTCTCTCTATTGCGTTTATGTACATGTTTGAGTTGGGATTTGGGAAAGATGTCAGTGTTTTATGAAAGTTTGGAACACGAGACGAGACTTTTATTTTCTCTGTTCCATTTTCTTGAATAAATTAATATTTAAATAAATATGTTTTTGTTTCATTGTTTATGTTTTTGCGCATATGAAATCAATTTATTTTTGTTTTCAAGCCTTTGTTTCATTATTTGTTTACGTTTTTGGTGTAATTACTTTGTTGGACTATTCTCAATTTTGGCCCAAAATGAAGTGTTGGGTCAACAAAAATAACAATTATTATAGGACATTTGGCAAAATATTTTTTCTAAAAGAAAACACAAAATTCCTAAAAAAACATTTTGCGATTAACTTTCTCCGGTGACTTTCTCTTCTCTGGTGACTTACTTCTCTTCTCCAGCGAACGTGCGTTTCTTCTCCACCGGCGATTCTCCTAAAATTTCAAGCTGAAATCGATATTTAGCTTGTCAATTTGAAGATCTGATCTGTACCTTCTCGATTTGAATATCCGAAGGTAGCCCTACCTTTTCGATTTTGCTCTACAGTTTCTTCATCAATCGGTTTTAGTTATCAATTTTAATTTTATGATACTCTTAGAAACTCGAATTTGTTCAATCTCTTGTGATTTTTTAGAATAAATGTGTTTAGATTATGCATATAATGTGTTCGACAAAATGCATGTGAGAGTTTATGCATATAAAATAACGTTTTTTGAGTTTTGCAAGATATTTGTGTGCTTATGGGTGACCTAATTCTTGATTATAAGCTGATTGTGTTTGATTATGCTCTTCTAATTCGTAGTGGTTTTTGAGTTGCCAATTTGACATTTAAATTTTGAATTCTAGATTGTCAACTCTCAATTCTCTGTGAATCCTCTGTTGCTAGTAATGTAGTACACAATGGACCTTTAGATTGGAACAGATGCCATATTTTTTTCTTTAAAAAAGTAATTTTTGGTTAATTACAACTGATATTATAGATGATTAATTGTTTAAGTAATTTTTGGTTAGTTGATTTTGATGTTCAAGTTATCTTTGTAGTACACAAAATTTTTGTTATGAGTTATTGAGTCTCATGGGCCAAAGAAATTAACTAAGTCTCTATAATCATTTGGTTACATTCGTAACAATGGGACAACAGATGGTCATTACAAATGTGAAGAGATGTTTTGCTAGATTGTCTATGCTAAGAGACTTTATATGAATTTTGGCTAGGATGTTGCTTGTTGATTCAAATTGTTTGATTTTAATTGTAGTCCTTTTTGACTTGGTTTTTGAATCTCATCTTGTTATTCCTTGTTTTTGGTTTTGCAGGCTTATATTCTCTTAGTTCAAGTTTGTCAAAGCTTTTAGAGATAAAACTTGTTCTTACAAGTATTTTCCCTATCTTTTTTTTTTCATACACTGTAAAAAACTATCTTTTATCAGATTTAGGAAGGATTTGGGAAAGATTCCTAACAGTTTAGGAAACATTTGAAAATGTTCTGATGTTTTTTAGGAAAGACTTGGGAATGATCCGATGTTTTTTAGGAAAGGTTATTAGTTATTTTGGGAATGATCCGTTGTTATTTTATAACCTTTCTTTATGATTACAACGACATGAATTGAGATCTTGTAGATATGAGAATGTAACCATTCGTCACTAAAATATAAAACTTAGCCTTGAGTAGAAGAAATGGTTTATTGTTTGTTTCTAAGCCCAAGGTCTAATGCTAAATCGTAACAAGGGGACAACACATGGTCATTACAAATGTGAAGAGATGTTTTGCTAGATTGTCTATGCTATATGAATTTTGGCTAGATTGTCTATGCTATATGAATTTTGGCTAGATTGTTGCTTGTTAATTCAAATGGTTTGATTTTAATTTTAGTCATTTTCACTTGACTTTGTTTTTGAATCTTATCTTGTTATTCCTTGTTTTTGGTTTTGCAGGTTTATATTCTCTCAGTTCAAGTTTATCAAGCTTCTAGAGAGTGCTCTTACATGTATTTTTCCTATCTCTTTCTTTTTCATACACTGTAAATCTATCTTTTATCATATTTAGGAAGGATTAATGATAGTTTAGGAAGGATTTGAGAAAGATTCCTAACAGTTTAGGAAACATTTGGGAATGGTCTATTGTTATTTCGGAAAGACTTGGGAATGATCCGTTATTTTTAAGGAATTATTTGTGAAGGGTTTGTACGTATTTAGGAATGATTTGGGAATGATTTGTAGTAGTTTAGGAAAGAGGAGAAAAAATTTAGGAAGAGTTTGTACGCATTTAGGAAAGATTTAGGAAAGGTTATTTAGTTATATGGGAATGATCTTTAATATTTTTGTTTCTCCTTTTGTTAAAAACTGAAAGTAAAAACAGAACAAAATGGATGATGGTGAGATGCCTCATGGTATTGTCAACATGCATATTCCACGTTACCCCATAGGTGCAGAACCGGTGAAGCACTTCAAGAAAATAAATCAGCATTCCTCATTCAAGTTTGTAGATGATGTTGAAGACATCCTTGGACCAGCACAACTTGAAAGGATAAAGAGATTAAGTTTAGGTTCTGTTTTGAGATTCATTTAACATTGGAAGATGAACCTGTCATGCCAACTTCTCCTCCTCATAAGTTTAGGTTCTGATTTATTTTCTTGAACTTAACTTCAAGAAAATAAATCAGCATTCCTCATTCAAGTTTGTAGATGATGTTGAAGACATCCTTGGACCAGCACAACTTGAAAGGATAAAGAGATTAAGTTTAGGTTCTGTTTTGAGATTCATTTAACATTGGAAGATGAACCTGTCATGCCAACTTCTCCTCCTCATAATGGCTAGGAACTTAATGATAAGAAAGAAGAACGAGCTATGGTTCCGGTTTGTAGGACAACCTATGAAATTCTCCATAAGAAAATTTCATATGGTGACAGGACTGAAATGTTCTGAATGGGTTCCAGGATATTCAGCAATGCAAAAACAGTTTAATTGGGCTTTGAGGAACAACCATACAGAGGGTGATGTTGTTGAAATGATGAGGGATGCTGAACTGTCATTGGGATGTTGGTGCTAATAGAAAGCATTTTCCTGCATACTTAATGTATGCAGAAAACTTGGAGTATATGATGCATTATCCCTAGGCAAGAAAAACTTATGATGTGCTCCTGAAATCCGTCTAAAAAGCTTTGAAAAAGCTAGAGAAAATAATACATACGATATTTACGGCTTTCCGTTAGCTTTTCAAATATGGATATTGGAATGCATACCGAAGATCCCGTTCCTAAAAACATTAAATTGGTTCCTAAAAATGTTTATACTTGATTATTCTCAGCCATAATCAAAGTTGAAGAATTCATCATTTTCGGTTCCGGGAAAACTAACCGAATAAATTGATTCCTAAAAAAATGATTCCAGTTAGCTTTGCAGGAACCAAATATGATGAATTCTTCAACTTTGATTATGGCCGAGAATGATCCAGTATAAACATTTTTTAGGAACCAATTTATTGTTTTTACGAACTGGATCTTCGGTATGCATTCTAATATCCATATTTGCAAAGCTAACGGGAAGCCGTAAATATCGTATGTATTATTTTTCTCCAGCTTTGTCAAAGCTTTCTAGACGGATTTCAGGAGCACATCATATGCTTCTCTTCCCTAGGGATAATTCATCATATACTCCAAGTTTTGTGTTCTCTCAAAGATTGATTTATGATACCTTGAGTTATTATGCTAAGTATGCAGGAAAATGCTTTCTATTAGCACCAACATTCCCAATGACAGTTCAGCTTCCCTAATCATTTCAACAACATCATCTTCTGTATGGCTGTCCCTCAAAGCCCAATTAAACTGTTTTTGCATTGCTGAATATCCTGGAACCCATTCAAAACATTTCAGCCCTGCCACCATATGAAATTTTCTTATGGAGAATTTCATAGGCTGTCCTGCAAACCGGAACCATAGCTCGTTCTTCTTTCTTATCATTAAGTTCCTAGCCATTATGAAGTGGAGAAGTTGGCATGATATGTTCATCTTCCAATGTTAAATGAATCTCAAAACAAGACCTAAACTTGATCTCTTTATCCTCTCAAGCTGTGCTGGTCCAAGGATGTCTTCAACATCATCTACAAACTTGAATGAGGATTGCTGATTTATTTTCTTGAAGTGCTTCACCGGTTCTACACCCATGGGGTAACGTGGAACATGCATGTTGACAATACCATGAGGCATCTCACCATCATCTATTTTGTTCTGTTTTTGCTTTCAGTTGTTAACAAAAAGAGAAACAAAAATATTAAAGATCATTCCCATATAACTAGATAACATTTCCTAAATCCATCCTAAATACGTACAAACTCTTCCTAAATCTTTTATTCTCTTTCCTAAACTACTACAAATCATTGCCAAATCATTCCTAATTAAGTATAAACCCTTCCCAAATATTTCCTAACAAACAACGGATCATTCTCAAGTCTTTCCGAAATAACAATAGACTATTCCCAAATGTTTTGCTAAACTGTTAGGAATCTTTCTCAAATCCTTCCTAAACTATCACTAATCCTTCCTAAATATTATAAAAGATAGATTTACAGTGTATGAAAAAGAAAGAGATCAGAAAAATACTTGCAAGAACACTCTAGAAGCTTGATAAACTTGAACTGAGAGAATATAAGCCTGCAAAACCAAAAACAAGGAATAACAAGATAAGATTCAAAAACTAAGTCAAGTGAAAAGGACTACAATTAAAATCAAACCATTTGAATTAACAAGCAACAATCTAGCCAAAATTCATATAGCATAGACAATCTAGCAAAACATCTCTTCACATTTGTAATTAATGACCATGTGATGTTCCCTTGTTACGATTGAGCCTTGTACCTTGAGCTTAGAAACAAACAATAAACCATTTTCTTCTACTCAAGGCTATGCTAAGAAGTTTTATATTTTAGTGACGAATGGTTACATTCACATATCTACAAGGTCTCAATTCATGTCGTTGTAATCACAAAGAAAAGTTATAAAATAACAACGGATCATTCCCAGAATAACTAAATAACCTTTCCTAAAAAACATCGGATCATTCTCAAATGTTTCCTAAACTATTAGAAATCGTTAACTCTTATAATTTTTTATTAAGGGTAAATTTGTCATTTTAACCCAGGTGGAGTTTTGAGATTTGAGTTTTAGATTTAGGGGATATGAGACTGGGACTCTCTTCATCGTCGGTGGACGCCACATCGAAATCCAAGTTTCGCACACCGTACGCTCCTCTCTCTCCATCTTCTTCTCTTCTCCTAGAATTTCTATATCTGTATTCTTTTTTCCCAAATTGATATTGGATTACACAAGAGCTTACTCTTCTCTACTCTTCTCCGTCACCGATGACGCTGTCTCAGAGTATTCAAAAAAGAATCACATCAATCTCAGGATTTTTTGTTTATGGGTTTTCTAACACATCAATTTCAGGTTTTTGGCCTTTTGTTCAACGACGAGAGGATGGAGAATCCAAATCTGTAAATATAAATTATACTCAGCCATAATTGACATATATAACAGTTATTTTATTTTTGGTTCTTATCAATTTTATTTGTAGCCTACAACTGAGTATAACAGATTATGGCTGGTGTGAGTTGGTCAGAAAGCTATTTGTCAGGGCTGGGATTATAAAGATGTCTCTGCATATTGTTTAGGGTGAATATTTTCTAGGATTTTATTGGGAATTCGGTTGAGAGTCTGTCATGAGTAAGTCTCTGTAGTTTGGTGAACTTAGAACAACTCTTACTATAGTTCTGATTTGGTTTCGTCTAGATTGATTGACGTGTATGACAGTTCTACCTTATGCAAAGTATTACAGAGAAAATGTGAAATCCACAAACTTATCATTCTGCAACAACTACATGAATCTGCGATTAGCTTTGAAAAGGCTATGTATAGATTGCACATTAGTATTATCAAATACTATGTGCACCATTTCTCTATGAATCTGCAACATAATTTTCAATTTGCAGAGTCGCATATAATATCATTTTCAAAGATTCTTCCTTTTTGGCGCGTTTTAAGGAAATTTTGGAACTTTTCTCTTTTTGGTGACGTTTCTTTAATTTCTGGGCTTCTTGTAGTTGTGCTACTGTGTTCTGTGTCACGCTTTTCTCTAGCAAACTATGAAACTTGTGATGACTATTTAACCACGTTTTTCTTCATGGTTAAAAGTCTTCATTTGTCTATTGTTAAGGTTAAGCTTTGTTTTCTATTCCTTTTACTCTCGCTTTTTGTATTGTGATGGGTACTGAGAAGTCTCTTAATTCTCTTGATTCAAGCCATGGTGATTCTGCCCCTGCTTCAAATCAGGTACATATGTATGCAAGGTTTCAAAGATTTGAAATTTGAATGAATTGGATGCGTCTGTTGAATGGAATTGAAAAGATTAGAGCTCTTTTGTGCTAATTACTTGCTAAAACTTGCTTCGTATGTTTAAAAATTCATTCTTATGGAGCAGATCATATTGTTGCTTGGGAACCTTAATCTCTTATTAGTGTTATTAGTTTCATCCAAGGGTTAACTTCTCTTGAGGAATTGTTGTGTTGTTTAAGTTCTCATGGAATTTTTTATTACTTTTATCTTTGTTCTTATCCTCTGCTATAACAGAAGAGACTTCTGCTAATGTTCAGCAATGGAGACGAAAGAACCTCTCTTTGCAGATGCCTTCGAGAGCAACTGGTCTCTCTCCTGAAGATTCGGTTGTAATCAAAATGCCTCCAACACCTAGAGACAACTACAGTCAAAATTCTCAATTATGTCATTCTTTTCATTGGTAAGTTACCAAAAATCAATCTCCTCTTTCTTGTTGACATCATTCAGTATATAAAAAAAACCGGATCTACGATATTTTCAGGTGTGATGAATAGCTTATTCTCAGTTTTCGGTATGTATTTTCTTTGCTCACATTTACTTCACTTCAAAGTTATGATGACCAATAATAATTGTGGCTGCAATTTATACTACTATTTTAGATATATATGGATGACTTGATATTTCGGAGAGTCCATTCGAGCGATGCTGAGAAGTTTGCAGAGATCTGTCCTTGCTGCACTGGTCGTGGCTGGGTTGTTATTTGGTTAGATTTTAATCCAACTCTTAATAATAAGGTTCAGATTCTTCCCAGTGATTTGTAGAGAGACAAATGACAATGGTTTGATAAAAACAGCTTGATTCTTTGGATCCCTTGGTGTGTTTGGGATTTACATTTGACTGAAAGTTTAGGGGTTTATTTAAAACTTTGTATGTATTTTTTTTTTATGTTGGATTGTGTTGAATAGAAATTCATTGAAAAATTGATTTGGTCTGTTCAATAAATTGCACTGAAAGTTTGCTGACTTCTTCAAACAAGAAAAAAAAAAAAGTTGACTTTTGATAGTCTAATCATTCTTGAAATTCTTCGAAGAGCTTGAAAAAAATCTGTTACTTTTGATAATCTTCTCAAATAAAATCTACATATAAGAACTTCTTTCTTCCTTCCTAATCCTATTATAAGTAGAAAGAGAAAATAGGGTTAAATTGAAAATTTGTCTAAAAGTACGTATTGAACAACATTTTTTTTTTTACGCAAATTTTCTCATTAATATATCTTTTAAACCAAGTTATCCAAAGATGTAAAAGCTCATAAAGAAAAATAACTCCTACAAGAGGGAAAACCACTAATTTGAAATTTGGACATAGATTGACGTGTACGATCTCGCTGATTCGACATTGATTAGCTCATATATATATATATATGACATTGATAAGAGTTCTTTACGAAGAAACACCACACACACACTAATAGGGGATATAGTTTGATTCAACAACCAAAGGATTAGTGGCGCATATATATGATTCAGAGGTTCTCTGAAAACAATGTCGTTTGAGGAAATAAGTGTTTTAACAATTTTGCTTTTTTGTTGGCTTACATACTAGCTATTATCATAAAATATAATTATACATACGAAAATCTACAATTACATTTTCATTGCATAGAGGATATAACAGAATATGAGGGAAGTAAGGAAGGGAACCAAAAAGAAGAGAGGTTTGATGAAACACATTGTGAAAGTAACTGTAATTTTTATGACTATATATTTTTTAATACTAAAACTACATGTTAACATATTCTAATACATCCGAATGGATTTGAGAAAAAAACCATCCACCATAACGGGTTTTGACCAAATTTGAAGAATTCTTATGGAAACCTAATTTTCTCGCGTCTGATAATCAATTTTAGTGTCCAAGAAACATATTGACCACTTACACATTATTTTTTTGGCAGTTCTCATCATGTTTGTTGATTTTATTTCTGGTTAAAAATATTTCAACTGAGTATATTTAGGTGTATATTTAGGTTTATTCATGATTAAATAAAAATTGACATAATTCATCAACATTTTAAACTTTTAAAGATAAAAATATATATTTTTAAATTGAACAATACATCCGCGCGTTGCGCGGGTTCTTTTCTAGTTCATATAAAGTCTCTTAGCATAGACAATCTAGCAAAGCATCTCTTCACATTTGTAATGACCATATGTTGTCCCATTGTTATGAATGTAACCAAATGATTATAGAGACTTTGTTAATTTCTTTGGCCCATGAGACTCAATAACTCATAACAAAAATTTTGTGTACTACAAAGATAACTTGACCATCAAAAATCAACTAACCAAAAATTACTTAACCAACAAATCATCTACAATATCAGTTGTAATTTATCAAAAATTACTTTTTTAAAGAAAAAAAAGTGGCATCTCTTCCAATCTAAAGGCCCATTGTGTACTACATTACTAGCAACGGAGGATCACAGAGAATTTAGAGTTGACAAATTCAAAATTTAAATGTCAAATTGGCAACTCAAAAACCACTACGAATTAAAAGAGCATAATTAAGCACAATCAGCTTGTAATCAAGAATTAGGTCACCCATAAGCACAAAAATATCTTACAAAACTAAAAAAAAGCGTTATTTTATATGCATAAACTCTCACATGCATTTTGTCGAATTATGCTATTTTGGTTATTTTAAATTTTGGTTTCAGTCCTGCTAATGCAGTGCTTTTGATGAGAGTGGTGGTATCCTTTAACCTATCCAACAAACCAAAGCAATAACAAAGAAGTGAGAAACTGTCTTTTCTTAGAAGTGTTTGATCATCAATTTGATTTTCTTCTCTTCCCTTTTTTAAAGCTTCATTCCGGTTGAAAATACACATTTATTACCTTAATCCGAGATGCATAAATATGAACCACCAGATTATATTTAGATTAGTGATGATGTTAATATGGGTTTGTAAATCCATTTAATAAATGAGTATGTTAAAGGAATTTGAACCCATTTAGTAGATAAAATTATATGGGGTTAAATGAATTTACCCATTTAGACCCATTTATTAATTGGAGTTTAACAAAAATAAATGAGTACTCATTTAAACCCATTTATATTTACATAAAATAAGTTATATTTATAATGAAAAATTAATTATGGTGGGAAAATATTAGTTTGGCGGGAAAACATGATTTTGGTGGGAAACGCGGTTTTGACGAAAAATGCGGTTTTGCCGAGAAAACATGATTTTGTCGGAAAACATAATTTTGGCGGAAAACATAATTTTGGCGGGAATTGTGGTTTTGCCGGGAAAACCTAATTTTCGCGGAAAAACATAATTTTGGCGGGAAAACGCGGTTTTGGCGGAAAAATGTGATTTTGGTGAGAAAACGCGATTTTGGCGGGAAAACATAATTTTGACGGAAACATATGATTTAGGCGGGAAAACGTGATTTTGGCGAGCAAACGCGATTTTGGCGGGAAAACGCGATTTGTTACGGTAAATATAGGGAAACCGCAATTTTGGCGGGAAAACGTGATTTTGGCGGAAAAACGTAATTTTGACAGAAAAACATAATTTCGGCGGGAAAACGTGATAGAGGGAAAACATGATTTTGGCGGGAAAACGAGATTTTGGCGGGGAAATGTGATTTGTTATGGTAAATATAGGGAAACCGCATTTTTGGCGGGAAAACGTGATTTTGACGGGAAAACGTGATTTTGGCGGAAAAACGCGGTTTTGGCGTGAAAAGCGTGATTTTGATGAGAAAACTTGAATTTGCCGGGAAATATAGAAAAACGTGATTTGTTACGGTAAATATAGGAAAACCGCAATTTTGACGGGAAAATTTGGTTTTTGAGGGAAATTCGAGAAACGTGGTTTTGGAATGAAAATGAGATTCCGTTAGCGGAAAAATTTATTATACAATTTTGGCAGAAAAAAATTAATTTTACACAAGAAAAATAAATAATTTATTTTTTATATATAGTTTGATGGGGTCAAATGGATTTAAATGGGTTAGTGTTATTTAAATGGGTTTAAATGAGATGAGTTTAAATGTGATTGAGTTTAAATGGATGATAATATTAAATAGGTTTAAATGGATTGAATTTAAATGGAGTGAGGTTAAATGGAGTGGGTTTACCAATATTAACATCACTCATTTCGATACAAAGAAATTTACATTACCTTGATCCATGCATGTTTCTCTTGCTAAATACGCCGTTCTCTGCTGCTAAATTTTCTATTAATCCCCAATACCATGAACACTGTTAACGAAATCAAGCAGAAACAACACAAGTTCATTATTTAGCACAGAGAATTTTGAATTAGTGCAGGCGAAACAAATAAAAATTTCAGAGAAAGATGAAACCTGGAACTGAGGAGACTTTTGTCCTTCACCGTTAGAGAGTGAAAGAGATCGGAAGTAAGACCTATCAAAATAAAAGTTCACAATCAAAAGGAAACCAAACAAATCTAATGAAAGTATTTTGAGGGCAAACACAGAAGAAGAAGCATGATCAGTCTTATCTGTTCTAGTGCAGTAACAACTAAAAAGTGGTGCTCCAACGAAACATGAATGTAGTAAAAAAATCAGCTCCTTTCTCCTTCCTTCCAAATTCCAAAAAATCCAAAACCTTAATTCTGTGCTACATACTTCTGCCTGCCAGATGAAGAAAGTGGGAAATAAAACCAAGCTATAACGTTAGCAAAGAGAATTTTGACTTCGTTCAGGAGAAACTGAGACATATTTTCTGAGAAAGATCAAGTTGAAACCTGGAGTTGAAAATTGTTCGGAAAAAGATGCATAGATATTCTTCTCTTGGACCGTGACAGGGTGGAAGAGATCAGAGATGACCAGACCTTCAAAAAAATGATTTTCACAGTCAAAAGAAAAACCAAACAAATTTAGAGTAAATTCTCACCTTTGCAAGGCATTGTATTTTGAAAAGAATCTTTATTGCTCCAACTAGATTTTGACTTTGGAACAAACGGCTGCAACAAAAATGAAAATTTTCCGATTAGTCATAAGCGAAAAGCGAAACAAGCCAAATGGTGTTTGATGAGTTCTTAGAGATAGCTAATGAAGAGGGAAAGTAAAGAGACAAGAATAATCATAGAACTTGATCGTTGTCTTTCCGGTAAAGTTCTGTGAGGGAGGGAGAACAAAACAAACTGGTCAAGTAGTTAAATAAGAAACAGAGTATGTAAGAAATTAATCATGTAAGCAATGAAGTAAGTAATGAAGGCAGAAAATAAGCAAGCAAAGAATCAAGGAAACAAGTAAGTAATAATTAATAAACAAACAAATCAAAGAAACAGAGAAGCAATTATGAATGTGTTCAAGCAAGTATGCAAAGTATATATATAAGCACGTATGCATAGATGAATGTATGTATGAATGTATGCTATGTATGTATGCATGTAACAAGCACGTAAGCAAGTAAACAAGTAAGGAATTAATCTACGCAAGGAATGAAAGAAGGTAGGAAACAAGTAAGCACGCAAGAAACCAAGGAAGGAAGCTGGTTAGTAAGCAAGCAAAAAGAGTAATTAAGTAAGTAAAAAAAAAAAACACAAATCAAGGAACGAAGAAATAAAAGAAGGAAGGAAGCAAGTAAGTAACGAAGGCAGCAAGCAAAGAATCAAGGAAGCAAGTAAACACTTCAAAGAAACAGAGAAACAAGCAAGTAAACATAGAAGCGTATGCATAGATGAATGTATGCTATGTATGTATGCATGTAACAAGTAAGTATGCAAGGAACCAAAGAAGAATATAAGGAAACAAGTAAGCACACAGGGAACCAAAGAAAGAAGGAAGCTGGTTAGTAAGCATGGAATGAAGAAAGAAAAGAAGGCAGAAAAAAAGAGAATCAAGTTAGTAAACAAAGAAAACAATTATGAATGTGCACATCAAGCAAGTATACATATAATTATGTATGTGTTCATCGTGTATGCATGTATGTTAAGTGATTGCAAACAACCAATATAGCCAAAGCCACATTATAGGGTATGGAAATTTGCTGCAGCAGAAGAAAAGTGACAGAACATCAGATTCCAAGAGCAAAGCATAAGAAAAAGGATTGAAGAGAGCATAATTGGAACAAGCTAAGTGGTCCAAAGGAGATAGAGAGTCGCAAGCTGCTTCCTTGTAACTGATGATAACCAAAAGATAATTTCACTGTCATAAACACAAAACGTAGTTAATCTGAAACATTAAAAAAGTTAATTTGAGATTCATAGATTCAAAGGGTGATAAGATATGCATACCTAAGAAGATTCACTTCCAAGGTTAGTTTATGTAGCCGGTAACTATGATGAACAACATCATCTAACCGCCGTTACCAGATCCGTTAGGGTTATTTTATCAACCACCACCAACACAGGTTCCTTCACCGTCGCTTCCTCTTGAATTAACTCATTCATGACATCTTTTATCTTGTGTTGTTTTCTGCATTTGAATAGTCAGCGTAGAATTGTATTTGTATGAAAAATATTTCAGGTACGTACCCCTGTTCTGTCCTCAAGTTACCCATGTTCACAAAGTCCACTGGAAGTATGCTGCATAAAAGTAAAAGCGACGAAAACTTTAAGGTATATGAGAAAAATCGTAATACTAAACAGTAGAAAAAGATTGAAGACATAACTAGGAGAATGATTAACCTGAGAAATTAGAAATTTAGCTTATAGATCAAAATCAAGGCCTTATCTTTTATTTTGAACTATCCTTTCCAGAAATCGGTTTCTTCCTCCGGTTCTTGGCTTCTCTCATGTTCTGTTCTTATAGGTTATGGAATTCGCTGCAGCAGAAGAAAAGTGACTGAACATTAAATTCCAAGAGCAAAAGCACAAGAAAAAGATTGAAGAGAACAATCTAAGGGGTCCAAAGGAGATAGAGAGTCACAAGCTGCTTCCTTCCCATCTTCGAGAAGAGAAAACACAAGATATCAGAGATAGTTAAGATCAAAATAAATTAGTAATCCAACACACAAGATTCCTTCATTTACCTGATTTAAGACCTACCAGGCTACCCCGCACTTATATGCAGACATATCAGATTGTATACATGCCAAGAGATATGACACTCTGAGATTGCCACAACACCAGGCTTGACTGCTTCAGTGCCATCATCAAACATTTAAAAAAAATTACTCTGTATTTACCCTTTGATATCTTTGAAGAGTCTCTTCCTTTTTTCACCTAAAAACAACATTTTAATCAGATACAACCATCAAGGAACATATTTAATCAAAGATAAACATGTTATTAAGAAGACTGAAGCCAGCAAGTGGTATAAAGAACCTTGAGGCATCCACGTTTCTCGAATAGAAACTCTTCTCTTTCTGCTACTAAAAGCTGTATTAATCCCTACGACCATCAGATACCGTTTCTTTCCCTGCAGATGCTTCTTCCCCATATCATCTGATGCAGGAGCACCATTGAGTCCTTGCTGCAGCTAACTCCATCTCTAAGCTTGAAATGGTCTTATCCAATGTCCTGCAGGTAACAAAAAAAGGCTGTTAAACATAACAAGTTCAGTACTTGAAAACACACAGCACAAGTTTGAAAGTTACTGTATAGCATTATGTGTATTGGCTACTTCTCCAAACAAAGCTTGGGGATCTCTTTTGACTTCTTTCTGGTAAAGCTAATGGAGAAACTAATCAGATCGTAAACATAAGTTATAGACAAGTTTCATAATTTGAATGTGCAGCCACAAGAAGAATCCATCTTCACTCACAGCTTTTGGATTACAGCCTTCTGAGATCAGCTTCAATCTTTCAGCTTCGGTTACGGATGGACGAGACATGCCTTTAGATTCTGGAATACTCCACATCCTGCAACAGCAACAACAACATCAAAATCATGTGTTGAAGACTCTTAAGGTAGTGAATTCGTAGGAAAGCCATCAAATTTAAGTACTGTATTGTTTTAATCTGTTAAAAGAGTAATTACTAATTATGTTGATTACACACAAAAAATGAGTAATTTTGCTGAAAAAAGGTTAGAAAACAGAAATTAGTAAATGGCATCAAAATTCGTAAACAGCAAACAAAAGAAGAAGAGAAGTCAAGAATCTGAAAGAACCAGAGACATTACAATTAATCGAATCAAGTCACAGAGAAACAGATATCGGAAACAGATCCGACGAGGATTAGAATCATCGAAATAACAAAATCGATGGCTCAGGAAGATTAACATAGCGATGATACAAAATATCAAAGAACCCAGAGACTTATATTAAACAAATTAATTGAATCAAGTAACAGAGAAACAGAAATCGGAAACAGATTCGACGACGATCAAAGTCATCGGAAAATCGCTGGATCATAAAATCAGGATGATTAACAATTAACCGATGGGACAAAAATATCAAAGAACCCAGAGATATATAGTAAACAAATTAATCGAATCAAGTCACAGAAAAAAAAAACAGAAATCGGAAACAGATTCTCGACGACGATCAAAACCATCGGAATCGATTCGACTTAAATTTGGATTTGGGAATCCGATCTCTCAATGTAACTAGCCGAACTGATGATCGAACTGATGATCGGCGGTGGTTTCAAGCAAGGCCGGTGTTTGTAAAAGCACAGGTACTCAAATTTCTACAGATAATTTTCGAAAAAAAAGAATTTGAGATTTTCAATATATCAGAGAGCGAGAGAGACTTGTAGACGCTATTCTTCTTCAAACGGTCAAATTTTTTATTTCCTTCAAACGGCCGTTATATAGAAAATTCAAATTTCAAAATCAAGTTTTCAAATTCGTTCCAGCTTTTTGTGCACGTTACAACAATTAATCCAGGTTTTCAATTTTTTTTTTTTAAATAAAAAGATAAACTGTTTGGTTAAAGCTTAACCATGATTTAACCACCATGATCACATGAACAATCTATATTCGATTGGTTCGGTTTGGTTTTAAAATGTGACCTTGGTTTGACTTTAACCCAATTAGATCGCAAATAGTTTGATTAGACAAACACAAAGAAGCCTATTTTAAAAAACAGCGTGTATTCTCCTTTTGCTATACGAAAACGACAAACATTCTCTGACTGGATATACGAAACGGAATCCATAAGTCATTTACACAAGAAACAAATTTCTTACAGTAGACAAACTTAGAATAAGATTCTTTATTGAACATTGATTGAGCTTTGAGGAAGTATTACAGAATCAGAAAGAAAAAAAAGTAACCCCAAAGATTCTTGTTATAACTATAGTAGGAACATAAAAATTTAGAGCATTTGTAATGACATTAGGAACCTAAAATTGAAAGTAGAAAGATGTTTAAAAAACAAAAACAAAATCGTTTTTGATTTTTCAACGTTAACGTCACGCAAGAAACTTGACTACACAAAATGATTTCTGTGGTTACAAAAGAAAAAAAAAAACAAAGATTTTTGTGTGAACGAACAACACTCACGAATCCTTTATGTAATATCAATAAAACCTTACGTGTGCATGTTCTAGAAGAGTCAAGGAAAGCTTGTGAACGTTTATATGTGTAACCACCATATAACAAACTCAATGAATCTCATATTAAGTCTAGATTCGTCCACGATAATTATTTTTCATACACAAGCAGCCATACACATTTTCTTTTAATACATAGTTTAACTGAAATACTCCATGTGCATATGTACTAATTATATAGTATAAAAGTATATTTATATTTATTATAATTACATTGAAATCCAATTTATGTTAACTTATTTTTGAAGATTTTCTCATTTTCCTATTCCGTAATTTAACTGGCATAATAAATTCATGAGAGTTTTATTGAGCCAGTTAATTATTATTAAATTTCCAACGATCTCCTCAATTTAAGAGTAGTAACCTTGGTTTCAAAACAAATGATGTTCAAACACTTTCTCAATCGTATGTGCATAAGCAAAAATATTGAACTAATGCAACACCCACTCGAATAGCAAATGTGTGACAAAAAAAAATTATCGAACCTTAGTCAATAATGGTGTTTACACACATCAAATCGATGTAAAGCTTCTGTTTATCCTATACACTATCTTGTGAAGTGTGCATGTATCTATGCATGAGCGTGTCGATGTGAACCTCCCCATCATTGCAGCTCACTTATTTTAGAATGAACTTACTTTTGCAAAAATATATAATTTAAGTTCCAACAAATGCTGCTGCCAAAAAAGAAATAAAGTTCCAACAAATGACTTTGTGGCGTGGTGGGTGTGTAAACTATAGTTGCATCAATGTTTCGTGAACTATGAAGTGGCTTAGATAATGTTTCGTCCGTGATTGGAGGAAAATAAAAAGCGAGAAGAAGAATCAAAAGGACATTTACTACTACTATCACTTATAGCATAAAGAAGACAACATTGAAAAAAAAGAGCCCGTGGAAAGTTGAGTTTAATATATATTTTCTCAGTTTCATATTAACTAGCGTTTTATATCAAAGATAGAGAGATGTTTGGTAAATTTTTTAGTTTTATCTCTATTGTTTTAAAATAAAATCAAATAAATGGTTGGGAATAATTAATTAAAAATTAAACAGAAAAGTTAATTATCTTCTTAGTATTAAAAAATGTTTACTATGGTTGGGAATAATTAAGTGCTAATAAATGGATACATTAGATATACTTTGAAGAAAACTTTTAGACACATTATATCATCTCCAATGGTTAAGAACCCATGAGAAGTTCTTAACCATATTTATAATTGAAATATTACAAAATGAATAGTTTAAAAACTCATGAGGGTTTCTTAGAAAAAAATATACTTCATCGGTAGAACTTCTAATAAGGTTCTTAAAATTAAAATTTTTGAAATATTGTGTATAAAGTATTTTTCAAAACTAACTCTCAAGTTGACATCCACTCTCGAGTCAGATTCAAAGAAAGCTTTACCTTGTTTCATTGTCATTGGTGAAATGCCAACTTTTGGATACTCCACTTGCACTTTCTCCAATTAACCTAAACAAAAATAGAGATACAACACATCAAGACAATTTGATTCAAAACAGAGATAAAGAAATTAAATTTTGGTTGCACATGTTTGCTTTTACTTTCACATCCAAAACAGAGATAAAGAAATCAAACAAGAAACCCACTTTCACATCCAAAGTTTACGAGGATTAAATCAAAATTTTTTTCAATTTAAGAGTCCATCATCTTGAACTACTTTCTAAGACACATCTTTGAAATCGAGTTTATTAATCACAGAGATAACTTACTATTATGAGATGTCTCCAACAGATCGAATAGCTTTGATATTGTGGCAAGCAATACATCCATCCCTTGCTTAGCCATACCTTGTCCATACTCCTGTGAAAAGCCTGTAATTTTCCAGAGAGAATAACTTATATTAGACACATTGAAAAGCTTTGCAAAAAATGCAGTAAAGTCTACAAGATCCTAATTATTCTTGCGATCCTAAGAAAACAAAAAAGAGTAGCAGACTATTAAAACTCACCCGAGTACATGATAACCACCTTCTGAGACTCTATGAGATATCAAACCCATCATTAAGAACATTCATAGCAACCACCAAATCTATCTTTCTCTTCACCTACAATTTCACACCAACAAATATTTAGAGAAACTGATACATTTATTTCTGATGTACAACATTCAGAACAACACCTATTTGTATTTAAGACTACTTATTGATTCAAGCAAATAACATTGATAAACAATTCAAATTCAAGTCGGATTCAACCCTTTTTAATGTTTTCCATCATGACATCCTTAACTTCTGACACTTGCGTCTTCACCTTAGCAAGTTTGCTAATCTCATATGGATAATCTCACCTTCCAGCAGAATCAACAACAACAATACAGTAGGCTGCACAACAAAATAAAACACGACTATGTTTAAATCTCTTATTATATCAGATTTAATATGAAACCGGTATGGCTAACGCATCATCACAATAGATTACAATCAAACCCCAGATTCAGTGCGAATAAACCCAAGCCATTCAAAACCCATAACCTATGAAACAATAAGTTAAGCAAATAAAGCAACCAGATCAATGTTGGTGTTATTCCACAAAGTATGAACCAAAATATAACTGATTCATTAGAAAAACTCAAAGTGCATACAAAAGAAAGACATGACAGTGAAATAAAATTGGAAACAACAGAAATTGAAATCACGAGTTTGACAACATGTTAGTTATTAGTTTGATCTTGAGAGCCATTTCCATATCAGAAAGTGGCTCTTTTTTTTTGCAAGGAGACTGTCCAACAACTTGTTCTTAGAAAGCCTCTCTTTCATTGCTAAATCCTTCTTCTTTATCCCCCCATGCTCTGAAACTCCAACAGAGCCTTCCCTTCTTTTTCCATAGTGGTTGCCTTGCTCACAGACCTTTTAGCTTTGGCTTTTGATGCCTTAACACCTGGAGGACGAGCTTGATCCTCTTCATGACTAACTGGCACAGAGCTTGATGACTGTGCAGAGTGCTCATCACACTTTCTTCTCTTTGATGGTCTATTATCTTTAGTATAAGAAGATCCACACCATTTATGATCATAACGAAGCTCCCTCTAAGCATGCTCAAGGGTGAACTTCACCTTGTAATCATTGAAGAAGATCTGGTAAGCCAACTTCATGACATCATCCTCATTCTGGCCACTAGATTTCTCTTTTGTTGCAGCCTCATACCTTCCTAAAAACTTGCATACTTGGTCGTTGATCTTCTGCCACCTTTGCTTACAGTGAGTGGGCTCTCTCTTTTCCAGACCAGCTAGCTTAGGACTTTCACCATAATAAGCTGCAATGCGTGACCAAAACGCATTACCTTTTTGCTCATTCCCAACAACTGCATCCTTACTAGTGTTGAGCCAAGCACTGATGAGCACCACGTCTTCTGTGTGTGACCATTTCCTTCTTAATCTACGCTCCTTAGGGTGATGTTCATTTACGCTTGGAGCATCATTACATTGGGTACTAAAGACATGATCATCAACAAGAGTATGGTTTTCTTGTTGACTAGTTAAGAGGTCCATAAAACCTGAAGCACTATATGGATCCATAGAATCCATAGTCAAGTTTGTGGTTAGGTGTTTAAAGGAGATAGAAGAGCAAAAAGAAGGGTGAAGTTTCTGGTTAGGTGTGAATGGTCTGTGTAAAGCTCCAGCTGAACACTTTAATATAACACTAGAGGTTTGGTTTAAGTGTGTTCCGTTTAAGTGTGACATAACAAGCAATCAATGACAACTACCAATATCTTCACATAATCTATGTCTTCAAGTATGATGTAGACAATCAAATTAAAGCATTGATAGACAATCAATATCTTCACCTAATCTAAATCAAACAAAATTAAGAGGTTCAAAACAAAAAACAATCCATTGATAAACACCTCCAAATTCGTCGAAACTAATCACAAGGCACTCTAAACCATCTCTAAATTCTCTCAATGACAACAATTCTCCAATCAAAGTTATGAACACTAAAACACTAAAACTGAATCCTTTTAACTGATTCGAAAGCATAATTGAGTAGAAACCATACCGTGAATTGGGCAAGGGTTCTCAGGTCCATGCAACAACCTCCTTTACAAGATTAAAATGGGGACCTGCATTAAACACATCCAAGCAATCAAATTAAACTAAAAGCTCAAAAGCATCAAATCCCATCAGACTAATTCGAAATCAGTTAAAAATCCTAAAATTTGAAATCGAAATAGAAATTTAAGAGATTCAAAATCAAAATAGAAATTTGAAATTCGAAATACCTAATTCGAAATTATTTCGAAATTGAATCAATGCATAGAAGCTACATCCTTGAGCGATCAGAATCAAGAAGAAAAAAGTACTCGGAGACAAGAAATGACGCGGGAGA
The DNA here is from genome assembly GCA_963667165.1 of Barbarea vulgaris. Classification (NCBI taxonomy): domain Eukaryota; kingdom Viridiplantae; phylum Streptophyta; class Magnoliopsida; order Brassicales; family Brassicaceae; genus Barbarea; species Barbarea vulgaris. The sequence continues at coordinate 3,440,054 of OY763891.1, forward strand.
AGAAATGACGCAAGAGAATAATTTTTTTTTTCTGAACCAATCAGAAAGCGACACGTATGAGATTCTTAAGAATCCTTAAATCTCTTAGTTTAGAACCGATTCTTAACTTAATCATTTTTTTTTTTTTAATTTTAATTATTTTTATCTTAAGAAACCACTTAAGAACCTCTTAAGAAACACCATTGGAACTGTTCTTAGTTGGAGTTCTTTTTTTTTTTTTCCAAAAAAAAACAATTAAACGTGTAAACATAAAATAGAAAGGAACTCCTCTATTGTAATATATATAAATAATGTAGAATTTAAGTTGTATATGCATCAAATTTTGAAATTTTCATTGTGGAAAATGTATTTAATTTTTTTTTTGAAATTTTGATCTAAGAAGGTAAAAGTATTTATACACAAAATTATGCAATTTAGTGATTCACTAGCCATTTTATCCATCTAAAACATTATGATTAATCTAGTAGTTTTATTTGAATTCTGTAGGGATGTCTTCTTGTTTTGGCTAATCAGATTCTTCAAATATTTAAGATTGAATTACCTAGCAAAGTGCCTTTAGTCAAGTATTTAAAGGTCCAGCTCTACGGTTTTCCCATCGGAGTTCGATTCCAGTAGATCATGTCTTCATGTAAAATAAATATATAGTTATGAATCATGTCTTATCGATCCAAATGATGTAAAATAAAGAATGAATTAGCTAATGCAGGGTTTTCCATTGCTAAGGTAACATAACTCCAAATTCCAAATACTATGAATTGAAATAACTTCTAAATGATATAGTAAGGTTAAGAGATTCTTATCTTATCTTATTAAAATTATTTTCCTTGAGATCTGTTCTGTTGGGCACATCGATCCTTTACCATCTTAAAAGAGAAATTACCATGGCTAGTAATTTATGGTATATAATATATGGTTGGTGCATTAATCATACCCCCTATTAAAGTATGTACCTAAACTATGTGCTAGAAACAAAAACATCAATTAGTTGATTGAACAATGACAGATGATACTTAACTATATAAAAGCAATAGTGTTTTTTATTATTATTAGATAAAAGCAATAGCTCATATTTGTGTAAACAATTGTGTTTCATTTAGTTGTTCACTTGTTCCTATGATCATTCTGTCCCAAAGCAGTTCATGGGATGAAGTCAAGAATGTTGCACCAGTATGTCATCTCTGCACCAATCCATCTACCAGATTGATCGGGCTTTCCCCTTGATCTATAATTTTATCAAGTTGGTTTTGCATGATCCAACCGGGTTTCGATTTTTATATGTTTTTGAGTACTTTAAACTCAATTTTGAGACATAATATAATGCCATTCAGAGGTTTGAAAATCCTTATACATAAATGAATTTTTTTTAATTACTGGACCAATAACAATTTCACAGTTCCAGTTAGTATTTTTGTTATTTTATTATGGTTTAACTTTACAGGATTTATCCTAATCAACTATATATATAGTTGATGTTAGGTAGGTATTATTCTTTTCTTTTTGTTGGTGCAAGATCTATTATTCATTAATAATATAAAAGTATATATCAAAATTGCTATCTCTAATTTAGTTTTATCCCCACAATCCCACTAATGTATCTAAACTCAATAAAATAGCCTTTGAGTGACCTACACTGATGGATACCCTTCATATATACTTAAAATAATAAATAAAGTTCATATAAACCTGCTTCTTCTTCTTCATCTTTCTTCTCATATTGCTCTCTCACTGTTCTCTCTCCAACTAATTTGTACTACCATTATATTGTACTTGCATACATATATGGTAATAATCCTAAGCCGAGACCGAGAGGTGCACCATCATCTGATGAAGCTGCCAGCATGATCTTAACTTCTCTCTCTCTTTAGATTTGATCAGGGAAGATCAGATCATGTGGAAGTTTCACCTGTTGATTGTATATCAATTAAACCCTAATCTCATTTGGTCATTTCTATGTACAAACCCTAAATTCTCTCCAATCGAAAGTGACAATGGATCATGAATCAAGAAAGCCACTCAATATTTCTACATGGTTCATTCCCTTGTAAGTCAAATTTATCGAGTTTATACTTATATATGTGTGTGAGAGATTCTTAATTGCTAATAGGATCTAATATTCTGAGAACAATTTCTTCTTTAATGTTCATTGAAAGTTCAGATAAAAAAACAAGGTCCGACCATTAATTTATATGTTGATGATGACTACAAAAAAATTATCATTTGATTTTTGTAAAATTATTAAGATACAAACAAAAGTTAGAACAATCTTTCCTTTAATCTATATGAGATGTTGGGTTGTTAAAGAAGATTATATTGATCTTATGGCTAGAAGGCGGATTCGGATATTTCTATAGATTGAAATCAATGTTCGCAATTGAAAATGATTGTGGTGCCAGTACATATTTATTTGCTTGGAATTTTTAAGACAAAAATGAAAAATCTTACACTAATTAAATCTAGCTAGAGTCCACAATTATCGTATATGAACGACTCAATGAATACCTAGTGGTCAAGGATATACATATAGACAAGCCGGGATCAAATATAACATATTAGAGATATTGAAGAGAAAATCTTGAAATTTACATGTGTCATACACAATTATTATATATGCCAAAAATCAAAATTATTTCAATGAAAATAAAAACACATTTTTATAGATTTTAGGGGTGTCACTTGCACCACCTACTTACAACATAGGTCCGCCAATGGCCGTACTTGATGTGTGTGTGTGTATGTAAGTATGTATAGTTAGGGTTTTTTTCTGAACCAACATAACTGTAAGAGTTTTGTCTATTTTGTGGGTCTCGATGCTGCTAATTAATTAAGCTCCTTTTTGTGAGTTTCAATACAATAACTGCAGATCCAAACCCCAAACCCCGACATACTTGTCTTTGCTTTATTTTCCAATCACATTTTTATATTTTTAAACGATCCAATTCACGTTTTTTTTTTGTTGGAGAAGATTGAACTTCATATTTTAAACTTGGCTGATATTAGCTTTGAGAAAAAGAATTATGACACTAAATGGTTTGATTACTAAAGTGAGTTATACAAAATCACTTAACTAAGTCAAGATAAACCAGTGTAAACCATATTTAACATTCTTACTTAAGATAGATTGATGATGTTGTGAATTTAGTTTATAAATTGAGTTGGAAAAAAGATTCATAAATTGAGTTGGGTGTAATTTAGTGAAAACCATCTTAAAGCTGATTGTCTGAGTTTTTTTCTTTGTTGGTTAAAGGGCTTATTATTAAAATGGAGAAGAAAGAAAAAGATAAAGAAATTAGTGATTTGGCGCTTGTGCTTCTAAAGAATATAATGATAATAATTTTTAATTATTTGATATGTGCATACTAATCTTCATCTTATATCTATAAAAAAAAAAAGTTTGCTTACATAAATAGTTCAATGATCATTGATCAATCATATGTGACATATTGGAAGTGGTAAATTTGTTTAACTGAATAAGAATAATCTTGAAAGATTTGAATTTGATGATCTATATCTTGACGACGACACACAGTTTAAGGATTTTTTTTCTTTTCTTTTTTTTGTAGAGTTACAAGGAAATAAGAAATATAGTGAGTGATCTATATTTTTTACTTTGAACCATATGATCATTGTTTTTAGTTGATTTATTTACAATTTATGTATCATATATGATTACGTGTTGTAAAGGTGTGTACATGTTTAAAGCGTTATATTTACAAACAATGAAACATTAAACATCATATTCAAAAGATATTAATTGTGGTTTTAGCCAAAATATATTAGTTAGTATAAAATCATAAAAGTTTGTAGTTGGTGTATGAGTTTTAAGTTTTGAATAATAAACTTATAGTTCATGTCTGGATCATAACCCCCAAACCATCATTTGTGAATGAATTGACCATTTTTACATGAAAATGTAATTATTCTCCTTCAAAATCCATTAACGAGATTAATTAATAAATACTATTAAGATTACATGTAAATCTCATAGAGATTTAAGAGCCTTTAAATCTTTAAACACCTACAACTACAAAACATCGTACTTTCTCAGCACCGAGTAAAATTAAGCAATGCTTGCCGTGTTTTTTTTTTACACTCCTCTCTGTTTTTCATCCACCGAAACTACAACCATTTCATTGAGAACTACTTCAATCTCTTTGCAACTAATATCACAGTTTCCTCTTTACATCAATTCATCTCTTCCGCGAATATGATATCGAAGATGTGTTGCACTGCACAGTACATATCATAGAGAACGCTAAAATTCAGATTCAGACCTTAAGAAATGTGAAAAAGTTTTCATAACACAAACAAAACAATCGAAGGAGAATGCGTTTTTTGGTCATTGTGGTACCTTCCTCTTTCGGGATATTCGGCTGATCAACCACGAGGTATTGTAGCGCGTTTAGATCACCAGGACTATATAACAGTAAACGAGAACATAAGAGCAAATATAATAAACTTCCCGAAGTTTGAACAACGCAAGATTCTTAGTACCTTGGTTTCAAGATAAGACATGAAAGCGCAGATAGAATCGAAGATTTAAGATGGTACCTGCGAGGTTTTAAAAGCACGGAAAATGTTAAAAACAACTGATGATTGTAACTCAATAACTAAGCAAATTCTGTTTGCTTACTCTGATTGATGCATTTCATAAAGAATAGAAAGTCCCTTCGAGCAATTAGCAAGGCAAGGTTTTACTCCAATTCGCTCCTCTCGTCTCTTTCTCGGTTCCATTTTGAGTAACTGCAAACCGTCTCGATGTTGCCTCTCAAATGTCAAAACACAACCCCAGAATTCCTCCCTGACGTCATCACCCACATTTTCAACAATCTTTAACTCTCATGTCAGCAACATTCTAAAGTGACAAATTTTTTTTCGTCTATATACTTACAGAACGTTTTTCATGGAACGCAAAATAGTCTCCAGTTGATCCATCTGTTGCTGCACAACAGCGTCTTCAATCCCTTTTAAGCATCTCAAAGCTCCATAGCTCCCATGATTTTGCATTTCCTATTCTCAAACCAAAAGAAATAATAATTCACACATACAGTTTTGAAATTTCGGACAATAACACACAACAGTTTTAGCTACCTGTAATCTCTGGATGATAGAAGAAGCGTTCCTGAAGAGAGAAACCCATCGAACTTGAAGCGCCTCCCATTTCTCCATCTCCTCCTTCCCTTTTCTAAACTTCTGCTGCCATTTCCTAATTACTGCCTCCATTCAGAACACTATGAATTCCGCTATTATAATCTTCCAGCTGCAACCTAGAAAGCGAAAAAAAATGTGCCTTTGGGTATAAGCCACCCACCAAAAGGGGTTGATTAAGGTAAGAATGCAAACAGAACCCTACTGAATATTAACTTTGAAGTATTCCTCTATTACAATCTCATAGACTAAAGTTTTCACAAATGCAAAGACTAGGATTTTTCTCACACATAAAAGAAAATAAACATCAAAAGTGCCACCCATTTGATCGCCAGTATTTGCGAGCATTTTCTGTAGCACGGGCCTTTTTGATCTTCAGAAACAGCTTATAAGCCAATTCTGTTTTGTTTGACGTCATTAGTTTACTGCTAAGCCTACTATAAACAAAGCGGTTTGGGCAAAACCCTTTACGCATGGCTTCTTCCATCACAAGCACAGCATTCTCCAGATGCCCAATGATACAGAGCCCATCTACGATATATTCGTAGACTTCCACATCAGAAGTATATCCACACTCTTGCATTTCGTCCCACACGTTCAACAGCATCCCGCATTTTCCAAATCTTGATAGCCGCTTAAGCAATAGCTTATATGCGCTTTGTGATATCGTACAACCGGCTTTTCTTGATTTCTGATAGATAACCATTGCAGCGTGTGGTGGACCGTAGCTGCAAAGCGGCTTGAGGAAAGAGGTAACGAGTCCTGTGGTGGGAAGAATCCCTCTTGACAACATCTCTTCGAATATCTCAAGCGCATCAGAAACCTTACGGCCTTTAATGAGTCCAGAAACAAGCTTGGTATAGGTTTCCAAGTTGGGTTCACATTCTTCATCCAGCATCCTTCGGTAGTACCTCATACATTCATCAAAATCTCGAGCAGACAAGAAATTACAGATCATAGCATTGTAAACAATAGCATCGGGAACATTTCCCTTGTGTTTTATACTATCAAAGATTTCAACAGAATCATTGATACGACCAGCTCTTCCCAACCCTTCAATAAGATAGCTGTAAGACAGACAGTCGGGACCGAATCCACCCTCTACCATCTCCTTCAAAATCTTTTCCATTTCTTCAATCTCACCGAGCTTCGACCACCCATTCATCATAATGTTATAAGTACAACCATCAAAAGGTAATTTACCTTTCTTTGCATTAAACACTGAATTTGCAGCACTCACATGTGAACGCTCACAGAGACACCGCAACAACGCATTAAAAGACTCAGTACTACATTTCACCCCAAAATCTTCACTTTCCTCAAACAATTTTATCGCTCTACGCACATAACAAGCCCTAGTAAAGCTATCCATGGCAATAATTAAGCACTGCAGATCAGCGTTAACACCTTCACACGCCATTCCCCGTAAAACATCATTCATACAAGACAAAAACTTTCTCCTACCTAACGCTTTTAGAATCACATAATAGCTATCAACATCTTTAGACACACCAGGCTCACGAATCGCCCAATTGAAGAACGTAACCATTGCTTCACCGCTTAAACTCCCTCGGTTCACAACATCGGCGACAATGTCAATACTCAAATCAATACCAAGACTACTCAAACTCTTTTCTACTGCAGATTTCCCTTTCAATTTCTGAAGAAACACGCCTCTAAGTTTCTCCTCTGGTGACAAAAACGAATCTACAGCTACTTGATTCTTTAAAACTGTTTCTTCCTTTACCAATGAGGTTTTAGATGAAATTGGAAGCAATGAAGATAATTCAGCTAGAACATAACTCTCATCCAATACACCATGATTCGATGGTTCTAAGGCTGTGGAAATTGTGCGATTGCAAAGGGAACTCGAAATTAGGGTTCGTGCATCATTGCGATGAAGGTGACGCAGTGATTCCAAAACTATGTTCCATCTCCTAAGCATAATCTCTCGATTCCAAAATCTAATAGTTTGCGATTAGAGTTTTGTTTAACTTAATCTCTCCTAAGAAGAAAACCACTGGAAACAAAATAAAGTAATAAGTGATCAAAGAGGACTTACGAGGAAGATTGAAGAAAGCTTTGCTTGGGAAGAAGAAGAAGAAGCGAGTGAGAGAATCGGAAGGCGTAGAAGAGATCCTTCGACCCGGTTAAGTTAGGGTTTAAGGATTCACTGGTATAACTACCAACTACAATTCCGGTTTACGCTTTATATTCGGTTCAGTGCATAACTAGAGAAGAAATTTTCGGTCATTACAAAAATTTGATTCTCGTAGACAACACAAATCTCGATTCTGGAAAACGACATAACAACATTGAATCTTGAAAACAAATTCTGTTTCAGACAAAAAAAAAAGAAAAAAAGAACCAATGTTTACTCAGAAATCGAGAACAATGTTTTCTTAAAGCATAATTTCAGATCCTAGATTCTGGATAGTGAAACATCTTTCAAATCACCAGACAGTACAAATTTACTTTTATCTACCAAATAGACCAAAACAACTTTGTACGTGTAGAGGATTTAGAATACTATTAGCTATGATTATTAAGTTTTCTTACTTTTATTTTTTTAACTTTCACATATATCCTATAAACATAAAACAGACTTCTCCTTTACACTGACCAGTGACCAAATCTTCAAAGCTAAGATAAAAAGCTTACAACGTTGAAACATTGGAGAAACAGCAGTAAAAACGCAACTATAGAAGCGGAAGATTTTAACAAAGCTATTGCATCAACGTTATCATTTAGCTAAAATACAACTCTAGAACAACCCTAAAACACCTAATACCTAATACCAAACCAACAAAATTTACAGAACATGAAGAAACATTGGTAAATCTAGAGCCGAACTAGGGACAAACAACGAAACTACTAAATTGAAAATCTCTTATATTTGGGATGTTTTGGATGGATTTTAGCAGTAGAACATCACTCTCTTCACATTCTCCTTTAAAGCTGGTAATGGCTTCACACCGGACTCTCCGATAGTTGTTGTTTTTGTGTTCTTTTTCCCTGGTGATCCGTTGTCTTGCATTATCTCTGGTTCCATGTAGAAACGTGCTCGAAATGCTGCAAGATGCGCATAATATGCTGGAGGAACTATACAACAGCCAAATCGAAAACTTATGGAGTTAGCGGATGTGCGGGTTTATGGAGGAAGAAGATGAAGAACAAGGAAAGTTGTTATTTACCTACAGACACCGATCTGGTGCATCGCGCATAGGTATAACAGAGATTATTAGTCAGAGATTGAATACCATCTGCTGTGAAATTGTTCTCGTCCCAAAGAACATGGTAATGTGCAGGTCGGCTTGTTCCCTAAATCATACAATACACACGGAAAAGTTTAGTCTTTTTGAAGAGTTTACCATAAAAAGTCGTTTATTTCGATATCTTATTAGTTGATTTGTTACCTGAATACCCGCGTGACTACAAAGGTAGAAGTCGAATTCAGTTGGATGACATATCTTGGTGTCAACTACGGTACCTAAACAAAGGCGGTAAAGAAACAGTTAGTTAGTTAGTTATTTCTGTTATGATCTTCATTCAACCGTTTTCAAGAACTGACCTGGTAAGATATTTCCACTTCGGTCAGTACTGCTTTTGTCTCGGTGATTATTAGCAAACAGACGAGTGTGGTGCCGCTTCTGAACAACGATGAATGTCACCGGTGGCTGATAATTCGGTTCAAGCGATGCACAAGCCTAAACACAACCCGGTTCCAAAATATCATAAACGTTTTGCTGAAATATCAGACAAAATTCCGTGAGGAAAAAAGAAAAACAAAAGGTATTACCTTACGAATTGCATCCAACTCATAGAGTAGAACTTGATAGAATTGCCCTTCGCTTACTCCATCACTGTTCAAGTAAAACACCCATGAGAACAAATAACGGTTTAACGTACGAAATTTTTGTTTACTGAATGAGTAAAGAGAAACCGACCGGTAAAAGATGATTCGAAGCGGTTTCTGCCCTGTCGCTTTCCTAAATGAGATCAGAAGGTCCCTGAAAAGTGCAACAAAAAAAACTGAGATACACCGATAAAATTAAACCACAGAAACTGAAATATTGCGATTAATTACCTGATCATACCGCCACTAACAGTTCCACGTACAGGATCTTGCCATGTTTTATACAAATCTTGTATAAGTTCTTGCCTGTGAGCTTGAGCACAAACTAAACCCGCATATTTTGTGACTTCAGGCCAGTCTTGAGAAGCAACAACCTAGCAAAAAAAAAAACGAGTCTAATGAATTTCAATGTTCCTCTACTTGATAAAAAAGTGTGTAACTGAGTGGTTGTATAATCCTTACAGCGGCGATCGAAGGGCTTGATTCTTCCCCATTCTCTGGGTGAGTCACGTCTGCGCCAAATATAATTGTCGGTATATCGCTGACCAGAGGAATTCTACAGCTTATTGCGTCTAATAGAACTGTGTTCCTTCCTCCCATCTAAAAACAACATAAAGAGATCTGAGATTCATTATGCTAAAACAATTAAAAATCTTTGAATCAAGTGGTAAAAAGTAATCACCTTGACATTGATTTTAAGAGATACATTTGCCAGATACTGTTTGCTAATCTTGAACACATGTTTTGTGAGACAGCATTGAGATATCAAACCAAGCTCGGTTTCACAGATTCTCTTAAGATCCCCTGAGATTACAAGAAGCATTTCGTTTTCATTGTTACCATACTCAAGAAGACCAAAAGGGTTCAAATTTATGGATGTAGAGGTGATAATACCGTAAAGTGAACCGTTGTTATCAGGTAAAATCGCCAACAGAAGCTCTAACTCTTTGCCTTTGGTTTTGTTCATTGCAGTGTGATAAACATGCTTTAGAGCTTTCTCGACTTGATCGGGCCTCGCGCTATAGATGGGGATCACGGGTTCCGGATTAAACTCCTACAATAACAACGAAGAAAAGCTTTCTTATAAGAGACACTTCCAGCCAAAGAAAATTTTAAGAATGCGGATAGAAAGAAAGATGAATTTATTACCATGCCTGAGACTTCGCACATCTGACCAAGTTCATTACAAAATCCCCGAGCAACGTTTTCTTGAACGCTGCGTGAGAAGTTAACACAGGCCCATCTGCTCACTGTCATCCCGTTGATCATTTTCTTGTTCATCATATTCCATTGACCAACTTGCGGGAGGCAATCTTTTTCCTTCCCGTTCTCGTGATACTTAAGCTGTAGCAAGCAGAGAGAGACGAATTAGTAAAACAATATCATAGTTTGAGAAAATTCAGATATTAGTTTAGTGTCTTACCCATGGAGCTGGAAGAATCCGAGCTTCAACGGAAGCTAACTTCTCACTTATATTGATGCCAAACTCCTTTGCATATGGATCTTGATCATACGCATTGTGTTGGACCGTCTTTAAAACATTTTTGAAAACAAGATTAGTCCTCATTTCTAACTCATAAAGAACCATAATAGATAAAAAAATACTGTAAAGTTACCCGCAAAATATCATTTTCTCGGTCCCTTGGCCTCTGGCATGTAACTTTCAAAAGAGCAGTAATTTGCTTCTCGTTCAACCTTTTTGTGTACCGTTGTCCCTCAACAATTTTGCATGCCTACATTTATAATTGATCAGCGAAAAATAGCCAAGAATTGAACTCTGCAATATTGAAACAAACAAGAAACTATGGTTTACTGTTTACCTCCATTGGCAAATAGCTTGCCTTCTTTTGGTTTCCAACTTGAAGACACGGCAAATGCGTGTGCTGGATCGTGAATCCATACATCTCTTGGAAATACTCAATAACGGACTTCATCGTACAGTTCTCATCAACTGGAAACCTAAGACATAAACCAGAAAACTTGATTACTCTTCGATGAAACCACCCTTAGTGATCAGAGTGTAATCTACAAAAATAGATGCTTACATAAGCTCTCTTGTTGGTTGAGTTGTTAAACCCGAAACACGATATTTCCTTCTCACGTTCGCTCTGTGAGTAACCTCTACTTTCACTCCCCTGAGACCCTTCTTAATCTGTTAAACATTCCCAAGAACAAAACCTACTTGAGAAAACATTCACTGAATCAAGACAATAGATAATTGTATGATCAAAAGACTTATACCTTAACCCGATCAGAATCAGACAATGGCTTCGACAAGACATCCTTTCCAAGAAGCTGTGCTACAAACTCTATCACCGGAAGAGGCTCAATAAATGCAGCTGAAGCCATATCTACAAAATACAAAGTAAGGAGACAACATTAAGGTTGGACTGATTTTAAAATAAGACCAAAACTGTAACAATCTTATAAGTCAAATGTTTACCAATATTTAGCGATAAACCCATTTGAGTAGGTCTAATACTTTGATAAAACCCACACCATGACTCTAACCCTTCACCAAGTCGCTGCGGAGTTCTAATATCAGGCGAGAAGAAAGATCTTCCAACGGGACAAAATCTCTTTACCGACAATTCCCTGAGTACAATGTCAAGAATCTGCAACGCCTCTTGCGGTCCATCAGCGCGTTTACCTGCTAAAAACTCGCCTAAGTGATGCATATTGGCTCGTGCAACAAACTTGATAGCCACCTTATATGATCTTTCCCTTCTACAAACCAAAAATGTGTCAAAATCAAATATTAAAAACAAATCAAACAAAACCACAAAAAAATATTGAAGAACACTCACTTAGGTCCATTGATGATACCATCATCTTCATCAACGATCTTAACAGTGAACTCTTTCCAAGTGAAAGGAAGCTCTCCGGCAGTGTAAAGACTTTTCCGGCCATCATAAGCCGGAAGTCTAGTTCCAAGGTCAGACTCTTTGTAAAGTCTAACTAACTCAGCAATAATAGCTCTGTTTACACTCTTTGATGACACTTCAGGAGTTATTGTAACCTGCAAAAAAATAAACCATATGTCAATGGACCCAAATAAGCAATAAGAACAACATTAAAATCTACTCTCTCTCTCTTCTTCATTAAATCTAAAGTTTTTTTTCAGGAAATCGTCTAAAGTTTATTTCTCAGTACAGCAAAAACTAAAAAAAGGCCCAAAAAAAAAAAAATCTTTACTTTTTTCTAATTTTTGGAAATTAAAAACTTACATCATAATGATTCAAATCCTTGGTTGGCAAATCAGCGAGGAAATGGTTAGCTTTAACAATGCATTTAGTCCCAAGTTGTCCAAATCCAGGTCTTGGCGCAAAGTTTGAGTTTTTACGAACACCCATCTGCATCTGATGATTCACAGCAACGATCTCACCGGAGACGACGGCGGAGGAAGTGGTTTGACTCGGTGGTGGTGTTGGTTTACGAGGACGAGAGCTAGGTCTCATACAAACATCACCTTGATCAGATTTTCTACCACCACGATTTCTCCTCCGGCCACGATTCTTCGACGGTGGTGACGGTGAAGAAGCTTGACTCTGACCAACAACCGTCGCCGTCGCCGGCGGAGGAGGAGGGATTTTACCGTTTTGAATGGTTTTGGGATTATGCTGCTTTAAAGGTTGAGTTTTGATAACTAAATGAGTCTCTGAGGTTTCTTTCATTTGTCTAATCGGCATTTTTTGTTGTTGTCTTTGGATTTCAAAATCTTTTCACTACAAAAAGAATGAAACCAAAAAACTGATATCTTCTTGGCCTTATTCAACCTGCAAAATCATGAGGAAGAAAGAAAATAAGTACAAGACTTTAAAAAAAAAGATAAATAATTGAATAAACCCATTGTCAGATTTTGCATTAAATGAAGAAAATCCAGAGAAGACTATGATGGTGTTTTGTTTTTGTGGGTTAAAAAAAAAAAAAATCAAAACTTTGAAACAGTGAAGTAAAAATCCAACATTTTTTTACATGCGTTTCTTGTTTCTTGTAGTTTCAGAAACCAAAAAAACAAAAAAAGAGGTTAAAAGAACAGAGATTATAAAACCTGCACATACTTACATACATATAGTGTTTTATGTCTGATAAAAAAAAAGAGAGACAAGAATCCATGAAATTAGAAGAAACCACTTTAAAGACCACAAGGTATTTTCATGTTTTGTTTCATTAAAGAACCACAGACAAAGAAAAAACAGAGATTTTAAAGATTTAAGGGAAATGAGGGAAATTGAGAATACCCAGAAGACAAAACCGGAGAAAGCTTTAAGCTTTTGTCTCTATTTAAAACCGGAAAAAATGAGATCCCGGAGATAAAAATAGATGAGCCCAAACAGATAATTACAACAAAATCGTAGTTTTTTTCTTTTTTCTTTTTTTGGTTGCTGTGAATTGGAGAGGAAGGAGAAAGATAAAAACTAAAGAGCAAGTGAACAAAGAGAAGGAATAAACATCGAAAAGAGCAGTGGAAATATCAATATCTCCAAGAGAATTTTTCTTATATAATAGTATAAATTTAATTTAACTTTTTTTTTTAATTCAAGTGTTATTTATTGCTACGGATAGAAAATGACCCGTCCGCTATATTAATAAATTAAAATAAAAATAAATAAACAGAAGAAAACACTCACCGACCAATGAGAAGTTGAGTGACGCTATAGATAATAGTTTTCCTCTCAATGTGGAGAAAAAATCTCAGAAGAAGAAGAGAGAGAGAGTATGAATGTGGTGATGATGATGATGATGAAGAAGAAGGAAGAAGAAAAAAGGATGATTGTGATGTAGAAATTGAGAAATATAAAGTTTTTTTTTTTTGTTGGTTTAAATGTCTTTTTAAGGACGCATGCAAAAGAGGTTTGCTTTTGAAGGGCTTTGGTCTCTTTAAAATCACGTGTAAAGGGGCTTTCTCTCTCCATCCGCAGCCTCTCATCAGTCTCCTCTTCACTCTTTCACTTTCTTTTCTTTTTTTCAACTTTCTTTTTTTTAATTGAATAGAATTTAGAGTTTTATTTTCTTTTTACACTTTCCTAATCATTTTTCATTAAGTACAAATTTCTTCTTTTTGATTAGCATAATGTGTTTGACTTAAAGTAGCATTTAACTAATTAAGGAGTTAATGATCAATTAATTTCTTTTTTTTATTCGTTTTTGATTATTTCATTATAGTCATAAGTTACTATACTTTTGTTTAAAATCTTGTATTACAAATAATCGTTATGTCATTCACCACCAAACAAATCTAGATTTTAATTTCCAACAATAAAATACTACAAACTAAATCAAGATGAATTTACAATAAAAAGTTTCATCGATATTTAAAAAAATCTAGAATAGACTTTTTATATATACTATCAGTCTATAACTATGAATCTTTAATACATAAATCACGATAAACTGTTTTCATATATTGTGTTAGTGATTTTTAATAAATATATATATGAAAGTTTTCTACAATTGGATTGGTGCATAATATAGTGAATAGTTGGATTTATTAGTAATTAAAGTAATTTTACGATTTGGAGTCATTCGAGTTTGACTCGACACTCGAGGTTAGTATTTTTTTTTATCTTTTTCAAAGATAGATACAAACTACAATATATAATTTTAATATATTTTTGTCGTATAATAATCAAGAATATTCTAAATTCAAGATATTTAAAATATAAAATTTATAATAAAGTTATAAAAAATTTGAAACATAATTGATAAAAATAAAATAAATTAATTAATAATGTATTAGATTATTGGTAATTTTTTGGTTAAGATTAATAGAATTATTAGTTAAACTATAATACATCTAAAATATTGAAAAAAATATTAATAATGGTATTGATTATGAAAACATATAATAATTATGTGAAGTTTATTAAATTTAAATGATAAATATATTATTATGTGAGAGCTGTCTTTTTCTCCGGTTTTATCTCCGGTTTATAAACTAAAAAGTTTTGTGATATTAAAACGATTTGTCATCTTGTATAGCGATTTTTACGGATCTTAAAAATGTAACGGATGCATTTCAACGACATCCGGAATGTGTATTCTTTTTCAATATCACATTTGAATGTGACCAATTTCCAGCATCAGGATCTTTTCCTAAACAAGATGTTGCACAACTCGAGCTGTCAGACCACCCTATATCTATATTTTTATATCATGTTTATTTTGTTGGTATTCTCTAATGAGTTTTCTCTAAGAACAGTCATTCTAGTAGTTTATTGTATGGATTCCAAACTTTAAATGCTTCAAAATTAATCAAAAATAATTAAAACGTTTGCAAACAAAAAAAAAAAGGAAAAGAAAATATATTGTTATGCTTTGTGATGATGCTAATGGCAATGTAATTTTTATAGTATTTTCATAAATACAAAACATATAAGAATCCATTATGTAAATAAGTAAGTATTTGTACTTTATTTCATGCTAAGTGCCTAAACATTTTTTTCATTTTACCTATGCAGAAAACTAACTAATGGCATTTCTTTTGAATAATTTTTTAATATGTGTCACGACTTTATATCATTTTTTATAATAAGTGGTCAAATATTTACTTTTTACCGATGCAAAATTAGCAGCAACTAAAAACTTTTGTTTACGATGAAGAATATTTCATTTTTAAAGTAATTACCATCCATATGATAAAAATACAAAATATATATATATATATATGTAATTTTTTTTAATATCATAATATTTATAAGTTCTAGCTGCATATTACTAATATCATTAGAACTTAGAAGTAGTACTATCCCAGTTTCCGATACTTATGATTTATGAATCTTCATAATTGGGTTTAGTTAATAGAGAAAACGACTTGACCACGACCACTTTGTATGATTACATCTTTTACTATTTTGTGACCATTTGTACATATTTATTGAATTAGATTTTCTTGGATATGTATAGACAGATTTTTTTTTATGTGTCAGTTTATTGCAGCTCCTTAAGCTTGATGGCCACTATCTTTGTGGTCCGTTAGTACCACTACAAACGTATTTGTGTATATGTGTGTATATATATATATATTATATGGAGAGAAATTAAATTTTCACATTTTGAAAATAATAAAAGCAAATGATAACACACACGGAAGAAGGAATAATTCGAACTTGCAGTCTTCTCTTTTCTTTCTGCAGACCCCATTTCGTGACTACTACACTCTCTTTTAATTTTGGTTTCTCCCATTATTTTCACCTCTTTCTCTTTTTTTTTCCCGTCATATATACGATGAAAAAACAAAAACAAAAACAAATATATATATATATATATATATATATATAACTAAACATATCATAAAGCAAAATCCATACATGTCAATGATGTCATTGTAAATTGGTGTAACTCGTTTTTAAGGGAATAAATCTTAACCTTAAAAAAAATCATATGAGCTTTTTTTTTTAACAAACCTTATTTAATAATTCAGTAAGCGAGGCTGCGAGTGATAACTAGTTTGTTTATTTTTTGGCGAGTGATAACTGATAAGTGATAACTACTAATAAAATCATATGAGCTATTTTATAACAAAAATTATTTAATAATTCAGTAAGCGAGTGATAACTAGTTTGTTTATTCATTTAGATATTGGTATACGACTACGAGCACTGATGCACTTAAGTTTTTTTTTGTTTTAATGTCATTTTGGCGGCAATAAGAAAAGAACAGATAGAAAATCTCGTACCACCATTCTAAAAATGTTTGGTAATTTATCCGAGAGAATTATGTATTTACAACCCTTTAACAAAAAAAAAAAAAAAGAATTATGTATTTACTACTACTTCATACTCGGTGAAAAGATTTGACAAAAACCTACTTGTATTATCAGGTCAGACAAGTTTACAGTTTAGGATTTCATAAATAATACTAGTCGGCCACTAAACTCAACCACTATTCCCCATATTGCAAGAAGATGTCACACTAATTTGATATCATCGATTCAAATTTGAATACAATGATATCTTTATAAGCTATAAGGCTATCTGGTACGAGGACATAAATACTAATTTAATATGCAAACAACCGGGCAATAATTCTTTGATTTAAGTTAATCCACTATTATGTACTCTTTCTGTTTTACAAACATTATAAATAATTAAAGTTTTGCACATATATTAAAAAATAAATTATATAACTTAAAATATCCTTACTTTTTAATTAATGTTAATTATTTTTTTACTTTAAATTTAATTACTAAAGGTAAAACAAGAACTATTACACAATTTTTTGCTTTAAAAATACAAAACATTTATCTTTGTGAAATAAATTTTTTATTTAGAACATCTTACTTTATGAAACGGAGAGAATATCGAGGATGAATGTAACGGTTGGTAAATTTTAAAAGGTAGAAAATGTAACGTTCTTCCACTAGATGTTTTTTAATCTCTTCAATTATTCGGCTAAAGCCGATCCAATACCCGAACCGGCTAAAACATGTGGATCTTATGGCATAACAATTGTCAACAAGATAAGTGGTAATCACAGGTTCACAGTGTAGGCGAGAATTTCTCCCAGACACCAATATTGAGGAAACCATTATTAATTTGTTTCTGATGCCGGTGGAGCTTTAGCTCGCCGGCATTAGGATCTCTCCCACTTTTCCCGTTCTTTCTACACTTTTTCTTATTTTCGTATCTTTTTCATTTTAATTCTCTTTCTTTTTAAATCGTTTCATCCGACCTTCTCGAATTTTTCTTTACTGTTGTCTCCCCTCTTTGAAGTGATGATTCCTGACATAGCTAAAATGTGGCCTCCAGTGAATCACCTCCACCCTCTGTTCACTCCTTGTGACTCAAAGACAGCACATGGTGAAATTTTTGACTCCAACTGCGCACACCATGTCAAATCTCAGATTTGTCTCCACCTCGTGCACATATTTGTTGGATCTGATTGTATCTCGGGTTTTCTCCAAAAAAATATTGCAAAATCTTTCACCGTTGACCTATCCTCCGCCTAGGATCCCTCGTGCAGCTTGTTCACCTTTGATTCTGCTGCCATCGAAGATATCTGACTCAACGTCGATATCCTCGCCGTCTCTACCCACCGTCGCGCCCACAACATCACTTGCCCAACTGAAGTGAAACTAGGGTTTCGCTTTATGGGTCCCACACCAAAATTTGACCCATTATCTCCATTGCGGCCCAAGTCCATAAGATGCAACTCAACTCCTTTATCTATTAGGCCCAGGTTTGTCCCAATTAATATATTTATTTTATCAAGCAATTTATAATGGATGTGTCGATTCCCTGATTTGAGTGGCCGAGGACACCACTTGAGATGTGAATCACCCTCGTTGCTATGGCTTTGAGTTTTCCATTTGGTTTATGTTGTTTGCAGTCTGGAGCTTTCAAGTTTTCCAAAGGTGGTTTTCTATTTCTCCAGTTTGCTCATTCAGCTGGTGTACATCAATATGATTGGAGCAAGAAACATGTTTTTTTTTCTTTTATCTATTCACTTGAGATGATCATGTGGATTGTATTCTATAAACTTTGCTAAAACTATCTCACTGGATTTGGTGTAAAAAAACATTCTTTATTCTATTATGAATTTGGTAAAGAGGTTTCTTGATGTCAAAATGTTGTAGGAGTTCTCATTGTCGGTTACGAAAATCGGAAACCTGCAAAATAGATTTGTTGATGATGAAAATTTATTCATACACTTATGATATATCTATAGTTAGGGTAATTTCTTATATCTCTGAAGTTATTGTAATAACAGGAGCATCATACGAATAAAAAGACAATACGAACAATTGAAGAGATAAAGGAATGTGAATATCATTACCCGGAGGAAATAACACAAACTTTTCATTTCATGTTTAATAAAGAATCAATCTTTGTAATTCGATGAATATTTTAAAAAAACTTAACATGAATAGTAAACATAATACATGTCTTCACCAAGAAGAAAAAACATGAATTGATTAAGATACAAAAAAAACTATTATAATTTTTAAAAAATAAAACAGAAATCATTCTAAATTGAAATTGTAAACAAACTAAAGGTTTTCGAAATGAATACGATTGATCTCTTATGATATAGCTTAGGAACAACTTCCTCCTCTATGCCTTCCATCATCAAGTTCTATGCCAGTGAACCTTAACCTCCATAGATCTCAAATGGTTTTATCAGCACCAATGGTAATAGCTCAACCCTCACTGCAACCAATTTTGCATTTCATACTTCTGGAATGAACAATGTTTAAGCATCAATTGGACTTGGAAGGGGTCATCCAACCGGTTTCAGTTCATCTTATCTAATGAACTTAAACCGGGATGATGTTACTGATGGACCTAAATCAATAGTACAACCAGTGACGGCTAAAGACTATGTCAAGAATCTTATAAGGGAACATGGGAAAGATAATCATGAAACGAACCAAACCATTCACAAACTGAAATAGTCAAGAGACACATTAATGATAATAATGTTAGAAGCATTGTAACTACTTTGGCACTACGAGTGGTTGTAGGAATAGAGATAGCTACCGCTTTGTTCATAACCGGTTTAGGCCTAATATTGAGGTTGAGGCTCCGAGGGATTAAAGATTGAAGTTTGGAAGGTATGAGAAATATTGTGGCTGAAAATATAAGAAAAAAACTCTATTTTTGTACTTAAGAATGAATCAAAGTCAAAAGTTATATGTTCAGCCACTATTTTATCATAGCTTTCAAACTTCAATCTCTTATCCCTCAGAGCCCTAGCCTCAATATTGGGTCTAAACCGTAATGAACAAAGTAGCATCGATCTTCATTCCTACAACCACTCGCAGTGTCAAAGTAGTTACACTACTTCTAAACCTTATTATCATTGATGTATCGGTTGACTATTCCAGTTTGTGAATAGTTTTAGTTTGTTTCATAATTATGTTTTCCATGTTACAGCAAGAACCGAATAAATATCCAAAATACTCAATATATATAGATATATATATATATATATATTAATTATATTTAGATTTGATATACCTTAATTATCTAAAATTATAATTATAAACTCAAAAATATCAATTATTTTAATATCAAAATAACTAAAATATCTGAAAATTTTTAGTTATATTTGTGGAAATTTAACTAAATTTTATTCAAATTTAATCATTTTTTATTTTTCCCTAATATTTGTAGTACCTTAACTCGGATGGATCTAAAGCCAATCTAAAACAAAATTTATATATACTCGAATGGATTTTAAACCTTTAAATCCAAAAATTTAAAAGACCTAACTCCAATAGATAACCAAACGCCCATGTTTTTGGTAAAAAAATTTTACCAAAAAAATAAAAAGAGTGGTGTGGTATAATGATCAAGTAGAAGAACCTCCACGTTAACTAAGATTCAGATGGGCCCTTACTTCTTTGGTCCCACAAGAAAACTTCGGCCGTGAGATCGATCATAATCATGACGATCCTCTTTTAATTTATTTTAAATTTTGTTTCTCAATGAGTTTCACAGTACTTGTTGGCAACAAAAAAAAAAAAAAAGTTTCAAAATATTCCAAAATATATATATTTTTTTTTAAACCAGGATGTTTCGAGCTTTTTACCACTTACTAGTCTCCTCATGATGAGTGTAGCCGTCGAGTAGCCCACTCACCGGGTTTTCTAATGGACCTAAAGCGTGGTATTATTTCGACTGGCCAAATAGAGTAATTTAGATAATTTCGCGCTTGAGGGGAATCGATCTCTGGCCTAGACCAAGATGGCAATCCCTTCCTCAAATGAGAACCACTAGATCACCACCACTTGGTTAATATTCCAAAATTTTACGATGAATGATGATGACATTCTTGGACTAATGGGGAAAGCTGAGAGCATCATTTCGAAATTTAACTTTCTATAGTTTTTCCTTTTGTCAAAATTTTCTATCGTTAAACTAAAAATATAGTGTACATATTTTCCATGGAACATAGGGGCTTTGACAACAGGTAAGTTCTGTCCGGACCCCGTGGAGATACGAAACCATATTTTCTTCACATGCTTTTACTCGGAGGAGATATGGAAAAGCCTCACTCACAACCTCTTGACCTCTAAGTACACGACACATTGGGAAGGTATTGTTACTCTTCTTATCGATGAAACACATGATAAACTCTTGTTTTTTCTGGTGAGATATGTTTTTCAGACAACCATTCACACAATATGGCGGGAAAGGAACAATAGAAGACATGGCGATCCTTCCACTCCTCCTTCTCAACTTGTAAGACTTATCGACAAAAACATTCGTAACAGAATGTCATCAATTCGTGACATGAGAGGTGCACGATATAACAAGGGGCTGGAGAGGTAGTTCGCTACTCGATGACCGAACACAAATAAATAAATAATAACTTTCTCAGCCTTTTAATTCATTTGCTGCACTTGATGTAAAAAATATTTTTTTTTTGGTTTTGAATATAATTTTACATTCAATTCAAAAAAAAAAAATATAGTATACATATGTTTATCATAATTAATATTTAAACCGATTTCTGAGACTCTTATTAAACTAGTCTAAATTTTTTAGAAAATAGTCTAAAACTTATGCTTTAAAAACCAATTACTAAACCTTTAAACTCAAATACCAAACTCTACAAGTAAAACTTAAACAAAAATGAATATACAGTATTACAAATTTGGAAATAAATTTATTTAGTTATAACTCCTTGTTATCCTTTAATATACTAACAAAAATGGTTAATAGTATAAGTGTATAACATATTCTGAATGGAACTTGGAACATTGATGGGTTATAGAAATGCAATACTTTCTTTTCTTTTTTTAAACTTTTTTTAACAGCAGATGCTTCTTAAATAACATGGAAATGCCTAACTAGCCATTATAGTCTATACTCTATACTACTCTTTGTGTATGTGGTGTGCCCGCTAGTGAATACGGTATTGTCAAGACATATTAGAGTACTACTAGACACTAATCCGCGCTTTGCATTGCGGGAAATATTTGCTTTATATTTTGTTAGTTCATATAATTATTAAATTATTAGTAGTTTTTAGATTAAATTTATTTTATGTTTTTAACATCTTATTAATTATTATTATTATATGTGTTTTATGTTGTGTTAATTAGAATTACTTATATATAATTATCTATGTATAATATTATGTTTGTAAACATATTTATTGGATCATTTAGATTATAACATAATTTGGTTGTAAAAGTTAAGTGGTTTTATGTATATATTTTTTACATCATTCAAAAAAATTAAAAGAGTTTGATTTAGTCCAATATTAATTATTATCAATGATTAGAAATTTGATTCGAGATTCGTCATCATCCATCTTTATCTACTTTGATCCGTCTTGTTCCATTGACCCGTCTTGATTCGTCCTGATTCATTGTACACTATATTGTGCAGCGCGAATAAATGTATATGCAATCATATTTTGTTAGTTTATATAGTCATAGATTATTATTAGTGTTTTAAATTATATTTATTTTATGTTTTTAACATCTCATTAACTAATAGATATACTATATATGTAGTCATATAATTAATGAGTTAAATATACATTATATCTAATATATGTAGTGAACTAAAATTATCATATTTTAAATGTTAAACTATTATTAGTAAATCAAAACTATTATTTTAATGATATAATAATATATAAAACAATTCATGTCCTTTTAAGAAAATCAGATCATAACATATATAGAAAAAAATGTATATAATTTTATTATAAAATCTATATGATTATTTAATTATTTATTAAACATATAATCAAAAAAAAATAAAAGTATATTAACAAATAATTAGTATAATTTAATTGGAGAGAAAATAGGAAGAGAGAGATTAATTAGTTAAATTAAATTTAAATTTAAATTTAAATTAATTATATAATATGACTAATAATATAAGTCTAATGGCAAATGATGTAATATAACACGTAAATAAAATTTAGTTTTGTTTTAACATTGGTTAAATAATAGTGTAAAGATATATAATTTTTTTGTGCAACTATTTTCAAATTCTACCAATTTTGGGGTTAATATATTGTGACAAATATCTAACAACATATCATCAGATAGACCAGCAACCAAAATTTCTGAACATAATAAATATAATTGATTGCTGAATTCACGCAAAAACATTTAAAAAAAAAAAAAGACATTTCAAATTGCCTTAAATCATTAGAATTTGGATATTGTTCGCTCGCTAAACCATTAAACATGGCTAGTTTATTTGTCTTATATCCTTTTTTAGCAAACAAATATTACCCTGCTAATTCGTAATTTATCTTGATCCCTGTTTATTACTTCGCTGCTTTGTTTTTCACAGTGTCATCTTTAACAAAAATAAAAAATAAAAAATAAAGATAAAAATTACAGTTTCATGTAATATAGGACTTATAGCCCAGTAATTTATTCAGACTGCTGACATATTATTCTAATTATCATTTTAACAAAGCACACATACACATGCATCTGATATATATATATATATATATATATATATATAATAAGTATATATGCCTATAAATCTTCTTTTTCTTTTGTATGCCTATGAATCTATAAATGTATATGTGTGTGTGTAGATATTATCATTTATCATATAGTTGGTCACGGTGGTAGCCATAGGGTTATGGGCATGGTTTGTTTTGGAGTGACGCATGTTTTCTTTTATTTCTTACGCTTGTTTAGTATGTTTTCAGTTTCAGAAAGATGACAAATTTGTGATTTTTAAAACTCAGACGATAAGATTTTAAAATCATAAATCGTGTGTTTTGCATGTGTTTCGCATATACCATTAATTAAGATCGTATTATTAGAACATTTCAATATTGGGTCAAACATTACTTCGCTTGATCTTCTTTTGTGCGGCTTTGTTCAGTCTTTAATTTACTCATTATATTTATCAATTAAATAATCGAATAAGTTCATCCAATATTTATCCATTCCTCAAAACTATCTTATAGATTTGCAGCAAACTGTTTACTCCAAACTTTGAGATCTACCAGACAGTTTAATTTCTTAAATTAATTGTTATGTTATTATCTGAAGTGTCGGTGCGAACTAAAATATCATTTTGAAAGTTTAAATTAATAAAATTTTCACATTAGAAATTTAAGTAGAAATAAAAAAATTGTGAAGATTTAAAGAATAAATGATTGTCACTTTAAAAAAAAATTTATGAGATTTTTCCTTAAAAAAATTTTAAACTCTAGATTTTTGGTGAACATGAGTAGAGAGTTTGGTTGATGGGCAGCAAATTTAATTGGACTCCATTCGATGTTTGGGGTTAAAAAAATTTCTTTTACAGTCCGATGAAGGATGAAATTCTTGACACAATATATAATGGCTTTTAGAAAGAAAAAATGGATATAATTTTGAAAATTCTTCTATTTCTATACTCAAGTTAGAACAAAAAATATTAGTTTATCCATAATTTTATATATAAACTTTCTTTTATTGATCAATAAGTGTAACATTTTAAAAAAAAAATAAACGAACATGAATATAAAATTAGTGTAAAACACTAAAAATAACCAAACTTTTACCAAATCAAAGCTAACATTGGATAATTTGACCGAAATACTCTAAACAAACCTAAATAACTGAAATAACCAAATTCATTAAACTAATCGAATACCAGGAATTCTATAAAATTATTCTTGAATTGATTATACAAACTAGTCAACATATTTTGCAGTCTTGATGAAACTTATGCCTATAAAATACTGTAACATCAATATCTCCGAACCTGGGCATTATTTCTCTTTGATTTTTAGGTTTTTAATTTAATTGGCAGAGCAAAATATATTCTTGGCAGAATTCGATGGGGTTCCTATGATGCTCAATGCACGCGTGTGACTTTTTAATCATTGTTAATTTATTTTCGTCAACAAACACTGTTTAGTTTAATCAGTTAAATAGATTAAAAAACCTGGGATTTAATTGTTTATATAAAGCTTTCATTTAGCAATACTTTGCAGCTTATCCCCTATATACATTGCTAGCATTTTTTAAATTACATTCTAAAATTTGTAACAAACATGAGTTGTTTATTTGGTTAAGAGAGCCTTCAAAATAAAAATTGGCTAGTAGAGCAACTTTGAAAAGAAAAAAAAAACAAGTTATGATTATTTTTATTTTATAACAAATGCAAGTTATGATTATAAGACGAAATGAACATTCTAATGTATTCAAATGGTTTGATTTATATTTCTCATTTTTCTTATCTTTTATTTGTTTAAAATTTTGAAACACGACAAAATAGACATTTAATCTATGATTAAAGCAAACTTTGGGGGAAAATCCATATCTTTTTATGGGTGCCCTAATTTCTTATTGCTTCTTGGAAAGTTCACACTTGACAAGCACGATAAATCTTGCACGTTGGAGTAAAAATATTCCATTTATGTATTTTCACTTACTATTTTATTTTTTAAAAAAATCTAAATCCTTGAGATATTGTACTAATATGTATGTTTTATATGATTATATAAAAATAAAATCTGCATAGAATTTTCAGTAATAGATGAGGGGGAAATTTGCAGTAATAAATAGTCTAAATTGGGTTAGAATATATTACTCATTTTAGTATCTAAGTATAGTGTTCTTGAATCATTAATTACTTTAAATAAATATAAATATGATATTTGAATTTGACTAAAATTTACCTAAAAAACCTGAACTATTTAACGCATTATAAATACTTCCTCCGACACCATAACTTTCTTTTTACCACTGGTCAGTTAGATGAAGTAATTGCTATGTTTAAAGGCTATTAACAGTAAATCTTTATTGTTGAAGTGAAATTAAAAAGAAGAGGTAAAAAAAAAAGTAAATGTGCAGAGTTAAAATATTTAAACTCTGTCAGAGTTGGCCTAAAACGGTGTATAATCTGCAAATCTGCCACTATAGCTTTTGTGTCACTCTCCTTTAGCTTTTGCTTTTGAATATTAACAAATAAAAGCTAAATATTGTGTTTATTACCAGACTACTTTATTTTTTTATAATTGAACTTTGTAAGACTTTCTACATATATCAACGGATACTTTTCAAAAACAATTTTTACCTATTTATTTGTTATTAATTTGCTTTTAATTTTTTATTTATTATGTCGCCAACTATGTAGACATGCATAGTTTGGAATCAAACTAAATTTCGACTGAATTTGAAAAGGAAAGAGATGAGAACCCACAAAATTAAAAGTAAATTAAAATAATATTTACTTTACAGAGGCTCTGTCTTTTTATCATCTGTGATCTAAGTCCCATTTTTACTTTTATTGTGAAAAGCACCCCAAAGTGCACTTCTGTTCCCAAAATTTTGAACAAGTTTTATGAAAAGGCTGAATAAATCATCAAAACATTATTTAAAGTAAAAATGAAATTGAAAGTGACAAAGAAATGGAAAATATAAATTATTATCAAATGGTGAGAAGAGAATAAATTCAGGCTTTGTCGTATAGTTGTCTTCGAGCAATACTCCTGCGTTAGTACGTGGGTTTGGGTAAAAGAAAAGACATGACTTGTTTAGTGTTTACTTTTTGAAGTTTGTATAGAGAGTCCTAATATTCTCCTAACTTGATCTTGAAATGTCAAGAAAATATCGATTGTGACTATGTTTAATATTTACTTATCATACCACGTTAGATCCAATCAATGTTTTGGCGATTTGTAAGATTGTACCGATATGATATAACATGTATTGTTTTCTGTGTAATAACCATTTAATAAAACAGTAAAAATATGGTCGCACATATTAATGGTATTATTGTTTTTTTATTGTATTGTCATTTTATACCGTTATTTTTAATGTTTTCAGAGCAGGATTAGTGGGAGTCTCTCATAGAGTCTCTCACCAATTAAAAAAATAAAAATTAATAAAAAGTATGAGAAAAAATAAAATGGGTCTCTCATTTGAGAGACTCTGAGAAACTCTCTAGAGACCCACTTGCCACATGCATAGATATAATTGGTTATGAATTTTTTTAAAAATTTAAAATTTAAATAAAATATTAAATTATACAAAATCTATTAAAATATTATATATGAGAGACTCAGAGAGGTTCTCCCCACTGCTGATGCTCTCATTAGCACATATTTTTATTTAGGACAAAAATAATATTTTATAAAGTTTATAATTTTTTTTTTTTTTGGGTTAACTATATTAGATTTTAGGATATAATTTTAGGGGGTAAAGAGTATAATTTAGGGTTTAGAGTTTAGGGTTTTCTAAATTCTAAACTCTAAAAATATGAGGTTAGAATTACCCTCTAATAAAAATGTTATTTATGTCTTAAATAGAAATGTATGTTAAATATATCACAAAAACTTAATTTTGTGCTATTTAAGAGAATTGCCCTAAATTTTATCACTTTATCATCTTTTATGGTTATATAGTATTACAGATAAATATAACCGTGTTTACTTTACCTTCAACAAAATAACCATAATATGTGAATATATATTCAATAGAATCAATACTATGATAAGTTAGACGTTTTGGCAACCAAAATCTTATGATATACTCTCTCCGTTTCAAATTAGTTGTCGTTTTAGGAGTTAAATTTTGTTTCAAATTAGTTGTCGTTTTAGGTTTTCAATGCATATATTTGGTAGAATTTTTCAGTTTTGTCCCTCTTGTTTTAATGTTTGACCAATAAAATTAAATCAAATAAATATTAATTAAGGGTAAAAGATAAAAATCAATTGTTTTCTTAATTTACGTAAAACAACCTAGAACGACCACTAATATGAAAGGGAGGGAGTATAGAATTGTCTTATAAGATGGTAGACTAGTGCATTCGCATAAAATCGTTGGTCTAAAATTAATTTTCAGTGTGTCTCCTCAAATTTCTCTCCCCACACACATGGTAAATGGTAGTTTGAAAAAGCAAACAAGTGAAGATAAAATCAAGAGTGTAGAGCTTAGTTTGGAGAAGACGTCGAATTGTGTCCGACTAGTCCAGAGCCGTGACTAAGATCATACCAATTTGAGACCATCTTGCTAGTTATATATATCTGTATATGTAGATACCAAACATGTATTTTATTTAACAATCAATATGTCTAGCTATTAAGTTGGACATGATGAACCTATTGTGTTTTTTTTTTGTTTCTTTCTATAAATAAAAGCAAATAATTATAAGTTGCATGAACAGAGATTTTGGGAATTAGTGATGGAGAATTGCTCCTTTTATTTTATTGGGTCATGTGTGGGAGAAGCACTATAGTGAAGAGGATTTGATGCATCATTTTCACTAAAGGTGTTCAAAAAGAATTATCAGTCTCACATCTGCATAGAAATTATTGTTATTAAAAGAATAGAACCAAGAAAAAGAAAAAAAAAAAGGCGATATATTATAATGCATGGTTTTTCTTATTTTATTGGAGATGAAAAAAGGTGGGATTGTCTTGTTGTAGGGACCAACTTTGAGGTGTTCCAAAGAGACCTTTACTTGCTTTTCTCAAATTGAAGTTATCCAAATCAAACCAAAAATAAAATAAACCCAAAATAAAAACAAAAACAAAAACAAAAACATAGACAAGACAAAGTACTTAACCTTATCGAAGTGAATAGAAAAACCTTCAAATCGAAATAAATCAAACCAAACTAAAATGAAACCAGTTCCTAGCCAACACACAGCTAAATACCAATTTCAAGAAGAAGAAAAAAATATACTTTTGTTTCATTATAAACGCCATTTTACATATGTTAAAAAACCTTTAAATTTTCTATAATAACCTTTAGATCATATTATTATACTACACAATTTCATCTATTTAATTGTTAAATAAAAATTATAGGAGTAAAGCATGAAATTTGTTTGAAAATTATAACTAAAAATATATAAACAAAATTTGTATGACACAAAAATTAATTCTTCAAACGATAATTTATTATGAAACTAGAGAAAAAAAAAAAATACAAAATAATTGCACATTGACCGTTAAAAAAACTATCGATGTTCCATAGCCCATGGGCCATACCCATAATATGATAAGGAAATCCAATAGGGCTTACTTAATAACCCAATTGGGCCTATATAATATTCAAACTTCAAACAGATTTGTTCTTCTTCTCAATTTCAAATTTGAGACAAACCTGAATTAAAACTTTTGCTTATGACATCTCCAAGCACAAGCAAGAACCATCGTTGCTTAAACCTAATACCAAAATGCAAATCCCTAAAAAACCTCAAACAAATCCATGGCCAAATCCTCACAACTGGTCTCTCTCACCACACGTATCCTCTAAGTAAGCTTCTTCACTTATCCTCCACCGTCTGCTTAACCTACGCACTCTCTATCTTCCGCCGTATCCCAAACCCTTCCGTCTTCCTCTACAACACTCTCATCTCCTCAATCGTCTCAAATCACCAATCAACTCAAACCCATCTCGCGTTTTCTCTCTACGCTCAGATTTTGAGTTCAAGATCCAACCTTGTTAGACCCAACGAGTTCACTTATCCTTCTCTTTTCAAAGCCTCTGGCTTTGATCCACAGTGGCATCGCCATGGCAAGGCTCTTCATGCCCATGTCTTGAAATTTCTTGAACCGGTTAATCATGATCGGTTTGTGCAAGCTGCTTTGGTTGGGTTTTATGCTAATTGTGGTAAATTGAGAGAAGCTAGATCTTTGTTTGATCGAATTAGAGAACCTGATTTGGCTACTTGGAACACTCTTCTCTCTGCGTTAGCTAATTCTGGTGAAAGTGAGAGTGATGAAGAGGTTTTGAGGTTGTTCGTGAGGATGCAAGTGAGACCTAATGAAGTCTCTCTTGTAGCTTTAATCAAATCTTGTGCTAGTTTAGGTGAATTTTGTGGTGGTGTTTGGGCTCATGTTTATCTCTTGAAGAACAATTTGATTCTTAATCAGTTTGTGGGAACTTCTCTTATCGATCTCTATTCGAAATGCGGATGTTTGAGTTTCGCACGCCAAGTGTTCGATGAAATGCCTGATAGAGATATATCGTGTTACAATGCCATGATTCACGGTTTAGCAGTTCACGGGTTTGGTCAAGAAGCTATTGATTTTTACAAGAGCTTGATCTCCCAAGGATTAATCCCGGACGATGCAACATTTGTGGTGACGATATCAGCGTGTTCGCACTCGGGTTTAGTCGACGAAGGTATACAAATATTTCACTCGATGAAATCGGTTTACGACATTGAGCCTAAGGTAGAACATTACGGATGTTTGGTTGATCTACTGGGCCGATCAGGGAGGTTGGAAGAAGCTGAAGAATGCATCAAAAAAATGCCAATGAAGCCAAATGCGATGTTGTGGAGATCGTTTCTTGCTTCAGCTCAAATCCATGGTGATTTGGAGAGGGGTGAAATTGCACTAAAGCATTTGTTGGGGTTAGAATTTGAAAACAGCGGAAATTATGTGGTTTTGTCTAATATTTATGCCGGAGTTAACCGTTGGGCTGACGTGGAGAAGACCCGGGAACTTATGAAAGACCACCGTGTGAATAAATCTCCGGGGATTAGCATTAGCACAATTAATTAAAATCCATTACACCACAAAAATCATAGTATTGGTTTTTATTATACTTTTGCATTAGAATAAGTATTTATTTGAAATTAAAACTTAATTTGACTAAAAGATACATACTAACAACTTGTTTTATTAATAATAGCATGTTGATCCACCAATAGCACGATACGTGTATCCCAAAACTATTAAAAAAAATTGTTAAACTAATGTAAGTGTGACAAAATATTCCATTACTTATATAATTATGTTCGCAACAAATCATCTTGTCTTTGTTCAGAATATTAAAACAACGAAACAGTTGTTAGATTGTTTGTCCTTTACGGCTTTAGCTTTAACATAGATTAGTCAAAATAATTGAATTAGGTGCTAATCGACACATCAACTAGCCCGGTATGTCTATTCAATATCCACTAATTAAGATTTTTATCGAATATATATTAGTCCTAATTAATCACGGATTCACTAATTATGTCTCTTAATTACAAAGCTTTTTGATTAACCAAATGTTCTCTTAAATATTAAGAGCCAAAATCTTAATCCTGGCCTTCTTCAATGGCTTCTTCAGCCGCCATCGTCTTCTCCATATCTTCACCAATCCATAGCAATCATGTTTCTCGTTATGCACCTGGATCAGCCTCCGTCGTGTCCTTCAACCGTCGAGCTTCCCGCCGCGGTCTCGTCGTCAAATCGGCGTTAATCGAGCCAGACGGAGGGAAACTAATGAACCTCGTCGTCGAGGAATCGAAGCGGCGCGTGATGAAACGCGAGGCTGAGATAGTTCCCGTAAGGATCAGGCTGAACCGTGTGGATCTAGAGTGGGTACATGTGCTTAGCGAAGGCTGGGCTAGTCCTCTCAAAGGTTTCATGAGACAATCTGAGTTCCTCCAAACACTTCATTTTAACTCGATCCGACTTGAAGACGGCTCCGTCGTCAACATGTCGGTTCCGATCGTTCTCGCGATCGATGATTATCAGAAGAGTCGTATCGGTGATTCTGATCGAGTCACGCTCGTTGACTCTGTTGGTAACCCTATCGCCATTCTCAGCGAGTAAGTCTTTAAAAATGTGGAACAATCTTTTCTTGATTATCATTCTTGAAATCTTTACAATATAATCATTAAAATGTTATAATAATTTGTGGAACTGATCATTGCTAATTTTCGAATATAATTAGAAACTGATTATTCTGATTGATTGATTTGAGTCAGTATTGAGATTTACAAGCATCCGAAAGAAGAACGAATCGCGAGAACTTGGGGAACTACTGCTAGAGGACTTCCTTATGCAGAAGAAGCAATCACCAAAGCTGGAAACTGGCTTATCGGAGGTGACTTACAAGTCTTGGAACCGATCAAGTACCACGACGGTCTTGATCGGTTTCGTTTATCTCCATCTCAGTTGCGAGAGGAGTTTATAAGGCGTGATGCGGACGCGGTTTTCGCCTTTCAGCTTAGGAACCCGGTTCATAATGGTCATGCTCTTCTCATGACTGATACTCGTAAAAGACTTCTTGATATGGGTTATAAAAACCCTGTTTTGTTGCTTAATCCACTTGGTGGATTTACTAAGGCTGATGATGTACCTCTCAGCTGGCGTATGAGGCAACACGAGAAGGTATAGTATATAAAAACCCTTGCTTTAGCTTCCTTATGTTCCAAGAAACTCTATTTGAGTACAAAGTGTTCATCTTTACATCTGAAACAGAGTAATTAAACTATATTGATGTTTCTTGATATGAACATTTAGGTGTTGGAGGATGGTGTTCTTGATCCAGAGACCACTGTAGTCTCGATCTTTCCATCTCCAATGCACTATGCTGGTCCAACCGAGGTTCAGTGGCATGCCAAAGCTAGGATCAACGCTGGAGCCAATTTCTACATCGTTGGTCGTGATCCAGCTGGTATGAGCCATCCGATGGAGAAGAGGGATCTATATGATGCTGATCATGGGAAGAAAGTGCTCAGTATGGCTCCAGGACTCGAACGCCTCAACATTCTTCCCTTTAAGGTTAGATCAATCGTTGCTAAAGCTTTCAGGTTTTGATCCAAAAAGCTGATTTGTTGTATATACATAGGTTGCTGCATATGATACAACTCAGGGGAAAATGGCCTTCTTTGATCCTTCAAGGTCTCAAGACTTCCTCTTTATATCAGGAACCAAGGTAAAAAACCTGATTCTGAATCCCCAAATCTAAAGATTCTTACTTTAGTTACTGAATACAAACATTGGATTGGATTGGTTTTTGTTTTGTAGATGCGTGGCTTGGCGAAGAAGAAAGAGGACCCACCAGACGGGTTCATGTGCCCTTCAGGTTGGAAAGTGTTGGTTGATTACTACGATAGTCTCAGTGCAGAGTCTGGTAATGGAAGGGTTTCAGAAGCTGTTGTTTCTGCTTGAACGCTAAAAGGTTTACCGTGTTCCACAAGTTTCATATTTTCTGTTTGGTTAGTTGCACAATAAAACCAAATCCAGGCTCTGCCTGTGTTGTTGTACAATACATCTGTGTGTGTTTCACGTCTGCGTCATCATCGAGTTGTAACATATTTGTGTATTAGTGTCAAAAGAAACAACATTTGGGATTGTGTTAAAACTCTTCTTATCTAGAAAACATAAACAAGAACTGCAGAAACGGAGTAGAGTTTACAATATGTTTGCTATATGATGGTTGGGCCCATAGGCGGTGGCGGGTCGATTCCCGGCGGTGGTGGGTTGATTCCTGGCGGTGGCCTCTCCGGTGGGATGATATCCGGTGGACGAGGTGGTTCCCAAACTGGAGGCACCACATCAGGTGGTGTTTCTGGCGTCGGTGGATTTGGAGTATCTGGCATTGGTGGGACCGGAAAATCGGGACCTGGAGTCTGCGGTGGTCCTAGCGGTGGTGGATCACTTGGAACCGTTGTAACTTCCGGAGGAGTTTCTGACGGGTTTATCTCCGGTATATTAGGAAGCTCCGAGACTTCTAATGGGGCCCAATCTGGTCCTCTACTTGGCCATGAGGGTAACTCTTCCTCCGAACCGGGAAATTGAATTTCAGGTTCACCGGTTTGATTAACGAAATTGATCCCGGTAATAGAGTTTGTCAACGATAATAACCCTCTAACCGGTTTATAAGTACAAGAAATCGATTTAGCCGCCACGATTAACCGTGTCGACCATGGCTTAGACTTGAATAGGAAAGTGCCTCTTACAAGATTTGTAGAGAGTAAAGACATTACACAACTCTGCGGCATTTTTGTGTTCTTCATTTCCTATAACATAGATATTACAATTTAACAAGTTCAAGTTCATTGACACGTGGGACAAAATCAAATACGTGTCATTGCATCTTTACACGTTATCAAAACACGTGGTAAGGATTCACACGAATCTGTTCTCTTATATATGAATAATTCTTGGGTTCACCCCTAGGGGTGAACCTCTCTCATTCACCCCCTTATGATTAACCAATCACAATCTTCCATGTAATCTAATTAAACAACTAAATAAAATAATTAAATTAATTGTGGGGACCACTTAATTACTAAATAATATAATTAGATTAAATCATTAATTACTTAAAATTAAATCAATGGTGGGACCATAATTATCTTTCTTACGGTAAACTACTAATTTGTCATGTAAGATAATTAAACAAATTAAAACAATTAATATTATATAAATAAAACAATTAGATTAAATCATTAAAATTCTAAAATATGTCTCTTTTTTAAGTTTCATTCATCTTTTTTAATCATTAAAAAAAAAGATGTAACAAATATAAATTTAACCAAAATAAATAATAATAGAGTTTCAACACTTCCATATGTTTTTTGCTTCTAAATAATAGAGCTTCACAATAAATCATCATAACTCTTTTCAAATTCCTACAAAATATAAAATTTCAATTCATGAAAAAGTACCAAATAACTCAAATATAAATAATACCGAAAAAAGAAAACCAAATATCAATACTAAGAATGAAGTATTCACTTGTAGCACTTGTGAGGAAAATGACCCCGTCTGTAAAGTCGAATTGGTGGTAGCAACAGATAACTGAGTATCGGAAGAAAAAGTTGAGTCCTGAAATATTTATCGATTTTATCTTAATTATTAAGTTTTAACATAGTCCTCTTTGTTGGCTATGTCATCTTCTTCTTCTTCGAATTCGTCGACTGAAGTTTCGTCTTCACTTACTAAATCATATTTTTCCTCGGCTTGAAACTCAAACGGGTTTTGACTAAGAAAACTGGATTCACCTGAGACTTGCAAACTAGATCCATATTGATCATCAAGAACAATTTCATGGCTACTCTCCATTGCAATCTGCACTAATCAGTATAATATTATGTAAATATATTTCTATTATGTCATATAAATCTTTCCAATAAAACCAAAAAATAGCATACGATACGATTTTTACCAACAATAAAAGAAAATAATAACGAGGAAGAAGAATTTTTTTTTGTCATTGGTGCAACAAGAAAAATATCGACACTTGTAAACTAAAGTCAACAAAAAATAGAATACTAATAAAACCACACCAAACTAAAATCATAAATTCACGTAGTAACAAGCTTAGAAAGGACAAACAAATTCTCACTTTTATGATATTCAATAGAACTATATGAACCTAGTAAACACAAAATCTTCAATTGACTAATTTTCAAACTAAAAATTTTTGATGTAAAGATAAAGAATATTTTAACTTACATTCAAATTATGTTGAAACGTGAATCTTCTTTTTCTTCTGTGTAAAATTAATCTCTTTTGATGATATGTGAAAGAAGTAGAATAGAGAAAAACTATGAATAAGGTTACGGTTAATAACTTTAAATTTTAGATTTA
Source organism: Barbarea vulgaris (assembly GCA_963667165.1). Taxonomy (NCBI): domain Eukaryota; kingdom Viridiplantae; phylum Streptophyta; class Magnoliopsida; order Brassicales; family Brassicaceae; genus Barbarea; species Barbarea vulgaris. The sequence goes on from OY763891.1 coordinate 3,475,317, forward strand.
TAGGTTTTAATAACTTATTAATATATCTTTTTCTTTTAGAATTATGATTCCTACGTCAATCTCCACAATTACAATTATGTGGTCCCCACAATTGATTTGATTTTAAATAATTAATGATTTAATTTAATTATTTTATTTAATAATTAAGTGGTTTTATTTTATTTAATAATTAAGTGGTCCCCACAATTAATTTAATTATTTTATTTAGTTGTTTAATTAGATTACATGGAAGATTGTGATTGGTTAATCATAAAGGGGTGAATGAGAGAGGGGTGAACCCAAGAATTATTCTATATATATTATCCATATAATTTAGTGCTAAATTAGCACTAATCGAGCACTCACATATGGCAAATCATATATATATTGAGATAATAAAAAAAAATGATAAAATCACATAAATACATTAAAATAAACCATAACAAATTAGTTTTTTCTTCCAAAAGAATAATTAAAAAAAAAAAAAAAAAACTACGACGATGTAACGGGAGTGATCCTAGGAACTTGAACAGGAAACTCATGAATCTCATCGCTCCATGGATTCATCTTCTCCACCGGTTCAATCGTTCTCAAAGCTTTCCAAACCGCACTATTACACTTAAAACCCGAACCAAAAGCAATCTGCCAAGTCCTATCTCCTCTCTTAATCCTTCCTTTAGCTTCACTATACGCAAGCTCATACCAAAGCGAGCTACTCGAAGTGTTCCCAAACCGGTTTAAAGTCATCCTCGATGGCTCCATATGCCATTCAGATAAATCAAGATTCTTCTCTATCTCGTCTAGAACTGCTCTACCACCAGCGTGAATGCAGAAATGCTCAAAAGCTAGCTTGAAATCAGGAATGTAAGGTTTTATTTTCTTGACTTTGAAGACTTTTCGTGCCACTAAGGTTGCGAAAAAGAGAAGTTGTTCGGACATTGGTAGGACTAGTGGTCCGAGAGTTGTGATGTTTGTCTTGAGAGCTTCTCCAGCTATTGCCATTAGGTTTTTAGATAGTGAGACTCCGATTTTGCCGGTTTCTTCTGCGTTGTTGTCTTCTCGTTGGTAAACGCAGCCAAATGCGTTGTCGTCTGCTCCTTTGTGGGTACGTACGGTGTGGATGAGCTGATACTTTGAACGGCTACGATCAGAGGAACGGTTTGAGAGAAGTACGGCGGCTCCACCCATACGGAAGATGCAGTTAGATAGAAGCATTGATCGGTCGTTGCCTAAGTACCAGTTTAGGGTTATGTTCTCTGTGCTCACCACTAGTGCGTACGAGTTTGGTTGCACCTGCATTATTTTGTCGTCATTTGGTTAGATTTATTACTATCAATACTTGAATAAATATATGTAATGACAAGAACAAGATTTTCGAATCTAATGAGAATTCTGACAATGTTTTTTTTGGTTGTACTATGATATTTCTTCAAAGAAAATGTATTTACTAAATTATTTATGTGGGGTTTTGAAATCTTTTTGTGACTAGACAACCCAAACTGATTTATGTGGGTTTTGCGATTACATTTTGTGTGTGTAAATAATTAATTTGCTACATATGCAAACATATGTGTGTGTGTTATGTCACATCTCACATGTGTATGTAATTGTATGCAAATAGCCTAACATTCTCTTTATCAAAAAAGAAAAGAAAAAAACGAACTTTAGAGATTTAAGAAACTTGCAAGCACGTGCTACCACGTTGATTTCTTAAGTTTGTGTATAAGAGTTCAAAATTATTGATGTCCATATATATAAATCTTAGATCTACTATTTAATTCAAATGTAAAAAGAAAAAAATGTAATCAATGTTTTTGTATACATATATAAATAGTTAAATAAATATATATATATATATATATATATATATTTATGCTGCTAAAAAAAAATACTTGTTGACAATAAGTTATATATAGTATTATATAAAAAAAATAAAACGCTGGTCATTAACACAACATTATGGTTTTTCCATTGTCACAACTACCACCAACCCAAAGACCCAAAAACCTCTCACTGTCAGAATTATGATAGACACGTGACTTTTACACGTAGACTTTTTGACCTTTATGCTTCCATACAACTCACATACTAATTAAAAAGTTGCATTAATTTCCAATAAGTCAGTCACCAAATACCAAATCATCCAGTATAATATAACAGGCGATTTTCAATTTTTTAAATAATTTTGTATTGCACGTAATAATGACATGAAAGCCAAGTGATTCAAAAATAAAAAATCTAGCTAGTAACTACTAACTATATTAAATTAAATGCTTATTAAGTGACACTAAGCCGGAAATAACTAAAATTTTTAATTTTCAAAATAACTTTTAGAAGTTATTAGCTGCCATTTGCCTTTTCAAACATTAAAGGACGAAGAAAAAGTCCTAAGATTCTATATTTCCATGAATCACGACAACTCATAACAGTCAAACAAAACAAAACCGGGTTAAACCAAACCGAATATAAGTATCAAAGAAATGAATAAAAATAATATAGTTTACCTGGAGCATCTGTTTAGCGAGATCAATGGAGATCAATCCAGCACTACAACCCATTCCACCGAGATTATAGCTCAAAATGTTTCCTCTTAGCTTATACTTATTAACAATCATAGCAGAAAGTGACGGCGTTGGATTAAACAAACTACAATTCACCACGAGGATTCCAATATCTTTAGGTTTCACACCGGTTTTTTCAAGAACAGCGTCGATGGCTCCGAACATAACCGTCTCAGCTTCTTTTCTAGCTTCTTCCATACAAGGATTTGGAGGAACACGAAGAAGAGCTTCAGGGAAGTAAGTTTTCTGACCAAGACCAGATCGTTCAAGAATCTTTTGTTGGAAAGCAAGGTTGTCTTTTGTGAAGATACCTACACGTTCAGACCTGTCCATGAATGTTTCACGAGTACAGATCAGTGAAGGGTCTGGTTTGTAACATGCGAAGTCGAGGAGGAAGACACGGCGAGGACGGGTGGTGAAGTAAGCGGTGGAGAGACAGATTAAGAGAGCGGTGGCGAGTGTGGCGGAGAGGAAGTGGAAACGGAGTGTGTTGTAGAGGAGAGAAAGGTCGTTGAAGGTGAAGGAAGAGAGGTTAGCTATTGTGGCGGCGAGGAGAGGGAGGAGGAGGATGTAGAGAGCGTTGGAGATTAGGTAATGGTAACCTAGTTTTACATATTTGAGACGAACGGATAAGAGAAAGTTTGGGAGGTTGTTTGGGTTAGGGTTTGGGTCGGAGTTTGTAACGTGGACCGGGACCGGACGGTTAGGTTGGTTTTGAGTATCGGTCATGGTGAGAATCAAAGAGAATTTGAAGGGTTTTTTGTTTGTTGTTGTTGTTGTGGTGAGGATGAAGGAGATGAGATTTTAGGAGATTTGTAGAGAAGAGAAGTGTTAAGTGTAAGATTTGTGTTTGTGTGTGAGAAGGTGAGAGGGAGAGGAGAAGTGAAATGGCCTGAAAAGTTGGAGGGATTTTGAGAATTTAATGGGAATTTTTTGTGAGAGAGAAAGAAAAAGAGACTTAGTTAATAATAAATGTTGTTAGGGGAAATGGGAAATATATAATGCTTTTTTAGAAAAATATACAAAAGGAATAATTCTTATTAAATTAACAAGGATATTCGTATTTTGCAAAAATAGTTCTATAATTTTATTATCAATAAATCATTATTGTTATTTGTACAAGATTTTTTGGCTTTTATTGTTTGTACTATTTTAAATTGTAGAATATTTACAAAACAAATAAGGAAATGAAAAAAATGGATAAAAATAGAAAAAATCAAATAATAAGTAATGTAGAGAGGGAAGATGCAACTACCCACAGCGAAAGCTTTTAATGGTTTAGAGAGTTGCGATGACACCTAAGGACGACGATGACTTTTATCCAATTGGTGGCTAAAATTGGCCGCGTATTTCAATTTACTATTTTACCCTTTGTTTGACCTTTTATTTTCGAGACTACTCTTGTTTATGAACAAGTTGAAGTATTACACTAAAATGTGAGGGCCCACCTTTTTTCTTCTACCTGTGATGTTCTGATTTGAGGAGTCCGTGTGAATACTTATATTTGTTGTGTATATAAGATCATTAATCATAGATTGATGGAAGTAGTAAAACCAAAATTGAAGTTTGTTGAACCATAAGTATGAGGAAATGTGTGGGTCACTTCCGTTAAACTATATTTTTGTTCTTTAGTAAAATATTTGTTTGTGTTTTTATGGTTAAATCTTTTTTATGTGTTGAATTCAACAATACATTCATGTAAGTTTACTACTAATTTTGTATATTTTTAGTCTGTGTAAAACTTTAATAAAACAAAGAATATATTAATCTATCCACAAAAGTTGCGAATACCTACTCCGTAAAATAAGTAAAATGTATCAATTGGATTTTGGTTGGTTAGTCGGGTGTATCAGATTCGGATAAGTCAAAGGATACAATGGAGAGGAAAAGTAATTATAGAAATAAATGGGCCAAATAAAGAAAGCTGGAGGAAGTTGGGGTGACAGCTTGAAATGTGGTATGGAGACTTTTAAATAAATATCAAATACTCAATTTTGTTTATGTTTATTATATGAGCAAAATCATATTTTATCAGTATTTGTATACAACACATTTTTTTCCGACACAACAAACTTTTTTTATTAAATAAAGTTTAACTGTGTAAAAGAATTTTGTCAATAACAATCATCCAATCGACAAAACATTTCAAATTTACAAAAAAAAAAAAAAAAAAAATTGGTTCAATTAGTTTACATCATGAAAGAATAAATTTAATTTGAAACTAGATAAATGTTTTCTAACTAATTTAAAGTTATGTAAAAATGAACTAAACTTTGACAAAAAGAATGTTTCAGATGTGTTGAAATTCACCTCCACTAGTTTAAAAGATGTTGATGTTTTTTTTTTTTTTTGTTAAAAAGCTTAATTTAAAAGATGTTTACCACTAATACATAGTTAGGGCATCTCCAACCTTAACACCAAATTTGGTGTGAAATCACACCAAATTTGGTGTTTTGGTGTTTTCCATCTCCAATCCACAACACCAAATCTCACACCAAAAAAAATATTCTTCAATATTATATTAATAAATTTAAGATTCCTTTATTATTATATAATTAAATTTAAGATTCTCTTAACTATGATTAAACGTTATGATTAATAATTAAGAAATTAATATTTTATTACGTAATTCGGAATATGATTACAGAAAAAAAAAAATTACAAAAGATAAAAAAAAAAAAAAGCAAAAGAAAAAAACGAGTACAAAATAAAAACAAAAACAATCGATAACTTAAAAGATTAAAACATAATTAAAAGAACATTAATTTTCAAAATTACTAAAAGCAGACCATATGTGTTCTACCAACGCATTTCGAAGTTCGATATGAGCATCGCGGTTTTTGATTTTCCTGTGTCGAGCTAAAAATGCTTGAAACCGAGCATCATCATCACCCGTCATCTCAACTTCTGGAGGTGGGAATTCGGTTTGTTCTTGAACTGGTGCGTCAAGATCACGTTCATCTTCAATGATCATGTTGTGCATAATAATACAAGCTGTCATTATATCATGTAACACTGTCTTCGACCAAAGGCGAGCTGGTCCCGCTACAATTGCGAATCTTGATTGCAAAACGCCAAAGGCACGTTCCACGTCTTTTCTACAAGCTTCTTGCCTCATTGCAAATAATTTTTTTTTGGACCACGAGGATCATGAATGGTTTGAACAAGGGTAGCCCACTTTGGATATATCCAGTCAGCAAGATAATAACCCATATCATAGTTATTACCATTGATGACATAGTTGGCGGGTGGAGCAATTCCTTCAGCTAGATTAGAAAAAAGATGAGACGCTTCTAACACATTAATATCATTGTTAGTCCCGGGTAATCCAAAATATGCATGCCAAATCCAAAGATCATAATCCGCTACCGCCTCTAAAATAATAGTTGGCGATCCACTACGCCCAGCATATTGTCCTCCCCAAGCTGTTGGGCAGTTTTTCCACTTCCAATGCATACAATCTAAACTACCCAACATACCTGGAAATCCTCGCCTTTCACCAATGTGGAGTAACCGTGCCACATCGTTAGCATCAGGTGATCGAAGATAGCGGCTACCGAATATCTCAACAACCGCACGACAAAAGCGCTTCAAACTTTCGATAGCTGTGGACTCTCCTATTTTGATATACTCATCGGTTGCATCTGCCGGTGTACCATACGCCAACATTCGAAAGGCAGCAGTTATTTTTTGCAAAGAAGATAACCCAAGTCTGCCTATCCCATCTTTTCGTTGAACAAAGAAGTTGTCATGTCTTTGTACGGCGTCATGAATACGCAGAAACAAAGCACGACTCATCCTAAATCGTCGGCGGAACATCGGCTCAGGAAACAAAGGATTCTCTGAAAAATAATCATTGAAAAGATTGCGGGCAGCATTTTCCCGATCCCGATTGATAATTATATGACCCGGAATAGATCCACGATGCGAACCTTCCGTTTCATATTGGTTTTGAGAGATGAAAAATTGAGTGTTAGCCGTAATTTGAGCTACGACCTGGTTTTGTAAACCATCAAAATAATCATTATCTGCAGAAGAAGAAGAAGAAGAAGAAGAAGAAGAAGAAGAACCGTAGTTGAAATTCATCTTATATTAGAAGGAAACGAGGTTGATGGTTTATTCATTTCGTTGTCCCATTTTATAGAAGGAGAAGTGGTAGAGTGTAATAATGACTTTGTAAAAGATTCCTTTCAATCTTAACCGTTGAGTTTTTTTCCCAATATCTAGCCGTTGCCTCGAATTGTCAAATCATTTTTATCGTAATAATGAAGGAAAGAATCTTTCAATATGAGCCGTTGCTTTTTCTGACCATTTTATATCCGTTGGTTACAGTTGTCAAATCTTGTCTATAATAATAATGACTACATTCGATTTCATTTAAAACATAATTCATTTAAAATATTACAACTCATCATTCAAACATAACTTATTACAACACATAGTTTAAATATAATATGACAACACATAATTCAAGCACAACTTAATTATGACAATCCTACAACTTATTTATTAATATTAGACCACAGAGTAGGACTTAAACTAGTTCGAGAATTTTAAAGCAAAAGTTCACAGCGAAGCAATGCTTGCATACGTCTAGGGCTCCATAATGGCCCATACTAGTGCAATAAGGGACCTCCAGGAATGCAGGAAACCTAATCTGATGAGTGCCCGGAGTACTAATTTGTTGGATTTGGTCACAAACTTGATTACCAATGTAAACTGCTTCCTCAATGTTTGGAACCATCTCCAGGAATGAGTCGAAAATACGAACCCCGTCTTCACGTTGCCCTCCAAAGCAAAGCAAAGCAGCAACTGCAAAACGCGCATAGAGGAGGTGGGGAGCAGCTTGTCCTAGGAAATCAATTCCTTGTTGTGATGGACCCGACAGGATACATAAACGTAACCCCATAACATACTGGGCTATGTGGTTCCTCTTCTGTAAGCAACGAAGTAGGAATGGACGGTATGGAGAACCTTCATCACTAAGCCCCATGTCGAATATAAATTCGTCAATGTCTGCCACGGACAACACGTCGTCAGAGAAAACAATCGCTTTGAACACAGGCCCCGCAGCTATGAAGGGGCCAAGTTCACGAAACCCCTCGCTACTAACACGACGGATAATGTTGGAGAGAATATGGTATGGAATGAAAGACATGACAAAAAGATTAGTGTGTGATGAATCGATGAAGATAGAGACTACTGATTTATAGAGTTAAACTTTCAATAAGAGCCGTTGATTTGTTTGATCTAGATCTAACCGTTCTTTTCGTCAGAAAGAATCTTTGAATCACAGCCTTTGAGTTTCATTGATTAAATCTAAACCGTTGTCCTGTGTAGTCACTTCATGTCTTGTGTAATGATGAAGATTCTTCGCAATTAAACTTTCAATAAGAGCCGTTGATTTGTTTGATCTAGATCTAACCGTTCTTTTTCGTCAGAAAGAATCTTTGAATCACAGCCGTTGAGTTTCGTTGATTAAATCTAAACTGTTGTCCTGTGTAGTCACTTCATGTCTTCTGTAATGATGAAGATTCTTCGCGATTAAACTTTCAATAAGAGCCGTTGATTTGTTTGATCTAGATCTAACCGTTCTTTTTCGTCAGAAAGAATCTTTGAATCACAGCCGTTGAGTTTCGTTGATTAAATCTAAACCGTTGTCCTGTGTAGTCACTTCATGTCTTCTGTAATGATGAAGATTCTTCGCGACGAAACTTTCAATAAGAGCCGTTGATTTGTTTGATCTAGATCAATACTAACTTTGTAAGAAAAGAATCATTCAATCTGAGCCATTGATTTATTTGATCTAGATCAATACTAACTTTGTAAGAAAAGAATCATTCAATCTGAGCCATTGATTTGTTTGATCTAGATCAATACTAACTTTGTAAGAAAAGAATCATTCAATCTGAGCCATTGATTTGTTTCAATCGTAGCCATTCTCTTCTTTAGAAGAAATCAAACCGTTACATCTTTACCTTACTTTCTCTATAAATCCAGACCAAGCTCTTTCAACAATCACACATCTTCTCTTTATTTTAATTTCCAATCTCTTTCAACTATCTTCAATCTTCTCTTCATTTTCATTTCCACATATATATCATCTAAAATGACTACTAAAAGATCTGCTTCATACTCGATTGAAGAAGATATATTGTTATGTCATGTCTATCTTGATGTTTCTCAAAATCCCATCATAGGGATCAACCAATCCGGAGATATGTTTTGGAGCAGAGTGAAGACAGAGTTTGATAAATCAAATATTGCTCGTACTCAAGAAAGACCAAGAAGATCTTTACAAAGTCGGATGTCGGTTTGCCTCACTGCATGCTCGAAGTTGAGAGGATGCATTAACCAGATTGAAAATAAAAATCCTAGCGGAGTACTCATTTTCTTACTTTCTGAAAATTATAACAGGTTGACCAAGCAAAAACATTACTAACCCAGGATGCCAATTACTCAAAAGGCTTCAAATTTGATCATGTATGGCCCATACTCCGTGTTATTGAGAAATTCGCAAACAACCAGAGTACCCGAGTTGCTGCCTCCCAGAGTAGCCGATTTGGTGCCTCCCAAGAAGAACCTCGTCAAGATTTTTCATCCCCATCACTCCTAGATGACTCACCACCAACCTCTGGTATGAATACGTTTGATCTTAATACGAGTAGCGAGGAAGGTAGTTTTAATATAAATAAAAGACCAATGGGCGTGAAAAAAGCAAAGAGAAAACTTCAACACGAAGAACAGTTTAAGAAAATATTGGAGCAAAATGAAAGGCTCATTAAAACGATTGCTAAAGGTACCGCTGAAAGAAATGAAATTCAGAGGGAAAAAATCGAGGTTCAAAGATTAAAGGAGGAAAATAAAATAAAAAAGGAGGAAATTAAAATATTGTTTGCGGATTTGAATTCCATAAGCGATCCAGCGTGTCGGGAGTATATTCGTGCTCAAAGGGAGATTATTATGAGCAGAGGAGTACAAAGAAACGAGTATGAAGAAACCGGATAAGGATCTGACCGCCCATATCGTCCATCTCATCATCAAACCTATCAAACTCAAGGAACCGGAGATAGTTCTCACAGCCAGTATCGTTCATCTCGTTATCAAAACGAGCAATCTCAAGGAGATGACGATGGAGGACAAAACGAAATATCACCAAGTGATGTTCGAGATCTCTCCAACTACGGTGATTTACTAAGCGGAACCGGAACCGGAAACTTTTTTCCCAGGTTTTAGATTTTGCTTCTCAAAAATTTGTTTCAATGTTTGTTTTACTGTTGTGTGTTTAATGTTTAATGTTTGTTTTACTGTTGTGTGTTTAATGTTTTATGTCGGTTTTAATTCAACTACTCCGTTTGTATTTTCCTACTCCGTTTAATCTCAATGTAATGTAAATTAATCGTAATCGGTTTTTATTATCCATCTCGGTTTAATATCGATTTGGTTTAATGTTTACAACCAGTTTAATCTTTCCCAAACTAAATTTCAACCGGTTTACAAAATTTAAACCAGTTTACAAAACCATCTCGGTTCAACCGGTTTCAACCGGCGAAAAAAAAAAAAAAAAAAAAAAATCCGATCATCTTCTCCGATGAAGATCGGTACCTCCGGCCGTCACTTTCTCCGATCAAACCGCCGCCGAATCTTTTGTTCTCTTCCTCTTCTTCTCTCCGATCAAACATCTCTTTCTCTTCTTCTCTCCGATTAAACCCGTTTCTCTTCTTCTCTCCGACCAAAGATTTCTCCGGCAAGTTTCAATCTCAAATTCTTCGATATACTCACAGATCCGGCCACAAGTAGTTCTCTCCGATCAAGCTCCGGCCATTTTCTCATAGATCTGCAAAGAAAAAAAAAAACAAAAAACCAAAATTGTAGAATCCGGATTTGGCGTTTGGCGATGCCGTCCGGTTGGAGAAGCCGGCGACGCCAAATTTGACGTTTGGAGTCGTGAACAGTGGCACGCCAAATATGGTGCCACACTGTTCACGAAACTGCAAAGATGGCGTTTGGTGTGATTTTTGCCGTCCTGTTGGAGCTCCTCCACACCAAACATGGCGTTTGGACTCTTACACCATCAATCTGAAAACAAGTCCCATAAATATTTATAAAAACAACTGGCGACAAAATATATATATAAACAAAGCTGTCGGCCAGTGTTTCATATTGGTCAACGAGGCTACGAATGGAGAGAGCACATGACACACTCTCGAATTTATTTCCCTTGGACCTTGCGATTACGTCATCGCCTACCTCTTTGTCTTCTTTGTAATCTCATTAGTCAGAATTGACCAAATTTACATTTTTTCAGTGTTTTATAGATTTTGGTACGGATAAGTGAGTCAACAAATTTTATTTAGTATTAACATGTATATATATATATATATATTGATTTGGGAATTATTATTATTATTATTTTTATTTTTTTTTGCAGTTTAAGTGACTTTTATTATATCTTTTGTATATTATCAAAACACAATATGAGATATTTAATCAAAGGAAATGGTTCATTCTATCATGACAAACGGTCAAAGCAATAATAAACCTATAATGGAAAGTTCAAAATAGTTAACCCAATCCAAAACATTCTCCAACTTTTTACCCATATATAAAAAATCTCCTAAAGATTACTAAGAAGAGAGAGCTTTTAGAAGATTAGATTCATTAGAAGAACGAGAAAAAAAATGCTACACAGAATGAAAAAAAAAGAAGATATTAAAATACTAATCAAAGTTAACATCTAGGCGCTTTTCCTTATTCGCGCCACATGGATTTTATAAATCTCCTTCATATTTTATGCTCAGTGTTTGGACAAAATTTAACCAGTTCGTTTGAAGGACTACGAAAAACACGGTATCAAATATCTCTTTTATTGATTAAGAATATGTCGTTACAAGCAAGATCCAGGAACGATAAATCTCTAAGCTAAGCTGGATGTTAAAGACTCGGCCGTTCTTGTCTCTTGCCCTTTAGGGTTTGCGTAAGTTCTTTTTTTCTCTTTTCGCTCTCACCTCTCCTCTTTTTATAAGGTCCGAGATTTTGTCGCCCTAACCTCCCTAGAGGATAGGAAGTCGGTTTCCCTTACGAAATGGAGGTCGGTTCCTGCTTCATACTTATCTAGGTAGATACGAGTTCATCCAGGTAGATACGACTTTATTTAGATAGATACGATTCTATCCAGGTAGATACGCTGTCTCTCATGTAAAGACAGATACGTCATTTCTAGTATCAGAGCAGATACAACCTTGTTTGTACCTAACTCAATGACACGAACTTCGTACCCGCCTATTTTATCTTGGATCCTGGATTACTCATCGGGCTTGACCCGAGTGATTAAAATATATCCAACACTCAGTAAGCTATTTTTTCGATGGATTAATTAGGAAAACTAAAGATCAGTGGATAATTAGTACCTAATCACAATACTACCTACTTTAAAACGTTACTTTTTTTTTGGGTTAAAATTATGGCCGACTTTTTAGTTGCTAATACAATTTGCATAACTAAAATGTTAGTGACAATCCACCAACGTAAACCCAAATCTTTAGTTTTCCACTTGCTGTAATTAAATTTTAGGTGAGATTTGATCCCAAGTGGTTGAGAATGGTATTCTATTCATGAGTAAATTAAAAAGAAATTGGTTTATTATATTGAAGCCTAAAGCATGAATGACTTTGAACCATCGATTCAAGAAAGAGCAGCATTTAATTTAGCTTACCCTCCAACTACTCCCACCTCTATTAAATTACAGTTGGGAATCATTTGTCTATGGTTATTATCTAATCGTCCCCTAAATTAATGAATTGACTTAGAGGACTTAATTGTATTTAACAGAAATTTCTTTTGTAATAGTTGAGTTTATTATTCTAAAAATAGAATGTCTAGGCGTGTAGATATTCAAACCATTAGGATTCTTAGAATTTTAGTTTACACGTCTATTTTTTTGGGTTATCATCTATTATATCAGAATCATAAATATTAGATTTGATCTTATTACAAATGACGATCAATTTATGTGATTATGATGAACGATTTTACAGACAACTCTACAAAGTATAACTCTTCCCGTAATATATATTCGAGTGACGATTCTACTTATACTATATTTATAATGAACAATTATACCCCTAACATATAATAACACGACAGACGGTTTTACATACAATATTCTAAAATTTTCTATCTATTTACATCAATTATGCAATAAATAAAAACTCTAAACCTAGTATATAAATCTTTAAATCTTTAACCATTAAGGCAATTGGCTTCCACAATGTATAATTACTTAGTTTAGGCGTTTGATTTATATTTAAAATTACATTTTTATTTATGTTAGGATCTCTCCACAAAGGTCATAAATAAAACACATGTTTGGGCCCAAATTGTCACGTGAATTTGGACCGACCTCCCAATTTGGGCCCAAAAATGACGTTGATTACAGTTACAATAAAGTTGGGCCGCTACAATGACAATAATAAATTAAGCTTCAACGTGGAAGCGTTCACCAACAAAGAAAAGCAGACAGTACATTCCACGTGGCGCTTCTTGACGTGTTAGTCACTTTGATAATATAACAGTCAGTAACTACGAAATCTCTTTCGCTTACAAACACACAAAAAAAAAAAAAAAAAGAAGCGGGGATTTTCATATGGCTACAAAACTCTGAAACACAGAGAAGAAGAAGATAAACTACAAATGGCAACGACGATTAGTTCAACGGTCACGATTCTTTCACCCAAATCAATCCCAAAGATCATCGATTCGAGATTTGGAGTTAAGGTTTCTGATCAGTCCGTCAACGTCGTAAAATGTAGCCGGAGATTGAAGTTAGCAAAACTGGTTTCAGCGGCTGGATTGTCACAGATTGAACCAGACATCAACGAAGATCCAATTGGTCAATTTGAGCTTAACAGCATTGAAATGGTAAAATTGATCTGATTTTAATTCGAACGTTGTAGATATTTCGTGTTTATGATTCGTTAAAGATTTTTTTTTTTTTTGTTTGATTCGTTAATGATTGTTATAGGAAGATTTTAAGTATGGATATTATGATGGAGCTCATACTTACTATGAAGGAGAAGTTGAAAAGGGTAAAAATTTAATTTTTTTTCAATTTCTTGTTGTTGTTGTTGTTGTTTTGATTTAAAGTTAAAAATGATTTGTTTGGTTTCTTAGGAACATTCTGGGGAGCTATTGCAGATGACATTGCAGCTGTGGATCCTCCATCTGGATTTCAAGGTTATACATCAAATGTTTTTTGTTTTTTTTAAAGTGAATTTTTTTATGTTCAGATTGATTTGAAACTCGTTTGTTTTGTATTTGTATTTATAGGTTTAATTTCTTGGATGTTTCTTCCTGCTATAGCTGCAGGGATGTACTTTGATGCTCCGGTAACTTCATATTCTTTTTTTTTGTTTTTGCTTCCAAGAATTATCATTACTGCATCATATGAAACATATATAGTTGTTTACTGTAGCTTAAATAACAAAGACTTTGAAGAAGTTTCAGCTGTGAATGTATTAGCTTAGCTATATAGGTCTACTTGACTACGACTGAAAAAATAGATTGTAGTTGTTGCGTGTCGGTTAGATTCTTAGCGAGCGGTGTGTGTAAAGCTGGACTTATAAGCCATTGGAAATTGTGGATTTTTTCTAGTGTTTTGGTTGGCCATTTGGTTGAGAATTGAGTCCAAGTCTCTCTTATTTGCTTGGAAAAAGTAGTTTTACTGCTTATGTTCTTATTGTAAACGCAGTAAAAATCAGGTTTTGATATAGAGGTCGGTTAATTAAGCCAAGTATGGGAAGAAAAATCACAAGTTTTTTGTGTGTTGCAGGGTGAGTACTTGTTCATAGGTGGTGCAACTTTCACGGTAGTGTTCTGTATAATAGAGTTGGTTAGAAAGCAGTTAGTGAAAGCTGGATTCATAAGCATGTCTCAAACAGATTATTGAGCTAGATTTTCTAGTGTTTGGTTAGCCATTTGGTTGAGAGTTGAGAGTCTCTGAATCAAGTCTCACTTGTTTGCTTAGAAAAAACTAGTTTAACCAAATGGTCAAAGACTTCTAATATGTTCTCTTTCCCTTAATTATACTATTCTTGTGTTAATCCAGGCAGTTAGTGAAAGCTTGATTTTATAAGCTTGTCACAAACAGATTGTTGAAATTGTGGATCTTCTAGTCTTTGGTTGGCCATTTGGTTGAGGGTTGAGTCTCTTGTTTGCTTAGAAAAAACTAGTTATACCGCTTATGTTTATTTATCGCAAACGCACTAGAGATGGAATAATTAAGCTTTTAGTATGAGAAGTAGAATCACAAGTGTTTGTTTTTTGATGTGTATTGCAGGGTGAGTACTTGTTCATAGGTGCAGCGTTGTTTACGGTTGTGTTCTGTATAATAGAAATGGATAAACCAGACCAGCCACACAACTTCGAGCCTCAGATATACAAATTAGAGAGAGGAGCTCGTGACAAGCTCATTCATGACTACAATAACATGGCCATCTGGGACTTTAATGACAAGTATGGTGATGTCTGGGATTTCACAGTTGAAAAGGATGATATTGCCACAAGATAAAGAGATATGGATTCTGAATTGTAATCATGACTTTTGATGGAAACTGTTTATAAACGTTTACTATTGTGTATAATATATAGATTGTTCTTTCTCTATAATTTTGTTTCTGTGCTTCATTAGTTGTCTCTTGTACCGGTATCTCTCTAATTTGTTTCTCTACTTTAATAGTACATGAAACCTCTATAAGTTAATACTCGATAAATTAATACCTCACTAAATCAATAGTTTCTTCCGATCCTAAATTTATACTTTCACTTAAATATCATCTCTATAAATTAATAAACAAGATAAATTAATAAAATTTCATAAAATATATTGGTCCTAATATTATTAATTTATAGAGGTTTAACTATACTAAGTAAACTTTTTTTTTGTTAATAGAAAACCAGACAGTTTTTTTTGTTATCCTCCACAAATGTTAAGGAGGTGTTTGTATGTGTAAACATTTAGCGAAGTCTCTAATATAAGCCGTTGAAAAAAAAAAAATCTAATACACTATTATTTTCATATGACATGTTATTTTTACATTATTAACGATATCAATTAAGTTATTTCTATTTATCTTTTTTTGTTTTCATTTCACCGTGCTTGCCTTTTTTCAAGAATCTTTGTTCTGTTTTATTCTAAATTTTATGTTAACTAGATCTTGGATCCACGCTACGCGTGGATATTTTAGAATATTTTCGCAAAAATCATGTGTGATCTATAATATTTATAAAAATATTAGTTTTATATAGGAGATGATAATAATATATATTAACTTTTTGAAAGAAATTTTAGTGAATTTAATTCCTAAATTTTCAAAGTAAAATTAAGTCTACTATTGCAATTAAAATTACATAATTTAGAAAACTATAGTAATGTATATCTAAAAAATAAATTGATTATAATATTCAATTATTAAAATATGGTATAATAGTATGTTTTAACTTTTTTGATAATTTTTTATATGTTTTTAATGTATAAGTTTTAAAGGAATAAATCATTCTTTTAAGATTATATATATATATATATATATATATATATATATAGTAAGATCATTTTCCAATTATAAACATGATTTTGAGCATATATATTGTGTCATATTTTTGACGATTTTTTCATATTCTTTACCGAATCTCTTTCCTAAAATTTATCATAGGAAGTATGTATATAATATTTTTTGCATTCAGTATATTTCATCATGCAATATTTTATTTTTCTTCTTGTTTTCTATTTTATAGAATTTTGTTTTACCATCTTTTGACTTTACTTTCCTTTTTTCGGTTCTTTTAAATTCTAAACTTATTCAAATATGATAAATTAATTTAATATAACCCATTTTTTCTTTTGAATAGCTAGTATAACCTCTTTTAATTTTTATTGCCTACATAACTTACTTATTCTCTAATAAATTTCATAATTCCAATATTGTCCTTTTGATTATTTAAAACAAAAAAAAATGGTAAATGAGTTTTTCAAAATTGATAATTTTCATATTAGTTTTATCATAAATATATTTAACATTGATATAACTAAATTCTTTTATACCTAAATGATTTTAACACTAGTAAAGAAAAAAAAACCTTCAAACCTACTTTAAATTTATTTTGTGTCCATAATACCAAAATCATCATTTCTAACAAATAAATATTTTTAAAAATAAATTAATAATAAATTATTATTTTAATTAATTATTCTCTTTTAATTAATATTTTTAATTAAAATTTTGTTTCAAAATTTATTTATTTTAACTTCAAATATTTGATTAAGTTAAAAATACATTTTTTAAAAGAAATTAAATAATCTGTCAAATATTCGCAGAGTCTACCATATGTTCGTACTTCGTAGAGTTTGCCATATGTTTGCACAGTCTGCTAAATACTCGCAAAGTCTGTCTAATGATCGCAAAGTCTGCCAAATGCTTGCAGATTCTGCCAAATGCTAGCGGAGTTTGCCAAATGCTTGCAGACTTTGACAAATGCTCACGGACTCTGCCAAATGCTCGCAGACTTTGTCAAATGCTTGCATACTCTGTCAAAAATCCGCAGAGTCTTCTAAATACCCGCAGAGTCTGCCAATTATTCTGCAGATTCTGCAAAACTTCTGCAGCTTCTACCAAACTTCTGCAGACTCTTCCAAATATATGCAAAGTCTGCCAGTTATTCTGTAGAGTCTGCTAGATATCCGCAAAGTCGGTCAGATTTTCGCAAAGTCTGTCAGTTACTCTGTAGAGTCTGCTAATTACTCTGCATAGTCTGCCAGTTACTCCGAAGAGTCTGCCAGTTACTCCGCAGAGTCTGCTAAATATGTGAAAAGTATGTCAAATATCTGCAGAGTCTGCGAGATGGTCGCAGTGTCTGCCAAATGTTTGTAAAGTCTGTCAGATTCTCGCAGTATCCGCTGCTCGCAAAGTTTGCCAGATGCTCGCAGAGTTTGCCAGATGCTCGCAGAGTTTACCAAATGCTCGCAAAATCTGCCAAATGCTCGCAGAGTCTGCCAAATATGTCATTAATGGTATTTTTAGAAAATATTGCATTTGAAACTTTATAAGTTTTGATAAGTTATTTTGGCTATTTCAAAAATAAAGTAGGTTATTGTGGCAAATCTCTCTTTTTGGCTATAAACCCTAAATTTTTAAAGTATAATTAAATCTACTATTGCAATTAAAATTACATAATTTGGAAAACTATAGTTATGTATATATAAAAAATAAATTGATTATAATAGTTAATTATTAAAATATGGTATAATAGTATTTTTTTATTTTTTTGATAATTTATTATATATTTTTAATGTATAAGTTTTAAAGGAATAAATCATTTTTGTAAGATTATATACATATAGTTGATCCTTTTCCAATTATGAACATGATTTTGAGCATATATATTGTGTCATATTTTTGACAATTTTTTTCATATTTCTTTAGAGAATTTTTTTCCTAGATTTTATCATAGGAAGTATGTATATAATATTTTTTGCATTCAATATATTTATCATGCAATATTTTATTTTTCCTTCTTGTTTTCTATTTTATAGGATTTTGTTTTGTCATCTTTTGACTTTACTTTTTTTTTTTTCTGTTCTTTTAAATTCTAAACTTATTCAATATGATTTTTTGTTTAATATTTGTATTTAGTTTCCCTTTTATTTTCCAATTAAAATCTATTTACATTGACGAGATTTTTTCTTTATTTATATATATCGTTCGCTTGGTTCTTAAAGTTATACTAAAAATTATGTTTTTTTTTTAATTTTTATTTATTTTGAAAATTTTCTAAATTTTTTTTTTTTTCCATTTTCAAGTTTCAACTACAAATAAACATGTACTTAATATATTTCATTACTTTTTTGCCGGTGATGATCTTTTTTTTAAGCATGAGTTATTCCTATAACACTTTTATTATCTCTTTCTTTCTTAAAAATTTTTGGATTTGTCATATTATTTTTCCTTTTTTGTCTTTGGGGTTTCTATCATTCTTCTTCTTCCTAATTTTTCTGAGATTTTCTCTAAGACTTATTCTTTCTTTCTTTTTTCTCCTTTATCTATATACAATATACTATTTAAGATTAAAATAAGAGATTCAAAACTATTATGCGACCAATTGTCTTTATTTTAAAGGCACATATTTATTTTTCTTCTTTAGTATTTTCATATTAAATAATTTCTATATTAATTATCAAGAAAATATGAAGTTATGAAAAAATATTATTTTTAATTATTCATTAATAAAAAATTAAGGAAACTTATTATTTTGAGTAGTTTCTTTTATTTTGTTGCTTAATAAGAAATTAAGGCATAATTTTTCTTATATACTAATTTTAATATTTTGAGTAATTTCTATTATTTTGTTTCCTATTTAGGTGATGATTTTTCTTTTTGAGTTTTTGGCAGATATGAATTTTTTCTTTTTTTTTAAAGATTTTGTTAAGTTACCTCGAGAATTTATGTTAAACATTGACGTGGACCAATAGCGTCGCGTTTTTTAAATCCTATGTGGA
The DNA here is from genome assembly GCA_963667165.1 of Barbarea vulgaris. Taxonomy (NCBI): domain Eukaryota; kingdom Viridiplantae; phylum Streptophyta; class Magnoliopsida; order Brassicales; family Brassicaceae; genus Barbarea; species Barbarea vulgaris. The sequence continues at coordinate 3,494,406 of OY763891.1, forward strand.
CACCTTCAAAACACTATAGCTTCAACTTTTATATAGTATAGATTTGTATTATCAAGAATCTTTTTCAAGATCTTTGTTATGTTTTATTTTAAATTTTATGTTAATTTGTATTGTCACGCTAATTTTTTTTATACTACTAATCTATCTATATATAGTGTGTTATTTTAACATAAATTATGTTTTTTTCTAATCATGTGTGCTACCTATTTGTCTTTACCACATATTTTTTTTTGTTTAAACGTAGTTTGAAGATGAAACATTATTATTTGCATATGACATATCATTTTGTTTTATCATGCTATATTTTTCTTTATACCACTAATCTATCTATATATATATCGTGTTATTTTAACATGATGCATGCTGTTTCTTTAGTCATGCATTCTACCCTTTTTTCTTTACCACTTGCATCAAGGTATTTTTGATTATTCACACCCACAAAAAAATTATATGCCAATGTTTTTTGGTCAAATGCTATTATATTAATTCTTTTTCTATTTGAAGACTACTGCACAAAGAAACCCTAGTTTAAAATCTTATGTATATAGATTAATAACTTCACATCCATATAATTATTTCCAATAATATTGGAAAAGTAAATGTATATATATCAAATCCTTATATAATTTTTTTGGCCAAAAAAGTCAAATTAAGAAATATAATATTTCATACAACAACAACCAAAATAATTTTAGCCATAAGAATTTAAGAAGTAAAAGATTATGCGCTCACATGGGAGTCCTTAGATTGTCCCATGTCAAAAACAAATATGGCTTCTTAACAAAAAGGTTGAGACTATGAAATGACCTATAAAATGTTTAAAATAGATATTCGATCAAATTAATTGTATTTCTTAGTTACGAATTGGACATTTTATTCACAAATAAGTCTAAGTAGTTTTAAAAAAGCAAAAAAAAAGTCTAACTGGTTTAACTCTTTATGATTACTTATTTGTCTATGTTTGACCAGCATATATTATACACATTGTTAAAATCAAAATGACAATATAGAATAAATGAAACTACAGAATATATATGACTTTTTAAATCCCCAAAAATATAGCAAAATTTTAGGAAAACATTTAGGTCCAAAACCAGTTTTATGAAAGATTTCTAAATTTTTTGTAAGGCTTTACTAAAAAATTGTATTTTTGTAAAACATTTTGTGATATTTTTAATTATTCCTCACAGAATAATAATACATATCAATTCATACATCTATACTTTTTGTGTAAGACCGACCATATAGTGCTTAGGTTTCAATGGTAAAATATGCAAAATCTATATTATTTTGGTGACTGTCATCTTTGTGGTTATGTAATTATGTAAATAAATTAATATATATATTTTTCACTGCAATCGACTTATAAATTACAAAAATATGAGTGACTTTCTTTTGTTTCTGTGGCTATTATAAACTCGTTCGTCTCTTATTGTATTATTGTCTTTTGGGATTTTCTTTTGACATGTCCTTATCTCAACTCTTGGATAAGAAATTTCCTTGTGTGTGAACGAACGACTTGACTAAAAACTTGACCAACTTCTAGTCGTTTATTTTTAGGTCGAGCTATTTTCTAAATAATATAAAATTTCCATTCACTTTCGGGTTTCATATTGTGGACGAGATTTAAAAGATTAAATAAAATATTCGTTTACCGTTCCAATCTAGTTCGAGTTTCGGATGAGACTTTAACGATGGAGACAATACTAGTACATGTACGTTACATGTATATAAAAACGAGAAAAGTGAGTGGAAGAAGAAAACAAAAAAGTAAGTAAAAGAGAGTGATGAAGCCAAAATTGAAAGCGTGATAGAATTGGCAATGATAACGGAAATTGAGGTTTCCATTGACATTCACATTGAGTGTGCCCACGTGCTCCTCTCCACTTCTTCCTCTTCGATCCCATCTCATACCTAACAATAAAAAAAAAAAAGATCAAGAATATCAAGGCCAATAAGGAATATGAAAATATGGTTAGTTAGTTACTATAAAGTGTTGGTTTTGAATTTTATGCAGCACGTTTTCTAAGGAAGCGTATAAGATTTGTATTACTCGAGTTGTGAATACGGTACTGGTTTACCAAAAACTAATACGAGTGTGTTTGTGTCAATATTAAAGAGACAGTCAATATTTAATAATTAAAGTGGTGACCAAAAGGTACCAATTAAAAAACGATGATTATAGTTGACTTAGGTACACGATTATTTAAAGTACTAATTTTATCCCCATATATACAAATCCTAAATTTTTGTGTCCTGAGCTAATTTATAATGTTAAAGATAAGAAATTATTCTACATAATCTAACATTTTTGTGGTTGTAAAAACAGATTTGTAAAAAGATTTGAACTGATTTGTTGAGATATAATGGTAAATTATCATTTTCACTCTCAATCTTAGTCTCAGTCGCTTAACAAGTGAAGACAACAACCATTCCCACTCTCAATCTCAGTCTCAGTCTCAGTCGCTTAACGGTTGCTAGCTCACCGTTAAAAAAATGACTTAACTTCTAGTTACAAATTAGGAGGAACGATATTATAATTAAAAATTAAAATATTTTAATTTATGTAATATGTTTTAAAGATTAATATATCTAATTGTTACAAATTTTAGTTTATTTTATTTGAATCAATAATTATTTTATTTATGAATGTAATTGATGCAAATATGCCGACAAATGATAGATTAAGCAATTTATATATTTAAATTTTTTTTGAATCATACCATATACATAAAATAATCTGGTTAATGTGAGACTAAAAGGAAAAAAATAGTTTACCATTCTTGTGATTGTGAAAACCGACTTGTTAAGAGTACTTGAACATGAATGTTATTGGAGATTTTGTATCCTAATGTTAATAGTGAATCTTTCATAATAGGCGTTTTTGACCAATTTTTGATCGAATTCATGGCTGAAATTAGACAATTTACTTGTTATATGAACTAAACTAGCCAAAAAGTATATAACAGCCAAATCTCTTTTTAATCTTTTAAAATGTGCATCAGATTTGTAAACTCTTCAGATTTTATATTAAATTAGTTATTTAAAAAAATATTTTTGACTTGTATAAGAATACTAAAATATTATTTTTATGGTGGTTTCTGGTTTACAGATAAATCAATAAAACTATTATTTACTGTATCAAAGTTAGACAACTAAAAAAACAGTTATTCGAAAATTTAAGATATTGTTTAATTCATATATGAAAAACATGCAAGGCTGATCATCACGTTGACTGAGAATGTCTCAATTATAAGAGATCATATCTCAAGGATTTTGAAGTAGAACAAGAAATAGAACAAGATATAGTTCAAAAACATATAGTTTTATTGTATAATATCTCAAATTTGCTGCAAGATATCAATTCAGTGGTTCAAAGTGATCACCTTACTATTCAAAACCAATTGACCATAAATGGATTGGACCATATTTTTTTTATACATTAATATGGATCTCTTTAAATTTTTGATACATGATCTTAATACTTTTTCTAAAAATAATTCTCAAAATAATTGTTTTTTGTCTGTCTATTTTAAATCGACCTCCTGCATATGTTGTTTGTATTAGCATAATTTATGTGTTATAATCTGATGATATGCAGGAGTAAGTTTTAAAAGAAAAAAAAATTGTTTAATAAGATTTGATTTTTTCTTCTAAATACCCCACCGGCTAACTAATTAATTGGTTGACTGAGAGGATCCTCCAAACCAAAACATTAACAACAAAAAAAAAATGGATTAAAAAAAAAACGCATTTTCCCTCGAAAAATAGTGCAATTTCTAAAAATCAGCTTTATTAATGTCCACGTGTATATTATATATACAAGCGGAGAAAGAAACCACGAGAGCGAGATCAAAGGCAAAGAGAAGAAGATAAAAAAAAAAAAAAATGGTGGCTCTTCAGTTATTTAGCTGGAAGCCATTGATTCTACCTTCTCAAGCTTTTAAACCAGATCCTCGATTCAAGTCTTTTAACAGGTTTTCTTATAAATTCAAAAATTTCTGAAACAATTGCTTCCACGGTGATGATTTATATCTAATGAGATAATATGATTATGCAATTTGTGATTGTTCGAAGATTTTGAGTGTTTTTATTTGGGTTTAAGGGATTTTTTTTTTTTTCTCCGGTGAAGCTGATTTAATCTTTGTTTTACTGTAAATGTAGCGAGTTTTAATGGTGTTTTTGATTAGAAATGACGAAGGTTCTTAATTTTGGAGTTATATAATTGGAAGTTCTGAATCTGGGTTTAAGGTCTAGGGTTTAGGTTTAAATGTAATTTTGGGGTTTTTTTTTAAGCTAAATTATTTCGTTAATGATTCTGATTTTTGCAGGAGCTTGAGTTTACATTCTCTGCCTTTAGGTGGGATTGAGTCTTTTAGATGCAGAGGTGAGGTTCTGAAGATATATTCCAATTAGTCTTTGTAAATTGAGAGGTCTTTTTTTAATATAATAAAACTGAGTTTTGCTGGATTTGGCATTTTCCAAAGATTTTTGATGCAAATTCTCATTTTTAATGTTCTTTCTCTCAATTAGATTTGTGGTTGATTTGGCTAATTTTTGTTTTCTCAATACTACAAGGAACCTTCAAAGTCAAATCTCAATGGACTGGAGACAAAGAGCCGTTTAGTGTCAACCTGGATTTAGTGAATGGTTTTGATTCCAAAATTTATAAGGTGAAGCTAAACCATGTCCAGTTTCATGTCTTTATCCTTTTTTTTTCCCGGTCCTGTACGGTGCAAAATCTAGTATAGGATGAATTTATCTCATTGTGATTACTTGTGTCGCTGATGTCTTCAATGCATTTGCTTTCTTGTATAGTTATCAAGATGATATATTTATATGCTTATGATCTAATCTTTTTTTGTTTTTCCGCAGAGTCTTCCATATAAATTTGTGATAGGATGCATCCCACTTTATGCAGTGTTCAGAATAGCGCAAAAGATATCTCAAGAGATTCCTCGCCTTATTCAGAACTCAGCTGGGGCTGGCTTGGCTTTTGCTTGTGCATCGAATTCTCTAAATAAACCGACTCCTCTCAACTTGGACGTGGCCCTTCCTTCTTTCCATGACATCAGATGGGGTCTTGCACGGTTTCTTTACCTGTTCAATATTCAGCTTGAGAAGAACATTGGCACGTATGTCCTCAACCCAAATATTCCTTATCAAGATGTTAATGGTTTCTTCTTCTCTTTCTGTGAGATAGTTGTATGTACAAATGATACTAACTACATAAGCAACTGACAAATTTTGGATGGTTGATATGGAAAGTGTCTAAATTTGAAGTAATAAAACATAAAAATAGTGTAGATTCTTGATTAAAACCTTTCGTCTTCCAATAGTAAGAAGGTGGGCTTGGGGGTGGGGATCTCCTAAGTAAGAGTTTGCTTCACCTTCTCATATGTTATATGAGATTCTTGGCAAGTTTTATTGTTAGTGTCACTGTGCTTGAGATTAGCATTGTTCATATGTAGTTAAATTCTATTTTTCTTTGTGACTACGACATTCTTTTCGTGGCTATTGTAGGTTCCTTGTGGCACTCCTGTTAGTATGCATATCGTTCGTTATAATTGGGGGATTCCTATTTTTCCAATTCAGGTAACCTAGCTTTATTTAATTTAGCTTATCGATTTAAAGCCTTCTGAAAATTGTCTTAGAGTGGTTGATGATCAGTATTTATGGACCTCTATAAATAGAAGATAAAACACAATTCTTGGTTAAACAATAAACCTAATGAGCTTCAAAGGTGAGTTATGTAGTTTGTCCTGCACAAGGTTTACACTGCGATCACTCTTTCATTTTCATATATTGTATAGTTTCATACTTATGAGTACAAATTCATATGCTATGTACTTCTTGTTATGAAGGAAAGACACTCAACCCTTGGAAGAATGCCTCTGGGAGGCCTGGGCATGCCTCATTTCCTCTTCTACTCATCTGAAGGTCATGATTTGCTTCTTCACTGATTCAACATATTATTCTAGATCAATTACAACTTACACGTCACAATATTTCTGTGGAGTTTTTGCAACTAAAAAGCCTATATGTTTACTGAAAACTGCAGCAAAAGACACGCATTGAAAGAGTCATTGGATTTGTGCTAGCCATTTGGGGAATATTGTTTTACTCTCGGCTTTTAAGCACAATGACAGAACAATTTCGGGTATGTTCTTGTGATAAACACTACTGGTGAGAAATGATTGTTAATTGGTGCAGTTCGTAAATCGCTTTGTCTGGGCAGTATAATATGCAAAAATTGAGGGAAGGGGCACAGATGCAAGTCCTAGAAGCTGATCATATTATCATTTGTGGAATAAACAGTCATCTGCCTTTCATTCTAAAGCAACTCAATAGTTATCATGAGCATGCTGTCCGCTTAGGTACCGCCACAGTTAGGTAATTTGGTCTCTCTATAGTCTATATATATCGTACACTTTATTTCCCTGCTTATGTTGACTTGGCTGATTACTTTTCCTTGTTACATGCTTTCAGGAAGCAGAGACTTCTGCTTATGTCTGATACTCCAAGGAAGCAGATGGACAAGCTAGCTGAGGCATTTGCCAGAGATTATAATCATATTGACATCCTTACGAAGAGGTAAAGTGGTTGATACGCTTCCGCTTACAAAGATATGAACCTGAAAAGCTGCGTAGGTTCATGCCATATTCGTTAATGATCTTGTTAGACTGCATATATTTACAATGCTGATCCCATGCTTCTACCAGTGCAGTTGTACTCTTAACTTGACAAAATCATTTGAGAGGGCTGCTGCCTGTATGGCGCGTGCAATTATCATATTACCAACGAAAGGTGATAGGTAAGAAAATTTCAGGTCTCCGAAACTATATGTAAAGAGGAATCTCAGTACTTTGTAAAAGAGGAATCAATTAAGTTTAACATTGTTTTAGGTATGAAGTTGATACAGACGCATTTCTTTCTGTATTGGCTCTTCAACCTATACAAAATATGGAATCTGTCCCGACCATTGTAGAGGTAAATTAGGTAACTGAAGATTGTGCAGTAATGGTTTTCTGTTTATAATCTTAACCGTGATCTTTTTCCTTTTCTCACTCTTCTTTGCTTCTGGAAATGAGTGCAGGTAGCAAGCCCTAATACTTATGATCTTCTCAAGTCCATTTCGGGACTGAAAGTGGAGCCGGTCGAAAATGTAGCATCCAAATTGTTTGTCCAATGCTCACGTCAAAAGGACCTGATAAAGATCTACAGGCACCTACTAAATTACTCAAGTATGGTGTGCTTTCATCTTATCTGTTTGAAACTTTTGTTTCATGTCTTGGTATTAAATTAGTATTCAAGATGAATTAATATTAATTCTACTCATTACAGAAAATGTATTTAATCTTTGTACCTTCCCCAATCTAGCTGGGATGAAGTATCGACAGCTAAGACTGGGGTTCCAGGAGGTATGGTTGACTATCTTGTGAGCAAATTTTCTCGTTATTCGACTCATTACCTTTTGGTCTTTGTATCTAATTTCATTCTCTACACGCATTCCTTTCAGGTTGTGGTATGTGGCCTTTTACGAGATGGAAAAGTAAATTTCCATCCAAATGATAACGAAAAGCTTATGGAAACTGACAAACTATTGTTTATTGCACCTCTCAATTGGAAAAAGAAGCAACTTTTATATACAGACATGAAAACTGAGAACATTACAATAGATGAGACTGTTACTCGGAAGCAAGTGTTTGAGAAAAAAAGATCACGGTTAGCGAAGATTATAATGCGTCCTAGTAAGTCCTTATCAAAGGTCCGACTTCCAACTGCTCTCACCCCACAATGCCTCATTGCCTTGTACTATGATATTAGATTTTCTGAAATTTTGAGACCTCTGATTTTCGTTTCTATGGCTTACGCAGGGATCAGATTCTGTCAGAGGACCCAAAGAGTCTATACTTTTACTAGGTTGGCGAGGAGATGTTGTGCATATGATCGAGGAGTTTGATAATTATCTTGGTCCAGGCAGTTCATTGGTATGCTCATTTACCATTAATATCTCTTTCCGGTTGGCTCTCAGGGAATGAGTTACTGATAATTTTCTTTGCATTCAGGAAATATTATCGGATGTACCGTTAGAAGACAGAAGAAGAGTGGGCCATAGTATAGGTTCAGTCAAAATCAAGAACATCCAAGTTTCACATAAGGTAAAATTTCATTTTCAACGTCTAATGCAGACTTCTGAGTTTTCAGAATACAATAATATTAGAATATAAATTTAATGCTTTGTTTTATCCCAATCTTGAGTAATTTAAAGATGTGATGTATGCCTATAAGTTTAAGGATGATAGTATTGTCTATGTAAATGTCTTTTGTAAGCAAGCTATTTTATCCCAATCTCCAGTGGCATGAACAAGAATAGCTTCAAAATCATGTGTATTGATGTTTTCCAGTCTTCTACAGGTTGGGAATCCATTGAATTATGAAACATTAAAAGAAACAATAATACGTATGCAAAATAAACATAGGAAACGTGAAAATATTCCTCTGACCATACTTGTAATATCAGATCGAGACTGGCTTCTTGGAGGTAAGCATTCACGACTAGTTCTTCTTGATTCCGTCTTTGGAAATAATGATAACACTAACAAATAATTTGATGTCTTTTAGATCCATCTAGAGCAGATAAACAATCTGCTTACTCTCTTCTCCTTGCTGAAAGCATCTGCAGCAAGCTTGGAGTTAAGGTAATCTACTGACTTTTCATCGCATCCTACTAAACTGGATTTACTGAATATTTTAACTTCCTGCTGTTGTCTCTTAAGGTACAAAATTTAGCCTCTGAAATCGTCGACTCAAAACTCGGCAAGCAGGTATTGAAAATCTTTGTTTTTTTCTTTCTTTCTTCTGTTAGCTTCTTTGGAGTTAAGATGCTGAAACATTATACACAACCATACAGATTACAGGAATCAAGCCGTCCTTAACTTTCATAGCAGCGGAAGAAGTTATGAGCCTTGTAACAGCACAAGGTTACACTTCATCTATCTGATTTTGTTCCTTCTTTTATCTACCCGCAATCCAAACAATAGTAATTTTTCTTTATAAACAGTTGCTGAAAACAGTGAACTGAACGAGGTGTGGAAAGACATTCTAGACGCAGATGGTGACGAGATATACGTAAAGGTTAAACAAGAAAAACACTCTTCCTTCATATCTTTTTTGCAAGTAACATTTACAAAATTCAGAATCATTGGGGTCTGAAAATCTTGAGTTTGCTTTGAGACACACAGGACATTGAGCTGTACATGAAAAAGGGCGAGAACCCTTCATTCACCGAGCTCTCAGAGCGAGCTTGGCTAAGGAGAGAAGTCGCCATAGGCTACATAAAAGGCGGTAAAAAGGTACTGTTTCATTACTCTGCAACAGACATTAACCCTCTTCCTCTTTACTAACATTGATAACTCGCTTTTTTTTGTTGTTGTTGCAGATAATCAATCCGGTTCCAAAGACAGAACCTCTGTCGCTCGAAAAGGAAGACTCATTGATTGTTATATCGGAGCTTGAAGGAGACCAACCCATCACATTGTGAAGTTATATACATTCTCTCATATTCCACATATGTTATAGTTTCTTACACACCAAGCGACTGACTCACAAATGCAACCATCAAATAAGTCGTTGATTTTGTACAAAGCAACATTAATTTTTTTACATCGAAGCCTCCTTTAACACATTGGTCTTAATTCATTCTTTGGCACTCAGTAAAAATCAGTCTTTGTAACGATTTTAGTTCTTTAACTTCAGTCAACTTCTTCAATACCTCTTTGCCATAATTGCAGCTTGATATACACTTACTAACCTCGGACTAATATTCACCAAATGGCAAATGTTATTGCCAAAGAACTGCATTTGGTGGGATATATGACTAACTTTGAAATTAATGAACGTTCTAACTTCTAAGAACAATCGTTGTATCTTATCACCGCCTTATTACTGATGAGACAAGACAGAACATTACAAAAACACACTATGCAAGAGATTTCTGTTTTGAACCAGGTTGATCCTGTAGAACAACAGCCAGCGGGGAAATACAGGGACAGGACAACAGTCAAACGTCTGAGCCAACACATAGCGACAAAACATAGCAAGAAGACATAGGTACATCGTGACATTACGGTAGGGCATTTTCTCATGAAGTTATAGCATCGCATCCTCCAAATTCAAATTGAGCATCACTGAGAGAAAATACGAGGCATCTCATGAAGATAAGAAATGTTCACAAAAGTTAAGATATGGAAAATACCTTAAGCTTCAGTATCTCCTTGCTCAATGCATCTTTTAGACCATCTGTTTCCTAAAATTTCCAAATTGCATAACAGAGATAGAAAGGTCCTCAAGATCTTGTTAAATCATTCAATAAGTCACAAATAGCATGATACTTCAAAAGCTAAAACCACCATACCTTCTGGGACCAACCATCAACTACAAGGACATCAAGAGAGAAACCATCCACAGTGGAAAAAGCATGAGCCTCTTGAATATTCAATCCAAGCTCAAGAAACAGGGAAGTAAGCTGAAACAGAAAACCATTTCTCACTCAAATAATCACAAAAATGGAAGAAATAACCATAAGTCCATAACAAAGCATCTGAACAGTGGCAAAATTTGCAGCAAACATGTTGCAAAGCATCACCAACCTGAGTAAGAAGTTTTGGCTTATCAATGGTTGCAAAGGTGATCTCGTGCATCGGTCTTCATGATAGGCAACAAAGTTATTAAACATAAGACAAGATAATACCAAAAAATAAAATAAACATCATAATTAAAAGAGGAGCTCATAATTTAACAAGAAATCTCACCGAGTAGACAATGTTGGAGAAGAACCAAAAGCTGGAGGTGCAAGAGCCCTTTTGACATGAACAAACCGCACAATTAAAAAGAAATACAGTGTTGAAAAATGGTTCAAGATCGATTTCAAATGGATAGAACGCCATACCCTTGCCCGCTTGATGGGTTAGAGCTTTGAGCATCTTCCTCCAGCGCAGGGTCAGGGTGAGCAGAATTCCCGGGAGAAGAAACCTGCAAGAAAGAGAAACCAATTAACATAACAAAGCAAACAAATTTCTAACAAACATTTCAGTACTGGCTCGAAGCTTTGATTACATGTACACTACGAACTTCAAAAACAAGCCTGGTTGCAGGATCTTCAGCCAATTTCAACAATCTCTTATGTGTAAGAACATCTTCAGCCCTCTCAACTTTAACATCAAGAGCATATCTGTAACAATAATGTTAAAATTGGGGGGGGGGGGGATAATGACACATTGACATAAACATGAAATTAACTTAGAATTAAAAATTGAATAATCTAAGCGAAAACAAAAAACATAAAATTGAGTAGAAATGAAACCAAAATGCAAGATTCTGGAAGATACCCTTTATCAAGTTCCAATTGATCAAGTCTAACAATTGAAAATGTAGAAAATTTACCGAGCAGGAAGACGATTGAAATGGATCAAGAGTTGATCTTTGAAATCAGGAAGAGTAGCTTCTTCGTAGTTGCATTCTTGTAATCGCTGTAAAACCTCACCGTAGACATCAAGCTTCATACGGTAATGTCTAGGATTTCCTTCAGACGGCGAAGCTACGTTAGCTTTGGGTAGCTTTGGACAAAATTTGACAGATAATCTTTTACAATTAGGAAGATTCGGATAATTCCAGCACACTTCTGTAAGTTCATCCAAATCATATAGCGAAAGCTCTTCCAGGTTCTCAAAGGGAACACCAATATCTCGATGGAGTTTGGTAATACTCATTCCTTTCTCCCTATTTATTATTTCTTTTATTTCTGATGACCAAACGACAGCCAGATGCGTTAGATTTTGAGCATATAAGAGCCATGATAAATCCTTTTGCCCTCTCAATCCTGATATATGAACAGTGGAGAGGTGCTTGAAGCCTGGAGAACTTGTAGATGGAAGAATCTCCACTGGTGAAAACTCCTTTCTTTCTTTGCTTTTCCAATCTATCTTTATCTCAGATATGTTGCAGTCCACAATTCTAAGCTGTTGGAGACCTCCCAGTGCTACTGTGTTTAATATAACACAATGTGCTGACATATTTATCAGATATAAACATCGAATACTTCTCGCCAATCGTTCTACTCCTTGTATCTTTTCCAAAATCATGGCATCCTTTATGTTTGCCGTTAAAACCTTCAAATGCTCCAAGCGTTGTAGTTCCTCCATTAATATGTCATCAACAAAAACATCGGACTGATATAATTTCAACACCTGCAGATTTGGTAAGGTTGTTGCTATCCCGACAAGACTCTTAAGTTCATCAGTAAACTCCAGATTCAAATAGATTAGTTTCCTCAACTTCTGCAGACTAACTGGTAACGATTTTACCCTTGTGCTTGATAAATTGAGATATTGCAAGGAACCCAAGTTAGAAATTCCTTCAGGCACTCCCCAAAGACTCAAGTTTCTAGAAAGATCCAAGACCACAAGTTGTGGCATACACCGAAAGAATCCAACTGAAATATCCGCCAACGCATTATTCGGGAGTAACAGTGTTGAAAGGTTGGGGCAGTTGGGACTGCAAGATATCTCCTCAATCTGAGTCCTCATTAAAGACATCCGTTGCAAAATCTCCCAGTTGATATGCTTAGGTATCAGACGTACTTGTGCACCAGATTTCACACAAATTGTTTCTTGCTGCTTTCCGAAGCCAGACTGTATCCAAAGAGCCATTTCACGTATCACATCATGCATTCTAACATTGGTCGTGAGTTCACAATCAATCAACAAATGTGCACGAACTAACAAGCCAATTATATCATAACCTTGGTTGGTACCTCCATCTTCATATCTGTTGCTATTTATAAATCCTTCACATATCCAATAGTCAATCAACTCCTCCTTCTTTATTTCATAATCTTCCGGAAACAAAGAACAATATAGGAAGGACAATTTGACACTATCCTTTAAGCTATCATAACTGAACTTCAAAATGGGAAGAACTCTCTCTTCCATACCTGGAAACTCGTGGCCAGCCGAATTAAGAACATCAATCGCGTGACGCCATTCATACACATCCTCTTTACATGCCATGGCTTTGCCAATAACATTGAGTGCAAGTGGTAAGCCACAGCACTTCTCAGCAACTTTTCTTGCAAGTGTGGGAATATCCTGATGGCGCTTTAATGGAATATCTCCAACAGTAATTCGAAACAATTCCCATGCTTCATCTGGTGACAAACAATCAACTTTTATCTGCTCGTCAGCTATCATGTAGTTGCAAACTTCCTTTGAACGAGTGGTGAAAACTATCTTCGATCCATTTTTTCGAGTTGGAGCTGGAACTCCTATCTTGTTCAAATCTACTTCGCTCCAGAGATCATCCAACAACAGTACAAATTTCTTTCTCTTAAGATTATTGTTTATTACAGAGGCTTTCTCCTTTTCTGTTTCATGTTTCCATTCCTTGTCAACACGTAATCTTCCCAGAATCTGATCTTGAATGCCCTCATTCTGAAAGTCTTTAGAGACAACAATCCATATCACAACATCAAATTCATTCTCCACTTCAACGAACTTGTTGTTGATACGATTCAAGAGGGTGGTTTTGCCAACTCCCCCCATACCATAAAGACCCAAGATTCTTGTTTCAGTGTTCATAAGGCTCTTCCATGCCATTTAAATCTTTGTATCCAAACCAACAGTGGTTTGGATATTGGTCTTCTCCGCCTTAGGTACTGGAATTTTCTGCGCCACCACATCAAAAACTCCTTTAGATAGAAGTTCTTTGACTTCAGTCAACTTCTTCAATACCTCTTTGCCATAATTGCAGCTTGATATACACTTATTAGAACAGTATCCAAAAAGACACAATCTTTTAGTTTCAGTTGATTTAGCCTTAAGCAGTTCATTGACCTTGGACTCAATATCATCTACCCTTGAAAACCATCCTTGGACTTGAGCAAGTCGCTGCAAACATTGATCTTCTTCTATGCAAACTCTTCTTAACAGATCATCTCGTCTCTCTTGAAGCTCTTGCATAGTAATCTCCAAAGCCTCAAGATTAACCTCCATCTTGTGTATGTAATTCCCATCACCAAATAAGCAGCTAAAAGCATGACTCAACGCTTGATCGTCAATCTGTAGTGATACACATCCTCCCATCTTGTTTTAACTTTGCAAATAAAACCAAACCAAACTCATTGCTTGGAGGAATGATAGATAACTCAAGACTTGATGAGAAAATAATAAGTCAAGACTGCAAGACGATGCCCTTTACTCTTTTGCACAAACTTTTCAGAAAGAAAAGAAGACGATGCAGGAAACAACACCAGAGAAGAATAGATCTAAACGAAAGATGGAGAGAAACAATGTGGAAGATAAGAAGGAGAGAAGGAAGAACATAAGTTAAGGAGAAAAAAAGAGAGGATTTAGATCTGACTTTTCAATGATAATTCCCTCTCTGGGATAATTACAGTATTGTAGCATAAAACGGCAAAGTAGAAATACTCTGCAGCATCTGTGACATTTATTTTATTTATCTATCTAAATACTCTCAAGCTCATAGAGTTTTTAACTTAGTGGACCATCCTCCTCTCAAAACCACAATCTCTTCCTTACTGATCTGTTCATATCTTCTATAGCCTTTAAAGCAGCTTCCAAGAAAGTCAGATGTTTGTTTCTATTTCATGTTTGTCTGTCACCAATAATTGATTCAATTCGACCAACCAATTTATTAAATGTGGCAACTTCAAGAAAAGTCACAAGTTTTTTTTTTTCTTTTTCTTTTTTGTCGGCAAAGTAATGGGAAAAAAAGATTCAAGAGCGATACTTAAAACTCAAAACCATTGCAACAACTTACAGACACAACACCTCTGAAGCTTGTGTCTTTGGTCACATCTCTCAATGTCTTTGCTCTTCTTCTTGTTTTGTTGTGTAGATTGTCAAAAGGCTTCTTCTGGTGAGTGGCAATGGACTGGCACTACGCAATAAGGACATTTTTTTTTCCTATAATGTGATTTCTGTGCTATTACTTGATCTGCGTTTAATTAAAAACATTATATTATTTATTACCAAGGGAAGAAGAAGTTAATGCTTCTCTAATGTCAGCATTCAGGTCTGATTTTCTTGAGATTTGTATTAGAGTTTAGGAACTTAGTCATGTATAAATATGAGACCTTAGTGTCAAAGCAATACATGTTAAATATTCTCTATCAGAGCGGAACAAAGAATTGTTCTCATTAGAGTATCGTACTATTGTTGTAGCCTCTGAAATCGTCGACTCAAAACTGGGAAAGCAAGTATTCAAAGCTTTATTTTTCTTTTTTCTTCTGTTAGCTTATTTAGAGTTAAGCTGCTGAAACATTATACATGAATCAAGCCGTCCTTAATTTTCATTGCATAGCAAGTGATGAGCCTTGTAACAGCAAAAGGTTACAACATTTCATCTATTTGATTTTGTTTCTTGTTTATCGACTTGCAAATCCTAACAATAATAATAATACTCTTTTCTTAATAATCAGTTGCTGAAAACAGCGAAGTGAATGAGGTGTGGAAAGACATTCTAGAAGCAGAGGGTGATGAGATATACGTTAAGGTTAAAAAAGAAAAACACTCTCTTCTCTCAAATCTTCTACGATTAACATTTACAAAATTCAGAAGCAATGCGGTCTGGAAATCTTGAGTTTGCTTTGAGACACACAAATGATTGAGCTGTACATGAAAGAAGGCGAGAAGAGAACCCTTCATTCACCGAGCTTTCAGAGCGAGCTTGGCTAAGGAGAGTAGTCGCCATAGGCTACATAAAAGGTGGTAAAAAAGTACTATGTTTTATAACTCTGCAGCAGACGTTTAAACTCTTCCTCATCAATAACTCGTTTTTATTTTTGTTCTTGTTGTTGTTGCAGATAATCAATCCGGTTCCAAAGACTCATTGATTTTGATATCAGATAGAGACTGACTCATATTGTGAAGTTATATACATTCTCTCGTATTCCAGATATGTTATAGTTTCTTACACACCAACATTGGTGTACATATAAACAAAAACAGTACATATAACACACAAACCAAATCAAGAACACAAAGAGTGAGCAGAGAGAGAGAGTGAGAGAGAGAGAGAGGAGATGTCCAGTTATGTAATGGCTTTATTCCAAACCTGTACGTGAGAGACATTCCATTCGCTTAGAAAACCTCTTTCACCGGTTATATCTGCCAAAATTCATCGGGTAGGTTTGAACAATGCTCTATATCGAGTCTTTTACAGTTAGGAAGATTCGGATAATTCCAGCAGATTTCCTTAGGGAGTACTAAAAATAATATAATCTCTTTTACAAAAATTTATTCATAATTTGAGTGTTAGATCACGCATCTACAATGACTTGATTATAGTATCTCCGCGTTCGAGAGCTCAGTTTCAATGATATGAAGGTATGAACAAGTCCAACTCTTTTTTTTTTTTTTTTTTTTTTTTTTTAATATATATCAGAGAAAAATCATCCAAGTTGCAATTTTTAATCTGCACACTTGCATTTATAAGTAGCCTATGGAAAGACTTTGTAAATTAGGGAATACTTGAGTCATCGTTGACTTGGATTTTTAATTTCTAAACACATGCAACCAATCAAAGATACACCAAGAGTAAAACAATTAAAAATTATGAATTCCCATGAATCAACATCTTGAATCAAGTGGGTGAAACATAATACTTGGAAATAAAACTTAAATAATAAAAAAATGTGATTTATGCAGTGATAGAGTACTTGACTTGATTATGGCCTCTCCGCGTTAGAGAGCTCAGTATTCAATGATATGAAGGTATCAACAACTCCAACTATCTTTATTATATATATCAGAGAGAGAAACATTTGCAGTTTTAATCTGAACACTTGCAAGGGAAGACTTTGTAAATTAGGGAAGTCATCGTTGACTTGGATTATAATCTGAGGAAACACACATGCAACCACCAATCATACATGCAAAACTCGGTTTTGTACCTTGGTAGGAAACTCGGTTTTGTTTGTAATCAAATAATATTAGTTTAGTGTATAGTTTATGCATGTTGATGGCCGTATACGTTATATTGATTAATCTTATTTGATGTATAATACCAACTGCATACACTATAAAGTCAGTTATCCATGAAAAGACGTACGAGTTCAAGTTTCGAAGACAAGTTGTGATTTATTTTTTGATAAAATACAAATAATTGACCACTTAAGATATTAAATCATTTCGAGCATTCAAATATATTTATAATTAAGGTCGTGTGTGTGATTAGCTTTATCTACCAAAGCATCTTGAGAAAACACTAAAGTTCAAAAAAACAATCAACCAAAACTCTCTTTTTGCCTCCCAAAAAAAGCTTTCCCATGACTGCTTCTTCTTCAGTTGCTAGATCCACCCTGACGGGGCCTCAAGTGTTCATCAACTTCCGGGGAAAAAATGTACGCAACAGCTTCATAAGCCATCTTGAGCCTGCCATGAGAGATGCAAATATAAACGTGTTCGTAGACAAGGACGAGGTGAAGGGCACAGACCTAGCTAACCTTTTTGTGAGGATCCAAGAGTCAAGGATCGCGGTGGTGATCTTCTCTAAGGATTACACAAGTTCGGAATGGTGCTTAGATGAGCTGGCCCAGATCAAGGACTGCATTGATCAAGGCGGTCTCAATGTGTTTCCTATCTTCTACAAACTTGCACCTGCCGTCGTGAGAGACCTTAGAGAAAAATTTGGCGATACTTTCAGGGCTCTGAAGGGCACACATCGACACGAGCCAGAAAGAACTCGGAAATGGGACGAAGCATTAGAGTTTATTCCTCGAAAAATAGGCATCACCTTGTCAAAAGAAAGGTATAAGATTTATTTTCTTTTGCTCCCTTATTCCAGACTGAAAGCTATACTAATCTAGAGTCTCATGTTGTCGGTATGTCCAAAAAATGTAATATAATTCGAATTTTTGAGTTCACTTAAAAGTTAGAACCGGGTAACGGTTTCTTCTAGAACACGGAACCAAAGCTTGTTCACATCTCTCACTGGTATTGTATATATAAAAATGATAGGAACGAACGAGAGTTCATTGATGAAGTGGTTATGGAGATTCAGAGAATGCTGTCGCAAATCGCCTTGGAAGGAAATCCAAAGATAGAATCGAATTCCCAAGAAGGATTTTTGGTCCCTGCGAGGAGACTTAACATTGCTCATTCTGGGAATCCTGAAAAATGGACCTGGAGTGCTATCTACGACAGACCACAGTAAGATTTTTTTACAACTTGGAGTACTATACTTTTTAAACTATTTAAATATATTTTATTCTATATAAAAGGATTAAATTATTTATCGAAAGTCAAAACTTACTTTTAGATATCTATATCTTTGTATATAAACTAGATAACGATAACAAAAAGTTGAAAAAAACATCTCTACAAAATATAAACTAAGATTGGTTTTCAATTTTCGGTTTTTTATTCTGTTTCTACCTAAATGATGTAATATGTATCTGTATATCTAATTTTATCTTTTCTATGTGTATTGAATTATTATTTTTATTATTTAACTATTTTTATTTATAAGTTTTTAAATTAATTTTGATGAGTTGGTTTTCCTATTCATATTAACTATATAACAACATTTGTTTGATATGATGCATATTTTTCCATATAAATATTTTGACTGATATAGAGTATGATATATAGTATTTGAGGTTAGAGTGAGATTGTAATATGACTGAAGATTTCTATTGGTTTGCATTTTTACCTAATATGGGGAACTGCATTTTAGTTCAGTTGTATAGCAAAATTAAATGTGTAGGAATAAAATCAGATTTACCAAAACATTATTAAATCGTGATGATACACAAGTTTGCATGTTGTTAATCAGAATCCAAATATAAATCAAATAAAATTTGATATATTTCTTTATCCCGCATATATATATGCTAGTTTGAACGTTTCATTAAGTTATTTTTTTTAAAGCGATTATTTTCCCTTTCATCTTTTTGGGAGTAGAACCAACTAAGATAGTAAATTCGATCATTTCGAGATTTTTATCATTGCTATTTAGAAAAAAAAATTTTAAGCATTCAAAATTAAAGTTAATGATATTTTCTTAAGAATATTTCAAGTTACTAAATATAATGTATCTAAAGGGAAATACAAAAAAAAAAAAAAAAAAAAAAAAAAAAAAAGAACAGGAAAGTATGATGAGTAATCATTTGATTGCTTTTAAATAATTTATTTTTTAATATTAAAAGTTTCATGGTTTTGTTTTCAGCAAAGCAGACATCGAAATTGCAAAGATGATTAATACTCACTCCTTAATTAAAATAACCGGAGATTTTCACTCGAGAAGATTAACACCGGGGAAAGAGTACGAGGTGGTGTTTCTTGTGAGGCTAGATGATACGTCTTTGGGATGGAAGAAGAAGGTGACCATGACTCTGAAAGTGATCATGGAAGATGGAGGCCACAGTGAGCAGGATAAGGCATTGTGCTTGGACGAATACATAGGCGACAATTGGGTGGATATTCGAGTTGGAACATTTGAGGCACCGCCGGAGAAAGAAGAAGCAAAGATCTTTTTCTCGATGTATCAGTGTGTAAACACTGATCCGAAGAGCGGGCTTGTGGTCAAAGGTGTTGCAATTCGTCCCGTGCAGTAATGCATTAAAGCAAATCATATTGGAGCTAAATTGCTTTTTACCTACATTTATATTTCATGCAGGTCTTTTTCTGGTTAAAAGTTTGTACTCTTTTTATTGTTTTTGTAACACAGTGTTTGTACCTTCTTGCTCTTGTTTTTGTTGTACTGAAATGTTTTTCATTTACTTTCCTAATATATATAACAAACTTCGTGGTGTTAGTGTGAGAGACTATCCATGCTCACAATTTTGTTTTTGTTTTTTTTTGTTTGGACAATTCTATATGGCTTTTAAGCACAATGACATAACAAGGGTAAGTTGATAAGTTTAGAGAATGGTTTGTGTTATTGATCAATGAATAACTTACAACTCTATATATTGCACATGCCTTGGGAGAAGACTAAATATGAAGACTCCGACCTCAAATGGAAGGAGTTTGATTCACAAGAGTTCAATCAATCTCAACTAGAGATAAGTATGATATATATCTAAATCAACTTAATCTTTATACTATTAGGATTCTAGAATATTCTTCGGTTGGGCTTCATAAACTTCACAGATTTTTCTTTATAAACGGACTCTAACGGTCCGCAATACTTGATCCGCAAGATATACATCTTGATACAAGTTCCTAAATCGCTTTTGTCTGTACAATATAATATGCAAAAACTGAGGGAAGGGGCACATATATCATGAGCATGCTGTCCGCTTAGGTACTGCCACAGCTATGTAATTTGACCTCTCTCTATATATATATATATATATATCTTACATTTTATTTCTACATTTTATTTCTCCGCTTAGGTTGACTTGGCTGATTACTTTTCATTGTTACTTGCTTTTAGGAAGCAGAGACTTCTGCTTATGTCTGATACTCCAAGGAAGCAGATGGACAATCTAGCTGAGGCATTTGCAAGAGATTATAATCATATTGACATCTTAACAAAGAGGTTAAGTGGTTGACACACTTCTGCTTATACACTTCTGGTTAGGTTCATGCCATATTGATTAATGATCGTGTTGGATTGCATAAATTTACAGTGCTGATTTCATGCTTCTACCAGTGCAATTTAAAGTCTACGAAAGTATATGTCAAGAGGAAACTGAGATTGCAACCAACTGGAATCTCAGTACTTTGTAGACTAATTAAATATGTTTCAGTACTTTCAGTTTTCAAGACTATGTTAATAACTTAATACCAAGTATATGTCATATGCTTTTATATTCAAAACAAATTAATAACAAGACTAATGTATTTAAACAAAGAATTGGTCTTTAAAATCCTCTGTTCTTACGAAAATGCCATAGTTATGTTAAATCTTGATAAGGAAGCCCAAAGAGGATCGATCAGAGTCATAAGAAAAGGTAAAAGATAGATTCTTAGTTTGTGTGTTTATGATTCTTATTTTCTTTGTTTTTACTTTTATATCTTGATCTTCAGGAGAACATCAGAGAAGAAGACCGATAAAGTTAAGAAGAAACTTCCCTTGATGATGGAAAAAATATGGCCAGAAAGATATTCATGGATGTAACTTGAATCATTATAATCATTTTCTCAGCGTTACAAAATTTCAATAAATAAATAAATGTTGTGATATTATAGATGTACACATCTATTCACAAGAGGGTGTTTAGCAGTGAAGCAAGTTCAAAAATCAGATGAATATCCGAAAATATAATAACACATATGAAATCTGAAGAATTGATGTTAAGTATCGATGATTTGGAAGATTATCATGACGTTCTCATTCTCAACTCTCGAAACTGAAAGTACTGAGATTAATTATATACACTAACTGAAAGTATATGTCATATGTTTTCATATTTAAGACTTGTTAATAATACAAATTAAGTCTACTCATTGCAGAAAATGTATTTAATCTTTGTAGTTTTCCAAATTTAGTGTAAGAACTAACTGATTTCGTTCTCTACATGTATACCTTTCAGGTTGTGGTCTGTGGCGTTTTACGAGATGTCGTTCTCTACATGTATACCTTTCAGGTTGTGGTCTGTGGCGTTTTACGAGATGTGAAAGTAAATTTCCACCCAAATGATAACGAAAGGCTCATGGAAACTGACAAACTATTGTTTATTGCACCTCTCAATTGGAAAAAGAAGCAAATTTTATATATATAGACATGAAAACTGAAAACATTACAATAGATGAGACTGTTACTCGGAAACAAGTGTTTGAGAAAAAAAAGGACTCGCTTTGAAAACAATGAAAGTTCTTACTTCTAAGAACAATAGTTGTATCCTTTCGCTGTCTCAGATGGATCTAAGATATCAACGCCTTTTTATGATCTCCTTGACAAACTGTTGGAAATCTGACTTTTAATTCAGGTTTGTTTGATTTTCTCTCTTCTTGACACAAACGAGTTTTTTTTTTTTTTTAAACTCATTTTCTCATATTTTTTTCTTCAACATTACACACACACTTATACTCAATTCTAGCTACTACATGACTTTACTAGGACACTAACAACTCATGCTAGCCCATACTTATAGGCACAATTTTACAAGCAATCTTAGTCATAGTCACATACACTTCAACCACTTTGCTTATTCCTTTACACATTTTACGTAGGTGTTAATTAGGCACTTAGGAAATAACTTAAACATAAAACACTTGATGGGCTTCACCAGAATCGCATGCCCATTTGACCAGATCACAAAGCAACGTGATTGACCCATTTATTTATTTTCTTCTCCGACTTCTCTTCTTCGCTTCGTCAATCTTCTTCTTCTTCTCAACTTCAAGCTTTCTGTTTCCTCATTGCCACAGTCTTATTCTTTCCTTTCTCCTTTGCAGGATCAATCAATGGAGTCACTTTCAACACAAACTCTAGGTTGTTATTACTGAGGAGACAAGACTGAACATGACAAAAAAGGTAAGGTTGTTGCTATCCCAACAAGACTATCACTTACAAGACTGAACTCCAGATTCAGGTAGATTAGTTTCCTCAACTTCTTCAGGCCAACTGGTAACGATCTCATCTATGTCCGTGATAAATTGAGATATTCCAAGGAACCTAAGTTAGAAAATTCTTCCGACAATCCAGTAAGGCTCAGGTTTCCAGAAAGATCCAAGACCACAACTTGTGGCATAAACCGAAAGAATCCAACTGAAATATCCAACTGAAAGTTATTCGAGAGTAACAGGGTTGAAAGGTTGGGGCATCTGGGACTGCAAGATATCTTCTCAATCTGAGTACTCATTAAAGACATCCGTCTCAAAATCTTCCCGTTGATGTGCTTCTGTATCAGACGTACTTGTGCACCAGATTTCACACAAATTGTTTCTTGCTGGTATCCGACGCCAGACTCTATCCAAAGAGCCATATCACGTATAACATTATGCATTTTAACTCTGGTCGTGAGTTCACAATCAATCAACAAATGCGCATGGACTAACAAGCCAAATATATCATAACCTTGGTTGGTACCTCCATCTTCATATCTGTTGCTATTAATAAATCCTTCACATATCCAGTATTCTATCAACTCCTCCTTCTCTATTTCAAAATCTTCGGGAAACAAAGAGCAATATCGGAAGCACAATTTGACTTCAGCATCCTTTAAGCTATCATAACTGAACTTCAAAATGGGAAGAACTCTTTCTTCCATACTTGGAAACTCGTGGCCAGCCAAATTCAAAACATTAATCGCATGATGCCATTCACGTAAATCCTCTTTATATGCCATGGCCTCGCCAATGACATTGAGTGCAAGTGGTAAGCCACACCATTTCTTAACAATTGTTCTCGCAAGTCTGGGAATATCCTGATGACACTCTAATGGGATTTCTCCAATAGCAATTCGAAACAATTGCCATGCTTCATCAAGTGATAAACAATCAACTTTTATCTGCTCGTCAGATATCATGTAGTTGCAGATTTCCTTTGAACGAGCAGTGAAAACTATCTTCGATCCATTTTCTTGAGTTGGAGCTGGAATTCCTATCTTGTTCATATCTACTTTGCTCCAGAGATCATCTAACAACATCACAAATTTCTTTCTCTTAAGATTATTGTTTATGAGAGAGGCTTTCTCATTTTCTGTTCCTTGTTTCCATTCATTGTCAACACGTATTGTTCCCAGAATCTGATCTTGAATGCCCCCATTTTTAAAGTCTTTAGAGACAACAACCCATATAACAACATCAAACTCATTCTCCATTTCAACGAACTTGTTGTTGATATGATTCAAGAGGGTGGTTTTGCCAACTCCCCCCATACCATAAAGACCCAAGATTCTTCTTTCGTCGTTCATGAGGCTCTTCCATGCCATTTCAACCATTGTATCCAAACCAACAGTGGTTTGGATATGCTTCATCTCTGCCTTAGGTACATGAATTTTCTTTGCTAGCACATCAAAATCTCCTTTAGATAGTAGTTCTTTAACTTCTTTAACGCTCTTCAATACATTTTCACCATAATCATAGCTTGTTATGCAATTGTAAGAACAATATCCAAACAGACACAATCTTCCAGTTTCAGCTAATCTATCCTTAAGCAGATGATTGACTTGAGATCCAACAGTTTCTACTCTTGAAAGCCATCCTTTGACTTGAGCAAGCCGTTGCAAACCTTTATCCTCTTCTATGGAAACTCTTCCCAACAGATCATCTCGTTCCTCCTCAAGTTCTTGCATAGTTTTCTCCAGAGCATCGAGATTTGCCTCCATCATGTGAATGTAGTTTCGATCGCTAGAAAAGCAGCCATTTAAAAAACTCAAGATTGGATTCCAGGGTATTAGATTTAGAAGCCAGTTTACCATTTTGCACAAACTTTTCAGAAAGAAACCAAACAAGAGCGAGAGAAGAAGAGGTGAATTGGGTAGAGAAAGAGGAACAAAACTGTGCCTTCCAGAGTCAACTTAAAAGTCAGACAGCAATGCAATATGTATTAGTTTACTGAGAGTGGCAGCTTCCAAGAAAGTTAGATGTTTGTTCTGGTATCACTGCATCCGTCACCAATAATTGATTACATTAGATTTCACCAGTTTATTAAATGTAGTAGCTTGAAGCAAAGTCAGAAGTTTAATATCCACAAAAATAATAAAAAACAAAGAGCATAAGTCTCTTTCGACTAATGTAATCTTATGCCACTGAAGTTTCCTTTTGGTAGTCCTAAACATAAGTATTTGTCTCAGAAGGAAAATATAAATCAAAGAGATGGTGATAAAAAGCAAATTCAAGAAATATATCAAACACAAAGCAAAGACACATGCCAAACATTCATCAAATGCAAAATGCAACATTCAGAACATAAAACTGTATTCACCAAATATAATTTCGGTTAAGGTGGGTGCTATAATTCACTAAATATCTGCAGACATCAGAAGAAAATGTCTAATGTAAGTTTAGATGTCACTGCACTGACACCAAGAACTCACATTAACACCCAAAACGCTTAAACTAAAAGTCTGCTAAGCCCAAACCTTAATTTAGAGTAAGGAGGCTATGTTTTAACATTATCGTAACAAGAAATGTTTTTACAATCAAATCTCACAACCACATACAAATTGCCTGAAAAATTCAGTAACCAGAAAAAATGAATAGCCAAGCCAAATCAACAGGTAAACCGAAATAACCAGCCGGTTCAACGGAAAGTTCTTGACCACAATTGGTGTTTGTTTCGATTCTCGGGTTCTCCTTGATGATGATGCTCTTCTTTGGATCATCGAGAAATCCACAATGTCTCAACAATTTTCCAGCTCCAGCCTCAACAACTCTTCATTAAGAGTCTCTAATCTGACTACTCTGTTTCAATTTCGAAGAAGGCTTTCTTCAGTGTTGTTCTTCATCGTACCTCTTTTGGGCCTTGATCCTTGGGCCGTTATTGGACTAAGATTTGAAACTGAAACGGACTTATAGCTGAATAGAGCGAACCTAACAGAATCGGATCTTAATGGGGTCGATCCGTCCATTTAAACTTTGTTAGTCCCTGAAAACGCAGCGTTTCCGCTTAAAAACGCTAACGCGAAATTCGGAAAGAGCAAAAAAAAAAAAAAAAACACAACCCCTAATTTTTGTCTGTTGTTCGCAACTCTTTCTTCTTTCAAGTCCTAAACTTTGGTAAAATCCTTCGGCCATGGCGCACGGAGGCTATGCCAAGAGAAGAGGTTCGGAACCGAAGCAGACGGCAGGAACTAGTCGGAGGTCGAAAGTATTGCGTGTGGAGAAGAAACCTAAGAATGTCTCTCTCAAGAATCAGATGCGTTCCGTTGAACGCTTTCTTCGTAAAGTCAGCTCCTTTTCTCTGAAATTAGGGTTTTTATAATCGAATTTATGTTAAAGTTTCAGTCTTTTGGCGATTCAGTTAGCTTGTCTGGTGTATGTTCTTTGTTGAGCTCAAGGGTTATAATGATACTTGTGGGTTGTGTTCTTATGGAGAATTTGATTATCTATACTTAATTGAGAACTTGGAATAGCTTTAGATTCTCATCTTGATGTATTGGTGGTATTTATGCCTATAGGATTTGCCTGCTGAAGTAAGAGAGTCTTTAGTACAGAAGTTGGAAGATCTTAAGAAGCAGCAAGATGATCATAACCGTCTTGTTGTTGAACGAAAAATCTTCCTCAGGAACAGAAAGATTAAGTTCTTTGGTAAGTGGCATTGGCTTGTTTTTTGTTTGGCTATGTAACGGTTTAGTTAGTAACGACTTTGCCTGAAGAATTAGAGCTTTTTGTTTGTTTGTTTGCTTGAATAGAGCGGAGAAAGATTGAAAGGAGTATTAGACGTCTTGAGAAGTTACAGCGTACTTCGTCTGCTCATGTGGGAGATGCAGATATAGCTGAGCAACTCAGTAAACTTAAAGAAGACCTTGAATATGTTAGGGTAAGTTAAAACTTCTTTACACTGCCTTACTATTTGTCATCCTTCTCTGCTTGTTAGTTAAGTTTCTGTTGTTATGATTTAGAATGAGCTTAGGTGAAAATGTATGTTACTGAATTGCAGTTCTTCCCCAAAAATGAGAAGTATGTATCTCTGTTTACTGGAGGTGAGGAATCAGAAGTAGTCGAGAAGAGAGGTAAATTGCGGAAGCAGATCAAAGCCAATATTATTGTTGCTGCTGCTAGTGGCAAAGAGTTAGAAGGTAAACGCAAGATATGTAGAGATGCTTAATTTATTTCCGTTCTCCTGGAACTATTGAAGTATTGTAGCGAAATAATGATGATTTATGTTAACTGTCTGATGTTATGGTTGCGGATAAACAGAGACGGGGAGTGAAGATGATGGTCTTCTGGACCTTAGTGATGATGATTTCTTTGATAGAGGGAGTTCAAGCGATGAAGCTGACGCAGATGACGAATTGACTGATAAGAGCACAAAGTAGGCGTAGTAAATGTGGATTCAGACGTCAATACTTGTAATTTTAAGCTTACTGATAAAGAGTACTTCTGACCGTAATCTACAATTTCTCAGGGAGGCTGCTTCTAGTAGAGCAACTTCTGGTATGTCTAGTGATGAAAGGAATCAGGTACGATCATTTGGTGATGCCACTTTTTACCAAGGAGGACATGGTTTCTATGATTTACAAATTTGAAATGTTTTGAAATCTTGTAGAAGCAAAACTCTGCTAGGGCTTTAATGCCACCACCACAAGCAAGGTTTGAATCAAACTCTAGGAAGAATTCATATGTGCAGAGGAATGAGATGCCATCATCCTCAAGAAACACTTCAAACAGAAGAAGTGAGTCTTCGTATAACGCCAGGGCTGCTGCGGCAACTTCATATAGCAGTCAGAGTAGCAACTTGAGCTCCAATTCTGATGCTCATAAACCCAAAAGAAAGAGACGGCCTAAGAAGAAGAAGCAATAGGTCAGTTTGTACTCTCTACGAGTTTAGATTGTAGGAGAAAGATCTTTAAAATAATAAACCATCTCATCAAAGATCTTGTAACCATTATGGTTGATTGATTATTTTCTTTGCTGTTTTTGCAGACGTGATCAACTTCTCCAAACACATTAGATACTCTATCAGTTCCGTCTTCTTGCTGCAATGGTCTCTCTACTGGAATCTAATCCCATATTATATATAGAAAATTTGGTGTGCTCATGGAAATCAGAGAGATAATTAAGTGTCTGTTGCTTCTGGATTTTGAGATGAACTCTAAAAACTTTGGGTATAAGCTCCCTTTGAAACTGTCTTGGAGCTTTTTTACTTACAGAATTGACTATAGAGATACATCTTCCCATGAATCAGTTTCTTCAGTTAAATCTACTGGTCCTTTTTAGAAAGTTTTGAAACCCTGATTGTACGAATTAAGTAGTTTTTTAATCTCATTATTTTTTTTTTTATAATTTGGTCAACAATCAAATGTTATTCTACATTGTAAATTTAAAATTTCTTATCTTAATTACCACCACTTCCAGAGCAAATTCTTGTTTTTACATGTGTTATATTTTATTGTTAGAAATGATTAATATTATAGCCAAAAAGAAAGAAATTATTAATATTATAAATTCATATAATAATCTAAAAAAACTAATTAATAAAGATTTTAATTCGTTTTATTAAAAATTAATGCGTTAAATCAAAAAAAAAAAAAAAAAAAAAAACAGAAGAAAAACCCAAAAAGATTTATTGAATCGTGACTGAAGGACGAGCCACCGAGTGTCGCACAGTTGAAAATTAAGGAATCTCCTCGGACAAGAAGATCCAGTGATGTCTGAGAAGATTCATTCAATACAAATACCAAACTGAAACAAAACAAAACAAAAACCTAATCAAGAACTCCTCAAATAGCTCATTGATGGAATCAAATTTCAGGTGGCTTTTGTATGCCATCTTCATCACTCTGACATTTTCAGGTTCTGTTATTAACCATGGAGTTCTCGCTGAAAGTGTTAAGCCTGATGAAGCTAAACAGCTTAGAGATGAGGTAACTTCCTCAAACAGATCTGGATGATCTCACTCTATTGCATCGATTGGGTTTATTAGTAGTGCTATGTCTTGTCCCCAAATTGAGTATTATAGCAAATTTAGTATTCTGGGCACTTAAAGTTTTGATCTTTGGAAGTTCTGATTGCAATTGATGTTGATTATGACTTAAAGTTAACTTCTTTAGCCTTTTGAGAAGAACAGTTAGTAATTTTGCTCAGTAAGTTGAGATCACTTGGTTTTAGTGGTGGAGATTGCATCGTATAGGCACTTCTTTGACCTTGTTGAATTGAATTACCTGGTTTTGATGGCTCTGTTTTTAACAGTAATAGATATGTTTGATCACATTTGAGTGTAGGTGCGTGGGATGTTTTATCATGCTTTTGATGGATATATGAACAATGCGTTTCCGCTCGATGAATTGAAACCGTTATCTTGCCAAGGAGAAGATACTCTTGGAGGCTATGCGTTGACTTTGGTAAACTTTTGTATTTTATCTTCGAATGTTAAGGCTATGTGTTATGTGAAACCTTGACATGGTTTTGGTGGTTTTTGTGTTAGATTGACTCGTTGGATACATTAGCTTTACTTGGTGACAAAGAGCGCTTCACTTCTTCTGTTGAATGGATTGGTAAAAATCTTCAGTTTAATATAGTGAGTAATGATTGGTTTTGGTTTCTCTAGCAAGACCAAGCTTTAATTGTTATTTCCTCAGGTTTTTTAATGTAAGTCATAACCTGGCAGTGAAATTGATGCATTGATACATGTCTTTTCAACTGCAGAATAAAACTGTTTCTGTGTTTGAGACAACTATCCGAGTCCTTGGGGGTTTACTTTCTGCTCATCTAATTGCAAGTGACTATGCAACGGTACTTTTCTGCTGCTTAGGATATTTCGTTCGTTGTGATATCATCTTAACAAAGGATATTTGTACATTCTTCAGCTAGAAAGAATAGAATTTTTGCACCATCTATTATGTGTTAGGCTTTATGTGAGCTTATTTGTGCAACTAATCTTACGATTACTGCTTGTCTTAGCCTTTTTATTGGACTTCCAAATATCTCCTATTAATGTGGTTTTGATTGTTTGCTATATAACCTGGAATTGAATTTAATCTGATGACAGGGCATGAGAATTCCATCTTATGACAATAAATTACTAGTCTTGGCTGAGGATTTGACACGAAGAATGCTTCCTGCATTTGATACACCTACTGGTATGCTTTTCGAGTTATCACTTGTTGATCATGCATATGAATATGCGAAAGCGGGGAATTGCCTTGTAATCTCCGTCTCTTTTCCTGCAGGAATCCCATTTGGATCTGTGAATTTAATGTATGGCGTTGACAAACATGAAAGCAAGGTAAAACATCTTCTGATTCCTTCTTAACTCTTAAGTATTTAGTTCATTGATCTGTGCTTTTGGCGAAGCGATTAAACAAACAATACTTAGTTTTCCTAACTTTGAAGAGTGTTGCTCATTATCAGCTTGCCGATTTTATCTTTTGATTCATATAGGAACTCATGTTTATAGAAAGTTATATCTTAGTTTTGTTTGTTCAGATAACATCAACCGCGGGTGGTGGTACTTTGTCTTTAGAGTTTGGTGTGCTTAGTCGTTTAACAAATGATCCTGGTGAGTGAAGTTATGGAGCTTTGGTATTTTGTATATGATCATTAAATCAGTTTAGCCACTGAGAAATACTTCTCTTTAACCCTCTTTTTTCTCCTATCAATTTCATATGGATTTCCAAGAGATGTAATTTTGATATTTACGTGCTCTTACATGGTGGTCTAACTTTGTTAAAATTGAAGTTTTCGAACAAGTTGCAAAGAATGCGGTGAGGGGACTATGGGCACGTCGTTCAAATCTTGACTTGGTTGGTGCTCACATCAATGTCTTTACAGGTGAATGGACACAGAAGGTAACACCTAGTTTAGTCCATGAACTGACAACAGAAAAAGCTTCTGTATATGTCAGATACTGTATATTAAAGATTTTTGGCATATTCCAGCTAACAACTTAAAAATCTTCTGTGTATCATTGAGGAACTTTGCTTCCACAAAATAATTTTTCTTCTTTTTGTCACACAAATTCTGAATGGTAGTGTTTACTTTGACAGGATGCTGGTATAGGAACAAGCATTGATTCCTTTTACGAGTATCTCCTCAAGGTTAGTAAGCATAGCTCTTGACAAGATAATTTCGATTATTGGGATATAAGGCCAAGTCTTAAGAAATCCATAAACCCATAAATTTAGTTTCTGTACTTCAAGCTTGCATAAAACTTTGCCTGCACTGAGATTTTCCTTGCTTTTTGTTTGTTTTTGTTTGAGTTGGCAATTTCAGGCTTATATACTGTTTGGGGATGAGGAATATTTATACATTTTTCAAGAAGCTTACAGGTCTGCAATGCAGTACCTTCACAAGGATCCTTGGTATGCTTTTGTAATCTTTCGTTTATTAGAAACATGAACAAGGAATTCCTTTACTAGGACTTATTGTTTTTTTCTAGTTTTGTCGTAGGTATGTTGAGGTCAATATGGATTCTGCAGCTATTGTCTGGCCAGTATTCAACAGCCTTCAAGCTTTCTGGCCAGGACTTCAGGTAAAATTGATTGTATGTTTCAACAAATTGCTAAATATCTTCAGCCTCGAAAATTAAAAGGTGTCTATGTTTCTCTCTCAAAAGGTTTTAGCTGGAGATGTTGATCCGGCAATTAGAACTCATACTGCCTTCTTTAGTGTTTGGAAACGATACGGTTTCACTCCTGAGGGTTTTAACCTTGCTACACTTAGTGTCCAGGTAGACCATCTTGATTTAAGTTTCTCAGTCACTCCTTTTTTTTTGTCTATTAGGTTTCATTTTCTGATGGCACTGTAATATTACAACTTCATAGCTATTCTTCGTTTTCCTTACAGTATGGGCAAAAGAGTTATCCACTGAGGCCCGAATTAATCGAGAGCACATATTGGTTGTACAAAGCTACCAGAGATCCCAGGTCATGAATTCAATAAGTTAGCTTTTTTCGTTTCTTTTTCCAAAGATAATTACACTACTGAATTGCTATAAATATTGCTGGTCGATAGGTATCTTGATGCAGGACGTGACTTTGTGGCTAGTTTGCAATACGGTGCAAAATGTCCTTGCGGTTATTGTCACATCACAGATGTAGAACTTCATAAACAAGAAGATCACATGGAGAGCTTCTTCCTTGCAGAAACCGTAAAGCAAAAAAACTCGGTTTCTCAAATATGCATTTACTTACTTACCTTAAAGCCTTGACTTGTTTTTGCATTTCAAAAATATTTCAGGTAAAGTACTTATGGCTACTCTTTGACTTAGCTGTTGAATCAGATAACCTCGTCGACAATGGTCCTTACAAGTACAAAATCCCCCTACATTAACCTCTTGATTTCCACAATTACTACAATATTTCACTAATCTTGTTAATCTCCAGGTACATCTTTAGCACTGAAGGTCATCTATTACCCTTAACACCGCAAATATCTCTAGCTCGAGAACATTGCTCGTACTTTGGTGGATATTGTCGAAGCAATTCCACAAAGCCAGAACAAGAAGTCCTTGAAGAAGAGGGTACCAGTAACATCTATCCTTACCACGGATCTTTTCCAGTTACCGGTTTGATAAAGGTCAGTATCAAAAACAGATTGTTTCTTTCTTTCAGATTCAGTGCAACAAAGTCTGTTACTTTAGGGTTTTCAAATCATCTTCCTCTGTTTTGGGTTTTTGTAGGGTTTATGCCCAGGACTAACACATGCTCAGAAATACTGTTTCTCCTATGCTCTACCGGAGAAGACAGAACGTGAAGATGCTAACCAAGCTAAACCGGTAACTACGAGCGATTCGATTGTATTGATCTCAGATCAGACAGTGGTAGAGAGACCACAGGTTAATAAAGAAGAGGAAAAAGGATTTATTTCTCAGTCTGAACCAATTATGACTATCTCTGGTGGTAGTAGCAACGACCAAACCGGTCAAGAGCTAACCTTATTAGAGTCGGAAACTGATGATCAAAGATTATACTCTTCTTAACCTTCTTTGAATGTTCCCAAAACAAGATTACCACAACTTTATTTAGGAATATCAAAGTAAAGTTCTTGACTTTTAGAAAAAGTTTTTGACTTTATAATCATTTTGCATCAAAATCTTTAGGTTTGAATGTGAAAAAAAACTAGTAAATTGTTTAAAGGGAAGTTTCTTCCAGAGACGGATGCATTATTCATTTAAACATAATTTATTTTATCACTTGGTTTAAGGACTATTTTTTCATTTAAAGTAAAAGAAAAAACAAATCTTAACACTAAAAATAATATTACAAAATAATTGACGTATTTAACAATAAGATATGTAACCTCCAAAATTCCTAATAACACGGCACTGATTAATCGTTTTTGACATTTTTTCTTCAAAATTCTCAAATTTAAATTCGTTATATTTAAAATTCAATAAAGTAGTTTACTTTAGAAGACAAAATGTTTATATAAATGATACTTTCTCTATTTCAAAATTTAAGATGTTTTAAGGTTTTTTTCTTGTTTGATAATATAAGATGTTCTCATATATGTGTTTTTAACTTTATTGAATTTTGTGTCACCAAAAGTATTTTGCAGTATTTTCATAATTACTTAAATTGGTTTTATTTAATATATTAAATAATATTTTTAAAAAGTTTCTTAATCTCCACGATTTTAGCTTAGAACATTATATATTTTGAAACATATTGAGTATTAATTAATAGCATGATTTACTAATGAACTTGATTGAAGTGTCTCCTTCCGTAGTTAGAGTTTTCAAAATAACATTTGAAAATAATGTCAAATGATACTAGTGAATTTTATCTATATATATATTATTTGATATGTAGTTTTTAGGCAGCGGAGGCCTCTGAAGCTATAGTTGGGGGTTGCAATTATAGTTTTGCCCCTGAGTGTGAACAAAATCAAACCTAAATAAAAAAAAATATTGAAACTGCATAGATATAGTGAATCTACTATTTTGTTAATTTAATTTCATCATAATCGGTAAGTGTATCGTTAATTATTTTCCAGCCATTATTAATTTCACTTATTTACGGAGATATGCCACTAGGTTTAAAAATAGAAGAAAAAATCGGGTCTACTAATTTGATTATGGTCCGTTATTTTATTAATATGATTTCATTAGTTAGGCCCGTTGTCTATTTATAAAAATATTCACAAAAAAAAAGTAAACCCTAAAATTTGTCACGGTATCTTTGATTCCTATAAATACCTTAGTTAGGTTTCATAGCAGCTTTTATATATGTACTATATTTTAAATATGCTCAATATTTATGGGGTTTTTTTCCTTCCTATGATCGCTGGTTAAATATGTCGATGCAATGGTGACAGAGAGGTTACCAACTTCGTCGAGAGGTAAATTTGGATATGCGAATACTTTTTTGTCATGTTTTGTTGTGTCATAGAAATCTTCCCGCCATCAAATTAACACAAACTTTTTTTCTTTAAATCCATCATTATATATACCTACATCACTTTCAATATTTTACGTGCTCTCTTACTCTCTTCTAATTATTTATCTGTTTCATTTATGGATCTATGTGATTCGAATTATTTTCATTTGCTTATTTCTTGTAGTTTTATGATGTCCCATGAATCTTTATAATTTTTTGCTTATTGAAGAAATTCTGTTTTTGTGCTTTTTTGTATGATTTTCTGGTTCCCTTTCTCTATTCCGTCAGTTAGTTTCATCGTTTATATAGATACTACTAACTTATGTTACAGTTGTCCATGTCATTATGACATTATCAGATTAATTATAAAGAAAATTTAGTTCTAATGTTTTTAACATATGTACAGTGTCATCGCCACCATCCAAACAACTCCACTACGCCTCCGGCGAGCTACTCCCTCCTCAAATAGTCTCTGGTATTTTATTTCTTTCGATTGTCCCACTTGTATCTCTATTGGTGTGGCCAGAGTTTTCTGTTGTTCTAGAAAATAATCATATAACAAAAAGTCTTTAGCTACTTTTCAAGCACGTAACCCAGATTTCTTCACTACATCCTTAGGCTTGCTCTGACCTGAGTCTGTATCTGAAGACGACACTCCGTATCTGAAGACCTGGATTCAAAAAGGCACACCACAAACACGAAGACGAGAGTACGTTGCCGAGTCTCAAATCGTTAAGCGTCCCCACAAACGCCTCCCCTTCAACTTTTGCATCCTCATGGTAATCTCATCTTTCCAGTCTTCTCTATTAAACCACTAACATTCCTCTAGGTACCTTATCTTACGTAGTTTTGCAAAACATTTTGAATGTTTAACATGTTTTTTTCTTTGGTACCTCCTTAAACTGAAAATTTTATTTTTCCTTGGAGGCATATACCAAGTTTCTTGGAATTTTAACAATCATCATTGCCAGGTTTAGAATTATTTAAAGTTTCTGTTAATTTTGTGTTTAGTTTATAACCAACCCTCTTTTGGTTTCGTGTTTTTCTTTGGTTTGTAGATTTTTTTTTTTTTTACCTTGGTGATTGTGTGTTTTCATAGATAGCTAACCGCCTTAACAAAGAAGTTGGAGTCAATTCATCATCAAAACTCTTTTTTCATCCCACAATTTTCGATCTTTGGGTTTGATTCTTTGACATTTGTTAACCATATTTCTTTGAATTCTCATTCAATAAAGTTGTTCTGTATTGTGACTCTGGTTCAACTCAAAAACAAAATGTCTCTGGTTGGCGGAGACATTTTCGCAGCCATATTTCTTTGAATTCTCATTCAATGAAGTTGTTTTGTATCTCCAAGATCCCTGCAGTTAAAGATCATTACATCAATGCCTAATAGATCACTTGCTCCTGCTAATTAAACACAAAGAAAGACACAAGTCAACAAAAGAAAGTTGGCCTTTGTGTGTTTTGTTATAATGTTAGCATTGGGCTGCAGATTGATTAGGCCGAGTATGAGTGTTTTGTTGGTAATTAAGACAAATACTACTAAGATTTAGTAGTTGGGAGTTGTTGGTTAGCCTTACTTGTAAGCTTTGTTATAACCTTTAGGGTAATGATGTCTAGAGGGAGAAGTTAAAGTAGTATAAAGTAATTACCTATACTTCAACATTTGTATCCATCTATATGATGGTAAAGGCTTCAAAATCTTGATGCAATGTAGGACAAATATTTTGCCACGGTGGAGATAAATAATCTTAGTTAGCTATGGAAATAAAGAAGAAAGAAGCCTGCAAGGTTTACAAAAGGTTGAAGCCCCAATATAATTTTATGTCCAAAAGGTTCAGTCTTGCTGCTGCAGTGTTCTTCACCAAGCCAGCCTTGAAGGTGATACAAACTAAATGGATAAACAAGAGAAGCCAACCATCTTGAGTTGTAAGAAAGAGTAGTCTCTGACTTGACTACTTTTAACTACATTCATCATGCTACCACTGCAAATTTATAAGTTGGACTTAGTAAACTCATCCATTTGCATAAAGAAAATCTTTAGAAATAACTGCAAACAAAGTCAGAACCGGTACTGGCTTGAGTGAAAGGAACTGTGAGAAGTAGGATACAATAAAAACGGTGCAGACACCTACTACTTCCATCTCACCCAGTGTGCGGTCAACCAGTGTTATAAGTGACCCCTCCTACAAAATCTCCATTAAAGCGCCCATCTTCCATTTGAAGAGGCACAAGGTCTGGCCAATCCCTGGGAGGATGTGATAATCATGATGATTTCTAATACTCATGTTGAGAATATCAAATGGGTCGATGGGGAAGGGAAACATGTTCATGATGTTGCTAAGAAAGATGATTCAGACGAGGAGACACATGACATGAATCCTAAACTGAGTCCATCAATGCAAAAAAATCAGAAAAAAAATTAAAAATGTTTTCAAGCATGCGGAGTCAGTGAGAAAAAACCTTAGAGGGAGGATTTGAAAGAATGAGCGTAAGCAGTGCAAGAAGCGCTATGATGTTTCCAGAGGATGATGGAAATAGTAATAAAAGCTTGAGATGTGATTATCATAAAGGTGTTAAGGCATTGGTTACAAATATGCTCCTCATGACTCCCGGAAGATTTTAGAACATCGGGTTTGAATCTGAATTGTAATTCTGTATTTGATATTCTTTGCACTAATGTTTAAAAGTTGTTTTTGGCTCTTAAAATATTTAACTAAATCAATGTGTGGAACAAAAGAAATCTTTAAAAAAAAAAATCAATGCTTTAAAGTCAATTCACTCACTCTATATATATATAAAAAAAAATTTCCTGGTATCAATTCACTCACTACATTTAGTAGTATTTTGACAACATCACAAACAAATTCTTGCTACTATAATTAAACTATAAGAATATAACGACATTAACTATTTTAGGCACAACTATCAATTATACAAATTTGAAATTCTTAACAAAGTGGTCAATTCATCACTAGAACCATGTTGCTGAAAATTCTTAACTTTGATTTGAATCCAATGGTTTCATTTAGCTAGGTGTGTTTCAGGTTTGGTGTTTGCAGTTATAAGTTTGTTGTGTCGTTTTCAGGTGTTAAGGTAAATTATCTATCGGAAAGAGTTTAGTTTCTAATTTGCATCGGAAAGAGCTTGCTGGGGATCTGGTTCTCTAGACAACAAACCGTTGCTGGTCTTCTAATAATAAGAATTTGAGGAAAAGAGGTAAAGTATAGTATTCAATCTTCATTATTTCTCTATTTCTAAAACTTCTAAAATTAAAGGTGTAGTAAGCGTATCTAATTCTTCCATAGGCATTTACAATGACGTAGAGAGATCCTCTTGATCTTAGAGGAATTCTTCCACCTAATGTTATGGATTCTGAGCAGCAAATTCTGCCTTTTAGTAAGTTTCAGGAGTTTCATTTATGAACATGTAAAGTTTCTTACGTATTGACATGATTGAGTTTTTCTGAACAGTGACTAACTTGAAGAGGCTGGAGAAGCAAGCAAGAGATGGACCTTCTGATCCTAATGCTTTGGCTAAGTGACAAATTCTTAATCATTTACATGACGGTAATGAGACTAAGTACTATAAGGTGAACTCACTGCCTTTGTTTAGTTTTTTTCCTTTAATCTTTGCTTTGAAATTTTTTGTGTGAAGTTAAGAGAATGTGTACAATTTGCTCTATTTGATACTAAAATCCGTGCAACATTTTCTTACATTGCTTGCTTTGTGTTCTGAAGAGGCTATTTAGAACAGAGCATATCACACTTCCTGTAATATGTGGTGTGTGTGTATGGCCTTCTTATTATTCTTTGCTTTGGCCTATGCATATTTTTGGGTTTGGAGAATTGTACACAGTTTTGAAATTAGAATCGCGTGTTTGGTATAATATTGGTTTCTTCTTCAACTCTTATGAAATTTTATTGTCAAATATATGCTTTATAAATCCATTTCTAATAAAAATTTGTCTTCTGATTTTTACGGAGATCAAAGCAACGCTATATTAACAGTAAGTTTTCAATTTCTTTTGTTCCTAATGCTCTAAATAAATAAGATGGAAAGATCATAACAATAGCCTGAAGCAAGCAACCTTCTATCAACGGCCATTGGATGCTTACTCTTACAGGTGGTTTAGAGTTTCCTTAAAGATTGGTTTTTGTTTGTTGGTTTTATGGAAAACCATAAAACAATAGAGGTCATTAGCTGCAAAAGCCACCAGTTCTTTCTTATTCATAATTATCTTTATGGTATCACATTTTTCTTTGGATGCGATTAAACTAACCTTTTGGAGTGCGGTTTCACAGGTCACCATCGCCAAGTGACGGAGTGTAAAGATAATAAACGAAGAATGAATGAGGGATGAAACTGGAGTTTGGTTTACACACCATTCCCAGATTTGAAGAAGACCCAGATTTTGAAGAAGACGGATAAGAGAAGCTTCAATAATATTAGTAAGAAAAAAATTTATTTCTTTTTTTAATGTCTCGAATGTTTAGTTAGGTCAGCATTAGTGTAGCCACATGTGATGCATAGGAGAGACCGTAGTTTGTCTTTGGATACAACATTAGACTGCTGCAAATATGAGAATGTATATTTTTATATACACTATATGTGATCTTACATGTGGTTTTTGCGCAAAGATTTTGACATGATTATTTATATTTATGTAGGTTAAAACATTTTGGTGTGATAATTCTGTTTTTCGCGTTTGGTCTAGAGTTCTCCACTCTTAAGGTAAGATCATGTTCTTCGATTTCCTTAGTGTTGCACTGAAGTGTTAACATAACAAACTCTTTGAGCACTTTCCCTCTTACTATGTAGCTTCCAGTTGTTCGATCAGTTGCTATTCTGTGTGCCTTCTTCAAATTTGTTATGGGGGAAGATGAAGGACATATTTACATGAGCATCCAATGCCACAGGGATGACAGATGGATTAAGAAAGCGATTTACCATCAACCGTATAGGACAATACAAATGAACTTGCAATATTTTATTTTATTTTTTCCTTTCTGCGCGCTTTGCTTTAAGGGATCCCAAGAAAAGATTTTGTTCATCCGATTCAAGTAAATAAACTGAGGAACACATTAGTATTATTCTAGCTAGCTTGTGGTTTCAAAATGTATGAAAATAATAGTTATAAAATGTTCATACTTGTGTCCAAAATCGTATTGTCTCTTTTTAAGGTCTAAACCTATGTCCATCAAAAATAAATAGAACAACCTATTATTTTTTATGGGGCTAAGCCTGTGTCCATGAGGCAAGCCATTAAGATTTTGCTCAAAGCCAGAATCTGATCTCATCTATCGAAGTGCCAAGACTATGATAGAAATGAACATAGTGGTCACTCAAAAGTAAAAAATAGAGTTGATTTATCCAAGGAAGAAAAGCTATCCTCACTGTAGTTTCATATGGTTATCAACTGAATTATTTTGGTGTTTTCTATAAATTGTTACCAATTAAATACATAAATTTATATACTATCACAAGCAAATCTGTTTAAAATCAACTTATATGCCAACATCATTACACTTTAAATGATTAACAACTATTTACTTACACAACTACAGTTAAAGAACGAATTTATATACTTTTATATAATTTATAAACTATTTCTTAGAAGCAATAGAAATAGAAAAAAATTCAAAAACTCCTAAGGTAAAATTTTAAGAAGTAATCCTCAGTTATTTTTATTAACTAACTAATATCTCCAACATAACCAGCATCGGTGAACTTTGTTACTAAATAATTTTCAGTGTCAGTTTGGACCATTTGGAGAATCAAACTTCATCGGATGATACTGCTGATTCAGCCTGAATCAAAACTTCTTCACTCTATAATTTTTTGAATTTTACTTTGTTGTTTTATGGTTTTTTTAAAACGATTATGATGTTTTATTTTAATAATATACTAAACCTTTTTAAATCTTATCTATTGCTGGCAATCATAACTATTATAAACTAACAAGAAATTAGAGTTCAACCTTCTTACTGAGTAATTTCCTTCAATTGACATCCATTTTACAAAACCTGCCTTTTAATAAAAGAAATTACAATATATTTAACCAACCTAGATAAAAGAAATTAGAATAATCGATTGCACTAACAACATAACCCCTAGAATTAGAACAATCGATTATACTAACTAAGACATAACAAATTAACGATGTAGAAGATGAACGTATTCATTAAAAGAATCGCTTATATTTGATTGATAGCTGAAAATTTGTTGAACGATCCTTAATTTCTTTCAAGTATCTCTATTTTCTCTGTAATAACAAAAACTCGACCCATTTACATGCATAACCAATTATGTGCAATGGTTTTTGTATTATATTTCTTATTTACTAATTTTGCTCATTATATTGTTTAGTGTTACAATGATAACTTTAAAATTCAGTCCGCTAACAACAAATTATACAATATTAAGTTCAATATAAACAATCGAAATTTATACCCAACAAAAGATTTATGTTTATGTGTTTGAATTTCCATGGAAATTATTTCAGATTTAATTGGGTTTGGGGTTTTAGATTTTTTATTGTGTTTGAGCTATCAATTACATGCAACTGTTTTCATATTTGATTTTTGACTTCGAATGAATGATCAAGGTAGAGATTATATATATTTTTAGTATTAAATGTTAAAAAAAATAAACTCAACTAACTAAAAATGTTCACAATATTAAATAAAAAGGAACTAGAATATTTTATATCAGCGCGAGGCGCGGGTGCCTCAAATGGGAAGTACAATAAAAATGAGTTTTGAATTCTTCTCCTCTTAAATTTACACCTAATCAGTTAATTCAGTTTTAAAATTTAGTAATCCATAGTTATTATGAATATGAAATAATTTTTTATTTGAGTTAAATTTAATATCAGTTTTATTATATTTAAAACATACAATTATTAACAAATAATACTATTAATTACAAAATAAAAATAAAATTTAATGAATTATAGCCCGCGCGGGCGCGGGTTCCTCACCTAGTTCGCTATTATTTACCAATGTAGTAAAACAGTAAAGCTAGTGAAACCAAAAATATACTCATTGTTTTTTCTACGCTAAATTTTGTTGCTATTTTTTATATTTCTAGCTATTCTCATATTACTTACTACTTTCTTCTTACTAATTTTTTTTAACATTTTGTATCACCAATAATAAAAATTGTTTTTTGATATTTTATGGGATTTTGATCTTTAGATATAAAACAAAGTTTTTAAATCAAGTGATAAGGTAATTTTGTTTTGTTTTCTATTTAAAGTTTAATATTAATAAATTCTAAAAGTTTTATTTATTTTGATTAATAAGTTGAGGTTTTATTTACTTTGATGAAATAGGTTGATTTTTTATTTACTTTGATAAAATAGTATATGGTTTTGTTTGCTTTATACATTTATAATCATGTTGACTTTAATTTTTTTTTTTTTGACTTTATAATCATTTTGCATCAAAAATCATTAGGTTTAACTGTAAAAAGTAATAACCACCCTTGTCATTTGGAATTTTACTTGGTGGATGATGTTGGTTTAGAGTCTTCAATTTGGGAATTTTGTTAATTATGCCACAAGTTTATATTTGGATTTCAAATCTGCCATTTTCGTAGTGGGCTTACAACTCATGTCATTTTTATGGCAGATGGTAGACAAAAGATCGAAAATACCCTTCATTCAAAATGACTCATTTCCATGTGCGGGATGTATTTTCTGAGGCTGATGTACATAAAGTACGAACATTAAATGACGATGACATGGTGGACAAGTTTGACTGGTAGACTAAACGATAACAATGGTGGACCTAACGTTATGGTAGTCAGAATATTTTTCGAACTGTGGACAAGTTAGTATGGACAACAACGATATATGTAAGACATTAGACTTGTAATGGTAGACAAATACCGATGCCATAATGTATTTGTGGACAAAATGTTATGGTAGACAAAGGATTACAATAGTGGACTAATAGGTGGATAAAATATTATGGTAGACAAAATACGAAGAAGTATATGACTATTAGGTGGATAAAATGTTATGGTAGACAAAATACGAAGAAGTATAGGACTATTAGGTGGATTACCATGCCCCAAATTTGCTACAATAGTAGACAAAATTGACACAACAGTATTGCGTATGTATAGTTTGTATGGACCAATATGGCATATGGTCCTAAATGAAAGATTAGTTGATCACTTGTACAAAAAGAATGGACTAAGAGAATGGTGGACGAGTTATAAGGGACAAATTAAAATATGGTGGACAAGTTTAATGGGTAGACAAAATGATTATAATGGTGGACTAAACGTTGTTACGAAGACAAAAACAGATGAAACACAACAAACATGAATCAAAAAGAAACACAATTTTTTTGTTCTAATAAAAAGACTCCAGATTGCCAGAAGGATCAGTCGTTCTTAAGCGAAATTCACACATGTGAAGAGAATTCCAATAAAAGATTTCCAATCATGGACAAGTTAGAAATCTGGTTTATAGAATAGTGAAACCGAAAAACTCCTCTCACTGAAAACGATTTGGCTCGGATCAATAAAATTAATTTAGGGGTTCGTCGGAAAAGAATAAAAACGATAACTGCAATTTACAATTAACCGGCGAAGGATGACTGAGAAGATTCAGAGTTAAACGGGAGAGAAGAGCCTTTTTTTTTTAGCGAGGAAAGTAAAGAGACACAATGTTTTTTTTTTCCAGTGAGAGGTACTTTTTTTTTTTTCCAGTGATAGCGATAGTACATGTGCGCGTACGGACAAAAGAGTTAAGTGTCGGTACGATTTAATTTTTGGATTGTCAGATACGCTCATTGGAGCGCTCGTGTAGAACAGAGATGGACAATTAGGTCAAATTTGTAAAATGACATGGGCGGTGTGGAGTTTTCTAAATGACATACTTTCTTATAAAAAAAAAAAAGTAAAAAGTGCCTTTTTTTTGTTAAAAATCTCTTTCAATTTTAGAATTTTGGTTTTTAAGTTGTTAGCTTCTCATCCTGTGTCTAAAGCTTTA
Organism: Barbarea vulgaris; assembly: GCA_963667165.1. Lineage (NCBI taxonomy): Eukaryota > Viridiplantae > Streptophyta > Magnoliopsida > Brassicales > Brassicaceae > Barbarea > Barbarea vulgaris. Next base: position 3,537,371 of record OY763891.1, read on the forward strand.
TTATCCTATTCATGTTTGTCCCTCTGTTTTGAGGTTTAGTCTCTGTGAGTGTTTTTTTACTCACCGGCTTTGTTTTTTTCCCGACTTTATTACACACTTTGGTTCTTAATTATCAATGAAATTTTTAGATGAAAAAAAAAGAATGTAAAAAGTAAAAACTACTGTAGTTGTACATTGTTGGGAGTAAAAGGGGAAGTTTCCTTAAGAGACAAGATCCATTATTCAATGAACCTATACCATATTTTAAAAAGAGACTCTGATTACAACTCTCTTTAGTTTTGGTATTTTCTTTATTTAAATTGATAGTGGAGACAAATTAGCACAGTTGTTAGATTTACTTGTTTAAGGTGTGGGGGACCAAAGTAACACTAGGAATCAAAATAACAAAAGATAATATAAAATTTTACAAAGTCCCAAAAGTATTCTCACTGCTCGATTAGGTTTCTTATTTGTTTAATCTATCTCTCTTGGTGATTAAACATCTATAATTTAAGTTAATGGAAAGAAGAATCCAATGAAACTGCTTAAAAGCTGGCTTTTCTTTATTTTTTCTTTTTTTCTTTTTTTTCTTTTTTTTTGCAAAAAAAATCAGCTTTGGTTGATCTGTCTTTGTTGTGTTTATCTGCAAGTTAGGTTAATATCATTAATGGGTTGTTCCTTATATGGATTATCTAAATATGTAGCTTGATGATTACTTATGACTCTCTGTTTTACAGTTGTAAATTCTTGTTTTGATGCATTTTTGTTAAACATAGATCCCTGTTTTGAAGGTTATTGAAGAGAATCATAACAAAATGGGTACACTACTACATAAAATAAAAATCAAATTTGTTCGATGAGAACATTACAAACAAAAAAACAAACATAATGTTCAGATTAGATCTTTTCAATTACACACAACATTACCCTTTTCTTGATACAAAACAGAGTTACAGCTAAAGTTTAGATTTAGATCTTTCCTCACACTTATGCTTAACACCATTTTAAGCATCTCTCTGTTACATTTTGTTACCATCAGAATCAAGAACACCACAAGAAAGTGAAGTTTTTTTTACCGATGAGGTAAAATATACAAGTATGTTTGTCGAAAACCCAAGCAGTTTCAGTGCTTTCTTTTTTACTCTGTTTCAAAACAGAGTAAACTCTGTTTTTGAATCTTCCTCTTTTGATCTTTATCCCAAATTAGGGTTTCTCAAACACCACAACCTAAACCTTTAGCTTCTGATCCTTTCATAATCCTTAGCCTCTTACAAGATGATACAAACATCCTGAAACAACAACAACAACAACAACAAAATCAATATAAATACATAAACAAGAATTAGTTTTCAAGTTCTTGATTTTTTAAAGAAGATTGAAAATGTTGACTTACTCCCAAGGAACATCTCCAACAAGCATCCAATCACCATCTTTGTCTTCATAAGTAGGTACAAAGTCTGAGCCTTTATATCCTTCTCTCTCAAAATATTCTCCCACAGAGAATTTAAACATGTTTTCAAGTGATTTCATCAGTTCTGGGTATTGTTTATACACCGTTAGATCTATCTTCCTTAGATATGGAGCACCATCCATACTTACTTTCACATAGTTTCCTTGACCTTCAGATTCATTCTTCTTTGTTTGAATATTGTTCTTTCTGTAAGATCTAACAGGTGGCCATCCAACAATCTGAGCCCTATAGAAACAAGAAAATGCATAGATTAGGTCAGATCTACAAATCAAGACACATTTTTGAGACAAGTTTTTGATAAAAAAAGAGAAGCTTACTTTGGAGGAGAAGCGGTTTCGGTTTTTCCAGTGGATTCAATCTCTTTCTCAGTATCATTAGGTAATGCTCTTTTGTTGCTTTTACCACAAGAAACCTTTTCTTCAGTCCCAGGTAATCCCAATCTTAGCTCTGTTGCCTTTAGGTTAACAAGCTCATCATCATAAACACCAACTTTTTCCATTTCTTAAATCAATCAATCTTCAAAGAAAGACTTATTGTGTTGTGTCAAGAGAGAAAAAGAAATTTGCAATGTTCTTGTGTTGTCAAAAGAAAGAGAGAGACTTGTTGATGAGACAGAGGCTTTGTGAAGAAGAGTGTTTTATAGGAATTAAAAAGTCGCTTTTGGTAATTTAGAAATAAGGGTTTAAAACTTGAATTAAGGACAAAGGCAAAAGCTAAAGCTGTCGGGTAGTAAACAGTAGCAGCAACTTTGAGGCAAAGTGTGTCCCATCATTTTGGGGACATTTGTGGGACACTTTCATCTTCAATACAAAGATACTTTCTTTTGATCTTTATGGACGGTCTAGATTCATTTCTTTGTTACCCTATTTCAAGGAAGTGGGGTAGAGTATGGTACACTCATGTGCAGAATATAAAAACCTTTTTCTCTCTTTGGTTGAGCATTGAGTTTTGTAGGGTAAGCATTACATGTGGTCTGCCATATGCATATGTCACCTATCTCTTTTAAAGCCAAGAACTTACTCTTTCTTCTATTTGCGGTTCTTGTTAAATCAAGATTAGATCATCCTAGTCAATTTAGTTGAAACCCTAGCTGTCTAAAGTCAAAACAAATTTTATAGTTTTTTTTTTTGTGATTTGAAGATAAGATTTTAAGGAGTTTCATTGACTTTTTCTTATACTAAGTTTATAAACTTGTGAATGATTTTTTTTGGTGATTGTTCTCATGTTAATGAAAGAACTATTAGGCTATTACACCCATTGTACTCTTTACAGGTCATGAAATTTCCAAGCTTAATTTGTCTCTCTGTCTCTATGAAACTTCTAATGATCTTCATATATATTAAGAAGCTAGAAGCAAACTGACAAGAAATCTTCCCAAAATGTTTTGTCTTTTGACAGTTCATAATCTATGGTTTTGGGTTTTGCTTTCTCTCTGTCTTTGTTCATGTTACAGCAAGGCAGTTTCTGTAGTTGTCACTTGTCATGGTTTAGTGAGCCAAATCAAACTAAGTATAATCGAATTTTCGCATGATGACCGGATTTGAAGACAAATGGTCAGGACTATTTTTTTAATATGTTCAAGTGGTGCATTAGAGCATCTTACTAATGAAAAACGCTTTCGAAATCTCTTATTAATATAATATTAATATTTTTAATATAGTTTAGTTATATATTAAATTTTAAATTATAAAAAGAAATTTAACCAATCAGAAGGCATGTGGGAAATGAATCTTTCAAAGATTTAATTAAATACATTAAATATTTAATAGATATCGGTTAAACGGTTCAGATTCAGAAAATTTGTTATAAACATCTCAATAACATATAGGCTATTTTAAATTCGGTTTCGGTCTTTCTCTTTTATTAATTTTTATTTTTTAGTATTGAGAAATCCATTGAAAGACTTCTAATGAAAAATGCTTTTAGAATAGAGGCTCCATTTATAGTGGGTTTTTTTCTTAGTCGAAGAAAATTTTAAATACTTAAGTTGGGGTTCAATTCATAATACCAAAAGAAAATTAACACATCTAATATATGTAGTAAAAGATTTTGTACTTGTCCGTAAATAAAATGGACATTACTTAATTTTTTTTTTTTTTTTGACATTACTTAATTTACTTCCAAAGAGTTTGTAACCGTGTTGTTGAGTATGATTTTAGGGATTACGATATTTGGGAAGTGGACATTTTGGAGTTTATCATCTTATTAGAATTTGGAACAAAAAGGGAAATTTTTAAAGGTATTGGTGTGGTGTTTATTGTACACGGCAAAAGACACAAGTATGGGTTTGATTTGAAATGTGAAACGGTGTTTTCGTTGTGTGCTGTTTAAGATTTAAGTTCATCACTAGAAATAAATACCGAAAATGAAATATATCTACAACAAACTTGTTAATGACATTATCTTCGGTTTGGTTTTGTGGTCATAATTTTAAAATTCAATTACTTAGTGGAATCTCCATAAATTTGAAAAGGTTGTACTATACACGAATATATGATGTTCGATTGATCTATACCGTTCGAACCAATCAATGATATAAAAGAGATGCATACACGCATGATGATACGTTTACATCATCATAACTTAGTAGGTAGGCAATATGAAGCTAGCTAGTATTATTAGAAATCTATCACATGCACAATGCTCATTTGTTGTAACCTAACCCAACCATACAACTAATTTCCAGATATATATCCCATTTTTTTTTTTGTGAACATATTTGGGAATCAGAAATCATTTCATTTCCGAAGTATATAGCTGTATGTATTTCTTCTTTGCTAAGATAATGTTTTTTCCCGACCAACCGATAAATAAAGAATTAATTAAAAAAATTAAACTTGTAATTTTGTAGTTTGTGTTAGTGTTATAATCTGTGTTCAAATCCAAAAATGTGCATATATAGACTCTAGGAAAAAAAAATATAAACATAACTAAAATGAGGCACAACTAGACGATAATTAAAGAAAAATTCTTGAAAAATGATTGAACTTATGCAGGGTCGTTGATTAGTATGTGTAAGTGAGGACTTCGATTTTTTAAAACTTACCTTAAAGAAAATAGTATAGTGAACCATGGTTTTATCAGAACATATAATGTTGTAACAAAGAAATAGATCTTCATGTTAAAAAGAAAATGAAAAAAAGGAAGAAATGTTCATTTAAATTGCTACATTTTTCTTATATCTAAAAAGTCATATACAAAACAATTAAAAGTCAATAAATTAGTTTCTTAAAAAAGATGTTTATGGATTTTATCGATATGTTTTGAAAAAATAAAATAGTCCTATGTTTCATTATAAGAATTATTATGATTTCCTTTTAATGTCGTCATATGTTTAAACAATGAGAGAAGCATATTTTAATACTATTATTATGGAACTACATTTGAAAAAATAATTTTAAAAATATGAAGTACCACAGCAAATGTATTGGAAATATAACTAAGCTTTTGAAATCACTAAGGATAAAAATGACACTAAAGAAATCATCTAAAAATTATAATCTATCTAATATTCATTTAAGCAAAAAAATAAATGAATTATGTATCAAGAATTAATCAAATAAATATGCAGAAAATCTAAAAATAAAGATTTTTAATTCATCTAATGTAGTATTAGTAAAAATATTGTAGACACTAAATTAACATAAAAATTGGAAATATAGAATTGATACACAAAATAAATTAGTAAAAATATTATTAGACATTACACAAATCAGTTTATAAAAAACAGAGTATTGCATAAGTAAAACTATAATAATTTAATAATAATAATAATAATTTTCCCTGTATATCTAGCTTTTATTATCTTTAAAATTGTGTTGTAGAAGTTTTATGATTTACAACTGAATAACTGTAGATTTTTTTTTTACCAAGTGGCTTTTGCTCTAGTGATTTTCACTAACAAAAAATTCATAAGTTTGAGTTTACTTGAAAAGAGTGATTTATGCTTAAATGTGGTATTATCAACTTCTGGCTTTAAACACCAAAAGAGATTATGAAACAAAGATTTAAAACTCTTAAGATTTATATAAAAAAAACAAAAAAAAATTATAGATTTTTCTTTTTGGGATGTGATTTAAAAAAAAACAAAAACTTTAATTGGTTTAGTTATATATATATATATATATATATATATATATATATATATATATTAAGTTCTTACTTCATCGCACATAGTCATAATTATCATTTCTTTCTTTCAAATTTTCTTTTGCGGCAAAAGACTATTATTACAAGTCTATGTATAGAGTTTTCTTTCCATGAGTAATAAAATTTCTTATTACACACAAAAAAAAAAGGTATCATATTCTTATTGTTGAACGTGTGGTGTGTGAGTCGTGTGACTATGACCTGTGAGTTTGCGACCGTGTGGCCGCGGCTTGAGTGCTCATGGGTGGGAATGTGGGTCCCAGTGTGAGACACGCACACGTGAAAACCACGGAGCAGGATGGGTCCTACCTTTATTTGGTTCTGAACACACATGTAAAACTCTCTTTTTTTTTTCTTCACCAAAACTCTATCCTTCTTATCAACACTAATTATCAAATAAAATTATATTCCTTTGACTTAATTTTCTCAAATGCTCAAATCCAACCATTTTGATTTGACTACGCTTTATTAATAATCCAAAACACATTTAGTTTCATATTGACCATTACTAAACCTTACTCAGTTACTCATCTGCTTTATAATAAAGTAGAAAATCTTCCACGATGTTTGAGTTTGAAAGTTTTATAGTACATCTCATTATAAAAAAAATTTAAAATATCATAAAAGATAGATTTTTTTTTTAATCTCAAATCTTTTTCATTGGCTTTTAGAAGTCAATAATTTACATTGTTCATTTAACTTGGTCATGTTCCAACATGTCGAAAAAATTTCATTAATAATAAAACTGGAAATTTGGCTGCAAACATATCATTCATCTAAAGTCTAAACCATCCATTATGTATCTTAATACAAAATTTTAAAACTTACACTTGGTGTCTAGCCTCCCATAAATGTGTTCGCAAGTTTTGTTGATTAAAACTTAATTTCAGCGTGTATTAATTGATCTCCATAAGAGAATATGCTATCTAAACTCATCAGTGAAATCAAAAGAATAAGGTTAGTGAAACATTTACCAATCTTCAATATAGAAGAAAATAAAATCATTTGGAAGAAGTGGAATATTGTTATACACCTGTTTACAACAAATGTTTGTAATTATTAAAAAATTGGTGGAGATTTTTTTTTAGTGATTTACATTTTGTTTAATTGTGTTTTCAATTCTTTAATTTAATTTTTATATTAAATTAACTTGTTTTCTCTGCTAACTAATGTATATTGTATCTATGACTAAAACTTTGTAACAAACTATTAGATGTATACAATTTTAGCTTGAAAAATGACACAAACATTGTCTTATTTAATATGTTGAGAGAGGTTTTTGGTTGGTTAGTAGGATAAAAATTGTTTATCTTACATCTAAATAGTTTTTTTTTGTTTTAAATATGTTTTTTTTTGTTCACTATAATAACTTTTAGAAGAATGTGTAGGATATCCTATAATATAGATATAATTATTTTCTTTCCTTTCGATTGATTATGGGAGCTAGAAATGTACGTAGAAACCTCTCTCCATTACACACCGAACTAGAAGCTCTCATTTAGGCTATACACTATAAGTTAGTAAATCAGAAGAGGATGCTCGCTTTTGCAACATACTGTTCCAAATTGGTGAAGATATTGTGTACACCGGCCGATTGGCCTGAATTTTTGACTCATTTGGACGAATTCCAGAGAACCAAGACACTTGTTTCCCTCCTTTTCTTTTTCTTTAATTTCACGTAATTTAAATATCAAGGTTGATCGTTTGGCACAAAGTACTATAATCGATACTACTTATGTAAACTATGTACATCTGGTTTGGATTTCTGAACCATTTTAAGTAATTTATATATGTTAACCAAAAAAATTATTTTGTTTTCCTTCTTTATTTCCATTTATGTATGTTTTCTATGTGAATGTATGCATAGTTGTATGTAACCAATATTTGGATACATTTTTGTTGAAATTTTGTTTCTATGATTCATATTCGTATATTCATTTTAAAATCTCTAGACATAAGTATCATATGTTTTAAACTTCAACTAGTAACAAATACAAGTAGAGTTAATTTCTCATAAACCAAATATTCAATCACAATTAATTTGAAATTTGCGTTTTTAAAATTTTCAAATGCGATGTAAAGCCAAAAAGGAGTTGTTAGTGTAAAAATATAAAATGAAGAAGCGAAACAGCATGTAAACCAAATTTTTTGATTAAAAATAATATTGGACAGTAAAATTCAGTAATTACAATTTCAAAGAATATGAAACCGAATCAATACTATTAAAGAAGAAAACAATAATCATTCATAAAACCAATTATTCATCCTACGTTCTTGTATATTTCTTCATTCTTGATTCCTCCGTTGTTGTATATGTTTTCGATTTTACATTTTCAATATATAACAAAGTGAGATACACGTCTTGATTCAAACTCGCTTTTCATTTGTCATGTGTTGTGATTTGTTGTTAGAGCCGGCTTCTCTATCTCCTTGGAAGCCATCTATTGACTTCAGTCTACATTTACCATCTCCCAAGCCAAAGGTGTTTGGCAGAAGATGTTGACTGGTTTTAGTCCGATACTTGTTTTGCTATTGCAGATCACTTGTGAGTTTCGTCTAGGATGGATTTGAGGGCTACGCTTGATCAAGGGCTTAAGGTCTGCCCGGCGTCGCGGATGCCCATTCCATCTCTCCGCGCAAATCCATGGCATGTCGCACTTGTGTCTTCGGTTTTGCATTCAATTTTACTGCCACCTCGTGTCACTTTTCCTAAGCCTTTGCTCAGCCGCAACGGATTAGTGTTTTAGTGTGAAGCTTCTAAGTCTTTCGTTGTAGTTTCTGTTTTTGCTCTTTGTGTTTGCTGGTGTTAGTATGGCTCTTTTTGGTTAAGATGTTAATAGGCTCCAAGCTACCGACTTCAGGAGGGACTTTGTAGAGTGAGTAAGCATTGCCTAACACAATAAGCTTGGCAATTCAGCAGCTCTGCTAAGCTAGGATTTCCGTTGAAAGGACTAACTTCTCGCTTTATGGTGATTTGTATTCTTCAATGCTATGTCTTTGTGAAGTTTCTTTTTCTATCTCACTCTAGGGATTCACCTTATCTTGTCCCCAATCGTCTTCTTTCACGAGCATTATGCTTATGATTCGAATTGAAGATTAGGTACAAGAATGTTATATGCTTCCATGTTTTTTATTCTTTTTTTTTGGCATGAGACCATGATTTGGTTATCCTTGATTGTGTAACCTTAAACTTTCATTGAGAAATGAATATTTACATTCTTATAAAAAAAAAAATATGAAAAACTTTCAATAAATATAGAAGGAGATTTAGGTTAAATGATATTGAATTAATTGGATTGTATGTTACATAATTGTATGTTACATATGTGTGAATGAATTCAATGGTGGGTTTTAACTGGGTAGTTAATAGAAAATAATATATTTAGGTATTAGATGTTTTAAAACACTCCCCATGGGGGTTTGAGCCTCGCTAGAATCAAAAATCACATCCATGTGGGAAATTTAGGTTTGAACCAAATGTCTAAACAGTTTACCCGGTAGTCCGGTAATAAGCAATCCAGCTACCCCTATCTTTAGTCGGAAAGCATTTCAAACTCAGGATAGACAGTGTGGTGGTCTTTTAGAGAAAAATCCACTTTGTAGCACTTCAGTGCGTTTCTATCGGAGCTGACCGGATCAGCCGACATGATATATAAAAAAAATATTTAAGTATTAGAGGCTACAAATACGTAAAGCATATCTGATATCTATGTAATTATTAGTGTATTTGGAAAACAAATATGAGGCAATATATGCAAGTGGTTTAATTTGTGGTTTCAATCTCATATAGTTAATATCAAATAATTGAATACTTTTGTTTTTTCTTAAACTTGCCAATATGGGTAATTTGCCAATTATTGGATCATTTTAAGTTTTTTTTTTTAAAAAAATTGAACTAAATTGACTATTTTAGAAAACAAAAACACATTAGTTTTAAAAAAAATTGAGAGCGTGAAAAGGAAAAAGTATCAAAATTTTAGGATCATGTAAAAGAACACAATTTGCATCTAAAATAAAAAATATCTTTAAAAACAGAACAAAAAGACAAGTGTCAAAATTTTAAGATCATATAATAGTATCTTACTATATTATATAAGAATTCATTATTACTAAATTTTCATAACGTATTCTAGTAATACCTTCGAATAATTTTGGGTGTTTTTCATGTTTTTTTTAACTGTCTTCTCTCATCCACTTGGAATTCTAGGTTTCTCATTTCTTAAGATTTTTCTACTTTTGGTTCAATGTCAAATTCAAATTTTGGTTTAACTTTAATCAACTTCAATTTTTTGTTCAAATTTAACTTCAGCTTTTGGTTCAATCTTATCTTTAACTTCTGGCACTGCTGACAAAAACACCCAGCTTGGAATCTGACTGTCCCTATCTCTCTCTCTCTCTTTAAGCCGCTGCTCCAATTCGTAAGTCCATGACATAGTAATATGAGATATTGATGGAGCTGGATACTTAGTAGTTCTAAAGGGTTTGCGACAATAAGTACAAAGAACCATCTTATCTTTGCAAAAATTTGGATATTCATAATCCAAGTTACAAAAATGGCATGCCATCCAAAAGCTGCTACCAATTGATCAATTGTTAGTCGCCACATTTTGTAGTTGTAGCTGGACTTGGTGTCTACTGTCATAAAGTTCCTTCAATATTGCATTGCACATATTTTTTCAGGAATCAGCCAATATCTTGTATGCTTACTAAATGCTACCAACAGAGTCGTCAATGTCACAAAGAAGAAAAGAGATCAGCCAAGCTTTGATTGATTGTAAAGCTTTCTATGGATAGTGGGTAGTAAGTTTGTTTGATCAATGGTGTTTTGGGTTTATCTTTTCGCTCAAACACCATCGATCAAACAAACTTACTACCCACTATCCATAAAAAGCTTTACCATCAATCAACGCTTAGATTATCTATTTTCTTCTTGTTGACAATGACGACTCTGTTGGTCGCATTGAGGAAGCAAACAAGATATTGGATGATTCCTGGAAATATTTGTGCAATGTAAAAGAGAAGGAACTTTATGAAAACAGACGCCAAGTCCAGCTATGACTACAAAATATGGCGAATAACAAGTCAACAGATGGTAGCAACTTCTGGACAATATGCCATTCTTGTAACTTTCAGTATGAATATCCAACTTTCTGCAAAGATCAGATGGTTCTTTGTTCTCATTGTCACAAGCCCTTTAGAGCTACTAAGTATCCGGCTCTATCAATGTCTCATGTTACTCCGTCATGAACTTACGAAGTGGAGTGGTGGCACAAGAGAGAGAGGGACAATCATGTTCCAAGTTGGGTATTTTTTCGTTAACAGTGCTAAAAGTTGAAGATAGAGTGAATCAAAAGCTGAAGTTAAAGTTGGACCAAAAGCTAAATTTAAAACTAAACGAAAATCTGAAATTAAGATTGACCAAAAATTTGAAGTTAAGGTTGAACATTGTTCATTGAGAGCTTATGGTCACGTAAACCAGTTAAGTGGAGCTAGCAGAGGAAAAAGCAAACAAAAGAGACCTACATCACAAATCTGTTTCATGTTACTCAGTTAAGAAGAATCAGAAAAGGCGATCATACATGATAAAATTGTGCTTCCTCCAAATATTCTTCGAAGTGCCTTGCTTGAGAACTCTAAGAGTATGATCAAGGTTTTCGTTGAGGAAATGGCTAGGAGAGGGGTTTGAAGATGTTGTGGAAACTACCAACTATGGAAAAAGTGACAAATATTCAAATGTTGAGAACAACATTCTCAAGAAACCCTGGTTTTTTTTTTTCTATTTTTCTTTTTGGATTTGATACAAAAAAGTGCATTGAAGCTGTGTTGATTCAATGAATTTCATTTTTGCTTTTGAAAGTTTTTGGATGCTATCTTGAATATGACTGTATCTTGAAAGATGGTTATATGATTGGAATGATACTTTCAAGATAACCAACTTTCAAGATATTGTCATAATCAAGATTACATCATATTTATAAATGGTTATCATTTATAAAGGTCGTTGCTCCATATATATGTCAAATTTTTAATGTGACTTGCAATGAAATCTTTCTGTAAGAGATTTCTCCTTAATTTGTTGTTAGATGTAAAGATTATTAAACATGCTTACAGAATATATACATTTAAAAATAAATCTTCAAAGAATCTTTTTTCAACTTCATTTAAAATTATTTCAAAAAAAAAAAATAGTTTCAAAAGAAGTAAATATATTAATTAATATTAACTAATTTATACTATCTATTTGTTTTTAAATGAAAATAATATTTCTCTTAATATATGTTTATTATTATATGTTGGCATCATAAAACATAATTCAGATTCATTCTTGACATATTATAGTATTCATTAGAATAAATTAAATGTATCAAATATGTTATTCTTTAAACGGTAATGTTAATATAATAAAATATTTTAAACGGGCACGAGTCGGGTTGAAAAAAACATATTTTTAAAAATAAGTCTATGATATTCTTAAAAGAACTTAAAATCTATAGACATGTATATTACTATACAACTGATAATAATTTATGGCATTTGCTTTGTGAAGGGATTCAATCAAAAATGAGTAATAAACTAAACCGACTAGGTAATATTTCAACATTTTTTTTTATTAACTGAACATAAAGCATATACATGTTAGAGTAATAATTTTGAAAATATTTTGTTTTGGAACACATCTAATAACTCAAAGCAAAGTCAAACAATCAAACTTACGAACTTATCATTTTTATTTCTGTTTATATTTTTAACTCAATTGCATTTTTAGTTTAAGCTAATTGAATCTACTTCTTCCTAAGTGCAAGTAAACTTTTAGTTATTAATCAGACTATTGTATTATATGAAAACATTCAAATGGTTTGATTTATTACCTCGGGAAATGGAATATGCATTCCATTAGCTCTAACAATCTTTGATTTATCTCCTTCAATTTGTATGATCCTCTTGAAATTTCAATAGTTGTAGACTCATCATTAAAAAATAACTATTGTTAGAGTACTCATTTATAATACATTGCACACAAATAACAGGTTTATCTCTAATTTTTAAATAGAACTTTCTTTTTTTCAGATCTCAGTTTAAATGATGAAGCTAAAAAAGAGATATACACTTAAAGAGTTAGATAACATGCTAAAAAGGAACGGTGGTTCTCTAAAAGAATATAAGACTATGCCATAACCACCTAGAGATAGTACGGATAGAACTAATGTTCTAATATTAGTTGAGAAGGCATATCCGAAAAACAAATTTAGAAAAAGACCATGCTCAATGGATGAATATGCTTACAGTTGAGCATAAGGAAGTATATGATAAGATTATTGGGGGAAGTAGAACACAATTTAGGAGGAGTATTCTTTTTATATGGTTTTGGTGGAACTGGTAAAACTTTTTTTGTGAAAACTCTCTCTACTTATATTTGGAAAAAGGGAGATATAGCCCTTAATGTAGCATCAAGTGTCATAGCTTCTCTTTTGTTAGAGGGTGGTAGGACAGCTCACTCTAGATTTAGAATTCCTTTTGAATCCTCATAAGCTTAGTGTATGTCATATAAAAGCTGATTCAGACAGAGTAAATCTATTGATAAAAGCATAGCTAATTATTTGGGATGAAGCTCCTATGATGAGTAAGTATTGTTTTGAATCTTTAGATATACTATGTAGATAAAATAACCTCTTTGGCAGAAAGGTTGTTGTATTTGGAGGTGATTTTAGGTAGATACTACTACTAATCAGTGGTGGTGACAGGCCATAAATAGTTATGGCATAAATTAATTCATCTTATCACTGGAAAGACTGTGAAGTCTTGAAGCTGACAAATAATATGCTTCTTTTTGCTAACAATTTAAGTATCACTGAAGCTAAGAAGATACAAGAGTTTTCTGACTAGATATTGGCTGTTAGTGATGGACGAGTTGGAGAACCTAATGATGGAGAGGTTGTAATAGAGATTCCAGAAGAGTTTCTCATTATTAAGGCAAAATATCCTATTGATGCAATATGCAGAGAGATTTATGGAGATCTAACAAAGTTGCAAGAAAAAAAAAAGATCCCAATTTTTTTTCCAAAAAGAGATATTTTGTGTCCAACTAATGAAAATGTCAACCAAATTAATGAAGCAATGCTTGAACAACTAACATGTGATATTAATATTCAAGTTACATAACATTTTCTTTTATATAAGATTCAACTATGTTGGTGAATAAACTAACCATACTTTGAACAGGGGAAGAAAGAGTTTACCTAAGTTCTGATAGTATAGATCCTATTGACTATAGTGAAATGAACAATCCTGTTTTGACTCCGGATTTTTTAAATAATATCAAGCTTTCAGGTTTTCCAAACCATCGTTGAAGGCTAAAGGTTGGTTGTCCGGTTTTATTGCTAAGGAACATTGATCCTATATGTAAATTAATGAATGGCACAAGGCTACAAATTCGACAATTGGCAGAATTTGTTGTAGAAGCTACAATTCTTACTGGAACAAGGGTTGGTCATAAAGTTTTGATCTCAAGGTTGTAAATTACACCAAATGACACAAAACTGCCATTCAAGATGCGTCGACGACAGCTTCCTTTTCTGTATGTTTTGCCAAGACAATGAATAAAAGTCAAGGACAATCTCTGAAAAAAGTTAGACTGTTTTTACCTAGGCCTTGCTTCTCTCACTGTCAACTATATGTTGTTATGTCTAGAGTTACATCTAGAGAAGGCTTAAGGGTGTTGATAGAAAATGAAGAAGGAAAACCACTTAACCAAACAAAGAATATTGTGTTCAAAGAGGTTTTAAAAAATCTGACAAAATAGTTTAAGTTTTCGTTTGTTATGAGCTTTATTTTACAGAATTTTAGGTTTCATTTTCTTTATATCAGACTCAGTACAAAACCTTTGAGGTATTTGCATTGAGATTTTTTCTTATCATAGAAGCTTTTTTCCAGTCTTATTCTTTTTAAGAAGTTATATTTTTTATTAATTTTAATTTATTATGTTTTCATGTTTTAGTGATTCAAAATTAAACTCAGAAACAGACAATCAATGATGTTTGCTTTGAAAATCACAAAATCCTTTAGTTCCATAAGTTATATATTTTCAAGTAAACAGATGCTGGTTATGAATTTTGATTTTTCCTAAGCACACATAATATTTTACGAATAAATCACAGAATTGCAATAATCTAAACCATAGCCAATGTTTATTTTAATACCTCGATTGAACTAGTGGCCAAACTTTGAATTCCTTTAGCTCTCCAATACTTCTCTCTGTCCTTTATGCCACACACGAGATTGAATGATCTTGCTTTCATTATACATGAACAAATTAGTATGTTTAGACAAAGGTTTCAGAAATAACTATAAGAGTTCATACATTTAAAGAAGCATTGATACATAATTCATCATCAACAAAACAATGTTTTCCTAAACACTCGATTTCTAAATTCGTATACTATATATATAATTAAACATCAGATTGAATTTACAAGATTCAAATAATAAACTTACATATTAAACATCAAATTTACACAATTAAGCAAATTGAAATTTGATTTGGAGTAAATCAAATAAACCCATAATTTTGAAATTCCATTTATCCTTAATCCATAAACGATCCAAATTAATAATTCTGTATCAATAACAAACAAAAAACCCAAACTTAACGACTTGAACAACAACTTCAAGTGGCGATTCAGTTTGGTACAAAGAATTAGAAGCTAAGGAAAAGGGTAAAGTCTGAGACTTAGCTTAAAGAAGATGGTCCTGATGAATCTTCTTCCAACCCGAATGTTGGAAATTTACCTAATTTCAGAAAATTAACAAAGATTAGAATCGATTCGGTCAATAGTTAACTGAGAAAGATAATGAAATTTCAAAATAAAATTTAACATATGAGAATAACGATCCTTAGCGAGACTTACCTTCTAGAAGACTGTAGATTGGAAGCTTCATTTGTTGGATTGATGATTTCGCCTATTTGAGATATCTTTAAAACCCTAAATAAGCGAAAACACCACGAATTTTAGTAATCAAATAACATGCAAACCAAATGCTTCTAAATCACCTAATTAGAGAACATAAACAAATATTAGAATCGATTCTCTCTATAGATTACGGAGAAAGATAATGAAGATTCAACAAAATTTAGGATCTAAGGATAACGATCCTTAGCGAGACTTAGTTTATAGAAGACTGTAGATTGAAAGATTCTTCTGTTCAAAATTGTTTCGAACTACAATTAATTAATAAAAAAAATCGAAGAGCGAAGCGATCGATCTTCTTCAATCCTCGGTCGCTGTCGTTAGTAGACGGCTAGAATATAACTCTTAGGTTTCTTTATTTTTTGTTCCATCTATGCCCTCGTTCCATGCCACCCTTATTTATAGGAATTTGTTAAACCTAGTCATAGTTGGATTGGGCCTCATATATCGGCTACACTAGGATCTTATGTCGGCTACTCTTCCTAATTCTCTTTGGTCACTTTTAATATGAAATCATTTTGATGACCACCGGTTTATATTAAACCGATAATAGAGATTGTCGGTAATCTTTTGATATGTAAATTTGTCGATGTCTAAGATCCTCTAGAGAGTGTCCGAAACTCCCGGATATGGAGGAAATATAATGATCGTTCAAATAAGTCATTGACCGTCTTATTTCGAATTTATAGACTTAATTTTGGCGATGACCGGATATTAAAATTATTTCACCCAGTAGAGGTTCTCAGTTTTAATTTTATTCCTAGATAAGCTAATGTTGTGGTCAACCAATTAGCAAAAAAAGCTTTAAGATTATATGTTGTAAACCCTTAAATTTGGTAATTTAAGCATCTGATTGATTAAAAAAACTTTAAAAAAGAGATTTATGATTCATTTAATATATTATAATATAAATACATTAAGTATTTAATTAATATAAAAAATCGAAAATATTTAATTGATACACAAAATTATATTTTTTAAAATTTTTTTTTAGTTTTTAAAACATCTATTACACTATTTAAAAAGAGATAATTTATAAGTGTTTTCAAACACAGCTCTTAAAATAAATTTAAACCAGAATTACTGTAACAATTGTAACCAAACACATTTATTTCCTTATCTAATATTACGATATTAATAGTATAAATTCTGATTCTCCTATCACATTTGTTTGATCTTATTTTCAAATTATTTTGAATAATTATATAATAAATATAAATTAATAAAAAAAATTATTTTTCTACATATATTGTGATTCAAAATTTTAAAAACGGACATATATTACTCAATTAATAATGAAAATTGTGTGTTTAACGTCCCACATCGACTAAGATTTTTGGGTAATGCTTCAGAATTATATATATAAAAGAGCTAATACTTATCTCTATCGTAACATTATTGGTGGTTGCTAGCATAACAAGACAACTGATTTTAAATACAAATCAGCAAAAAAATTGACTTATGAGACATCCAAATTTAAAAAATTTATTCGATAAATCCGGTTCTTTAGTTGAAATTTTAAAATAATATTTCAAATTTTTAAAAAATTATTCGGTTTAACTCTATTAAAATATTAATAATATTTAGACTTTATAAAAATTTAAAATATATAGAAATTGATCATCATTTACAGGCAAAATTTTAAATTCGCCCTAAATATATATATTTTTTAAATAGAAGTATTGTTAGAAATAAAAATAAAAGGATGTTTTGAAAAATATTCGGATATTCAATTGTCTACAAGACTACAAGCCTAACAACCAAACACAGTGATTTTTAACATTAATTTTAAAATAAAATACTTTCTTATTATCTTATTAAAATTTTCCAAAAATAACCTTTATATATTTTATAATTAATCAATCACAAACAAGTAATTATATAAACGAGAACGGTTACAGGACGGAAAACTATTAATGGATATGAGACATGACAGGTTTTTGTCCCAAAATAAGATAAATGTAAGAAAAATAATTTTATAATATAGACTAAGAAGTATAATATAATATAATATATTTATTAGAACTAATTATTTATAATAATTAAATTTTAATTATTCAAATTTATTTTTAATAAAATTCGACTAAAATAATCAACCAAAACGGATAATTATATAACATGGATTGATTATAGTATGGAAATTTTCCTATCGGTATAAGACATAAAAAATTTACTTGTATGTGTATATATCTTCAATATTAGAATTAGAACTACTGACATAAGATCTAAATGAGAATATATGTCAACAACCAACAACACTAACACTTTTTTTAATTTAATGAAGTTGAAATTACATTTAACTTAGACAGTCACCGGCAGCTACATCTGGAAAATCACTAACACAAAATCACGAGAAAAAAATGTTTAAAAAAAAAAAAGTATATACGTCAGACCCAAATCAAAAGTAATGAAATTTTCCTCTTAAAAAAATTTGTGTTTTTTAAAATGAGTATATACGTCAAACTACCAACAACACTAACACTTTATAATTTAATGAAGTTGAAATTACATTTAACTAAAAGAAAAATAATTATAAAAACTTAACGAACCAGTTCAAAAAATCTATTAATTATCTGGAAAATTGAATATAAAATATTAAATTGTAAAATATAAACATTTGCTACAATGATTAAGAAAACTTTGATGAGCAGTCTACTGCTGGTTCGACTCATCACGAGAAGATAATGTTTATAGAAAATTACATTAAAAACATATAAACATTAATAAGCACTAAAGAAACAAAAAGAACTACAATTATATATATAGCAATAACAAATTTCTATTATTTTTTTACTTTTTAATATTTTTAAAATTTTCAGTATGGAGAGATACAATTGAAAATAAAAGTACATGAAAATAAAAATAATTGACTCGTGGTGTACCGCGAGTTGAATTCTATAGAAGAGTACCTCTTAGTGCTACAGTTAAAAGACAATCACACAACTCAAGATTTTTTTTTTTTGGTTGTTTTGAATTTTTTTAATTTACAATACAGTGGTATAAAATAGAAGAGTGAAGCTCATACGTACAAAAGTAAAAAAATTTGTATTATTTTATGTGTAATTTAAATTTACTAATTTTTTTACTGTTTATAAATTTTTTTAATTTTTTTTTAGAACAAAATATCGTATATACGAAGAAATAGCAAATTAATATACGTATCCGCAGATCAAATTTTTATATTAAATAAACAGTAAAAAAAAAAACTATAAAATAATATCAATACAGTTGACGCGCGATGTACCGCGGGTTCAAATCTAGTAGTAATATAAATTACAAAAATATATTAGACTAATTTTAAATAGTAAATACATAGAGAAAATTAGAAGAAAAAGATATAAAAATGTAAGTCTACTATTGTAAAATAAGTACTGTAATTGTATGAGCTGCCGTTACTTTGGTGTTTGTATCTCCGTGTCCTAAATTTAGTTTTAGGAAATCTTTCAATTCGATGAAAGATTTAGGATGTGTTTTTTATTCTCTGCTTTTTTGGAGGATGTTTTTGGGGTGTTTCGTGTGTAAAAAATTAGGAAATAATAAAAGAGAAGTTGGAAAAGAAAAAATTAGTCTCGTGACTGTATTTTCTTTTTATTTGGAGGAATTTTACTGGTCTCCATTATCGTTGTCATGGGCCAATATTTTAACGGTGGTTCTGGGTTCCCGACAATTTCTCCTAACGTTTATCTTTTATTGCATTTCCATCTTACGGGAAAAGTTTTTTTCTTTCTTTGATGGAGTTGGCAAATAGGGAACGGTTTAAAAACAACCGTTATTTTATTGCCTTATGGGTAATTGTTTTTATGATCTCCAATGGTGGGGTAAGGTTTTTAACCAAAATCATAACTAACTTTGGATCTGGAAGCGGTTGGAAATTTGGGATTCCAAATTAAGGGGTACGGCGTTATCATATGTAATAGTTGTTAGATTAGACTGCGGTGGAAAATGGATCGTATTTTCTTCTCTGAATTTCCATTGTTTTCAGTTATTTAATGTCTCTCTTCGGTAGAGTTAGAGTCCGGCGAAGTTAAACTCCGCGGTGTTTCTGCCAGTTTCTATGTTGGTTTGTTAAAAACCTAGGTGAATTATACAAATTCCTACAGAAACAACCATTGGATGTGGAGTTTAGATTTATCATGCATTTGTGTTTAAAAAAATTACAAAATTTAGTTTGGTGTTTTCATAGTCGGATGATAGCCATGATTCACAATAGCCTAAGTTCGAGTACAGAGAAAGAAATTAATAGATTTTTTTATCTTGCAGCGAGTAAGAGCCTTCTGGAACAGAAGCATCCTGTAAATCCGCTTCTCATGTTGTATTGTTCTTTAGTTTTATTGGTTATAATTGTATTTAGATGGATGACTTATGTAACTTTGTAAACTCTGCTTTGAAGGAATATAATAAAATAGACGTTAAACACAAATAAAAGAAAAATTTGTAAATGATACGTGTAAGCATCTCAGAACTTATGTTCAGAAAACCTTAATTTATTAGATAAGATGTCACTTTATCATTTGAAATTTTATTTTACAAAATTTTTATATTGTATCTTATTATATAAAATTTTAGCATTTTCATGGCAGTCTGACACTTATCAAAATTATAAATAATACCCCCTCTGTTTTAATATAAAAGATGTCTTAGAGGTTTTTTCTTGCTTCAATATATAGGATGTTTTAGAGACTTTTTCAAGTTTCTAGGTAAAGAATTAAATGCATATAACTCTAATGGTTATTTATATTAGGTGTTATTGGTCAAATGATGTATAATTATATATTAAATTATTATTTTATTATAGAAAAGACAAAAGCAAAAAACATTAATTAGTTTCTTAAACTTGGTGTTTTTAGCCAAAACATCTTATGTTTTGAAACAGAAGGAGTAAATAATAAAATTGTGACACGTGCTAGCTACTAAAATTAGATATGGACACATGTCAAACAGTTTCCTTCAAAAAATAGGAAAACTAAGAAAAAGATAACATATTTATATATGCTAATTTACTGTATGTATATCTAAGTTTCTTTTAGCCAAAAAAGAAAATTAACTAGAAAAACAAAATAGTAAACTTACATGTATTAAATTTTTTTTTTCACTAATTTTGTTTGATTAAAATTTACTAGTTATTACTTTTTTATTAATTATTAAAATACATTAACCTTAACATTTAAATCTGATATGGGGTGTCAAAGATATTTTATTATATAAACTTGGGTTGCAATCACGAGAGTGTGACATGTGTCCAAATTATAATTAACGACATCATGACACGTGTCAGGTAAAACTTCAGATCTTGACATGTGTCAAAATTGTTAATATAATAACAATATTAGATAAATAAAAAGTTAAATATATTTTACTATTAGCAAAAGGAAATCTTATATACATTTGTTTTTATAACTAACTTTTTCCTAATTATAAGCTATAGAGATAAATATCGTTTCTCATTCATTAACATAATTTAATAAAATAATTAGGAAAATTACTTTTTACTATTAGAAAAAAGAAATTTAAATAGACGGTTAATTTTTACTATAAAATAAATTTCACCCCCTTTCCTTTCATCATAACTTTAACCAACAAGAAAAAAAAATCTATCAGACAAAGTTTCTCTAATAAGATATTTTCATTGATTTATGATGGCTAACACAAACGTTATTTGATATTGGATCAGTTAGATTGCAAACGTTCTTATCATCATATTCATGTTATGGTGCGTCTTTTTCGAAAGTCGGAATTCAGAAACTTCAAAAAAGATAATGCGCTCATATGAATAAATTTATTATTACTTGATGAAAAGGTTAATTTTTTTTTTTCATATATCATTCTTTTAAAACTGTATTACAATTAATACTTATCTTATTATATATCTCACTACTATTTAATTCGTCATTCTCTTCTCAAAAAATTTAGAAATCAATTATGCGAAGGGGATAATTATTTAAGAGAAGTGTTTAGATAATATGTACTCTAAATTATAAAAATTTGGAAATCAATTATGCGAAGGGAATAATTATTTAAGAGAAGTGTTTAGATACTATGTACTCTAAATTATAAAAATTTGGAAATCAATTATATGAAAGAAATAATTATTGAAGAGAAGTGTTTAGATAATATGTACTCTAAATTATAATTAATGAGACCATGATACGTGTTGGTTGAGCTATTAGATTATGACACATGTAAAAAAGTGTGTTATTTTTTGTTTTCTTTGAATTAAAATAAATACTAATAAAATAAATAAAAAATAAAAATATGTACTTTTTACATTCTATTTTTTTGTTTTCTTTAAATCTTAGTATATTAATAAATTTAAAATTTTTATTTTCAAATTTATATGTTTAGATTTTTATTTTAGTGACGCTTTAATAAAACAATTTCACACTCTTATAATTGTTTGAACACAAAAAATTATTGAGTATTATCCAATATATTAAAATAGTTTGGACATGTAGTCTATGTGTTAAAAAATTATTAATGTAGCTCTCAATGATTTTTTTTAATAAAAATTTTTAGAAAACAATCTTACTAAAAATAAATAATAACACACTGTCGAATCTTAAAAATCAAACGATTATAAATTTTTACCTTAAAATATATAAATTTGTACTCTCTCAACTTAGCACCAAACAAACTCAAAATCTAATTTTAATATGAATAAGAAACCAATTTATCAAATTTAGTCTAAGACCTTAGAAATAAGAGTGCTTAAATAATAAAAATAATAATTCAATACACATAGGAGAAGGAAAAATTTACAGATGCATATATTACATCATTTAGTTAGAAACCGAATTAAAAAAATATGAGATTGAAAAATAATTTTATTTTATATTTTATAGAGATGATTTTTTTCCCATTTTTTGCTATTACTTTTTATTTTACGATTTATAAAATATTTCTTATAAACTCGCATATATGCGGGTCCTTATCTAGTTAATTTATATGGTGCGCTTATATTATATTGAAAATATAGAATAAGACCGAAAATTATTTGTGTATTAAGTTTTAGAAAAGGAGGATATATATATAAGCCCCTTTTGTTTTGTTTTGATTTTTTTTTTTTTTTTTTTTTTTGTGTGTGTGTGTGTGTGTGTTAAAAAGCCCATTTTGTTTCATATTGACCATTACTAAACCTTACTCATCTATTTAATATATTTTATAATAAAATAGAAAATCCTCCCCCTCCCTCCCGATGTTTGAGTTTGAAGTTAATATAGTACATCTCATTATAAGAAACTTGAAATATTATAAAAGATAAATTTATTTAAATCCTTTTTAAAATATCAAATATTTTTTCTTGAAGTTAAGAAATTACATTGTTCATTTAACTTGGTCATGTTCCAACACGTAGGCAATTTTTCATTAATAATAAAACTGAAAATTTGACTGCAAACATATCATTCATCTAAATTCTAAACCATCCATTCTGTATCTTAATACAAAATTTTGAAAACTTACACTTGGTGTCTAGCCTCCCATAAATGTGTTCGCAAGTTTTGTTGATTAAAACTTAATTTCAGCGTGTATTAATTGATCTCCATAAGAGAATATGCTATCTAAACTCATCAGTGAAATCAAAAGAATAAGGTTAGTGAAACATTTACCAATCTTCAATTAATATAGAAGAAAATGAAATCATTTGGAAGAAGTGGAATATTGTTATACAGCTGTAATGTTTGTAATTATTAAAAATTTGGTGGAGATTTTTTAATTTTTAATTGTGTTTTCAATTCTTTAATTTAATTGTTATATTAAATGAACTTGTTTTCTCTGCTAACAAATGTATATTGTATCTATGACTAAAACTTTGTAACAAACGATTAGATGTATACAATTTTAGCTTGAAAAAAGACACAAACATTGTCTTATTTAATATGTTGACAGAGGTTTTTGGTTGGTTAGTAGGATAAAAATTGTTTATCTTACATCTAAATAGTTTTTTTTTTAAATATGATTTATTTGTTCACTATAATAAATTTCAGAAGAATTTGTAGGATATCCTATAATATAGATATAATTAGTTTCTTTCCCTTCGATTGATTATGTGAGCTAAAAATATACGTAAAAATCTCTCTCCATTACACACCGAACTAGAAGATCTCATTTGGGGTATGAATTGTAAGTAAATCAGAAGACGATTATCGCTTTTGTAACATACTATTCCAAACTGGTGAAGATAGTGTGTACACCGGCCGATTGGCATGATTTTTTTATTCATTTGGACGAATTCCAGAGAACCAAGACTATTTTTTCCTCCTTTTCTTTTTCTTTAATTTAATTTAAATACCAAGGCGGATCGTTTGGCACAAATTTCTATACTTCATCCCGTCGATACTACTTATGTAAACTTTATTTCCATTTATGTATGTTTTCTATGTGAATGTATGCAGAGTTGTATGTAACCAATATTTGGATACATTTTTGTTGAAATTTTGTTTCTATGATTCATATTCATTTAAAAATCTCTGGAAATAAGTATCATAATTTTAAATCTTCAACTATTAACAAATACAATTAGAATTAATTTCTCATCAACCAAATTTTCAATCACAATTAATTTGAAATTTGCATTTTTAAAATTTTCAAATACGATGTAAAGCCCAAAAAAGATTGTTAGTGTAAAACTCTATAAAATGAAGAAGCAAAACATCATCAATTTTTTTGATTAAAAATAATACTGGACAGTAAAATCCAGTAATTATAATTTCAAATAATAGGAAACCGAGTTAATACTATTAAAGAAGAAAACAATAATCAATCATAAACCAATTATTCATCCTCCGTTCTTGTATATTACTTCATTCTTGATTCCTCCATTGTTGTATAATTTTTCGATTTTTCATTTTTGATATATAACAAAGTGAGATACACGTCTTGATTCAAATTCGTTTTTAGTGTAGTGAAAGAAATGGAAAACTCTCAACATATATAGAAGTAGATTTAGGTTAAATGATATTGAATTAATTGGATTAATTGTACGTTGCATATGTTTGAATGAATTTACTGGTGGGTTTTAACTGGGTAGTTAATAGCAAATAATGTTTATGTATTAGATGTTTTAAAACACTCTCTCTGGGGTTTGAGCCTCGCTAAAAACAAAAATCACGTCCATGTGGAAAATTTGGATTTGGGCCAAAGGCATAAACAGTTTACATGATAGTCCAGTAATAGGTAATCCGGCTACCTTTAACTTTAGTAGGAAAGTGTGGTGGCCCTTTGAAAAAAGTCCACTATGTAGCACTTTGGTGCGTTCCTATCGGAGCTGACCGGGTCAACCGAAAGGATATATCAAAAAAAAAACATTTAAGTATTAGAGGCTACAAATACGTAACACATATCAAATGCATATCTCATATCTATGTAATTATTAGTGTATTTGGAAAGCAAACGTGAGGCAATACATGCAAGTGGTTTAATCTCATAGAGTTAATATCAAATAAATTAATACTTTTGTTTTTTAAAAAATTTAACTAAATTGGTTATTTTAGAAAACAAAAACACATTAGGTTGAAAAATATTGAGAGAGTGAGAAGGGAAAAGTATCAAAATTTTAGGATCATGTAAAAGAACACAATTTGCATCTAAAATAAAAAATATCTTTTTGAAAAAAAAGACAAGTGTCAATTTTAAGATCATATAAAAATAAAAATATCTTACTAGATTATATAAAAATTAATTATTACTAATTTTTAATAACGTTTTCTAGTAATACCTTCGAATATTTTATTCATAAAGGCGACTGTGATCAAATGCAGGTGGGGGAGAAATGAAACTGGAACAAATCAGAAGCAGAAACGCATCATAGCAAAAATATTTATTTTGGAGAGCCACGATTCCGGAGATGAGGGGAGCAGATAGATTGGATGAAGGGTTTAGGTTGTTTTTTCATTTTTTTTTTTTTAATTATCTGTCTTCTCTCGTCCACTTGAAATTCTAGGTTTCTCATTTCTTACGATTTTTCTACTTTTGGTTCAATGTTAAATTCAAATTTTTGTTTAACTTTGACTTCAATTTTTGGTTCAAATTTAACTTCATCTTTTGGTTCATTCTTATCTTTAACTTCTGGCACTGCTGACGAAAACACCCAGCTTGGAATCTGACTGTCCCTATCTCTGTCTCTCTCTCTTTAAGCCGCTGCTCCACTTCGTAAGTCAATGACATAGTAATATGAGATATTGATGGAGCTGGATACTTAGTAGTTCTAAAGGGTTTGCGACAGTAAGTACAAAGAACCATCTTATCTTTGCAAAAATTTGGATATTCATAATCCAAGTTACAAAAATGGCATGCCATCCAAAAGCTGCTACCAATTGATCAATTGTTAGTCGCCACATTTTGTAGTTGTAGCTGGACTTGGTGTCTATTGTCATAAAGTTCCTTCAATATTGCATTACGCATATTTTTCCAGGAATCAGCCAATATCTTGTATGCTTACTAAATGCTACCAACAGAGTCGTCAATGTCACAAAGAAGAAAAGAGATCAGCCAAGCTTTGATTGATTGTAAAGCTTTCTATGGATAGTGGGTAGTAAGTTTGTTTGATCAATGGTGTTTTGGGTTTATCTTTTCGCTCAAACACCATCGATCAAATAAACTTACTACCCACTATCCATAAAAAGCTTTACCATCAATCAACGCTTAGATTATCTATTTTCTTCTTGTTGACAATGACGACTCTGTTGGTCGCATTGAGGAAGCAAACAAGATATTGGATGATTCCTGGAAATATTTGTGCAATGTAAAAGAGAAGGAACTTTATGACAAGAGACGCCAAGTCCAGCTATGACTACAAAATATGGCGAATAACAAGTCATCAGATTGTAGCAACTTCTGGACAGTATGTCATTCTTGTAACTTTCAGTATGAATATCCAACTTTCTGCAAAGATCAGATGGTTCTTTGTTCTCATTGTCACAAGCCCTTTAGAGCTACTAAGTATCCGGCTCTATCAATGTCTCATGTTACTCCGTCATGAACTTACGAAGTGGAGTGGTGGCACAAGAGAGAGAGGGACAATCATGTTCCAAGTTGGGTATTTTTTCGTCAACAGTGCTAAAAGTTGAAGATAGAGTGAATCAAAAGCTGAAGTTAAAGTTGGACCAAAAGCTAAATTTAAAACTAAATGAAAATCTGAAGTTAAGATTGACCAAAAATGGAAGTTAAGGTTGAACATTGTTCACTGAGAGCTTATGCTCACGTAAACCAGTTAAGGAGCTAGCAGAGGTAAAAGCAAACAAAAGAGACCTACATCAACAAATATGTTTCATGTTACTCAGTTAAGAAGAATCAGAAAGACGATCATACATGATAAAATCGTGCTTCCTCCAAATATTCTTCGAAGTGCCTTGCCTGAGAACTCTAAGAGTGTGATCAAAGTTTTCGTTGAGGAAATGGCTATGATAGGGGTTTGAAGATGTTGTGGAAACTACGAACTATGGAAATGGTGACAAAGATGCAAATGTTGAGAACAACATTCTCAAGAAACCCTGGTTTTTTTTTTCTATTTTTCCTTTTGGATTTAATACAAAAAAGTGCATTGAACCTGAGTTGATTCAATGAATTTCATTTTTGCTTTTGAAAGTTTTTGGATGCTATCTTGAATATGACTGTATCTTGAAAGATGTTTATATGATTGGAATGATACTTGAAAGATAACCAACTTTCAAGATATTGTCATATTCAAGATTACATCATATTTATAAATGGTTATCATTTATAAAGGTCGTTGCTCCATATATATGTCAAAGTTTTAATGTGACTTGCAATGAAATCTTTCTGTAAGAGATTTCTCCTTAATTTGTTGTTAGATGTAAAGATTATTAAACAGACTTATTGTAACACCCGTGTTCCGAAAAATGGAGATTTCGAAAAATTAAAACTGGGATTTATGCGTAGATTTTTCTGGGAAATGATTTCCGGGAATTTCTGGGGTAATTTGGTAGTTACACGTATTTTTCCCGTAAGGGGGTGTTCGGAGTTAATTTAGGAGTTTGGGGTCAGTTTGTGAATTTTCGGGAATTCAGGGACCCAAAATCCTATATTATCGCATGTGTTCCGAAAAAGAGAAATTTCGAAATTACACCCGAGATTCGGTCGGACATCCTTATAGACGTTAGACTTGCTTGCTCCAAGGACTGGTGGGTCCTGTACGACTCATGGGAGATGGATTTCTCCAGAGGCGGGGATGAGGATTTTCCCGGATACCAGAGCTCGAAGGACTTGTGAGTCCTGAGAGTGGGAGTGGTATGAGTATGATACCCATAGCTTGAAGGTCTTTGTGACCTGCGAGTTGTATGGTTGCTATACCCAGAGCTCGAAGGGCTGACGAGTCCTGAGAGTGGGAGTGGTATAGGTTGGATGCCGAAAGCTTGCAGGACTTTGTGGCCTGTAAGAGAGAGTGGCATGAGGTACCCAGAGCCCAGAGTGCATTGCACAGAGGGTGGGAGTGGTACGAGTATGAGTTGGGAACAGTGTATGTCTATAACGTGCGTATAAGCATAACGGCTGAATAGAGATCTCGAGAGTGGTTGGGTTGTGACTTGGGAATGGAATCGTGTTTCTAGTTAAACTTGTTAAGGGAAAATGAGATAAGTGGTTTGATCGGATGGCTCATGAGCAGTTCTATGCGGTAGATCCGATTCTCGAACGTATGGTACTTGTTTGTTTTATTACGTTCGTCATGAGGAATCGCTAAAAAGAATGGCTAAGTATTAAAAGCTATCTTATCTAACTCTTGTCAAAAGTTCTCTGAAGCAAGTTGACGCTAGAGGGTTCACGGAGTTGTTGGATAGGTAGAGTTGTATGGTCGGGTTGACCATGAGAGTGTAGGGATCGTTGCGACGATGGTGTGTTGAGTTCATAGCGGATTGAACTGTGTCTAAAGATTCGAGGACGAATCCAGTTTGGTGGGGGAGAATTGTAACACCCGTGTTCCGAAAAATGGAGATTTCGAAAAATTAAAACTGGGATTTATGCGTAGATTTTTCTGGGAAATGATTTCTGGGAATTTCTGGGGTAATTTGGTAGTTACACGTATTTTTCCCGTAAGGGGGTGTTCGGAGTTAATTTAGGAGTTTGGGGTCAGTTTGTGAATTTTCGGGAATTCAGGGACCCAAAATCCTATATTATCGCATGTGTTCCGAAAAAGAGAAATTTCGGAATTACACCCGGGATTATGCGGAGAATCTCTGGAAATTATTTCCGGGAATTTTTAGGTAACATGGAGGTTACGCCGCATTTTTTCTCGTGGGGTGTGCGGGATCGATTGAGAAGTTTGGGGTCCGTTCGGGAACTTTTGGAAAGTTCAGGGACCAAACCTTAATTGTTTTTAATCTGATTATATCAGATTTTTCCACCACCCTTTTTCCTCCATAGCTGCCTCCTTTTTCCACCCTACAAAGCTAGCCTATGCACCTATTTTTCCACACCTTTTGTGCAAAGCAGTTCACCACCTTCTCCTTTAGTTGATCCTTGCCGACACTTCACCTGTTTCAGAGAAATAAAAGAGTTAAAGAAAAGAGAGAAAAGAAGTGTGAGAGAGAGACTTTGATCAAAAGTTTCAAAGAAGGAGAGAGGAGTTAAGGTGAGCTTGTGTTGGTGTGGGTGTGGAGAGCAAGCGAGGCTGAGAGCTTGAGAGCGGTGTGGGCGTGGAGAACTAGAGGAGGTGAGTCTTGGTGGCTGAGAGGGCGTGTGAGTCTCGAGGAAAAGGAGACGGAGGTTGCTGTGGTGGTGTGCAAAAGAGGAGTAAGTTGGAGAGCTGTTTCGTGGGTGAGAAGAAAAAAGGAGTTTGACCTAGCAAATCGTTTGCAAAGGTAGCGAATTTTTGTGGAGTTGTAGTTAAGTCTCTTATCTAGATGTACCAATTTTCGGAATTGGATTTGAGTTAATATTCTGAAAGTTATTCACGTTTCCCTGAGGCACTCTGTTTCAGACGCGAACCGGACCAACGTGGATTCAAAGGGCAATCGCGAGTTCGTCTGTCGACGGATCATCTTGAAACTTTGAAGTTAGCTTCAGGACATTTGGGGGTTGAGTTTCAACGGTGGGATTAAGATTTCAACGGTTAGTTATTGATTTATTCATGTTTTGTTTCGAGGCGCGTAAGTGGTGAAGGTGATCGGGTTGGTCGATCTGGTGTAGATCGATCGATCTGGTCAGGATCGATCGATCTGGCCATGATCGATCGATCTAGCCTTGTTTGGTCGATCTGAGAAGCTCACGCAAGTTGGGATCGATCGATCCGGTCCAGGATCGATCGATCTGGTGGTGGATCGATCGATCCTGACCAGGATCGATCGATCTGGTGTGTCCCGTTTGGTGGGATCGATCGATCCTGACCAGGATCGATCGATCTGGTCGTTCTGGCCGTTTTCCGTGTTCATTTCTTGTGTTTAAAGTTTCGTTTTGGTTTATTTGTTAGGCATGCGTTTTGAAAATTGAAGTTTATTCATTCCGGGAAGTTTTGGGAATTTCCGTGCGTGGCTAAAGGTGAGTGCATGACCGTAAGCTTATCTAAGTGATTGAATTATTTGATGTGTTTGCATGATTGTAGGTCGTATGATCTCATGGGGGATCTAGAACGAGTGTTTCTTGAGTTGGTTGATTTATTTGCGGTATTTTCGTGTTTAATGCGTTGAATAATTTTAATCGTTTGTGTGTATAGCTTGTAGACGGGAGGATTGCCTCACTAAGTATTTGTTGAAATACTTATGCATCTCCTTTGTTTGATGCAGGAAAAGAGTTTGTGTGACCGTGAAATTATGGCGAAGAATAGGGGATGATCTAGGGAACTCGGTTGTTTGTTTAAGAGTCTTCCGCTTTAAAAAGGTTTTTGTGTCGTTTAGTATTTTTGGATAAATGAACTATCGATCTCGAGTCCGATTTCTCGTTATCGAGAACCGTTGTAGACAACAGAAATTGTCTATGAAAGCCAAGGTGGCTATACAGACCAACTTCGACTCTCAACTCAAGTCGTCGTATTCTGGAAAGATCGATCGTTTTAATATCCTTTCGGTTGTTTTGAAAAGGGTATTTTGTTGTTGGAGTGAGTAAATAATATTTGTTTGGGGAAGTTAATTATTATTTATGGGAATAATAATTAATTGCAAAAAAAAAAAAAAAAAAAAAAAAAACGAGTGCGGTCGTTTCAATTTGGTATCAGAGCAATTACGGCTCTAGGACGGGTTTAGAAAAAATTAAATTGGGTTGGATTCAATTTTTGGTGCTTTGAGAAGCATGAGTATTTGAGTTGAATTGATTATGTGAGTTAGTCAATTGTTTGAGTATGGAGTTTTAGATCATCCTCTTCGAGCCTTTAAAGAGATTCCACGGTAAGTTGTTTTGTGTTGCTTAATTGCTTGTTGTGGTTGGTTAAAGACTCTTGGAATAGTCTTTTGGGGCCAAGGTTTTAATCACATAATATTTTATGTGATTTAACCTGTGGTGTCCGGTTTGGGTCGGGTTAATCCGTGAAACGGATTAAAGTAATTCAATTGAGGAATTACTGTTTTTTAAAGTTAAATTGGGACCATGGGTTTGGTTGGGTTAGGAGATTAACCGTGGTTTGATCGGTTAATCTAAACCATGGAAGTTCGGGTATGTTGTTGAGCCGGCTTCTGTGGTAGTTAGGTTTGATCAAAGAGTCAACTATTGGGTATAGTTGGATAAAAGAGGTAGAGGTCGCGGTTGGAGGAACGCGAGGGCTCTGGTGGTGGAGGAGAATGTGACACAGAGTGTTACGATCGATCAGGTCGGGAACTCGTATGAGGATCAAGTTGGGACGGAGGGTGTGGCCGGTGTTGGTGCCGGTGTTGCTGGAGGTCCAGCGGGTGCTGCGGGTGTGGCAGCAGGAGTGGCTCCGGTCCCAGAGGGTCCTCTTGCGAACTCCTTGGCCTTGCTGTTGGAGCGGTTACCGGAAAGGGTACCAGTGCAGGCTCCAGTTGCACCACCGGTAGTTGAGGCGCAACCAAGGGTTGTGGTTGCGGAAGAGCGCCCATCATGCCTTAAGATGATGGAGCAGCTGCAGAGGATTGGCACGAGGTTCTTTCAAGGTGGTGCCAAGCCTGAAGAGGCAGATGAGTGGAGGATGCGGATGGAGCGGAATTTCCGTTCGATCAGATGTCCAGAAGGATATCAGGTGGATCTCCCAGTCCACTATCTGGGAGGGTGACGCACATCTCTGGTGGAGAGGTGTTGCGGCCCGGAGGGTCCAGGCAGAGTTGTCTTGGGAGGATTTTGTGGCGGAGTTTAACTCAAAGTATTTTTTTTCCCAAGAGGCATTGGACCGGATGGAGAGTCGTTTTCTTGGGTTAACTCAAGGGAACCGGTCGGTTCGGGAGTATGAGGCGGAGTTTAACCGTCTCAGGGTGAATGAGGGTCATATCCTGGATGATGAGCAGGCCCAGGTGAGACGGTCTCTGATAGGTCTTCGGGCCGAGTTGAGGAACCAGTGTCTAATGAGATCGTTTGACACGGTTGGAGAACTGGTAGAAAAGGCCGCGGTGCTTGAGGAGGGCCTAAGAGATGTGGTTGTGGCGGTCAGCCCAATTCTTCGGGCAAGAGAGCCTCCACATCAGTCCGGTCCTAGAAATGGCGGTAAGCCGGTGCATGGGCAGAAGCGGAAGTGGGAAGGTTCTTCCAAGGGTAACCAAGGTGGTCAGGAATGCTTCGGATGCGGAAGCAAGGACCATAGGGTTACAAGTTGCCCTCAGAAAGGTAGAGTGATCGGGGATACTCGGGTGTGTTACCACTGTAGGGAGCCAGGGCATATCAAGCCAAAATGTCCCAGGTTGCTGCAGGGAGTGGTAGCGGCAGTGCTGACAGTTAGGCGGGCTGCAGTGACACCTAGGGTTTACACCATGGTGGAGTCGGGAGAGCCGGACTCCAAAACAGCCACTGGTGTTTACAGATCATAAGAGCCCGAAGTACATTTCTACGCAGCCTGAATTGAATTCGAGGCATAGGCGTTGGATGGAGTTAGTGGCAGATTATGATCTGGAGATAGCTTACCATCCTGGTAAAGCAAATTTGGTTGCTGATGCCCTGAGTTGCAAGCGAGTATCTTCGGCTAGTGAGCGGGACATGGAGTCCTTGGTGTGAGAGATTAGCACATTGAGGTTGTGTGCTATATCTCAGGAACCGTTGGGCTTGGAGGCGACTAATCAGGCAGATCTTTTGAGTAGAGTTCGGTTGGCTCAGGGAAAAGATGAAGAGTTGATTAAGGCCTCCAAAGCTGAGGGTTCAGAGTATCATGTCTCAGCTAATGTGACTATTCTTGTGCATGGGCGGGTGTGTGTACCCAAGGATGAGGAGTTGAAGCGAGAGATTATGAGTGAGGCACATGCGAGCAAGTTTTCGATTCACCCAGGAGCGACTAAGATGTACCGTGATTTGAAACGGTATTATCTTTGGGTCGGGATGAAAAAGGATGTTGCTAAATGGGTCGCAGCGTGCGATGTGTGCCAGTTAGTGAAGGCAGAGCATCAGGTTCCAAGCGGGCTGTTGCGGAGTTTACCCATTCCCGAGTGGAAGTGGGATATGATTACGATGGATTTCGTAGTTGGGTTACCTATTTCTCGGACCAAGGATGCTATTTGGGTCATTGTTGATCGACTGACCAAGTCGGCGCATTTTCTAGCCATTAAGAAAACCGATGGAGCTACGGTTATGGCTAGGAAATATGTGCAGGAAATAGTGAGACTTCATGGAGTACCGGTGAGTATAGTGTCAGACCGGGACCCTAAGTTCACTTCGAAGTTCTGGAAGGCATTCCAGGAAGAGATGGGCACTAGGGTGCACTTAAATACGGCATATCACCCTCAGACGGATGGGCAGTCCGAGAGGACCATCCAGACTCTTGAGGATTTGCTGAGGATGTGTGTGCTTGACTGGGGTGGCCATTGGGTGGACCATTTGAGCTTGGCAGAGTTTGCTTACAAGAATAGCTACCAGGCAAGCATTGGGATGGCCCCATACGAGGCACTCTATGGGAGGCCATGCCGTACACCCTTGTGTTGGACCCAGGTGGGGGAGAGGAGTATGTGGGGTGCAGATTTTTGTTCAGGAGACTACGGAGAAGATCCGAGTTTTGAAACTGAACATGAAGGAAGCCCAAGATCGGCAAAAGGGTTATGTCGATAAGAGGAGAAAAGACCTCGAGTTTGAGGTGGGAGATAGGGTATATCTCAAGATGGCATTGTTGCGGGGTCCGAACAGATCCATTACTGAGACTAAGTTGAGTCTGAGGTATTTGGGTCCGTTCAAGATTGTTGAGAGAGTTGGCCCGGTTGCATATCGGTTGGAGTTACCGGAGGTTATGCGAGCACTTCACAAGGTCTTCCATGTGTCGATGCTGGAGAATGCTTACATAAGAATGATGAGGTATTGGAAGAGATTCCGATAGATCTTCAACCTAATATGACCGTTGAGGCGAGACCTTTGAAGATTCTCGAGAGGAGGGTCAAAGAGCTTCGTCGGATTCCAATGTTGAGGGTGTTATGGGATTGTGATGGTGTGCAGGAGGAGACTTGGGAACCAGAGGCAAGGATGGAAACGAGATTTAAAAAGTGGTTCGAGAAGCAAGCTGAGGCTTGAGTTTCCATCGATGGTTTCAAATTTCACATTTTGAGCTGTATGTCATGTTGTATACGGTGAATATTATGTGGAATTGAATAAGAGAAGTATTCTTATGAGTTTATGACTTGTGATGTCATGTGAGTAAAGAAAAGTTTATTAGAGTATAAATTGGAATCATCCTTCGAACAAGGATAAATGGAATACCCTGAATGAGTGGTTATACCTTAAGATAACCTGTGTAGTGGTTATAGGATAGGCTGATATTCCGGGATGGGAATATGGTTGGTGAGTGTCACCATGTGATGTGGCGAGTGGACTCTGTGAGATAGATTCGGTCGGACATGCTTATAGACGTTAGACTTGCTTGCTCCAAGGACTGGTGGGTCCTGTACGACTCATGGGAGATGGATTTCTCCAGAGGCGGGGATGAGGATTTTCCCGGATACCAGAGCTCGAAGGACTTGTGAGTCCTGAGAGTGGGAGTGGTATGAGTGTGATACCCATAGCTTGAAGGTCTTTGTGACCTGCGAGTTGTATGGTTGCTATACCTAGAGCTCGAAGGGCTGACGAGTCCTGAGAGTGGGAGTGGTATAGGTTGGATGCCGAAAGCTTGCAGGACTTTGTGGCCTGTAAGAGAGAGTGGCATGAGGTACCCAGAGCCCAGAGTGCATTGCACAGAGGGTGGGAGTGGTACGAGTATGAGTTGGGAACAGTGTATGTCTATAACGTGCGTATAAGCATAACGGCTGAATAGAGATCTCGAGAGTGGTTGGGTTGTGACTTGGGAATGGAATCGTGTTTCTAGTTAAACTTGTTAAGGGAAAATGAGATAAGTGGTTTGATCGGATGGCTCATGAGCAGTTCTATGCGGTAGATCCGATTCTCGAACGTATGGTACTTGTTTGTTTTATTACGTTCGTCATGAGGAATCGCTAAAAAGAATGGCTAAGTATTAAAAGCTATCTTATCTAACTCTTGTCAAAAGTTCTCTGAAGCAAGTTGACGCTAGAGGGTTCACGGAGTTGTTGGATAGGTAGAGTTGTATGGTCGGGTTGACCATGAGAGTGTAGGGATCGTTGCGACGATGGTGTGTTGAGTTCATAGCGGATTGAACTGTGTCTAAAGATTCGAGGACGAATCCAGTTTGGTGGGGGAGAATTGTAACACCCGTGTTCCGAAAAATGGAGATTTCGAAAAATTAAAACTGGGATTTATGCGTAGATTTTTCTGGGAAATGATTTCTGGGAATTTCTGGGGTAATTTGGTAGTTACACGTATTTTTCCCGTAAGGGGGTGTTCGGAGTTAATTTAGGAGTTTGGGGTCAGTTTGTGAATTTTCGGGAATTCAGGGACCCAAAATCCTATATTATCGCATGTGTTCCGAAAAAGAGAAATTTCGGAATTACACCCGGGATTATGCGGAGAATCTCTGGAAATTATTTCCGGGAATTTTTAGGTAACATGGAGGTTACGCCGCATTTTTTCCCGTGGGGTGTGCGGGATCGATTGAGAAGTTCGGGGTCCGTTCGGGAACTTTTGGAAAGTTCAGGGACCAAACCTTAATTGTTTTTAATCTGATTATATCAGATTTTTCCACCACCCTTTTTCCTCCATAGCTGCCTCCTTTTTCCACCCTACAAAGCTAGCCTATGCACCTATTTTTCCACACCTTTTGTGCAAAGCAGTTCACCACCTTCTCCTTTAGTTGATCCTTGCCGACACTTCACCTGTTTCAGAGAAATAAAAGAGTTAAAGAAAAGAGAGAAAAGAAGTGTGAGAGAGAGACTTTGATCAAAAGTTTCAAAGAAGGAGAGAGGAGTTAAGGTGAGCTTGTGTTGGTGTGGGTGTGGAGAGCAAGCGAGGCTGAGAGCTTGAGAGCGGTGTGGGCGTGGAGAACTAGAGGAGGTGAGTCTTGGTGGCTGAGAGGGCGTGTGAGTCTCGAGGAAAAGGAGACGGAGGTTGCTGTGGTGGTGTGCAAAAGAGGAGTAAGTTGGAGAGCTGTTTCGTGGGTGAGAAGAAAAAAGGAGTTTGACCTAGCAAATCGTTTGCAAAGGTAGCGAATTTTTGTGGAGTTGTAGTTAAGTCTCTTATCTAGATGTACCAATTTGCGGAATTGGATTTGAGTTAATATTCTGAAAGTTATTCACGTTTCCCTGAGGCACTCTGTTTCAGACGCGAACCGGACCAACGTGGATTCAAAGGGCAATCGCGAGTTCGTCTGTCGACGGATCATCTTGAAACTTTGAAGTTAGCTTCAGGACATTTGGGGGTTGAGTTTCAACGGTGGGATTAAGATTTCAACGGTTAGTTATTGATTTATTCATGTTTTGTTTCGAGGCGCGTAAGTGGTGAAGGTGATCGGGTTGGTCGATCTGGTGTAGATCGATCGATCTGGTCAGGATCGATCGATATGGCCAGGATCGATCGATCTAGCCTTGTTTGGTCGATCTGAGAAGCTCACGCAAGTTGGGATCGATCCTGACCAGGATCGATCGATCTGGTGTGTCCCGTTTGGTGGGATCGATCGATCCTGACCAGGATCGATCGATCTGGTCGTTCTGGCCGTTTTCCGTGTTCATTTCTTGTGTTTAAAGTTTCGTTTTGGTTTATTTGTTAGGCATGCGTTTTGAAAATTGAAGTTTATTCATTCCGGGAAGTTTTGGGAATTTCCGTGCGTGGCTAAAGGTGAGTGCATGACCGTAAGCTTATCTAAGTGATTGAATTATTTGATGTGTTTGCATGATTGTAGGTCGTATGATCTCATGGGGGATCTAGAACGAGTGTTTCTTGAGTTGGTTGATTTATTTGCGGTATTTTCGTGTTTAATGCGTTGAATAATTTTAATCGTTTGTGTGTATAGCTTGTAGACGGGAGGATTGCCTCACTAAGTATTTGTTGAAATACTTATGCATCTCCTTTGTTTGATGCAGGAAAAGAGTTTGTGTGACCGTGGAATTATGGCGAAGAAGAGGGGATGATCTAGGGAACTCGGTTGTTTGTTTAAGAGTCTTCCGCTTTAAAAAGGTTTTTGTGTCGTTTAGTATTTTTGGATAAATGAACTATCGATCTCGAGTCCGGTTTCTCGTTATCGAGAACCGTTGTAGACAACAGAAATTGTCTATGAAAGCCAAGGTGGCTATACAGACCAACTTCGACTCTCAACTCAAGTCGTCGTATTCTGGAAAGATCGATCGTTTTAATATCCTTTCGGTTGTTTTGAAAAGGGTATTTTGTTGTTGGAGTGAGTAAATAATATTTGTTTGGGGAAGTTAATTATTATTTATGAGAATAATAATTAATTGCAAAAAAAAAAAAAAAAAAAACGAGTGCGGTCGTTTCACTTATATACTATATACATTTAAAAATAAAATCTTCACAGAATCTTTTTTCAACTTCATTTAAAATGATTTCAAAGAACAAAAATATAGTTCCAAAAGAAGTAAATAAATTAATTAATATTAACTAATTTATACTATCTATTTGTTTTTAAATGAAAATAATATTTCCCTTAATGTATGTTTATTATTATATGTTGGCATCATAAAATATAATTCAGATTCATTCTTGACATATTATATTATTCATTAGAATAAATTAAATGTATAAAATATGTTATTCTTTAAACGGTAATGTTAATATAATAAAATATTTTAAACGGGCACGATTCGGGTTGAAAAAACATATTTTTAAAAATAAGTCTATGATATTCTTAAAAGCACTTAAAATCTATAGACATGTATATATGAATACCATACAACTGATAATAATTAATAGCATTTGCTTTGTGAAGGGATTCAATCAAAAATGAGGAATAAACTAAACCGACTAGGTAATATTTCAACATTTTTTTATTAACTGACCATAAAGCATATACATGTTAGAGTAATAATTTTGAAAATATTTTGTTTTGGAACACGTCTAATAACTCAAAGCAAAGTCAAACAATCAAACTTACAAACTTATCATTTTTATTTCTGTTTATATTTTTAACTCAATTGCATTTTTAGTTTAAGCTAATTGAATCTACTTCTTCCTAAGTACAAGTAAACTTTTAGTTATTAATCAAACTATTGTATTATATGAAAACATTCAAATGGTTTGATTTATTACCTCGGGAAATGGAATATGCATTCCACTAGCTCTAACAATCTTGATTTATCTCCTTCAATTTGTATGATCCTCCTGAAATTTCAATAGTTGTAGACTCATCATTAAAAAATAACTATTGTTAGAGTACTCATTTATAATACATTGCGCACAAATAACATGTTTATCTTTAATTTTTAAATAGAACTTTCTTTTTTCAGATCTCATTTTAAATGATGAAGCTAAAAAGAGATATACACTTAAAGAGTTGGATAACATGCTAAAAAGGAACGGTGGTTCTCTAGAAGAATATAAGACTATGCCACAGCCACCTAGAGATAGTACAGATAGAACTAATGTTCTAATATTAGATGAAAAGGCATATCCGACAAAAAAAATTAGAAAAGACCATGCTCAATGGATGAATATGCTTACAGTTGAGCAGAATGAAGTATATGATATGATTATTGGGGCAATGGAAAACAATTTAGGAGGAGTATTCTTTCTATATGGTTTTGGTCGAACTGGTAAAACTTTTTTTTGTCAAAACTCTCTCTCTACTTATATTTGGAAAAAGGGAGATATAGCCCTTAATGTAGCATCAAGTGTCATAGCTGCTCTTTTGTTAGAGGGTGGTAGGACAGCTCACTCTAGATTTGGAATTCCTTTGAATCCTCATAAGCTTAGTGTATGCCATATAAAAGCTGATTCAGACAGAGCAAATCTATTGATAAAAGCATAGCTAATTATTTGGGATGAAGCTCCTATGATGAGTAAGCATTTTTTTGAATCTTTAGATATACTATGTAGATAAGAACCTCTTTGGCAGAAAATTTGTTGTATTTGGAGGTGATTTTAGGTAGATAGTACCACTAATCAGTGGTGGTGACAGACCATAAATAGTTATGGCCGCAATTAATTCATCTTATCTTTGGAAAGACTGTGAAGTCTTGAAGCTGAAAAAGAATATGCGTCTTTTTGCTAACAATTTAAGTGTCACTGAAGCTAAGAAGATACAAGAGTTTTATGACTGGATATTGGCTGTTAGTGATGGACAAGTTGGAGAACCTAATGATCGAGAGGTTGTAATAGAGATTCCAAAAGAGTTTCTCACTATTAAGGTAAAATATCATATTGATGCAATATGCAGAGAGATTTATGGAGATCTAACAAAGTTGCAAGAAAAAAAAAGATGCCAATTTTTTTTCCAAAAAAGAGCTATTTTGTGTCCAACAAGGGTTGATCATAAATTTTTGATCCCAAGGTTGTAAATTACACCAAATGACACAAAACTGCCATTCAAGATGTGTCGTCAACAGCTTCCTTTGGCTGTATGTTTTGCCATGACAATGAACAAAAGTCAAGGACAATCTCTGGAAAAAGTTGGACCATTTTTACCTAGACCTTGCTTCTATCACGGTCAACTATATGCTATGTCTAGAGTTACATCTAGAGAAGGCTTAAGGGTGTTGATAGTCGATGAAGAAGGAAAACCACTTAAGCAAACAAAGAATGTTGTGTTCAAAGAGGTTTTCAAAAATCTGACAAAATAGTTTAAGTTTTTGTTTGTTATGAGCTTTATATTTACACAATTTTCGGTTTCATTTTCTTTATATCAGACTCTGTACCACACCTTTGAGGTATTTGCATTGAGATTTTTTCTTATCATAGAAGTTTTTTTCAGTCTTATTCGTTTTAAGAAATTATATTTTTTTTTATTAATTTCAATTTATTATGTTTTCATGTTTTAGTGATTCAAAATTAAACTCAGAAACAGACAATCAATGATGTTTGCTTTCAAAATCACAAAATCCTTTAGTTCCATAAGTCATATATTTTTCAAGTAAACAGATGCTGGTTATGAATTTTTGATTTTTCCTAAGCACATATAAAATTGTACAAATAAACCACAGAATTTCAATAATCTAAACCATAGCCAAGGTTTATTTTAATACCTCGATTGAACTAGTAGCCAAAATTTGTGTTTCTTTAGCTCTCCAATACTTCTCTCTGTCCCTTATGCCACACACGAGATTGAATGATCATGCTTTCATTATACATGAACAAATTAGTATGTTTAGACAAAGGTTTCAGAAATAACTATAAGAGTTCATACATTTAAAGAAGCATTGATACATGATTCATCATCAACAAAACAATTTTATCCTAAACACTCGATTTCTAAATTCGTATACTATATATATAATTAGTCGTCAGATTGAATTTACAAGATTCAAATAGTAAAATTACATATTAAACATCAAATTTACACAATCAAGCAAATCAAAATTTGATTTGGAGTAAATAAAATAAACCCATAATTTTGAAATTCCGTTTATCCTTAATCCATAAACGATCCGAATTAATAATTCTGTATCGATAACAAACGAAAATCCCAAACTTAATGACTTGAACAACAACTTAAAGTGGCGGTTGGATTTGGTACAAAGAATTAGAAGCTAAGGAAAAGGGTAAATTCTGAGACTTAGCTTAAAGAAGATGGTCCTGATGAATCTTCTTCCAACCCGAATGTTGGAAATTCACCTAATTTCAGAAAATTAACAAAGATTAGAATCGATTCGGTCAATAGTTAACTGAGAAAGATAATGAAATTTCAAAATAAAATTTAACATCTGAGAATAACGATCCTTAGCGAGACTTAGCTTTTAGACGACTGTAGATTGGAAGATTCATTTGTTGGATTGATGATTTCGCCTATTTGAGATATCTTTAAAACCCTAAGTAAACGAAAACCCCACGAATTTCAATAATCGAATAAACTGCAAACCAAATGCTTCTAAATCACCTAATTAGAGAACATAAAAAAGATTAG
This sequence comes from Barbarea vulgaris, assembly GCA_963667165.1. Classification (NCBI taxonomy): domain Eukaryota; kingdom Viridiplantae; phylum Streptophyta; class Magnoliopsida; order Brassicales; family Brassicaceae; genus Barbarea; species Barbarea vulgaris. The sequence continues at coordinate 3,578,427 of OY763891.1, forward strand.
AATCGATTCTCTCTATAGATTACGGAGAAAGATAATGAAGATTCAAAACAAAGTTTAGGATATAAGGATAACGATTCTTAGCGGGACTTAGCTTTTAGAAGACTGTAGATTGAAATATTCTTCTTTTCAAAAAAAATTCGAACTACAATGAATTAATATCAAAAATCGAAGAGCGAAGCGATCGATCTTCTTCAATCCTCCGTCGCTGTCGTTAGTAGGCGGCTAGAATATAACTCTTAGGTTTCTTGATTTTTTATTCCATCTATGCCCTCGTTCCACGCCACCCTTATTTATAGGAATTTGTTAAACCTAGTCTTAGTTGGATTGGGCCTCATATATCGACTACACTAGGATCTTATGTCGGCCACTCTTCCTAATTCTCTTTAAATTACGGTTTTAAGTTGGTCACTTTTAATATTAAATCATTTTGATGACCACCGGTTTATATTAAACCGATAATAGAGATTGTCAGTAATCTTTTGATATGTAAATTTGTCGATGTCTAAGGTTCTCTAGAGAGTGTCCGAAACTCTCGGATATTGAGGAAATGTAATGACCGTTCAAATAAGTCATTGACCGTCTTATTTTGAATTTATAGATTTAATTTTGGCGATGACCGGATACTAAAATTATTTCACTCAGTAGAGGTTCTCATTTTTAATTTTATTCCTAGATAAGCTAATGTTGTGGCCAACCAATTAGCAAAAAAAAAAGCTTTAAGATTATATGTTGTAAACCCTTAAATTTGGTAATTTAAGCATCTGATTGACAAAAAAAATACTTAGAAAAATATATTTATGATTCATTTAATATATTATATTAAATACATTAGGTATTTAATTAATATAAAAATCGAAAATATTTAATTGATACACAAAATAAAATTTTTAAAAATGTATTAATATTTTTTTCTTAGTTTTTAAAACATATTATTATAAATTAAAAATATATTACACTAATTTTAAATAGTACATACATAGAGAAAATTACAAGAAAAATATATAAAAATGTAAGTCTACTATTGTAAAATAAGTACTGTAATTGTATGACCTGCCGTTACTTTGGTGTTTGCATCTCTGTGTCCTAAATTTAGTTTTAGGGGTGTTTTCGTGAGTAAAAAAATTAGAAAATAATAAAATAAAAGTTTAAAATGAAAAAATTAGTCTCGTGACTGTATTTTCTTTTTATTTGGAGGAATTTCTCTGATCTCCATTATCGTTGTCAAGGGCCAATATTTTAACGGTGGTTCTGGGTTCCCGATAATTTTTCCAAACGTTTATCTTTTCTGGCATTTCCATCTTACGGAAAAGGTTTGTTTCTTTCTTTGATGGAATTGGTAAATAGGGAACGGTTTAGAAACCGTTATTTTATTGCCTTATGGGTAATGGTTGTTATGATCTCCAAAGATGGGGTAATGTTTTTAACCAAAATCATAACTACCTTCGGATCTGGAAGCGGTTGGAAATTTGGAATTCCAAATTAAGGGGTACGACGTTATCATATGTAATAGTTGTTAGATTAGACTGGAGTGGAAAATGGATCGTCTTTTCTTCTCTGAATTTTCCATTTTTCAGTTATTTTATGTCTCTCTGCGGTAGAGTTAGAGTCCGGCGAAGTTAAAGTCCGCGGTGTTTCTGCCAGTTTCTCTATTGGTTTGTTAAAAACCTAGGTGAATTATACAAATTCCTACAGAAACAACCATTGGATGTGGGGTTTAGATTTATCATGCATTTGTGTTTTAAAAAATTACAAAATTTAGTTTGGTGTTTTCGTTGTTGGATGTTAGCCAAGATGTAGGACCATGATTTCTACGATAAGGCAAACTGAAAAATTCCAATAGATTAAGGTATAAAACAGAATTAAGATACAACAAATGATACCAAAACTTGATAAACAAAAAACGATTTATTCGGAGTCAAGATGAAAATCTCTTTCCTTAATTCTTTAATTGCCCGTAGTGTTACGGTTTTACGCAATCAGAATTCCAGGATACAACCGTATCATCTTTTGATTTGCACCACTCAAAATCAAAGTCTAACGAACGGTAAATCTATGTTGTACTCTCAGACTCGAAACTAGAGAAGAAAAGATGTAGGAGATTGTTATTTCACTTATGTAATCAGCCATTAAAAAAAATGAGAAGACAATGACCATAGCTTTATAACCAAAAACTCAATGTCATAGTCAAAGAGGAGAATCTGATTTAATGAGAATTAATTCTCATCTTAATGTCACAATTGATGTGAATTTATTTTGTGGTTACAAAATTCAATCAATTCCAATAAGATATTTGTTGACTCTTCAACATTATAACTTAATGAATTTTGGAAAAATAAGAATTATCATTTAAATGTTAAACTCATTTTCCAAATCTCAAATCCACCTCATGAGTGATTTCTCCCCTAAATTTAAAGTACGGTATTTGACCATTAGTCAAACTAGCCACTTCAGACTTCCATTTCTCATTCAAACGAACTTCGTTTTTGACATTTTAAAACACCACCACGTAGTGTTCACGGTCAAAGCCACTTTGTTACAAAACGAATTCCAACACAAGATTCACAATAGCCTGAGTTCAAGTACAGAGAAAGAAATTAATAGATTATCTTGCAGCGAGTAAGAGCCTTCTGGAACAGAAGCATCCTGTAAATTCGCTTCTCATGTTGTATTGTTCTTTAGTTTTATTGATTATAATTGTATTTAGAAGGATGACTTATGTAACTTTGTTAAACTCTGCTTTGAAGTAATAATAATCAAATAGACGTTAAACACAAATAAATAAATAAAAATTGTAAGTGATACGTGTAAGCATCTCAGAACTTATGTTCAGAGAAACTTTAATTTATTATATAAGATGTCACTTTATCATTTAAAATTTTATTTTACAAAAATTTTATATTGCATCTTATTATATAAAATTTTAGCCTTCTCATAACAGACTGACACATATCAAAATTATAAATAATAAATAATAAAATTGTGACACGTGCTAGCTACTAAGATTAGATATGGACACATGTCAAATAGTTTCCTTCAAAAAATAGGAAAACTAAGAAGAAGATAACATATTTATATATGCTAATTTACTGTATGTATATATCTAATTTTCTTTTAGCCAAAAAGGAAAATTAACTATAAAAACATAATAGCAAACTTACATGTATTAAATTTTTTTTTTCACTAATTTTTTTTGATTAAAATTTACTAGTTATTACTTTTTATTAATTATTAAAAAACATAAACCTTAACATTTAAATCTGATATGGGGTGTTAAAGTTATTGATTTATATGGTATGCCTATATTATATTGAAAATATATAGAATAAGACAGAAAATTATTTGTGTAGTAAGTTTTAGAAAAGGAGGATATATATATATATATATATATATATATATATGGAGATATGAGTAAAATATTGAAAACATGTAACTCATGCTTTGTGATATGAATAAATAAAATATACTCCCTTCATTGCTAATTGATTGTATTTCTAGGAAATTTTTTGTTTTTTCAAAAAGACCACATTTTTAGGTTTCATGTGCATGATTTATTAGTTATTGATGATAAATTATAAATGTCAAGAAAAATATAAATTCTATTGGTTTAGAATTATAGAAAATTGTTAATCACAAAAAATGATGCATTGTTAATCAATTTTTAATATGTTTTCTTAATATATGTGAAAATCTTAGAAATACAATCAATTAAAAATGGAGGAAATATGTTTTAGCATTTAAGAGCACCCCTAATATGTGTATCTATAAATCAAAATATTAATTAAAAATGGAGGAAATATGTTTTCTCTCCTATTTTTTTGTTTTGTTTTATTTTTTAATTTTGAGATATTCTCTAAAAAAACACCGATGGAAGTGCTCTAAGTGAATGACAATTTGGTGTTACGAAATATGACCGAGAGAATAAATTAGAAAATTAAAATAAATGGAAGAATCATGTTTTTTAAATTTAGCTATAATATTGATAATGACAGTTTACATTACTAGATACTTAATATGTTAATAATGAAATTACAATATAAAACACACAAATTAATTTATTCAAGTAAAAAAAAAACTAAATTTTGTAAATAACTCTTTTCCTGACTAAAAAATGTTTTCTACTTTTTCCTAAAAGAATTACAAGATACATCACATATAACAGAAACAACAAATAATCTTTTGCTTTCATTAAACTTATTTTAAATTTTAAAAATCCGTGTTATGAGCGGGTCCAAATCTAGTTTTATTTTAGCTAATTATTTAGAAAATTAAATGATATAGTATTAATAAAGAGTATAACAAAAAAATTCTAAAATATGTTTGAATTTGTTTAAAACAATGTTTATAATGAAAAAAAATATTAGGGTAAACTCGTATATTGGTTAATTTTAGAACAATATAGTTGAACTATGATATTATCTTTTGTCAAAAAATAATATAATATGATATTTTAAATGTTTTGACTATTTTAAAAATGTTTTACTATTATCATTTAACAGATATGTTTTGGTAAAATACTCTATTAGGCTTAATGAGCGAACATATTTAACATTGTCTTGGGAGTTGGTACCACAATAATTTAAGTGGTCCAACCGGACACGATAACACCAAATATGGTGTGAAGTGCATCAAACATTTTTTTTTATGAATAGTTCACACCATATTTGGTGTGATGATGTCCATAAAAAATAAAAGTAAATATCATTTTATTTATATTTTTGATTTAGATAATTAAAGTGTTTTTATCAACTTAAAAATACATATATCATATCAATATTTTTGTATCTTTTTTTTGAATAATATAAAATTATAATTGTACTAAGTATATAATTGTAGTTAATATGAATTTGTAATTTATAAACAAAACATCAAAATTAATAGGTAAATTGATTAGATTAAAAATACATATTAATCTTATATCTTCTGCTATTTAAAATTTATTGATTATAATATTTGTTGTCGTTATGGATTGCAATTTTATATATAACTTATAATAAATCAGTTACAAAAATAATTATTATTTATCAAAATATTAAAAAATAAAAAATAATTTAAAAATTTAATAATATAATAGTAAAAATAATATTTTAATGTGAAATTTGGTGTTGTGGTTAGAGATGGAACAAAAATTGAAACACCGAAACACCAAATTTGGTCTAATTTCAAAACCAAATTTAGTGTCGTGGTTGGAGTTGTTCTTAGGCTATAAAATAACTACCTAGGTACACAAACTCCCAGTCTCCACGAGAGGGGAAGAACAAACCCACCAAAGGGAAATACAAAGGGCGCATTTTCTTCTTACATACGTTATAATTTGCGAACGTATTAATACACTACAAACCAAAAAGAACAAAAAAAACAACAACCATAAACTCTTTTCCAAATATTTTTGAAAAATTATATTTTGCAGGTACAAGATTAAAATATTTGTCTATATGGGTGTGAAGTGTAGCCACTACAAGAATTTTGGACTTGACTTATAATAGTGTCAAGAAAAAAACATTTAGAGTAGTGTATGAATTCATGTGTGTATTATCTTTATGTGTCCAAATGAGTTGAAAGAATTCAATCTGTTGGACATCATAATTCTCGAGGATTTGAAATGTGTAATATCACTAAGATGTTAATTCAATCATTATGAAATTTTATCTATGTATGAGTTTGGTTTATAGGAGGTGATATTCTGAATCAAAGATTAAACTTAAATTAGAGATTTAAGTTAATCAGCGATTATTCATTAATCACCGCAACAGTTAAACAAATAGTTATTATATTAAACGCACGGTTGTAAACGTACATCACAATCGTTGGACATTATAAGAAAAAAATTTCTCTACATCAAAAAGAGACCGAGAGAACTGAGAGATTCACTAGACCAAAGTTGAGAGAATCTTTAGTGATTAATAAATAAACAAAACACAAAACCTCTGTTTGTTTTTTTTGGATCTAATGATACATTACAAGCCCATTTGTTTTAAGATTTCGACCAAATAAAATATATATATATATATATATATATATATATATATATTAGCCTACAACAAGAAAGAAGTTTGATTGTCGTATTTTAAAAGAGATTTCGTGTAACAAACATCAAAATACTCTTTAAAAAAAGTGTTCTTGAGCACGATTCAATCATTATCCAAATTTACCGTATGCTAGAATCCCAGAGATATAACATCAACTTCCGTTCATTAGATAGGAGAAATATACTTAAAATTGGACTACATATTTCATCAAAAAAGTTTCTTAAACAAAATAATCCAAATTCTAAACTTACATTTGATCAAGTCTAAACCATCATCAAGAGCACCTTTAAGTGAAAAAAAAATCATACAAATATAACCCTAATCATCATGAATCTACCTAACCCATATTCCACGTAGAGGATTACTCATAGACACAACTAAAAAAGATAAACAAAACATAGTTTATCTTCAATAGTTTGATAGGGAATCTTCAATACATGTAATAAAATTGTTTGGTTTCTTCATCCAATATTGTTTAGATCGAAAATATCTCTGGAAAAGGCCAAAAACCGAAGGATCGAAGAGAGTGGCCAAACGTATGTAAAATGTTCAATGTATGCACCACATCTTTAGAGCAAAATAATTAAATAGTGGGTAACTAAATATAAATAGCAAAATGAAGTCTTTTTTAATGAATTGGTAAGATAAACACATGGAGATGATGATGAATCCAAAACAAATCAATCATAATTTAAATGAATGTGTCGTTCCAATGTACAACATGCATATGTCATATACATGTACAAGTGAACAACACAAACACTTGTACGAATTCATGCATCAGGGAGTCTTGTGTCAGCATGTTCAATGTTTAATGGAGTCCATAATTAATTGACAAGTTGCTTGGCAACTTTTCTGATATTTATCATACAACCTTTTCTTTAATCTAATTTTTTTTTCTAACCACCAACCTTTTTTTCTTATATAAGCACAAAATATGTGGAGTTTGAACAAATTTGTAGATAAGAAATTTCATGTAAAATTACTTTCAAGTAGATAAATTAACCAAAATTCAAGAACAAATAATACAAATAGACCGCCAAATTTCAAGATGAATCAGTTATTTACATATTTATGACGTAAACCTAAATAAACCTACAAGATGAAAGTTAACTTCGACCCAAGTTTTACATCCATCACTTGTTGCCGCAGCAGAAACGAAGCTCAGCCTATCGGCCCATTTAGCATTAAAGCCCACTTAAATAACAAGGCCCATTTTTCTGTCGCTAGAAGTTACAATGACCATGCCAGTGTCTTGTATGTGATCCATGATCCCAAAAACTATCGTTTCAACTTTCTCCTTTACCGTCACCGTAAAACTTCCCTGCAACAATCATTAGATTAGATACAAGAGTTTAATATAATGAGAGCTTGTAGTTTGAGTTTGACTTGTTTGCTTTTATCTTAACAGTAGAAGATGTTGAACCTATTTTATGACAAATGAACCAAATAATTTTTCGATGACATACGGTCGTCGAATTGATCGGAAAATAATAAAGTTGGATTCCATGAAATAAACACTATAACTTAGTGTATGCATTTGTCAAAATTAGGATTAAAATTGAATAAGAAATAATGATTCAAAGTGGGTAGCTTGAAAGCTTAAAAAATAAACTCGAATTGACCAAATGACATTCATATGCATTTGTTCCACAAAAATATGCATGAAAAATAATGGACCACACATCCAATTAATTATTTAATTTGGGCTGAGTTTATCTAAATGTTTTGGGCTAAATCCATACATTTAGTACTATTTAAATTTAGTCAAAAATCTTGACATTATTAAGTCAATAATTTGACCAGATTTTGTGGTATTTGTGAACGTAAATCAGTTGTGAATATATTGATATTAATCAAGTCAATTATTAACACTGATCTAAACGTAAGAATAAAATATCTCTTATTAGTGTGGCCATTTGAACGTATAATCAGTTTGAATATTGACGCATATCAAGTCAATTATTATCACTGGCCATAACGTTACGTTCAAATTCATTCTCCATTTAGTGCATCAATTATTAGGTAAAGATTAATGCATATTAAAATGTAAATTTTGACCAATAAAAACTAGGCATATTTTGTGGAATATGATGTACGACAATAAGACTATAAATATAAGTCATTGTCTATTTCTTTTCATTCAGTTTTTTTTTTTGGTGAAATATTTTCCAAAGCAAAAGAAAAATCCAGCACTCTCTCCTCCACTTTATCTCTTTAATTTGTAAGTGTCTCGAGAGTATAACGTTTTATTTTGTTCGTATATTCCGTCTTTCGAGTGTAGCGAATTCGGTCTCTAAGTGGTTGTATCTTGGGATTCTGAATCGCATCAAACCGTCACACTACGGACGATTTTAAGAATTAATGAAAGAGATCAAATCTCGACTCCACTTATTCGGGTTTTATAAAATCGTTTATTTCGTAACTGTTTTATTATTCGCAGTTTTCTATATCCGGTTTTTTGCGGTTCTAACATTCCCGAATAAAAATCGTTTAGGGATTTTAAATTAATTTAGAATAAAAATAAATCCCACAAACATTTTGAAAATCCGTAAAACCCGAATAAACCCGAATAAATGGAGTCGAGATTTTATCCCTTTCCTTAATTCTTAAAATCGCTCGTAGTGTGACGGTTTGATGTGATTCAGAATCTCAGGATACAACCACTTAGAGACCGAATTCGCTACACTCGAAGAACGGAATATACGAACAAAATAAAACGTTATACTCTCGAGACACTTACAAATTAAAGAGAGAAAGTGGAGGAGAGAGTGCTGGATTTTACTTTTGCTTTGGAAAATATTTCACCAAAAAAACTGAAAGAAAAGAAATAGACAATGACTTATATTTATAGTCATATTGTCGTACATCAGATTCCATAAAATATGCCTAGTCTTTATTGGTCAAGATTTACATTTTAATATACATTAATCTTTACCTAATAATTGATGCACTAAATGGAGAATGAATTTGAACGTAACGTTATGACCAGTGATAATAATTGACATGATATGCGTCAATATTCAAACTGATTATACGTTCAAATGGCCACACTAATAAGAGATATTTTATTCTTACGTTTAGATCAGTGTTAATAATTGACTTGATTAATATCAATATATTCACAACTGATTTACGTTCACAAATACCACAAAATCTGGTCAAATTATTGACTTAATAATGTCAAGATTTTTGACTAAATTTAAATAATACTAAATGTATGGATTTAGCCCAAAACATTTAGATAACCTCAGCCCAAATTAAATAATTAATTGGGTATGTGGTCCATTATTTCTCATGCATATTTTTGTGGGACAAATGCATATGAATGTCATTTGGTCAACCCGAGTTGACTTTTTAAGCTTTCAAGCAATCCATTTTGAATCATTATTTATTATTCAATTTTAATCCTAATTTTGACAAATGCATACACTAAGTTATAGTGTTTATTTCATGGAATCCAACTTTACTATTTTCCGATCAATTCGACGACCATATGTCACCGGAAAAGTTTTCGGAAAATTATTTGGATTTGTCATAAAGTAGGTTCCAACAGAAGAGAGTAGACTAAAAGGTTTTTGCCTCACCTTTTAAAGCTGGAGTTTCTTTCTCGGCTTCTGCGAAAAAGCTTTTCGCCTTGTGTGCTACTTCCGCTTCAAGAACTGCTTCCAGCATTAAATCAGATCCTCTTGCACTCTCTGCAACTAAAAGATTTGGCGTGAGCACCTTCGGTTTCTAAACTCAAAGCGCTTTTAAATTACGGTATAGTTCTACCTTTGCGATGAGGGAGTAATTTAGCCATCTCAGCTGATACAGGAAGAATAGGTAAGAGACCTGAATCACTACTTAAAGTGTCAGTCTTCCCACTGACTGTCTCAGATAATCGTGCAAATGCTGTTGCTTGCGCGTGCAGATTAACCGAAGAAGACAACGAGGAGCCACTAAATTCTTGAGCCTTTTAAGAGCATAACAAGAGTAGATTATGAATGACACAATTACATAAAAAACAAAGAGAGAACAAGAAGGATAATAAACATCAAAATACCTTTGTATAATGATCTACAAGCTTCGGTTTTTCTTCGACATTAACCGTTGTAACATTCCCTACAATACAACAGAACCAAAATAAGAAACAACAAGCAAGATAAGTAGTGAATAGTGATTCTGAGTGGTTTTATATACCATTGGTGCTTGGACTAGATTCTGGAGGATGATTGTCCACTCTTCGAGTCAAAGGGCTCGAATCAAACAGAGAAAATCTCGCTCCATGACTAATCGCGTCTACTTGTGCTCGTAAATCTTGAACTTCTTTCGATATCTAAACAACAATATGAAACTAATTTAGTAACATCACAACACTTAAACTACACATTTTGAAACTAAATTAGCTATCAAACCATTTAAATTCACACTACACAGATCCCTTTTGCTTCAAGAATAAAGTAATCACAACACCTGACTACACATTTTCAAACTAATTGCTTAAAACTAAACTAGCTACCAAACCATTCAAATTCACTACAAAAATCCATTTTAGATTCAAGATTAATGTAATCTTGAGATTTGAATTGTAAAATTCAAGAAAGAAGAAGAACCTCTTGCATCTGAGGTTGTTTCATAACACCATCTATATGACCACGAGCCATATTAATGTAGCCAATGGCTCGTCCGAATAATCTTCCTCCAGCTCTAGCTAAAATCGGAAGATCCTTCGGCCCTGAACAAAAAAAAATCGAATTCACTGAATCAAAATTTAAGTATTGATTAAACACTCAAATTATTCGATTAAAGCAAAGTACATAAATCTCCAGAGAAATTTGACGAAAGGAGGCAAAGATTGAAGGCTGGTATTGAAGAGACTAACCTACAACAGCAGCTGTAGCGCCGATGATGAGTAAAATCTCACCGTAAGAGAGACCAAACATTGCTTCCTTCTCCGGCGGTTTCTCCTCCGTTCTTCTCCTCGCCGTCTCAGTGAAGAGATCTTCTCGATTATTTCTCAGAAGGTGGCTGTCTTATTGGGCTTCGATTATTTGGGTCGTACAGCCCATTGATTGATATTTAAAAGCGAATTGGGAAAATTTGAAATACAGACCCTCAAACTTTTCATTTTCTGAACATTTCATCCCATACTTTTAAAAATGCAAGATAAGCAGCTCACAATATACTTGTAAATCGAAGATAACCTTTCGTCGTATAGATGTAACAGTAATAATTTTTTTTTTATTATTCATATGTTTATCTAATTTTGTTAAATATGTATTGGATATAATATTTGGTGTGATTTGAATTTTAATGAGTTTTAGTACGATTAGGTTGAAAATTAGTGAATTATGAATTTTGTTATTAAATTATTTGAAATCTAATCTAAAATTACGAGATTTTGGTCTTTATATTTTTAATTAAAAAAATTCCCTCAAATTTTACCAGAAACATTTAAACTAAATTCTAATAATATTTTCAATAACAGTGAATTTCATTGTACATTTTAAAATTAATCTAATAACACTAAATTTTAAAATTTATTTTAACATTTATTTTTCAATAACGCATGATTTGTCATTTTAACTCGAATCTCTCTAAATCGTAAATACTCAGTCCAATGCATCTCTTTAATTATTAATAAAGTCATTCAAAAAAATATAACAGTAATAATTTGTTTTTATTCACATACTTATCAAGAAATTTTAAAATTTTAAAATAACAAAATAACAAATACTTATTTATCTAATAATAGTGAAAATAAATATGCAATTTTGTAAGTATTGGTTTTTAGCAAATGTATAATTTTCAATTTTTAATAAGTAATAAGTAATACATTAATCTTTCCAAACAACAACAAAAAAGAGAAAAAAAAAAAGAAAAGAAAAGAAAAAGAAAAGTCAGTTTCCAAGATAATTTAAATTTTAAAACATAAGGTAAATAGAAAGATATAAAAAAATATCCCAAGAACGAATATATTTCATTACTTGTCATGGACAGTCTCTAAGAAAGCGAAAAGTCCAAGAATGTTTTTGATTCTTCACCGGCCGGAAAACTTCTAAATAAAACTCCGGTGATATCATTTTCCTCCGATTTCTCTTCCACCTTCCCCCACAAGAAAACCAAAACAAAACTTTGATCTGAAAAAAGTCCCCCAATAACTCTTAGATCCATCCATCTATGAGTTCGGATTCGAAAATCCTCAACCACTACTAAAGATCCGCAAGATCTTAAGTTAATGGATTTCTTAGAACTAGAAGCAATCGAAGGTTTAAGATGGTCATGGAACTCATGGCCAACTACAAAATCCGATTGTAAATCTCTTGTTGTTCCCTTAAGTATCATGTATACTCCATTGATGCATTTCTCTGAGCTTCCAACGATTCCTTATGATCCATTGATTTGTTCTCGATGTGGTGCTGTGTTAAACCCTTACGCTCGCGTTGATTATCAATCACGAATCTGGTCTTGTCCCTTTTGCTTTCACAAGAACCCTTTCCCTCGATCTTATTCTGGGATCACTGAAACTAATCTCCCCGCAGAGCTTTTTCCTACTTATAGTGCCGTTGAATACTCTCCGCCGCGTAAATCCGCCACCGCGGCGGTGATGACTCCGACGGCTGCTGCGAGCTGGAGTAATGGAGGGATGCAACGATTGAGTTCGAATTCGTCTTTTTCGTCTCTTGCTTCTTCTACTGTTGGAGGTGGTGTGATTGGTGAGCTTGGACCTGCGTTTGTGTTTGTGGTTGATGTATCTATGGTTGAGGAAGAGTTGAGGGCTTTGAGAAGTGAGGTTTTGTTGGTGATTGAACAGTTGCCTGAGAATTCATTGGTGGCTTTGATTACTTTTGATTCTATGGTTAGGGTTTATGATTTGGGGTTTTCTGATTGTTCTAAAGTTGTTGTCTTTCATGGTGAACGTGATCTTTCTCCAGAGAAGGTAAAAACCCTTTTGATTTTGGAACTCTGCTTAACGTTTCTTGCACAAATGGTGTGATTTGATTTTAGTTAGATACAGTAGAAAGATGCAAAACCTTGAGAATCACATAGTTTGATTAGTGTTTAATCACATAATTTGATGAGTAGAAGTGTGTTGGATTGTTCATGTTTAGTTGGTTGGTAGTGTGATTAAGGCTTTTTTTCTGGAAACTGTAAAGCCTTGATTTGGAACTCTGCTTAACGTTTCTTGTTCGAAATGGTAGGATTTGATTTAGTTAGATACAGTAGAAAGATGCATATGCTTGAGACTCAGTTCCTTTCTTTTATTTTAGTTGATTGCATTCTTATCTTCTGATAGTGTTTTACTCACTTAGTTTGATGACTATAAGTGTGCTTGAATTGTTTATGTGTAGTGATTTGAAGGTCTATGTGTTAAACAAGTACTCTTTTTAGGCTTCTTCGTCTTCTTGTGCTTCATCTTGATTGTTTGTTTCAATAGATTCTCCTTCTTAGCTGTGTTGAATTTGATAAAGTTTCTTTTTTTCATGGACAAATTTCATCAGATACAACAATTTCTGGGACTTGGATATACGAGGCAGCTTCATCATGGAAAGATGTCAGCGATTCGGAAGCAGAGTTTCTTGCTTCCGTTGGGTGAATGTGAGTTTAACATAACATCTGCTTTTGAAGAAATCATTCCGTTGGTTGATGTCAAACCAGGTCATCGGCCTCATAGGTCAACCGGCGTTGCGATCTCAGTAGCATTAGGACTGCTTGAGGGATGTTCTGTAACCACAGGCTCTCGGATTATGGTTTTTACATCAGGGCCTGCGACAAGAGGCCCTGGGATCATCGTAGACTCGGATTTAAGCCATTCGATCAGAACCCACAGAGATATTATCGCTCGTCAAGTGTCTTATTACCACAAATCCTGTGGCTTTTACAAAAATTTAGCAAAGAGGCTCTGCGATTCGTCGGCTGCTCTGGATGTGTTTGCTTGCTCTCTTGACCAAGTTGGAGCAGCTGAGCTTAGACACGCAGTGGAGATGTCTGGTGGATTTCTCTTACTGGGAGAGACTTTTGAATCCGAGCAATTCAAAAAATGTCTCAGACATATATTCAGCCGCGATGCAGATGGAAACTTGAATATGTACTTTGATGTGTCTTTAGAAGTTGTGACGACTAAGGATATGAGAATCTCCGGTGCGCTTGGTCCAGTTGTGTCGCTTAGACGGAAGAATGATATAGTGAGCGAAACAGAGATTGGTGAAGGCGGAACATATATGTGGAAAACGAGCACTGTCACGAATAAGACATGTGTTTCCTTCTTCTTCCAAGTAAACAACGAACAGAATCGAAAACCGCAGCCTGGTTCTGCGTTCTTCATTCAGTTCATTACTCGGTATAGGTATGGAAATGGTGGAATGAGGAAACGGGTTACAACAGTTGCTAGAAGATGGGCTGCTGGAAAATCGCCGGAAATCTCGTCGGGTTTCGATCAAGAAACAGCGGCTTCGGTTATGGCACGACTGGCGATTAACCAAGCAGAGGAGAGTTACACGAGAGACGTAATTGGATGGTTAGATGAAGGTTTGATCCGCTTCGCTGCACGGTTTGGAGATTATATCCAAGAAAGTCCATCTTCATTCAGGTTGACTCCAAACTTCTCGCTTTATCCGCAGTTCATGTATTATCTACGAAGATCACAGTTTCTTGACGTCTTCAACAGTTCCCCTGATGAGACTGGTTTTTTCCGGTTAATGTTAAACCGAGAAGGAGTGGTAAACTCAATCATCATGATTCAACCAACACTTCTCCGATATTCATTCGACGGACCGCCGGTTCCAGTCCTTCTTGATATCCGGTCAGTTACCCCAGACGCGATTTTGCTATTCGATTCATACTTCTACGTTCTTATCCACCACGGATCAAAGATCGCCCAATGGAGAAAACTCGAGTATCACAAAGACCCAAACCACGAAACTTTCCGGAACCTTATAGAAGCACCAGAAATCGATGCGGTGCAGTTAGTGAGTGACCGGATTCCAATGCCGCGGATTGTGCGGTGTGACCAGCACGGTAGCCAAGCTCGGTTTCTTCTAGCTAAGCTCAATCCTTCGGTGACTCAGAAAACAGATCAAACTGGTGGTTCAGATATTGTTCTCACTGATGATTTGTGTCTTGAAGATTTCCTAAACGATTTGCAATCTCTGGCAGTGAAAACAAACTGGTAAAATTGGTTCAGTTTTAATCGGTACAGGTAACAGTCTTTTTGACTAATTGGTTTTACAAACGATTTCTATGGTTAATTTAGTCATCAATCATATATACCGGTTACTGTCAGGTTGTTCTGAATCTTTTGGATAGGAATAGAATTCGATATATGTATGATTTGGTTGTGGAACTGATTTATTATATAGAAAAGGTTTTGATCTTGTGAACCAATTGTGTAATACCCAAACGAACTGGCTCGATTCATAAAGGGAGACTCTGAAAACAGCATGTGTATGCCGGTTTAGATGTTGTAAACCAATTGTGCAATACCCAAATGAAACCGGTTTAGATTAATTTTTTCATTTTTCTTGAGAAAGCTTCGGAAGAATCCGAATTTACACAAATTTTCAGATGAATCTACAAAAACCAAAATTTCACAATCCACTATAATCGCCGCGTGCGCCGCCATTATCATTGGCGACGTTAGAGAGCATAGCTCCATAAGGAGATTCCAAATCATCCGTCACAAGATCATCAGTTCCTCTAAGCGTCGCATGCAAGATCACAATCAAAACACCAAATCCAACGGTTGTAAAAGCTCTAAACCAAACTCCAGTACTAACAAGCGAACCAATCGTAAGACCGGAAAGAAACACCGCAACGACGACGTCGTTTACAGTGAATCCGAAGAATTCGAGAGATTCTTCGCGAGCGAAGTAGAGAAAGTACCAAGCGAGACCAACGGCGATGAACGCGAGAATCGCGATTGGGCGTGTGATGAGAGCGAAGGCTAAGAGAAAGTAGAGGATGATGCTGTAATTGATTCGGAAATGTGTGAGGTTTTGCGTTACGCGTGTTGTGGCGTCGGAGATTGAGGATGGGAAGTTTAAAGCGGAGAGATCTAGAAATTCACTCCATGGACGAGCGGCGCCGGAGATTGATTGAGCGGTTTCTTTGAAGCCGGAGATTACTTGATTCGCCATTGTTAGTTGTGGATTCTAGAAACTTCTGAAACCCTAGAAAGGAGGAGAAAGTCATAACTAAGTCATGAGCTTACAACTTTTAAAAGGCCCAAGCCCATATAATAAAGCCCATTAAATAGACAGTTCAATGTAACTCTTCTTTTGTTAAAACTTTATATACGTGTTCTAGAATCGAAGTTAGTCAAATTATGTGAGAATATTAAATAGAAAGTAACTCTACCTAAAAAGGCTAAAAAATAAACGAACTTGTTGAATAAAATATAATTATCCATAAGATATTTTTATCTTTAAGTCAGCAAACGAACCGATCTACACCCACTATATAATGATGTGCATGTAATGTGCAAATGAGTGTGATAATTTGAACTCATTTTTCTTCCTCTACGACACTAGCCTCTAAAAGCTTTTACATGTGTTCATATTAAACACATATTATAACAAATTATTATTATACAAAAAACACTTTCTTTCTCCACGTCTTTCACCTCCCTCAATAGTAATACAAATATCACATACATCTCTCCTTTTATATTATTATTATATAACACGTTATCAGCACGAATAAGCTCTATATCTAGGCGAATTTCTGTCCGAACAAATACTCAAGGTAATATTTAAAATTATGTTTTAAATTCATTTTAAATTTATTTATTTATAATATTTAAGAAATGGAAGGTTATACCTCCTACTTGATCGTATAGATGACTATGTCTCCTTAGATCATTTTTAAATGTCCTGAAGACATATATATATATTAAATGGTTTTAGAAGAACCATATAAAATAAAAATGTCCAGAAGACATTTAAAAAGTTCCAGTAGAACTATATGTCCAGAAGACATATATTTTTAAAGTGGATGTTTAAAACACCACTATTTATTTAATTTTACTGTAGGCGGTTTTTCGCCTCGGTATAAATTTATTGTGGATGTTTTTATGCACCATAATTATGGACGGCTCTGCCGCCATCATTTATTTTATTTTTCATAACGTGGATGACCATATCACCACGATTTATTTAATGCTCTTAATGATTCTATAAATATAATTATCAAATATATTTTAAAATCATGGTTATTATAAATATAAAAAAATAAAATATAGTTAATCACCGATAAATATAAATATTTTCTTGAAAAAGAATTTTTTTTACCATTTGATTATTATTTTTCATATTAATGATTAGATTTTAATAACCGATTATTTTTTTTTCAAATTGATTTTATGATTAATTTTTATTTCCAACGGTCGAATAATTTTTAGATTGATTTTATGATTTAATTTATTTTTCAAACGGTCGGATTTTTTTTAAAAAAAAAAAAGAAAAAAATTATTCTAACGGCTAGTGAACAGTATTTTTCAATCTATAAAATCACTCATCTTCACTCATTTATTCATCAAAAATTTCATCTCTATTTTTCAAACTCTCTCCCGGAATTAAAAGAAGAAGAAGAAGATTTTTTTTTATTTTTGAAAAATGTTTCGCTTTCTTTTAATTTTAAGTTTGTTTACAATTTTTGGTTCTATTTATGGTCTTTTCATCGGAGAATTTACTCATGATGAATTTATCATAATTATCGCTTTACTATTTTACACAATATTTTTCTTTGTAATAGCTTATCTTATCCATATTTATGGATTTTAAATATAATATCAAATATTAATAAAAATTTAATTAATTATATGCGTATAAGATTATATTTATGTTTTTGTTAATTATTTAAATTATTTATTATATTCATGGAATTAATAAATTTATATATTACTGTTACAGTTATCATGTCAAATTTAGCAAAACTCGAGATCGCTGCCCTTGATATATCTGGAAACAATTATATGAGATGGACAGTTGCAGCAAAAATGCATTTAAAAGGAAGAGGGCTCCTTGATACCATCAATAAGTCGAAATCGACTTCGGAGGAAAAGAAGGCTAACGCCATGATATTTTTATTCCACCATATCCATGATGGTTTAAAAGATGAGTATATGACAAAAGAAGATCCTGCAGATCTTTGGCAATCACTCAAGGATAGGTTCGATCACCAGAAATATGTGATCTTACCAAAAGCTAAACATGAGTGGTTAAATCTCCGGTTTCAGGATTACAAAAGTGTCAGTGAGTATAATTCCGCTTTGTTCGGAATCACTTCCAGGATAATCCTATGTGGAGAAAAGATAAGTGATTATGATATGATTGAAAAAACTCTCCAAACATTTCACCCTGGAAATGTAATCCTGCAACAACAATACCGAGCAAATGGATACCAGAAGTATTCAGAGCTAATGCAAGTTCTACTGGTGGCGGAACAAAATAATGAACTTGTGATGTTAAACCATCAAACACGTCCTACTGGATCAGCTTCATTCCCTGAAGCGAATGTTGCGTCATCCAATTACAATAATTATGGACGTGGGCGCGGTCGAGGTAATGATCGTGGTCGTGGAAGAGGTGGATATGGACGAGGACGTGGACGCGGACAAGTAAGAAAGTTTCGTCCTAATGATTCTAACACCGGGAGAAATAATAAAAGGTTCAAAGGAAACGAAGTTGGTCGTGTAATAAATAAGCATCATGAGGATGCTTGCTACAGATGCGGCATGAAAGGACACTGGTCGCGTACCTGTCGTACGCCAAAACATTTGGCCGATCTGTATCAAAAATCGCAAAAGGCGAAAGAAAAACAAGGTGAAACCAACTTCATCTTTGGCGAATACGCATCTCGATGTAGCAGATTTTATGGTTGATCCTGAAGATATCAACGAGAAACAAAATGACTAAGATCTTCCTGAAGAAGAGATTATGACATGATGTATAATTAAGTTATGTTTTGTAGAAGAAAATAAAATCAAAAATAACCTAATGTTTGTTTATGTTTTGTAATGTTTTCTGGTGTTAAATAGTTTTTATTGTGATATAAATCTTTGGTTTTGTTATGTTAACGCATTTTTTTATGAATATTTTTAAATTCAGAAATGTCAAAATTTGAGAACGAGGATGGAGATATATGTCTGGCAGACAGTGCTACAACGCACACAATACTTAAGGATAAAAAGTATTTCTCCTCCCTTACAATAAAAGATTCCGCCGGAAGCGTGAACACTATTTCTGGAAATGCAAAGATTATCATAGGCTCTGGAAGAGCAAGTTTCTCAATGCCAAAGGGAACAAAATTTGATATAGATGATGCATTATATTCCCCTAAGTCTCATAGAAACTTGATAAGTTTCAGAGATATACGCAGAAATGGATATCACATAGAAACTATGAATAAAAATGGCATTGAATATCTTTGCATTACAAAAGAAAGGAAACATATATTGGAAGAGCTGACAATGTTATCCTCTGGCTTATATTACACAAAGATTCACATGGTAGCATCATATGCCACGGAATATCCTAATACATTTAAAGTTTGGCATGAAAGACTTAGACATCCTGGTTCAGTCATGATGCGAAAAATTATGGAAAACTCAAAAGGCCATCCGTTGAAAAACCAGAAGATTTTTCAATCGAAAGAGTTTTCATGTAATGCTTGTTCTCAAGGAAAACTAATAACTCGGCCATCACCAGCTAAAATTGGGAATGAATCTCCAGAATTCTTAGAAAGAATTCATGGTGATATATGTGGACCTATTCATCCACAATGCGGGCCATTTCGATATTTTATGGTATTAATTGATGCATCCAGTAGATGGTCACACGTGTGTCTATTGACGACACGAAATACGGCATTCGCAAGATTCATTGCCCAGATAATCAGGTTAAGAGCACAATTCCCTGATTACACAATAAAGAAAGTAAGACTTGATAACGCTGGTGAATTCACTTCACAAGCCTTTAATGACTTTTGTATGTCATTAGGAATTGAAGTTGAACATCTGGTCCCGCATGTTCATACACAGAATGGCTTGGCTGAGTCTTTAATCAAACGGCTACAACTTATTGCTAGGCCGTTAATAATGAGAACAAACCTCCCAATTTCAGTATGGGGTCATGCAATATTGCATGCTGCTGCACTAATTCAAATACGACCAAGTGCATATCATAAATACTCCCCAATACAATTAACATCTGGCCGGGAGCCAGATATATCCCATCTCCGTGTTTTTGGATGTGCGGTTTATGTTCCTATAACCCCACCACAAAGAACGAAAATGGGGCCGCAAAGGAGATTGGGCATATATATTGGGTATACATCACCAAGTATCATTCGGTATCTTGAACCGCAAACTGGTGATATGTTTACGGCACGTTTTGCTGATTGCCATTTTAATGAAGATGAATTTCCAGCGTTAGGGGGAGGAATTAAAGAAGTTCCAAAAGATCTTACATGGTGCACACCTTCTTTGTTGTACCTTGACCCCCCTACGAAACAGAGTGAACTAGAAGTTCAGAAAATTGTACATTTACAGAATATGGCAAATCAGCTACCAGATGCGTTCACTGATACAAAAAGGGTGACAAAATCATATATACCCGCTGCAAACGTTCCATCAAGAATTAATGTTCCTGAAGAACAAACTGGTGGAAAAATAGCAAATGAACCTAAAGTTCAACTGAAAAGGGGGAGACCGTTGGGATCAAAAGATAAAAATCCCCGAAAGAAAAATAAATTGGGAGAAGTAAATGAAAATGTTCCTGAAGAACCAAATATAGAAAAAAGTCCTGAAGACGGAAATGATACAGAAAAAACATGAAATTTCCATTAACTATGCCCACAATAGAAAATTGTGGGTTAGGAATGAATTAGAAGATGATGATGGAATTTTCTCATTCTCTGTATCGAAAGAAATTGATTGTGAAATTGATGATCCAGATCCTAGGTCCATATCTGAATGCCAGAAAAGATCTGATTGGGAGAAGTGGAAAATGGCCATGCAAACTGAGTTAAACTCCCTCAATAAAAGAAATGTTTTTGGACCTGTTGTTATCACACCTGCAGATGTGAAACCCGTTGGACATAAATGGGTTTTTGTGCGTAAAAGAAATGAGAAAAATGAGGTAACAAGACACAAAGCCCGACTTGTTGCCCAAGGTTTTTCTCAGAGACCGGGAATTGATTATGAAGAAACATATTCTCCGGTTATGGATACAATCACATTTAGATTTTTGATGAGCCTAACGGCATCTAAAAATCTTGAAATGTATCTAATGGATGTTGTGACAGCATATCTATATGGATCACTAGAAAATGATATATATATGAAAATCCCTGAAGGATTAAAAATGCCTGAAGCATTAAGTTCAAAATCTAGAGAAATATGTTCAGTCAAATTACAGCGATCACTTTACGGATTAAAACAATCCGGACGCATGTGGTACAATCGCTTAAGCGAATACCTATTGAAGAAAGGATATGTAAATAATGAAATATGCCCTTGCGTCTTTATTAAGAAATCTCCATCGGGATTTGTGATCATTGCTGTATATGTTGATGACTTAAACATAATTGGAACTCAAAAGGAGATTGATGATGCAAGAACTCATATGAAAGAAGAGTTCGAAATGAAAGATCTTGGAAGGACAAAATTTTGTCTTGGGCTCCAGATCGAGCATCTTCGAGATGGGATTTTCATACATCAGTCAAATTATACAAAAAGGATCTTAAAACGCTTTTATATGGATAAAGCGACTCTTTTGAGTACTCCAATAGTCAATAGATCACTTAATGTTGATAAAGATCCATTTCGACCTTGTGAAGATAACGAGGAAGTATTAGGTCCTGAAGTACCTTATATGAGCGCTATTGGTGGACTTATGTATCTAGCAAATTGTACTCGACCAGATATAGCATTCGCTACAAATTTACTGGCAAGATACAGTTCATCTCCTACGCGCAGACATTGGAATGGAATAAAACATATATTTCGTTATCTTCAGGGAACAATTGACTTAGGATTATTTTATCCTAGAAAATCCGAGTTTGGTCTAGTTGGTTTTGCAGATGCAGGTTACTTGGCAGATCCGCATAAGGCTCGATCCCAAACCGGATATGTTTTCACAATTGGTGGGACTGCAATCTCATGGCGTTCGCAGAAACAGACGTTAGTCGCTACTTCTTCAAACCATGCAGAAACTATTGCCCTCCATGAAGCATGTAGAGAATGTGTCTGGCTCAGATCTATGATCCACCACATAGAAGAAGCAAGTGGAGTAGCAACAAATAAAGGGCCGACAACCATTTATGAAGATAATGCTGCATGTGTCGCTCAAATTAAAGAAGGTTTCATCAAAAGCGACAGAACGAAACATATTCCCCCGAGATTTTTCTCTTACATTCAAGAACTCGAGAAAAATCAAGAAGTAAATATTCAATACGTTCGATCAAGCGACAACGCAGCAGATCTCTTTACAAAGGCGCTTCCTACTACAACATTCAGAAAACATATTCACGGCATCGGGATGCGTCACCTCAGAGATTTATGAAGAACAATCTTTTCCAGGGGGAGATTACGTTATTGTACTCTTTTCCTTGTCATGGTTTTTATCCCATTGGGTTTTTCCATGATAAAAGTTTTTAACGAGGCAGTACGTAATTTACTAATATTATGGATAATTAAGGGGGAGTGTTGAATAAAATATAATTATCCATAAGATATTTTTATCTTAAGTCGGCAAACGAACCGACCTACACCCACTATATAATGATGTGCATGTAATGTGCAAATGAGTGTGATAATTTGAACTCATTTTTCTTTCTCTACGACACTAGCCTCTAAAAGCTTTTACATGTATTCATATTAAACACATATTATAACAAATTATTATTATACGAAAATCACTTTCTTTCTCCACGTCTTTCACCTCCCTCAATAGTAATACAAATATCACATACATCTCTCCTTTTATATTATTATTATATAACAGAACTGAAATTTAGTCAATTATTTTAGTCAAGTCGTACGTTCACACAAGGAAATTTCCTATATGATGTCAAAAAGAAAATCTCAAAAGACTATATATAACCCATAAATTTTATGAAAAATAATAAAATACATAACCAAACCAGTCATAATCAACCTCTACATTTTATCGGGATTCGACTCCAAATAATCACGTTATTTAGCACAATAAAAATTAGACTACATCAGATGGTAATCTATTTAAAATTTTAAATGATGTCAAAGAAAAAAAAAATCAACAGCCACAAAAATAAAATTTACTCATAACTTTTTGTAATTTATAAATCGGTTGCAAAGATAAAACTAAACTTAAAAAAAATCAGAATATCATGGGAGATATACATATATAGTTCTCGTTAGCTTAGGACACAAACAGTCGATGCGAGAGAGATCATAAGACCTAATGCTTCAACGGAGAGATCACCAAACATATTTTGTTCTTAAAACTCTACTCTAAAATTTAAAATGAGATTGAAACATTTTCACCAAAAAAAACTGAAAGAATTAACAAAAGGAAAACAAAAAAAGGCAAGAATTAGCTTTGTAGTTTGTACCATATCACATTTTGATAACATTTTTTTGTCGTAAATTTTTCCTATATTCTAACCAAATAATACATTTTTAATAGACTGTCTTGTGTTTTTTAATTCATAAAATGATTATTATGTTTTGAAGGAAAAAAAATAAGAGAACTAACGACTACATCTATATATATATATATATACGTCATAGTATAATATTTTAACTTTGTTGCCAATACAGTTGACTTTCTCAAGCCTTCTCCTACATACGTCAATGCCTCACTATTGTAACCCAAGGAAGTGAGAAACTATTTTGGCCATGAGCTAAATATGTTTCACGTGTGTTAAATCAACAAAACCTCATGTGTTTAATCATAAGATATATATACACACAAAATCAAATAATCGTACATTAACTAAAGAGTCTTAAACCAATGAGAGCAAGTCGGACAGATGGACTACTTTGCTTTGTTATAGTATTAATTTGTCTTATTCGCTAAGCATGCTTGTATTAAAAAATTTGGATCAATTCATGATCAATGAAACTATTAAATATATGAATTATTATGTATATAATACTCGGAAAGACTACCTTCAACCTTGATGTACTGATTTTGAAGATGATTTTATTTTATACAAACATTACAAAGGTTTGTCGTTGCTTCTTCTGGTTAGTTTATTTGTTTAGCTTTGCTTTTGTAGTTTTAGGTTTTTCTATTTTTATCGTTTTTTAATGCTGTCACAAATTAAAAATTGTATAAAATTTAATATTTTACAAAAAAACAAGAAAAACATAAAACCACCTTACCTTTCTTATTATTTTTTTTTTTTGGCTTTTACCATGATCACAATACTTTTTGTTTTGGAGTTATGTTTTATTTTTCTGCTGTATTAAATTTGTATCGCCGAAATTTGTCTCAGCCGCGTAAAAGTGAACGAGTACCAACTACCAAGTGACTATTAAGTTAATGGGTATATTATATATATATTGGGAAAAATCAAAACTTTTTACTTTTCTAGAACCGAAGTTAGTCCACTATTAGAATGTATTATAAAAAAATAGATCTACCTGAAATATACTAATCGTAGTTGGTGATCAATTTTATTTATAGTCAAGTCGTTCACCCACAGAAATTTCCTATCCTAATCCTATCCACAAGTACGGACACGTCAAAAGAAAATCTTGGAATCTTTATAAGTTTTTTCTTTACGGTAAATAACTTAATATTTTTATTGAATAAGTTGTTTAACGTTTCGACAGATCAACAAAACTAGGAAATCTCAAAAACTGCACATAAAAAAAAAAAAAAAAAATCCGGTGATGATTAAACTAATTATCTTATTCAACTATTTTATAAATCAACAAACACCTCATAATATATAGTATTTTTTAATATTGTCAAAGGAGAACTTAAAAAAAATTAACATATTAATTTCAGAATCCATTTCTATATTCTAATCAAATAATATACATTCCTTTTTCTCCACGGTCTTGTTTTTTCAACACAAAAGGAAAATTTCTTTTGAAAAAAAAAAAGAGAAATAATGGTTATATATACTTATAGGCTTTTCGACGTCATACTATTATATTTGATCTTTTTATTGCCAATAATATATGTCACATGACTTTCTCTAGCTTTCATATTCACACGTCATTTGACTTTCTCTAGCTTTCTCCTACATAGGTTAGGTCACCATTCCACTAATATAAACCAAGAAGGTGAGAAACTATTCATTGACCACGTGCAATTGATATTATTCATGTGTCTTAATTTTTAAATCCCACATGTTTAAATCATATATATATATATATATAGACAAACACAAGAGACTCAACACAACTCAAGATTCGCAAACACTGAGAGATAGAGATTTTTTTTTTTTTTTGGGTCAACAACACTTAGAGATCGATCAGAGAGATAGATATGGATAACTTCTTTCTTGATTCGGTTTACCAAGAAGATGAAAACTTCTGGGATCTAATCTTTGGCGAAGTCTCCGGCGATGGTGCCGGTGAAAATAGGGTCAGTGTACTAAACAAAAGCTCCTTTAGGCCATACATGAAGGACACAAGAAAGAGGATGATACCGCCGGAGATATCTTCATCGACGATGAACGTGAAGAGGAGAATGTTGAATCTGCTGAGAAAGAATTGGGAGGAGCAGAAAAATGCGGTGGCGCCGGAGAAAGAAAGATGCCGGCGACATATGATGAAAGAGAGAGAAAGAAGAGAGAAACAAAAACATAGTTACTTAGCTCTCCATTCTCTACTACCATTTGCCACTAAGGTACATTAATTAATTTGTTTTTGTTAAAGTTGAAATCATTTACTTGGATTCATTTTTATATGATTGTAAAAAAGAGTATCATAGTGGATCTAACAATTATCCGAAATTTAACAGATCACAAAATTAGATATATTATCATGTTTGTATGGTTAATTACACTACATTGATCTAACTAACAAAAGAGTATTCTCAAAAAAATTATAATTTATATTGAGTATAAAGTATAACATAAAATTTTTTTGAATATGATAGATTTCTCACTACAATACTCATTTGTATAAAATGTTAGTAATTTTGCACTGGAATAATTTATTTTTTATACAAATGATTTGTGAGAAAACAAGTTTCAAGAACATAATTTCTCATAATCTCTCATTATAATGTTTTTTTGGTTGTTTTAGAATGACAAAAATTCGATCGTTGAAAAAGCCGTGGATGAGATGGGGAAATTGCAAAGATTAAAGAAAGAATTAGAGAGAAAAATTCAAGTGATGGAGGCAAAATCAACAAAGGTTCATGATGAAATGAATGAAACAACGATTAGGTTTAATCTACAAGAACCTTTGTCTGGACTAGATTCAATGTTAGAAGCTCTTCAATATCTTAAATCAATGGGGACAAAACTGAAAACAGTCAATGCCAATTTTTCTCCTCGTGAATTTTCTGCGAAAATGAACATTGAGACTCAGGTACATACTCATCAACTCGATTTAGTTTGGTTTCTTTGTTATGATATATTCATATATATATAATTATATTATAGTTAAATATGTGTTTGTGTGATATTAGTTAGAGATTATATTTAAAGTTAATTTTTTCTTGGCAGATAAGAGCAGAAGAGGTTGAGAAGAGAGTGGAGAGAAGGCTCCAGGAAACTGAATGGAAACTTCATTTTCTCCCGGAAGCTTCATTTTTCGAAGACTTTTGAGTTCCTTGGTACATGTACATGTTGACTTTCTTTCATTTTTTTTTTTGTATTTTAATTTGTAGATATTTAAATTAACTAGGTCACTGCTTTGTTCACACACAAATTAAAAAGATAGAATAATTGGCACTATACTTTTGAAGTATGAAATGTTAAAAATATAATATTGATAAACTATAAGATTTATTAGATATATAATCATGTGCACAGAAAAAATTAATCTAGGTGATCCGTGCATTTTTGTAAATAAATTTTGAATGGTGACAACGTATCAAGCGATGTGATTTAATGGATCAAGTGGTTTAAAAGTAGAATAAGTATGGATTAGGTGGAACAAGTGTAGATCAGACGGTTCAATTATATATTGAATGGTGAAAAACATAATAAGCGGTTCAAAATAAACATTTTACTAGTAGACAATTAAAAATTAGATAAACAAATATTTTAAATAAAATATTTATCAAAATAATATACATATTAATATAACTTATAGTATATTTAAAATTACTACTGAAATACACTTAATAAAAAAATATTTTTGGAATCTAGAATTATTATATAATTTATTGTTATTCAAAATAAATTATAGAAAAAAATGAAAAATACTAATAATGTTGTGTCTGTTAAAATAATAGGTTGAATAATATGTATAATGGATTAAATGCATGTAATTAATGAATTTTAAATCAATATTAAACTGTCACTAGATCACTAGATTAAAAAAAAAATGTGCACTCATACCATAACATATTTGTAATACCTTCTCAGCTTCATTGATGTTCGTCATGAGATCTCCATCTACTACATCTGTTGCTGCTTCAGCATTAGCTAGATTAGTCGAAACATCTATGTTGGTAATCTATGTGTATCCCATTATTTCAGCGATATCTTCATTTAAAAAGTTTAAAATTCTAATAAAATTATGTAATCCTATTATAGGCATTACCTTTTTTTTTGGGTGCATTTCAATATTATATTTAGGAAATTCATAAATTAAAAATGAAAATTTATTGACAATAAAACAACATTTTCATACTTTAATGAAATGAGAAAAAATAAAAAAGCTAAAATAAATATGATTAATAAAATTTTAAAGGAAAAAAAAAGTAAACTAAAAAAAACATAGTTGAATCGCTCGAAACACATGGAATATGAGGTGTTTTACTGTTGTGAGTGGATTATAAATTTTCTTCTTACTTTTGATCCGCCATTGCTACAATCATTTTTTTTTATAATTTTTTGGCTGTGTATCATTTGTAACAAATGTTATCAGTGAATGGAAAGCATAAAAGTCACACCTGGTGACCCGTCATTTACCCACGACACCATTCAAGGCTTAGAGAATAACTTTTCTTTTTTTTAAGTCTACATTATAGATATTTGTTTTAAAGTCTATTACAATGATGATCAAATCTATCTAAACAATGATGGACGGTTTTAGAATATTTGATATTTTTTTGCATCTATTAATTTACAAAAAATATAGTTTATGAGAATGATGACTCCAAAACTAGTGTAAAAGTCTTTCGATTTTTAATCACTAAACCAAAAAATTCCACAGTTAAAAAATAACATAATTAAAGTTCTACTATTATGTAAAATAACATGAAAGTCATTTAAAATCTGCATTAAACCTAATCCGACTGAAGTAGTTTTGCAAATAAAAAGTTGCACAACTTGAAATAATCTAACTGAAGTTATTAGACAGTTGCACAAGTTGGCTATTTGTATTTACATTTTACAATATACTCTACTCTAACTATTATGTCATTCTCCAACTTGATAATTTATTAGTGGTAAGGTCAGTAATGCTCGAGTTACAAGAGCTTAGCAAATTTGAACAACAGGGGCACTTGCTCATTATGAGGTCCATTCTATACATCTATTTCTGAAATCGTCAAAGAGGACCATAGATTGGTCACAAAAATAAAATAATAATAAGAATTGGATTAATAAATTAACTTCACCTACCTAGTCAAATGAAAAAAAAAAAAACCTCCAAAAATTGAAACTTTTTATGAATTTATGGAATCAAGACTATTTGGAAACTTCGAAAGTAGTAAAAAAAATGAGCAAAATCAAATAATTTCAACACAATACAAGTCTAAATTCCGTGGTGGTATTAAAAAAAAAAAGTCATCAACAATAATTACGATAGTTTGAAAACTAAAACTCAGTAAAGATTAAAGTCATCTAATTTTATTGGTCGTCAGATTAAAGTCATCTAAAGAAGATAGATTTAGAGATAAGTAGCAAAACAAAATCAAGCTAAAAACACAATATGAAAAAGATAGAACGTAAAGGAGTGTCACCTTGACAAGTTCTTTGACATAATAAATAAATATTCTATTTAAGAAAAACTTCAAATAAAACCATTACCAAATATTTAATTATTTAAACGCATGAATAAGAGTTTAAACAAAATCTTATGCAAAATGTTGGAGCATAACACAGACTCTTATGTAAGAGTTTGTTCACTTGAGAGGGATAAACCTAGAGGAATTGGTTGCACCAACACCAGGCCTACCATGCTTAACCGGTTTGTATGAGATTGAGAACTCAGCCAAGTAATGTCCAATCATCTCCGGTTTAATCTCGACTTGGTTAAAGGTCTTTCCATTGTACACACCAATGATGCTTCCAATCATTTCAGGCACAATGATCATGTTCCTCAAATGTGTTCTCACTGCTTCTGGCTTCTCACCAGCTGGTGCCTCTAGCTTCTGCTCAAACACACAAAATCATCCATTAGTCTTTAACCATATCATAGAGAAGCATCAATATAAGCATATACAATAACGACATTCACACGAAAATAGAGTATTGATTATGTAATTTAAACAAAGAGATGAAGTAAAAGTCGAACACATGAGATTTGAGTGATATAAAGACATAATCTTTGGTGTTAAAGTGAGTATAAGAACAAGCTGATAATTTGTAACTAATACAAATAACAATAATTATATTATATAAGCCATTAAAATAAACACAATTAATCATCACATAAACCAAAAGTAAAGTAATTTGATCATCAAGATCTTCTCTTAATAATGATAATAATATATTTGGACCATTGTATATATGTTCAACAAAGATCTAACTAGTGATATAAGAGATTTAAGTTCTTTACCGCTTTGCGCAATTTCTTGATCAAAGCCATAGGTTTCCTTGTTAATCCTCTAGAGAACCTATAAAGATAACAAAACCAATCAGTCTCACATAACCAAAGAGACAAAACAAAAGCTTTGACGATTCAAAAAAAAAACCCTAACCTTCTACGAACACGAGCACTGAAGTGCTTGACAAGATCTTCGGTGGACATGTCAAGAAGAGCATCGAGATCAACTCCTCTGAAAGCAAATTTCTTGAACGTTCTCTTTTTCACGATTCCAGCCGTAGCAACCTCTGGTTCCATATCTGTCTATAGATTTTACATGAAGAGAGAAATTACAAACACAAAGTTGGTAAAACCTAATTAAGAGATTAAGATTCGGGACTAACCATTGTTGGATCGATGAAACGTTTTAAGAACAAAGAGCCTCTGAAAACAATGTCTGCGCAAACGACAAACAACTTAACTTTAGAATCAATTAAATAGGTAACGCACGCTAACCCTAGAAATATTATTTATTATTTATTAATAGGTACTTATGTTTTCTTAAATTTTAATCCGGCCTGTTATATTGTGAAAATAAGGCCCAAAAAGAAAAAAAAAAAAAGAAAAAAAAACTACAGTATACATTTATTGAAATTTGAAATAATTAAAAAATAGCTAGATGATTATATTTTGTAGAAACTTAAAAAGAAAATTTAATTTAACTATAAGGTGATGCATAGCTGTAGAAACCTAACCATTGGTCCAGGTTCTCAGATATGTGCATTGCCTAACTGATCAACCTTGGAGGGCAAGGGATTTGAGATTGCCCGACCTGGTGGGTGTGCAATCAGAAGATCCTTTGGCTCATATTGCTAAGTAATTTTTGCAACCTCACATATATCTTAAATTCTTGTTTGGAAACGGATTAATGGATACATTTAGTTGCCAATAGTTGATAGTTGATAATCCAAAAAAATTATAAATCTTCTTTAAAGAAATGGGACAAATATTTTTTGATTTAGACACATCTAAAAAAAGAATGGGAACAGAATAGATAAATAGAGAAATTACTGACAGAATGGTCGAAGTAAAGACTCTATATTGCATAAACATAGACTATAAGGTCTTGATTCTAAGTAGCACCAACACCAGGCTTACCGAGCTTAACCGGCTTGTATGAGATTGAGAACTCCTACAAGGTAATGTCCAATCATCTCCGGTTTGATGATCTCAATTTGATTAAAAGTCTTTTCCATTGTAAATTCCAACTGTGATCAAGTAATAATAATACCCAAAAGGATCCAAATAAAACTCGAAACTCGTAAATTGATTTGGCATTCCGGTTTGAAACATTGGTTACCCTCTGACTCTGAGGTCTGAGCTAGCCAAAAGTGTTTTTTACTCTCTCATTACTAACCAACTGAAAAGTTACACGTGTCAATAAAAAACCTATTAAATAAATAAATACACAAGTTACCCCAAAAACAAGTATTTATCTATTTAATAATAAATAAATACCCTAAAAGCCTAACATCTTCCTCTGCTGAATTTTCCGACTAAGTTCTTCTGCCGACGGTAAGCCTTCGCCGCCGCCGCCGCCACTTCTGCCGGCAGTCCGCCACCATGCCTTCAACTCCTCCTGTTTAGGTATAAAAACTTACTCATAGGAACAACAAATAACATTTTGGGATTATTATCATCAACATTTGTGTGATTTATATACCTCAAGAAAGTCTTGGTTTGAGATAAACTGAGACTCAACAAAACAAGTCATTCCTTTAACCTTAACTGGAATTGAGTTGTTCTCTATATGTCTCCTTGAGCTCTGTCCCTTTGTGTCTCCTGGATATGTCAAGTAAAAACCAACATTGAGTTGTAAAGATTCAAGAACTAAAGAGTATTGATTCATATGCAAAAAATATACAAACCATCTATGCGGGCTACGTAGTACCCGGTTCCTCCAAGTCCTTCTTCCCATTTCCCGAGCCTTAACCGCAAGAAGAACCCTTCGAGACCCGATACAGACTTCTTGCTGTTTATCCATCTGAAAAATGAAAAGTTACAAGACATTGAATACCCTTTCATAATGTGACAGGATAAATAGTGTTTTTAAGTGTGAAGTGGATCTTACTTGAGAACGTCTGTGCGGGTTAACCGAAGCACTTGAACAGCTTCAAAGACCATCTTTGGTATGTCTGTGACACCATTAAAAGGCAGCTTTGTGCCAGAGGTAGAAGCTAAAGCGTGCTTCATCGCTCTATCTTCAGCTCCTGAACTGTACAGTGGAGCATTTGGGCATGTTGCAGCCCAATGATTTAGCTGAAAACATCTAATGCATAGGCTTGACGCTTCTTCTCTTCCATTCCTAGCACTAAGTTTCTGTACTAAATCTCTGAGCTCAGTATCAGTTACTTCCAAACAATCCCGTAAACGATGACTCTTTTTACCACAGTATAAGCATAGTAGACCTGTCTGTTCCGCCTCCTCTGCGTTCTCGGCTAAAGAACCTGAGGAGGGCATGATGTGTTTCATTGCATCTAATCTTCTTGCAAACAATGAAGCCATTGCATCTGAAGACTCTATTCTCAATGAAGAAACTATGGGAAGAGTCGTGTTCGGGTTACTAAACCCGTCTACTGTGCTGATACCGGGTTTTATAACATTCTGCGAATCTCGGGCTTTAGCTGCGTCTGAGGCTGAATCATTAGCCTCTTTAACCGCTTCATTGGCCTTTTTCTGAGTGAAGGAACTTTTAGAAGAGAACCGGCTTATCCACAAACTTTCCAGACCAGAGTTTCTGTTGGTACTAACCCTTCCATCAGCTTCACCGTAGATCTTTTGCTCTTCATTCGAGGGCGTACACTTACCACGCGATAACAAAGAAATGTTTGGCTCTTTTTCTTCATGTTTGTTCTCTGAAGATAACATTTCAACTTTGGGTTCAGCAGCCACTGGACTAATCTCATTACCAGATGAAGACAAGTGATCTTCTTTGGTAATGTCACATTGTTCAGGAATCCATGGAAGTGCCTGCAAAGAAGCAGCATTAGCATCACTCGGTAAATCCTTCTCAACGGCATCTTGATCTCGTTTCTTCGGACAATATATTGACTGGAAAAAAGACTGGAAACCGGTGTTTCTGCAACTGCTATTTTCCTTCGGACTCAGCTCTGGTCGTTCAACGATCAAATTGACTTGACCATTACCATCTGAGGTAGTAGTGGTAAGAGCTACAAAAGGAGGAGTATTATAATCTTCTTCATTACCTTTCCAGATTCCTTTTGTCATGTTTGATATCCAATTCATGAATGAACTATCTTGCTTGAGTTTTGAAGTTGATCCTAAACATTCTTGATTTAGCGATTTAAGCCGTTTGCTTCCAAGAATCAGCTCATGCTCAAAGCCTGGTCTTTTCTTTCCCCTTAAGATCAAACCAGCACTGTTACAACTTTCTACACTCCCAAAACTCTCATCATCCTCCTCCTTCTCATCACCATCAAAGTTTCCATCAGATAAAGCTTTTTCTTTCCCTTTTGCTTTAGCACGACGCCTATAGGAAACACTCGGTTCAGCCTTTTCGACATCTGTCTCATCTTCTGGTAAGTATTCATCTTTGCCTTCACATGCTACAACAGCAAGAGTTTCGAGGTTGTTCTCATCCATTGATTCTAAACGATCAACTCTACTATTCGTCTTATCGCCTTCTTCTTCATCTCCACAATTAGTCGGTTCTTCTTGAGATCCCGCTCTCGGACTATCTACTCAACCATAAGACACAAAAGAACTTAAAAATCTATAGTTCTCATAAGTGAAAACCGAAAGACATTGTTAACTTCATATAACCATTTTTCACCTAACGATCTTTTGGAACTTGCAGCTTCTTCACACTCTTTATCATCATTGGTTTCAACATTATCTTCAACCATCTCTTCTCTTTCAGGTTTCATTTCTTCAACAGAACAACCAATCTCTGCAAAAAACAAAGAACTCTCATTACCTCAAAGCTATCGAAAACACAGTTCTACAAAACACGAAACACGCGAAAGAAGTACTATCATTTATCAACCTGACAATGGTCTATTCATTTCATTACTCCTACCGCTACACGCTTGGTTCACTTGTTCTTGAGTTCTGAATTGCACATCTACATGATGAAACCTCACTTCTTCTTCCTCTTCTTCTTCTTGAAGCGCCATATTGGTTTGTCCTATATCAAAGATGTTAGGAGAAAGTAATTTTGCCTTTCCGGTGAAACTGAAATCTGCACATCTTAGGCTTAGACCGTTGCGAGGAGACCAAACTAACTCTGATATAGCATCCACTGAAGCAATCTTCATTCTTGCTTCTGCATTTGCAGCACTAGGACCTGAACCACCAGAACCACGATGAATCGAAGACGAACGTTCTAGCTCATCTCTATCACCCATATCTCCTGAAACGAACCACCCTGAGAAACAATGAACCACTAAAATTGACCTCAACTACTACTAATATCTACATCACTTAGCTTACATAACAAGTAACACAGAGAGTAATCAAAAACCTAAATTTACTTTACTGAGATCATTAACCCCATAGAACAACTTACAGAAGATAATTAAAAAAAAATTCAGAGATTTGGATAAAGCAAATGATAACCTCTATCTCAAGCAATCTTTTCAAAAATGCCCTAAATATCCTCAGAGTCAAGTTGTTCAATTACTGAAAAACCCTAAAACCCAGAAATCCAAAGAACTTGGAATCAAAAACCCAGAAAATTTCATAAGATTATACAAATTAAAAGAAAGAAAAAAAGATCGAATCCAAGTTACCTCCATCGAGTAGTTGATTTTTGCTACTTCTGCAAATTCTTCACTTCCAAAAGATAATGAGAAAAAAAAAAGAAAGAAAAAGAGAGAATGAAGACGAAGACGAAGACGAAGACGACAGCGCCAAGCGGCTATGGCTTAACTTGCTTCAAAAGCTTTTTAATTAGTTTGCATATTTGTTATAAGGTTCTCAGACTTCCACGTGTCCACATTCTTCTCCATACATTTTCATTGCTTCCGACATTATAAAAAAAGTAAGTAGCAATTTTCTGATTCGGGTAATATAATGATATGATGATATATTTAGAACTTAGTGTATAATGATAATCATATCGAGAGATTTGTAGTATTGCGAGATATTTTCTTATCTTGATATTTTTATTCAAATGCAAACAAAACCGGTTTTTTCTTCCGTAGATTTCTCGTTTTTATCCTAAATTCTACATAAGTGTAGACAAAATATAAATTATAAATATATATATATAGTTTTAATATAGAAAAAAAATAAATAATAAGGCATGATGAGTTGAGTTCTGTCATATTCTGCTGTCAAGTTTTGCTTCAGTAGTACGGCTGCTTTCAATTTTTAGCTTTGAAAAAAACCCAAATATAATAGCTATATATATGTAAATTCCATTAATCGTATTAAATAGTCCAATGTTGACAGTGTATAACATTTATGTGTTATCAATAAATATGTGGCGTATGTTGATGTTGTTCAATGTTGATGTTGTTTATCCCCTTTAAACTAACATACGCCACATATTTAGTTTTTTTCTTTTTTTTTCTTTTGCCTCTTGACTCGTTCGTATTTGTTGTAGTCGAAGTGGCTTATACAAGTCCATTTCTTTATTTATTGTTTAATAAATGGACACATCGGTCTCTTTTCCTATTTTTGTAATTCAGTTTTCTTTTGGAATTTTCTGGTTTTTAGTATCATTTTCGACTATCTAAAACATCCTCTCTCGTCACCAGATTTGGGCTAGTTTGACAAAAGCATTTGAAATATTTTATTGTGAACTATGTGTTTTGATTCCATGAAATGAAGATTTATGTCAAAATCAATTCAACAATGACCGCGAGGAATACCATATGATTTTTATATGATATGTTGTGTTACTACTTTTTTGGGAATCTTATAAATACCATTATGAGAGGTACTATTTTGATAAATGTCACATTTTTTTTTGCCATTTTTATAAATATCAGTTTAAATATGTATTTTGACTTAATTACCCTAAATGAATATAAAATTAATTATTTTTAATTAAAATTACATAACTAATTTTTAGCGAAAAATTACAGAATAATTTTGGCGAAAAAATTGCGCAATAATTTTTTTAACGGAAAATTTACTAAATCAAATTTTTGGCGGGAAAAACTACGGAATAAAATTTTTAGCGGGAAAATTGCGTAATAAATTTTTTGACTGGAAATTTATGAAATCAAGTTTTTGGCGGAAAAAAATTACGGAATAAAATTTTTGACAGAAAAATTACAAATCCGTTTTTTGCGGAGGTTTTAGGGTTTAGAAAACCCTAAATCCTAAGTCCTAAACCCTAAATCTTATCCCTACCCCCTAAAAACTATACCCTAAATACTAATATAGTTAACCCAAATAAAAAATTCTAAACCTTAAACCCTAAATTCTAAACCCTAAATCTTATCTCCTTCCCCCTTAAAACTATACTCTAAATACTAATATAGTTAACCCAAATAAAAAAATTAAATAAACAATATATGTCATGACATGAATTAAATGTGGAGGATATGGATGTAAGTTAAAAATTCATTAAGGGTATTTATGTCAATTAACAAGCCCAATGATGGTATTTATAAAAATGGTCACAGATGGATGGTATTTATACAAAGTGGTGGGGAGAGAATTACATTTGTAGCAATTCCCCTACTTTTTCTTCAATGTGAAATTTTTAACATATATTTTCAAATTTGATTTCTGATTTAGTTCATTATAAGAAAATATATGTTAACAATTTGATTGCAATATTTTTGACATCACTGAATAGTCTGAATGCATATGCGAAATAAATATTTATGAATTTCTGAAATCTGTATTTTAAATTATTCTAAAAATTTACTAAATAAGTATATTTATGAAATAAAATTTTAAAAATTTAATCATATTTAGGACATCACTGAATGCATATATAAAATAAATATTTATGGATTTCTATAGAAAATGAAATGTTTAATGATCTTTAATTTCTGATTTTTATAAAGCGAACTTTCTAACAAATATATCCATTCATGTCAAATATCATTAAGAATAAATAAAATAACTTTTGACTTTCAGTTTCTTTTCAAATAGTGTGGAATTTTTAACAATAGGAGAAAAATATTTTCAAATGGTTTGACATATATTATTTTCCCTTTAATGTATGACAAGTATATATTAAGCGCTTTTTTATTTTTGTGTTTAATGTATGTCATGTATTGTTTGTTAGCATAAAATTTGGCCAGATTACGATTTTTTTAAAAAAATTCATAAACTCAAGAAGAAGAAAAATAAGAGTCAACAAGAAGATGATTGTATGCTTGTGCTGGAAAAGCTTCAGGAGATCGGTGTCTCCATCATCTAGGGATAAGTAAACTACAAGGCTTGCGCTAAACTATTATCAACTGACTGATAACTGTATACATGGAAAACAAGAATACTCTCTCTCAAACAACATAAGTTTGATACCAAAATTTCTTAGAGATTTCGAGCTAATTGAAGATTCTCGCCAATCAACAGTTAGATATATTCCATACCAACCTGCTCGATCATTTTTCTGAAGATGATATTCTTTTGGTTCACTCATCTAGAATCGAGTATCTCTTTCTTTTCCTTTCTTTTAAATCAGTTATACTCATTTTATTGAGTTGGATACTATATGAATAATTATATATTTCCAACTCAACTGATAATAAGTAGATTTACTCATATCTTATATAATAAAGTAAGGTTTCTCTTGCCAGAATCTCTGAAACATTGACACGTGTCACCTATGTTTCTTTTGTCAGAAGCTCTGAAACGCTGACACATGTCACATACAACCCCCTTTCTATCTCTTTCTTAATTTCTTATATTTTTCTAATCAAAACCTTAAAAATGTCTTCCAAAAATAATTAATCTTATATAATAAAGTAAGGTTTCTCTTGCTAGAATCTCTGAAACATTGACACGTGTCACCTATATTTCTTTTGTCAGAAGCTCTGAAACGCTGACACATGTCACATACAACCCCCTTTCTATCTCTTTCTTAATTTCTTATATTTTTCTAATCAAAACCTTAAAAATGTCTTCCAAAAATAATTAAATAAAATAAAATATTAATTTATTTTTGTCTAATTTGTGAACAAAAATTACATATAATTGGTACAAATAACAAATTGGTTAAAAAATTTATAATATTCTCGGTTCACAAAACGAAAAAGAAATATATCTATTGGACATGAAATTTGAAGGATATGTTTTCTTCATAGAGAATAATTTTTTTGTAAATGATCTCTCGCAAAAGAAAGGAGTCATAATTGTTCTCTTCCAAAAGGATTAATTAAAAAAGAGGCGAAAATCCAGTCATAGAGAGTTGTTTATGTGGTGCCAAGTCTGGTAGACTAATCTCGATCTAGAGGAGGGAGCAAGGTGGTGGGGCTTCCGCTAGAGATAAAAGATGACGGTGTATGAGAACTTGATGACCAAAAAGAAAGAAAGTCGCCAACCAAATATCTTCAAGTATAAAATCCGAGATATGAATAAAATCGAGAGATGATGAGAGAAGAGTTGAGGTAGAAGATGTTGTTGGAAAATGTCAGGAGCCAAGGAATGGTGAAGGTTTTTAGCGAGTGAATGTGAGAGAGGAAAATAATATTTTGTTGGGAACCGATATAAGATCTGAATAAGAGGACATCAGAGAGACAACAAATATATTGCATGAAGAACGTATCGCCTATATATGAGCAAGAGCATAGCCGCCGGTCACCGAATCCAGTTTTCCAGATCTCACACTAGGGCTGGGCATTTGGGTTTGGTTCAGGTCTACTGGGTTTAGAAACCTATGATCTATTCGGATATTTATAATTCTTGGTTCGGTTCGGTTCCATCTGGGTTTGAGTTAGTTTCGGGTACACGAAATATAGAAAAAAATAAATTAGAAATTGGTTAAATTTGAACAAAGTTTGATTGAATTTCCACCAATATAACTAAGAAATTTCAAATATTTTGGTTATTTTGATCTCAAATTAATTGATATTTTCGGATTTGTAATTATATGATAATTGGGTTATATCAAGTTTATAAATTAATTTTTATTTCGAGTATTACGGGTATCCATTTGGTTCTAGGTTCACTTCTTCGGATATACGAGCTTAGGACCCATTTGGGTTTTTGTCGGTTTGGATTTAGGTTTGGTACCCCGTTTCGGGTCGGATTCGGTTCGGTTCGGATTTTTGGTTCATGATATTTTCTCAAGATTTATCTCATAGAGTGATTGAAAAAACAAACAAAAAGATAAAACCAAAAACTACTTGACGTTGTTTTAATTTTAATATGTTTATAAAATAAAGTTGTAATATAGAAATTTAAATTAATTTATTTACGTAAAAATAACTTATATAAATAAATTTTTCCTCTAAAAGGATATTTTCTACTCCTTTCCTTTAAACAATTTAAAATATTTAATTAACAACAAATAATTAATTTATTAATTTTATCTAAATTTAATTTATTTTTAAAATTTAGAAAACCCGTCCATCGGACGGATCCTAATATAGTATCTTATATATTAGTGTTGTTTGTTTTACAATTTTGAATTCTAACACAATTCTGAAGATAAATTTTGTTTCATTTATCTCGAATTAAATCTCACTATAAGATTGACAACATACTTTTTTAGAACATTCTGACTTTGATCAAAAATCTAAACTCTAATACTATGTTAAGGGGCCGATTAGTAAAGACTTTTAGAATAAACTGTTACTTTAGACTTTTGGCTGTAAGAACTTTGACTGTTGAGACTTTTACTGTAGAGGCTGTAACACCGGAGATGAGGTTATCGACATGGCTAAGAGCGGTTATGATGGAGGCGCTGGTTTTGCGTGATCCAAACCACGAATCGATCTTAAGCTTCTTTTTCCCAGTCTCTGGATCCTTAATCAGCTGGAAATCGAGGTTGAGATGCTTGAAATCGCGAACGAGCTTGCCGCGAGGTCCTTCGACTTCGATCACTTTAGCATGAACCTTGATGGTTACTGTGTCGGGAATGTCCATCGTCTCTGATGAAAGAATCGTCTTCATCTTCTCCCTAGTTTTTTTTTTTGGCTCTCTCTGCCGCTCACTCTCTTTTTTTTTGCCGGCGTTTGTAGGACGAGGAAACAAAACTAGGGTTTTTCTCTGTTTTAAATGAGTGATATGTAATGGGCTGGCCCAATTTATTTGAACGCAGTCTAATTCGGCCAGTCGGCCCAGACTTGATAATAATTTATTTATTTTCCAGACTGTGCACTTCGAGAGGCCATAGTTCCGCGCAAGACATCTTATGGCTGGCGTTCTGAAATAAGTGGTAGAGATGTTCTTTTTAAGGGGCTGTGATACCAGATTGGAGATAGG
Source organism: Barbarea vulgaris (assembly GCA_963667165.1). Classification (NCBI taxonomy): domain Eukaryota; kingdom Viridiplantae; phylum Streptophyta; class Magnoliopsida; order Brassicales; family Brassicaceae; genus Barbarea; species Barbarea vulgaris. The sequence goes on from OY763891.1 coordinate 3,618,720, forward strand.
CTAACCATAGACCCTGCAACAGACCCATGGATCCCTACTCACCCGCCAAAGGCTGCAAGCCTGCAACTCATCATAATATCACCACACCTGCGAATTTAAAGGATCTATGGCATTCCCTAGGAAAACGATGGGATGAGAATAAACTACAACTTCATCTCTCCGTTGAAGATCGCGAGCATGCGCCACGACTATACATTCCGCAACATCAGCGATCATATAGACTTTTATGGCATTATACCAAGAATGGAAAATATTATGTTAAGTCAGGTTACTGGCTATCAACCCTCCTCCCATACCCATTAATTCCTTAAATCGTTCCACCGAAAGGAAGCACAGCTCTCAAAACTAGAACTTGGAAAATGAAGATACCGCCAAAGTTGAAACATTTTTTATGGAGGTTTTATCTTCGGCAATAGGTTCTAGGGCTGAACTAAATCGCCGGGGAGTACCTATTGATGACACTTGCAAAAGATGCTGCTAGTATGAGGGATCAATAAACCATCTACTCTTTCAATGCATCCATGCCAAAGCAACATGGCATGCCTCCAATTTTCCCATAACAAGTTCCACACTTTCTCAGAATACTTTGGAGCAGAATATAGAAAGTCTTCTTCAAGTGTATGATTCGAGTCAAGTTCCAGAAGTTCAACTTGCTCCATTCTGGATTCTTTGGCAGTTATGGAAATCAAGAAATGATTTAATCTTCAACAAAGTCAACCACGAACCAACCATCGTTATCCAACGAGCCACATATAATATCACGGAATGGCTTGGTGCAACTAAACCGACAAACACTAACCATCAACCAACTACAACATCAGCCTACCAAAACAAATGGTGCATACCGCCTGCAGATTTCCTTAAATATAATTATGATGCAAGCTATCATCATAATTCTCTTAATGTCGGCGTAGGCTGGATACTTGGGGATGCTGAAGAACATTATATATTATCGGCTTCTTCAAAATTACGACAAGGTTCCAATGCACTCGAGGCCGAAGAGATCGCTTTACTTCATTCATTACAAGCATTATGGTGTAGGTGCTACCGCAATGCCATCATGGAAGGTGATTGCAAGGTAGTATATGACCTCATTCATTCCCGATCAGAGAATGCTTCCCTAGAACCACTCCTCGTTGACATCCGCAGTTGGGCGGATCGTTTTATTAACATCTCGTTTACGACAGTACCAAGACAATGCAACCAAGTAGCAGATAAGTTGGTCAAGGCCGCACACTTTCAAAGTGTTATTTCTTCTATACACTTTTATCCTCTGGAAATGTTACGGAAGTTTTTGTTTTACGATTATGTAAACATATATGATTTTACTTAATAATAATATCAAGAAATAATGTTTTTGTTGTTTTTTGTTTTTTGTTTTTCTTTTTTTTTTGTTTTTTTTAATAAAATATTAATTTTATAATCAACCCCGAAAGAGAACGGAACAATGATTACGTTGATTTAAAATGGACCAAAAGTCCAAAAGTACATTGGAGAAAAAGAGCATTTGACTACACATGAAAAGATAAACTAGACAGAGAGAAATCGGAAATGGAAAGAATCTAAGTTCATATATGACGGATAAAGAACAGATCCATCGAAGTGAAGACGCTAAAACAGGAACGGGGTCCCCGAAGTTTCCGTCTCCGGTCACCAAACCTGCCACGCCGAGACACCTAACCCGAATCGATTCCTCCAGATCGAACAAGCCTCGACTGAGTGAAAACTCTGCGACCAAACTGTAAAAAATCTGTTGTTTTTGTCAAATTTTATTATAAATTTGTTTGTAAATGGACATTTTTGATATAGGCAGAAAATATTGTTGCCTCGGTTCTGGCTCAACAATGGTATATTCAAATAAAGCTAAAAAAAATTGTTTTATACAAAATTCGAAGAGTAAAGATGTTGTCCCAAAAATATTTCTTATGGCCTAGAGGTTCAACAATGATCCAAGCCAACACCGGCATCACTAGCTAAAGGTCAGTTTCGTTTCTAGGCAAAGATCCGCCAATAGCAGTGATTTTCTCAGTTCCCATTCTTTGTTGTGCAGTCATCCTTGATAAACAGATGTTGGTACAACTGTCATTTGTAAAAAACATGGCTTTTTTTGTGATAATAGTGGGCGGGAGTCTCCTTTCAAAGTAAAGGCTTTTGCATCATTTCCTTTTCCGCGAGAAAGAATACTAAGGCCTCTCACTCGTATACTAAAGTGTCCACAAAACTATTGAGATTTGTTGTGAGTTGTCTATATCTACACTAGATATTTCTAAAACAATGTGAAACATTTTGCAATTTTGTTATTTAATGAAAATTTTAAATAATCCACAATAGACCTCTATTTTTCATCCGATTTAGAAGAGGTCCAATACATATGAATAAGCGAGGCATCCAACGCCCTCGTAATCTTGTCAGTCCGGTTACGAAGTTCGTTGAACCATTTGTCACAATTGTAGTTCCAACAAAAAACAATACTCCCTCTGTTATAAACACTTTTTTTTTTCCGCCTTGCACCACGCCACCACCACCGGTGTCATAATCCATTTCTAGCAAATGTTTCCAGAGAACAGTTAAGGAAGAATTTAACGACTTAAAGTTGAAAAATTTGAGTATTTGTTAAGTTGTTGTAAAAGTGGAATAATTATTATTATATTAAATTTTAAAGTTTCGTATATCTTTTATACAGAATACTGGATTGTATTTAAGATTCCAAATTCATCCAAGAAAATGTAATTTGGCAAATAAATGAGCGAAAAAAAAAGAGAAAGGAAAAACTTAAAAGACTCTTCAAAACTAGTTGCATAAGTAAATAAAATCTCCAACAACAAGCGATAACCGAGTTTTAAAACACCAGTAGAATTGGTCTGGTCAGTAAAACAAAAACTAACATCCAAAAGACAAGAAACAAGAACTATGAGAATGAGAATGTGACTACTCATTCTTCTTCAACGATCTTGCTCTTCTCGCTAACATAAATACCATCAAGAAACTTCCTGATATCCTTGTTCTTCACATGACATTTCTATAACAACAACATAGATCATTACACAAATCAATCAAATCAGTTTCACAAAATCTTACAATCTTCGTGGTTTCAGATCATTAAACAAAAAAAACTTGATTTACACTTAGTTAGAGCGTACCTGGTTGATCAAAGCGCAGGACCTTGAGACGAGTTCAATGTCATTACCATCAAGAACAATCTCATCCTTCACTTTCTCAGATCGAACAATGGTGACACCATCCAACATTTCTACCTTCCTCACCTAATTATTCCCAAATAATTACATTTATTTATATATGTAAGTTCAATGTTCAATAAAATATAATAAAGTTGAATCCAAAGTTAACATTTTTCTATTTTCATCTAACACGAAGCTATGGGAATCGAGAAGAAATGAGAACAAACCTTCTTCTCGCCAAGGAAGTTACGGATCTCAATGGACCTGTTATCACCGCCGATTGAAGCGTTAATCGGAAAATGAGCGTACACGAACCTCATCTTGTATCGGAAACCTCTGGTAACACCGGAGATGAGGTTATCCACGTGGCTAAGAGCGGTTCTGATGGAAGCGCTGGTTTTGCGCGATCCAAACCACGAATCGATCTTAAGCTTCTTTTTCCCAGTCTCCGGATCCTTAATCAGCTGGAAATCGAGGTTGAGATGCTTGAAATCGCGAACGAGCTTACCGCGAGGTCCTTCGACTTCGATCACTTTAGCGTGAACCTTGATGGTTACGGTGTCAGGGATTTCCATCGTCTCCGAAGAAATAATCGTCTTCATCTTCTTCTCCTTTGTTTGTTTTTTTTTTTTTTTCTTTTTTTTGCTCGCTCTCTTTTTTTTTTTGGGCGGCGTTTGTTGGACAAGGAAGCAGACGCTAGGGTTTTTCTCGACTGATATGTAATGGGCTGGTCCAATCTATTTGAACGCAGTTCACTAATAATAATAATATTTTATTAAATATTCAAACGTAATAATAACTAGAAAAAATATATTTCAAACCATATATTATATTCTTATACCCTAGATCCCAAACCTTATTAATTACAAAATTTGTTTTTAGAGCTAAACAAATCACTTATGTTAAAAATTAATTATTTTATTGTAGTTAAAAAAAATGTAAATTTTTTTAGAAAAACATAAAATAAAATAAAAATATCTTTTTTTCTATGTTCTCTTTCTTAAAATTTTCTAGATCCCAATGTCTTTAGTCCTGTTTATGAATTGGGTTATGTCCACATATGCATATTGTGTGGCACATAGTTCATATGAGGCATGAATTATCTCATTTTGTCGATGTTGGGTTGTAGTCTTTTTCAAATTAGCATCGTTTTGATGTCGATTCAATGGAATCATGGTATTTTCCTTATACAAAGGTTTCTTTCCGGTGGTCTCTACCTGCGTCATCTCCGGTTTTCAACTGATTAGTCTTCTTCTAACCAAAATTTTGGAGATTTCATTTGGGTATATGACCCCGGAACTAATGAACTCACCTTCTCACTCCAAAGAATTGATTCCCGCGATAATTTCCTCTTCTTAAGACTACAATCCGATGATGGTGTTAATCTCGCTGTCCCTCAGTCATAATGGTTAGGTTTCATGAAAGGAGAATTCATTGTCACTAATCGGCGATGCATATGGTGGTTCAAAAGATTTACCGTGAAAAATGGAAGATCTTGGTGGTTTCACCCAAAGAAGCTTCCGACAAATGCAAGGATAAACGGAGTCAAGAAGAGAAAAATATAAAGTCAACATTTTTATCACAGACGTGATTACAGACTAATTGGTATCTTGTCAACATTCCAAAATATATAACGGATGCAATGGTCTATTCTTGTACGATTTAGAAAGCAAAAGAAGCAATGCCAATATAGCATACATATCGTATCAAAGGAAGATGAATAGAGAAGAAGAAATATAACAACATACAATAGTTCTTAGCGTATATGACTTATTTCGAAAGGAATCAGCGTGCAATTTCGTTTTTTTCTAATATTTCGTTTTCAGTGTATGGCGCATATATCTGCTTATGTAATAATTTGTAATTCGATGTTTTGTATTCGACTTTGTAATACTCTTTCTACTTTGATATTTTAATGAAATGTTTTGTCGTAAAAAAAATGTAAAAATTGTAAATTATATAGAAGTAGATTTTGTTGTCATATCTTATATAATAAAGTAAGGTTTCTCTTGCCAGTATCTCTGAGATATTGACACGTGTCACCTATGTTTCTTTTGTCATAAGCTCTGAAACGCTGACACATGTCACATACAACCCCCTTTCTATCTCTTTCTTAATTTCTTATATTTTTCTAATAAAAACCTTAAAAATGTCTTCCAAAAATAATTAAATAAAATAAAATATTAATATATTTTTGTCTAATTTGTGAACAAAAATCTTATATAATTGGTACAAATAACAAATTGGTTAAAAAATTCATAATATTCTCGGTTCACAAAACGAAAAAGAAATATATCTATTGGACATGAAAATTAAAGGATATGTTTTCTTCATAGAGAATAAAATTTTTGTAAATGATCTCTCACAAAAGAAAAGAGTCATAATTGTTCTCTTCAAGGATTAATTAAAAAAGAGGCGAAAATCCAGTCATAGAGAGTTGTTTATGTGGTGCCAAGTCTGGTAGACTAATCTCGATCTAGAGGAGGGAGCAAGGTGGTGGGGCTTCCGCTAGAGATAAAAGATGACGGTGGATGAGAACTTGATGACCAAAAAGAAAGAAAGTCGCCAACCAAATATCTTCAAGTATAAAATCCGAGATATGAATAAAATCGAGAGATGATGAGAGAAGAGTTGAGGTAGAAGATGTTGTTGGAAAATGTCAGGAGCCAAGGAATGGTGAAGGTTTTTAGCGAGTGAATGTGAGAGAGGAAAATAATATTTTGTTGGGAACCGAGATAAGATCTGAATAAGAGGACATCATAGAGACAACAAAGATATTGCATGAAGAACGTATCGCCTATATATGAGCAAGAGCATAGCCGCCGGTCACCGAATCCAGTTTTCCAGATCTCACACTAGGGCTGGGCATTTGGGTTTGGTTCAGGTCTACTGGGTTTAGAAACCTATGATCTATTCGGATATTTATAATTCTGGGTTCGGTTCGGTTCCATCTGGGTTTGAGTCAGTTTCGGGTACACGAAATATAGAAAAAAAAATGAATTAGAAATTGGTTAAATTTGAACAAAGTTTGATTGAATTTCCACCAATATAACTAAGAAATTTCAAATATTTTGGTTATTTTGATCTCAAATTAATTGATATTTTCGGGTTTGTAATTATATGATAATTGGGTTATATCAAGTTTATAAATTAATTTGTATTTCGAGTATTACAGGTATCCATTTGGTTCTAGGTTCACTTCTTCAGATATACGAGCTGAGGACCCATTTGGGTTTTCGTCGGTTTGGATTTAGGTTTGGTACCCCGTTTCAGGTCGGGTTCAGTTTGGTTCGGTTTTTTTGTTCATGATATTTTCTCAAGATTTATCTCATACAGTGATTGAAAAAACAAACAAAAAGATGGAACCAAAAACTACTTGACGTTGTTTTAATTTTTAATATGTTTATAAAATAAAGTTGTAATATAGAAATTTAAATTAATTTATTTACGTAAAAATAACTTATATAAATAAATTTTTCCCCTAAAAGGATATTCTCTACTCCTTTCCTTTAAACAATTTAAAATATTTAATTAACAACAAATAATTAATTTATTAATTTTATCTAAATTTAATTTATTTTTAAAATGTAGAAAACCCGTCCATCGGACGGATCCTAATGTAGTATCTTATATATTAGTGTTGTTTGTTTTACAATTTTGAATTCTAACACAATTCTCAAGATAGATTTTGTTTCATTTATCTCGAATTAAATCTCACTATAAGATTGACAACATATTTTTTTAGAACATTCTGACTTTGATCAAAAATCTAAACTCTAATACTATGTTAAGGGGCCGATTAGTAAGACTTTTAGAATAAACTGTTACAAAGATAAATTACTTAGATGGAAATAGTTTGTGATTTTTTTTTTTCTTAAAACGGACAAGTTAAATTTGTATTTATAAGGTTTTTATTTGATTTAGTATGCAAAATATTATTTTTAATAAAACTATAAAACAATATATATATATATATGCTATATATATATCAACAAAATAAAAACATTTGAAACAATGTTTATTTGTTGTATACATGTTATTAATTAACTATAACTTATTATTTATTTTGAATTGACCTTTTTAATTAAAAAACAAAAAAAATCATTTAAAACATTTGTCCGTAGCTTCACATTTTTTTACAGCCTTATAAGCCTCATTTATACGACTTTAAAAATTTACACTAATAATAAAGAAGAAGAGACAGTTAAACTTTTAAAACCTTAGAAAAAAATAAAGTCATCAAAATGTGATTGGTTAAAAAATAACTGTTAAGACTTTAAAATTATCTAAAGTCTTAAAAGTTTGCAACCAATTTTTGTTTTTTCCGCAAAAGAAGAGATCTTCTATATCAGTTTTCTTCTGGGTATAAACTTCAAGAAGAAGCAACCAAACAGAAAACAGAAAACACCATCAGGTGTGAAAAAAGAAAAGAGGTTTACAAGCCATGAAAACAGAGAAGAAGAGCTACAAACAGAGCAGTATCTCCGCTTTGCAAGAACTGAGGCCGAGCAATAGCTCTTAGTTACTTGTGCTGAAGCTACTCCAACAGACTCTTTCATACCGATCTCTATCGGTCCACACTCTCGTTTATACCGCTTCGGATTCTAGCAGGTCTTGTAGCCATAGAGGTCCTCCATTCGCAATATACGATTGATATCTATGGTCCTCTGTCACACTCTTTGCTATTTGACTAGCACACTTGTTGGCGTCGTCAGAGACTGTGTCCAAGTGCCACTCCTGGAACTTGCTTAGCTCCTTATGAATCTCAATCAGGATATGTTGGAACCGTGGCCAATTCTGAGGACTTCTAACCGCTTGCACTGCCTCTCTTGATGATACCTCAAACATAACCGTCTTCTGCTTCATATTACTTAAGCTTTCAACAGCCCAATGAATGCTTAGTAATTCTGCCTCAGTTCTTGAAGAAGCCTTTGCATATGCTCGGCGGCTGTGGAAGAGGACTCTTCCTGTGTGATCACGTCCTATCCAACCAGTACCACTGTTTCTCCAGGGATGAAGCCATGAGACTCCAATGTTACGTTTGATGTAATTCCGCGATGGTTTGGTCCAGGCTTGCCCACGTCCAATCGTTCTTTCAACCTGGTTGGTTTTGGCTTCCGGTTTTTTGTTGGTCTCATACCACAAAGATGCTTCCTCTTGTGCCTTGCTAAGTATGGTAGCTGGTTCTAACCTGGTTCTTTCAAAGATCAAGGTGTTGCGTGCTTTCCACGTATACCACATAATCCAAGGAATAGGTATTCGAATCTCCTCGGGGATGGTTTTATCCTCACACACAGCTACAAGGTGATGTAGATTAAGCATGACTGAGTTTTTTGACCATCCATTTCTTGGAACTGGTATGCCTGCATCCGTCCACATCTGTGTCGCTGTTGAACAATGAAACAGAACATTGCATATGGATTCTTGTTCCTGTCTACACGCCGAGCACATAGGTTCCATGTAAATTCCTCTAGTTTGTAACCTATCAGCAACCGCCAGTGCTCCCGCCAACGCTCGCCACAAGAAATGTTTGATCTTTGGCGTGGTCTTGACTTTCCATAACTTACTCCATAACTGTTTTTCCAACGGCACTAACTGATGACTTGGCTCGTCTTGGGTGCAGTTAAGGAGGTCCGCTAGCTTATAACCGCTCTGTGTAGTGTACAACCCGTTTTCTGTTAAACCCCACACCAAGCTATCCTCTCGGTTTTCAACAAGTTTAAGGTGTAGGATGTAGTCCACATCCTTAGCAATGAATAATTTTCTAATCCGATTCTCCTTCCATTTCCTCAAAACTGGGTCCCATAGGTTCGATACATCCCCTATCCTTTCTAGGACACCATGTTTACTTATTGGCACCCTTGGTATTTCATCCAAAATCCAGTTTTCAGATTCTGCTTGAGTGGTTGAACCATTCCCAGGAAGCTTAAGCATACCTTTAACTAGTAATTTCCGACCGAACAAGATACTCCTCCAAGCGTAGGATGGTCTAGTTCCTTTACCACATTTCAGAATAGAAGATCTTTTGAAATACCTTTGCTTGAGAATCCTTGATAGCAGAGAGTCCGGCTGTTTCCATATCCGCCAAGCTTGCTTACCTAAAAGGGGTTGATTGAATATACCAATGTCTCTGAACCCAAGTCCACCTTCCTCTTTTTCCGACATAGTTTTTGCCAAGAAACCCATGGAATTTTCCGCTTATCTTTGCAGTTACTCCACCAGAATTCAGTCATACCTCCAGTGATCTTTTTACAAGTGTCCTTAGGTAACATGAAACATGACATTGCATATACCGGTAGAGACATAGCAACCGATTTGAGTAGAACTTCTTTCCCCCCTTGTGATAATGATTTAGCAAACCAACCGTGAAGTCGTGACTGGAGCTTTTCCCGTATAAAGTTGAGCAAATCTTTTTTTGATCCTTTAAAGCATTCTGGCAATCCCAAATATGTACCCTCGCCACCCTCTTGAGTAATATCGAGTTCCCTTTTAACCTCCTCTTTCCTCTCATCTGCAACCTTTGATCCAAATATGATAGATGACTTTTGATAATTTATAACCTGGCCGGAGGCCTTCCCATACAAAGATAGACATTGTTTTAATTCCGTACTCTCTTGCCGGTTCGCTTTGCATAGCAACAGGGAGTCATCATCAAAGAGGAGGTGATGAACAGAAGGCCCTTTGGCGGAAGCTCTCACCCCGGTTAGTCTACCTTGTGCTTCTGATTTGTTCAAAATATGGACCAAAGCTTCTGCGCATAAGATGAAGATAAACGGAGATAATGGGTCTCCTTGACGTATCCCTCGTTCCGGTTGGATAAATCCATGTGAACTGTCATTAATGAGAACTGTATACGTCACCGTGCTCACGCAATACATGATCCATTGAACCCATTTCTCATTAAAACCCATCGTCTCCATTAATTTTTGTAGAAAACTCCACTCCACTCTATCGTAAGCTTTGGACATATCAGTTTTAACCGCCATATATTCATTAGCCATCGCCTCCCTTGTTCTAAGCGCATGTACCATTTCGTGTGCTATAAGAATATTGTCCGAAATAAGCCTTCCTGACACAAACGCTCCCTGTGTTTCCGATATTAAGTCCGACAAAATAGTCTTCATCCGTGAGCACAGTATCTTCGATATGATCTTATAGTGAACTGAGCAAAGACTGATTGGTCTCATCTCAGTCATTCTTGTTGGATTTGTTACCTTTGGGATGAGGCATATATGGGTGTAATTCCACTCTACCGGGAAAGTCGAGGAATTGAAAAATCCTTGGATTTCCTTAGTCACCTCGGGACCAACGATGCTCCAAAACTGTTGATAGAAACTTCATGTAAGTCCATCCGTCCCTGGACATTTACTTCCATTAATACTAAACACCGCTTGTTTGACCTCCATCGCCGTGAGCGGGGCCGTAAGTTGGTCATTCATAGCACTTGACACCTTAACACTCATTCCGTCCAACAGGTTTCCTCAATCATTAGGCGTTGTGCTCTTAAACATTTCCCGAAAGTACTCTGTTGCTATATTCCCTTTGGATCCCTTATTAAACTGTTCCACTCCATTCTTGTCGATCAGCATATGTACTATGTTCCTCACCTTTCGACTTTTGACAGAATTGTGGAAGTACTTGGTATTTTTGTCGCCAGCAGCTAACCATTGTTCTCTACTACGTTGTTGCCAATAAAGCTCTTCCTCATGATGTGCTTCCATCAACGCTTGTTTAGTTTGTTGTAGAGTGTTTGCATCGGGTTGGAGCTTTGCTATTTCTTTTTCCAGTTTCTCCGTTAATTTCTCTATCTCCGAGTGTGCATTGGTATTGGTTTTCTTCTTCCACACTGCAATCTCTCTTCGGCAATTTTGAATACGAGTGGATAAGGGAAGTTCCCCATCTTCGTCTCTTCCTTTCCAACCTCTAGCTATTGTTTCTTTAATGCCATGTTTCTTTACCCAGCGGTTATCGAAGCAGAATCTCCTTGTATCTCGTCCCGAAGTATCTGATCCAAACCGTACCAAAATCGGTCTATGATCCGATGCCCACATTTTAAAATACTCCATGTTCACTAGCGGGAATAATTTGAACCAACTATCATTGCCGAAACTTCTATCCAGTCGGCATTGTACCCAAATTCTGTCTCTCCAGCCAGCCCATGAAAGCCAATTCCCTTTGCTGTGAATCTCTCTGATCTTGCAGTTGCTTACCAAGTTCCGAAAGTCCCAGAAAGTTGAATCCGCCCGTTCCGGGCCTCCCTTTTTCTCGGATTTGTTTAGTAACTCGTTAAAGTCTCCTACAAGGAACCAAGGCTCATCCCTAGCGAGTCCAATGGTTGCCTGCCGGTCCCAGACTTGATTCCGAAGAGCCCTTACTGGATCCCCATACACAAAAGAGATGTAGAAAACTCGCGTCCCCAACTTAACCTTGATATCGATGATTCGATTATCCGTATGCAAAATTTCTACACCGTAACAATCTTTCCAAAACACAGCCAAACCCCCACTCAGACCTAGTGGTTCAACTGTAAAAATCTTATCGTAACCAAGCGATTTCTGCAAACTCGTAACGTATTCCAACTTTTGTTTAGTTTCCATTAAAAAGAGAAAATCTGGAAAGTACAATCTACGTAGTTTCCGTAAACGACGAACTGTCTCGGTGCTTCCAGCTCCTTGACAGTTCCAGCTCATCACACTCATTGGGGAAGCAGCGGCTTCAAAGTGGAAGCCACCGTATTGTCCAAGGTTCTTGGAGTCTTGTTTGTACCACTTGTACTCTCTTCCTTACCCTTTCTCTTACCCCTCTCCTTCTCCTTTCCTGTCTCCTTTGAATTTGGCTGAGCGTGGTGATCACCGTTTCCTGTTCCTTGTCTAGAACGTCGCTTCCAGGCTGGTGGCCTCTTCCTATTCTTCTTCCCTTGGCTTGAGCTACCACCTGCTTCAGTTCCTGCTTCAGCCTCTGCTCGGAAGATCATTCCAGTGGTAACACTCATTGTTGGATTCCAAATTCAATTATGGTAGTTTATTCTTCGTTTTCTCATTCATATTGTTCTATAGTAATTTCTTTTTTCATATATCAAATTGTGTCCATTGTTATATTTCGGTGTAATATTTTTCTGCAACAAAAAAAAAATATAAAAGCACTATATAAAGATTAATTTTTGTATCAATTATTCTACTACTACAACCTTAATCAATCGTATCCTCTTTTGGGATAAAAAAAAATGGTTTTAAATAAAAATAAAGACAATGAAACCGTTGGGGATGAGATATCACGAGATATAAAGTTTTCTTTCATCATAAAGACCTTGTCTCAAAATTTGTCTTCACCTTAAGAAAAAAAGAAATCTGTCACTCAAAAATCAAAGATCTTGCTTGTAGTCCATTTAATATTTTCATGCAAAAAAAAAAATAAGAGGTTGGATTAATTTGGCAAAGTATTAATGATATGCTTAATTGAAAGCTGCTGGCTTAAAAACAGCTAGCAATAGGGTCCCAAATATTTAATGTTTGGTTATGGGTGTTTTACCGACCTTTTGTTTTTGTCGACTACAATTATAATCTGTTGATAGAATCAGAGTCATATATGTTTTTTTTTTTTTTTTTTTTTTTGGATAAATAGAGTCATATATGTTGATAGCTTGATACTACTTCAATTATAATATGGAACACAAATCATATAATATAATATATGCACCTAAATACACATTGGCTATTGGGTCTCTCCATTGAAATCCACACTAAACCGAACAAATTTTCTTTTTCTTTACGATTAGATCGTTGACCAGCCATTGCAACTAAAACATAATATTTTTAAACAGATCCAAATTGGTTCATCTTCAAGATAAAATAGATAGTAATTTTGAGATTTGTTGGTTATATAAATAGTGGACCCAAAGTTCAATTTTATCTCGGACACTAATTTAGCCTAAAAATTTGAAGAATTTTGTTAATTTTAATAAATAAGACAAAAAAAAAAATTAGCTAAGAAGAAAAGAATATGGAGCACATGCACCACTTTCCAAAGCTCCTATGCTTAAACAATCTATCACAATATATTTCTTTGCCAACATTGTAACTGATAGATATCACAATATATATTATATCAACAAATAAATTACCAATAAAACTTTATCAATCATTCAATTTTTCGGATAAGTACATTACTATTTCACAACAAATTTTATATCACATTAAATAATAATTTAAATATTAATTCATGTATGTCATGTTAACAAAATAAATAAATGTTAAAATTAAAGCTGATCTCTCTCAAATTTTTTTTATTGCTAAACAAATGCTTATCCGTCTTATCCTGTTAACCAATTGAAACATTTTAATCTGAAAATTGATGTTAAAAGAAAGATAACTAATAATAATAAAAAAATCATTACTACAAAACTAATCTTTTACTATCCATGGTTGTGATTAAACTCATTGACCCTATACAAATTTATTTTGGAGATGGGAGAAGGATTTCCGAAATACTCATAGGTTGGCATTTATTTTTCCCTTTTTTCCAAAATTAAAGAATAAAAATATCTCTTCCAAAGTATGAAGTATGAAGTATGAACACATCGCATATTTTTTGCTCTATAAATAAAGTAAAAGAAAATATAATAATTATGCGGTCAAGTCAGAAAAAGAAAGTGAGAGTGACGATGCAGAGGCATGTATATAAAATATGGGTGTAAATCACGCACGACCTTTTCCTTTGTTTATGTGGTTTAATCAAATCAACTAATTATCGCATAACTATAAATTAAATGTATTTAGAACTATGGCTCTAATAAATCTATATTGCTAAATATATTTTTTTTTTTGTGGCAAACAAATTTTATTTGATCCAACATTTCATTGATTATTTCTCATTTGGTTTTACGGAAGACTAATGTTAGCTATAATGATTAATTAATAGCCAATTAAAAATGTGGAAATATAAAAGTAATATTGAAACCTAAATAGTCAAAAGAGAAAAAAAACAGTTAGTATGAATCAGTTTCCACACTGATTCCAACAAGATTTCTCAATGAAATTGGTAAAAAGATAGATAAAGATAAAAAAGAAAAAGATATACCTCTCAGCTCTCATCAAGTAAAGCTGCCAATAATTTCGATACAATCATCTAAAAATCTAAAAATCTAAAAATCAGTTCATACTATAACGTTAAAACAGTTTTAAACATGCTAAGTTAAGGCGCAGATGGCTCCTTTCCCACTATCCTCAAATTCTTTTCATTCTTTAATTTTTTAAAACTCAAAACATTTAATATTAGCTACATTTTTTTGTATAAATTATTTTGTTGCAACTAAGTATAACATTCCAAAAAATTAAATTAAAAACTCCGGGCCAGCCAGTTTTGATACCATAGAACCTACAAAAGAGAAAATTTGATTTCGAGGTGTTTTTTCTTTTCTTTTTTTTTTTAATTTTTTTTTTTAATCTCTAAACCAAAAAATCAGTCCTTAGATTGAAAGATCGAAAATTTAACTCAATATTATAGCAAGGAAGCCTCCAAATGAGAGAAAAAGGCTTCATATGACCAAAAAGAAATATTTTCTATAAATATTTATATACAAGTTTAACCACGGCATTGACTCCAATTCATATATTTTCTATCTTCAACCACATGAAATATAATACTTCATCAATCTTTTTTAACAATCAAGTTTCACATTCGTCAGAAAATTAAGGCATTTGATAATATATCAATCATATACTCTTCACGTGCACTATTGCTTAGATATATAATATTCACATTCTTATATAATACCATTACCAAATTTTGCTCATTTACGTATATATGTGTGTCTTCATCATCAATCAATTGTTCATTTAAAAGAAAAAAAAAGAAACGATCGTTTGATGATGAAAACACACACATACACGCATATGTATGGTTTATGTTTTTTCTTGGCTTACCGGAGATTTAGCTGATCGGATTACTAAACGATTGATCTTTAAGATTAAGTTGAGGGGAATGAAGCCTGGTCCGACATCATCATCATCATCATCATGAACATGAGATAGAATGGTCTCGAGCCAGGCATCATCCACCTGAACTGTGGGCTCAGAAAGAGAGAGATCAGAGAGAGAGATGAGAGATGCTTAGAGGAGATTGAATACATGCATTAGTTATTTCATTTTAGGATGGGTCCTATTTATTGCATGAAGGGCCCTATTTCATAACAACAGAATCACTATTTTATAGAAGGAGAATTATTATGTACTAATTATCTCGATCATTCAGTTATTATTTTAATATACAACTATGAATTAATAAATAAATTTAATTTAGAAAATTTCAATGTACTACTCGTTTTTTTTTTCTTTTTTTTGCTAAAGAAAAATATATTAATAGCAGTAATACTTACTTAAATAAAAAAATCAGGATAGGTAGATTCATATAAGTAACTTTAGTCTTAGAAATTTGTGTATTATATTTCATACACCATTTTTTTTTTTTGTGGGTATCCCAATTTTAGATTTATCCGGAATGCATGAATATAAGTTTGGTACACCTTAATTAAAATTTTGTACATTTAAGAAGAATTACTAAACCTTTCTAAGTGTGTTCTTGCAAAATGACATTTTGATTAAAATAAAATAAAATGGTACTTATTAATTTTAGAATGGCTCTATTATAATTATATTGCGGTATGTTATTTATAAAATTGTCGTTAATATTACTTTTAGGGTATTTATTTATCTATGTATAATTATAGATTAACTAATGCTTTTCAAATCTAAAACTAATTAAAAAAAAAATCTCTATTCTAATTTTTTTCTTATTCTAAATAAAATTTATTTATTCTTTTGTTCGTTCTACAACTCACACGCATACTCCAAATTTATTCTAAGAATATGAAAACAACATTAATACAAAACACTACTTTTGCTAATCAATACACCATTTTTGTGTATGGGATATCCCAATTTCAGATATCCGAAATGCATGAATATAAGTTTGGTACACCTAAATTTCAAGAAATGCGTCATTACCTTAAGACCAAAATGTATAAATAAAACTGAGAAAGTTTGGTACGTTAAATAATGACGTGTTCCTATTTAAACAATCACATTCTACTTTTAGAAAATTTTCTATTTCCAAGTCAAAAAGAAAGAAAAAGTCTCTTTTGACAACCATTCAAAATACTATTAGCTGCAGAAAAATTAGTTCCCTATCACAATCCAAGAACTATAACTAAACATTTCACAACTTGTGTCATCTTCATAAAACGTCAAATTATTCATTAAAACATCATTTACTAATTAAGTATAACATCATTATTGTATATAAACTGATAATTAAAATAAACTTTTTTTTTCCAACTGTGGCTGATATATATAAACTTGAAAAAGTGGTAGCCACACATTTATTGGAATTTGCTTTACATTGTCAAAGATACATATTTGAGTACAAAGAGAGAAGAAGAGGAAGAGAATGTGCAAAGCTTCTGGATGAGGAAAAGGGTTTGCATCACTCTAAAGAGAGCTTAGCCAGAGTGAGGGAGAGTACCTTAACTCCATTAGCCATGTCTTCAGGAGATGAGTATTCTTCAGGTTTATGGCTGTATCCTGCAAAACGTAACACAACCAAGAAATGCTCAATGGGCGAAGCGGATTTGATTAAAATCACGGTCTCATTTGATTCGTATATATATACCTTTATAGCATGGAATGAATATCATACCCATTGGAGATACCCTGGAAACAGCAATATAAAAAACTTCAATGTCACTCTTAAGCAAAAATAGTAGACTAATGAATCTAACCGATTCTGAACTGGCCATTAGAGAAAAGGAACTTTTTAAGTGTTTCAATTAGAATTGTTCTCAGGTTCTGAGTTAGGACTCTCCAGGGGGATAATTGAAGAGTTGTTGTTTGTAGCGAAGTTGTCAGGGTTTGATGATGCTCAATGTGAAAGTTTAGGGTTGTATTCCGAACATGAAACTTGCAGATTTTTGTAGTACCTGGCCATGAAGAGAGAATCATGATAAGCTCGGCTTATCATCATCTTGTGTGATAAGTTTAGCTCTGTGGCTGCCTCTGCCATTTTCTTGATTACTAGTTTGTCTGAGAGTGCCGGTGGATCTTGATTTACAATCTTGAATTCTGATAGCTTCACTTTTCGTTTTCGAGCTATCGTGTTAGCAGATTCCTGAATTTTCTTGATCACGGTGTTTCTTCTTGCTTCATCGATATCCCTTGTATCTTTGAAAGAACACAAGACAAGAACTTAGTCCCAACGATCAAACCAAAACACTCAGGACTACTCTCAACTTCCTCATTTCATCAGATAAAACATTGATTTTTCCCAGACATTATCTATTAGTAAGTGTGATAGAACATAAGGCATTACCGATTTCAAGATGAGCTTTGCTCGGAATGCTGTTGATTGCTCCAGGATGTAGCTCCAGAATACCTTACACCGCAAAGATTCATCTTGTGAATAAGTTCCATTAAGAGTAACTTTTTTTGAAATTAGTGAGGCAAAACTTACCAACAGTTCCTACAGTATCTATTGATTCTGACTCTAATACATGTTTTTCCACAGCTAGAGCCAACTCTGCAGCCGCAAGCCCAGCATCATTTCTAAAAAATCATCATTATAGATTAATCAGTGTACTAATGGTTAAGGTAGACAGTTCAGTTGTATAATATAGCTCACCTATATGGCATAAGCACAGCACCAGCATGACCTCCATTGCCTTCAAATTCCACCTTCAAACTTGCTGGAGCAGCAATGGCGGTTACCACACCGATATCTAAACCTGTGGTCAAACAATATCTGATATTAGCTATAAAATGAAAGAGCGAAAAAGCGAGAAACTCCTAGATACAGAACCCAACCTTCTTCTTCGAGTATAGGTCCTTGTTCGATATGTAACTCAAGAAAAGCAAAGTAACTTCCTTTCTTCAAAAACACACTCGACAAATCGTCATCTTTATCTTCTACGTACCCAGCTGATCTCGCTGCTTCTATAAAAGACACATTTTGGCCATCAAAAACTGTAGTTTTAAGTGCTTCTGCAAGTTCTTTGCTTCCAGCAAGTAATCGGCTGTATCAACACTTACAAGTAAGACAAAAAGAAACAAAGCATCAATCTTTTATTTGCTCATAAAGATCAAAGTAACAGTACCTTCCTAAACAACTGATCCCAAATCGAGTTGGTTCTTCAGATGTAAACAAGACTATCTCCACAGATCTCTTCGGTTTAAACCCCGACCTCAAGAAAACAAAAAAACACAACAAAAGATTCATCAAGAAACACAATCTGAGAATTTGCTATCTATAATCCAAAGATTCTTCATTACCTTTTCAAGACATTGATAGCTTCAATTGCACCTAAAACACCAACAACACCATCAAACTTCCCTGAATACGGAATAGCATCGATATGAGAACCAGTGGCTACAGCAGGAAGATTTGGCTCTGAACCATCCCTAAACAACACACATCAGATAAAATCAAATAATCAAACATACAAATCAACAAAAAAAAACTTAAATCTTTTTAAACAAAACAATGAGCAAGAGAAAGAACCAAACCATCTCCCAAATATGTTCCCAACAGCATCTTCTCTAACAGAGAGATCAGCAAGTGCCATCAAATTCTTCACATACCTAACAAAATCAAATCTTTATGAGATTACTCAAACAAGTAAATATGACATAACAAGAAACTCAAATTCAGATTGTGTTAACAAAAATCTAAACTTTATGAATTACATAATCAAGTAAATTGATTTTTAAATTACCTTCGAGCTAAGACATCTTTATCAGTATAAAGAACTCTTGTAACTGATGGAGAAGGAGCATCAGAGAAATTAGAAAGCTCATCTATCTAAAACCAAAACAACAACCATTAAAAATCAAAGCTTTAAGAACTTCTGAAAGATACTGTTTCACTTTAAAAAAAAACCTGTTTTTGCAATCCTTGAGCATCAACGGAGAGTGAAGAAGCGAGATTGATGGAACCGAATTGACCCGGTTCGTGAATTGGGTATCCGGAAAAATCCTCCATTGTTTTGATTGTTTCATGTTGTTGTTGAGCTGAGCTTAAAGGTAGAACAAGGCAGAGAAGAAGAAGAAGAAGCGTAACAGAGCAGAACCGAGTCGATGATTCTAAAGATTCCATTTTTTTTTTTTTTTTTTTTCTCCTTCAGTGTTTGATTCTGAGAGAGAAGAACATCGAGATACACTATTTACAATTTCATAATTGAGTATCTATTGTTTTGTAAAAGTTAATTATTTAACCTTATAATTTAAAATGGAGCATTATTATCCTAATTGTTTATAGAGGAACCCTCAAAATCAGTGGGAATCTGAGACAGAGTGTTTTGTTTGTACTATATGTCTTTAATCTCATCTAAACGTTAAAATACTATATAGAAAATTTAATTTAAAATTAAGTTGATATATCTAGGAAATAGGAATCTTTTTCTAGAGGGTTGATTTGTCTCTTATCGAAACTTTTGGTGTTTTCCTCTAAAGTAAAGAAAAAATTTGATATGATCTTCATCTACCGTTGCATCAAGTGATATGTATGCATCAATCATTTATTAAGCCTAATATTTGATTTCATTCCGGTTGTGAAAACAAAATACAAAAACAAAATTCATTATGGCCTATTTTGTTGTCAGTTAAACCTCAATTAGTTTAATCTGTTATTAAGTAGTTTTTTTTCCCTTAATTTTATCATAAACATAAACAAAACCTTACATAATTAAAGACAAAAAAAAAAAAAAAAAAAAAAAAAAAAAACCGGAGAAGTGGAAGATACATCATGATTATGTTTTCTCGTTTTGTTATTCTCTCCTATATATATAACCATTAACCCTTTGTCTCTTTTACATAATTTATTGAAATATGATGTTTTTATAAAATTTGATCATCTATACTTATTTTTTTATTATCATTTTGGTATAATATATTTTTTGAATTATACAAATTTCAAGATCTCTATCTCAAATAGAATTTTACCTTATTTTTTTAACATTTTATTTTTTTGTTTTGGAAAATCGTTTTTGTCTTTTATTTTTATACAAAAAAAAAATATAATATAAAGATATATTACAAACCCAAAAATCCTTCTTATTTAATCGGTGGAAAAAAAAAACTTCTCTTTGTTTCAACTCTTTAAGAGATGTAGACTACGTATCCTAAAGCTCAGAATTTGTATTCTTCACTTTTTAGAATATACTTCATCAGCCTAATTTTTTTTTTTAAAAACTGCATAAAATCAAAAATTTTATTTTTTAAATGTTCTTCTTTATTTTTATTAACATATTTTTTTAGTTTTTTTTTGGAAAAATTATGTTTTTCTATTGCTGGGAGCAAGTTTGGAAAAATAACAATTTCCAAAAATGCATAGATTGACAAAATCGAAGTTAGATGTCATTTTTAACTTACAAAAAATACCTCCTTTTTTTTTTAAACCATGATGTTCTGGACTAAGGTCCGTAATCCCCCAAGACCCGAGAAAAACTATGTGAATGCCTCTGATCAAATGGAAATAATTAATGTTTTCACGTTTGAGGAAATTCGATATCTGTCCTCGACCAACATGTTGACTTCCTCCTCAAGTGTAAACCACTAGACGAAGACCATTTGATTAAGTAACTCCTCTCTTCTTTGTTCTTGTTTATTATTTATGCATCTTGCTCACAATTTTGTGATTCTTATGATATACGGAGAGATCATAAGTGGTGATTACGATTTTGTGATTCTTATGATATACGGATCACGATTTTGTACAAAAGAAGGCGACTGATCGATGAATATGTGGTGTACGATTCAGACAAGAAGATATACGGAGATATCCAACTGCCACGGGAGGCAACCATGAATACAAATCGGAGGACATAGAATAAATATCCATATTCTCAAGGAAAACAACATCAGACTGAGATCTCTTGTCTTCTTCCTTCTCAAAACTTTATACTGTGATTATATTTCTGATTCCCTAATATAGGAATTATGTATCAGAAGTAGGAAGTGCCACGTGTAGCGATTTGTACGTGAAAGTGAGGAAAAACACTTGGAACAAAGAGTTTGGAGCAAACTGGAGAATTCTTTAAAGAAACAATGTTCTCTTCTTCTTCATTATGCGAAAACTTAGAGTTTGTAATCTTCTTCTTCTTTATTCGTTATCTCTGTGAATTGTGGTGTGGTGTTATACTCACACCACTAGAGGTTATTATAATGAGAGGAAAGAATTTATTATTTTTTAAATCATGAAATCAAACAAATATTGAATAGAGGTTAGGTGACAATACTGGTTTATAATATGATTTGATTTGCTATCAAAATAGTGTGCATAACTGCATATCTTCATTCCCCTCTCTTTTTTTACTTTCATTGTATAAAAAAAACCAACAAAATTTTCATCATATAACTCTTGATATCGAATTTCATATCGGGATAGGAGAAAGTATGAAAAAAAAAGACATTACAACTTACAAGAACATTACAGACCAAGTAGTCATACTTAACATTCTAAAAAATAAGACTACTCAAGATAAACAAATTTTTCATTGCTAAGCTTAAAGATAAGATTGAAAAAATTAAATGACAAGAAACAAATAGATTGACTGCCACAACGGGAAAACATAAGCAGTCCTCTCGATGTAGTCAAGTTCACTCATAATATTAATATTGATATACATTTGGTATTTACATCCAATTTGATATTTTATCATGTTTGTCATTGTTCACAAGAGGAATTCTACTTCGGAAAGTCCGAATAAAGAAGGAGAATGAGATACGTATGGTAATAGTGTAGTAGTGTTGTCACCATGTTATAATCTAGATTCAAACATAGTAGTTTATGTGTGTGAGTTGGAACGACTATAAAACAATTTAATATCTTTTTATATATATTACAGTAAAATCTCTATAAATTAATCACATAACGGGAAAATTCCATAAAAACTTCCAAAATGACACACACTTCTACTTTAAACCTTCAAATTTTTATTGTATAAAGTATTACATTTCCACTTTAAACCTCTAAAGTGAAATTTTTTCCAGTTTAAACCTGTAAAGTAAACAAATTTTCACTTTAAACCCTAAAAGTGACATTTCGATCCGTGCCAACATTTCTGATCTCGAAAATTTTAATTCCGTTAACGGAAAAATTAACTCGAACGATTTTTTAATCCACAGACCTATTTAAATTAAGCGATTTTAAATTAAATTAAAGATTTGAGATCTTTGTTTAATTTAAATTTAAAAATATCTGAACTTAATTTAAAAATTTCTTAATTTAAAAGATTCCAAATTATTTTTATTTTTTTTTAAATCGTCGGAGTTAATTTTTCTGTTAACGGAATTAACTTTTTCGTTAACAAAATTAATTTTTCCAGGATCGAAAATATTGGCGCGAACCAAAACGCCACTTTGAAGGTTTAAACTAGAAAAAAGTTTCACTTTGGAGGTTTAAAGTGAAAGTCCAATACTTTGAAGATTTAAAGTAGAAGTGTATGGCACTTTGGAGGTTTTTATGGGATTTTCCCAATTAATAACATTGGAACCAATATATTTTATTAATTTATCGTGTTTATTAATTTATAAAGATAATATTTGGATCAAAATATTAATTTGAGAACGGAAAAAATTATTGATTTTTCGAAATATTAATTTGTCGAGTATTAATTTATAGAGATTTAACTGGTGTAACCATGTAAAATTTTTTATGAAAGCATAACATAATTAGAAAACAATATTATAATAAAGCAAATATAGTATATCTATAATTACATGATACATTTTAAGGAAAAATGGAAATATAATAATACCAAAATCATAACCGATTAGTTTGCTTTAATATTAATAAACGTATCATAAATCGTTAATGCAATATTATATCTTGACAAAAAAAAAATAGTTAATGCATTACATTATATATTTTCCTCTATAAGGTAAGATGTACGGCGAAAAAGTAACATATGCATGTAAAAAAATCAGAGAAAATGGCAATTGAGATCCTTACTAAATTAGTCAAAAACTTTACAAAATCTATAAATACTAGAAACAATGTCACAATAGTGAACACGAGATAAAATATAAATTGTATAAACATTAAAAAATGAGTGGGAACAAGCAAGTAGTGTATGTGTCCATCGTAGCAGTGATAGTAATGATACTATCAATTTCTCAAAATGCTAAAGGTAATAATAATGATCATGCACTTGCTCCAATGTCAGAGAAAGGGTTGCTGCCAAATCCATGGTCTTGTGTTGCAGATGTAAGAAAGATTCCAGATTGTGTAGATGCATTGAAGCAATTTCGTTTAAAAATTATCAAAAAGGAATGTTGCATTGTTCTACTTGGTCTTCCCGAAGATTGTTTTGGGATTTTTTTTCCTATGCGTTTTGTCTATCGTATTGCACTTAAGATGACATGCCAATTATTAGGCATTTTTTAGTTAATCTTTAGTTATTTTATTTTTCTGTAACAACAATTATTCATATCATTGATATTATTAATAAGAGATTTTTTTTAATACACCATCAACTAAATGATTACGTTATACTCCCTCCGTTTCATATTAATTGTCGTTCTAAGTTGTTTTACGTAGATTAAGAAAACAAATGATTTTTCTGTTTTATTTTTAGTTAATTTATTTTTTTGATTAGATTTTATTGGTCAAAACATTAAAACAAGAAGTACAAATTTGAAAATTCTACCAAACATTTGCATTGAAAACTTAAAATGACAACTAATTTGAAACGAAAATTAACTCCTAAAACGATGACTAATTTGAAACAGAGGAAGTAAGCACCAAATCGCATACATTGACTTTTGGCCCTTTTTTTTATCTATCAAATTTTTTATACCAATACCAAGTCAAATCTCAAATACGCTTAGAGTTACCAAATGAGACTAAAAATTAAACTATATAAGTAATAGAGTTAATAGGTTGGTTTACACTAATTACAAGTGACAGTAAGATATTCTTCAAACTAGATGACAATATCTACCCGTAACGAAAACCAAGAAGAACCATCTATCCTTTAAATTCATGTGGGTTTTCCTAGAGTTAAATTTTTAAGTTATTTTTGTGGGATAATTTGCTATGATACACCAACTTTTGTCAAAGTTTTGCAAACTATACTATAATTTACAAGTTTGGAAATATACCTTTTATGTTTTTTTTAAATGACACTTTTGTCCTTTTTTATAAGTTAAAATTTTTGTTTTTAAAAAAATATTGTAATTATTAATTTATTCATTGATTTAAATATAATAAATAAAAATTTTAAACCTGTTTGAAAATAAATTCAAATTTCAATATAATAATTTCTTTTAAGATTTTAGATGATATATATTGTTTTAAATTAATATTTAATAGCTATTATTATGTTATTCAATTAAATATGATAATTATATTATTAACTAATTATGAATTAAGAATACCAAAAATAAATAGGTATTACGGACAATAATAAATAGAATTTTATTTTTAATTAAGATAGTTATTATTATTTAGTAAAATAATTATTTTTATTTAGTCTAGATAAGTTTTCGTCTAGGATAGTTATTATATTTTTTTAAATTAATATTTAATAGCTATTATTATTTAGTAAAATAATTATTTTTATTTAGTCTAGGAAAAAATTGGAGAAGAAGAACGGAGAAAAAATCAGTTTTTTTTTACATCTCTAAAATAACCAATCAAATATAAGTCGACTATTATAAAATAAGTCGATCGCGAAAAAAATTAAGGCCACAGAAACCAAAAAAAAAATCGACAGTTCAATAAATCAGTTTAACTAATAAATTAATAAAAAATAATATAAGTCTACCAAGAATAAATAAGTCTACGAAAAAACAACTACAAATCACGAAATAAAAAAATAAGTCATCATTATAAATAAGTCAACTATGTAAGTCAACATGTATAAAATAAGTCGATGATGAAAAAAATTAAGTCGACAACTCGACATATAGAAAAAAAATAAGTCGACTTTCCAATAAATCAGCTTTACTAACAAGTCAACATAAAATAATATAAGTCTACTAAGAATAAATAAGTCAACGAGAAAACAATATAAATCGATAAACAAAAAAAAAGTCAACAGTTTAAATAAGTCGACTATGTAAACAAATCAACCAATAAATGATAAGTCGACTATTATAAAATAAGTCGATGGAAAAATAATTAACTTGACTGACCAAAAAAAAAAGTCAACAATTCAATAAATCAGCTTTATTAATAAGTCAACATAAAATTATATAAATCTACCAAGAACAAATAAGTTTACGAAAAAAAATATAAATCGCTGAACAAAAAAGAAAAGTAACAGTATAAATAAGTCAATTATGTAAATCAACATGTATAAAATAAGTCGATGATGTAAAAAATTGAGTCGACAGAAATAAAATATTAATCGACAGTTCAATAAATCAACTTTATTGATAAGTCAACATAAAATGATATAAGTCTATCAAGAATCAATAAGTTTATGAGAAAAAATAAATACAAAATCCAATTAATTAAAATCCAACTATGAATTTTTTTCTTTATTAGATATTAATTTTTTATTAAGATATAATTAATTATAAAATAAAGTTAAATTAATTATGGTTTTTATTTATATTATTAAAAATAAAATATAATGTTATTTATTAATTAAATTTTACTTAATTTTGTTTTGTAGTTAAATAAATAATAAAAAGGGTAATTTGGTCTTTTTATTATAAAAAAGGGTATTTTTTAAAACATGTAAAATTAGGTATAGTTTGCAAAGTTCTTAATAAATATAGGGTAGTTATCTAACTCTCCCTATTTTTTTTTTTTTTTTAAGTTGTTTTTTTTTCCATCTATATTTTTATTTGTAAATTGTCACTTTAACACACTGAGATAAATTTATTTATAAATTGCCCTTAAAATTTTAAGTTTTTTTTTTGTTTTGTTTTTAAATTTATGCAAAAAACGGAACATCATCCCGCAAAATTTATTTGACACTATTATGTTTGGTGTTTTTAGACATGGATTTGATTATTATTAACAATATTTAAGTTTATTTATATTTTGGATCAGTTTTCATTACAATATGTTTATATTTAAAAAAAAGTGAAACTGAAATTTAGGTTAGGTTAGAATCAATTTGAACGTATTCGTAAAACCGTCAACAGTGATCAAGAACTCAGAAGGTGATGATTCAAAGTTTCAAATCTTTTTGATGTGTTTCTTAGGTAGCAATCAATCTCATTGAATTTTTTTTTTATTTTTTTTTTTTCATGCAGGTTTGCCGTAATTCTCTCGGATGAAAGGAAATTAATTATAAGGAACAAGAGATTCAAGACAATGACTGATAATTGTTCAGACTGATCCTAAAAGATCAATACTATAACCACCAAAAAAAAAAAAAAAAAAAAATCTACATATCTTGTTGTGTGTTACTCGGCGAACTTTCTTTACGCCTTGTTAATTTTTATTTTTTCTGTAATTGTGTTTGAAAACGAGAAATTTTTTTCAAATGAATTACTGATTTCTTTGAATTGACTATTGTTATTGTCTAGGGACAAAACAAAATATTGACGTTATCCACCGTCGATGAGTAGATCTAAATTAGCTATTTAACTAAAACACATGGAGAAAAAAACATATAAAAAGGCTATAACCTCATATTAGAAAGAAAAAAAAAAGTTGGAGTTTCATATATATTGGTCATTACTTGCCATTTGCCACATCACATAGATGAACATCATCCCGATCGTGTACGCGATTTAGTTGTGATGTGGTTGCTTTATAAATTAGAATTCGTTTAATTTAATACTATATAGTAAGTCGTGGGTGACTTGAATACGATACGACACTTTGATCAGATATTAACGTTTATATTATTTTATATTCAGGTTGGCTTCTAAGACTTTATATTATATGATTAAAATAACTTTTACAAAGTCAATATTAAACAACCGATGTACATTTTTAGAATCTACGAACTCTATAAATACCATGCTTGTTATCAGGAGAAGAACATATAATAAAAACTAAACTCAATATAAATCTACGAATCAATACATTTACTCAAGAAAAGATGGCAAGCATATGCGAAGGTAATTTTCATATATTAGCACATGCAAAAGCATCATTAGTTATATTTTTTTATGTTATTACACTTGAAGCTATTGGATCTAGTTTCTTAATTTCGATGGCCAATAATTTATATATGTGTGTTATAAATGAATAAACAGATCCAGGAAAAAGCTCGTGGCCAGAGCTTAAGGGGACAAAAGGAGAATACGCAAAAGAAGTTATCGAAAGAGAGAATCCCAAAATGAAAGCAGTTATCATTTTGGATGGAACAGTTGTTCCTGAGATCTTTATTTGCGATCGCGTTTATGTTTGGGTTAACGATTGCGGTGTTGTTGTTAAAATTCCCATCATTGGTTGATTGTATTAATAATATAATCAGTATTAAAAAAAAAAGTGTACAAAATATTGATGAATAAGCGTTTGTTCGAATTACAATGTAATATTGAAGATATTGTTATGCTATCTCATATATATATATAATTGAAGACTCTGAATATTTCATTTTTTTTGTCACCTTTGATTTTTATTTTATTTTAATGTTTATGATCGAGTGACTAAATTTACGTAATTACTAGTTATTCTCATTGATAATTTTTTTTTTTTTTGCTAAATAGTCTCTGAGACACAAAATATTGTAAGTGAAAAATTTGATGTTAGCGAAAATAATCCGTTGCAAAATCATGATTGACTAAAAAAAGGAAAGTCAAATCTTTAAAATATGTCGGCTCCCTAAAAGATTTTATACTCTTTCTCTCTGGGAGATTGTTGTATACTTGTATCAGAGTTTTTATTTTTATTTTCTAATTGCCATTTCGCATTGAAATGCGTGATTTTTGTATCATAATTTCTAATTTAGTTTTGCTATTAAATTTTAAACATTAATAATCACCATTTAGTTACTTGTATATTAAATAGAGATATGTTTACATATCAAAAAATTTAAATATATGTGCAATGTATCAAATAGCTATGTTTTATATGAAACCGAAAGGATATATATACATTATGAATCGCAAAATGTTTTTATGCATTAGTGTATATATCTGATAATATTTCAGCAACCAAGTTGATGATCTCCTCTTCAACAAATGTTTTGGGTGTTTAGGGATTGATTCCAATTTATGAGACTATCAAACTCAATGATGGTATCATGAGTTTTATGATTAGTTATTTAATTTGGAGTTTGTGAGATAAAACTTGATATCAATCCCAATAAGCTCGAGGAGACTATTCAAAAAATATAAAAAAAAAACCTTAAACGATATTTATAATGAAACGAATGAATTAGTAAATATCATGCTTTATTACCACATAAACATACAGAGGCATACAATATGCCTCGTTTTTTTTTTTTTTTTTTTTTTTTTTTTTTTCATCTTAGAATCCTCTCAACTTAAAGTCTCACCGCTTTGTGGTCGGAGTGCGGTGGCTATCTCAGCACCGACTCCGGCCGCCGCTTTCTTTATGTGTTCTCTTTTCTCAGCTCTAACGGTCTTGAGATCTGACAGTACCGGTTTGTGTAGCGATTCGGAGGCTTAGGGTTTGGTTATACGTGGCTCGAGGACGGCGGCGTCTCCTTCTCTGAGATCCGGTATCCTTCTTTTCCCGGTTTTTCGTGGCAGTTCTCCTCTCCGGTCCTAGTGGTGTGGTGTATTCTTCTCATCTTTGTCTGAGGAAGTTGCGGAGGCGGCAGCATTTTATCCGGTCCCGAGTTTTGGTGCAGCTGGGTGTCGAGGCGAAGTGGAGGCTCGTATTAGGCTATGTGGTAGTGTACGAAGCAGGCCGAGATCCGGTGATTCTGGAGTAGCGAGACCGAGTTTCCGAGATGCTAGGTAGGATCAAGATTTGGAGGCTCTGTTTGGGGGTGATGGAGCCACCGAGGTGCTAGATCTGGCCGAGATTCGGTTGATTCGGTGTTAGTTCAGTGGAGTCTACGAGATGTTAGGTTTGTCGACGTTCTTCCATTGTGTTTGTCCGGTCTAGCTTCGTAGCGAGTTTCGGCGGTGGTCGCAGATGCGGTTTTTGGTTCAGTGGAAGACAATGGCGGTCGGGAGCTGATCATCCCTGGTTGTTGGTGTCGGATGCTGGTGCTCCACAGCTTGTCCGGTTTGAATCTGGCGATGATTCCGGTGACCAAGCATTCGTCCAAATTGACGGCGTTTCCGATGAAGAAGGTTTGCCTTTTCTCTTCTTGGGGCCCGTCTGCTTTAGGTTTGGTTTGATATCTTGGTTTATTCGGTTCAATGCTCCAATTCGGAATCATCTCTCTTGGTTTATTCGGTTCAATACTCTTGGTTAGGGTTTGTCTTATTTTTTTGCCTTTATTACTTGATCTCAAATGTTGTTTCTCGCTTGTTCCACATGTGTGTGGATTCTCTCATTTTCTCTCTTCGATGGTCTGTTTTTTCATCGAATCTTAGTATGTATGGCTCCAAATGATGTCGTTTTCGGAGAATCAAGAAAATAAAATCGGTTTCGTTAAAAAAAAAAAAAAAAAAAAAAAAAAAAAAAAAAAAAAAAAAAAAAAAAACATTCACAACAAGCATATCTTATATATTTCACACATAGATTTTATATTATAAGATCCATATTGATTCACACACACATATATAATTAAATTAGCCAACTTGTGGGGTGCTTGTTACAATGCCATAGTCATTGACACGAACATAAACATTATCACATCTCACAACGGCGAGAACCTTTGCATTTTCAGGTATAATCCGAGCCGTCACTTTTGTGTTCTCTCTGTCAATGATCTCTTTTGCTTCTTCTCCTCTTTTTCCCACTAACTCCGGCCACGAACTCTTCATCCCTTCACCTGCAGTCTCTATACATACACACATATATATATATTACTAAAGTATCATATTCTATAATCGATTTATGATAATTATAAAATAAATACGTATGAGGATCGTCTTGAACCATCTGTAACTGTTTTCAATTTGAAAACTTATATTTGATGTGTTACTTTAAAAGATTCTTTTAAAATTTGGAAGTTTCAAAATATTCATATTCAACAAAATTCTTTAGTTATTGGTTTTGAAATTGAAGTCATATTAAAATATACTGGTTACACATGCTAAAAGATTAGATATGTCCTATTATATATATATATCTATAATACCTGGGCATATGTCAGACATTTCAGACATTTTTATCTTCTTTCTTTTTCTTCAATTTTCTATTAATTTCTTCTTGAGGAAGATATGATTTGTGAAGATTGTACAAAAGCCGAATGTCTATTTATAGAAAAACTTGCGATGGCTATTCATTTTCTATACATGAAAACGTTGAGAAAGAGAGAAATGGGTTTGCACGTTTTTGACCCAACGTGATATTTTTTTTTGAAAAATTTCAATTATATATTGTTGTTAAGAGTTCTCACCTATTTTAGAGATATACAAGGGATATGTAAAATTTATAAAATGGGTATAATACTATAATGTATATATAATCGAGCAAGCAAAAAAAAAAAAAAAAAAAAAATCGAGCAAGTCGTGGGTGGCTTGAATGCGATATGTGGACCGAAGGCTCTCGTAAAATTTGACGCGTATATTTCTTAAATTGGTGGTCATTTAGTTGTATACTTATATAGTTATATTACATTGTTTGATCACAAGCTATAGTTTATTTTCGTCATAAAGTCCGTTCATCTAAAAATTAGTTATAAAGTGTATACTTGTATTTGTGTGACAAAAAAAAAAAAAAAAAAAAAAAAGTGTATACTTGTATTTCTCTTTTTTTCCTCGGTGGAAAAAACCATTTGAATATTCATATTTGAAGTTGACTTTACTCGTCACTGTTCTTATCCACAACCTTATTCGCATTTACATTCACACATTATATACTCCAAGTTAAGATAAGTTGGCTCCTAAAATTAATTTGATGATCAATAACTTAAAATTTATTATTATTATCTTAAAAACCCTATAGAGAAAATGATTAATTTGAAACAAAAGAGGACGAAAACTCTCTTTTGTTTTCTTTCCATCTTTATATAATAAATTAAAATTATAATGCAATGCCACTCCTTAAACTTTAAAGCCCCCTTAATCATGGAAACCAATGCGACTCAGTGTCCGTTTGATGGCTTGAAGTCTCTATAGCCATTGTCCATTGCCTCGTGCTGACAAACTAGGGTTTGATGAATCTAATTAAATCAAAGGTACGTAAGAGTGAGTACTAAGTAGCTTATGCATTACATGTAATTATTTGTCATGTGGTTGCCTAATAAATTAGAATTCGTTTAATTTAATAATATAGTAAGTTGTTGCTGACTTGAATACGGTACGATAATTCTATCAGATCCTAACGTTTATATTACTACTATAATCGGGTTGGCTTTAAAGACTTTATATTATGATTAAAATAACTTGCAAAGTCAATATTGAACAACCAATGTACCAATGTGCTTAGCATGTTTGTTATCAGGAGAAGAACCTACGAACTCAATTATTGGGAGATCGAGATCCATCGAAACCGAATTGAGATCGACCGACATCACGAGCCGAGATCAAGAAAAATCTAGAAGATTATTGATAAATGTTAATATATTAGATTAAAAAATTTACTATTATATCTAAAACTATTTTTTACATTTAAATTTATCTTAATTTAAGAAATTAAGTTTAATTTTTATCTCTATATATATCGATGTATCATTTAACTCTATTTTTATGAGAGTATAATAATAATTCTTCTTAAATATCTTTATGTTCTTATCCTTATCAATTTATCACCAATACAAACTAATCTACAAATTATACATTTACTTAAGAAAAGATAGCAAGCATATGCAAAAGTATTTATAATAAATTAGTATAACCATCATTATATTGTTACCACCCTTAGAAATGGTTAGACCTTGTTTCTTGATTTCGATGGCCAATAGTTATGTGTTAATCAATGACTAAACAGTATTTAGGAAAAGAGTCGTGGCCAGAGCTTATGGGGACAAAAGGATAACATGCAAAAGAAGTGATTGAAATTTGAAAGAGATAAGCCTAAAATGAAAGCAGTTATAATTTTGAATGGAACTAACGTTCCTTTCATCTATCTTTGCGATCGCGTTTATGTTTGTGTTAACGATCGTGGAATTGTTGTTCAAATTCTCAGCAATGGTTAATTGTATAATGATCAGTAAAAAAAAAAATGTTATGTACTCTAATCAACACTATAATAACACAAGTGACTCTCCTGGTGTTGACACATCAGATTTTTAGAGAATTCTGGTGTTGACATGTCAATAAATGAAAAAAGTTGAAGAACCAATCACATTATTTTAATCAGACACATCAGTTTGTTTAGTTTGTAATCAACACTATAATAACACAAGTGACTCTCCTCGTGTTGACACATAAGATTTTTAGAGAATTCTGGTGTTGACATGTCAATAAATGAAAAAGTTGAAAAACCAATCACATTATTTTAATCAGACACATCAGTTTGTTTAGTTTGTAAATGTAAAACAGGGAAAAAAAAATTTAGCCGAACTCTCTCTTCTTCGATTTCACCGGCGACGAAATGTTTCCTCAACAGAATCAGAGCTCTCATTTTCGTCGGTAAAGGCCTTGAGATGCTGATTCCGTCGTCCTATAATATTAATAATTAGATACAGATGCAAACGAAACACTTTGATGAATTACAGAAATGTATGTTTAATATCCCCAAGTCAGAGAATTATAACCAAACAAAAAGGAGATAGTCACCTTCAACTGGAAAAAAACTCGACTATATCAACTTCTAAATGGAAACACGAAAGAGAAAAGCTGAAACACCAGATCAAGAAAAAGCAAGGTCAAACCGATACAAGAGAATTCAAAAAGTCATACATAAAAGACCAGGTCATTTAGCAGCTACAACAAGCATCAATCCTGATTACAAAAGTAACAAAAAATGACTTCAACTTCATATAACATTCAGTAACTAAACATTACTCTATTCATCTAAAACAACAACATGCAGAGATTGCAAGAGAAGCAAGGAAAAAGAGATTTCTAAAACTCCAAGCTAAGCGACAATACACAACAAAAGTCGTTCAGAAAAAAGGTAACCAAACCATTTCCAATTACAAAACCTTATAATTTTACTAATAAATTTTACAATAGGGAAAAAGTGAAGAAAACAAAAAGCGAAAACAGTCTCCTGGAATGCACCTACTGTCATGCTTTGGTTTGGGAAAAAGAAAGCAATGAAAAATCAAAGGAAGGAAACCACCTGTTTTCAATATGCTGTGGAAAAGGACGAGTATCTTTACCAGCCATTCGAGAACCGCCTCAACAGCTAAAAGAGTTTTTAGAAACACCTCACTTTAAAGAGAATATCAAAGTTTACAACTCATTGCAAGCGTTCACTTCCATTGGAGCTCAAGTGGACCATTCACTCATGTCAGGTTACGGGCCATATACATACAGAATCCAAGGCCAAATTTATCACAGGCTGGACTCACTGTTACCACCTGAAGGAAAACCACCACAATTTGGTCAACCATACATCTTTGATACTGGGAATGAAGTTCAGAACCGCATCAAAATAATGTCAAGAAGCAGTTCATCCAAGCTTCAGGAAAATATTGTACAAGGTCTGATTTGCATGTTGGACGAAAATAATTGGTTAGCTGCTGAATTCAGGAAGGCTAGAGATAAATATGAATCAAGAAATTGTGAAGAATTCACCATTCGACTATTTATTAAACAAATTAAACAGTTATTTATTTCTTTGAAAGTTTTTTAACCTTTAAAATTTTATGACATGATGTTCACAAACTTACAAAGATAATTCATTGATTAATTAAAATTTTAAAAATACATAACGGGAGCTTAAAATTGTAAAATCTTTCAAAACAAGAGAAGCAGCTACAGTATAAAGTGTTTAAAAAAAATAAATTTGAACAACAAGAACACAAAACCAGCAACCGTGTACTTCACCTTTCCATATTCATTAACTACTCACATTGTTCATAGGGAAAAAAAAACTATATATATCTAAATTAAATTACAAATATCCACTAATAGACAGTTATTTATAGATAAAATAAACAAACCTCATTTCTATCTTTTGACATCAGAAAAAGCCCAATAGATTAGATGAAAATTATGACCAAATATAAAAGCTCAAAAACAAAGGCAAAGTTAGACAGTATAATATTAATCTAATAACTAAATACACAATAAAATATTAATTGATACACTTAAACATTTATAATACAACTAACATTGAATATAAGAAAAGACAAAGTTCAATGAATATAGACAAAAACAAATTCAACGAATACAAATATAAAAGATGTACCTATTGGAATGAAAAGCCCAAATACCCTCACAACACATGAATATAAATACCCACTCAAACAATGCTTTTGCTATTCATTTCACAAATACTTCTTACAAAAACAAAAAAATCATACAATGTTTGTCTGGGATAAAAAAAACAAGAAGTGGTCTAAAAGACAAGGAGAGACCGTCAGTACGATACACAATATCAATCCATCAACAGGTGATATTTTTTATCTACGCATGTTGTTCAACTATATAAAAAAAAGTACAACCTATGAAGAAAACAAAGCAGATGGAAGCGTTACAAAAAGAAATGAAGAAACTATCCAATCACCAACATATCACTCTGCAAAACAGGTATTTCCATTTCTTTTATATAAATACTTACATTTATCTATTTTATAACTAACACAACCTACACAAATAAATACAAGAAGGGTAGCACGGATGCTCAAAGAGAGGAAAAGAACAAAGAAATAGCATAAAACAATAAAGTGAAGCAGTCTCTACAGCTTTTGGGAAACACAATTTTATGTATTAATTGATATCTATATGCTTCATGTTTTAGATAATTATCAACAAGCAATATTTAACCTATAGCATGATATCTATTTTATATTTAGTTCGTACCTGCAGTTAATAAAGAGAAGTAGACCAAGTGTATGAACTCAAACGAAAACCTTCTGCATCCTCTTTCTCTTCACGCTCTGCAATAAATCACTTTATTAGAGCAATACATGTTATTCAACATCAAAACATTCAGATATCTCAAAACCAAGAAAAAACCAAATTTACGAACCTTCATCAATTTAACCTTTTAACTTTCCTGCAATGTCAACGAAATCAAAATTACTCATGTACAACAAAATTAAAACACAGAAACAAACACAATTCGCAAATATAAGATGATACCTTTGAAGATAAACAGTGCGACTGGTTGAAACCCACAACCCACTTTTCCCCGAAGTTACCGACATAAGAAACCATTAATTTCAAACAAGGGCACACCAGATTCGTGCATGACCAATGAAAAATAAGCCTTAAGCGAGGTGGCCCTCCAGATACGACATGACGAAGATGTAAAATTATAGTTCACAAGAAGGAAAAAAAAGAAGAAGATAAGAATCTAATTGGAGAAAACCGAATAGCTTTTGTGTGGTTAATAAAATTGAATATGAGGATCCAAATAAAATACAAGTTGCATCGCTCCTTTAAAACTAAAGAAGCACAGAGGAGACGGCGAGAGTGAAGCAGCGAAGGAGAGAAGAAAAGGACAGAAGGCGGCGAGTGTGAAACTTTAGATGAAAAAAAAAAAATCAATCCAACACTTAACAAAAGCCTACCAGAAAAATAAATTGGGCTAACATATAAGGCCCATCTACAAATGAAACAAAAAAAAAAAACAAAAAACCATTTATTTTAACATCAGCAATATAAAAATACATTGTTTCATAATTATTTAATATGATGATACAAAATTTATTAAATATATAAAAATAAAATAAATATAAGTTTCCTGAATTTGGTTTCTGAATTAAAGAAAATTAAGAGATTTAAAAGAAAAAAAATATCTTCTATTCAAAATAATTTAAACACTAATTCATCAAAACATATGTAAACCAAAAAAACAAAAAAAACCGCAAAAGCCCGGCGGCGTAGCGCGGGTAATTTTCTAGTCAACACTATAATAATAGAAGTGACATCAGATTTTTTAGAGTTTCTGTTGAGGACATGTCAATAAATAAAAAAAGTTGTAGAACCAATCAGATTTTTTTTTGTTAAAACGCATCAGCTACCTAAATGTTTCATACCATCGTCTTCTTCTATTCACCGGCGAAGAAACTTGATCTCAACAGTATCAGAGCTCTCAATCTCCTGGGAAAAGGCCCAGAGAATCTGTTTTCCTCATCCACGGCTCTGTTTTCAAACCCTCTGTTTCTTCACCCTTTGATCTTAAACTCTTCGACAAAACCTCTGCCTCTTCTCTCCGGCGTAGTCAGTGACTTTATGTCTTCGACTCCTCATGCATCTTCGTTAAATCAACACAAAAACAGGGAGAGAGATGCATGAGTAAATGTGGATGATGATGGCGGAGATGATCCTCGGTGGAGTTTGGATTCTCTCCGATCGAATTTGCTCTCCAGAACCAGGTTTCCGATTTTCCCTTCTCTCTAATCGAATTCATTTTGTAGACCCCAAGGTTGTCTTTTGTGTCCTCTGCATTTCCATTTCCGAATTACGCTCTTGGGTTGGGTTTCAATTGATTTGTATTGGATTTGTGAATTTGTGATTATGTTCTTCGGTAATTGTTTCTATTGAATTAAGATTTTATTCAACTATTGATATCTGATTTTGGGTTTAGATTATGGTGATGTGAGAAACTCTGTTTAAGTTCTTATTGCTTGATTGATTGCCTTTTTCTCAAACTTCCTTCTTGCACTTGTATTAGTGTATACGATTTGGGATCTTGATGCTTGAGAATTCCCATCAAATTGAAACAGATATGTATAATGTCTATGTGATTAGGTTATATGTTTCAAGATTTTTTCAACGGGTAGGTTCAAATTTTGGTTGTTATTCAATCCAAATCTAATATTTCATTAGAGCAATTAACGAGAATCTTTATTTTCATCGTGAATAATGAACACATTGACCTTGTTAAATGCGATTTTTTGGGTTAAAAAGTTTCATTAATCTGTTTTCATCTTGATACTGGAATGCTCAACATCAAGAAATGGGTAGTGAATAGTGATATATCCAGTTTATATTAACTCAAAGAAAACTGTAGCTGAAGAAAGAAGAATCAGTTTGAGTAAAGCATGTGAGAATCCAAACTGCATTGAGATCAATGATTGTTGTAAGCATTTGAACGGCCTTTGTTGTGCTATCCTTGGTGAGCTTTTTCCATTCTTCTTTTGTTAGTTTTCTCTGTTCTAGAGTTTTATGGAAAGATTGCATGTTGAAATGTGAAAATTTGAACAGTCAGAAATCCGGTTGTGAACATGATATTCTTTTCTACAACGGTTTGATTCATACTCTTGCTCGAGCTGGTCAGTTAGAAGAAGCTGAGCGGGTTTTCAGAGTTGAGATGCCAGAGCTTGGTGTTTTCATAAATACATCTATATATCAATAGGTATGTTGTCTCTGTTCACATTCACATTTTTATGAGTTTCATGGTTCTATTTTAAGAGCCTTTAAGATAGAATTCATAATGTTGAAAATCGCATATCTAATTCATGGCAGGTCAAGAAGCCGAAAACACCTTTGTTAAAGGTTAGTAACTATCTTTTTAGCCATAAAGCCACTTGCATGTGACTAACAGAACTCAACTCATAGGAGGTTGTTTAAGCCTAAGCTAGAGATTCACAGCAACCCCTTGATTGTTAAAAAGAAAATATAGGATTGGATATATCAATCACCGTAATTTATTTGGTGAATTGCTTACTTTTAGTCTGAAACATATATTTTAGGGTAATTAAGTCTCTTGTCTATGCAGAAACCATTGGGGTTGCTCTCTGTTTTGGATGATAAATCTACATTTCCGAATGGCACAGATTTGACACTTGCAAACAAACTAAAACATCATGTACACTCCAATTCATGTTTCAGAGGAGATAAAGTGAAGGTTTTCACAGTTTTGCATTATGGCGAAGAGGTAATAGTTTTTGAAACCTCATTGACACCAATTTAGAGGGCATTCGAGAAAATAATAAAAGACATTTTATAGTGGAGATATGTGGCTCTTTTGTCTAAGTCATGAATGCTTCTTCACATCTTATTTTTTTAATTGCTTTTCCGATTCAGGTTTTACATATGAGACTACTAGATCTATGGAGAAGAATAGAGACTTGTTGCAGTGTTCTTCAGAAGCGTCTCAACTTGAGTTTTATAGGTTGCGAGAGTTTTCCACAGAGACAATTTGAGAAGTTTTGTCCAAAATTTAGAAGACCTCGGAAAAAATGCCTCATGAAAGTTATAATATCTTACTGCGAACTTTGGGTATTGCCTTATTGGACATAGAAGACTGTCGTTTTCTAATTCACAACATAAATTTGGAGAATAATATAGACTGTAGTTTGGCCAACATAAAAATCTCTCGCATGATTCTTTATATGAACCACACACAAGAAAATACAATTTAAACAAATTACTCATTCATCTAAACAAAAATTTAAATAGTTTATATAGACAGTAGTTAAATACAAATCGGTTTATAACAACATATTTATTTTTTATAAAAAATATTTCACTAAACATATATATAAACGAAAAAAGCCCCGTAGCGTAGCGCGGGTATTTACCTAGTAATATATAAATATATATTGTTTCTTCGAATAATCAACACTATAATAACATTAATGATTATCTAGAAAATTGAACATCAGCTTTTTTGTTTATTCTAGAAATGTCACTTCAATTAATGAAAAAACTGTCTAATCCAATCAAATAATTTCGATTGTACACATCAGATTTAATATTCACAACTGAAAATTTTTCTAATCCAAGAATATTATTTTAATTGTGCACATCAGACTTAATATATAGTAAAATCTCTAAAAATTAATTCTAGATAAATTAATAAATACTATAAAATAATAAAAAAATTTGGCCAGTAGTGGGACCAATGTAAAAGTTAATAAAATTTGATAAGATAATAAGATAATATTTTTTTTTGAAATCTCTATGTAAATATATAGTCCCATTAGTATCATAAATTAATAATCATATCTACATATATTATATATATATGATAATATACTAAAATATATGGTTTTGATGTTTTTTTTTTAAATCAAATATTTTTAGAGCTTGTATCTAATTTTTATTGTGTCAAACAGTTATTGTGTTGTGTTTCAAACTATCAAATTGTAGTATCATCTATAACTTCGTCATCAAAATAGCCAACATTATTTGTAAATATACAACTTCTTAATATTGATCATTTTTATTTTTATAGTCTTACGGGTTGTTAAAATATGACAGTTGCGGTCATTAATCATAAATTTGAATTTATGTGTCTTTTGCATAAAGGAATTCACCAATAACTTGTGTTATTTATCTTCAAAAGATTTTTTTCTAAATAATAAATATTTAAGTCAAAACTACAAATTTGAAGCATCAAAAACATAAATTTTATTTAGATCAAATTTTCTCAACTCAAATTTTTAAATTTTTTATAGTAAAACCTTCAATGATAAACCAGTAGAAACTATTATCTCTGTAAATTAATAATTTTTTTAGTTTATAGATAAATTAATATCACTATAATTTACTAAATTATCATAGTCCCAACACATTATTTATAGATGTTCACTGTATTTTATTAATTTATTGATAAATTAATAATTATTAATTTATAGAGAGATTTGTCTAACTTCAAAAAGAAATCCTCTTTAAAGTAAAAATATGGAGACAATATTTTGATACCTTTATGGACAATTACATATGAGGAAACAATTATCGCATCTAAAATTCTTCATAACTTTTTGATATAATTTTAGAAGATAATACCATATGTTTTTGATATAGTAAGTAAAAATTATAAATGACCTCCAAAAAACAAATTAAATTTGTTAAAAAAAAAAATATTTGAATACCAAAATAACTAAATACAAAATCATAGTAAACTGCTTAGTTTGTAGAAATGGATGCAAAAATAGGTTTAGAATCTCCACGATGGATATAATCTTTATTTTGATTGTGAGAGATTTTATGCTATGATGTGGAACCCATAATTAATTTGCATCTATCTTTTTTATATTTGTTATTGTTAAAATATGTTGTTTTACCAAATAGTGATATTTCACTTGATTTCAAAGATTTTTTTGGGAGGAAGGTTGAGTCTTTGTTCCAAAAAAAAAAAAAAAAACTCAATTACCCATATAAAATAATTTACTAAATATGAAAAATAATTCAAAGAAAAACCCTTTGCTACGCCGCGGGTATATACCTAATTACACTGTAATAATTGAAAAGTTGTTATTCTCTCTCATATATTATAATTGAAGATTGTAAAAAAAAAATTAATATAATTTTTAACTACTTTTTTATACGTGACTAAATTTATATTGTAATTATTATGATAATGGGACTAGTTTATAGTTTTATTTATTTTTTCCAAATAGTTTATGAGAAAGATGGAGACTCTACCTCCATCTACCGTAGAGACGTGAGATGTGTTTCACTTCATCTTAATAATTTCAATGTACAAATGAACACACATATACATAGTGTTCCAGTAACTTGGTCACCAAGCTAACTATTTTACAAAAATAAAATATAAAATAGATGGATAATAATATTGAGTCTTATCCTAATGATAATGGATGGTTACTGATAATGGATGGTTACTAATTTTCCAATATTATCACAACATTTTGCATTTTTTTTATGATTTCGAAAGAACAAATTTCACTATCAATTTACATAACTCAAAACTAAAAAAAATCAAGATGATTTATAATTTTGGTTTAAATTAAGTGAATTCCAACATGTCATATAAAAAAATATCAATTTACAAATGTTCATGAAAAAAAAATCATGATTATAATTTTGTGAAAGCATATTTTTTTTTATTTTTTTTTTTTTAAAAAACAGTACCCTTTTAATTCTATTTCATAATTCTTCCCTGAAAAAGGGAC
Source organism: Barbarea vulgaris (assembly GCA_963667165.1). NCBI lineage: Eukaryota > Viridiplantae > Streptophyta > Magnoliopsida > Brassicales > Brassicaceae > Barbarea > Barbarea vulgaris. The sequence goes on from OY763891.1 coordinate 3,659,871, forward strand.
CATTTGAAGTTTACATGGAAGAATAAGAAATAAAATAAAGACATAAGAAAATACATCAAAATAAAAAATACATCAAAAAATACATCAAAAAAGCTGGAGTAACAAAGAGAGATAAAATCATGGAGAGTGTGTAAGGGAGACTAAAGCTTTGGTTAAGGCTGAGGGATAGCCAAAGTGGTGGTGACTTGAAAATAACCGAACCAGGTTGATAGATAAGAGAGATTTGACGAAGAAAATGCTGAGAAGCCGGCCGGTATAAGTGACCCATTTGGTCGATCAAGGCTAGCAAGTCTGCATCTCATGGTAAGGTGGATTTCTTTGATGATAATGGTTTGGTGGCGAGGTGAATTACCATGGAGCCTTGAGTTCCTTTCTTTCCACAGGTCGTAAATCGTTGCTTGTAGTAAGAGCTTGCAAATTGAATTGACCTTGGGGATAGTAGAAGCTGACCGAACCCAAGAAACAATATCGTGAAGGCTGAATGGTGGCGTGAGAGATTGATGCGAGAATGATGCAATAAAGACCTCCCATGCATAGGGACACTCAAAGAATAAGTGAGACCTGTTCTCTGGATGGGCATTGCAGAGGAGACAAACTGAAGGAACATCCAAACCCCAACTAAGGAGACGATCTCGAGTTAACAATCTGTCTCTCATGAGAACCCATGAAATAAAGGCGTGCTTAGGAATCCTCTGAGGAAACCAAACAGATTTGTGCCAATCGACGGGGATGCCTATTGGATGAAGGGCCAGCCATGTTTTAGAAGAACTGAAGCTAGAAGGAGGTGTAGAGTCTGAAGTCTGCGAGAAGTCACGTTCATTAGGATGAAGTGTAGGAGGGATAAGGGGGAGCGTAGACTTCAGGCGGAGTGTGATCGGATGACGACCCTGAGGAAGGCGCCACGCTCCATTGGAGATAGCTTGAGAAACAGTCGACATAAGCGGTAAACCAGTGACCCGAGGACCATTGGCGCCTGCTATATCTATAAGAGGCCCATGTCCCGACAAATTATTGTGCCAGAACAAAAGAGATAGGCCGTTTCCCAACTGTCCAATTAGAAAGGGCCTTGCAAGAGGCCTAAACTTAAGCAGTCTTCTCCACAACCAGCTTCCTGTATTTTGGATCGAATTATCCCAAAAGAGCCTGCCTCTGATTAAATTTGCGTTAACCCAAGATACCCAAAGAGAACCACTCTTAGTGAAAAGAAGCCAAATGAGTTTTAAGCTGAAAACCTTATGCTAGTCTTCTAATTTCCTCAGACCCAAACCGCCAACTTCCTTGGGTGTGCAAACAGAATCCCATGATATTTTAGCTCATTTAGCAGAATTAGGGCACCACTCCAAAGATAGGCACTACACATTCTTTCCAAAACCACCAGACAACCCTTAGGCAGAGGAAACACAGAGGCCCAAAAATTCATGATACCATATAGCACAGACTGAATAAGCTGCAAACGCCCCACAAAAGATAAATGCCTAGCTACCCAAGACGAGACCCGAGATGAGACCCTATCAACAAGAGGCTGGTAATCCTGAGGTCTCATTTTATGTGGGAGCAATGGGAGGCCCAAATATCTAACCGGCAGATCACCCTGAATAATACCGAGTGCAGAAGCCACATTGTGAACATTCAACGCATTATCTCCGTCAAGAAAAAGCTTAGTTTTGGACAGATTAACGTCTAAACCGGAGGTAAGAAAGAACTCTCTGAAGATACCCAAAATACCATTTAGAGACGGTTGAGACCGATTAAAGAAAACCAGGACATCGTTGGCAAAGGATAGATGGGTAACCAGAGGGGAAAAGCAAAGCGGATGAGGAGAGAAGACCTGATTGGTGACTGCTAAATCCAACCTGCGAGACAAGACATCTATAGCGAATGCAAAAAGGGAAGAAGAGATAGGGTCACCTTGACGCAGACCTCTCCTACCAGGAAAGAATCCCACAAGCTCCCCATTTAATGCCACAGAGAAAGAAGTGGTAGTGATACAACTCCTGATCCAACCAATAAATTTGTCTGGCAATTCAAAGGCCTTTAAGATATTCAAGATGAAGGACCACTCCAATTTATCATAAGCTTTGGTAAGATCAATTTGAAGGCAGCCCCTTGTGGTAGGGCCAGGTTTATGAAAATCACTAACCAGCTCAGAAGCCAATAGAACATTTTCGCAGAGAAGTCGACCTGGTATGAAACCCACCTGATTATTTTGAACCGCATCAGCAAGGAAAGATTTAAGCCTCAAGGCAAGAATGCGAGCAATAACCTTGTAAAACATGTTACAAAAGGAGATAGGCCTATAATCTGAGAGGTAATCGGCGCCGGGGGATTTGGGTATCAGAGTGATAGCTGTTGCATTGACCTGTCTCAACATCCTTGCAGAATTAAAAAACTCTTGAACCCCTGAGATAAGATCTGGTCCTACCAATAACCAAGAGGAAGTAAAGAATTCTGCAGTGAAACCATCCGGTCCTGGAGCTTTATTTTGGGGCAAAGCATACACAGCGGTAGTGATCTCAACCGGAGAAGGTAGAGCTACAAGAGTAGCTGCTAGAGACTCTGAACAACGAAATGGATGAATATCTCTGATTTGTCTTACTGAAAGAGGAATTACTTCAGGATTAGAAGTACCAAGAAGCTCCCTATAGAAATCCTCTACCATTCCTTTAATTTGTAGCGAATCAAAGACCCTGTCGCCGGCAACATTTCTGAGGTGATGAATCAGGTTCTTAGATAAATTAGCCTTTACTGATTTATGGAAAAATGCAGTATTCGCATCACCTTCCCCTAACCACCTGATACGAGATTTTTTACAATAGAAATATTCCTCAATCGCAGACCAATAGTTCCAGACATCTCGAGCTTCTTTTTCTTCTTCAAAGAGTGCCTGATCGAGAAGGGAGAGTGAGGAGGTGGTTCTGCTTAGATTGGAGGATCTCAAAAGCTTCCTTGGTTCTTTGAGGAATATTGGCAAAACTTCTCTGATTGAGAGATTTAAAACAGAGCTTAGCTAACCTTAGGCGCTTACAGAGAAGGACAATGCCTGGATCCGAATCAACATCACTCCAAGCCTCACTCAACAGCTGAGCATAATCTGGATGCGAAGCAAAAAAGGGAAAAAATCTGAATGGAGTCTTCCTTCTGGATTGAGACTGATCTAACGATACAATGCAAGGAGAATGGTCTGAGGGACCAGGAGCGTCGAACAACACCTCAGAAAGAGGAAAGGAATCCATCCAAACCTCATTACTCAAAGCTCTATCCAATTTCCGGGCAATGGGGTTGGAAGGCTGTCGGTTCGTCCAAGTGAATAAACACCCTCTGTAGGCTAAATCCGAAAGGCGAGAAGAATCCAAACAAGACTGAAAATTCACCATACCTTGAAGAGAAATTTGATAAGGAAACCGAGAGTACATCTCATCTAACCGCATAACCTGATTAAAATCCCCAAGAACCAACCACGGTGACTGACTAAGGAGAGAAGTAGAAGCCAGAGAACGAAGCGCATCCCATAGAGGCTCCCTATCCGAGTCTGTATGACGAGCATAAACAAAAGCCACTGAGCAAGAAGTGTTAGAAAACGGATTAAACACCCCGCAAAGCATCAACTGATCAGATTTAAAGTAGGTAACCACTACCAAAATCGGATTCCAGACCACCACTATGCGCCCATTGGCAGCCTCATTTGAATAGTTTGCATCAAACCTCCACCCAGGCAAAGTAGAGCGAATAACTTCCAAAAGCTTAGTTTCCGTAACACGTGTTTCCAAGAGACCACCAAAAACTGAACGGTTTGCGGTTATCCAGCGAACAACATCTCTTTGTTTATTACGGCCATTTAGGCCTCTTACATTCCAGCTAAATATCATTTACAGCAAAAGGGGTGACCAAAGGGGTATACTACGGGGTAGTGAGGGGAGCCTGTCGCGCTGGCGACCGCCCCTAACTACAGTGCCGGAAGAGGAGGAAGAAGAAGGCTTAGCAGATTGTGAAGCAGCCAACGTCTTTGAGAAAGAACCTGAATGAGCTTGGAGCACCTGTTTCTTTGTTTTCTGCTTAGCTCTCTTGCGCGCAGAGGCAGATAGTGTGGCATCAATTGCTGATGGGCGAGGACATGAACGATTACGAAGAACTCGTTGAGCTGACTTAATAAGGTCCTCCTCCGCATGAAAGTGATATGAAGATAGAGGCTTTGGTGACGTGACTTTTGTCTCTACTTGGTCGGGAAACTTATTTTTCCTAGTAACCACGGTCCAGCCTGCCTCTGAGACTGATGGGAAGCTAGAAGACCTGGAGATGGGGTTGTATGGTTCAGAGATGGCCCTAGGAGATGAAGAGGAAAATGCTGACAGAGCAGGATCCTCCGCAGTCTTAAGAGTATTGGATGGAACTTCCTCTGATGGGGCTGAAGTGATGGGTTGAACTTGAGGTAAGGGTTGAGGGCATAGAAGTCCCATGTGCCCAAACTCGCTGCAAAGCTCACACTTAGGCGGAAGTCTTGGATAGTCCGCAGCAACGGTCACCATATTACCAAACTTGTCTGTCACTCTTACTGAAGGGGGTTGTTTCCTGTGGAGAACCACGTTGACTTTAATTTTGACCGTACAACGTCGGACGGAATCAAGTTGGGGCCTTTCTGTGTAAAGTGGCTCGCATATGCCTGATCCAATGGCACTCAGACCCTCATAAGAGTATAACTGCGGAGGAATATTACGAATTACAACCCATACTTGAGCCTTGATAAGTTTAACAGGGGCAAGATTTGCCGATTCTGACCACAAAGACAAGGAGAAGTTACAATTGCCAGCTTGCCAAAATTCCACATCCAAAACCCATTTCCGAGTAAGCTCACACGAAACAAAGATTAAGCATGATTGGTTGGAGTAATGGCGCACTGAAATCCGACCTTGAGCTCCCCAGATTGGGTTTAAATCAGCAAAAATCTTTGCCGAGGAGGGTGGTGTACCATGGAACCGAGCCAGAAGATGGTTCTTCCAAAGAGAAGGGGCCTGAAGACGAACTGAATCTAGCGCTTCCACAGTGGGAATGCCATCCTCTTTAAATGATGGGGGTGCCATCTGCTTAAGGTTCCTAAGTGAAGAGTTGAACCGCTGAGACTAAAGAAGAGAGGGAGATTGGTGAAGCGGCTCGAGACCCACAACAGAGGGAGGCAAAACAGAATGGCCTAAGACATGAGGGGGGAAAGCTGGAGATCCAGAGACCGGACGATAGACAACGGACACCACAGGGTCTAAGACCGATGGAGTAGAAGTGAGAGGCGCGATACCACCGACGATGGGAGAGGCGACCGGGCCTTGAGGTGGAGAACGGAGAGAAGAGGGGCCGCCTAAGACAAGGGCGAACCCCGCCGGAGACCGTGGGGTCGCGGGACTAGACACGCCGGCAAGGAAGCGAGAACCGGAGGACATAAGAACCAGCGGAGGGGAAGGAGAGACAAGAGACGGATCTGGGGGAATAGAAGGTTCCAGTGGGTCACCAGAAGGAGGAGCCATCACAGAACAGAAAAGGAGGAAGAAAACAGATGATTTTTACCGGTGGGCGTGAGGCGCACCGGCGGCGGCAAAAACTCTAGATCTGGTTTTTCACTTTCGAAGTCGCCTTTTTTGTTTGGAGAGAGAGAACGCCTTTTTTGACTTTCGTCTCGACGAATTTTGATTTGTGAAACACATTGTTATTGATAATTAAGAAATTTTCTAAAAAGACACTCTTAAGATTACAAATTTTTAAAAACTACCACCATGTTTTGTCTATTTTCACAAATACAACTCTGACCAAAGATAAAATCGTTATGCAGGCGCTGTGTCAATTTCTCTCATCTCTCTTTTACTTGTTCGTTCCTCATATCGTCTCCGTCGCTTCATTTTCCAGTGAGATTCTCTCCCTGTCCGTATATATATATCTCCTTCCATGTCTTCTTTTGACATTTGCTTGATATCTCTAATTATGTAGAATTCTACAAATCTCATGAGAAGAGAGTTATAAGTTATTGATCGTCTCCGCCGCTGATCTCCTTTCTTCATTTTCCGGTGAGATTCTCTCTCTGTCGGTATATATATATCTCGTATTCGAATCCTTCCATATCTTCTGGCTTGATATCTATATTTTTTATTCTTCGGATCTGTATGTAGAATTCTTCAAATCACGTGAGAAGAGATATTACTTGTGAAAACAAAGGCAATGGCTGTTTCTTCTAGTGCTTTTGTTGATAGGCCAATGTTGCAGCAGAAGATGTTATCAAATTACCATAATCCGTTTTTGGCTCTGATTGGAATTAGTGCTCTTCCAATGAAGAATCAGACTATGCGAGGTTTGATCCAGAGAGCTCGTTGCGAGCTTTCTTCATCCAGCGTCTCGGCTCTGCAACAGCTTAAGAATTCTGCTATTGATCGTAAGACAAACTTCTGGCTCTTTGCTTTCGAATTTTCTAAAAAGCTTGGATTGTTTCATTTTTATAGTTGGTTGTTTTAACTCAAGTCTCTTAACATACCAGGATACACAAAGGAGAGAAGCAGCATTGTGGTGATTTCGCTTAGCATTCACACAGCTCCTCTAGAGATGCTTGAGAAGCTTGCAATTCCAGAAGCTGAATGGCCACAAGCTATAACTGAGTTGTGCGGTTTGAATCATATCGAAGAAGCTGCTGTACTTAGTACCTGCAACCGAATGGAGATTTATGTTTTGGCTCTATCTCAGCACCATGGAGTCAAAGAAGTCACTCACTGGATGTCTAAGGTTTTCTTCTTCTTTTTTTTTCCTTTTACCTCACTCACTAGCAATTACAATCACTGGCAATAATAATAATGAGTTTTTGCCAGAGAAGTGGAATCCCAGTGACGGAAATATGTAAGCATTGGTTTCGGTTGTACAACAAAGATGCTACGCAACATCTATTTGAAGTCTCAGCGGGTCTGGACTCTCTTGTCCTAGGAGAAGGTCAGATACTTTCACAAGTTAAACAAGTTTGGACAATAGGTAGAGAAAAAGTAAGCAATGGGTTGATTATTGGTGGGCTATTTGAAAAGGCGATCACCGCTGGAAAGCGTATTAGAACACATCCAAAACCCATTTCCAAGTAAGCTCACACGGAACAAAGATTAAGCATGATTGGTTGGAGTAATGGCGCACTGAAATCCGACCTTGAGCTCCCCAGATTGGGTTTAAATCAGCAAAAATCTTTGCCGAGGAGGGTGGTGTACCATGGAACCGAGCCAGAAGATGGTTCTTCCGAAGAGAAGGGGAGTGAAGACGAACTGAATCTGGCGCTTCCACAGTGGGAATGCCATCCTCTTTAAATGATGGGGGTGCCATCTGCTTGAGGTTCCTAAGTGAAGAGTTGAACCGCTGAGACTAAAGGAGAGAGGGAGATTGGTGAAGCGGCTCGAGACCCACAACAGAGGGAGGCAAAACAGAATGGCCTAAGACATGAGGGGGGGGGAAGCTGGAGATCCAGAGACCGGACGATAGAAAACAGACCCCACAGGGTCTAAGACCGATGGAGTAGAAGTGAGAGGCGCGATACCACCGACGATGGGAGAGGTGACCGGGCCTTGAGGTGGAGAACGGAGAGAAGAGGGGCCGCCTAAGACAAAGGCGAACCCCGCCAGAGACCGTGGGGTCGCGGGACTAGACACGCCGGCAAGGAAGCGAGAACCGGAGGACATAAGAACCAGCGGAGGGGAAGGGGAGATAAGAGACGGATCTGGGGGAATAGAAGGTTCCGGTGGGTCACCAGAAGGAGGAGCCATCACAGAACAGAAACGGAGGAAGAAAACAGATGATTCTCACCGGTGGGCGTGAGGCGCACCGGCGGCGGCAAAAACTCTAGATCTGGTTTTTCACTTTCGAAGTCGCCTTTTTTGTTTGGAGAGAGAGAACGCCTTTTTTGACTTTCGTCTCGACGAATTTTGATTTGTGAAAGCATATTGTTATTGATAATAAAGAAATTTTCTAAAAGGACACTCTTAAGATTACAAATTTTTAAAAACTACCACCATGTTTTGTCTATTTTCACAAATACAACTCTGACCAAAGATAAAATCGTTTTGCAGGCGCTGTGTCAATTTGTCTCATCTCTCTTTTACTTGTTCGTTCCTCAGATCGTCTCCGTCGCTTCATTTTCCGGTGAGATTATCTCCCTGTCCGTATATATATATATCTCCTTCCATGTCTTCTTTTGACATTTGCTTGAGATCTCTAATTATGTAGAATTCTTCAAATCTCATGAGAAGAGAGTTATAAGTTATTGATCGTCTCCGCCGCTGATCTCATTTCTTCATTTTCCGGTGAGATTCTCTCTCTGTCGGTATATATATATCTCGTATTCGAATCCTTCCATATCTTCTGGCTTGATATCTATATTTATTTATTCTTCGGATCTGTATGTAGAATTCTTCAAATCACGTGAGAAGAGATATTACTTGCGAAAACAAAGGCAATGGCTGTTTCTTCTAGTGCTTTTGTTGATAGGCCAATGTTGCAGCAGAAGATGTTATCAAATTACCAGAATCCATTTTTGGCTCTGATTGGAATTAGTGCTCTTCCAATGAAGAATCAGACTATGCGAGGTTTGATCCAGAGAGCTCGTTGCGAGCTTTCTTCATCCAGCGTCTCGGCTCTGCAACAGCTTAAGAATTCTGCTATTGATCGTAAGACAAACTTCTGGCTCTTTGCTTTCGAATTTTCTAAAAAGCTTGGATTGTTTCATTTTTATAGTTGGTTATTTTAACTCAAGTCTCTTAACATACCAGGATACACAAAGGAGAGAAGCAGCATTGTGGGTATTGGGCTTAGCATTCACACAGCTCCTCTAGAGATGCTTGAGAAGCTTGCAATTCCAGAAGCTGAATGGCCACAAGCTATAACTGAGTTGTGCGGTTTGAATCATATCGAAGAAGCTGCTGTACCTAGTACCTGCAACCGAATGGAGATTTATGTCTTGGCTCTATCTCAGCACCATGGAGTCAAAGAAGTCACTCACTGGATGTCTAAGGTTTTCTTCTTCTTTTTTTTCCTTTTACCTCACTCACTAGCAATTACAATCACTGGCAATAATAATAATGAATTTTTGCCAGAGAAGTGGAATCCCAGTGACGGAAATATGTAAGCATTGGTTTCTGTTGTACAACAAAGATGCTACGCAACATCTATTTGAAGTCTCAGCGGGTCTGGACTCTCTTGTCCTAGGAGAAGGTCAGATACTTTCACAAATTAAACAAGTTTGGACAATAGGTAGAGAAAAAGTAAGGAATGGGTTGATTATTGGTGGGCTATTTGAAAAGGCGATCACCGCTGGAAAGCGTATTAGAACACATCCAAAACCCATTTCCGAGTAATCTCACACGGAACAAAGATTAAGCATGATTGGTTGGAGTAATGGCGCACTGAAATCCGACCTTGAGCTCCCCAGATTGGGTTTAAATCAGCAAAAATCTTTGCCGAGGAGGGTGGTGTACCATGGAACCGAGCCAGAAGATGGTTCTTCCAAAGAGAAGGGGCCTGAAGACGAACTGAATCTGGCGCTTCCACAGTGGGAATGCCATCCTCTTTACATGATGGGGGTGCCATCTGCTTGAGGTTCCTAAGTGAAGAGTTGAACCGCTGAGACTAAAGGAGAGAGGGAGATTGGTGAAGCGGCTCGAGACCCACAACAGAGGGAGGCAAAACAGAATGGCCTAAGACATGAGGGGGGGGGGAAGCTAGAGATCCAGAGACCGGACGATAGACAACGGACCCCACAGGGTCTAAGACCGATGGAGTAGAAGTGAGAGGCGCGATACCACCGACGATGGGAGAGATGACCGGGCCTTGAGGTGGAGAACGGAGAGAAGAGGGGCCGCCTAAGACAAGGGCGAACCCCGCCGGAGACCGTGGGGTCGCGGGACTAGACACGCCGACAAGGAAGTGAGAACCGGAGGACATAAGAACCAGCGGAGGGGAAGGGGAGAGAAGAGACGGATCTGGGGGGAATAGAAGGTTCCGGTGGGTCACCAGAAGGAGGAGCCATCACATAACAGAAAAGGAGGAAGAAAACAGATGATTCTCACCGGTGGGCGTGAGGCGCACCGGCGGCGGCAAAAACTCTAGATCTGGTTTTTCACTTTCGAAGTCGCCTTTTTTGTTTGGAGAGAGAGAACGCCTTTTTTTACTTTCGTCTCGACGAATTTTGATTTGTGAAAGCATATTGTTATTGATAATTAAGAAATTTTCTAAAATGACACTCTTAAGATTACAAATTTTTAAAAACTACCACCATGTTTTGTCTATTTTCACAAATACAACTCTGACCAAAGATAAAATCGTTTTGCAGGCGCTGTGTCAATTTCTCTCGTCTCTCTTTTACTTGTTCATTCCTCAGATTGTCTCCGTCGCTTCATTTTCCGGTGAGATTCTCTCCCTGTCCGTATATATATATCTCCTTCCATGTCTTCTTTTGACATTTGCTTGATATCTCTAATTATGTAGAATTCTTCAAATCTCATGAGAAGAGAGTTATAAGTTATTGATCATCTCCGCCGCTGATCTCATTTCTTCATTTTCCGGTAAGATTCTCTCTCTGTCGGTATATATATATCTCGTATTCGAATCCTTCCATATCTTCTGGCTTGATATCTATATTTATTTATTCTTCAGATCTGTATGTAGAATTCTTCAAATCACGTGAGAAGAGATATTACTTGTGAAAACAAAGGCAATGGCTGTTTCTTCTAGTGCTTTTGTTGATAGGCCAATGTTGCAGCAGAAGATGTTATCAAATTACCATAATCCGTTTTTGGCTCTGATTGGAATTAGTGCTCTTCCAATGAAGAATCAGACTATGCGAGGTTTGATCCAGAGAGCTCGTTGCGAGCTTTCTTCATCCAGCGTCTCGGCAACAGGATTTTGACTGTAGTTAGTTTAGCAACAGGTGAAAAAGTATCTACAAAGTCCACACCTTCCTCTTGGGTATAACCCTTTTTTACTAGTCTTGCTTTATATCTCTCAATAGTGCCATCATCATTATGTTTGATTTTGAACACATACCGACAGCCTATGGCTTTCTTATCTGGTGGTAGAGTACAGATGACCCAAGTACGTATCCGTTCCATTGCACTTAACTCCTCTCCAATAGCATCATACCATACTAACCATTTCTTAGCCTCAGAATATGTATGGGGTTCAGTAGTGAGAGTTATATTTTGAATAAAAGAGCAAATTGAAACATACAATTTATTAGGAGAGATATAGTTAGATATAGGATAAGGAGTAGTAAAAGTAGTATTATTTAGGTGATAATCCTGCAAATATGTTGGGAGTTTGGTTGGTCTGCGAGAATCTAATGCCAAAGGCAAAGAATTCTCAGAAGATATTACATCAGAATGTGGATGTACATCATAAGATGAATGTGCAGAATGCAAAGATTCATCAAGGGTTGCAGGAGAAAGAAGATGATGAAAGAAAGTCCGAGTCTCTTCTGTCAATGTAGAAGAGTTAAACGGGAAAATTTCCTCATGGAAAGTGACATGTCTAGAAACTGAGATGACATTGCTCTCTAAGTCCAAAACCTTATAACCCTTAAAACCTGATGGGTATCCTAAGAAAACACAAGCTTTGGCCCTTGGTTGAAACTTATGTCGTTGCTTAATTTTAGGTCAAGACATAACAAAGACATCCAAGTGGCCCTTATGATCATCAACTATTGTCAAGAAGTATTTAAAACCATCATGTGTGGCTGTTGCAAAAGGACCCCAAGTATCTATATGCAACAAATCAAAAAAAGCAGAACTGATGTTTTGATTTGAATTAAATGGTAAGTGTTTCTGTTTAGCAAGAAGACAAATAGAGCAATGTTTTTCTTTATTTATTTTATTTTTAGGTAAAAGCAATACATCACTAAGAACATCTATCTTGGATTGAGAAGGATGACCTAAACGAGTATGCCAAAGATGAGATTTTACTAAAATTGTAGAACAAGATGGAACCAGACTACCCAAAAGTTCAAAAGTAGAATAATCCTTATTGAATTCCAGAATATAAAGATTTGAAACTTGACTACCCTGTCCAAACATCAATTCCCGAGTAAGATCCTGAATTAAAGCAAGAAGTAGAAGTAAAACTAACAATCGATTCCAAATGTCTAGTTAGCATGCTCACACTTAACAAACTGAACCTGAAAACATGTATAAACAAGACATCATGTAAAACGATTTTATCACTCAAACAAACAGATCCTATTCCAACAATGCTCACTTTAGTTCCATTTGGCAAATTCACAAAGGTGTTTACTAGATCGTGGAAACTAAGAAACCTAGATTGACAATTAGACACATGGTGAGTAGCACCAGAATCTATGACCCATGAACTTGAAGAGATGTCATTATCAGTGGAATTAGAAGTAAGCATGTCATAATAGGTAGGAGGATAAAGAGTGAGAAATGTACCAGGTATTGGGGTAACACTTGGTACATGAGTTGAAAGAGAAGCTTGAGAAACAAATAGTGTTGGAATGATACTAGGAGTATGGAGCTTAGTGGTCAGGTATGAAATAAGTTCTTGAATCTGATCTGTAGTCAGGTTTTCAAGGTTTGATCCTTTGACCAATGCAGTATCTATATCCTGAAGTGAAGTCATGTTGGTACTTGGAGCAGACTTGACAGGAGTCGGTGTTGCAGAAAGTGCTTGAGATTGAGCAGGAGATGAAGTAGTCTTTTTCTTTCATGTCCATCATGGTAATAACCATGCAGTTTGTAACACTGTTCCTTAAGATGACCTACTGCCCTACAATGAGTACAAACATGTCTTGGTCTCTGTTGTAAGTTCACTGAATTTACACCACTTGTCAATTCAGAACCAGACTCTGAAGAGTTATTGCCAGTTACTTGAAAGGCAGATGGTGTGACAAATCCCTTAGCAGTAGAACTAACAGTTCGTTGACCATGATCCTGATCCAGCATGTTATATATGTCACTCAAACTCGGCCTATTCTTCTTGTTGATAATCTGACCTCGAATGTTGGCATATGAATCATTCAATCCCATCAAGAACTGTATGATTCTGCTTGTTTCAGCATCTTCTAACAATTCTTCAACCTTTCCACAGTTACACTTGCAAAGTTTCTGAGATCTGGTATTAGGTAATCGTTGCCAAAAAGTTTTCATCTTAGTATAGTAAGTAGAAAGGGGCAAGGATCCCTGTCGAAATGTGAGTATCTCTTGCTCTGATACCATATTAGGAAACATTCTAAATAATGGTTTCTCTTCATTAATGTAAAAATATGTACAAACATTAGTATATATACAAGATTAATGTGAGATAACCAAAGTGTAATTAAACCAGCTAAACCGGTAAACCAGTCTATCTAATATATTTTTAGACATTTCTATCTTCTAATTTTTTTGGTCAGTTAATTTTTTAATCATATAATAAATATTAAATGAAAATCAACCAACAAAAAAAAACATGTCATGCAGTCAGTTTTGTTGTGTTAAAGAAAATGCCATGCACTTAGTTAAAAAGAAGTTTATTTATCGTTTATAACCCAACAAACAAACAAAAAAATCAAAATAGAGAAATAAATTGATGGTGTACCGTGGAATAGCAAGTGTCATCTACTCACGTCTAGGGTAGATGTGCCATGCATGTATTGTAATTAATCCCACCACTAGAAAATATTTGATATTTAATCCAACAGAAGAAACATCTACTCACGTCTAGGGTACGATCCGGTCAGAGATGAATTAATACAAAGTGTCGCGTGAGATGATGTTCGTTAACTATATCATTTTGTTATCAATGTATTTAAATAATTTTCTTTTCACTTTCGTTATTTTGCAAAAGTAGGAACTCAACCATAGCTGCTTCATGCTCTTTCGTCGTCTCTGTTTTGATGTCGCAAGACGCATAGAAGAGGAACAAAATAGTTTCGCGTGGTGGTTCCCAAAGAGAATAAGTTCACTCACCGCAAGTCTCTTTTTAATCTTTTGCATTGCTTTAATTTTTTTTTGGAAACTTGATACGTTGTCTTTGTCTCCATACATACATAATATTTTTTTATTTTTTTTTAATACATACATACATAATATGAACGTAACTTTCTATTGATTGTAAAAGAATTCGTATTTCTTTATTCTAAGCTTGTTTTGGTTAACGAAACATTGTATTACGTCACAATAGGGTGACTTAAAAGAAAATATTTTTTCTTTAGTTCACAATTTACTTTTATGTGGTTTACTAATTATCATTGATTCTCATAATTATCCAGCCACTCCACTGCAATGGCTGACCCATGCGGCCATGCCTATGATTATCTAACATCAATAAAGACTTTAACATGCAATTCTCATATGTTATTTTATAGACTTTGATTCTTTTAGAAATTATTTCCATTATATTTCTTTATTAAAAAAAATATTTAATTGTGTTTAAGAATATTATTATCCAAATTTTGTTTGGATAAATAGATTAGACTAAAATACATAGACAATTTTTCCATTAATGAATTTTCTTTTTTGCTATTTTTCTAATGGCAATATATGTAATAATAGTATAGATTTTTATGAAAATTTTCCCTAAAATTAATGTTTATCGAAAATAAAAACACACTTATTTATTGTCCCAAAAATATAATCAAGTCCTGTAGAAAATTATTTAAAAAAAAAAGAAAAGAAAGTATGATTTAAAAATGCTATATATTCTACAAATCTTATTATATAATCTTGGGTTGCGTTCACAAGAGATCGGCAGATATCAAAATTATAATTAACGAGATCATGACACGTATCACTCGATCGATGAGATTTTGACACGTATGAAAATATTATGTTATTTTTGTTTTTCTTAAAAGAAAGGAAAACCAACGAAAAAATTAAAAATTAAATAGATAACTTTTAACTTTCTATTTTTTTTAATATAGATTAAATTGTCTTATCTCAATAAAATTTGTAATTTCCTTTTCAAATTTAGATTTTTAGATTTTTCAAGCTCTAACAATTTGCTACCACAATTTTCTAATTATTTTAACTAAAAAGATATTATCAAGATCACATAATAAAATAGATATTTAGATTAAAAAACAACAGAAAATAAATAATAAAATATATATTTAGACTTTAAACTTTAATTTTTTTTAAAAATATTAAATTTTCCTTCTCATATTTAGATTTTTAGTTTAAAAAAAATATTATTCAACCTCCAATAAAAAAAAATTCACACACTTCTAATTATATGATCATGACACGTGTCGATTGATCGATAAGATTATGATAAGTTGAAAAAAAATTGTATTATTTTTGTTTTCTTTAATTGAAAAGGAAAACAAACAGAAAATTTAAATAATAAATTGTATATAATTTTTAATTTCTATTTTTTTCTAAAATATGTTAAATCACATTGCTTCAATAAAATTTAACTTTAAACACTTTTTCTAGAGTTTTAGATTATTTAAACTCCAATAAATATTTTTACACACTTCTAGTTATCTGAACAAACAAAACTGATTTCTTTTTTATTCCAACCTAATTTTTAAATAAATTTTAGAATATTTTTTTTTAATTGTTTAACATAAGTTACATATAACTGGTACAAAATAACAAATTGACTAGAAAATACATTATACTCTTGGTTTACAAAACGAAAAAACATCATCTCTACTGAACTAAAAAATTGAAGGAACTGTTTTCTTTAAAGAGAAGATAAATTGTGTTGATGATATCTCGCAAAGGAAAAAATTCAGAATTGTTCTCTCACAAAGAGAATACATATAAAAACAAAGAGGCATAAATCTACTTAGAAAGAGTTGCTTTGGGGGAGCCAAATCTCATAGACTAATCTGGATCAAGAGGATGGAGCAATGCGGTGGGGCTTCCACTAGAGATTGAAAATGATGGTGGATGAAAATCCGATGACCAAAAAGAAAAAAAAGGCGCAAAAACCAAACATCTTAAGGTATAAAGACCGATATAAGAATAAAATCGAGATATGGTGAGGGAAGAGTTGAGCTAAAGGATGTTGTTAGAAAACGTAAGGAGTCAATAAGAATCGAGATAAGATCTGAATTAGAGGACATTAAGAAAATAACAAAGATGCCGGAAGAACATCTCGTCTATGTATGAGCGAGAGCATAGCCGTCGGTCAATGGATCTGTTGGTACCGGATCCCGCACCTCGAATCAATCTAGAGCGTCGGAGGCTCATCAATTTATGATGTTCAAGAAGGTTAATATTGCACAAAGGAGGTTGTCAAATCTTAAAATGTGGATATAGGATCCAACATTAGAAATACTCAATAGAAAATATAAGATAACTGCTGTAAGAATTGAAATGTTTATTATGTTTAAAATTGCCAAAAGTTTTTTCCCTCATTTCTGAGCTATGGGGTATATATTTGTACAATGATTAGTAATCAATACTCCTAATTTATTGCTCGATTCTCTTTTAATTCGTCCGTTTTGATTCTCCTCTTTAAAGTTGCAACAACTCGCTTATTTGACTTTCCTTCCTAGGCCTTGGGTGGGATTTCCTGTATTTCAGTCACTCAATTTGGTTGTCTCCCGAAGCTTCCCGCTCCGGGTGTTGCGCATGCTCTGGGTGAGTGATATCGAACTACTTGATTGCTCCTTTCTCGGATCCTCGGTGCGGGATCCGGTACCAACATGATCCATTTTTGATCGAGATCTCACATTAGGACTAAGAGTTTGGGTTTGGTTAAGGTCTATCGGGTTTAGAAGTCTATGGTCGATTCGGGTATTATAATTTTTGATTCGGTTTGGTTCCATCTGGGTTTAAGTTATTTTCGGGCACATGAAATATTAGAAAAAAAAAATTAAAAATTTGTTAAATTTTAAAAAGGTTTAATTGAATTTTCACAAATATAACTAAGAACTTTCAAATATTTTGGTTATTTATGCCTAAAAATAATGATATTTGCGGGTTTATAATTATTGGGTAAGGGTTATATTAAGTTTCTATATTATTAACATTTTTGGGTATATAGTTGTATTTCGAGTATTTCGGATATTTATTCGGTATTCGGTATTCGGTATTCGGTATTTGGTTCAGTTTGTTAGATATAGGAGTATAGAACCCATTCAGGTTTTTGTCGGTTTGGATTTAGGTTTGGTACCATTTTTTGAGTCGGATTCGGTTCGACTCTTCGGTTCTTTGTATTTTTTCAAGTCCTATCTTACACGGTGATCGAAAAATAAACAACAAGATGAAAATAAAAGCTATTTGACGTGGCATAAAATTTTAATATGCTAATAATAAAATTTTAATATAAAAAGTTGAATTAATTTATTCATGTAAAAAAATAAACTTATGTAAATAACTATTTTTTAAAAAGAAACATGTTTTGTACATCTTTCTCTAAAACAATTAAGATATTTCATTAACAACAAATATTTAATTTATTGATTTTGCCAAAATTTAATTTATATTTAAAATTTAAAAACCCATCCGTGATAATCTAAGTATATATATAAATTATGTGAAAGGTAAGAGTAACTCGAAAAACACCGGAGCGAATATCTAGCAAGTAATAAGAAACAAAGAAAACATTGTTGTTACAATCGCAGAAATTAAAAGGAAAAGGATACTAGAAGTGGTAGTAATAATAAATAGGCTAAATCAAATGCACTCACAAGGATACAAGTCCACTTGCTTGCTCTCCAAGCTACCACCTTTCTCTCTTGCCTCTGTTCGTTTTTCATGCCCTTATCCCCAGCAGCAATGGCGCTTGGGTTTTGTATGTTGTTTGTTATATAGTACCAAGCCGATACTAACTATTTCCTCCCTTTGCTGCAAATCTTTCACGGGCAAGGCAACACAATTCTATACTTTCCTTGACATCACCATACCTCCGGTTGTCTCTCTACTTGGTTCTCAAAATCCCCGTGAGAACCTCTTCCTCGTAGTAGTTCATCAATTACCTCAGGATACATGTCGCTGTGGGTTTCTCTGCTGTCTCTCTATATAGCTCTCAAAGCCATCTTCTTCAAGTGTGTAAATTCAAATCATCAGCATAGATTAGAAGTTGAAATCTTTAATAGTGAATCTTCATAGTTGGTGATGGTTGTAAGTTTGTATCAGCTGAAAACCTTACAATTCCATATAAAATATATTGCTCCTGATCTAGATTATGTAATAAGTTGCAATGATTTTAATGATAACAAAACGTGAAGATAAACAACACCTTCATAGTCGGTGATATGGTTGTAAGTTTGTATCAGTTGAAAACTTCACAATTCCAAAGCAAAACATTTAAAATCTATTGTTCATGATCTAGATTATGTGATAAGTTGCAGTAATTTTGATGACACCAAAACGTGAAGCTAAACACCATTGTCTTTTTTGATAAAATCATCAAGGCTTTGAACTCTTGTTTGCAAACACAACCCCTTTTTCAATGTCTTCCATGAGATCTTCTTTGAGATATTTCAAGCGCATAGCCTCATACTCTGTGAGTCCCTCGAGATCTGTCTTGATGAAAGCCTCGACTCCCTTCTTCCCGAGCTTCACCCTTGATCCGAAGAATGGAATATCATTGGCTGTGGACTCCCCAAAACAGCACTGAACAATGTCTTCTGCTCCATTAAGAGCACTCAACAATGCCAATACAAAACGCTCAGCTCCTCTAGCTTCAAAATATTCACGGTCTTGATTTCCTGCAAAGTAGTCGAGGTGCTCGCTCGATTCAGTTACACAGTACTGAATCTCGGACGTCCACAAATCGATTTCTTTGCTGTCCAAGAAAACATGTGGTGTTGTCTTGGAGAAAAGAGGCAGAGCAGTGAAAGAACTATGGCCTCCAATGAAAGGCACTTCTACCTCTTCCACATCAAGAACAAACCGCTCAGCCACAAAAGCTTTAGACAACTCCACTTCTGGTGTCATCAGACCAAACAGCTTGTTTGGATCATATCTTCCCATTTTCTTCAACACTTCAGCTGCCATTGGCACCACAGAGTTAAGCTCCTCGCTGGCAATGAGGATGAAAGCATCCTTGCAGTGATCAGCAACGACTTCAGTACATGCTCTCACGATCCTTGCTTTGGAAACGAAACGATCTTCTACTGTCGACCATTCTGCAACTGGAAGTCGAGGAGCAATCACTACGACATCCGCATCCTTGATAGTTTTCCTCAGCCCAATGATGTCTTCTTGAGAAAGGGGAGGATTGAGACATACATTGAGATGCTCCAGACCACCAATAGTGTACATATGAACCGCAGAAACTAACGGGCTCTTCTTGAGGGAAGTTGACAAGGCAAGACCAATCCCAGAGGGAGAACCTATGATAGCAACTTTGAAAGAACCATTGTGCTTCAACTCAAACTTGTCAACTGTTTGGGGTTTCGTGCATAGAGCCTTGCTCAAACAGATAGAAGCTGGTGCACAAAAGAGAGACCTTGAAATGAGAGGCCTTGAGCTAAACCTCAGAGATTGGACTCTAGACACTGAAAGTGAGCTGGCTCGTGCAATGTATGAAACAGTTGATCCGATTGAGAAGGAAGAGAGTGATGTTGCAGCCATTGTTTCACCTGTTTTAAGAGAGAGAAACGAAACTTGTTAATGCCTTGAATACACATTCATATTAGTGAAAAACATATAAAGTCACCAGATTTATGTGAGAAGCAGAAACACAGAGCAATAGACAGAGAGCAGTCTAGCTATTTACCAAACATGCATCAAACGAACAAATAGCATATGAGAAACAAAAGAAGCAAGTAAGTAACTTTCTATCTATGTGAGATATGAGAAAGTTGTAAACAAAGAAGTTTTTTTCAGGGAGACACATCCAAAATTCTTCACGTCCTTAACATTTAAAGGCAGGCATCAGATTTAAAGAGCAGGAACAGAGAGCAATTTACAAAATTACATACATCTATGTTTGAAAGTAAGTAACTTTCTATCTATGTGAGATATAACCATAAGCTTTTTCAGGGATACACATCAAAAATGTTCACGTTCTTAACATATAAAGGCATCAGATTTATGTGAGAAGCAGAAACACAGAGCAATATGGAAGAAACAAAGAGCAGTCTAGCAAAGAGCAATTTACCTACCAAGCATACCTCTATGTATCAAAACGAGCAAATAACACATTTATTTGCAACTGGCAAAAAAAGAAACAAAGCAAGTAACTTTCTTTCTGTGTGAGACATCAGCAAAGCAAGCTGTAAATCATAAGCTTTTTCAGGGAGACACAGCCAAAATCGTTCACATCCTTAACACTTAAAGGCGTCAACTTTATGTAAAAAAAAAACTCATCTTTTATATCTGAGGTGAAATAGAAAACGAAACCCTAATCCACGAGAATAAACCTTAAACCAAATCGAGACTCAGCTCCAACAGACGATTCAGAAGATCAAAATCATAAATGTAAGCGTGGGATACTCAGTTCCAAAGCTTAGGTGTAAATCTAAAAAAGGCCTTGATTCTCGAACGTAAAGAGTTGAAATTAGAAACATAGCTCCAAAATCATATTCCTAACAGAAGATCTCAATCAATCGGACGATAAATAACAATAAATGCAGAAACCGTGGTCGTAAACCACATCAAAACCCTAAACAACGACAAACAACGTAGTATTCAATCATGAATCAGAAAAAAAAAAGGAAACTACATTGTGCAGATTATACCTGAGAGAGAGATAGAGCTCATATGGATCGAAAATGAAGACAAGAGAGAAAGATGATGTTCAGAGTCGGTGAGTGTTGAGTGTGAGAGAAAAAGGAAATGAGTCGAAGAAAAGAAATAAGTATGCAAACTTTCTATTTTAGAGTCAGAGTCTACACTCGTATCAATGTGTCTCACAATATGTGACAATACGGGGTCTAATTAATGTTGACCAAAATTCACAATTGTTTTTTTCTTTTTTTTTTTTTTTTTTTTAACAAATGCTTCAAAATGTCTCCTTGTAGAATTTCTATTTTAGATGACTTGCCGATTTGTCTCACTACTCCTGTCTAATAATTTTAACCAATTTCAAAACATTTACTACATGCTTAAATGTCTCCTCCATATATGGCTACATATATGTTTTTTTTTTTTTTTTAAAATATACAACAAATCAAGCAAAACTACATAATTTGAATATCAATAATCTATATCAATATGTTGCAAAGATACATGTATTTTTTTTTAATTGAATATTAAACTTTGTTGCAATAGAAAAAATATAGAAAGGTTGTACAATCAAATGTGCTTTTCCTAATTAAGTTTTTTTTTTTTTTTATAGAATAACTAGCTATGTAGCCAGTGATCGACTCATGCACAATTTTAACCAGTGTAGTTATTTATTTGTTTATTTTCTACTAACCCGAGTAGTTCTTACATTAAAAATATATTCTTTAAATATATAATCAATATTTTTTAAGTATATAATTTTATTTTGGTATCCATTCGGTTCACAGTTCCATTCGGGTTCGGTTTCAATTTTATTTTTTAGATCTAGGATCTGTTCGAGTCTTTTTTTTTTTCAGTTTGGTTTGGTTCGGTTCATCCTTTTTGAATTGGTTTCGGTTCGACTCTTTGATTTTGGGTATTTTTCCCATGTTTAGCATAGCCAGTAACTGATCCATGAAAATTTTTCACCTCAGGTAGTTTTCCTTTTCCAACTAACTAGGTAGTTATAGTATTAAAAATATATATTTTTAAATATTTCTGTCTTCATACTAAAACCTACATACTATATATGCAAAACACAAAAGCATTACTTACATGCTTTTAACAAAAAATTCCTGCATGAATTTTATCTATTAGACATTTCTATCTTCTCTTTTTATTGATCTGTTAATTTTTAATCATATAATAAAAATTAAATGATAATCAACCAAACAAAAAAAAAACATTAACCATTTAAAACATGCCATGCACTTAGTTTTGTTTTCTTAAAGAAAATAACATGCATGCAGTTCGTTTATATATGGGATATAGCCCAACAAACAAACAAAAAAGCTGGATTGTCATTTTATTTTTATTATATGATTAAAAAATTAACTGATCCATTAAAAAAAAAAGATAGAAATGTCTAATAAATATAATTCATGCAGGAAATTTATTTTTTAGACGTTTATATCTTCTTCTTTTTTATTGAATGTGAAACTTTGTTGCAATAAATATATCTGTATATATATAATGTTGTACAATCAAATGTGCTTTTCAGAATAACTATAACTTTGAATAGCCCAAAATACAATTATATACCCAAAATATTGGACAAAATTACTCAAAAACAATAATAATTAAATTTAAATAACTTGGTTAATTTTCACATATATAACTAAATTTTTTGGGATTTTTTGGTTTTTTTTGGTATTCTGGTTAGTTTGGTCTTAAATAATTTATATTTTTGGATTTTATAATCATAAAATTGGGTAATGGATTATGTTAAGTCTATATATAAGTAATACTAAAAATTCTAGAAATAATACCAAAAAAAAAAACTTTAATCGTAAAAATAGGTCAAATCTTTTAGAATTAGAAATATAGAATTTATTAATGGTCAAAAATACCCTTCATGTTTATTAAAGGTTAGTTTTAGATTTCTTAATGATTAAAAAAAAAATTCCTAAAATTATAAATTAAATCTTAAGAGAATATTATGAGGAATAATTTTTATAGTAACGTTGTTTTCTCCAATCCAAGTTGTTAGTTTTTTTTTGTGTGTGTTAAACTAATCAAAATCTACAACGATATGTGATTGCTCGAGTATTTAACCCGATACACTTAACCGCTAGGTAGTATATACGGGGTCGATCCACAAGAACCAATGGTACTCTAAGGATTTACGAGAGTCGAAATTAGCTAGAGCGAGATGGTTGGTTGGTTTTGTAAGCATGTAAATAAAAATACGGGAAATTTAAACGGTAAACTTTGCGATTTAAAAACATTGGGCTAAAGGGCTTTTAGGAAATAAATGACAAATGAAAATATGAAGTATGTAGGTTAATAATTAAGAACCATTCTTGAACATGAACACAAGTTTAGACTAACCTCCTTTCAAAGCATTAATCACTAAACTTGACTACTCGATTACTAAACTTTCGTTTGAAATCTCCTAACCAAATTCGCATTAACAAACAAGTTCACTAAGTTCACAATGATGATCTAGCTTCAACTTTCGTTGGCTAGAGATACAAAGCTCAATTCATATTATTCAAGCCTTCTATAAACACTTTTGATGCATAGAACAACTTAAAATCAAGATTAGAGTGATCAGTCCTAATCTAGCATTAAGATCATATGAATTGAAGAATCTATGGATTATAAACCCCAAACAACAATCATATCACTAAATCATTGAATCTCCTTTAGAACCCTGAAACCCAATTGATGAACTACTCACACATATTAACCAGATCAACACAAAGATTTATAGAAAACATGATATATTATTGAAATAAGCAAGAAAAGTTATAAGAATTCTTCTCTAGAACAATGGATTGGATCTTGTTTCTTCAAGTTTCTCAGAGTTCTAGAGAGTTTCTGAAGTCTGAATTATTGAAAAGTTGTCTAAAAAGAGCCAAAGTCGTGGCTAAAAAGAGAAAAGAGGAGCAGGTGAAATGTCTAAGTCAAGTGGATGGTGAAGCTTTCGGAGAGGAGAACGATCGTTCTTGGCTTGGGAACGATCGTTCTTGGCTTGGGATCGATCGTTCTCTGAGTTCCTGGTCGTTCACTTGTTGTTCCGGAAAAATGAGGAACGATCGTTCTTGGTTTGGGAACGATCGTTCTCCTTTGGATCGATCGTTCTTGAGGTTCCTGGTCGTTCACCTGGTCGCCAGATTGACATGTCTTCAGTAAAACGGGGATAACTCTTCAACCAGGAATGAGAATGACATGGGACCAGTTGCAAATGAAAGCTAACTCAAAGAGCTACAACCTTTATCAAGGAATCTGGATCTAAAACGCAAGTTAAAGCCTTCATCTGAGTATATCTTTGAGACGCTTCAGAATGGTTCTGCATGATCATTTCTCTTATTTGCTTCCAAATGATCTCTAATCCAAACTTCAAGTCTCCATGGTATTCCATTCACCTAAAAAGACTCAAAACATGTGCAATATGCAATAAAACAACCTAGGACTCTAAGATGTGATACCATGCAAATACAAGACTCAAATGCATGAAAAATTCCTAAAACTATACAAAATGGGAACTAAGAATCTATGAAACTAAACCATAAAAACATGTAAAATCTAATGATATCAACTCCCCCCAACTTGTCCATTGCTTGTCCGCAAGCAAACAAGTAGAAACAGTTATAGGCAAGTTTGACAAAGCTAGAAAATTCCAAACGAAGGATTAAACGCGTTGTCCTCAAAGATGGTTATAAGGTGCAAGAACAAACATTTCATTCTTTCGGTAAACCCTTAAACTTAAGCAAAAACTCACAATCAAATCGAAAACTTCTCTTTAACATTCATTATGATCTTTTTAGTGCGGTCTTGCTAAGGGAAACCAAATCATTCTCAATCGGTTTGTGGGTTAAAGCATTTTGCGGTGGTTTCAGAAGTGTTTCTCTTTTGGGTAGCTTCTCTCAAAACATAGGAATGCTTTATCAAATGCAAAATCTATCTAAGAAGGGGAACAATTGATGCATACAAAGTTTACTTCTCGTTATATTCTACCCCATCTCATAATAAGCATTCTAGTTTCTACCCTTTTTCGTAACTTTAAACTTCGCGATCAGCCTCTTTTATCAGTTTCATGGGGAAAATACTTTCATAAAACACTTAACTCCATTGTTATCTCTTTCTTTTGCTCTCAACACTTACTTTTATTTCAAACACGAGAGATCAACATTTTTCTTTTCAGAATTTTTTTTTTAGAGACAAAGACTTAGAGTTATTTGACTTTCCACTTAGATTCCCCAAAGATTATTTTCATCGAACTGATCAAGCTTTATTTTCAACACCCTAACAAACTACCCAATTGAACCAATCAAGCCTTTCATTCCCATCCTAATCGCTAGACTTACCATTGCTAGCTTAGAACGAGAGTTAAGCCTTTGTCGTTCCCGATACTCTCAAGTTTTTGCAAAATCAAAGCATTATCAACAAGAGGCCTCACTCATCAAATAAATCAGGGGTTTGAAAGAAATGGTTAAGGTTTATGGGTAGGGAGATCACTCTTAAAATGAGAATGACCATTCGGGTAAGCACAAGGGTGGTAAAATGAATAAGAAAACCCGAATGTGACATATAGTCGACCATGAGAATGCATTCGAATTACCCTAAGCAAGAGTATTAATGTTCGAATTAAGTTTCAAATTCATAGAGAAGCATCAAAAATCAAGCGAGCTTTACCCAAGTAGAAGTTCAAGATAAGTTCAAGCAATAAATAACCATGACTAAGGGCAACGATTTTAATCCTAAGCGTGAACTTCCACAAAGCTAATATCCCATATGCATATGAAAACCTATATTCTTCTAGACTCAAATCCTAGTATTAGGATGAGGTGTAAAGCTACATGATGAAAATGAGAAAAATTTGATTTTTGTTTAGACAATGCATGACTCAAAGAACGGAAAATCAAAACCAAACACAACGTTAAATACTAATGTCTCGTACTTCCCCCCCCCAACTTATTTCGCACCGTCTCGGTGTGAGAATAAACTTGACAAAGAGAAAGAGAACACATGATACAAAGATAAACAAAATGAAGTATGTACGCGAGAAACGAATTGTACCTAATACCATGGAGAGGATAAGAAAGAGTATGAGTCATCTATTTGCAGCCCTTTTTTGTAAACAATCCACGTTCACCAACGTCCTATAAAATGAAAGCACACAAAATCAAAGATAAAGATCACACTTAAACAAACAAATAAACCTATATACAAACGATAGAATTGGGGGAGTCCCCAATGGCTTGTTTAACGTCGCTAAGCTTGACGTTTGATGCCTATTTAGACTGAAGGGAGAATAGGAGTTGTCGAATGAACTCCATCCTTGAAATTTGGTCCCCAATCGGTGAGCTCGATCTTGAGAACCTTCACCATGAGCTCTTTGATGTAGTCTGATTGGTTCTCCTTTAAACCTGGCAATAAGATAATTCTTGCTTTGGCAAAAGGTTTGGAAGGACCTTTGCTCTTGATCTTGCACTCTATAGCACCACCATTGTGGCTCAACGGATGCAAGGTGAAAATGGATGAGGAGTTGTGACTAAAATGAGGCTTCTTGCCTTTCTTGAGCTTTTTCCTTGGATCTACCATCTTTGGTTCATCAAATAAAGCATTAAGGCTTTCACCATGGTAAAGGAACTTATCATTACAGTCCTTAAGTCGATTTTTCTCAATCAAACCCTTGAGCTTTTTCTTCCTTTCCATTTCTTCATTGGCGATTGTTCCACAAAATGTTGTAGAGGAAGGCTTGATTTGAAATGAGACTTTGGAGTCAACATGGATGAGGATCACTCGCCTGTTTGGGAAGTCAATGTTCGCTCCAGCGGTGTTGAGGAATGGAGTTCCAAGAATGAGTGGAAGCTTATCTGGTTTCTCTCTATCTACCACCAGGAAGTCCATTTGGATTAGACAATCTCCTACCTTAAGAGGATAATCCTCAATCAACCCAAGTGGAGGTTTCGAAGAAGCATCTCCAAATGTGATGGAAGATGAGTGTTGTTTCATCTCTTTAATCCCTAACCTTTCCGCCATTTCAAATGACATCACATTTACGCTAGCTCCAGAATCACACAAGGCATTATCGATTTCCAAATCTCCTAGGGAGCAAGAGATTGTGAATGTACCAGGATTTCCAAGCTTGGTAAGCGATTTAGGTTCAAGCGGTTGTGTACTCGGTGGTTTTAGTACTTTCATAACCTCTTCAACTTTCTCTTGGTTCGCTAGAATGGCTTCAATGAACTTAAAATAGAGAGGAACTTGAGATAATTCATTCACATGAGGCAAAGGTGCTCCAACTCTACTCATATTAGCCTTGAAGCTCGAGAGGATTTTTTTTTTAGCCTTGGTTAGAACTTGGCTCGGAAAAGGAAGTGGAGGCTCATAAGGAGGAGGTTCAACTCTTGAAGTAACTTTTGTTTCAATGCTCTTGGTCACCATATCTTCTTCTTTAGTGCTAAATTTCCCTTCCACTTCACTCTTTATAACCAGATCATCAACATTCGAACCATATAGGAGCCTAGAAATTTCCTTTATAGCCTCTTCATTCTCGACCATTTTTGAATCACTTGTGAAGATGACATTGCAAAATTCTTTACCATTGTTGTAGTCTTTCGGGTTCGGTTGTGGTTTCGCAGGAAGAACCCCCATTGGTCTTGCAGAAGTGGACGCAGTCTGTGCTACTTGATTCTCAAGCGTCCTAACGTGTGAAGATAGCGTCTCAAACTTACCATGGAGATCGCTGTACATGTTGTCTACTTTGGAATTGATGTCAGAAGCATTCTTCTTCTGGTCCTCGAGTATTTGTTGCATCATTGTTTTCATTTCGCTTTCACCAGAGGAAAACGCAGGGGCATTGTTCACAGGAGCTTGGGGCGGGGCTTGGTAACCTCCCTGGAAGTTGTTGAACTGAGGTCTTTGCTGAAATCCCCCTTGTTGAAATCCTCCTTGATTCTGAACACTGTTTTCATAAGGCTTGTTGTTGCCTCCTTGGTTTGGCACAAACTGCCTTGGTTGATATTGTTGACTTTGTGGCCTCATTGGTGCGGGGTACGTTTGATCTTGAGGATTCTTGACATTTGTGTTCCGGTATGAGAGGTTGGGATGGTTGCGATAGTTTTGGTCGAACCCCTTGTTCTGATAGTTCCCTTGACCATTGACATAGTTCAACTCAGCTTGCAAGTCGTCAAGACCATTTCTCACTTGCTCTTGGAAAGCTTGACCATCTCCGGAATCTTCACAATAGTTAATGGCTCTTTGATCGCGTCTCAAAAGTTGCTCAACCTTTGCAGTCAAATCTGCAATTTGTTTTGATTCTCCCGTTCCACCGCCTCTCAAAGTTCTGTCATAGTCAACATAGTGGTTGCTATTGCTAGCTGCGAGATTCTCTATCAATATTTGGGCTTCTTCTTCGGTTTTGGTCATGAAATCCCCATTGCTGGCTGTATCCAAAGCCATCTTGTATTTCTCATCAATCCCTCGATAGAAGGTGTTAATGAGGGATTCGGGGGTGAACCCATGGTGAGGGCACTCCCTCTTGTTATCCTTAAATCTTTCCCAAGCTTCATGAAAAGATTCAGTTGCACCTTGTTGAAAACTCGAGATCTTGTTCCAAAGGAGAGTGGTTCTCGCTTGGGTGAAGTATTGACCCAAGAATGCAGCTTTGTACTCGTCCCACGTTCTAATGGAGTCTCTCTCCAATGACTTGAACCATCGGTGCGCTTTGTCACTCAAGGAAAACGAGAACAACCTGCACTTTACAGCATCATCTGGCACCCCATTCATTCTCGTTGTACCACACACATCCTCGAAATTGTCTAAGTGATAGACGGGATTCTCAGAAGGTAAGCCATGGAATTGGTTTTGCTTAACAAGAGCTAGCAATCCCGGTTTGATCTCGAAATCATTCCTGTTGATAGGAGGATGTCGGACTCCTCCTCGGTACATTTGATGATTAGGAGCATCATGATCTCTCAAGGTCCGTCGAACAGGCGCGGGCCTCGGGTTGAAAGCAGCTGGAGGAGGAGGATCTTCCAACTCTTCTCTTCCATTATCTCCATCGTGTTGAGCTTCTTCCGGTGGTAAAACGTTATCGCCTTGACCAGCATGAGCCATTTCGGCTTCTCTTTGCTCAGCTAACTTTTTCTTTCTCTTGTTAGCTCGTTCGAACTTTCCAATTTCCTTATGATATTCCGCGAGATTTGATGAACCTTCACTTCGGGTCATTCACCTGAAAATACCAAAGAAGAAAAAAAAGAAATGATTATCAGTAACCGTAAAAGTACTCTAGACTAAAAACTAGTCCTAAATCTTTAGGTAACGCAATTGGTCCCCGGCAACGGCGCCAACTTGATTGCTCGAGTATTTAACCCGATACACTTAACCGCTAGGTAGTATATACGGGGTCGATCCACAAGAACCAATGGTACTCTAAGGATTTACGAGAGTCGAAATTAGCTAGAGCGAGATGGTTGGTTGGTTTTGTAAGCATGTAAATAAAAATACGGGAAATTTAAACGGTAAACTTTGCGATTTAAAAACATTGGGCTAAAGGGCTTTTAGGAAATAAATGACAAATGAAAATATGAAGTATGGAGGTTAATAATTAAGAACCATTCTTGAACATGAACACAAGTTTAGACTAACCTCCTTTCAAAGCATTAATCACTAAACTTGACTACTCGATTACTAAACTTTCGTTTGAAATCTCCTAACCAAATTCGCATTAACAAACAAGTTCACTAAGTTCACAATGATGATCTAGCTTCAACTTTCGTTGGCTAGAGATACAAAGCTCAATTCATATTATTCAAGCCTTCTATAAACACTTTTGATGCATAGAACAACTTAAAATCAAGATTAGAGTGATCAGTCCTAATCTAGCATTAAGATCATATGAATTGAAGAATCTATGGATTATAAACCCCAAACAACAATCATATCACTAAATCATTGAATCTCCTTTAGAACCCTGAAACCCAATTGATGAACTACTCACACATATTAACCAGATCAACACAAAGATTTATAGAAAACATGATATATTATTGAAATAAGCAAGAAAAGTTATAAGAATTCTTCTCTAGAACAATGGATTGGATCTTGTTTCTTCAAGTTTCTCAGAGTTCTAGAGAGTTTCTGAAGTCTGAATTATTGAAAAGTTGTCTAAAAAGAGCCAAAGTCGTGGCTAAAAAGAGAAAAGAGGAGCAGGTGAAATGTCTAAGTCAAGTGGATGGTGAAGCTTTCGGAGAGGAGAACGATCGTTCTTGGCTTGGGAACGATCGTTCTTGGCTTGGGATCGATCGTTCTCTGAGTTCCTGGTCGTTCACTTGTTGTTCCGGAAAAATGAGGAACGATCGTTCTTGGTTTGGGAACGATCGTTCTCCTTTGGATCGATCGTTCTTGAGGTTCCTGGTCGTTCACCTGGTCGCCAGATTGACATGTCTTCAGTAAAACGGGGATAACTCTTCAACCAGGAATGAGAATGACATGGGACCAGTTGCAAATGAAAGCTAACTCAAAGAGCTACAACCTTTATCAAGGAATCTGGATCTAAAACGCAAGTTAAAGCCTTCATCTGAGTATATCTTTGAGACGCTTCAGAATGGTTCTGCATGATCATTTCTCTTATTTGCTTCCAAATGATCTCTAATCCAAACTTCAAGTCTCCATGGTATTCCATTCACCTAAAAAGACTCAAAACATGTGCAATATGCAATAAAACAACCTAGGACTCTAAGATGTGATACCATGCAAATACAAGACTCAAATGCATGAAAAATTCCTAAAACTATACAAAATGGGAACTAAGAATCTATGAAACTAAACCATAAAAACATGTAAAATCTAATGATATCAACTCCCCCCAACTTGTCCATTGCTTGTCCGCAAGCAAACAAGTAGAAACAGTTATAGGCAAGTTTGACAAAGCTAGAAAATTCCAAACGAAGGATTAAACGCGTTGTCCTCAAAGATGGTTATAAGGTGCAAGAACAAACATTTCATTCTTTCGGTAAACCCTTAAACTTAAGCAAAAACTCACAATCAAATCGAAAACTTCTCTTTAACATTCATTATGATCTTTTTAGTGCGGTCTTGCTAAGGGAAACCAAATCATTCTCAATCGGTTTGTGGGTTAAAGCATTTTGCGGTGGTTTCAGAAGTGTTTCTCTTTTGGGTAGCTTCTCTCAAAACATAGGAATGCTTTATCAAATGCAAAATCTATCTAAGAAGGGGAACAATTGATGCATACAAAGTTTACTTCTCGTTATATTCTACCCCATCTCATAATAAGCATTCTAGTTTCTACCCTTTTTCGTAACTTTAAACTTCGCGATCAGCCTCTTTTATCAGTTTCATGGGGAAAATACTTTCATAAAACACTTAACTCCATTGTTATCTCTTTCTTTTGCTCTCAACACTTACTTTTATTTCAAACACGAGAGATCAACATTTTTCTTTTCAGAATTTTTTTTTTAGAGACAAAGACTTAGAGTTATTTGACTTTCCACTTAGATTCCCCAAAGATTATTTTCATCGAACTGATCAAGCTTTATTTTCAACACCCTAACAAACTACCCAATTGAACCAATCAAGCCTTTCATTCCCATCCTAATCGCTAGACTTACCATTGCTAGCTTAGAACGAGAGTTAAGCCTTTGTCGTTCCCGATACTCTCAAGTTTTTGCAAAATCAAAGCATTATCAACAAGAGGCCTCACTCATCAAATAAATCAGGGGTTTGAAAGAAATGGTTAAGGTTTATGGGTAGGGAGATCACTCTTAAAATGAGAATGACCATTCGGGTAAGCACAAGGGTGGTAAAATGAATAAGAAAACCCGAATGTGACATATAGTCGACCATGAGAATGCATTCGAATTACCCTAAGCAAGAGTATTAATGTTCGAATTAAGTTTCAAATTCATAGAGAAGCATCAAAAATCAAGCGAGCTTTACCCAAGTAGAAGTTCAAGATAAGTTCAAGCAATAAATAACCATGACTAAGGGCAACGATTTTAATCCTAAGCGTGAACTTCCACAAAGCTAATATCCCATATGCATATGAAAACCTATATTCTTCTAGACTCAAATCCTAGTATTAGGATGAGGTGTAAAGCTACATGATGAAAATGAGAAAAATTTGATTTTTGTTTAGACAATGCATGACTCAAAGAACGGAAAATCAAAACCAAACACAACGTTAAATACTAATGTCTCGTACTTCCCCCCCCCAACTTATTTCGCACCGTCTCGGTGTGAGAATAAACTTGACAAAGAGAAAGAGAACACATGATACAAAGATAAACAAAATGAAGTATGTACGCGAGAAACGAATTGTACCTAATACCATGGAGAGGATAAGAAAGAGTATGAGTCATCTATTTGCAGCCCTTTTTTGTAAACAATCCACGTTCACCAACGTCCTATAAAATGAAAGCACACAAAATCAAAGATAAAGATCACACTTAAACAAACAAATAAACCTATATACAAACGATAGAATTGGGGGAGTCCCCAATGGCTTGTTTAACGTCGCTAAGCTTGACGTTTGATGCCTATTTAGACTGAAGGGAGAATAGGAGTTGTCGAATGAACTCCATCCTTGAAATTTGGTCCCCAATCGGTGAGCTCGATCTTGAGAACCTTCACCATGAGCTCTTTGATGTAGTCTGATTGGTTCTCCTTTAAACCTGGCAATAAGATAATTCTTGCTTTGGCAAAAGGTTTGGAAGGACCTTTGCTCTTGATCTTGCACTCTATAGCACCACCATTGTGGCTCAACGGATGCAAGGTGAAAATGGATGAGGAGTTGTGACTAAAATGAGGCTTCTTGCCTTTCTTGAGCTTTTTCCTTGGATCTACCATCTTTGGTTCATCAAATAAAGCATTAAGGCTTTCACCATGGTAAAGGAACTTATCATTACAGTCCTTAAGTCGATTTTTCTCAATCAAACCCTTGAGCTTTTTCTTCCTTTCCATTTCTTCATTGGCGATTGTTCCACAAAATGTTGTAGAGGAAGGCTTGATTTGAAATGAGACTTTGGAGTCAACATGGATGAGGATCACTCGCCTGTTTGGGAAGTCAATGTTCGCTCCAGCGGTGTTGAGGAATGGAGTTCCAAGAATGAGTGGAAGCTTATCTGGTTTCTCTCTATCTACCACCAGGAAGTCCGTTGGGATTAGACAATCTCCTACCTTAAGAGGATAATCCTCAATCAACCCAAGTGGAGGTTTCGAAGAAGCATCTCCAAATGTGATGGAAGATGAGTGTTGTTTCATCTCTTTAATCCCTAACCTTTCCGCCATTTCAAATGACATCACATTTACGCTAGCTCCAGAATCACACAAGGCATTATCGATTTCCAAATCTCCTAGGGAGCAAGAGATTGTGAATGTACCAGGATTTCCAAGCTTGGTAAGCGATTTAGGTTCAAGCGGTTGTGTACTCGGTGGTTTTAGTACTTTCATAACCTCTTCAACTTTCTCTTGGTTCGCTAGAATGGCTTCAATGAACTTAAAATAGAGAGGAACTTGAGATAATTCATTCACATGAGGCAAAGGTGCTCCAACTCTACTCATATTAGCCTTGAAGCTCGAGAGGATTTTTTTTTTAGCCTTGGTTAGAACTTGGCTCGGAAAAGGAAGTGGAGGCTCATAAGGAGGAGGTTCAACTCTTGAAGTAACTTTTGTTTCAATGCTCTTGGTCACCATATCTTCTTCTTTAGTGCTAAATTTCCCTTCCACTTCACTCTTTATAACCAGATCATCAACATTCGAACCATATAGGAGCCTAGAAATTTCCTTTATAGCCTCTTCATTCTCGACCATTTTTGAATCACTTGTGAAGATGACATTGCAAAATTCTTTACCATTGTTGTAGTCTTTCGGGTTCGGTTGTGGTTTCGCAGGAAGAACCCCCATTGGTCTTGCAGAAGTGGACGCAGTCTGTGCTACTTGATTCTCAAGCGTCCTAACGTGTGAAGATAGCGTCTCAAACTTACCATGGAGATCGCTGTACATGTTGTCTACTTTGGAATTGATGTCAGAAGCATTCTTCTTCTGGTCCTCGAGTATTTGTTGCATCATTGTTTTCATTTCGCTTTCACCAGAGGAAAACGCAGGGGCATTGTTCACAGGAGCTTGGGGCGGGGCTTGGTAACCTCCCTGGAAGTTGTTGAACTGAGGTCTTTGCTGAAATCCCCCTTGTTGAAATCCTCCTTGATTCTGAACACTGTTTTCATAAGGCTTGTTGTTGCCTCCTTGGTTTGGCACAAACTGCCTTGGTTGATATTGTTGACTTTGTGGCCTCATTGGTGCGGGGTACGTTTGATCTTGAGGATTCTTGACATTTGTGTTCCGGTATGAGAGGTTGGGATGGTTGCGATAGTTTTGGTCGAACCCCTTGTTCTGATAGTTCCCTTGACCATTGACATAGTTCAACTCAGCTTGCAAGTCGTCAAGACCATTTCTCACTTGCTCTTGGAAAGCTTGACCATCTCCGGAATCTTCACAATAGTTAATGGCTCTTTGATCGCGTCTCAAAAGTTGCTCAACCTTTGCAGTCAAATCTGCAATTTGTTTTGATTCTCCCGTTCCACCGCCTCTCAAAGTTCTGTCATAGTCAACATAGTGGTTGCTATTGCTAGCTGCGAGATTCTCTATCAATATTTGGGCTTCTTCTTCGGTTTTGGTCATGAAATCCCCATTGCTGGCTGTATCCAAAGCCATCTTGTATTTCTCATCAATCCCTCGATAGAAGGTGTTAATGAGGGATTCGGGGGTGAACCCATGGTGAGGGCACTCCCTCTTGTTATCCTTAAATCTTTCCCAAGCTTCATGAAAAGATTCAGTTGCACCTTGTTGAAAACTCGAGATCTTGTTCCAAAGGAGAGTGGTTCTCGCTTGGGTGAAGTATTGACCCAAGAATGCAGCTTTGTACTCGTCCCACGTTCTAATGGAGTCTCTCTCCAATGACTTGAACCATCGGTGCGCTTTGTCACTCAAGGAAAACGAGAACAACCTGCACTTTACAGCATCATCTGGCACCCCATTCATTCTCGTTGTACCACACACATCCTCGAAATTGTCTAAGTGATAGACGGGATTCTCAGAAGGTAAGCCATGGAATTGGTTTTGCTTAACAAGAGCTAGCAATCCCGGTTTGATCTCGAAATCATTCCTGTTGATAGGAGGATGTCGGACTCCTCCTCGGTACATTTGATGATTAGGAGCATCATGATCTCTCAAGGTCCGTCGAACAGGCGCGGGCCTCGGGTTGAAAGCAGCTGGAGGAGGAGGATCTTCCAACTCTTCTCTTCCATTATCTCCATCGTGTTGAGCTTCTTCCGGTGGTAAAACGTTATCGCCTTGACCAGCATGAGCCATTTCGGCTTCTCTTTGCTCAGCTAACTTTTTCTTTCTCTTGTTAGCTCGTTCGAACTTTCCAATTTCCTTATGATATTCCGCGAGATTTGATGAACCTTCACTTCGGGTCATTCACCTGAAAATACCAAAGAAGAAAAAAAAGAAATGATTATCAGTAACCGTAAAAGTACTCTAGACTAAAAACTAGTCCTAAATCTTTAGGTAACGCAATTGGTCCCCGGCAACGGCGCCAACTTGATTGCTCGAGTATTTAACCCGATACACTTAACCGCTAGGTAGTATATACGGGGTCGATCCACAAGAACCAATGGTACTCTAAGGATTTACGAGAGTCGAAATTAGCTAGAGCGAGATGGTTGGTTGGTTTTGTAAGCATGTAAATAAAAATACGGGAAATTTAAACGGTAAACTTTGCGATTTAAAAACATTGGGCTAAAGGGCTTTTAGGAAATAAATGACAAATGAAAATATGAAGTATGGAGGTTAATAATTAAGAACCATTCTTGAACATGAACACAAGTTTAGACTAACCTCCTTTCAAAGCATTAATCACTAAACTTGACTACTCGATTACTAAACTTTCGTTTGAAATCTCCTAACCAAATTCGCATTAACAAACAAGTTCACTAAGTTCACAATGATGATCTAGCTTCAACTTTCGTTGGCTAGAGATACAAAGCTCAATTCATATTATTCAAGCCTTCTATAAACACTTTTGATGCATAGAACAACTTAAAATCAAGATTAGAGTGATCAGTCCTAATCTAGCATTAAGATCATATGAATTGAAGAATCTATGGATTATAAACCCCAAACAACAATCATATCACTAAATCATTGAATCTCCTTTAGAACCCTGAAACCCAATTGATGAACTACTCACACATATTAACCAGATCAACACAAAGATTTATAGAAAACATGATATATTATTGAAATAAGCAAGAAAAGTTATAAGAATTCTTCTCTAGAACAATGGATTGGATCTTGTTTCTTCAAGTTTCTCAGAGTTCTAGAGAGTTTCTGAAGTCTGAATTATTGAAAAGTTGTCTAAAAAGAGCCAAAGTCGTGGCTAAAAAGAGAAAAGAGGAGCAGGTGAAATGTCTAAGTCAAGTGGATGGTGAAGCTTTCGGAGAGGAGAACGATCGTTCTTGGCTTGGGAACGATCGTTCTTGGCTTGGGATCGATCGTTCTCTGAGTTCCTGGTCGTTCACTTGTTGTTCCGGAAAAATGAGGAACGATCGTTCTTGGTTTGGGAACGATCGTTCTCCTTTGGATCGATCGTTCTTGAGGTTCCTGGTCGTTCACCTGGTCGCCAGATTGACATGTCTTCAGTAAAACGGGGATAACTCTTCAACCAGGAATGAGAATGACATGGGACCAGTTGCAAATGAAAGCTAACTCAAAGAGCTACAACCTTTATCAAGGAATCTGGATCTAAAACGCAAGTTAAAGCCTTCATCTGAGTATATCTTTGAGACGCTTCAGAATGGTTCTGCATGATCATTTCTCTTATTTGCTTCCAAATGATCTCTAATCCAAACTTCAAGTCTCCATGGTATTCCATTCACCTAAAAAGACTCAAAACATGTGCAATATGCAATAAAACAACCTAGGACTCTAAGATGTGATACCATGCAAATACAAGACTCAAATGCATGAAAAATTCCTAAAACTATACAAAATGGGAACTAAGAATCTATGAAACTAAACCATAAAAACATGTAAAATCTAATGATATCAATATGTGAGTTCTACAAAAAAAATAGGTATGTACATAGTTGTTTCATAATGTTTTTGTGCATAATTTTTCTAGAAAGTGATTTAGCACAACTATGGAGGAAGTTATATTGATTTTAATGTAATATTGTTTCGTTAGATTTGGAGAAGAGTTATTCTCTAAAGTTTTTATTTCACAAATCTTAATGTATAGTTTTCTGTAAAAGTTTTAGAAATTTTTATTCTGTAGAGTTGTCTGGCATATTTAGTTTCGTACAACTATTAGATCAATCTCAATGTACAGTTGCTTGATAGAGTTGTTCGGAAAAGCTAAACTACAAGTAGAACCTATATATACATTAATAACTTCGATAAATTAATAAATTATTCCGGTCCTGAGTTGAGTCGGTGTAATAATTAACATATTTCGATAAGAAATCGATTTCACTGTACAGTTGTTTAGTAGAGTTTTCGAGAAAAGTTTGTGTGCAGTTTTTGTAAGAAATCGATTTCATTGTACAGTTGTTTAGTAGAGTTTTTGAGAAAAGTTTGTCTGCAGAGTTGATCTACAGTTTTCATAAGAAATCGATTTTATTGTACACTCGTTTCGTAGAGTTTTCCAGAAAATTTTGTCTACAGAGTTTGTGTACAATTTTCATAAAAAATCGATTTCACTGTACAGTTGTTTAGTAGAGTTTTCGAAAAAGTTTGTATGCAGAGTTTGTGTGCATTTTTCATAAGAAATCGATTTCATGAGTTGTTTCGTAGAGTTTTCGAGAAAAATTGCAGAGTTTATGTGCAGTTTTCATAAGAAATTGATTTTATTGGATAGTTGTTTAGTAGAGTTTTCAAGAAAAGTTTGTCTAAAGAGTTTGTGTGCAATTCACATAAGAAATCGATTTCATGGTACAGTTGTTTCGTAGAATTTTTAAGATAAAGTTTGTCTGTATAGTTGTTTGGTACAATTTTCGTAAGAATTCGATTTTCATTGTACATTTATCGAAAAAAGTTTGTGTGCCAAATTAGCTTCACACAGTTATTATAACTAATTTACTGTATAATTCGTTTCATAAAGTTATTATGCACAGTTATTATATTATTATTGTTTGATAGATTTTTGTTGCAGAGTTATTCAACTAATTAATATTTTCTTTCCAATATTATGATTCAGAGTTTACGTGAAGAGTAATTTTTGTGATTTTTTTCTCTATTTAATTTTTAAGAAATCACGATAAAGTTGAAATCTAATATTTTTTAAAAAAAATAATAATAAGAATTTTTTAAAAAATTTCAGGCATTATTTTAACTTTTTAGTCAGAAAAAAAAAACCTATTTATTTAATTTGAATTTTTTTTGACCTATTTTATAAATTTTATAATGAATTTTGGCCTATTTTATTGTATTATTATATTTTATAATATTTTTGGATATAACGTTTGAGTTCGGGTTCGATATTTTTTTATCTAGATGTGGAGGATCAGTTCGAGTATTTTTTTTTTCAGTTTTGGATTGGTTCGGTTCATCTTTTTCGGATTGGTTTTGGTTAGATTTTTTGGTTTTGGGTATTTTGCCTAGGTCTAGCCTAGCCAATAACCGACCCAGGAACATTTTTCACCGTGGTAATTTTTCTTTTCCAACTAACTGAGTAGTTAAAATATTAAAAATATATATCTCTAATATATTTCTGTTTTCATATTAAAACCTACATACTATATATACAGAAAACAAAAGAATTACTTACATGCTTATAACAAAATTTTCCTGCATGAATTTTATTTTTTTAGACGTTTTAATCTTCTTCTTTATGGATCAGTTAATTTTTTAATCATAGAATAAAAATTAAATGACAATCAACCAAAAACAAAAGAAAATTAACCATTTAAAGCATGCCATGCACTTAGTTTTGTTTTGTTAAAGAAAATGCCATGCAGTTAGTTAAAAATAAGTTTATATATGGGTTATATAGCCCAACAAATAAACAAAAAAAAAATCAAAGTTGTGAAATAAATTGATGGGTGTATCGTGGAAGAGCAAGTGTCAAACGTTGGTTAGTTGGGTCAAATTACCATACATATACAGACGTATATCGTAATTAATCCAACCACTAGAAAATATGGGATATTACCCGATATTAAATCCAATGGAAGAAACATCTACGCACGTCTAGGGTATGATCCGGTCATGGTACAAAGTGTTCTGTGTGATGATGTTCGTTAATTAGGTGTACCGACCATAGAAAACACGTTATAGTGCATGAGCATATGGTTTTGCCACTCACATAAGAGGTGGAGAAACATCGTATATATCCTTACCGCGTATACGTATAAGGGGGGATCTGCATAGATGGTGCTATATACTATGGAGTTGAGTGTACAAAAGATAGCTAGATTTGATGTTAGATTGAAGAAGATTATATATGTTTATTCAAGGACCTCAAGGCTATAATGCCATCTCATGTTATTCAACACTTAACAATTACAAATTTACAAAGGGGAATTAGCTTAGTCACAATGGTCTTGCCATCTGATTTATTTACTAATGACTATTACCAATACTAAATTCTTAGGAGACATTGCCTCTAGTTTAGGTTTTAATTAATGACTATCGTCATTTTTATTTTTCAAGAAGCTTTGCCTCTGTTTTTTGTTTAAGTGAGTGTCATCACTTTTTCTTTCTTGGGAGGCATTGCCTTTAATTTTGTTTGTGCAATGAGCATTCTATATGCTTCATATTTCTTTGGAGGCTTTGCCTCTGTTTTTTGTTCAAGTGACTATCATCACTATAACAGTATGCACGGCTGCTTTCACATTAAGTGAGCAGTCCGCAATAGTTTTTATGTATGCTTCCTCTTAAGGTTGGCATGCATCACGTAATAGGACACACAGGTGCTTCTACAAATACAATGGGTAAGAAGCCCGCAATATTTATATGAATGCTTCCTCGTAAAGTTGGCATCATGTAATAGTATACGTCGGTGCTTCCACAATGGGTAAGCAGCTTGCGATATTTTGTATGAATGCTTCCTCGTGAGGTTGGCATCATGTAATTGTATACACCGGTGCCTCCACAATGGGTAAGAACCCCGTGATGTGTTACGGATATCGTTGGATAGATAAAACTCAAACTAGAATCTTCCACTGAAGATCGAAGAAAGGGGAGAACAGGTCTAGAAGGTGAAGGACCTCAAGGATTCCTGGATTCGATATATGATGAGTGATAGAGTTGAAAAAAAAAAAAAAAATGTTTTGTTTATTTGATTCATTATTCGGAAAATAGCTATGAGCCTTTACATATAGAAACGACAAAGGTGAAATAACTAAACCAGAAATCATAATTAACTAAACCAGAGATCAAAGAGCCTAAACCGGGTTATTAACCTGTTTATCCTATAACATGATGTTTTATATATATGAATGTTTCCTCGTAAGGTTGGCATCATGTATTAGTATACACGGGTGCTTACCCATTGTAGAAGCACCCATGATGTTTTATATGAGTGCTTCCTCAGAAGGTTAGTATATACACGAATGCTTCCACATTGGGTAAACAATCCGCAATTATTTTCATATTTGTTTACATCATTGCTTCAGTGACAAGGCACTGCCGATGAATTTTTAAATGGCGATTATAGTTGTTCAGTAATTGTTGCTTTTTGTAGCTTTAGTATCACATCTATATTCATTGTAGATGCTTAACCTTTTATGATCTTAGAGACCTTTTTTGCTTAAGCCCTTAACAAACATCATTGTATTCTCCTCTGTGCTTAGCTTTTAATAGTCTTATATTATATGAATAGACATACAGTTGTAGCTAAGCGACTAGATACTTAAAAGTGGCAAGGACGTGCCTTTCTTGCTTTATCTCATGGAGAAACGCAAAAAAGGTTCTAGGTTCAAGATTTAAAGTAATCACAACACTAAGAGAGTTTTTGAATAGTCATTAGAAAACTTATCTTGTTTTTCTTCATTGTGCATCTGTGTTTACGTTGCTGAAGGTAAGCTTCCTAACGGGAGACTATACTGAGAATCCTGCAGTATATATTTAATTATTAGCTGTAAATATCTACTTGGAACGACCGCACTCGTTTTTGTTTTTTTTTTTTTTTTTTTTTAAATAATTATTATTCACATAAATAATAATTACTTTTCCCAAACCAACAAATATGCAACTACTCATACAAAATAATTAATTACCTCCATAAATAATATTCAAAACACATAAACGATTAAATTAACTATCCGTTGCCGACAAAAAAAAAAAAAAATTAACTATCCGTAAAGATATTTGACCGATTGATCTATTCAGAATACGACGACTTGAGTTGAGAGTCGAAGTTGGTCTGTATAGCCACCTTGGCTTTCATAGACAATTTCTGTTGTTTATAACGGTTCTTGATAATAAAAAAACCGGACTTGAGTTCATTCGATCATTTATCCTTCGGATTACTTAAACACACGAGATAAATGATTTAACTCATAAATAAAATATGATTACAGAAAACACCAGTTAACTGCGAGTAAATTATTCAACTTATAATAAAACACTTAAACAAACAACGAGTCCTTAGATCAACCCCTCTTCCTCGCCTTGATTCCACAGTCACAACTTTTCTTTCTCTGCATCAAACAAAAGAAATGCATAAGTATTTCAATAAATACTTAGTGAGGCAATCCTCCCATCTACAACCTATACACACAAGCAATTTAAATCATTTAACATAGATAAAACACGAAAATATCGAATCAACCATCTCACGAAATACTCGATCTAGATCGCCCGAGATCAAACACGGCCTATTCCATGAAACCACGTCAAACAATTAACCCGCTTAGATAAGGTTATGGTCATGCACTCACCTTTAGCCACGCACGGAAAATCCTAAAACTTCCCGAAATGAGTAGACTTCACTTCCTCAAACGCGTGCCTAACAATAATCAAATAACGAAACTTAATACACAAGAAACCAAAATACAAACAATTTGGCCGACCAGAAAGACCAGATCGATCGATCCTGGTCAGGATCGATCGATCCCACCAAGCGTGAACTCACCAGATCGATCGATCCTGGCCGGCCGTGAGCTTACCAGATCGATCGTCTCACCTCCAGATCGATCGATCCGTCATGGATCGATCGATCTAGACCTGGATCGATCGATCTTGGTGCAATCGCCAACACCGACTTGCACCACTCACACCAACTTGGCCACGCGATCGAACTCCGACTCCTCAATCACAAACCACCGTCACAGAGTCACGTTCAAGCACTCTCCGCAACCACACCGCTCACACTTGTGGCCCCAAAACACCGTCACACCAACACGTCTCCTAACACGTGTCCCACGCCTACCGAAACTCACCACCGGATGAACCAACAGCTTGGAACATAACCCGGCAACACCAACCCAACACGACCTTCTCACCGAACCACCACAAACAACATGATAGAAACAAAGAAAGAGCATAACCTTACCCTTTCTATCGGTGATGATAGTTGATGCGAGAGAGCTTCGAAGCTACACCGTCACAACAACTTCTATCTCCTTCACCTTGTGTCTCACACGCCAACACACAGACAGCCTCAAGACTCACCCTCTCTTTGACTCCACACCTCACACCAACAAGGATCACCCTCTCTTTGTCTCCACACCTCACACCAACAAGTTCACCCTCACTTGCTCTCCACACCTCTCACCAATAAGGCTCACCCTTACTTGCTCTCCACACCTCTCACCAACAAGTTCACCTTCTCCCTTTGCCTCAAACAAACACAGCTCACACTTCTTTCTCTCACTCTGCAGATGGAACTGAAGTGAAGTGTCGGCAAAATGAAGAAGGAAATGAGATGAGTGGCTGCCTAAGAAGGTGGAGAGGTGGGGAACTCTACAAGGCTAGTGGTGGCTGCTGGTGGAAGGAGTAGACTACTTTGTAGGGGGGAAAAAGAGTGATGGCTGCAGGTAGAAGGAGTGAGTTGAAAAAGATGGAGAGAATCTGATTTAATCAGATTTGAATAAACTTAATTAGAATAAACTTGTGGTCCTTGAACTTCCACAAGTTCACAAAACTGTCCTCAACTTCCTAAAACGATTCCGAACACCCCTACGGGAAAATGCGGTGTAACTTTTAAGTTAAACCAAAATCTCCCGGAAATATTTTCCAGAGATTCTCCGCATAAATCCCGTATGTAATTCCGAAATTTCCATTTTTTTTTGGAACACGGGCGTTACACTACTTTTCTTAGATTTTGAATCCTAGTACATTGCAAAGAAACTGATACTTATCTTTCTTGTTGATTTTGCTTATCTTTCTAGCTTGTTAATTTTTTTTTTTTTTGGTTGCGTGCCCCCTCTTCTTTATAGAATTTGTATTGTTGTACTATCTGTAGTTGCCGCATTCTATTGTCTGAGACACTTAGTCTTTTTCATTGCTGCTACATTTAACATTTGTAGCTACTACTAGTATTGGAGCACAGATTTTGTTCTTTAGATTTCCTTCTTTCATAAACTTACTTCTTTGTTGTGCTGGATTTTATCCAAAAATCATTAATTATAAGTTCCATCGGTTATATCGAAGATTCTCCTACCCGTATTTGTTTCTACGCTCCATGGTTTCGTGTCACCAAATATTGACCTGGCGTTGCAACATTGCTTTATAGTAGTTTCACTGTAGTAGAGCATAAATACTTTTGGATCTATTGTCATGAATTAGAAGCGTATCTCTTTGCCCCCAATAACTTTTCTTTAGATGGTGTGGTTGTTGTTAGAATTTGTAAAAACTAAATAGGAAGAGGAAGAAGAAGATTTGACATTGAGAGAGAATGAGAGAAACTTAGATGATGTTTACAAATGAGGTAAAGAGCAAGCTTATATAGGGCTTTCAAAGGATAAGTGAGCATGGTCATTTTAATAAATAGGAAGAGGAAGAAGAAGATTTGACATTGAGAGAGAATGAGAGAAACTTAGATGATG
Source organism: Barbarea vulgaris (assembly GCA_963667165.1). NCBI lineage: Eukaryota > Viridiplantae > Streptophyta > Magnoliopsida > Brassicales > Brassicaceae > Barbarea > Barbarea vulgaris. The sequence continues at coordinate 3,703,549 of OY763891.1, forward strand.
TTTACAAATGAGGTAAAGAGCAAGCTTATATAGGGCTTTCAAAGGATAAGTGAGCATGGTCATTTTAATAAAGAAATACATAAAGAAATGATAAAACAAGAGTGGATGGGTGTTGCATGTGTGCATAGGGGAAGTCATCCAACCCATGTGTGTTGGACAAGGGAGTATGGGTGTGTGCATAGGGAAAACCATCCAACCCATGTGGGTATTGATCAATACTCCCCCTCAAACTTAGCCAGAGTGATTAGAGTGGTGGCTAAGTTTGGAGAACCCGTGAGTACCACCTCATTAAAAACCTTAACAAGGAAAACCTCATGGGATAAAACCTTGCTAAGGGAAAAAGAGTGTGGTCTTCACGGATTTAGGGAAGCCGATCAAGGTCTTGAGAGGTCTACTAGCCCAAGTTTGTTATGGATGTGATTGCAAACCTTGAGGCTAGCGGCCTTGGTGAATATATCAGCCAATTGATCTTCGCTCCTTGTAAAGCATGGCAATGTTACTCCTTCTTCAATCTTCTCTCTTACTTTGTGGCAGTTAACCTCAATATGCTTTGTTCTCTCATGGAAGACTGAATTTGTTGCTATATGGATTGCCGCTTGATTATCACAATGCATGGTCATTGGAGTTGATGATTCTATACCTAAATCTTTGATGAGCGCCTTAAGCCATACCAACTCATTTGTTAGCTTCCTCATAGCCCGATATTCAGATTCAGCACTTGAACAAGATACCACCTTCTGTTTCTTAGACTTCCAAGTAACCAGATTACCTCCTACGAAAGTGCAATAACCCGTGGTTGATTTCCTATCAATGGTGTCTCCAGCATAATCCGCATCACAATACCCAACAATCTCAGCATTTCCATTCTTTCCCATCCAAATGCCTTGACCTGGTGAGCCTTTGAGATAACGAAGAATCCTTTCAACCATGTTCCAATGATACACTGTGGGCTCCTTCATGTGTTGGCTAACCTGGTTCACAGCAAAACACAAGTCAGGTCTAGTGATTGTTAAGTAGATGAGCTTACCTACAAGTCTTCGGTATTGAGGAGGATCATCATAAGGTTTGTCTAGTGGATCATCCTTTTCTTTCTCCCCCTCTCGCTTGACCTTGTAGCCATCCTCAAGTGGTGTCTTGGCTGGTTTAGAACCTAATTTTCCTGTTTCACTTAACAAATCAAGAGTATACTTTCGTTGTGATAGAAATAAACCTTCTGGAGAACGACATATCTCTATCCCTAGGAAGTATTTTAGTTCTCCCAAATCTTTAATATCAAAAACAGATTTTAAGAAAGATTTTGTTTCTTGAATACCTACTTGATCACTACCTGAAATGATCAAGTCATCCACATAAACCAAGACAACAATGATGCCTTGAGGACTTTGAAGAGTGAAGAGGGTGTGATCAGCTTCTGATATTCTAAATCCTTTATCCTTGAGTGTTGAGCTGAGTTTGTGATACCACGCCCTTGGAGATTGCTTAAGTCCATAAATTGCTTTCCTAAGCCTTAAGACTTTTCCCGGAGTAATTGAATTTTCAAGACCTGGTGGTGGAGTCATGTAGACCTCTTCTTCTAATTCTCCTTGTAAGAAGGCATTCTTTACATCCATTTGCCATAAATCCCATGAAAGGTTGGTGGCAATGGACAAAACAACTCTAACTGTGTGAAGCTTTGCTACAGGTGCAAAAGTATCTGTGTAATCCTCCCCATAGCTTTGTGTGAACCCTCTTGCAACTAGTCGTGCCTTATATCTTTCTATATCACCATTACTTAGGTACTTAATTGTAAAGATCCATCTTGAGCTCACAGCCTTCTTTCCCGGAGGTAAGTCAGCTTCATCCCAAGTATGGTTTATAATCATGGCGTCAACTTCATCATCAACTGCTGCAACCCATTCTTTACTCTCCTTAGCTTCTTCATAGCTTTGAGGTATGTAATGCAGATCAATCTTTCCAATAAATGCTTGATGATCTGATGGAAAAAGGTCAAGTGAACACACTGCTTGTATTGGATGGGCAATAGCTTGATTGTTGTAATACACAAATTCAGGATTCCGATGTTCTGGACCAATTCTTGATCTAGTGCTTCTTCTTAGTGGAATGATTTCTTCAACTGGTTCTTCCACTTGATCCGGAGCTTGATGTTGATCTATAGTAGGTTCGCTTTCAGTCTCCCCCTCAGCTTGGTCATTTTGAGATGCTTCCACTAAGTCTTGATCATTTTGATTTCCCATTTCTTGATCAGCCTCCAAATTCTCGTTTTGATTTTGTTGAGTACTGGTACTTTCTTGATTAGTCCTGGTACTAAATGTCTAAGTGTGACTTGTTGGTGGATTTCCAAGATGGTTGAGTAGAAATTGAAGACTCTCCATTCTATCTGATGTAGAGCTGGCGAGATCCTTGATACTTTCCCACTCCATTTTGTTATAGTACCCTTGATTCTCCATGAATTTCACATTGCTTGACACCAACAGCTTATTGTTGACTGGATCATAACACTTATATCCCTTTTGTGTTGTTGAGTAGCCTAGGAAAATGCTCTTTATGGTTTTAGCATCCAACTTAGTTCTTTGTTCACCTGGTACCAAAACAAAGCACACACAAGCAAAAACTTTTAAATGATCAAAGGAGGGTTTCATATTGTTTAGTACCTCAAATGGAGATGTATCTTTCAATACTCTAGTTGGAATTCTGTTGATGAGATAACATGCAGTCATCACAGCATCTCCCCAAAATCTCTTTGGCACATGTGAGTGAAACATCATTGATCTTGCTACTTCCATCAGATGCCGATTTTTCCTTTCAGCAACTCCATTTTGCTGAGGTGTATAGGGACAACTCGTTTGATGTATAATTCCATGCTTAGCTAGATGTTCTTTGAACTTATGGCTTGTGTATTCTCCACCATTGTCCGATCTTAGTACCTTAATTTTGCCATTAAACTGATTAGTAACATAGTTCTGAAAGTTGAGAAAAGCATCAAATACTCTATCTTTAGATGGAAGCAAAGTTAACCAAGTGTATTTAGATTTCTCATCTATAAATGTGACAAAATATTTGTTATTATGTCTAGATAGACAAGGTGAGGTTCAAACATCAGAGTGCACTAAGTCAAAACATTTTTCATATATAGTGGAGGACTTGGTGAAAACAGTTTTGCAATGCTTCCCTAGGATACATGCTTCACAACTAGCATTTTTAAAAGAGATAGTAGGTAACATAAGTTCAAGAGCTCTAGAGTGCGGATGGCCTAATCTAGAGTGCCACAAGGCACTATTATCTAAGCATGAATTAAAAGATAAGGCTTGATTGCTTGGTGAAAGATTCTCCAAAATATATAAGTCTCCCTTAGTGCCTCCTTCTCCAAGCAACTTTCCGGTCTCAATATCCTGAAACTTCACATCATTAGGACCAAATATAGCATTGCAATTCAAATCATTAGTGGCCTTTTTGACAGATAACAAATTAGAAGTGAACGTTGGCATATAAAAGGCATTGGACGTTTTATCAAATAATTTTAGTTCTCCTTCGCCTTTAATTGGTATTTTATCCCCATTTGCAATTTCCACGTTTTCATTTGCAGGTTTAATATTAGTTGACAGATCACGATTGTTAATCATATGATGGGAAGCTCCAGAATCAATTACTAGAGTTTTGCTTGGTTTAGAGGCAAATAAGGTGATACCGGATTGATTTATGTTGGCGATTGCTTTGAAGAGAGACTCCAGGTCTGATTTCCTCACTAGATCACCATGAGATGCTGCCATTGCCACTTCTTCCATTTGTTTAGATGAGCCGGCTTGAGCTTGACCGCTTCTAACCTCTTGAGAAATGTTTGCTCTTGGTAGGCTTGGTCTTAGGTGTGGATGGAGTATGTAGCATTTTTCAACTCGATGACCCTTCTTCTTACAATGGGTGCACCACGGTGGCTTGTAGTCTTTGATGAAGTTGTTGCCTTGGTAACCACTTTTGTTGGCTGTTGGAGTCTCTACTTTGTTAGCCATTGGAAGATCTCCTTTGTTGCTAAACAGGCCGAATGATCCTTGCTCCTTTTGAATCTGTGAGCATACTTCATCTAAGCTTGGAAGCTTCTCTGCCCTCAATAGATGCTTGATGAGATCGTTAAATGAGGGGTTTAAGGTGAGCAGTAATCCAAAGACTTTGTCTTGCTCCCTTCTTTCATTGATCACAGCTGGATCCATGGTGATAGGTCTTAGCATCTCTAACTCAGCCCAAAGTGATCTAAATTTACCGAAATGTTTGGTAAATTCCATGTCTTCTTGACTGAGGTTGTTAATGGCTTTCTTGACTTCAAATACTCTAGTGAGGTTTGAGATGTTGCCATAGACGTTTTTGAGAGTTTCCCAAATATCTTTTGCTGTTTCACAGTAGGAATAGGCCTCTAGAATAGGCGCATCAAGAGAATTTTGAAGAAGACTAAGTACGGATTGATCTTCTTGAATCCATTTATTTTCTGCTTCTTTCTTGGCTTCTTCTTCTTTTTCTTTGATGGTAGAGTCAGAGTCTCCATCTTCTTTGATGATGGGTTTTGGTGAAGGCTTAGTTCCTTCAATATAAATCCATAACCCACGGCCACCAAGGGCTGTTTTTGTGGTTCTAGACCATATGATATAGTTTGCTCCTTTCAAAATCACTGGAATTACAACTGGTTTAGTGCTATCCATGATTTAAATCGATTTTAGCTTGATAAAAAATAGAACAGATTTAATGATCACAAATCTAGCCTTTTTCACAACTCAAGAATCAATGATTTTGAGGACTAAGTCTCAGAGTGAAACAAGGCTATTAGAGTGATTCGTAATGATAAGAGATTGAACAAACAAGAATATAGTTTAGGCGGAATAAGAGAAATGCGATAACAAGGCTAAGATCATTTAGGATCTTGCTCTGATACCATGTTAGAATTTGCAAAAACTAAATAGGAAGAGGAAGAAGAAGATTTGACATTGAGAGAGAATGAGAGAAACTTAGATGATGTTTACAAATGAGGTAAAGAACAAGCTTATATAGGGCTTTCAAAGGACAAGTGAGCATGGTCCTTTTAATAAAGAAATACATAAAGAAATGATAAAACAAGAGTGGATGGGTGTTGCATGTGTGCATAGGGGAAGTCATCCAACCCATGTGTGTTGGACAAGGGAGTATGGGTGTGTGCATAGGGAAAACCATCCAACCCATGTGGGTATTGATCAATAGTTGTTGCCCTTTATCGTATGGCTCCCTTCCTCACAAGTCACAAACTTTCTTTGTCGTTTTACTTGTATCAGTGCATGTAACGTGTCGTCTTTAGATTCATTCACCTCTTGTACGTTTTTGTTATGATGAAACGTTGGTAGCCTCCGTTTGAAGCACACCTTTGCCAACCTTCTATGCTTCAAATTGGATGAAATTCCTTGTGTGCTCTGTTTCTAAAACCACTATAAACTTATATATGTGGGTACATGAGAGCATCTGCCCCCATTCCACTCTATCATCAAACCATGATACGGAGACAAATAGTGGTTGTAGCTCTGCCCCCAATAACCGAAGAACTGATATTTTTTGCGACTGGTTCTTGAGTGGTCTCGTCGCAGACACAGACTAGTGTTAGTTCTCACAAACACACATGTGCTCGTGGTCTAATATCATTAATTACAAGGACAACTTGCTCTGCTACCAATATTTGCATTAACGTGTTTCCCTATCTTTGGGAATTTGATACGCTTAACTCAACAATTTCTTTGTTGCTCTTCGTTGACTTTATGAAGTTAGATTATGCATTTCTTGGACCATAAGTAGCTGATGGTTAGTGATGGTTTGAAGCTTGTTTTGGTTAACGAAACATTGTATTACGTAACATTAGGGTGACTTAAAAGAAAATATTTTTTCTTTAGTTCACAATTTACTTTTATGTGGTTTACTAATTATCATTGATTCTCATAATTATCCAGCCACTCCACTGCAATGGCAAACCCATGCGGCCATGCCTATGATTATCTAACATCAATAAAGACTTTAACATGCAATTCTCATATGTTATTTTATCTCCAACCATGAATCAATGTATTATTTCTAATTTGTTTGTTTTATATGTAAAATTACATGTTCCATGCCAGCTCGTGGAGATTGATTTTTATCATAAATCGTTTAACTATTTTTTGGATTTTTTTTAACAATATTGATTTAACCATAAAGCTCATTTTGAATATGCACATCATTTTATGATGTCTCACATTATTTCAAAATAAGTGATAAATTTTAGGATTTAAACTCACCAAAATCACTAACATACTATGTCGAACTTAATCCCACTAGGATCAATAATCCAACTTGGATCATGTATTTTATTTTGGATCCTTTTAACTTTTAATGGGTGATTCTTAATACCCTCTCTCAAGATGATTGTTTTTCGTATCCATTCATCTTAGACCGATTTTTACTTTTAGATCGGTTGTATTTGGAATATGATTTGGGGATTGAGCTTAACTAACAAAAAAATTAGTGATTGACCAAAAACAATATGATTCATGAGGCATAACATACTATAAAATCAAGGAGTAAGTATAACTTTCAACTCCATAAATAATATAGAAATATATATATATTTAAATGAATTTGTCAAAAATTAAAATTTATCTTTTAGGGTGTGAACGCGAGGGCCTCAATACTTGAAAGTTCTTATGTTTTACAATATGAATTTTAATGATCTTTGATATCATTGTTTGACCGAGATGACATAACCGTTTAGATTGTGCTTTAAGCAATTAGTAAATTTCATGTTTACTATCATTTGCACCATCTTATTTCTACATGTTATAATCATATACATGTCTCTATATTATGGTCGAACATTCGATACCACATTTATTTATTTTTTCGGCCAATTAATTTAAGACTAAGCCATACCATTTTGAACGTGAGAAAATGGATGTTCAACATCGATTATGATTGACATACAATGGTCTTTAAAAACTTGTCTTGTGAATTGAATTCATCAACATTATCAAGCCAATATATATCTTTGTCCAATATAATGCATAAGATAACATTGGAAAATTCTTCCAATATATGTTTACTTTCCGATGTGATACGAAGATCATCAATATCATTCTTATTCATAGTCTCTATATGATTATTAATAAGAGGAAATGTCTTTGAAAGTTTAAAAAGTTTCTTCGGACTTTTGGAGAACATAAGACATCATCAATTGTAAAATTTGTGCTTTTAGAAATCGAGAAACTAGCTCATCTATACTTTCCTAGTACTCTTGCACTGTCTAATAATATTGACATGTGCCTCATAAATTCTCAATATGAGAAAATATTTTTGATTTTAGAGACATATTTTAATGTCTTAAAACTTTATGTAATACATATTATCATTCTTTAAAATAAATTAAATAGTAAAATATATAAATTCATAAAAATAAATTAACAGTCATAGGCTTTCTCTATAAGAATTTAGGAGGCAGAGCCTTCAATATAAGAATACAAGAAGCATGACTTTTATATAATTAAGGAGACATAATATTTCATTTGATTGAGGAGAAGGCATAGCCTATCATATATAAACGAACAGTTTGGAAATAATACATACATAACCTTTTATTTTGTCGTAAAAAAGGCAAAGCATACCATATATTACGTTCAATCCGATAAAAGACATAACTTTCTATTATATCGTAAAAGAGGTAAAACCTACCATGTATTACGATTAATCCAAAAAGGTATAGTCTCACAATGTATGTTATATTTATACTGAATAAATATAAATTTATGAATCAATACAATAAAATGTGTATTTTACTTCTTTGGAGCTCAAGCAGTAAAAATGACGTCGAATCGATAGTTTACTCGTGTTGATAACATGTTATAAAACTATATATTAATAGTATATTAATTTGTATATTTATAATATCCTATGTAAATGCAACAAAAATTTAAAATGAGAAAGATGGAGCTAGAGACTTGTGATGTGTTTCACTTCATCTTAATAATTTCAATGTATAAATGAACACATATACACATAGTGTTCCGATAACTTGGTCACCAAGCTAACTATTTTACAAAAATAAATATAAAATAGATGGATAATAATAATGAGTCTTATCCTAATAATAATGGATGGTTGCTAATTTTCCAACATTATCACGACATTATGCATTTTTATTTTATTTTGAAGAACAATTTTCACTATCAATTACATTACTCAAAACTACTAAAATCAAGATGATTTATATTTTTGGTTTAAATTAAGTGATTTCCAACAGGTCATATAAAAATATCAATTTAGAAATGATTTAAAAATATCAATTTAGAAATTTTCATGTTTATTTTGTGAAAGCATTGTTATTGATTATTGAGAAATTTTCTAAAATGACAGATACAAAATTTTAAAAACTACAACCATGTTTTTTCAACACAAATACAAATTTAACTGAAATGTCCTTAATGGAAATTTTTTTTATTTTATCTTTAGTTTATATTTGACAAAAAAAAAAAAGAGAGCTTAGCTTATGTAGATTCCCAAAAAAAAAAATTGTGTTGTCCATCCCGGAGTGCCAGTTACATTACAGAAAAAGTATATACTAGTCTTCTCAAACATTTAAATTTTCATCCAATAAAAAATCCCCAATTTTTTTGTTTTTTTTTTTTTGTCAATTTGTGTTTTTGTTAGACCCATTTTTTACCCCATCAGGATTCACCTGTCCTTGTCGTTGTAAGCTCCAAACATTTCAAAGGACCAAAACATAAATATGTATAAATCCTATATATAATTAGGGAGTTCTCACTCCATCTAAGTTGTCCACATCAGTACTAATATAATCAATTCAAAACAATTAAGTTTAAAATAAAATTCATTTAAACTCTTATGTTAATTTTATATATTTCATTTAAAGTGATATGTATAAGTATTTAAAAAACACAAATAGTATGGACTCACTAAAAATAAGAACAATAAATAAATAATTCTAAAATAAGGAACTAAAAATAAAATAAAAGTTAATAAATAAAATTTGTATAAAAAATCTTAAATCAAAATGATCAAAGATAGAAATTTTTTTTTTCCAACTGGAAAATCTAAAAAAAATAAAAATAAAAAAATAAATATATATATATATATATAGTAATAACTATTGGAAAGTTAAAAATAATGTTTAAAAATTATCAATAAAAGTCTTAATAAAATATAAATCTTTTAGAAAACTAAATGAGTGTTAAAATATCACGTGTTACAGTAGTGATTAATTTATTAACATAACTAAAATTTTTCTAAAATAAGTTCTTAAAAATATTTATATTATTTGACTATAATTTTTTTTTATTAAGCTAAAAGAATATGAAGAATAAAGAAAATAAATCGATGTGTATACGTTTATAGTATAGTTTAATTTAAAACAAATATCAGAAATTTTATTAAGAATTATACTTTATTTATTTGTAGTTATTATATAAATAATAATAATGTACTCTTTTATAATGGAATGATAGTATATAACCTTATATACACATGTTCTATTAGATTTATACGATATTTTAAAACTGAAATCCCGCGCATCGCGCGGGTATTTAACCTCGTAATTTAAACTAGGTGGTTTAGCCCAGCGGCAAGATGCTTTTTAAATTGTTAAATATTTTAAGGATATTGAAAACTTGAAATCATATAATAAATTGACTTAAATTTCAAAATAATCTGTCACAATATTATGCATTTCAATCAGAAAAAAAAACCATAATAAAATTTTCCACAATAATTAAAAGTTCAAAAGCTAATAATTTTCGAGAGATTAAAACAACCAAACTTAAAAAAAAAAACATTAATACATAGTCTGTTAGAACAAATTTAAAAAAAAAAAAAACTATCTCTATACTATTATTTGAGTAATGTTGATAGAACTTTAACCATAAGTCATGTGACATATTACAAAAATTGCCATTAGAGAATATTTATTTTGCTAGCAAATGTATATAAATCTTTAAGGGTAAATTAGTTATTCAAAACCAAATCAGAATCTTGCATAAATTTAGTCAATATTTTAGAAATATAAACTAACAATATATACAATTTTTTTAAAAAAAATTTAAGCAAACAAATTTTAAATCGATGGATTATATATTTTAATTTATTAATCAGAAAACAGAAATTAAAATTTATTTAAAAAAAAAATTATTAATCAATCAAAAATGAAAACCTAAGATTAGTTTTGCCAAATTATTTATTTTAAGTTACTAGATTTTTTAAGGTCTACAATTATGATTCATCTATTATGATCTAAAAATTTAAATTCATTAATTAATTGGCATTTTAGTCAAAAAAAAATCAACTTTTAATCTGGGTTCAACTTTTAATCTGGTGAGTTGTCACTTTTGTTTTTAAAGATTAGTATAGAAGAACACAAAAATAGAGTAAAAAGAATGTTAACATCGATTTGTAGAAATAAATATTCTCTCTAATTTTCGATTTGACCATGCGAACTAGAGGTGTCAAAATGGATAATGGGTTGAATTGGGTTGGATCAATCCATCAACCCATCAACCCTAATAAGTTGAATTTTTTTACCCTAATAGGTTAATGAGTCAAATGAGTTGGTAGATAAATGGTTAAATAGGTTGAATAGATTGGTTTGTGATGAGTTGATGAGTTACCCATTTAACTATTTATTTTAACCATTTATAACCATTTAAATAAGTTAACCAATTTTTAATTTAATTTAATGCAATTGAACCAAACTAATTTTAACCATCTCTAAATTTTCCAACCAAAAATGCAAATCAATAATTTTCCCACCAAAAATAGATCCGTAATTTTTCCCGCCAAAAAAGGATCCGTAATTTTTTCGCCAAAAACGGATCCACAATTTTTTCGCCAAAAAATAGATCCGTAATTTTTCTGTCAAAAACGAATCTGAAATTTTTCCGCTAAAAATGGATTCGCAATTTGTCCACAATGATGATGATGATGATGATGATGATGAATGATGATGATGATGATGATGATGATGATGATGATGATGATGATGATGATGATGATGATGATGATGATGATGATGATGATGATGATGATGATGATGATGATGATGATGATGATGATGATGATGATGATGATGATGATGATGATGATGATGATGATGATGATGATGATGATGATGATGATGATGATGATGATGATGATGATGATGATGATGATGATGATGATGATGATGATGATGATGATGATGATGATGATGATGATGATGATGATGATGATGATGATGATGATGATGATGATGATGATGATGATGATGATGATGATGATGATGATGATGATGATGATGATGATGATGATGATGATGATGATGATGATGATGATGATGATGATGATGATGATGATGATGATGATGATGATGATGATGATGATGATGATGATGATGATGATGATGATGATGATGATGATGATGATGATGATGATGATGATGATGATGATGATGATGATGATGATGATGATGATGATGATGATGATGATGATGATGATGATGATGATGATGATGATGATGATGATGATGATGATGATGATGATGATGATGATGATGATGATGATGATGATGATGATGATGATGATGATGATGATGATGATGATGATGATGATGATTCATCTATTATGATCTAAAAATTTAAATTCATTAATTAATTGGCATTTTAGTCAAAAAAAAATCAACTTTTAATCTGGGTTCAACTTTTAATCTGGTGAGTTGTCACTTTTGTTTTTAAAGATTAGTATAGAAGAACACAAAAATAGAGTAAAAAGAATGTTAACATCGATTTGTAGAAATAAATATTCTCTCTAATTTTCGATTTGACCATGCGAACTAGAGGTGTCAAAATGGATAATGGGTTGAATTGGGTTGGATCAATCCATCAACCCATCAACCCTAATAAGTTGAATTTTTTTACCCTAATAGGTTAATGAGTCAAATGAGTTGGTAGATAAATGGTTAAATAGGTTGAATAGATTGGTTTGTGATGAGTTGATGAGTTACCCATTTAACTATTTATTTTAACCATTTATAACCATTTAAATAAGTTAACCAATTTTTAATTTAATTTAATGCAATTGAACCAAACTAATTTTAACCATCTCTAAATTTTCCAACCAAAAATGCAAATCAATAATTTTCCCACCAAAAATAGATCCGTAATTTTTCCCGCCAAAAAAGGATCCGTAATTTTTTCGCCAAAAACGGATCCACAATTTTTTCGCCAAAAAATAGATCAGTAATTTTTCTGTCAAAAACGAATCTGAAATTTTTCCGCTAAAAATGGATTCGCAATTTGTCCACAATGATGATGATGATGAAGAAGAGCACAATTTGGCTTCATGAAACTCTGAATTCAAACTTCAGGATGTAATTCATGCCCTGTTTTTTTGACAATTATTTGAATTATTGCATACTATATCTGCCTTATTAATAACCCCCAAAAAGTGTAAGAAGAAAGGCAAATAATGTACCTGATCCACTTTGATTGAGTTCTGAGTGGGGCTGGGCACCTGAAAAGAATTGAATCATGAAGATTTCACAATCTTGTCAAGGCATAAGAATTAAAGGTTACAGGATCGTCAAACAGCAAAAAAGATTAATAACCTCAGGCAATGTTTTCAACATTGAACTTGCTACTCATCTCATCATGCCTTTAAACTTAAAACAATTTGCAAGTGAAACCATTAGCCATAGAAGATTAAAAAAAGAAGAGATGAAATATATGTTCCTTCCTTAAACCATCCAGACTTGTTAAGCATTGAATAATCTCTACTTCAACTGATATACACTAACACGATCATGATTCTTGATTATAATACCTAATTTCACTCACCAATTACCAAAAGCAGAGCATAAATGAATACTTACATGGGAAAATGTTTGTCCTCGGCAAGAATAGCATTATTGTTCAACTTGATGTCGTATCTGTCACATCATACAAAAGAAGAACATCAATAAAAAAATATAGAGTTTATGCCACTGAAAAAAATTTAAACAATCAAATCTAGATTCATACCAAAAGGCCATATCAGAATACAATAAAAGTAGAATCAGAAATGTATAACAATCAAAAAGCTTGGATGTTTCAATAGCTTCCTCACCAGTCACCTAAATCAATAGTTAAAAATTTTAACTGACTTTTCAAACTAAATCGTAAATTTTCATATGTTTGAGCAATATTTGAAACGAAAATTCAAAAGTTGTCAACAATCAAACCATGCAAAACAGTGTCTGATCAACTGAACCGAAGACGACTGTTAACTATGATCGATTTGTGATACATACCTTCGCCCCTGACTCAATTACTCGAAACCCTAGACTCCAAGGGGACATGAAAACTGAATTAGATAGCGTGTGAGGGGAAACATTTCAAGTCTGAAAATAGGTTAGAGAACCATTGGAACCAAGAAGCAACAACACTGGAAATTGATCGGTGGTGGGATTGTTAACTTTTAGTCTGAAAACGTTACAGAAGGAGAATATAGGAGACGGTCAGATTTTTAATTTTTTTTTTAAAAATTTCAAAATAAATTAAGATGGACAGGTGTCATCTCCTAAAGTGCTGACGTGGCAAGCTGTGGGAGAGTGCCATCCATCTTTTATATATATGATTATTAGTTAATTTTCTGATAATTAATTAATTAAATTTATTATTTAAATGGATTGACCCATTTGAACTATTAACCCATGAAATTAAATGGGTAATGGGTTGAGCCAACTCATTTGGTCAACCCATTACCTATTTAACTCTCAAATTTAATGGGTAATGAGTTGGATCAACCCATTTAAACTATTTTGACAGGCAAAATAACCGTAACCGAAAAAACCGAACCGAACCAAACCGTAAATTAGCCATTCGGTTCAGTTTCGGTTTTGCTTAAAAACCCGTTCGGTTACCATTATCAAATTATTTTAGTTTTGGTTCAGTTTCGGTTTAAACCCGTAAAACCGTTTGGTTTGTTTCGGTTTTTTCAATTTACCTTTTATACATGCTTATATAGATACTTGAGTTACCTACTTTAAATAAATTTAACAAAAATATTTTAAATACAATTGCACTAAAAAAAAAAAACTCTAGATAGATATACATTTTATATATAATCTAAGATTTTTGGTCATTCATTCACAATTTATTAGAGTTTCATAAAATTGTTCTCACAAGCCACATCACTAGGTTTGACTTCTATTCTCTTTATTTTTTCACTATAATCGATTTTGAGTTTTGATTTTTTAATTATTCGATTTTGATTTATATATGACTTACAAACTCAATGTTGTGATTTCAAGTTTTTATTTTTATTTTTATACAATAAAAATAATCTACAAAAACTGAAACCGAACACCAAAATTGTAACGCCCGTCTCCCAAAAAGGGATTATTGACGAAATTTATATATATATGGATATATATATATATATCAAAAACGTCTTTGATCATAGTAAATCTGTGTAAGAGATATTATCTCTTTAAGTTATTTCCGTTGGCCTCGGGAATGGAGTTCTCGAAGAGAGATGTCGGGGTGGAAAAGAGGGGTCAAGAATCAATTTTCGAGCCAATCCAGAGGATTGGGATCGATCGATCGTGATTTTTTTGACTGGGTTGCGGTGAGGGTTGGATCGACCGATCCGGCTGGGATCGACCGATCCGGCTGTAAAGAGGATCGTCCGATCCAGCTAGGATTGACCGATCCCGACTGTCGGCAGAGTTGTTGAACTCGACCTTTCTCTTTAAAAACGTGGTTTTGGGTGGAGGAAAAGAGAGTTTTGGGTTCTAAGCTTTCAGAGGACAAAATTGAGGGAGAGAGAGAGAGAGAGAGAGGTGGAAGAAGAGAGTTTGTGTGTTAAGCTAGGAGAGAAAGAGAGAATTGGAGGCTGAGTTGAGTTGGAGCTTGGAGGAGTTAGAGTTCAAGCTGGTGGAGCTTCGTGGTGGAGAAGAAGTCAGTCTAGGCTTGTGGAGTGGTTCTTGAGCTAGAATCCGTCAGCAATCAAGGTGAGTGCGTGACCATGGGCTGGACTAAGCTTGTAGAGCATTGATTTCAGTTTTGATGCTTGTTTGATGGATTTGTTAGATCCATAGAGTTTAATGGATTGTTTCTTGTGTCCTTGAGTTGGGTAGTGTTGTATTATCATTAGGATTCAAGTTTGTGGTGTTTTGGGAGGTTGTTTACCTCAGTTCGACTTGGTAGAAGTCGAATCCGTGTGTTGCAGGAAGCTTGGGATCGATCGATCCCAAGCTGTTGGTTGGTCAATCCTGGCAAGGGTGGATCGGACGATCCATGCTTGGATCGACCGATCCGGGTAAGGGTGGATCGGACGATCCAGGCTTGGATCGACCGATCCTGGTAATGGTGGATCGGACGATCCATGTTTGGATCGCCCGATCCAGTGGTCGTTGGTTGATCGATCCAGTTGGGTTTGGTGTGATTTTTGGTTCGTAGCATCGTGTGTCGTGTCCGGGTTGGTTCGGGCATTGCGTGGTTCAACTTGCTTGTGTGTATAGCTCGTAGATGGGAGGATCGCCTCACTAAGTATTTATGATAATACTTACGCATCTCTGTGTGTTTTTGATGCAGGTAAAGATAAAGTGTGATCGTGGAATCAAGGCTATGAGGAGGAGGATGATTAGGACTCGTGTTGCTGTTTTGTGTTGTTAAGTTTATTAAGCGAGTCTTATTTGTAATGCTTAACTTGGTAGAAACCATTGTGTGTGTGTTTGGTTGTGCAATATTATCTTTGTATTAAATGTTATTGTTTGTGTGTTATCTATCGAAAAAAAAATATGGGTCGGGTCGTTTCAAAAATAAACCGAACCGAATTAATTTCGGTTAAAACCGTTAAAAGCATAAACCGAAGAAAACCAAACCAAACCAAACCATATTTCAATCGGTTTCTAAATGGTTTCATTTTTTATAAAACCAAAAAAATCGTAAAACCGAAAAAACCGAACTGGTACCAAACCGTAAACAGGAATGAGCATCTCAACCCCTAATGCGAACACAAGGCCTATAAAGTAGAACACAAGGCCTACAGTTGCTATGGAGACTCTTCAAGTATTATCTAGTTGGGAATAAATTGGGCTTATTAAATTTGACGTTAAGCCCATTAAGGCCAAATACTAAAACCAGTCGTTTTGCAGGAACTCCCAATTTCTCTCGTCTCTCTTATACTTCTTCGTTCCTCGATCGGCTCCGTTTCTGAAAACTTCAGATTAGTTTTCGATCGTCTCCGTCGCTGATCTGGCTTCTTCATTTTCGGGTGAGATTCTCTCCCTATCCGTATATATATCTCGTATTCGATTCCTTCCATGTCTTCTTTTGACATTTGCTTGATATCTATATTTATGTAGAATTCTTCAAATCGCGTGAGAAGAGATATTGCTTGTGAAAAACAACGCCAATGGCGGTTTCTTCTAGTGCTTTTGTTGATAGGCCAATGCATATACAGAAGATGTTATCGAATTGTCATAATCTGTTTTTTGATCTGATTGGAATTAGTGCTCTTCCAATGAAGAATCAGAGTATGCGAGGTTTGATCCAGAGAGCTCGTTGCGAGCTTTCTTCATCTAGCGGCTCGGCTGTGGAGCAGCTTAAGAATTCTGCTATTGATAGTAAGACAATTTTCCGACTCTTTGAATGGTTTTGGTATTTTAATTGGATTCTAAAAAGTTTGGGATATTTCGAATGTTTCATTTTTATACCAGGATACACAAAGGAGAGAAGCAGCATTTTTAAGAATTCTGCTATTGATAGTAAGACCATTTCTGGCTCTTTAATATAAAAAGCTTGGGATATTTCAATTGTTTCATTTTTATAGTTTGGTATTTTTAACTCAAGTCTCTCAACCTACTAGGATACACAAAGGAGAGAAGCAGCATTGTGGTGATTGGGCTTAGCATTCACACAGCTCCTCTAGAGATGCGTGAGAAGCTTGCAATTCCAGAAGCTGAATGGCCACAAGCTATAACTGAGTTATGCGGTTTGAATCATATCGAAGAAGCTGTTGTACTTAGTACCTGTAACCGAATGAAGATTTATGTTTTGGCTCTATCTCAGCACCATGGAGTCAAAGAAGTCACTCACTGGATGTCTAAGGTTTTTTTTTTTTTTCCCTTTTATCTCACTCACTAGCAATTTTGTTCTCATTGTCATTTGCACACACCGTTACAATCAGTGGCAAATGTTTAACATATTAAGAGTAATGAATTTTTGCCAGAGAAGTGGAATATCAGTTTCAGACATATGTAAGCATTGGTTTCTCTTGTACAACAAAGACGCTACGCAACATCTATTTGAAGTCTCAGCTGGTTTAGACTCTCTTGTCCTAGGAGAAGCTCAGATACTCGCACATGTTAAACAGGTTAAAGAAAAAGAAGGTAATTGGTTTGGGAAGATTATCGGTGGCTTATTTGAAAAGGCAATCTCGGCTGGAAAACGTGTTAGAACAGATACAAAAATTGCAACTGGGGCTGTTTCCGTTAGTTCTGCTGCCGTAGAACTTGCCCTCACCAAGGGAGCTTCGTGGTGGAGAAGAAGTCAGTCTAGGCTTGTGGAGTGGTTCTTGAGCTAGAATCCGTCAGCAATCAAGGTGAGTGCGTGACCATGGGCTGGACTAAGCTTGTAGAGCATTGATTTCGGTTTTGATGCTTGTTTGATGGATTTGTTAGATCCATAGAGTTTAATGGATTGTTTCTTGTGTCCTTGAGTTGGGTAGTGTTGTATTATCATTAGGATTCAAGTTTGTGGTGTTTTGGGAGGTTGTTTACCTCAGTTCGACTTGGTAGAAGTCGAATCCGTGTGTTGCAGGAAGCTTGGGATCGATCGATCCCAAGCTGTTGGTTGGTCGATCCTGGCAAGGGTGGATCGGACGATCCATGCTTTGGATCGACCGATCCGGGTAAGGGTGGATCGGACGATCCAGGCTTGGATCGACCGATCCTGGTAATGGTGGATCGGACGATCCATGTTTGGATCGCCCGATCCAGTGGTCGTTGGTGGATCGATCCAGTTGGGTTTGGTGTGATTTTTGGTTCGTAGCATCGTGTGTCGTGTCCGGGTTGGTTCGGGCATTGCGTGGTTCTACTTGCTTGTGTGTGATATGCATGTATTTTCATAGTTTTTAGTATGCATTTCTTTAGCATTTTGTGTTTATAAGTTTGTTTAAAGGAGTGTTTCTTAAGTATTTTGTGTATATTGAGTCTTTTATAGTTTTAAGAGTCTAGGTTTGCATCTCGTACATTCTTCTGTGGTTTGTGCATATACTTCAGGGATTCTGGAGCAGATTGATGATGCACGAAGGTCAAGGATCGAAGAGGAGACAAAGAGCAGCAGGATCGGTCAACAACCGATCATCATGACCGATCAACTTCACCCTGATCGGTCAGCAAACGATTCCGAAGGACGCACGGCAAAAATGAACTACAAGCAAGAGAGGCATAGCGATCGGTCAGCAACCGATCGCCATGACCGATCAAGATTGCATCGATCGGTCAGCAACCGATCGTGGTGACCGATTGCCGACACTTTTTCTTCACCTTTTCTTATCCGACCTAACCCACTATAAATACCCTCTAATGTTGTAAAATAATTCAGTTCTGACTTTTAGAAAGAAAAATAACTCTCTCTCTTGTTCTTGGTGTTCTTGATAGTTTTGTTTCTTAGATTTGGCTTATGTTACTTGTTTAAACTTGAATCTTTTTATAAATTAATGATCATGTCTTGTTTTTCTATCTTTTGTACGGTTTATTTTTGTGATTTGAGCATGTGTGAGTAGTTGACTTTTGGGCTGTTGGTATGGTAGATTTAGGATGCCTTGATGGTTGTTTGTGATGTTTGATGGTTGATTTATGTTCATGTTCATGTATAGAATGATTTTAATGCTTGAAATGAACTTGGAAAAGTGATTTCTCGATCTTTGACCGTTTCAAACCCGGAAGGTGTTTAGAAACGCCCAGAACTTTCTATGCTTGCTTTCCTTTATCTTTGCCAATGGAAATTGAGTTTTAAGATAGGATTGATGATAGAAATGAGTTGGTCTTCATTGTTTATAAATCATTCGGTTGCAATTGGGAAATTAGCTTAATCGATTGTTTTGTAAAAGGATTAGTGTCATGGAAATGAACTAGTCTATTTAAGTGACTCATGTCATAGCATTATTCATAAATTGTTCATTCATTTCGTCATTTGTTAAGCCATCATTCATCCTTGTCGTTATGCCACGCCAATAGCCCATATTTATCATATTTATCTAAAACCGATCATTTAGCTTATTGTGCTTTGTTTCACTTGTTTAATTGTAATCATTTGACGTTCATGTTTGTTTGCTTTGTTTTATTCGCTTAATTGAGTTTAGTAGAAATTTACATTTAGTTGCTTTTCATTTTTATCGCATTTGCTCTGTTTTCGTTATTTGTTTTGTGAAAATTAAAAACCCAAAAACGTTTTATCGCTTAGATTAAGTAGTGTCTTGTATTCCTAGTGAGTTGTTCTTGTTTCCCTGTGGATTCGAGCCCAAAGTACTCAACGTACGAAAGGGTTATTTGATTGTCCGAGGCCTTAAAAACCTCCGTATCAAATTGGCGCCGTTGCCGGGGAAACTAGCAATAGCCATTAGGATTTGGACTCTATTTGAGACTAAGTTTTTATTTTCGAAATATTTAACTTGTGTCTTGTGTTTTCCTCTTTGTTGAAGGTGCATGAACCTGAGAAGCCAAGGACAAGAGAACTTGGTTGAGATTGTGCCCGAGATAAGACGACTAGAGCGAGCGAATTCTCGAGCTAGAAGAGAAAGAGAGAGACTAGCAAGGACACTTGGACTGAACATGGATAACGAACCTGAAGTGAGAGAAGAAGCTCATGGAGCTGGGGTTCCTCTTAACCCACCACTTCATGCTGATAGAGGGGCAAGAGTGATAGGGGCATATGATGCGCCCAAAACACATGGAAACCGGAGTGGAATTCGCGCGCCACCGGTCAACAACAACAACTTCGAAATCAAGATGAGCGTAATCAACATGGTTCAAGGGAACAAATTTCATGGACTGCACCTTGAAGACCCTTTGGACCATCTTGACAACTTCAACGATATCTGCGACTTGACGAAGATAAATGGCATCTCGGAGGATGCATTTAAGCTGAGACTATTTCCTTTTTCTCTTGGAGACAAAGCGAAGCAATGGGAGAAGAGTTTGCCTCCCGGATCGATCACCACTTGGGATGAATGCAAGAAGAAGTTTCTGGAGAAGTTCTTCTCAACATCAAGAACAGCTCGGCTTAGAAACGAAATTTCAAGCTTTTCTCAAAAGCACAATGAGAGTTTCAGTGAGGCTTGGAAGCGTTTCAAGGGCTACACCAGCAAGTGCCCCCACCATGGATTTTCTGAAGAATCATTGTTGAGCACATTATATAGAGGAATAGTTCCAAGGATCAGAATGCTCTTGGACACCGCTAGCAATGGGAATTTCTTGGGGAAGAATGTTGAAGAAGGGTTTGAACTTGTGGAGAATCTTGCACAAAGCGACGGGAACTATGGTGAAGATTATGATAGAGCTCCAAGAGGAAGTGGAGACAGAGAAGATCAAAGGAGTAAGGAAATCAAAGCCTTACACGAGAAGATGGACAAAGTGCTGCAAGCTACCGAAAGATCCATAAACTTTGTTGGGGAATACGATGGAGGTCAAGCTTGTAAGGAAGTCATATACGAAGATAGCCAAGAATTACAAGAAGAAGTGAATTTTGTTGGAAATCAAGGAAATTATCAAGGAGGATACAACAAGGGATACAACACGAACTTCCAACAACAAGGCCAAAGCTATCAACCAAGGCCTTACATACCGACAAATCCTCAAGGACAGAACTATGCACAACAAAGGTTTGTACCCAAACAACCTTTCCAAGGGAATCAAGGAGGATACCAAGGCAACCAAGGAGGTTATCAAAACAATCAAGCTAGGTTTTCGAACAATCAAGGCGATTTTCAAGGGAAGGCACCTTTCATCCCAAACAATCAACAAGCTTTCAAACCAGCAGTACAAGCAAGCACTGCTCAGTCTCAAGATTCTGAAATGAAAGACATGAAGAATATGCTTCAGCAACTTTTGGTTGGACAATCCAATAGTTCAATTGATTTGAACAAGAAAATGGTTGAAATTCATAACAAGGTGGATAGAGCTTATGAAGATCTCAATACCAAGTTTGAGCATTTAAGCACTCATGTAAAGGGGCTAGACAACCAGATAGCTCAAGTAGCTTCCACTTCTCAAGGACCAAGGGGAACTTTACCGGGTAAAGCCGTAGCGAATCCGAAGGAATATTGTGCAGCGATAACTTTGAGGAGCGGTAAAGAGTTACCGACAAGAGGTCAAGTTGTGGTTGAGGTCAATAACGAGGAAGATGAGTATGAGGATGCCTTGGGTGATGAAAATGTTGAAAATTCTGACAAAGAGGTTCAGGATCGGTCAACAACCGATCAGAGTGGTCGCACGTCAAAACAGCCATTTTCCGGATTGCATCGTGATCGGTCAACAACCGATCAGCCTGACCGATCACCTCCAATCGATCGGTCAGCAACCGATCGGTCTGACCGATCGGCTGAGAGAAATGGGACTGTGGAGTCCAATGATGCTCGAGGTTATTCTAGGGCGGTCCATGGAGATGCAATGAAGTTTACAAAGCCAAAAGAAGCTTCTACAAAGGATAATGAGTTTGAACCAAGAGGATATGAACCGAAGCTTCCATTTCCCGGAAGATTTAAAAAGCAACTCTTGGATAAGGCTTTCGAGAAGTTCAAGAGAGTAATGGGAACGGTTCAAGTCACTATACTATTCATTGATCTTATAATGGAATGTCCTCCTTACAACAAGCTTCTCAAGGATGTTTTGACAAAGAGGAGACAAATCGAAGAAGCAATGGTGGAAATCAACCATGAGTGTAGCGCCATAATTCAAAACAACTTGCCTAAAAAGCTTAAGGATCCGGGGAGTTTCACGCTTCCTTGCAATATAGGGCATTTACACTTCAACAAATGCTTGGTTGATCTTGGTGCGAGTGTGAGCTTGATGCCATTGACGGTGTCTAAAAAGCTTGGATTGACTAACTTCAAAAGGACGAGAATCTCATTGGTACTAGCGGATAGATCAATCCGCCATCCTATTGGGATACTAGAAGACCTACCCTTGAAGATTGGGAGCTGCATAGTCCCAACAGATTTTGTGGTATTAGAGATGGATGAAGAACCAACAGATCCGATAATTTTGGGAAGACCATTTCTAGCGACCGCGGGAGCTTTAATCGATGTAAAGAATGGGGTAATAGATCTTCGCTTGGGAGATACTGCTTTGAAGTTTAACATACTAGACATCATGACGAAGCCAACCATAGAAGGAAAGGTATTCTACATAGAAACCCTAGAAGAAATGGTTGATGAATATATGGAAGAGCTGAACATGGAAGACCCTCTTGAAGTGGCTATCACAAGGCCAAACAATGAAGACGGAATTGAGAACAAGGAAGCGGAGGCCTATGAGGAGTTCCTTGACTCACAAAAACCGTGGAAGAATGAGACGTGCTTCTTGGAGATGGAAGAAAGCATGGAGGGGAATTCGAAAGGAGATACTAGCAATGGTAAATCTAGTATGGATGATGATTGGAGTGAACTCAACGCTCCAAGGGTGGAGATGAAGCCACTACCACAAGGGCTAAGGTATGAGTTTCTTGGTTCTAATTCTACATATCCCGTCATTGTGAACAATGCATTAGACCAAGAACAAACCGAAATGTTGTTGCATGAGTTGAGAAAGTATAGGAAAGCCTTAGGATATTCATTGAAAGATATTAAAGGCATTTCACCATCTTTGTGCATGCATAGGATTCATTTAGAAGATGAAACTAAGTCATCAATTGAGCACCAAAGAAGGTTGAATCCTAATTTAAAAGAAGTGGTTAAGAAAGAAATTTTGAAACTACTTGAGGCGGGGGTGATCTACCCTATATCCGATAGTACTTGGATCTCACCGATCCATGTGGTGCCTAAGAAAGGGGGGATCACCGTCGTTAAAAATGAAAACGATGAACTAATTCCAACAAGAACTATAACGGGGCATAGAGTGTGCATTGATTATAGAAAACTGAACTCATCCACTCGTAAGGATCATTTTCCTTTGCCATTCATTGATCAAATGTTGGAAAGACTAGCGAATCATTCTTATTATTGTTTCCTTGATGGTTACTCCGGGTTTTTCCAAATCCCTATTCACCCAAGTGACCAAGAGAAAACGACATTCACTTGTCCTTATGGCACCTTCGCATATCGAAGAATGCCGTTTGGCTTGTGTAATGCACCGGCTACGTTTCAGCGGTGTATGATGTCTATTTTCTCGGATTTTATCGCGGATATAATGGAAGTGTTTATGGATGATTTTTCTGTCTATGGTTCTTTGTTTGGTTCTTGTTTGTTAAATCTTTGCAGGGTACTCAAGAGATGTGAGGAAACAAACTTGGTACTCAATTGGGAGAAGTGTCACTTCATGGTCAAGGAAGGGATAGTGCTTGGGCACAAAATTTCCAAGAGTGGGATTGAAGTAGACAAGGCAAAGATAGAAGTCATGGTGAAGTTGGAACATCCAAAGAAGGTGAGGGATATAAGAAGTTTCTTGGGTCATGCTGGGTTCTATCGGAGATTCATTCAAGACTTCTCCAAGATAGCAAGACCGCTAACAAGACTATTATGCAAGGATACAGATTTTGTGTTCGATGAGGCATGTCTAGAGGCGTTCGATAAACTAAAAGGGGCATTGATTAGTGCGCCTATTGTTCAACCACCGAACTGGGAACTGCCATTTGAGATAATGTGCGATGCGAGTGATTTCGCCGTTGGAGCCGTATTGGGACAGAAAAAGGACAAGAAGTTGCATGTGATCTACTACGCTAGTAGGACACTTGATGATGCCCAAACAAGATATACAACAACGGAGAAGGAATTATTAGCAATCGTCTATGCTTTTGAGAAATTCAGATCTTACTTGGTGGGTTCTAAGGTGATAGTGCATACGGACCACGCAGCACTAAGACATTTGTTGGCTAAGAAGGATGCAAAGCCAAGACTGTTGAGGTGGATCCTATTATTGCAAGAGTTTGATCTGGAAATAAGAGATAAGAAAGGGATAGAGAATGGAGTAGCTGATCACTTATCAAGGATGAAGATCGAGGAGCACATACCGATTGATGATTCCTTGCCCGAAGAGCAAATCAACGTCATTCAAGGCTTGACTGAAGCCAACTCCATTCTCATGGGACTTCTAGCGATCGAAACCATGGATGTGAACTTACCATGGTATGCTGATTTTGTAAACTACTTGGCTTGCGAGAAAGAACCACCGAACCTACAAGGGTATGCCAAGAAGAATTTTTACAAAGACGTGCGTCGATTCTATTGGGATGAGCCTTACTTGTATACATTTTGCAAGGATAAGCTCTATAGGAGATGTGTACCGGAAGAAGAGGTTGCTGGGATTTTAATGCATTGCCATGGTTCCGCTTATGGAGGGCATTTTGCAACATTCAAAACAGTTTCTAAGGTACTACAAGCGGGATTTTGGTGGCCTACAATGTTTAAGGACGCCTATGAGTTCATCTCTCGATGTGACTCATGTCAAAGAAAGGGAAATATCAGCAAAAGGAATGAAATGCCTCAAAACCCGATATTAGAGGTGGAGATCTTTGACGTTTGGGGAATAGACTTCATGGGACCTTTCCCGTCTTCTTATGGGAATAACTACATTCTTGTAGCGGTGGACTATGTTTCTAAATGGGTAGAAGCCATAGCAAGTCCAACCAACGATGCAAAAGTTGTATTAAAAATGTTCAAGAGCATCATATTCCCAAGATTTGGAGTTCCAAGAGTGGTTATAAGTGATGGAGGTTCACACTTCATAAACAAAGTTTTCGAGAACCTACTAAGGAAGCATGGTGTGAAGCACAAGGTTGCAACTCCATATCACCCCCAAACAAGCGGCCAAGTGGAAGTTTCCAACCGAGAAATAAAAGCTATACTGGAGAAGACGGTTGGCGTTACTAGAAAAGATTGGTCCAATAAACTTGATGATGCGCTTTGGGCGTATAGGACGGCTTACAAGACTCCGATAGGAACCACTCCTTTCAATCTTTTTTACGGGAAGTCTTGTCACCTACCGGTGGAGTTAGAATACAAGGCCATTTGGGCAGTGAAACTTCTGAACTTTGACATCAAGTCAGCTGGGGAAAAGCGTTTGGTTCAATTAAATGAGTTAGATGAGATTCGTCTAGAGTCTTACGAAAACGCAAGAATTTACAAGGAGAGGACCAAGTCTTTTCATGACAAGAGGATCCTTTCTAGAGACTTCAAGGTTGATGATCTAGTGCTGTTATTCAACTCCAGGTTGAAACTCTTTCCGGGAAAACTTAAATCTAGATGGTCGGGACCATTTAAGATCAAAGAGGTAAGACCTTATGGTGCGGTTGTGCTTTGGAACAAGTCCGGGCGAGACTTCACCGTGAACGGACAACGCCTCAAACCATACCTAGCTGGAGAAAACATCGAGGATGGAGCCATTGTTCCACTCTCGGAATCCCATTCCGCTTAAAAACATTGAAAAGTCGAACTCAAGACTTTAAACGAGCCGTTGGGAGCTTTCCCAATTTGTATCTTTGTGTATATGTGACATATGTGTGCTTTGATTGTTTGAAGTTTTGTTTTCTTATTTTGTGTGTTTATTGTGTTTTCAGGAGTGTTGAGGATCAAAGGAAAGAATTCAAGAATTGACAAGTCAAAAACGCATGAGAAGAGCTGGGAATCGGTCACGGAGATCGGTTGTTGACCGATCAACATCCATCCAATCGGTCATCTCGATCGGTTGTTGACCGATCACCGACCCAGGTAAGTTAAAAGAGGTTTTGCCGTGCGACCATAGCGATCGTTTGTTGACCTATCAACATTCACGCGATCGGTCATGGTGATCGGTTGCTGACCGATCGCCGATTAAAAACGCGTAAACCCTTCTTCTTCCTCGCGACATTTCACTTTTCCTCAACACTCCATTTCGAAACTCTAACACAAATTTCTCTGTAACTTTCTCAAATCTTCACCAAATCACTCGATTTTTAGCTCTAAATCCATCTATTTTTCATCCTCTATCTGATTCTTGCATCTATTACATCGATCTGCAAAGGTAAATCCCTCAATCTCTTGATTTTTGTTCCAAAAATTGGGAAAATAGGGTGATGAACGAAATTTCTTAGAATTGCAAAATACAATCGATAGGATGCTAGAATGTTGTTTAGAATGGTTTAGAGAACACTTCTATACAGTTTAATTGCTGGATTAGACTAGTTAAGGTGTGTTTCTATTGATTTCAATTGTCAAAATCGCCCAAAATTTTTTTGATGAAGAACTTGGTCAAATTGAGCTAATTTTGTTCTTAAATTGATACTCATTGCTCTTACATTTGATCTTTGCTTGATATTGTTAAAGAATTGGGAGAAATTTGAGTTTCTAGTTTGAATTTTCGATTGATTTTGTTTTGTTTATTTTGTGAAAAATTGTGAATTGTATCTCTATTATGGTTTGATTATCTTGTAAAATTGTGTTCTTTTTAATTTGTTTTGTGAATTTTGTGAATTGATTTTGTATAATGTATGTATATATATGTGTGTTTTGGGTTTGTTTGATTTTTGATTGTGGTGTTGATTTTGTCTTGTTTGTTTGTTTTAACGTCATATTTACAGAAAAATGAGGGAAAGGAAGAAGCATAGACCTGGAAAAGAGCCAATGACTCAAGAGAAAGAAGCACCTAATAAGGTGAGATGGGGGCAGAAAGAAACCGCCACTCGCGAGCTGTTCGATCGAGTGAAAGTCCGCCCTACGCGGTTCAACGATCGAAATTTTCTGAGGAGTATGGGACTGTTAGAGGGAGTAGACGAGCTCCTAGACAACATGGGGATGAGTTGCTTGAAGGATATGCAATATCCCACGTACTCGGAAGCGGTTAAAGATTTCTTATCAACCGTAAATGTGGAGTATGCAAACAAGAAAGACAAGAAGGCGAGTGAAGGTTTGCTAACCTTCAAGATTGGCCACATGGGTTACGAGCTCACCATGGAAAACATATGTGAGGTTTATGGCTTCAAGAATGGTGAAGCGGTTGAGTTTGGAAATTTCGGTGGAGCTTCACACCTTTGGAACATTATTGTCAACGGTCCCTATCGAAGCGCTAGAGCGAAGATGACGGGTATCCGAAACCCGGTGGTTAGATATGTTTGCAAGCTGTTGGCAAACACGTTCTTTGCGAGACGGGATGCGGGAGCAGTAACTATGACTGAGTTGAGCCTTATCTACCAAGGCGTCAAGCACATGATCACCGATCGACGTGGAGAGATATTTGAGTATGAGTTTGGGGATGAGATCAACTATGGGTGTATCTTCGCGGATAAGCTTCTGTCGTACAAGAAATGGGTTGAGAAGACGACCAAGCCCGACCTCTACGTTGGTGCCATGATTTCACCATTGCTCGTCAAGGTCGGGGTTGACATTACCAAGTTCGAGCAGATACCGATGATGGGATTCCTGAACCGAGACTATCTCAAGGAGTCTTGGTTCCTCAAGAGGCACAGAGACTTGAACGTCTTCCATTACCGCATCGAGCTGCGAAACAAGGACGAGAGGATCCTTGTATTACCACACCCCGAGACTCACATCCGTACCTTGGAGAACGTCAAGTTTGATATTCCAGAGGATCAGCTCTTACCATTGGATGATGGGTTTCCTACAGGAGGTTAGGATGAAGAGGAAGAAGAAGACGCTCCAAGAGGATCTACAGCAATGCTTCAAGAGCTCGAGGAGATTGAGTTGCCCGATATTGACTTCGCGTGGGGGAATTGATATGCCTCTATTTTACACCATTTTAGATGACATTTCTATTATAGATTCGTGTGCTTTCATTGCATTTTTAGGTCTTAGATGCATCATTTGCATATTATCTTGTTTCATAGGTCTTGGAGTTGAAGCATGCAAGAAGTGGCACAAATTGGAGAAATGATGATAAAGAACCATTCCGAAGTGTCTCACAGATTGACTCATATGAATGCCTTACATTGAGATTCAGCTCCAGAACCCTTCATGGAAGTTATAGGAAATTGAGTTAGCTTTCCAATGGATGTGGTCTCGAGTGATTTGGGTCAGCGGTTAAGGATATACACCCAATTTAGTGAGCCTCGGTCTGGCGCAGCGGCATGAAGCTGGTCGATGGATAGATTCGCAAAATCCCGTGGAGAGCCGCGGCATGGTGTAGCGTCCAACTGCACGCCGGTAGAGCTCATCGGGATTGTGTAGCGGCTTGGTGCTGACCGCTGGAGCTCATCGGGATGCTGCACCGGGATCATGACACCGCTGGGATGCTACCCGATTTTATTTTTGCTCCTTCCCTATAAATACTTGTCTTAACTCATCTAAACCCTAGGTTTTCTTCTCCTCAGAGTTGGTTCTGATATCCAAACTCTCTTTAGATGTTTTGGATTGATGTCTTTCATATTATGCAACTCTAATGAAGATTTCTTCATCTCTATCTTTGTAAATCCATCTTTTATCTTTTCATTTCTCTTTTTCTTCATTTAGGTTGTTAGTTTTTTTTAGTTGGAACTTGGGGTTTGCTAGATTAGGATGAACTGATGATTAGTAGTTGATTGTATAGGTTGATTGGTGTTAGATCCTTCATAATAGGTTGATAATAATGCTAGATTATCCAAGGAATTGGTAATTTAGAGCTTAGGCATTTCACGCCCGGAAGGTGTTCGATGAAATGCTTGAATGAACTTTTTATGAGCTTTACATACCTAGCGAACGGAAGTTGATGATTAGGGTGTTTAGTGAACTTATTGGAGTTGTTTGTTAATGCTCATTGATTATTCTAATCGCTAACGGAAGTTATTGATGATTGGATAATTAGTGAAGTGATTAGTACCATGGAAGTGGATTAGTCATAGTTGTGAATTCCATGTTCTAGGATGGTGTTTAATTCAATCTATTACATCTTTGTTTGATTGTTGATTCATCTTTATGATAGTAGAACCCATGGTCCAATGCCTTTCTCTTTATTTTTATCTCTTTGCATTTCATTTCTTTTCTTTTCATTTGTTTCTAAAACCAAGTATTTATTTGCTCTAGATTAGTTAGAGTCCCACATCTCTAGTGAGTGATCCTTAGTCTCCGTGGATCGATACCCTTTGTGCTACAACGTACATTGGGTTTATTTGATAGACCCGGTTTTAAAAAAACCTCTTTATCAAATTGGCGCCGTTGCCGGGGACTAAACGATTGCCATTAGAATTAGGATTTGATTTGAGACTAGAGCCTTTTGTTTTTTACTTTATTTTAGTTTGTTTGGTTACTAACTTTCTTTCAAGTGTTTGCTCTTCTCGCAAGGTACAATCACAAGGAAGAAGGAAAATGTCTTCCTACATGACATCTATGTTGAAGTTCATGTTGGAAGAGCAAGAACGAGGGATAGCTTGGCATCCCACAAGCTATCAAGGAGCTTATGAATCATCCACCTCAAGAGAGTTTCAATCGAATCAACACTATGCTTAAGAGAATCAATGTGAATATGGTGAGAGATTTCAATCTTTGGACATGGAGAATGACTATGGAACAATCTATTCTTCCCAAATCTCTATTGAAGAAGAGAATTGCAACTTGTTGAAGTTGATTTTGGAAGATCAAGAGAAGTTTAATGAGAGCCTTCGCATGATTGACACCAAGATGGGTGCTAGGACTCAAGGTTCAAGTGTTGTTGAGACAACACGTGTGGAGTCCATCAACCCCGAACTTACACAATGGATCGAGGACAGAGAAGAAGAAAGCATTCATCCTCTTGAAACCAATATAAATGAGGTGTTTCCCAATGATATTGGAGAAGTTTTGAAGGAGGATGCTCAAATCAAGGATGAATTCCTCCACGAATCCGAAGAGGTTATCAAAGAATTTGAATTGCTTCTTGAATGCACGGTTGATGAAAATCTTGTGATAAGATATGAAGAACAAGTTGAACCCGTGCCAATCATGAGTCATTCAACCAAGAGCAATGGAGAAAGAGTAGGTGTGGTTGGAAACACATGTGAAGATCCTTGTGAAGGTGGTTTGGTTGTTGATTACATATCCCACAAGCATCTTGGTATAACCTCCACCTATGAAGTGAGCATCGATGAACCGAGGACTATATTCTTTGAGGTGATTAGGATGAAAGAGTTTAGGGGATGGTTCTACGATGAATATGATCTGGGTGATACATGGATTCATCTCACTCCCTCCCATCAATGCATTTACCCGAGTACATTTCTTCAATTTAAGGTCCACTTCACTTCCTTTGTATATAGTTTTCTTTTTCTAGCTTTACCTTTTGTGTGTTTTAGTCTCTTTCTTGAATTTAATTTCACACCGAGACGGTGTGAAGTAAGTTTGGGGGAGAGACCCATCTCTAATCTTGTGTTTTGTGATCTTATTTTTCTTTTTGCATACTTGAGTCTCATGCATTCATCTATGTGCATAGAAAAAAAAAAATTTGAAAATTTTGAAAAATACAAAAAAGAAACATGTAGCTTTGCATTTGCATATTGCCTTTAAGATTGAGTCTAAAAGCATATAGGTTTGCATTTACATATGAAATGCATTGGGGATATTTGCCTTGTTAAAGTTCAAATTTTGGATTGAGATCGAAGCCCTTGTTCATACTTACTTGATGCATGATTTCAATCTTGAAAAGCCGGAAAATCCATCATTGGACCCTTTTCTCTTTCGAAAATCTCGATCATTGTGAGCTTTGCATGATTTTCATTACAACTCTCTTTATTATTGGACATAACTTGAATCTAATTTCTTGCTTAGGGAGTTAAAATGATTGTTCATGGATTTCCATAGACACATTCGAGTTATCTTATACCTATTTTACCACCCTTGCTAACTCGAATAGCCATCTTTATCTTTAAGATGGTTTCCCCACCTTCACCCTAACCATTTTCCTTCAAACCATGCATTGATTTTGATTGAGTGAGGTCTCTTGTATGCTTTCATTTGCAAAATCCCTAGAGAAGGTGATCGACAAGTCCTCTCTTCCATTAGACTAAGAACGTAACTGTAGCTTAGGAATGGTTAGTGATCTTTTATAGGAATGATCATTAGAATGAAAGAAGAGTATGAGAAACCCGAAAAAGAGTCTTATATATACAAAAACTTCTAGAGAACCCTTAAGAAAAGAAATAGTCGCTCAAATGTGAAAAAGAAAAGAAAAATAGATAGTGCTTCCTCCCTAGAGTTGAAAAGCTCATAAAAGGAAAGAGACATCACCAAAAAAAAAAAAAAAGAGAAAATAATGATTAAAGAGAAATGAGCATGTGTTTATATATGAAAAAGTTCTCTAGTTAGCCAAAAAGGAAAATAAGAGATTCGGGGTAAAGTCCTTATAAAGATCGAAGCTCATTGTTTGGGTGTCTAAGGGTTTTGGGATAAGATGATCAAGGCATTGCTTAGACATAGGGATTGAAGTTCATAATTTAAATGCCTAAGAGTTTTGGGGAATAAGATGTTCAAGTCATGGGATAGACATACATAAATAGATGAAGGCATGAGAATGGGTAGGACTATGGAAGAGAATCTTGTATCAACATTTGGTCACATTCTCCATTGCTTTTGCGAAGTGACTTGCATCTTGTTTTGAGAGAAACCGTAAACACCATTGAACCATCTCTTTTATATCTTTAAACCTTTATTTTACCAAGCCAAATGAACTTGATTTTCTTTCCCTTAGCAAGACCGCACTTAAAAGATAAATTTATGTGAAGAGTTGTCTTGAAATTGATTGCAAGGTTGATTTGGTTTGATATGATTATGGCGAAGTACGAAAGAGTAAAGTGTTGAGTTTTGCATTGTTTAACTTTGTTCAAGGACTTTGCGTTGAATCCATTTTCGAACTTTGTGGTTTTAAATCACGTTTTCAAGCCTTTTCTTCTACTTGTCTCATGTCGTTTGCTTGCGGACAAGCAAGAGATAAGTTTGGGGGAATTGATATGCCTCTATTTTACACCATTTTAGATGACATTTCTATTATAGATTCGTGTGCTTTCATTGCATTTTTAGGTCTTAGATGCATCATTTGCATATTATCTTGTTTCATAGGTCTTGGAGTTGAAGCATGCAAAAAGTGGCACAAATTGGAGAAATGATGATAAAGAACCATTCCGAAGTGTCTCACAGATCGACTCATATGAATGCCTTACATTGAGATTCAGCTCCAGAACCCCTCATGGAAGTTATAGGAAATTGAGTTAGCTTTCCAATGGATGTGGTCTCGAGTGATTTGGGTCAGCGGTTAAGGATATACACCCAATTTAGTGAGCCGCGGTCTGGTGCAGCGGCATGAAGCTGGTCGATGGATAGATTCGCAAAATCCCGTGGAGAGCCGCGGCATGGTGTAGCGTCCAACTGCACGCCGGTAGAGCTCATCGGGATTGTGTAGCGGCTTGGTGCTGACCGCTGGAGCTCATCGGGATGCTGCACCGGGATCATGACACCGCTGGGATGCTACCCGATTTTATTTTTGCTCCTTCCCTATAAATACTTGTCTTAACTCATCTAAACCCTAGGTTTTCTTCTCCTCAGAGTTGGTTCTGATATCCAAACTCTCTTTAGATGTTTTGGATTGATGTCTTTCATATTATGCAACTCTAATGAAGATTTCTTCATCTCTATCTTTGTAAATCCATCTTTTATCTTTTCATTTCTCTTTTTCTTCATTTAGGTTGTTAGTTTTTTTTAGTTGGAACTTGGGGTTTGCTAGATTAGGATGAACTGATGATTAGTAGTTGATTGTATAGGTTGATTGGTGTTAGATCCTTCATAATAGGTTGATAATAATGCTAGATTATCCAAGGAATTGGTAATTTAGAGCTTAGGCATTTCACGCCCGGAAGGTGTTCGATGAAATGCTTGAATGAACTTTTTATGAGCTTTACATACCTAGCGAACAGAAGTTGATGATTAGGGTGTTTAGTGAACTTATTGGAGTTGTTTGTTAATGCTCATTGATTATTCTAATCGCTAACGGAAGTTATTGATGATTGGATAATTAGTGAAGTGATTAGTACCATGGAAGTGGATTAGTCATAGTTGTGAATTCCATGTTCTAGGATGGTGTTTAATTCAATCTATTACATCTTTGTTTGATTGTTGATTCATCTTTATGATAGTAGAACCCATGGTCCAATGCCTTTCTCTTTATTTTCATCTCTTTGCATTTCATTTCTTTTCTTTTCATTTGTTTCTAAAACCAAGTATTTATTTGCTCTAGATTAGTTAGAGTCCCACATCTCTAGTGAGTGATCCTTAGTCTCCGTGGATCGATACCCTTTGTGCTACAACGTACATTGGGTTTATTTGATAGACCCGGTTTTAAAAAAACCTCTTTATCAAATTGGCGCCGTTGCCGGGGACTAAACGATTGCCATTAGAGTTAGGATTTGATTTGAGACTAGAGCCTTTTGTTTTTTACTTTATTTTAGTTTGTTTGGTTACTAACTTTCTTTCAAGTGTTTGCTCTTCTCGCAAGGTACAATCACAAGGAAGAAGGAAAATGTCTTCCTACATGACATCTATGTTGAAGCTCATGTTGGAAGAGCAAGAACGAGGGATAGCTTGGCATCCCACAAGCTATCAAGGAGCTTATGAATCATCCACCTCAAGAGAGTTTCAATCGAATCAACACTATGCTCAAGAGAATCAATGTGAATATGGTGAGAGATTTCAATCTTTGGACATGGAGAATGACTATGGAACAATCTATTCTTCCCAAATCTCTATTGAAGAAGAGAATTGCAACTTGTTGAAGTTGATTTTGGAAGATCAAGAGAAGTTTAATGAGAGCCTTCGCATGATTGACACCAAGATGGGTGCTAGGACTCAAGGTTCAAGTGTTGTTGAGACAACACGTGTGGAGTCCATCAACCCCGAACTTACACAATGGATCGAGGACAGAGAAGAAGAAAGCATTCATCCTCTTGAAACCAATATAAATGAGGTGTTTCCCAATGATATTGGAGAAGTTTTGAAGGAGGATGCTCAAATCAAGGATGAATTCCTCCACGAATCCGAAGAGGTTATCAAAGAATTTGAATTGCTTCTTGAATGCACGGTTGATGAAAATCTTGTGATAAGATATGAAGAACAAGTTGAACCCGTGCCAATCATGAGTCATTCAACCAAGAGCAATGGAGAAAGAGTAGGTGTGGTTGGAAACACATGTGAAGATCCTTGTGAAGGTGGTTTGGTTGTTGATTACATATCCCACAAGCATCTTGGTATAACCTCCACCTATGAAGTGAGCATCGATGAACCGAGGACTATATTCTTTGAGGTGATTAGGATGAAAGAGTTTAGGGGATGGTTCTACGATGAATATGATCTGGGTGATACATGGATTCATCTCACTCCCTCCCATCAATGCATTTACCCGAGTACATTTCTTCAATTTAAGGTCCACTTCACTTCCTTTGTATATAGTTTTCTTTTTCTAGCTTTACCTTTTGTGTGTTTTAGTCTCTTTCTTGAATTTAATTTCACACCGAGACGGTGTGAAGTAAGTTTGGGGGAGAGACCCATCTCTAATCTTGTGTTTTGTGATCTTATTTTTCTTTTTGCATACTTGAGTCTCATGCATTCATCTATGTGCATAGAAAAAAAAAAATTTGAAAATTTTGAAAAATACAAAAAAGAAACATGTAGCTTTGCATTTGCATATTGCCTTTAAGATTGAGTCTAAAAGCATATAGGTTTGCATTTACATATGAAATGCATTGGGGATATTTGCCTTGTTAAAGTTCAAATTTTGGATTGAGATCGAAGCCCTTGTTCATACTTACTTGATGCATGATTTCAATCTTGAAAAGCCGGAAAATCCATCATTGGACCCTTTTCTCTTTCGAAAATCTCGATCATTGTGAGCTTTGCATAATTTTCATTACAACTCTCTTTATTATTGGACATAACTTGAATCTAATTTCTTGCTTAGGGAGTTAAAATGATTGTTCATGGATTTCCATAGACACATTCGAGTTATCTTATACCTATTTTACCACCCTTGCTAACTCGAATGGCCATCTTTATCTTTAAGATGGTTTCCCCACCTTCACCCTAACCATTTTCCTTCAAACCATGCATTGATTTTGATTGAGTGAGGTCTCTTGTATGCTTTCATTTGCAAAATCCCTAGAGAAGGTGATCGACAAGTCCTCTCTTCCATTAGACTAAGAACGTAACTGTAGCTTAGGAATGGTTAGTGATCTTTTATAGGAATGATCATTAGAATGAAAGAAGAGTATGAGAAACCCGAAAAAGAGTCTTATATATACAAAAACTTCTAGAGAACCCTTAAGAAAAGAAATAGTCGCTCAAATGTGAAAAAGAAAAGAAAAATAGATAGTGCTTCCTCCCTAGAGTTGAAAAGCTCATAAAAGGAAAGAGACATCACCAAAAAAAAAAAAAAAGAGAAAATAATGATTAAAGAGAAATGAGCATGTGTTTATATATGAAAAAGTTCTCTAGTTAGCCAAAAAGGAAAATAAGAGATTCGGGGTAAAGTCCTTATAAAGATCGAAGCTCATTGTTTGGGTGTCTAAGGGTTTTGGGATAAGATGATCAAGGCATTGCTTAGACATAGGGATTGAAGTTCATAATTTAAATGCCTAAGAGTTTTGGGGAATAAGATGTTCAAGTCATGGGATAGACATACATAAATAGATGAAGGCATGAGAATGGGTAGGACTATGGAAGAGAATCTTGTATCAACATTTGGTCACATTCTCCATTGCTTTTGCGAAGTGACTTGCATCTTGTTTTGAGAGAAACCGTAAACACCATTGAACCATCTCTTTTATATCTTTAAACCTTTATT
Source organism: Barbarea vulgaris (assembly GCA_963667165.1). Taxonomy (NCBI): domain Eukaryota; kingdom Viridiplantae; phylum Streptophyta; class Magnoliopsida; order Brassicales; family Brassicaceae; genus Barbarea; species Barbarea vulgaris. The sequence goes on from OY763891.1 coordinate 3,739,523, forward strand.
TTACCAAGCCAAATGAACTTGATTTTCTTTCCCTTAGCAAGACCGCACTTAAAAGATAAATTTATGTGAAGAGTTGTCTTGAAATTGATTGCAAGGTTGATTTGGTTTGATATGATTATGGCGAAGTACGAAAGAGTAAAGTGTTGAGTTTTGCATTGTTTAACTTTGTTCAAGGACTTTGCGTTGAATCCATTTTCGAACTTTGTGGTTTTAAATCACGTTTTCAAGCCTTTTCTTCTACTTGTCTCATGTCGTTTGCTTGCGGACAAGCAAGAGATAAGTTTGGGGGAATTGATATGCCTCTATTTTACACCATTTTAGATGACATTTCTATTATAGATTCGTGTGCTTTCATTGCATTTTTAGGTCTTAGATGCATCATTTGCATATTATCTTGTTTCATAGGTCTTGGAGTTGAAGCATGCAAAAAGTGGCACAAATTGGAGAAATGATGATAAAGAACCATTCCGAAGTGTCTCACAGATCGACTCATATGAATGCCTTACATTGAGATTCAGCTCCAGAACCCTTCATGGAAGTTATAGGAAATTGAGTTAGATTTCCAATGGATGTGGTCTCGAGTGATTTGGGTCAGCGGTTAAGGATATACACCCAATTTAGTGAGCCGCGGTCTGGTGCAGCGGCATGAAGCTGGTCGATGGATAGATTCGCAAAATCCCGTGGAGAGCCGCGGCATGGTGTAGCGTCCAACTGCACGCCGGTAGAGCTCATCGGGATTGTGTAGCGGCTTGGTGCTGACCGCTGGAGCTCATCGGGATGCTGCACCGGGATCATGACACCGCTGGGATGCTACCCGATTTTATTTTTGCTCCTTCCCTATAAATACTTGTCTTAACTCATCTAAACCCTAGGTTTTCTTCTCCTCAGAGTTGGTTCTGATATCCAAACTCTCTTTAGATGTTTTGGATTGATGTCTTTCATATTATGCAACTCTAATGAAGATTTCTTCATCTCTATCTTTGTAAATCCATCTTTTATCTTTTCATTTCTCTTTTTCTTCATTTAGGTTGTTAGTTTTTTTTAGTTGGAACTTGGGGTTTGCTAGATTAGGATGAACTGATGATTAGTAGTTGATTGTATAGGTTGATTGGTGTTAGATCCTTCATAATAGGTTGATAATAATGCTAGATTATCCAAGGAATTGGTAATTTAGAGCTTAGGCATTTCACGCCCGGAAGGTGTTCGATGAAATGCTTGAATGAACTTTTTATGAGCTTTACATACCTAGCGAACGGAAGTTGATGATTAGGGTGTTTAGTGAACTTATTGGAGTTGTTTGTTAATGCTCATTGATTATTCTAATCGCTAACGGAAGTTATTGATGATTGGATAATTAGTGAAGTGATTAGTACCATGGAAGTGGATTAGTCATAGTTGTGAATTCCATGTTCTAGGATGGTGTTTAATTCAATCTATTACATCTTTGTTTGATTGTTGATTCATCTTTATGATAGTAGAACCCATGGTCCAATGCCTTTCTCTTTATTTTCATCTCTTTGCATTTCATTTCTTTTCTTTTCATTTGTTTCTAAAACCAAGTATTTATTTGCTCTAGATTAGTTAGAGTCCCACATCTCTAGTGAGTGATCCTTAGTCTCCGTGGATCGATACCCTTTGTGCTACAACGTACATTGGGTTTATTTGATAGACCCGGTTTTAAAAAAACCTCTTTATCAAATTGGCGCCGTTGCCGGGGACTAAACGATTGCCATTAGAGTTAGGATTTGATTTGAGACTAGAGCCTTTTGTTTTTTACTTTATTTTAGTTTGTTTGGTTACTAACTTTCTTTCAAGTGTTTGCTCTTCTCGCAAGGTACAATCACAAGGAAGAAGGAAAATGTCTTCCTACATGACATCTATGTTGAAGCTCATGTTGGAAGAGCAAGAACGAGGGATAGCTTGGCATCCCACAAGCTATCAAGGAGCTTATGAATCATCCACCTCAAGAGAGTTTCAATCGAATCAACACTATGCTCAAGAGAATCAATGTGAATATGGTGAGAGATTTCAATCTTTGGACATGGAGAATGACTATGGAACAATCTATTCTTCCCAAATCTCTATTGAAGAAGAGAATTGCAACTTGTTGAAGTTGATTTTGGAAGATCAAGAGAAGTTTAATGAGAGCCTTCGCATGATTGACACCAAGATGGGTGCTAGGACTCAAGGTTCAAGTGTTGTTGAGACAACACGTGTGGAGTCCATCAACCCCGAACTTACACAATGGATCGAGGACAGAGAAGAAGAAAGCATTCATCCTCTTGAAACCAATATAAATGAGGTGTTTCCCAATGATATTGGAGAAGTTTTGAAGGAGGATGCTCAAATCAAGGATGAATTCCTCCACGAATCCGAAGAGGTTATCAAAGAATTTGAATTGCTTCTTGAATGCACGGTTGATGAAAATCTTGTGATAAGATATGAAGAACAAGTTGAACCCGTGCCAATCATGAGTCATTCAACCAAGAGCAATGGAGAAAGAGTAGGTGTGGTTGGAAACACATGTGAAGATCCTTGTGAAGGTGGTTTGGTTGTTGATTACATATCCCACAAGCATCTTGGTATAACCTCCACCTATGAAGTGAGCATCGATGAACCGAGGACTATATTCTTTGAGGTGATTAGGATGAAAGAGTTTAGGGGATGGTTCTACGATGAATATGATCTGGGTGATACATGGATTCATCTCACTCCCTCCCATCAATGCATTTACCCGAGTACATTTCTTCAATTTAAGGTCCACTTCACTTCCTTTGTATATAGTTTTCTTTTTCTAGCTTTACCTTTTGTGTGTTTTAGTCTCTTTCTTGAATTTAATTTCACACCGAGACGGTGTGAAGTAAGTTTGGGGGAGAGACCCATCTCTAATCTTGTGTTTTGTGATCTTATTTTTCTTTTTGCATACTTGAGTCTCATGCATTCATCTATGTGCATAGAAAAAAAAAAATTTGAAAATTTTGAAAAATACAAAAAAGAAACATGTAGCTTTGCATTTGCATATTGCCTTTAAGATTGAGTCTAAAAGCATATAGGTTTGCATTTACATATGAAATGCATTGGGGATATTTGCCTTGTTAAAGTTCAAATTTTGGATTGAGATCGAAGCCCTTGTTCATACTTACTTGATGCATGATTTCAATCTTGAAAAGCCGGAAAATCCATCATTGGACCCTTTTCTCTTTCGAAAATCTCGATCATTGTGAGCTTTGCATGATTTTCATTACAACTCTCTTTATTATTGGACATAACTTGAATCTAATTTCTTGCTTAGGGAGTTAAAATGATTGTTCATGGATTTCCATAGACACATTCGAGTTATCTTATACCTATTTTACCACCCTTGCTAACTCGAATGGCCATCTTTATCTTTAAGATGGTTTCCCCACCTTCACCCTAACCATTTTCCTTCAAACCATGCATTGATTTTGATTGAGTGAGGTCTCTTGTATGCTTTCATTTGCAAAATCCCTAGAGAAGGTGATCGACAAGTCCTCTCTTCCATTAGACTAAGAACGTAACTGTAGCTTAGGAATGGTTAGTGATCTTTTATAGGAATGATCATTAGAATGAAAGAAGAGTATGAGAAACCCGAAAAAGAGTCTTATATATACAAAAACTTCTAGAGAACCCTTAAGAAAAGAAATAGTCGCTCAAATGTGAAAAAGAAAAGAAAAATAGATAGTGCTTCCTCCCTAGAGTTGAAAAGCTCATAAAAGGAAAGAGACATCACCAAAAAAAAAAAAAAAGAGAAAATAATGATTAAAGAGAAATGAGCATGTGTTTATATATGAAAAAGTTCTCTAGTTAGCCAAAAAGGAAAATAAGAGATTCGGGGTAAAGTCCTTATAAAGATCGAAGCTCATTGTTTGGGTGTCTAAGGGTTTTGGGATAAGATGATCAAGGCATTGCTTAGACATAGGGATTGAAGTTCATAATTTAAATGCCTAAGAGTTTTGGGGAATAAGATGTTCAAGTCATGGGATAGACATACATAAATAGATGAAGGCATGAGAATGGGTAGGACTATGGAAGAGAATCTTGTATCAACATTTGGTCACATTCTCCATTGCTTTTGCGAAGTGACTTGCATCTTGTTTTGAGAGAAACCGTAAACACCATTGAACCATCTCTTTTATATCTTTAAACCTTTATTTTACCAAGCCAAATGAACTTGATTTTCTTTCCCTTAGCAAGACCGCACTTAAAAGATAAATTTATGTGAAGAGTTGTCTTGAAATTGATTGCAAGGTTGATTTGGTTTGATATGATTATGGCGAAGTACGAAAGAGTAAAGTGTTGAGTTTTGCATTGTTTAACTTTGTTCAAGGACTTTGCGTTGAATCCATTTTCGAACTTTGTGGTTTTAAATCACGTTTTCAAGCCTTTTCTTCTACTTGTCTCATGTCGTTTGCTTGCGGACAAGCAAGAGATAAGTTTGGGGGAATTGATATGCCTCTATTTTACACCATTTTAGATGACATTTCTATTATAGATTCGTGTGCTTTCATTGCATTTTTAGGTCTTAGATGCATCATTTGCATATTATCTTGTTTCATAGGTCTTGGAGTTGAAGCATGCAAAAAGTGGCACAAATTGGAGAAATGATGATAAAGAACCATTCCGAAGTGTCTCACAGATCGACTCATATGAATGCCTTACATTGAGATTCAGCTCCAGAACCCTTCATGGAAGTTATAGGAAATTGAGTTAGATTTCCAATGGATGTGGTCTCGAGTGATTTGGGTCAGCGGTTAAGGATATACACCCAATTTAGTGAGCCGCGGTCTGGTGCAGCGGCATGAAGCTGGTCGATGGATAGATTCGCAAAATCCCGTGGAGAGCCGCGGCATGGTGTAGCGTCCAACTGCACGCCGGTAGAGCTCATCGGGATTGTGTAGCGGCTTGGTGCTGACCGCTGGAGCTCATCGGGATGCTGCACCGGGATCATGACACCGCTGGGATGCTACCCGATTTTATTTTTGCTCCTTCCCTATAAATACTTGTCTTAACTCATCTAAACCCTAGGTTTTCTTCTCCTCAGAGTTGGTTCTGATATCCAAACTCTCTTTAGATGTTTTGGATTGATGTCTTTCATATTATGCAACTCTAATGAAGATTTCTTCATCTCTATCTTTGTAAATCCATCTTTTATCTTTTCATTTCTCTTTTTCTTCATTTAGGTTGTTAGTTTTTTTTAGTTGGAACTTGGGGTTTGCTAGATTAGGATGAACTGATGATTAGTAGTTGATTGTATAGGTTGATTGGTGTTAGATCCTTCATAATAGGTTGATAATAATGCTAGATTATCCAAGGAATTGGTAATTTAGAGCTTAGGCATTTCACGCCCGGAAGGTGTTCGATGAAATGCTTGAATGAACTTTTTATGAGCTTTACATACCTAGCGAACGGAAGTTGATGATTAGGGTGTTTAGTGAACTTATTGGAGTTGTTTGTTAATGCTCATTGATTATTCTAATCGCTAACGGAAGTTATTGATGATTGGATAATTAGTGAAGTGATTAGTACCATGGAAGTGGATTAGTCATAGTTGTGAATTCCATGTTCTAGGATGGTGTTTAATTCAATCTATTACATCTTTGTTTGATTGTTGATTCATCTTTATGATAGTAGAACCCATGGTCCAATGCCTTTCTCTTTATTTTCATCTCTTTGCATTTCATTTCTTTTCTTTTCATTTGTTTCTAAAACCAAGTATTTATTTGCTCTAGATTAGTTAGAGTCCCACATCTCTAGTGAGTGATCCTTAGTCTCCGTGGATCGATACCCTTTGTGCTACAACGTACATTGGGTTTATTTGATAGACCCGGTTTTAAAAAAACCTCTTTATCAAATTGGCGCCGTTGCCGGGGACTAAACGATTGCCATTAGAGTTAGGATTTGATTTGAGACTAGAGCCTTTTGTTTTTTACTTTATTTTAGTTTGTTTGGTTACTAACTTTCTTTCAAGTGTTTGCTCTTCTCGCAAGGTACAATCACAAGGAAGAAGGAAAATGTCTTCCTACATGACATCTATGTTGAAGCTCATGTTGGAAGAGCAAGAACGAGGGATAGCTTGGCATCCCACAAGCTATCAAGGAGCTTATGAATCATCCACCTCAAGAGAGTTTCAATCGAATCAACACTATGCTCAAGAGAATCAATGTGAATATGGTGAGAGATTTCAATCTTTGGACATGGAGAATGACTATGGAACAATCTATTCTTCCCAAATCTCTATTGAAGAAGAGAATTGCAACTTGTTGAAGTTGATTTTGGAAGATCAAGAGAAGTTTAATGAGAGCCTTCGCATGATTGACACCAAGATGGGTGCTAGGACTCAAGGTTCAAGTGTTGTTGAGACAACACGTGTGGAGTCCATCAACCCCGAACTTACACAATGGATCGAGGACAGAGAAGAAGAAAGCATTCATCCTCTTGAAACCAATATAAATGAGGTGTTTACCAATGATATTGGAGAAGTTTTGAAGGAGGATGCTCAAATCAAGGATGAATTCCTCCACGAATCCGAAGAGGTTATCAAAGAATTTGAATTGCTTCTTGAATGCACGGTTGATGAAAATCTTGTGATAAGATATGAAGAACAAGTTGAACCCGTGCCAATCATGAGTCATTCAACCAAGAGCAATGGAGAAAGAGTAGGTGTGGTTGGAAACACATGTGAAGATCCTTGTGAAGGGGGTTTGGTTGTTGATTACATATCCCACAAGCATCTTGGTATAACCTTTACCTATGAAGTGAGCATCGATGAACCGAGGACTATATTCTTTGAGGTGATTAGGATGAAAGAGTTTAGGGGATGGTTCTACGATGAATATGATCTGGGTGATACATGGATTCATCTCACTCCCTCCCATCAATGCATTTACCCGAGTACATTTCTTCAATTTAAGGTCCACTTCACTTCCTTTGTATATAGTTTTCTTTTTCTAGCTTTACCTTTTGTGTGTTTTAGTCTCTTTCTTGAATTTAATTTCACACCGAGACGGTGTGAAGTAAGTTTGGGGGAGAGACCCATCTCTAATCTTGTGTTTTGTGATCTTATTTTTCTTTTTGCATACTTGAGTCTCATGCATTCATCTATGTGCATAGAAAAAAAAAATTTTGAAAATTTTGAAAAATACAAAAAAGAAACATGTAGCTTTGCATTTGCATATTGCCTTTAAGATTGAGTCTAAAAGCATATAGGTTTGCATTTACATATGAAATGCATTGGGGATATTTGCCTTGTTAAAGTTCAAATTTTGGATTGAGATCGAAGCCCTTGTTCATACTTACTTGATGCATGATTTCAATCTTGAAAAGCCGGAAAATCCATCATTGGACCCTTTTCTCTTTCGAAAATCTCGATCATTGTGAGCTTTTCATGATTTTCATTACAACTCTCTTTATTATTGGACATAACTTGAATCTAATTTCTTGCTTAGGGAGTTAAAATGATTGTTCATGGATTTCCATAGACACATTCGAGTTATCTTATACCTATTTTACCACCCTTTCTAACTCGAATGGCCATCTTTATCTTTAAGATGGTTTCCCCACCTTCACCCTAACCATTTTCCTTCAAACCATGCATTGATTTTGATTGAGTGAGGTCTCTTGTATGCTTTCATTTGCAAAATCCCTAGAGAAGGTGATCGACAAGTCCTCTCTTCCATTAGACTAAGAACGTAACTGTAGCTTAGGAATGGTTAGTGATCTTTTATAGGAATGATCATTAGAATGAAAGAAGAGTATGAGAAACCCGAAAAAGAGTCTTATATATACAAAAACTTCTAGAGAACCCTTAAGAAAAGAAATAGTCGCTCAAATGTGAAAAAGAAAAGAAAAATAGATAGTGCTTCCTCCCTAGAGTTGAAAAGCTCATAAAAGGAAAGAGACATCACCAAAAAAAAAAAAAAAAGAGAAAATAATGATTAAAGAGAAATGAGCATGTGTTTATATATGAAAAAGTTCTCTAGTTAGCCAAAAAGGAAAATAAGAGATTCGGGGTAAAGTCCTTATAAAGATCGAAGCTCATTGTTTGGGTGTCTAAGGGTTTTGGGATAAGATGATCAAGGCATTGCTTAGACATAGGGATTGAAGTTCATAATTTAAATGCCTAAGAGTTTTGGGGAATAAGATGTTCAAGTCATGGGATAGACATACATAAATAGATGAAGGCATGAGAATGGGTAGGACTATGGAAGAGAATCTTGTATCAACATTTGGTCACATTCTCCATTGCTTTTGCGAAGTGACTTGCATCTTGTTTTGAGAGAAACCGTAAACACCATTGAACCATCTCTTTTATATCTTTAAACCTTTATTTTACCAAGCCAAATGAACTTGATTTTCTTTCCCTTAGCAAGACCGCACTTAAAAGATAAATTTATGTGAAGAGTTGTCTTGAAATTGATTGCAAGGTTGATTTGGTTTGATATGATTATGGCGAAGTACGAAAGAGTAAAGTGTTGAGTTTTGCATTGTTTAACTTTGTTCAAGGACTTTGCGTTGAATCCATTTTCGAACTTTGTGGTTTTAAATCACGTTTTCAAGCCTTTTCTTCTACTTGTCTCATGTCGTTTGCTTGCGGACAAGCAAGAGATAAGTTTGGGGGAATTGATATGCCTCTATTTTACACCATTTTAGATGACATTTCTATTATAGATTCGTGTGCTTTCATTGCATTTTTAGGTCTTAGATGCATCATTTGCATATTATCTTGTTTCATAGGTCTTGGAGTTGAAGCATGCAAAAAGTGGCACAAATTGGAGAAATGATGATAAAGAACCATTCCGAAGTGTCTCACAGATCGACTCATATGAATGCCTTACATTGAGATTCATCTCCAGAACCCTTCATGGAAGTTATAGGAAATTGAGTTAGATTTCCAATGGATGTGGTCTCGAGTGATTTGGGTCAGCGGTTAAGGATATACACCCAATTTAGTGAGCCTCGGTCTGGTGCAGCGGCATGAAGCTGGTCGATGGATAGATTCGCAAAATCCCGTGGAGAGCCGCGGCATGGTGTAGCGTCCAACTGCACGCCGGTAGAGCTCATCGGGATTGTGTAGCGGCTTGGTGCTGACCGCTGGAGCTCATCGGGATGCTGCACCGGGATCATGACACCGCTGGGATGCTACCCGATTTTATTTTTGCTCCTTCCCTATAAATACTTGTCTTAACTCATCTAAACCCTAGGTTTTCTTCTCCTCAGAGTTGGTTCTGATATCCAAACTCTCTTTAGATGTTTTGGATTGATGTCTTTCATATTATGCAACTCTAATGAAGATTTCTTCATCTCTATCTTTGTAAATCCATCTTTTATCTTTTCATTTCTCTTTTTCTTCATTTAGGTTGTTAGTTTTTTTTAGTTGGAACTTGGGGTTTGCTAGATTAGGATGAACTGATGATTAGTAGTTGATTGTATAGGTTGATTGGTGTTAGATCCTTCATAATAGGTTGATAATAATGCTAGATTATCCAAGGAATTGGTAATTTAGAGCTTAGGCATTTCACGCCCGGAAGGTGTTCGATGAAATGCTTGAATGAACTTTTTATGAGCTTTACATACCTAGCGAACGGAAGTTGATGATTAGGGTGTTTAGTGAACTTATTGGAGTTGTTTGTTAATGCTCATTGATTATTCTAATCGCTAACGGAAGTTATTGATGATTGGATAATTAGTGAAGTGATTAGTACCATGGAAGTGGATTAGTCATAGTTGTGAATTCCATGTTCTAGGATGGTGTTTAATTCAATCTATTACATCTTTGTTTGATTGTTGATTCATCTTTATGATAGTAGAACCCATGGTCCAATGCCTTTCTCTTTATTTTCATCTCTTTGCATTTCATTTCTTTTCTTTTCATTTGTTTCTAAAACCAAGTATTTATTTGCTCTAGATTAGTTAGAGTCCCACATCTCTAGTGAGTGATCCTTAGTCTCCGTGGATCGATACCCTTTGTGCTACAACGTACATTGGGTTTATTTGATAGACCCGGTTTTAAAAAAACCTCTTTATCAAATTGGCGCCGTTGCCGGGGACTAAACGATTGCCATTAGAGTTAGGATTTGATTTGAGACTAGAGCCTTTTGTTTTTTACTTTATTTTAGTTTGTTTGGTTACTAACTTTCTTTCAAGTGTTTGCTCTTCTCGCAAGGTACAATCACAAGGAAGAAGGAAAATGTCTTCCTACATGACATCTATGTTGAAGCTCATGTTGGAAGAGCAAGAACGAGGGATAGCTTGGCATCCCACAAGCTATCAAGGAGCTTATGAATCATCCACCTCAAGAGAGTTTCAATCGAATCAACACTATGCTCAAGAGAATCAATGTGAATATGGTGAGAGATTTCAATCTTTGGACATGGAGAATGACTATGGAACAATCTATTCTTCCCAAATCTCTATTGAAGAAGAGAATTGCAACTTGTTGAAGTTGATTTTGGAAGATCAAGAGAAGTTTAATGAGAGCCTTCACATGATTGACACCAAGATGGGTGCTAGGACTCAAGGTTCAAGTGTTGTTGAGACAACACGTGTGGAGTCCATCAACCCCGAACTTACACAATGGATCGAGGACAGAGAAGAAGAAAGCATTCATCCTCTTGAAACCAATATAAATGAGGTGTTTCCCAATGATATTGGAGAAGTTTTGAAGGAGGATGCTCAAATCAAGGATGAATTCCTCCACGAATCCGAAGAGGTTATCAAAGAATTTGAATTGCTTCTTGAATGCACGGTTGATGAAAATCTTGTGATAAGATATGAAGAACAAGTTGAACCCGTGCCAATCATGAGTCATTCAACCAAGAGCAATGGAGAAAGAGTAGGTGTGGTTGGAAACACATGTGAAGATCCTTGTGAAGGTGGTTTGGTTGTTGATTACATATCCCACAAGCATCTTGGTATAACCTCCACCTATGAAGTGAGCATCGATGAACCGAGGACTATATTCTTTGAGGTGATTAGGATGAAAGAGTTTAGGGGATGGTTCTACGATGAATATGATCTGGGTGATACATGGATTCATCTCACTCCCTCCCATCAATGCATTTACCCGAGTACATTTCTTCAATTTAAGGTCCACTTCACTTCCTTTGTATATAGTTTTCTTTTTCTAGCTTTACCTTTTGTGTGTTTTAGTCTCTTTCTTGAATTTAATTTCACACCGAGACGGTGTGAAGTAAGTTTGGGGGAGAGACCCATCTCTAATCTTGTGTTTTGTGATCTTATTTTTCTTTTTGCATACTTGAGTCTCATGCATTCATCTATGTGCATAGAAAAAAAAAATTTTGAAAATTTTGAAAAATACAAAAAAGAAACATGTAGCTTTGCATTTGCATATTGCCTTTAAGATTGAGTCTAAAAGCATATAGGTTTGCATTTACATATGAAATGCATTGGGGATATTTGCCTTGTTAAAGTTCAAATTTTGGATTGAGATCGAAGCCCTTGTTCATACTTACTTGATGCATGATTTCAATCTTGAAAAGCCGGAAAATCCATCATTGGACCCTTTTCTCTTTCGAAAATCTCGATCATTGTGAGCTTTTCATGATTTTCATTACAACTCTCTTTATTATTGGACATAACTTGAATCTAATTTCTTGCTTAGGGAGTTAAAATGATTGTTCATGGATTTCCATAGACACATTCGAGTTATCTTATACCTATTTTACCACCCTTGCTAACTCGAATGGCCATCTTTATCTTTAAGATGGTTTCCCCACCTTCACCCTAACCATTTTCCTTCAAACCATGCATTGATTTTGATTGAGTGAGGTCTCTTGTATGCTTTCATTTGCAAAATCCCTAGAGAAGGTGATCGACAAGTCCTCTCTTCCATTAGACTAAGAACGTAACTGTAGCTTAGGAATGGTTAGTGATCTTTTATAGGAATGATCATTAGAATGAAAGAAGAGTATGAGAAACCCGAAAAAGAGTCTTATATATACAAAAACTTCTAGAGAACCCTTAAGAAAAGAAATAGTCGCTCAAATGTGAAAAAGAAAAGAAAAATAGATAGTGCTTCCTCCCTAGAGTTGAAAAGCTCATAAAAGGAAAGAGACATCACCAAAAAAAAAAAAAAAGAGAAAATAATGATTAAAGAGAAATGAGCATGTGTTTATATATGAAAAAGTTCTCTAGTTAGCCAAAAAGGAAAATAAGAGATTCGGGGTAAAGTCCTTATAAAGATCGAAGCTCATTGTTTGGGTGTCTAAGGGTTTTGGGATAAGATGATCAAGGCATTGCTTAGACATAGGGATTGAAGTTCATAATTTAAATGCCTAAGAGTTTTGGGGAATAAGATGTTCAAGTCATGGGATAGACATACATAAATAGATGAAGGCATGAGAATGGGTAGGACTATGGAAGAGAATCTTGTATCAACATTTGGTCACATTCTCCATTGCTTTTGCGAAGTGACTTGCATCTTGTTTTGAGAGAAACCGTAAACACCATTGAACCATCTCTTTTATATCTTTAAACCTTTATTTTACCAAGCCAAATGAACTTGATTTTCTTTCCCTTAGCAAGACCGCACTTAAAAGATAAATTTATGTGAAGAGTTGTCTTGAAATTGATTGCAAGGTTGATTTGGTTTGATATGATTATGGCGAAGTACGAAAGAGTAAAGTGTTGAGTTTTGCATTGTTTAACTTTGTTCAAGGACTTTGCGTTGAATCCATTTTCGAACTTTGTGGTTTTAAATCACGTTTTCAAGCCTTTTCTTCTACTTTTCTCATGTCGTTTGCTTGCGGACAAGCAAGAGATAAGTTTGGGGGAATTGATATGCCTCTATTTTACACCATTTTAGATGACATTTCTATTATAGATTCGTGTGCTTTCATTGCATTTTTAGGTCTTAGATGCATCATTTGCATATTATCTTGTTTCATAGGTCTTGGAGTTGAAGCATGCAAAAAGTGGCACAAATTGGAGAAATGATGATAAAGAACCATTCCGAAGTGTCTCACAGATCGACTCATATGAATGCCTTACATTGAGATTCATCTCCAGAACCCTTCATGGAAGTTATAGGAAATTGAGTTAGATTTCCAATGGATGTGGTCTCGAGTGATTTGGGTCAGCGGTTAAGGATATACACCCAATTTAGTGAGCCGCGGTCTGGTGCAGCGGCATGAAGCTGGTCGATGGATAGATTCGCAAAATCCCGTGGAGAGCCGCGGCATGGTGTAGCGTCCAACTGCACGCCGGTAGAGCTCATCGGGATTGTGTAGCGGCTTGGTGCTGACCGCTGGAGCTCATCGGGATGCTGCACCGGGATCATGACACCGCTGGGATGCTACCCGATTTTATTTTTGCTCCTTCCCTATAAATACTTGTCTTAACTCATCTAAACCCTAGGTTTTCTTCTCCTCAGAGTTGGTTCTGATATCCAAACTCTCTTTAGATGTTTTGGATTGATGTCTTTCATATTATGCAACTCTAATGAAGATTTCTTCATCTCTATCTTTGTAAATCCATCTTTTATCTTTTCATTTCTCTTTTTCTTCATTTAGGTTGTTAGTTTTTTTTAGTTGGAACTTGGGGTTTGCTAGATTAGGATGAACTGATGATTAGTAGTTGATTGTATAGGTTGATTGGTGTTAGATCCTTCATAATAGGTTGATAATAATGCTAGATTATCCAAGGAATTGGTAATTTAGAGCTTAGGCATTTCACGCCCGGAAGGTGTTCGATGAAATGCTTGAATGAACTTTTTATGAGCTTTACATACCTAGCGAACGGAAGTTGATGATTAGGGTGTTTAGTGAACTTATTGGAGTTGTTTGTTAATGCTCATTGATTATTCTAATCGCTAACGGAAGTTATTGATGATTGGATAATTAGTGAAGTGATTAGTACCATGGAAGTGGATTAGTCATAGTTGTGAATTCCATGTTCTAGGATGGTGTTTAATTCAATCTATTACATCTTTGTTTGATTGTTGATTCATCTTTATGATAGTAGAACCCATGGTCCAATGCCTTTCTCTTTATTTTCATCTCTTTGCATTTCATTTCTTTTCTTTTCATTTGTTTCTAAAACCAAGTATTTATTTGCTCTAGATTAGTTAGAGTCCCACATCTCTAGTGAGTGATCCTTAGTCTCCGTGGATCGATACCCTTTGTGCTACAACGTACATTGGGTTTATTTGATAGACCCGGTTTTAAAAAAACCTCTTTATCAAATTGGCGCCGTTGCCGGGGACTAAACGATTGCCATTAGAGTTAGGATTTGATTTGAGACTAGAGCCTTTTGTTTTTTACTTTATTTTAGTTTGTTTGGTTACTAACTTTCTTTCAAGTGTTTGCTCTTCTCGCAAGGTACAATCACAAGGAAGAAGGAAAATGTCTTCCTACATGACATCTATGTTGAAGCTCATGTTGGAAGAGCAAGAACGAGGGATAGCTTGGCATCCCACAAGCTATCAAGGAGCTTATGAATCATCCACCTCAAGAGAGTTTCAATCGAATCAACACTATGCTCAAGAGAATCAATGTGAATATGGTGAGAGATTTCAATCTTTGGACATGGAGAATGACTATGGAACAATCTATTCTTCCCAAATCTCTATTGAAGAAGAGAATTGCAACTTGTTGAAGTTGATTTTGGAAGATCAAGAGAAGTTTAATGAGAGCCTTCGCATGATTGACACCAAGATGGGTGCTAGGACTCAAGGTTCAAGTGTTGTTGAGACAACACGTGTGGAGTCCATCAACCCCGAACTTACACAATGGATCGAGGACAGAGAAGAAGAAAGCATTCATCCTCTTGAAACCAATATAAATGAGGTGTTTCCCAATGATATTGGAGAAGTTTTGAAGGAGGATGCTCAAATCAAGGATGAATTCCTCCACGAATCCGAAGAGGTTATCAAAGAATTTGAATTGCTTCTTGAATGCACGGTTGATGAAAATCTTGTGATAAGATATGAAGAACAAGTTGAACCCGTGCCAATCATGAGTCATTCAACCAAGAGCAATGGAGAAAGAGTAGGTGTGGTTGGAAACACATGTGAAGATCCTTGTGAAGGTGGTTTGGTTGTTGATTACATATCCCACAAGCATCTTGGTATAACCTCCACCTATGAAGTGAGCATCGATGAACCGAGGACTATATTCTTTGAGGTGATTAGGATGAAAGAGTTTAGGGGATGGTTCTACGATGAATATGATCTGGGTGATACATGGATTCATCTCACTCCCTCCCATCAATGCATTTACCCGAGTACATTTCTTCAATTTAAGGTCCACTTCACTTCCTTTGTATATAGTTTTCTTTTTCTAGCTTTACCTTTTGTGTGTTTTAGTCTCTTTCTTGAATTTAATTTCACACCGAGACGGTGTGAAGTAAGTTTGGGGGAGAGACCCATCTCTAATCTTGTGTTTTGTGATCTTATTTTTCTTTTTGCATACTTGAGTCTCATGCATTCATCTATGTGCATAGAAAAAAAAAATTTTGAAAATTTTGAAAAATACAAAAAAGAAACATGTAGCTTTGCATTTGCATATTGCCTTTAAGATTGAGTCTAAAAGCATATAGGTTTGCATTTACATATGAAATGCATTGGGGATATTTGCCTTGTTAAAGTTCAAATTTTGGATTGAGATCGAAGCCCTTGTTCATACTTACTTGATGCATGATTTCAATCTTGAAAAGCCGGAAAATCCATCATTGGACCCTTTTCTCTTTCGAAAATCTCGATCATTGTGAGCTTTTCATGATTTTCATTACAACTCTCTTTATTATTGGACATAACTTGAATCTAATTTCTTGCTTAGGGAGTTAAAATGATTGTTCATGGATTTCCATAGACACATTCGAGTTATCTTATACCTATTTTACCACCCTTGCTAACTCGAATGGCCATCTTTATCTTTAAGATGGTTTCCCCACCTTCACCCTAACCATTTTCCTTCAAACCATGCATTGATTTTGATTGAGTGAGGTCTCTTGTATGCTTTCATTTGCAAAATCCCTAGAGAAGGTGATCGACAAGTCCTCTCTTCCATTAGACTAAGAACGTAACTGTAGCTTAGGAATGGTTAGTGATCTTTTATAGGAATGATCATTAGAATGAAAGAAGAGTATGAGAAACCCGAAAAAGAGTCTTATATATACAAAAACTTCTAGAGAACCCTTAAGAAAAGAAATAGTCGCTCAAATGTGAAAAAGAAAAGAAAAATAGATAGTGCTTCCTCCCTAGAGTTGAAAAGCTCATAAAAGGAAAGAGACATCACCAAAAAAAAAAAAAAAGAGAAAATAATGATTAAAGAGAAATGAGCATGTGTTTATATATGAAAAAGTTCTCTAGTTAGCCAAAAAGGAAAATAAGAGATTCGGGGTAAAGTCCTTATAAAGATCGAAGCTCATTGTTTGGGTGTCTAAGGGTTTTGGGATAAGATGATCAAGGCATTGCTTAGACATAGGGATTGAAGTTCATAATTTAAATGCCTAAGAGTTTTGGGGAATAAGATGTTCAAGTCATGGGATAGACATACATAAATAGATGAAGGCATGAGAATGGGTAGGACTATGGAAGAGAATCTTGTATCAACATTTGGTCACATTCTCCATTGCTTTTGCGAAGTGACTTGCATCTTGTTTTGAGAGAAACCGTAAACACCATTGAACCATCTCTTTTATATCTTTAAACCTTTATTTTACCAAGCCAAATGAACTTGATTTTCTTTCCCTTAGCAAGACCGCACTTAAAAGATAAATTTATGTGAAGAGTTGTCTTGAAATTGATTGCAAGGTTGATTTGGTTTGATATGATTATGGCGAAGTACGAAAGAGTAAAGTGTTGAGTTTTGCATTGTTTAACTTTGTTCAAGGACTTTGCGTTGAATCCATTTTCGAACTTTGTGGTTTTAAATCACGTTTTCAAGCCTTTTCTTCTACTTGTCTCATGTCGTTTGCTTGCGGACAAGCAAGAGATAAGTTTGGGGGAATTGATATGCCTCTATTTTACACCATTTTAGATGACATTTCTATTATAGATTCGTGTGCTTTCATTGCATTTTTAGGTCTTAGATGCATCATTTGCATATTATCTTGTTTCATAGGTCTTGGAGTTGAAGCATGCAAAAAGTGGCACAAATTGGAGAAATGATGATAAAGAACCATTCCGAAGTGTCTCACAGATCGACTCATATGAATGCCTTACATTGAGATTCAGCTCCAGAACCCTTCATGGAAGTTATAGGAAATTGAGTTAGCTTTCCAATGGATGTGGTCTCGAGTGATTTGGGTCAGCGGTTAAGGATATACACCCAATTTAGTGAGCCTCGGTCTGGTGCAGCGGCATGAAGCTGGTCGATGGATAGATTCGCAAAATCCCGTGGAGAGCCGCGGCATGGTGTAGCGTCCAACTGCACGCCGGTAGAGCTCATCGGGATTGTGTAGCGGCTTGGTGCTGACCGCTGGAGCTCATCGGGATGCTGCACCGGGATCATGACACCGCTGGGATGCTACCCGATTTTATTTTTGCTCCTTCCCTATAAATACTTGTCTTAACTCATCTAAACCCTAGGTTTTCTTCTCCTCAGAGTTGGTTCTGATATCCAAACTCTCTTTAGATGTTTTGGATTGATGTCTTTCATATTATGCAACTCTAATGAAGATTTCTTCATCTCTATCTTTGTAAATCCATCTTTTATCTTTTCATTTCTCTTTTTCTTCATTTAGGTTGTTAGTTTTTTTTAGTTGGAACTTGGGGTTTGCTAGATTAGGATGAACTGATGATTAGTAGTTGATTGTATAGGTTGATTGGTGTTAGATCCTTCATAATAGGTTGATAATAATGCTAGATTATCCAAGGAATTGGTAATTTAGAGCTTAGGCATTTCACGCCCGGAAGGTGTTCGATGAAATGCTTGAATGAACTTTTTATGAGCTTTACATACCTAGCGAACGGAAGTTGATGATTAGGGTGTTTAGTGAACTTATTGGAGTTGTTTGTTAATGCTCATTGATTATTCTAATCGCTAACGGAAGTTATTGATGATTGGATAATTAGTGAAGTGATTAGTACCATGGAAGTGGATTAGTCATAGTTGTGAATTCCATGTTCTAGGATGGTGTTTAATTCAATCTATTACATCTTTGTTTGATTGTTGATTCATCTTTCTGATAGTAGAACCCATGGTCGAATGCCTTTCTCTTTATTTTCATCTCTTTGCATTTCATTTCTTTTCTTTTCATTTGTTTCTAAAACCAAGTATTTATTTGCTCTAGATTAGTTAGAGTCCCACATCTCTAGTGAGTGATCCTTAGTCTCCGTGGATCGATACCCTTTGTGCTACAACGTACATTGGGTTTATTTGATAGACCCGGTTTTAAAAAAACCTCTTTATCAAATTGGCGCCGTTGCCGGGGACTAAACGATTGCCATTAGAGTTAGGATTTGATTTGAGACTAGAGCCTTTTGTTTTTTACTTTATTTTAGTTTGTTTGGTTACTAACTTTCTTTCAAGTGTTTGCTCTTCTCGCAAGGTACAATCACAAGGAAGAAGGAAAATGTCTTCCTACATGACATCTATGTTGAAGCTCATGTTGGAAGAGCAAGAACGAGGGATAGCTTGGCATCCCACAAGCTATCAAGGAGCTTATGAATCATCCACCTCAAGAGAGTTTCAATCGAATCAACACTATGCTCAAGAGAATCAATGTGAATATGGTGAGAGATTTCAATCTTTGGACATGGAGAATGACTATGGAACAATCTATTCTTCCCAAATCTCTATTGAAGAAGAGAATTGCAACTTGTTGAAGTTGATTTTGGAAGATCAAGAGAAGTTTAATGAGAGCCTTCGCATGATTGACACCAAGATGGGTGCTAGGACTCAAGGTTCAAGTGTTGTTGAGACAACACGTGTGGAGTCCATCAACCCCGAACTTACACAATGGATCGAGGACAGAGAAGAAGAAAGCATTCATCCTCTTGAAACCAATATAAATGAGGTGTTTCCCAATGATATTGGAGAAGTTTTGAAGGAGGATGCTCAAATCAAGGATGAATTTCTCCACGAATCCGAAGAGGTTATCAAAGAATTTGAATTGATTCTTGAATGCACGGTTGATGAAAATCTTGTGATAAGATATGAAGAACAAGTTGAACCCGTGCCAATCATGAGTCATTCAACCAAGAGCAATGGAGAAAGAGTAGGTGTGGTTGGAAACACATGTGAAGATCCTTGTGAAGGTGGTTTGGTTGTTGATTACATATCCCACAAGCATCTTGGTATAACCTCCACCTATGAAGTGAGCATCGATGAACCGAGGACTATATTCTTTGAGGTGATTAGGATGAAAGAGTTTAGGGGATGGTTCTACGATGAATATGATCTGGGTGATACATGGATTCATCTCACTCCCTCCCATCAATGCATTTACCCGAGTACATTTCTTCAATTTAAGGTCCACTTCACTTCCTTTGTATATAGTTTTCTTTTTCTAGCTTTACCTTTTGTGTGTTTTAGTCTCTTTCTTGAATTTAATTTCACACCGAGACGGTGTGAAGTAAGTTTGGGGGAGAGACCCATCTCTAATCTTGTGTTTTGTGATCTTATTTTTCTTTTTGCATACTTGAGTCTCATGCATTCATCTATGTGCATAGAAAAAAAAAATTTTGAAAATTTTGAAAAATACAAAAAAGAAACATGTAGCTTTGCATTTGCATATTGCCTTTAAGATTGAGTCTAAAAGCATATAGGTTTGCATTTACATATGAAATGCATTGGGGATATTTGCCTTGTTAAAGTTCAAATTTTGGATTGAGATCGAAGCCCTTGTTCATACTTACTTGATGCATGATTTCAATCTTGAAAAGCCGGAAAATCCATCATTGGACCCTTTTCTCTTTCGAAAATCTCGATCATTGTGAGCTTTGCATGATTTTCATTACAACTCTCTTTATTATTGGACATAACTTGAATCTAATTTCTTGCTTAGGGAGTTAAAATGATTGTTCATGGATTTCCATAGACACATTCGAGTTATCTTATACCTATTTTACCACCCTTGCTAACTCGAATGGCCATCTTTATCTTTAAGATGGTTTCCCCACCTTCACCCTAACCATTTTCCTTCAAACCATGCATTGATTTTGATTGAGTGAGGTCTCTTGTATGCTTTCATTTGCAAAATCCCTAGAGAAGGTGATCGACAAGTCCTCTCTTCC
Source organism: Barbarea vulgaris (assembly GCA_963667165.1). Taxonomy (NCBI): domain Eukaryota; kingdom Viridiplantae; phylum Streptophyta; class Magnoliopsida; order Brassicales; family Brassicaceae; genus Barbarea; species Barbarea vulgaris. The sequence goes on from OY763891.1 coordinate 3,759,741, forward strand.
ATTAGACTAAGAACGTAACTGTAGCTTAGGAATGGTTAGTGATCTTTTATAGGAATGATCATTAGAATGAAAGAAGAGTATGAGAAACCCGAAAAAGAGTCTTATATATACAAAAACTTCTAGAGAACCCTTAAGAAAAGAAATAGTCGCTCAAATGTGAAAAAGAAAAGAAAAATAGATAGTGCTTCCTCCCTAGAGTTGAAAAGCTCATAAAAGGAAAGAGACATCACCAAAAAAAAAAAAAAAGAGAAAATAATGATTAAAGAGAAATGAGCATGTGTTTATATATGAAAAAGTTCTCTAGTTAGCCAAAAAGGAAAATAAGAGATTCGGGGTAAAGTCCTTATAAAGATCGAAGCTCATTGTTTGGGTGTCTAAGGGTTTTGGGATAAGATGATCAAGGCATTGCTTAGACATAGGGATTGAAGTTCATAATTTAAATGCCTAAGAGTTTTGGGGAATAAGATGTTCAAGTCATGGGATAGACATACATAAATAGATGAAGGCATGAGAATGGGTAGGACTATGGAAGAGAATCTTGTATCAACATTTGGTCACATTCTCCATTGCTTTTGCGAAGTGACTTGCATCTTGTTTTGAGAGAAACCGTAAACACCATTGAACCATCTCTTTTATATCTTTAAACCTTTATTTTACCAAGCCAAATGAACTTGATTTTCTTTCCCTTAGCAAGACCGCACTTAAAAGATAAATTTATGTGAAGAGTTGTCTTGAAATTGATTGCAAGGTTGATTTGGTTTGATATGATTATGGCGAAGTACGAAAGAGTAAAGTGTTGAGTTTTGCATTGTTTAACTTTGTTCAAGGACTTTGCGTTGAATCCATTTTCGAACTTTGTGGTTTTAAATCACGTTTTCAAGCCTTTTCTTCTACTTGTCTCATGTCGTTTGCTTGCGGACAAGCAAGAGATAAGTTTGGGGGAATTGATATGCCTCTATTTTACACCATTTTAGATGACATTTCTATTATAGATTCGTGTGCTTTCATTGCATTTTTAGGTCTTAGATGCATCATTTGCATATTATCTTGTTTCATAGGTCTTGGAGTTGAAGCATGCAAAAAGTGGCACAAATTGGAGAAATGATGATAAAGAACCATTCCGAAGTGTCTCACAGATCGACTCATATGAATGCCTTACATTGAGATTCAGCTCCAGAACCCTTCATGGAAGTTATAGGAAATTGAGTTAGCTTTCCAATGGATGTGGTCTCGAGTGATTTGGGTCAGCGGTTAAGGATATACACCCAATTTAGTGAGCCTCGGTCTGGTGCAGCGGCATGAAGCTGGTCGATGGATAGATTCGCAAAATCCCGTGGAGAGCCGCGGCATGGTGTAGCGTCCAACTGCACGCCGGTAGAGCTCATCGGGATTGTGTAGCGGCTTGGTGCTGACCGCTGGAGCTCATCGGGATGCTGCACCGGGATCATGACACCGCTGGGATGCTACCCGATTTTATTTTTGCTCCTTCCCTATAAATACTTGTCTTAACTCATCTAAACCCTAGGTTTTCTTCTCCTCAGAGTTGGTTCTGATATCCAAACTCTCTTTAGATGTTTTGGATTGATGTCTTTCATATTATGCAACTCTAATGAAGATTTCTTCATCTCTATCTTTGTAAATCCATCTTTTATCTTTTCATTTCTCTTTTTCTTCATTTAGGTTGTTAGTTTTTTTTAGTTGGAACTTGGGGTTTGCTAGATTAGGATGAACTGATGATTAGTAGTTGATTGTATAGGTTGATTGGTGTTAGATCCTTCATAATAGGTTGATAATAATGCTAGATTATCCAAGGAATTGGTAATTTAGAGCTTAGGCATTTCACGCCCGGAAGGTGTTCGATGAAATGCTTGAATGAACTTTTTATGAGCTTTACATACCTAGCGAACGGAAGTTGATGATTAGGGTGTTTAGTGAACTTATTGGAGTTGTTTGTTAATGCTCATTGATTATTCTAATCGCTAACGGAAGTTATTGATGATTGGATAATTAGTGAAGTGATTAGTACCATGGAAGTGGATTAGTCATAGTTGTGAATTCCATGTTCTAGGATGGTGTTTAATTCAATCTATTACATCTTTGTTTGATTGTTGATTCATCTTTCTGATAGTAGAACCCATGGTCGAATGCCTTTCTCTTTATTTTCATCTCTTTGCATTTCATTTCTTTTCTTTTCATTTGTTTCTAAAACCAAGTATTTATTTGCTCTAGATTAGTTAGAGTCCCACATCTCTAGTGAGTGATCCTTAGTCTCCGTGGATCGATACCCTTTGTGCTACAACGTACATTGGGTTTATTTGATAGACCCGGTTTTAAAAAAACCTCTTTATCAAATTGGCGCCGTTGCCGGGGACTAAACGATTGCCATTAGAGTTAGGATTTGATTTGAGACTAGAGCCTTTTGTTTTTTACTTTATTTTAGTTTGTTTGGTTACTAACTTTCTTTCAAGTGTTTGCTCTTCTCGCAAGGTACAATCACAAGGAAGAAGGAAAATGTCTTCCTACATGACATCTATGTTGAAGCTCATGTTGGAAGAGCAAGAACGAGGGATAGCTTGGCATCCCACAAGCTATCAAGGAGCTTATGAATCATCCACCTCAAGAGAGTTTCAATCGAATCAACACTATGCTCAAGAGAATCAATGTGAATATGGTGAGAGATTTCAATCTTTGGACATGGAGAATGACTATGGAACAATCTATTCTTCCCAAATCTCTATTGAAGAAGAGAATTGCAACTTGTTGAAGTTGATTTTGGAAGATCAAGAGAAGTTTAATGAGAGCCTTCGCATGATTGACACCAAGATGGGTGCTAGGACTCAAGGTTCAAGTGTTGTTGAGACAACACGTGTGGAGTCCATCAACCCCGAACTTACACAATGGATCGAGGACAGAGAAGAAGAAAGCATTCATCCTCTTGAAACCAATATAAATGAGGTGTTTCCCAATGATATTGGAGAAGTTTTGAAGGAGGATGCTCAAATCAAGGATGAATTCCTCCACGAATCCGAAGAGGTTATCAAAGAATTTGAATTGCTTCTTGAATGCACGGTTGATGAAAATCTTGTGATAAGATATGAAGAACAAGTTGAACCCGTGCCAATCATGAGTCATTCAACCAAGAGCAATGGAGAAAGAGTAGGTGTGGTTGGAAACACATGTGAAGATCCTTGTGAAGGTGGTTTGGTTGTTGATTACATATCCCACAAGCATCTTGGTATAACCTCCACCTATGAAGTGAGCATCGATGAACCGAGGACTATATTCTTTGAGGTGATTAGGATGAAAGAGTTTAGGGGATGGTTCTACGATGAATATGATCTGGGTGATACATGGATTCATCTCACTCCCTCCCATCAATGCATTTACCCGAGTACATTTCTTCAATTTAAGGTCCACTTCACTTCCTTTGTATATAGTTTTCTTTTTCTAGCTTTACCTTTTGTGTGTTTTAGTCTCTTTCTTGAATTTAATTTCACACCGAGACGGTGTGAAGTAAGTTTGGGGGAGAGACCCATCTCTAATCTTGTGTTTTGTGATCTTATTTTTCTTTTTGCATACTTGAGTCTCATGCATTCATCTATGTGCATAGAAAAAAAAAATTTTGAAAAATACAAAAAAGAAACATGTAGCTTTGCATTTGCATATTGCCTTTAAGATTGAGTCTAAAAGCATATAGGTTTGCATTTACATATGAAATGCATTGGGGATATTTGCCTTGTTAAAGTTCAAATTTTGGATTGAGATCGAAGCCCTTGTTCATACTTACTTGATGCATGATTTCAATCTTGAAAAGCCGGAAAATCCATCATTGGACCCTTTTCTCTTTCGAAAATCTCGATCATTGTGAGCTTTTCATGATTTTCATTACAACTCTCTTTATTATTGGACATAACTTGAATCTAATTTCTTGCTTAGGGAGTTAAAATGATTGTTCATGGATTTCCATAGACACATTCGAGTTATCTTATACCTATTTTACCACCCTTGCTAACTCGAATGGCCATCTTTATCTTTAAGATGGTTTCCCCACCTTCACCCTAACCATTTTCCTTCAAACCATGCATTGATTTTGATTGAGTGAGGTCTCTTGTATGCTTTCATTTGCAAAATCCCTAGAGAAGGTGATCGACAAGTCCTCTCTTCCATTAGACTAAGAACGTAACTGTAGCTTAGGAATGGTTAGTGATCTTTTATAGGAATGATCATTAGAATGAAAGAAGAGTATGAGAAACCCGAAAAAGAGTCTTATATATACAAAAACTTCTAGAGAACCCTTAAGAAAAGAAATAGTCGCTCAAATGTGAAAAAGAAAAGAAAAATAGATAGTGCTTCCTCCCTAGAGTTGAAAAGCTCATAAAAGGAAAGAGACATCACCAAAAAAAAAAAAAAGAGAAAATAATGATTAAAGAGAAATGAGCATGTGTTTATATATGAAAAAGTTCTCTAGTTAGCCAAAAAGGAAAATAAGAGATTCGGGGTAAAGTCCTTATAAAGATCGAAGCTCATTGTTTGGGTGTCTAAGGGTTTTGGGATAAGATGATCAAGGCATTGCTTAGACATAGGGATTGAAGTTCATAATTTAAATGCCTAAGAGTTTTGGGGAATAAGATGTTCAAGTCATGGGATAGACATACATAAATAGATGAAGGCATGAGAATGGGTAGGACTATGGAAGAGAATCTTGTATCAACATTTGGTCACATTCTCCATTGCTTTTGCGAAGTGACTTGCATCTTGTTTTGAGAGAAACCGTAAACACCATTGAACCATCTCTTTTATATCTTTAAACCTTTATTTTACCAAGCCAAATGAACTTGATTTTCTTTCCCTTAGCAAGACCGCACTTAAAAGATAAATTTATGTGAAGAGTTGTCTTGAAATTGATTGCAAGGTTGATTTGGTTTGATATGATTATGGCGAAGTACGAAAGAGTAAAGTGTTGAGTTTTGCATTGTTTAACTTTGTTCAAGGACTTTGCGTTGAATCCATTTTCGAACTTTGTGGTTTTAAATCACGTTTTCAAGCCTTTTCTTCTACTTGTCTCATGTCGTTTGCTTGCGGACAACCAAGAGATAAGTTTGGGGGAATTGATATGCCTCTATTTTACACCATTTTAGATGACATTTCTATTATAGATTCGTGTGCTTTCATTGCATTTTTAGGTCTTAGATGCATCATTTGCATATTATCTTGTTTCATAGGTCTTGGAGTTGAAGCATGCAAAAAGTGGCACAAATTGGAGAAATGATGATAAAGAACCATTCCGAAGTGTCTCACAGATCGACTCATATGAATGCCTTACATTGAGATTCAGCTCCAGAACCCTTCATGGAAGTTATAGGAAATTGAGTTAGCTTTCCAATGGATGTGGTCTCGAGTGATTTGGGTCAGCGGTTAAGGATATACACCCAATTTAGTGAGCCTCGGTCTGGTGCAGCGGCATGAAGCTGGTCGATGGATAGATTCGCAAAATCCCGTGGAGAGCCGCGGCATGGTGTAGCGTCCAACTGCACGCCGGTAGAGCTCATCGGGATTGTGTAGCGGCTTGGTGCTGACCGCTGGAGCTCATCGGGATGCTGCACCGGGATCATGACACCGCTGGGATGCTACCCGATTTTATTTTTGCTCCTTCCCTATAAATACTTGTCTTAACTCATCTAAACCCTAGGTTTTCTTCTCCTCAGAGTTGGTTCTGATATCCAAACTCTCTTTAGATGTTTTGGATTGATGTCTTTCATATTATGCAACTCTAATGAAGATTTCTTCATCTCTATCTTTGTAAATCCATCTTTTATCTTTTCATTTCTCTTTTTCTTCATTTAGGTTGTTAGTTTTTTTTAGTTGGAACTTGGGGTTTGCTAGATTAGGATGAACTGATGATTAGTAGTTGATTGTATAGGTTGATTGGTGTTAGATCCTTCATAATAGGTTGATAATAATGCTAGATTATCCAAGGAATTGGTAATTTAGAGCTTAGGCATTTCACGCCCGGAAGGTGTTCGATGAAATGCTTGAATGAACTTTTTATGAGCTTTACATACCTAGCGAACGGAAGTTGATGATTAGGGTGTTTAGTGAACTTATTGGAGTTGTTTGTTAATGCTCATTGATTATTCTAATCGCTAACGGAAGTTATTGATGATTGGATAATTAGTGAAGTGATTAGTACCATGGAAGTGGATTAGTCATAGTTGTGAATTCCATGTTCTAGGATGGTGTTTAATTCAATCTATTACATCTTTGTTTGATTGTTGATTCATCTTTCTGATAGTAGAACCCATGGTCCAATGCCTTTCTCTTTATTTTCATCTCTTTGCATTTCATTTCTTTTCTTTTCATTTGTTTCTAAAACCAAGTATTTATTTGCTCTAGATTAGTTAGAGTCCCACATCTCTAGTGAGTGATCCTTAGTCTCCGTGGATCGATACCCTTTGTGCTACAACGTACATTGGGTTTATTTGATAGACCCGGTTTTAAAAAAACCTCTTTATCAAATTGGCGCCGTTGCCGGGGACTAAACGATTGCCATTAGAGTTAGGATTTGATTTGAGACTAGAGCCTTTTGTTTTTTACTTTATTTTAGTTTGTTTGGTTACTAACTTTCTTTCAAGTGTTTGCTCTTCTCGCAAGGTACAATCACAAGGAAGAAGGAAAATGTCTTCCTACATGACATCTATGTTGAAGCTCATGTTGGAAGAGCAAGAACGAGGGATAGCTTGGCATCCCACAAGCTATCAAGGAGCTTATGAATCATCCACCTCAAGAGAGTTTCAATCGAATCAACACTATGCTCAAGAGAATCAATGTGAATATGGTGAGAGATTTCAATCTTTGGACATGGAGAATGACTATGGAACAATCTATTCTTCCCAAATCTCTATTGAAGAAGAGAATTGCAACTTGTTGAAGTTGATTTTGGAAGATCAAGAGAAGTTTAATGAGAGCCTTCGCATGATTGACACCAAGATGGGTGCTAGGACTCAAGGTTCAAGTGTTGTTGAGACAACACATGTGGAGTCCATCAACCCCGAACTTACACAATGGATCGAGGACAGAGAAGAAGAAAGCATTCATCCTCTTGAAACCAATATAAATGAGGTGTTTCCCAATGATATTGGAGAAGTTTTGAAGGAGGATGCTCAAATCAAGGATGAATTCCTCCACGAATCCGAAGAGGTTATCAAAGAATTTGAATTGCTTCTTGAATGCACGGTTGATGAAAATCTTGTGATAAGATATGAAGAACAAGTTGAACCCGTGCCAATCATGAGTCATTCAACCAAGAGCAATGGAGAAAGAGTAGGTGTGGTTGGAAACACATGTGAAGATCCTTGTGAAGGTGGTTTGGTTGTTGATTACATATCCCACAAGCATCTTGGTATAACCTCCACCTATGAAGTGAGCATCGATGAACCGAGGACTATATTCTTTGAGGTGATTAGGATGAAAGAGTTTAGGGGATGGTTCTACGATGAATATGATCTGGGTGATACATGGATTCATCTCACTCCCTCCCATCAATGCATTTACCCGAGTACATTTCTTCAATTTAAGGTCCACTTCACTTCCTTTGTATATAGTTTTCTTTTTCTAGCTTTACCTTTTGTGTGTTTTAGTCTCTTTCTTGAATTTAATTTCACACCGAGACGGTGTGAAGTAAGTTTGGGGGAGAGACCCATCTCTAATCTTGTGTTTTGTGATCTTATTTTTCTTTTTGCATACTTGAGTCTCATGCATTCATCTATGTGCATAGAAAAAAAAAAATTTGAAAATTTTGAAAAATACAAAAAAGAAACATGTAGCTTTGCATTTGCATATTGCCTTTAAGATTGAGTCTAAAAGCATATAGGTTTGCATTTACATATGAAATGCATTGGGGATATTTGCCTTGTTAAAGTTCAAATTTTGGATTGAGATCGAAGCCCTTGTTCATACTTACTTGATGCATGATTTCAATCTTGAAAAGCCGGAAAATCCATCATTGGACCCTTTTCTCTTTCGAAAATCTCGATCATTGTGAGCTTTGCATGATTTTCATTACAACTCTCTTTATTATTGGACATAACTTGAATCTAATTTCTTGCTTAGGGAGTTAAAATGATTGTTCATGGATTTCCATAGACACATTCGAGTTATCTTATACCTATTTTACCACCCTTGCTAACTCGAATGGCCATCTTTATCTTTAAGATGGTTTCCCCACCTTCACCCTAACCATTTTCCTTCAAACCATGCATTGATTTTGATTGAGTGAGGTCTCTTGTATGCTTTCATTTGCAAAATCCCTAGAGAAGGTGATCGACAAGTCCTCTCTTCCATTAGACTAAGAACGTAACTGTAGCTTAGGAATGGTTAGTGATCTTTTATAGGAATGATCATTAGAATGAAAGAAGAGTATGAGAAACCCGAAAAAGAGTCTTATATATACAAAAACTTCTAGAGAACCCTTAAGAAAAGAAATAGTCGCTCAAATGTGAAAAAGAAAAGAAAAATAGATAGTGCTTCCTCCCTAGAGTTGAAAAGCTCATAAAAGGAAAGAGACATCACCAAAAAAAAAAAAAAAGAGAAAATAATGATTAAAGAGAAATGAGCATGTGTTTATATATGAAAAAGTTCTCTAGTTAGCCAAAAAGGAAAATAAGAGATTCGGGGTAAAGTCCTTATAAAGATCGAAGCTCATTGTTTGGGTGTCTAAGGGTTTTGGGATAAGATGATCAAGGCATTGCTTAGACATAGGGATTGAAGTTCATAATTTAAATGCCTAAGAGTTTTGGGGAATAAGATGTTCAAGTCATGGGATAGACATACATAAATAGATGAAGGCATGAGAATGGGTAGGACTATGGAAGAGAATCTTGTATCAACATTTGGTCACATTCTCCATTGCTTTTGCGAAGTGACTTGCATCTTGTTTTGAGAGAAACCGTAAACACCATTGAACCATCTCTTTTATATCTTTAAACCTTTATTTTACCAAGCCAAATGAACTTGATTTTCTTTCCCTTAGCAAGACCGCACTTAAAAGATAAATTTATGTGAAGAGTTGTCTTGAAATTGATTGCAAGGTTGATTTGGTTTGATATGATTATGGCGAAGTACGAAAGAGTAAAGTGTTGAGTTTTGCATTGTTTAACTTTGTTCAAGGACTTTGCGTTGAATCCATTTTCGAACTTTGTGGTTTTAAATCACGTTTTCAAGCCTTTTCTTCTACTTGTCTCATGTCGTTTGCTTGCGGACAAGCAAGAGATAAGTTTGGGGGAATTGATATGCCTCTATTTTACACCATTTTAGATGACATTTCTATTATAGATTCGTGTGCTTTCATTGCATTTTTAGGTCTTAGATGCATCATTTGCATATTATCTTGTTTCATAGGTCTTGGAGTTGAAGCATGCAAAAAGTGGCACAAATTGGAGAAATGATGATAAAGAACCATTCCGAAGTGTCTCACAGATCGACTCATATGAATGCCTTACATTGAGATTCAGCTCCAGAACCCTTCATGGAAGTTATAGGAAATTGAGTTAGCTTTCCAATGGATGTGGTCTCGAGTGATTTGGGTCAGCGGTTAAGGATATACACCCAATTTAGTGAGCCGCGGTCTGGTGCAGCGGCATGAAGCTGGTCGATGGATAGATTCGCAAAATCCCGTGGAGAGCCGCGGCATGGTGTAGCGTCCAACTGCACGCCGGTAGAGCTCATCGGGATTGTGTAGCGGCTTGGTGCTGACCGCTGGAGCTCATCGGGATGCTGCACCGGGATCATGACACCGCTGGGATGCTACCCGATTTTATTTTTGCTCCTTCCCTATAAATACTTGTCTTAACTCATCTAAACCCTAGGTTTTCTTCTCCTCAGAGTTGGTTCTGATATCCAAACTCTCTTTAGATGTTTTGGATTGATGTCTTTCATATTATGCAACTCTAATGAAGATTTCTTCATCTCTATCTTTGTAAATCCATCTTTTATCTTTTCATTTCTCTTTTTCTTCATTTAGGTTGTTAGTTTTTTTTAGTTGGAACTTGGGGTTTGCTAGATTAGGATGAACTGATGATTAGTAGTTGATTGTATAGGTTGATTGGTGTTAGATCCTTCATAATAGGTTGATAATAATGCTAGATTATCCAAGGAATTGGTAATTTAGAGCTTAGGCATTTCACGCCCGGAAGGTGTTCGATGAAATGCTTGAATGAACTTTTTATGAGCTTTACATACCTAGCGAACGGAAGTTGATGATTAGGGTGTTTAGTGAACTTATTGGAGTTGTTTGTTAATGCTCATTGATTATTCTAATCGCTAACGGAAGTTATTGATGATTGGATAATTAGTGAAGTGATTAGTACCATGGAAGTGGATTAGTCATAGTTGTGAATTCCATGTTCTAGGATGGTGTTTAATTCAATCTATTACATCTTTGTTTGATTGTTGATTCATCTTTCTGATAGTAGAACCCATGGTCCAATGCCTTTCTCTTTATTTTCATCTCTTTGCATTTCATTTCTTTTCTTTTCATTTGTTTCTAAAACCAAGTATTTATTTGCTCTAGATTAGTTAGAGTCCCACATCTCTAGTGAGTGATCCTTAGTCTCCGTGGATCGATACCCTTTGTGCTACAACGTACATTGGGTTTATTTGATAGACCCGGTTTTAAAAAAACCTCTTTATCAAATTGGCGCCGTTGCCGGGGACTAAACGATTGCCATTAGAGTTAGGATTTGATTTGAGACTAGAGCCTTTTGTTTTTTACTTTATTTTAGTTTGTTTGGTTACTAACTTTCTTTCAAGTGTTTGCTCTTCTCGCAAGGTACAATCACAAGGAAGAAGGAAAATGTCTTCCTACATGACATCTATGTTGAAGCTCATGTTGGAAGAGCAAGAACGAGGGATAGCTTGGCATCCCACAAGCTATCAAGGAGCTTATGAATCATCCACCTCAAGAGAGTTTCAATCGAATCAACACTATGCTCAAGAGAATCAATGTGAATATGGTGAGAGATTTCAATCTTTGGACATGGAGAATGACTATGGAACAATCTATTCTTCCCAAATCTCTATTGAAGAAGAGAATTGCAACTTGTTGAAGTTGATTTTGGAAGATCAAGAGAAGTTTAATGAGAGCCTTCGCATGATTGACACCAAGATGGGTGCTAGGACTCAAGGTTCAAGTGTTGTTGAGACAACACATGTGGAGTCCATCAACCCCGAACTTACACAATGGATCGAGGACAGAGAAGAAGAAAGCATTCATCCTCTTGAAACCAATATAAATGAGGTGTTTCCCAATGATATTGGAGAAGTTTTGAAGGAGGATGCTCAAATCAAGGATGAATTCCTCCACGAATCCGAAGAGGTTATCAAAGAATTTGAATTGCTTCTTGAATGCACGGTTGATGAAAATCTTGTGATAAGATATGAAGAACAAGTTGAACCCGTGCCAATCATGAGTCATTCAACCAAGAGCAATGGAGAAAGAGTAGGTGTGGTTGGAAACACATGTGAAGATCCTTGTGAAGGTGGTTTGGTTGTTGATTACATATCCCACAAGCATCTTGGTATAACCTCCACCTATGAAGTGAGCATCGATGAACCGAGGACTATATTCTTTGAGGTGATTAGGATGAAAGAGTTTAGGGGATGGTTCTACGATGAATATGATCTGGGTGATACATGGATTCATCTCACTCCCTCCCATCAATGCATTTACCCGAGTACATTTCTTCAATTTAAGGTCCACTTCACTTCCTTTGTATATAGTTTTCTTTTTCTAGCTTTACCTTTTGTGTGTTTTAGTCTCTTTCTTGAATTTAATTTCACACCGAGACGGTGTGAAGTAAGTTTGGGGGAGAGACCCATCTCTAATCTTGTGTTTTGTGATCTTATTTTTCTTTTTGCATACTTGAGTCTCATGCATTCATCTATGTGCATAGAAAAAAAAAATTTGAAAATTTTGAAAAATACAAAAAAGAAACATGTAGCTTTGCATTTGCATATTGCCTTTAAGATTGAGTCTAAAAGCATATAGGTTTGCATTTACATATGAAATGCATTGGGGATATTTGCCTTGTTAAAGTTCAAATTTTGGATTGAGATCGAAGCCCTTGTTCATACTTACTTGATGCATGATTTCAATCTTGAAAAGCCGGAAAATCCATCATTGGACCCTTTTCTCTTTCGAAAATCTCGATCATTGTGAGCTTTGCATGATTTTCATTACAACTCTCTTTATTATTGGACATAACTTGAATCTAATTTCTTGCTTAGGGAGTTAAAATGATTGTTCATGGATTTCCATAGACACATTCGAGTTATCTTATACCTATTTTACCACCCTTGCTAACTCGAATGGCCATCTTTATCTTTAAGATGGTTTCCCCACCTTCACCCTAACCATTTTCCTTCAAACCATGCATTGATTTTGATTGAGTGAGGTCTCTTGTATGCTTTCATTTGCAAAATCCCTAGAGAAGGTGATCGACAAGTCCTCTCTTCCATTAGACTAAGAACGTAACTGTAGCTTAGGAATGGTTAGTGATCTTTTATAGGAATGATCATTAGAATGAAAGAAGAGTATGAGAAACCCGAAAAAGAGTCTTATATATACAAAAACTTCTAGAGAACCCTTAAGAAAAGAAATAGTCGCTCAAATGTGAAAAAGAAAAGAAAAATAGATAGTGCTTCCTCCCTAGAGTTGAAAAGCTCATAAAAGGAAAGAGACATCACCAAAAAAAAAAAAAAAGAGAAAATAATGATTAAAGAGAAATGAGCATGTGTTTATATATGAAAAAGTTCTCTAGTTAGCCAAAAAGGAAAATAAGAGATTCGGGGTAAAGTCCTTATAAAGATCGAAGCTCATTGTTTGGGTGTCTAAGGGTTTTGGGATAAGATGATCAAGGCATTGCTTAGACATAGGGATTGAAGTTCATAATTTAAATGCCTAAGAGTTTTGGGGAATAAGATGTTCAAGTCATGGGATAGACATACATAAATAGATGAAGGCATGAGAATGGGTAGGACTATGGAAGAGAATCTTGTATCAACATTTGGTCACATTCTCCATTGCTTTTGCGAAGTGACTTGCATCTTGTTTTGAGAGAAACCGTAAACACCATTGAACCATCTCTTTTATATCTTTAAACCTTTATTTTACCAAGCCAAATGAACTTGATTTTCTTTCCCTTAGCAAGACCGCACTTAAAAGATAAATTTATGTGAAGAGTTGTCTTGAAATTGATTGCAAGGTTGATTTGGTTTGATATGATTATGGCGAAGTACGAAAGAGTAAAGTGTTGAGTTTTGCATTGTTTAACTTTGTTCAAGGACTTTGCGTTGAATCCATTTTCGAACTTTGTGGTTTTAAATCACGTTTTCAAGCCTTTTCTTCTACTTGTCTCATGTCGTTTGCTTGCGGACAAGCAAGAGATAAGTTTGGGGGAATTGATATGCCTCTATTTTACACCATTTTAGATGACATTTCTATTATAGATTCGTGTGCTTTCATTGCATTTTTAGGTCTTAGATGCATCATTTGCATATTATCTTGTTTCATAGGTCTTGGAGTTGAAGCATGCAAAAAGTGGCACAAATTGGAGAAATGATGATAAAGAACCATTCCGAAGTGTCTCACAGATCGACTCATATGAATGCCTTACATTGAGATTCAGCTCCAGAACCCTTCATGGAAGTTATAGGAAATTGAGTTAGCTTTCCAATGGATGTGGTCTCGAGTGATTTGGGTCAGCGGTTAAGGATATACACCCAATTTAGTGAGCCGCGGTCTGGTGCAGCGGCATGAAGCTGGTCGATGGATAGATTCGCAAAATCCCGTGGAGAGCCGCGGCATGGTGTAGCGTCCAACTGCACGCCGGTAGAGCTCATCGGGATTGTGTAGCGGCTTGGTGCTGACCGCTGGAGCTCATCGGGATGCTGCACCGGGATCATGACACCGCTGGGATGCTACCCGATTTTATTTTTGCTCCTTCCCTATAAATACTTGTCTTAACTCATCTAAACCCTAGGTTTTCTTCTCCTCAGAGTTGGTTCTGATATCCAAACTCTCTTTAGATGTTTTGGATTGATGTCTTTCATATTATGCAACTCTAATGAAGATTTCTTCATCTCTATCTTTGTAAATCCATCTTTTATCTTTTCATTTCTCTTTTTCTTCATTTAGGTTGTTAGTTTTTTTTAGTTGGAACTTGGGGTTTGCTAGATTAGGATGAACTGATGATTAGTAGTTGATTGTATAGGTTGATTGGTGTTAGATCCTTCATAATAGGTTGATAATAATGCTAGATTATCCAAGGAATTGGTAATTTAGAGCTTAGGCATTTCACGCCCGGAAGGTGTTCGATGAAATGCTTGAATGAACTTTTTATGAGCTTTACATACCTAGCGAACGGAAGTTGATGATTAGGGTGTTTAGTGAACTTATTGGAGTTGTTTGTTAATGCTCATTGATTATTCTAATCGCTAACGGAAGTTATTGATGATTGGATAATTAGTGAAGTGATTAGTACCATGGAAGTGGATTAGTCATAGTTGTGAATTCCATGTTCTAGGATGGTGTTTAATTCAATCTATTACATCTTTGTTTGATTGTTGATTCATCTTTCTGATAGTAGAACCCATGGTCCAATGCCTTTCTCTTTATTTTCATCTCTTTGCATTTCATTTCTTTTCTTTTCATTTGTTTCTAAAACCAAGTATTTATTTGCTCTAGATTAGTTAGAGTCCCACATCTCTAGTGAGTGATCCTTAGTCTCCGTGGATCGATACCCTTTGTGCTACAACGTACATTGGGTTTATTTGATAGACCCGGTTTTAAAAAAACCTCTTTATCAAATTGGCGCCGTTGCCGGGGACTAAACGATTGCCATTAGAGTTAGGATTTGATTTGAGACTAGAGCCTTTTGTTTTTTACTTTATTTTAGTTTGTTTGGTTACTAACTTTCTTTCAAGTGTTTGCTCTTCTCGCAAGGTACAATCACAAGGAAGAAGGAAAATGTCTTCCTACATGACATCTATGTTGAAGCTCATGTTGGAAGAGCAAGAACGAGGGATAGCTTGGCATCCCACAAGCTATCAAGGAGCTTATGAATCATCCACCTCAAGAGAGTTTCAATCGAATCAACACTATGCTCAAGAGAATCAATGTGAATATGGTGAGAGATTTCAATCTTTGGACATGGAGAATGACTATGGAACAATCTATTCTTCCCAAATCTCTATTGAAGAAGAGAATTGCAACTTGTTGAAGTTGATTTTGGAAGATCAAGAGAAGTTTAATGAGAGCCTTCGCATGATTGACACCAAGATGGGTGCTAGGACTCAAGGTTCAAGTGTTGTTGAGACAACACATGTGGAGTCCATCAACCCCGAACTTACACAATGGATCGAGGACAGAGAAGAAGAAAGCATTCATCCTCTTGAAACCAATATAAATGAGGTGTTTCCCAATGATATTGGAGAAGTTTTGAAGGAGGATGCTCAAATCAAGGATGAATTCCTCCACGAATCCGAAGAGGTTATCAAAGAATTTGAATTGCTTCTTGAATGCACGGTTGATGAAAATCTTGTGATAAGATATGAAGAACAAGTTGAACCCGTGCCAATCATGAGTCATTCAACCAAGAGCAATGGAGAAAGAGTAGGTGTGGTTGGAAACACATGTGAAGATCCTTGTGAAGGTGGTTTGGTTGTTGATTACATATCCCACAAGCATCTTGGTATAACCTCCACCTATGAAGTGAGCATCGATGAACCGAGGACTATATTCTTTGAGGTGATTAGGATGAAAGAGTTTAGGGGATGGTTCTACGATGAATATGATCTGGGTGATACATGGATTCATCTCACTCCCTCCCATCAATGCATTTACCCGAGTACATTTCTTCAATTTAAGGTCCACTTCACTTCCTTTGTATATAGTTTTCTTTTTCTAGCTTTACCTTTTGTGTGTTTTAGTCTCTTTCTTGAATTTAATTTCACACCGAGACGGTGTGAAGTAAGTTTGGGGGAGAGACCCATCTCTAATCTTGTGTTTTGTGATCTTATTTTTCTTTTTGCATACTTGAGTCTCATGCATTCATCTATGTGCATAGAAAAAAAAAATTTGAAAATTTTGAAAAATACAAAAAAGAAACATGTAGCTTTGCATTTGCATATTGCCTTTAAGATTGAGTCTAAAAGCATATAGGTTTGCATTTACATATGAAATGCATTGGGGATATTTGCCTTGTTAAAGTTCAAATTTTGGATTGAGATCGAAGCCCTTGTTCATACTTACTTGATGCATGATTTCAATCTTGAAAAGCCGGAAAATCCATCATTGGACCCTTTTCTCTTTCGAAAATCTCGATCATTGTGAGCTTTGCATGATTTTCATTACAACTCTCTTTATTATTGGACATAACTTGAATCTAATTTCTTGCTTAGGGAGTTAAAATGATTGTTCATGGATTTCCATAGACACATTCGAGTTATCTTATACCTATTTTACCACCCTTGCTAACTCGAATGGCCATCTTTATCTTTAAGATGGTTTCCCCACCTTCACCCTAACCATTTTCCTTCAAACCATGCATTGATTTTGATTGAGTGAGGTCTCTTGTATGCTTTCATTTGCAAAATCCCTAGAGAAGGTGATCGACAAGTCCTCTCTTCCATTAGACTAAGAACGTAACTGTAGCTTAGGAATGGTTAGTGATCTTTTATAGGAATGATCATTAGAATGAAAGAAGAGTATGAGAAACCCGAAAAAGAGTCTTATATATACAAAAACTTCTAGAGAACCCTTAAGAAAAGAAATAGTCGCTCAAATGTGAAAAAGAAAAGAAAAATAGATAGTGCTTCCTCCCTAGAGTTGAAAAGCTCATAAAAGGAAAGAGACATCACCAAAAAAAAAAAAAAAGAGAAAATAATGATTAAAGAGAAATGAGCATGTGTTTATATATGAAAAAGTTCTCTAGTTAGCCAAAAAGGAAAATAAGAGATTCGGGGTAAAGTCCTTATAAAGATCGAAGCTCATTGTTTGGGTGTCTAAGGGTTTTGGGATAAGATGATCAAGGCATTGCTTAGACATAGGGATTGAAGTTCATAATTTAAATGCCTAAGAGTTTTGGGGAATAAGATGTTCAAGTCATGGGATAGACATACATAAATAGATGAAGGCATGAGAATGGGTAGGACTATGGAAGAGAATCTTGTATCAACATTTGGTCACATTCTCCATTGCTTTTGCGAAGTGACTTGCATCTTGTTTTGAGAGAAACCGTAAACACCATTGAACCATCTCTTTTATATCTTTAAACCTTTATTTTACCAAGCCAAATGAACTTGATTTTCTTTCCCTTAGCAAGACCGCACTTAAAAGATAAATTTATGTGAAGAGTTGTCTTGAAATTGATTGCAAGGTTGATTTGGTTTGATATGATTATGGCGAAGTACGAAAGAGTAAAGTGTTGAGTTTTGCATTGTTTAACTTTGTTCAAGGACTTTGCGTTGAATCCATTTTCGAACTTTGTGGTTTTAAATCACGTTTTCAAGCCTTTTCTTCTACTTGTCTCATGTCGTTTGCTTGCGGACAAGCAAGAGATAAGTTTGGGGGAATTGATATGCCTCTATTTTACACCATTTTAGATGACATTTCTATTATAGATTCGTGTGCTTTCATTGCATTTTTAGGTCTTAGATGCATCATTTGCATATTATCTTGTTTCATAGGTCTTGGAGTTGAAGCATGCAAAAAGTGGCACAAATTGGAGAAATGATGATAAAGAACCATTCCGAAGTGTCTCACAGATCGACTCATATGAATGCCTTACATTGAGATTCAGCTCCAGAACCCTTCATGGAAGTTATAGGAAATTGAGTTAGATTTCCAATGGATGTGGTCTCGAGTGATTTGGGTCAGCGGTTAAGGATATACACCCAATTTAGTGAGCCGCGGTCTGGTGCAGCGGCATGAAGCTGGTCGATGGATAGATTCGCAAAATCCCGTGGAGAGCCGCGGCATGGTGTAGCGTCCAACTGCACGCCGGTAGAGCTCATCGGGATTGTGTAGCGGCTTGGTGCTGACCGCTGGAGCTCATCGGGATGCTGCACCGGGATCATGACACCGCTGGGATGCTACCCGATTTTATTTTTGCTCCTTCCCTATAAATACTTGTCTTAACTCATCTAAACCCTAGGTTTTCTTCTCCTCAGAGTTGGTTCTGATATCCAAACTCTCTTTAGATGTTTTGGATTGATGTCTTTCATATTATGCAACTCTAATGAAGATTTCTTCATCTCTATCTTTGTAAATCCATCTTTTATCTTTTCATTTCTCTTTTTCTTCATTTAGGTTGTTAGTTTTTTTTAGTTGGAACTTGGGGTTTGCTAGATTAGGATGAACTGATGATTAGTAGTTGATTGTATAGGTTGATTGGTGTTAGATCCTTCATAATAGGTTGATAATAATGCTAGATTATCCAAGGAATTGGTAATTTAGAGCTTAGGCATTTCACGCCCGGAAGGTGTTCGATGAAATGCTTGAATGAACTTTTTATGAGCTTTACATACCTAGCGAACGGAAGTTGATGATTAGGGTGTTTAGTGAACTTATTGGAGTTGTTTGTTAATGCTCATTGATTATTCTAATCGCTAACGGAAGTTATTGATGATTGGATAATTAGTGAAGTGATTAGTACCATGGAAGTGGATTAGTCATAGTTGTGAATTCCATGTTCTAGGATGGTGTTTAATTCAATCTATTACATCTTTGTTTGATTGTTGATTCATCTTTCTGATAGTAGAACCCATGGTCCAATGCCTTTCTCTTTATTTTCATCTCTTTGCATTTCATTTCTTTTCTTTTCATTTGTTTCTAAAACCAAGTATTTATTTGCACTAGATTAGTTAGAGTCCCACATCTCTAGTGAGTGATCCTTAGTCTCCGTGGATCGATACCCTTTGTGCTACAACGTACATTGGGTTTATTTGATAGACCCGGTTCTTAAAAAACCTCTTTATCAAGAACCAAGAGGGAGACGTTTCTCCAGAAAGCGTACAAGGCTCAACGCAAGATCAATGAGCTACAAAAGAAGCTGATTAACAAGCTGTTCAAGAAAGTCAAGAAGATCCAACCTCCTACCTATGTCTCAAGCGAGGATGAAGAAGACGTCAGTGATTCATTTTAGCCCCGAGTGCTAAACTAAGGTGAAGAAATTCCATCTCTATTTTGCTTCTAAAAACGTTTGTAGAACTCTTATGCTTAGTTTTAGTTATTTGTTATTTTCACACACCGAGACGGTGTCCAACTAGTCCGGGGGAGGATTACGTTGTTGATTAAGTCTTTGTATTTTGAGATTTTACTTTGAGTATTTTGGTTTGGATTTGTGTGTTTTATGACTCATTATTATGTGTTTGAACTTTTAGGATCATGTGTACTTGTGTGTGTTTTTATTTTTCATAGTTTTTTTTATCATTTCGGATGCCTCATCGGTCAACAACCGATCAGAGCAACCGCACGGCATTGTTTCGTATTGTCCGAATTTACTCGTCCGATCGGTCAGCAACCGATCGTTGTAACCGATCGGATCAAAAAAACAAAAAAACAAAAAAAAAAAAAACAAAAAAATCCCGAAAGCATGCATTTATATATATATATATATATATATATATATATATATATATATATATATATATGTATCATGTAGGATTGCATATGCATAGGGGACAATGATAGAATTTACCAAACCTTAGTTGAGAACTTGAGAATGATTTGTCGTTTGAAAATTCTTTTAAAAGCTTGCATACTCTTGCTTTGATCTCTCCGCTCTCAACTTGTTGTCTCGTGATTACTTGTTTGATTCAAAATCAACCCCTTATATTAGACATTAATGAACTTAATTCTTTCACTTATGGGCTTTTGATGCTTGACCATGATTCAAAATAAACACTCGGGTTATCTTATCCACTTTTACCACTCTCTAATAACCCGAGTGGCTATTCTCATCTTTAGAATAGTTCCCCCACCCATAACCTTAACCATTTCTTTCAAACCCTTGTGTATATTTGATAAGTGAGGCCTTTTGTTGATAATGCTTTGATTTTGCAAAAACTTGAGAGTATCGGGAACGACAAAGGATTATCTCTCGTTCTAAGCTAGCAATGGTAAGTCTAGCAATTAGGATGGGAATGAAAGAAATGGTTGGTTCGATTGGGTAGTTTATTAAGGTGGTGGAAATAAAAGCTTGATCAATTAGATGAAAAGAATCCTTAGGGGAGCTAATTTGTGAGCTAAAAAGCTCTAAATCTCTATTGTGGTAAAGAAAAGAAAATTATTGCTTTAGTGTATTTGTAAGATAGAAATAAGCAATAGTGAGCAAAGAGAAGTAAAAGAAAGAGATAAAAAGAGCTAGGTGCTTAATCAAAAAAAAATAAAACCCCTATGAAGCTAAAAAAAAAAAGGAGAGAAAAGAATTGATCATGAAATTTAAAGGGTACGAAAAGGGTATAAACTAGGATGCATTTCACAAGAAAGGGTAGAATAACGAGAAGTAAACTTTGTATGCATAAATTGTTCCCCTTCTTAGATAGATTTTGCAGTTGATAAAGCATTCCTATGTTTCGAGAGTGAGCCACCCAAAAAGAAAACAAGCCTCCTCCTTGCACTTACATATACTGGTGCTAAATACCCCTTTTATTCCTAGCCGATTGGCCTTGATCATCTGCCCATTTGTGAGACTTCACTTGAAAAGATTAAATGAATGTGAGGGTTGGTTGAGATGAGAACTTGTAGGAGAGAGGCATTCTTGTTAAGAGAAAAGATTAGGAGTTGCGATAAGCCATGATTGAGTTAGAGCGAATTAAGAGTTCATTTTCGCGACATGCTATCATTGCTCTTGATTATCATATCAAACGCTTTCTATAGGTTTCGGTGTTAAATCCCCATTTTCAAACCTCTCTTTCGGATTATCTTTCCTTGTTTGCTTGAGGACAAGCAAAAAGCAAGTCCGGGGTGTTGATATGCATGTATTTTCATAGTTTTTAGTATGCATTTCTTTAGCATTTTGTGTTTATAAGTTTGTTTAAAGGAGTGTTTCTTAAGTATTTTGTGTATATTGAGTCTTTTATAGTTTTAAGAGTCTAGGTTTGCATCTCGTACATTCTTCTGTGGTTTGTGCATGTATTTCAGGGATTCTGGAGCAGAGTGATGATGCACAAAGGTCAAGGATCGAAGAGGAGACAAAGAGCAGCAGGATCAGTCAACAACCGATCATCATGACCGATCAACTTCACCCTGATCGGTCAGTAAACGATTCCGAAGGACGCACGGCAAAAATGAACTACAAGCGAGAGAGGCATAGCGATCGGTCAGCAACCGATCGCCATGACCGATCAAGATTGCATCGATCGGTCAGCAACCGATCGTGGTGACCGATTGCCGACACTTTTTCTTCACTTTTTCTTATCCGACCTAACCCACTATAAATACCCTCTAATGTTGTAAAATAATTCAGTTCTGACTTTTAGAAATAAAAATAACTCTCTCTCTTGTTCTTGGTGTTCTTGATAGTTTTGTTTCTTAGATTTGGCTTATGTTACTTGTTTAAACTTGAATCTTTTTATAAATTAATGATCATGTCTTGTTTTTCTATCTTTTGTACGGTTTATTTTTGTGATTTGAGCATGTGTGAGTAGTTGACTTTTGGGCTGTTGGTATGGTAGATTTAGGATGCTTTGATGGTTGTTTGTGATGTTTGATGGTTGATTTATGTTCATGTTCATGTATAGAATGATTTTAATGCTTGAAATGAACTTGGAAAAGTGATTTCTCGATCTTTGACCGTTTCAAACCCGGAAGGTGTTTAGAAACGCCCAGAACTTTCTATGCTTGCTTTCCTTTATCTTTGCCAATGGAAATTGAGTTTTAAGATAGGATTGATGATAGAAATGAGTTGGTGTTCATTGTTTATAAATCATTCAGTTGCAATTGGGAAATTAGCTTAATCGATTGTTTTGTAAAAGGATTAGTGTCATGGAAATGAACTAGTCTATTTAAGTGACTCATGTCATAGCATTATTCATAAATTGTTCATTCATTTCGTCATTTGTTAAGCCATCATTCATCCTTGTCGTTATGCCACGCCAATAGCCCATATTTATCATATTTATCTAAAACCGATCATTTAGCTTATTGTGCTTTGTTTCACTTGTTTAATTGTAATCATTTGAAGTTCATGTTTGTTTGCTTTGTTTTATTCGCTTAATTGAGTTTAGTAGAAATTTACATTTAGTTGCTTTTCATTTTTATCGCATTTGCTCTGTTTTCGTTATTTGTTTTGTGAAAATTAAAAACCCAAAAACGTTTTATCGCTTAGATTAAGTAGTGTCTTGTATTCCTAGTGAGTTGTTCTTGTTTCCCTGTGGATTCGACCCCAAAGTACTCAACGTACGAAAGGGTTATTTGATTGCCCGAGGCCTTAAAAACCTCCGTATCAGTGTGTATAGCTCGTAGATGGGAGGATCGCCTCACTAAGTATTTATGATAATACTTACGCATCTCTGTGTGTGTTTGATGCAGGTAAAGATAAAGTGTGATCGTGGAATCAAGGCTATGAGGAGGAGGATGATTAGGACTCGTGTTGCTGTTTTGTGTTGTTAAGTTTATTAAGCGAGTCTTATTTGTAATGCTTAAATTGGTAGAAACCATTGTGTGTGTGTTTGGTTGTGCAATATTATCTTTGTATTAAATGTTATTGTTTGTGTGTTATCTATCGAAAAAAAAAATATGGGTCGGGTCGTTTCAATTTGGTATCAGAGCGTATACGGTTCTAGGATGAATTAGAAATTGTTTGAGAGTGGAGTCTTAGAATCATCCTCTCCGAGCCTTCAAGTGATTCCACGGTGAGTTGTGTTTTATTGAATTTTGTTTGAGTTGTTTTGGGTTTTTAGTATCTGCTCTTGAAAGTGCAGATGGCTAGAGGAGCTAGAGGTCGTGGCCGTGGCCGTGGTAGAGGCCGAGGTTGTGTTCCAGTGGTGGGTTTGGGAGAGGCACAGAGTGCCACGGTTGAGCAAGGTGGAGATTTGCATACGGGTCCGTTGGGGTCTGAGGGTGCGGCCGGTGAGAGTGCCGGTGAGGCTGGAGTTCCAGCAGGTGCTGCGGGTGTGGCAGCAGGTGATGCTCAGGCCCGGGATGACCGTATTGCGAATCTATTGACCTTGGTGTTGGAGCGGTTACCAGAGAGGGTAGCGGTACAAGCTCCAGTTGTGCCACCAGTAGTTGAGGCACAGCTGAGAGTTGTGGTTGAGGAGGAGCTCCCATCCTACCATAGGATGATGGAGCAGATGCAGAGGATGGGCACTACGTTCTTCTTGGGTGGTGTCGGTCCTGAGGAGGCCAACATGTGGAGGTCCCGGTTGGAGCGGAACTTCCAGTCATGTAGGTGTCCAGAGGGATACCGAGTTGACTTGGCAGCTCATTACTTGGATGGTGATGCACATCTGTGGTGGACGAGTGTAGTCGCCAGGAGAGGTCAGGTGGAGTTTACTTGGAGAGATTTTGTGGAGGAGTTTAACTCCAAATACTTTCTGCAGGAGGCAGTAGACCGGTTGGAGGCGAGGTTTTTGAGTCTGACTCAGGGGGACCGGACTGTCCGGGAGTTTGAGACAGAGTTCAACCGGCTTTCCATTTATGATGGTCGAGTTATGGAGGGTGAACAGGCCCGAGTGCGACGGTTTATGATAGGCTTGCGGCCTGAGTTGAGGACCCGTTGCCTTGGTAAGTTGTTTGGCACATTGGGAGAGTTGGTTGAGTTGGCTGCATCTATAGAGGATGGTCTGAGGGAGGAGGTAATATCGTCTACTTCGAGTTTCCATGCAAAGAAGATGCAGCAGCAATCAGGGTCGAGTAAGGGGGGTAGGCCGGTGGTAGGGCAGAAGAGGAAGTGGGGAGGCACTTCTGGAGGTACTCAGGGTGGTCCAGGATGCTTCGGGTGTGGAAGCAAGGATCACAAGATTGCGAGTTGTCCCTCGAGGAGTGCAGGACGTGGAGGCCCTGTGAGGAGTAGCCAGAGTGGCCAGGGATGTTTTGGGTGCGGAAGTATGGATCACAGGGTGGCCAACTGTCCGCAGAAGGGAGGGGTCCTTCCAGATACTCGGGTGTGCTTCCATTGCAAGGAAGTGGGGCATATCAAGCCGAAATGCCCTAAGTTGCAGCAGGGAGGGGTAGCAGTAGCACCGTCGAGTAGGCAGAGTGCGGTGGCACCTCGGGTTTACACCGTCGAGGAGGCAGGTGAACGGAGTGCTGGACTACAGATGATGCCAACCGCAGCGCCACCGATCAGGCAAATAGCACCTGCGCCTCGGGTGTATTCCATCGCGGAGACGGGAGAGCCGAGCTCCAGGCCGATCACAGGTACTTTTTATACTTATCTGTGTTAAATTATGTCGGTTATAAAGACTTCCTGTCTCCGTGAGGGGTTGTTAAGGTTCTCGGCACATGGATATGTGCAGGGACCTTATTTGTGGGAGGTGTTGAATCCCATGTGTTATTCGATTCCGGGGCATCGCATTGCTTTGTCACTCCGGAATTGGCCGAGAAGGCCAATTTGCGAGGTGAACCCAATGAGCCGTTGGGTTTTGTAAAGGTTGCGGGAGGGAAGTTTCTATCTATTCATGGTCGAGTTAGAGGCGTGGATGTTCAGGTAGCCGGAGAATCTATGCCAGCGGATTTGATCATATGCTCAGTTGAGTTGTATGACGTCATTCTGGGCATGGATTGGCTCAGTAAGTACATCGCGCATCTAGACTGTCGACGCGGGCGTGTAAATTTCGAGAGGGAGAGGCAGAGGTTGGTTTATCAAGGAGTGAGACCAACTTCCGGGAGTCTCGTAATATCGGTCATTCAGGCGGAGAGCATGATCGAGAGGGGTTACGAGGCTTATCTAGTGACCATCGTTACCCCTGAGACTGTTGGAGATCTGGAGGTTAGAGATATTCGGGTTGTTCAGGATTTCCAGGATGTGTTTCAGTCGCTGCAGGGATTGCCGCCGTCACGGTCAGATCCTTTCACGATTGAGTTGGAACCCGGAACAACGCCAATATCTAAGGCACCGTATAGGATGGCTCCAGCAGAGATGGCAGAACTGAAGAAGCAGCTGGAGGAGTTTATAAGTAAGGGGTTTATCAGGCCGAGTACTTCACCGTGGGGAGCACCGGTGTTGTTTGTGAAGAAGAAGGATGGTAGTTTCCGGTTGTGTATCGATTACCGGGGACTTAACCGAGTCACTGTGAAGAACAAGTATCCTCTCCCGCGGATTGATGAGTTGTTGGATCAGTTGAGAGGGGCTACTTGGTTCTCCAAGATAGACTTGGCTTCTGGATACCATCAGATTCGGATTGATGAAGAGGATATCCGGAAGACAGCTTTCAGGTCAAGGTACGGGCATTATGAGTTTGTGGTGATGCCTTTTGGGTTGACGAATGCACCAGCCGCGTTCATGAGGCTGATGAACAGCGTGTTCCAAGAGTATTTGGATGAATTCGTGATCATTTTTATTGATGATATCTTGGTGTATTCGAAGAATCCCGAGGAGCATGAGGAACACCTGAGAGTTGTTCTGGAAAAGCTACGAGAGCATAAGTTGTTTGCTAAGTTGAGTAAGTGTAGCTTTTGGCAGAGGGAGATTGGATTTTTGGGTCACATTGTTTCCGAGGAGGGAGTTTCAGTAGACCCAGAGAAGATTCAGGCCATTAGAAATTGGCCGAGGCCAAGGAATGCCACGGAGATCAGGAGTTTCCTTGGTTTGGCAGGTTATTATCGGAGGTTCGTTAAGGGTTTTGCGAGTATGGCTAAGTCTTTGACAAAGCTGACAGGAAAGGATGTTCCTTTCGTTTGGTCTCCAGAGTGTGAGGAGAGTTTCGCAAACCTGAAGACGATGCTGACGAGTACACCAGTGTTGGCATTGCCCGAGCCGGGTGAGCCTTATGTGGTGTATACGGATGCCTCGAGAGTTGGCCTTGGATGTGTGTTGATGCAGCGGGGGAAGGTGATTACCTATACTTCGAGGCAGTTGAGGAAGCATGAGGGCAACTACCCTACCCATGATCTTGAGATGGCTGCGGTGGTGTTTGCCTTAAAGATTTGGAGGTCTTATCTTTATGGCGGGAAGGTTCAGGTATTCACAGATCATAAGAGCCTGAAGTATTTGTTCACTCAGCCCGAGTTGAACTTGAGGCAGAGACGTTGGATGGAGTTAGTGGCAGATTATGATCTGGAGATAGCTTACCATCCTGGTAAAGCAAATTGGTTGCAGATGCCTTGAGTCGCAAGCGAGTATCTTCGGCCAGTGAGCGGGACATGGAGTCCTTGGTGTGCGAGATTAGCACGTTGAGGTTGTGTGCTATATCTCAGGAATCGTTGGGCTTGGAGGCGACTAATCAGGCAGATCTTTTGAGCAGGGTTCGGTTGGCTCAGGAAAAAGATGAAGAGTTGATTAAGGCCTCCAGAGCTGAGGGTTCAGAGTATCATGTCTCAGCTAATGGGACTATTCTTGTGCATGGGCGGGTATGTGTACCCAAGGATGAGGAGTTGAAGCGAGAGATTTTGAGTGAGGCTCATGCGAGCAAGTTTTCGATTCACCCAGGAGCGACTAAGATGTACCGTGAGCTGAAACGGTATTATCATTGGGTCGGGATGAAAAGGGATGTTGCTAACTGGGTCGCAGAGTGCGATGTGTGCCAGTTAGTGAAGGCAGAGCATCAGGTTCCGAGCGGGCTGTTACGGAGTTTACCCATTCCCGAGTGGAAGTGGGATATGATTACGATGGATTTCGTAGTTGGGTTACCTGTTTCTCGGACCAAGGATGCTATTTGGGTCATTGTTGATCGATTGACCAAGTCGGCGCATTTTCTAGCCATTAAGAAAACCAATGAAGCTACGGTTCTGGCTAGGAAGTATGTGCAGGAGATAGTGAGACTTCATGGAGTACCGGTGAGTATAGTGTCAGACCGGGACCCTAAGTTCACTTCGAAGTTCTGGAAGGCATTCCAGGAAGAGATGGGCACTAGGGTGCACTTAAGTACAGCATATCACCCTCAGACGGATGGGCAGTCCGAGAGGACCATCCAAACTCTTGAGGATTTGCTGAGGATGTGTGTGCTTGACTGGGGTGGTCATTGGGTGGACCACTTGAGCTTGACAGAGTTTGCTTACAATAATAGCTACCAGGCAAGCATTGGGATGGCCCCATACGAGGCACTCTATGGGAGGCCATGTCGTACACCCTTGTGTTGGACCCAGGTGGGGGAGAGGAGTATGTTGGGTGCAGATTTTGTTCAGGAAACTACGGAGAAGATCCGAGTTTTGAAACTGAACATGAAGGAAGCCCAAGATCGGCAAAAGAGTTATGCCGATAAGAGGAGAAAAGACCTCGAGTTTGAGGTGGGAGATAGGGTATATCTCAAGATGGCATTGATGCGGGGTCCGAACAGATCCATTACTGAGACTAAGTTAAGTCCGAGGTACTTGGGTTCGTTCAAGATTGTTGAGAGAGTTGGCCCGGTCGCATATCGGTTGGAGTTACCGGAGGTTATGCGAGCACTTCACAAGGTCTTCCATGTGTCGATGCTGAAGAAATGCTTACGTAAGGATGATGAGGTATTGGAAGAGATTCCGACAGATCTTCAGCCTAATATGACCGTTGAGGCGAGACCTTTGAGGATTCTCGAGAGGAGGGTCAAAGAGCTTCGTCGGAAGAAGATTCCAATGATGAGGGTGTTGTGGGATTGTGATGGTGTGCAGGAGGAGACTTGGGAACCAGAGGCAAGGATGGAAACGAGATTTAAAAAGTGGTTCGTGAAGCAAGCTGAGGCTTGAGTTTCCATCGATGGTTTCTAATTTCACATTTTGAGTTGTATGACATGTTGTATACGATGAATATTCTGTGAAATTGAATAAGAGGAGTATTCTCACGAGTTTATGACTGGTGATGTCATGTGAGTAAAGAAAAGTTTATTAGAGTATAAACTGGAAATATCCTTCGAACAAGGATAAATGGAATACCCTGAGTGAGTGGATATACCTTAAGATAACCTGTGTAGTGGTTATAGTATAGGTTGATATTCCGGGATGAGAATATGGTTGGTGAGTGTCACCATGTGATGCGGCGAGTGGACTCTGTGAGATAGATTCGGTCGGACATGCTTATAGACGTTAGACTTGCTTGCTCCAAGGGCTGGTGTGTCCTGTATGACTCATGGGAGATGGATTTCTCCAGAGGCGGGGATGAGGATTTCCCCGGATACCAGAGCTCGAAGGACTTGTGAGTCCTGAGAGTGGGAGTGGTATGAGTGTGATACCCATAGCTTGAAGGTCTTTGTGACCTGAGAGTGCGAGTGGTATGGTTGCTATACCCAGAGGTCGAAGGGCTGACGAGTCCTGAGAGTGGGAGTGGTATAGGTTGGATGCCGATAGCTTGCAGGACTTTGTGGCCTGTAAGAGAGAGTGGCATGAGGTACCCAGAGCCCAGAGTGCATTGCACAGAGGGTGGGAGTGGTACGAGTATGAGTTGGGAGCAGTGTATGTCTATAACGTGCGTATAAGCATAACGGCTGAATAGAGATCTCGAGAGTGGTTGGGTTGTGACTTGGGAATGGAATCGTGTTTCTAGTTAAACTTGTTAAGGGAAAATGAGATAAGCGGTTTGATCGGATGGCTCATGAGCAGTTCTATGCGGTAGATCCGATTCTCGAACGTATGGTACTTGTTTGTTTTATTACGTTCGTCATGAGGAATCGCTAAAAAGAATGGCTAAGTACTAAAAGCTATCTTATCTAACTCTTGTCGAAAGTTCTCTGAAGCAAGTTGACGCTAGAGGGTTCGCGGGGTTGTTGGATGGGTAGAGTTGTATGGTCGGGATTGACCATGAGAGGGTAGAGATCGTTGTGACGATGGTGTGTTGAGTTCATAGCGGATTGAACTGTGTCTAAGGATTCGGGGACGAATCAAGTTTGGTGGGGGAGAATTGTAACGCCCGTCTCCCAAAAAGGGATTATTGACGAAATTTATATATATATATATGGATATATATATATATATATCAAAAACGTCTTTGATCATAGTAAATCTGTGTAAGAGAGATTATCTCTTTAAGTTATTTCCGTTGGCCTCGGGAATGGAGTTCTCGAAGAGAGATGTCGGGGTGGAAAAGAGGGGTCAAGAATCAATTTTCGAGCCAATCCAGAGGATTGGGATCGATCGATCGTGATTTTTTTGACTGGGTTGCGGTGAGGGTTGGATCGACCGATCCGGCTGGGATCGACCGATCCGGCTGTAAAGAGGATCGTCCGATCCAGCTAGGATTGACCGATCCCGACTGTCGGCAGAGTTGTTGAACTCGACCTTTCTCTTTAAAAACGTGGTTTTGGGTGGAGGAAAAGAGAGTTTTGGGTTCTAAGCTTTCAGAGGACAAAATTGAGGGAGAGAGAGAGAGAGAGAGAGGTGGAAGAAGAGAGTTTGTGTGTTAAGCTAGGAGAGAAAGAGAGAATTGGAGGCTGAGTTGAGTTGGAGCTTGGAGGAGTTAGAGTTCAAGCTGGTGGAGCTTCGTGGTGGAGAAGAAGTCAGTCTAGGCTTGTGGAGTGGTTCTTGAGCTAGAATCCGTCAGCAATCAAGGTGAGTGCGTGACCATGGGCTGGACTAAGCTTGTAGAGCATTGATTTCAGTTTTGATGCTTGTTTGATGGATTTGTTAGATCCATAGAGTTTAATGGATTGTTTCTTGTGTCCTTGAGTTGGGTAGTGTTGTATTATCATTAGGATTCAAGTTTGTGGTGTTTTGGGAGGTTGTTTACCTCAGTTCGACTTGGTAGAAGTCGAATCCGTGTGTTGCAGGAAGCTTGGGATCGATCGATCCCAAGCTGTTGGTTGGTCAATCCTGGCAAGGGTGGATCGGACGATCCATGCTTGGATCGACCGATCCGGGTAAGGGTGGATCGGACGATCCAGGCTTGGATCGACCGATCCTGGTAATGGTGGATCGGACGATCCATGTTTGGATCGCCCGATCCAGTGGTCGTTGGTTGATCGATCCAGTTGGGTTTGGTGTGATTTTTGGTTCGTAGCATCGTGTGTCGTGTCCGGGTTGGTTCGGGCATTGCGTGGTTCAACTTGCTTGTGTGTATAGCTCGTAGATGGGAGGATCGCCTCACTAAGTATTTATGATAATACTTACGCATCTCTGTGTGTTTTTGATGCAGGTAAAGATAAAGTGTGATCGTGGAATCAAGGCTATGAGGAGGAGGATGATTAGGACTCGTGTTCCTGTTTTGTGTTGTTAAGTTTATTAAGCGAGTCTTATTTGTAATGCTTAACTTGGTAGAAACCATTGTGTGTGTGTTTGGTTGTGCAATATTATCTTTGTATTAAATGTTATTGTTTGTGTGTTATCTATCGAAAAAAAAATATGGGTCGGGTCGTTTCAAAAATAAACCGAACCGAATTAATTTCGGTTAAAACCGTTAAAACCATAAACCGAAGAAAACCAAACCAAACCAAACCATATTTCAATCGGTTTCTAAATGGTTTCATTTTTTATAAAACCAAAAAAATCGTAAAACCGAAAAAACCGAACTGGTACCAAACCGTAAACAGGAATGAGCATCTCAACCCCTAATGCGAACACAAGGCCTATAAAGTAGAACACAAGGCCTACAGTTGCTATGGAGACTCTTCAAGTATTATCTAGTTGGGAATAAATTGGGCTTATTAAATTTGACGTTAAGCCCATTAAGGCCAAATACTAAAACCAGTCGTTTTGCAGGAACTCCCAATTTCTCTCGTCTCTCTTATACTTCTTCGTTCCTCGATCGGCTCCGTTTCTGAAAACTTCAGATTAGTTTTCGATCGTCTCCGTCGCTGATCTGGCTTCTTCATTTTCGGGTGAGATTCTCTCCCTATCCGTATATATATCTCATATTCGATTCCTTCCATGTCTTCTTTTGACATTTGCTTGATATCTATATTTATGTAGAATTCTTCAAATCGCGTGAGAAGAGATATTGCTTGTGAAAAACAACGCCAATGGCGGTTTCTTCTAGTGCTTTTGTTGATAGGCCAATGCATATACAGAAGATGTTATCGAATTGTCATAATCTGTTTTTTGATCTGATTGGAATTAGTGCTCTTCCAATGAAGAATCAGAGTATGCGAGGTTTGATCCAGAGAGCTCGTTGCGAGCTTTCTTCATCTAGCGGCTCGGCTGTGGAGCAGCTTAAGAATTCTGCTATTGATAGTAAGACAATTTTCCGACTCTTTGAATGGTTTTGGTATTTTAATTGGATTCTAAAAAGCTTGTGATATTTCGAATGTTTCATTTTTATACCAGGATACACAAAGGAGAGAAGCAGCATTTTTAAGAATTCTGCTATTGATAGTAAGACCATTTCTGGCTCTTTAATCTAAAAAGCTTGGGATATTTCAATTG
Organism: Barbarea vulgaris; assembly: GCA_963667165.1. NCBI lineage: Eukaryota > Viridiplantae > Streptophyta > Magnoliopsida > Brassicales > Brassicaceae > Barbarea > Barbarea vulgaris. The sequence goes on from OY763891.1 coordinate 3,791,227, forward strand.
TTTCATTTTTATAGTTTGGTATTTTTAACTCAAGTCTCTCAACCTACTAGGATACACAAAGGAGAGAAGCAGCATTGTGGTGATTGAGCTTAGCATTCACACAGCTCCTCTAGAGATGCGTGAGAAGCTTGCAATTCCAGAAGCTGAATGGCCACAAGCTATAACTGAGTTATGCGGTTTGAATCATATCGAAGAAGCTGCTGTACTTAGTACCTGTAACCGAATGGAGATTTATGTTTTGGCTCTATCTCAGCACCATGGAGTCAAAGAAGTCACTCACTGGATGTCTAAGGTTTTTTTTTTTTTTTTCCCTTTTATCTCACTCACTAGCAATTTTGTTCTCATTGTCATTTGCACACACCGTTACAATCAGTGGCAAATGTTTAACATATTAAGAGTAATGAATTTTTACCAGAGAAGTGGAATATCAGTTTCAGACATATGTAAGCATTGGTTTCTCTTGTACAACAAAGACGCTACGCAACATCTATTTGAAGTCTCAGCTGGTTTAGACTCTCTTGTCCTAGGAGAAGCTCAGATACTCGCACAGGTTAAACAGGTTAAAGAAAAAGAAGGTAATTGGTTTGGGAAGATTATCGGTGGCTTATTTGAAAAGGCAATCTCGGCTGGAAAACGTGTTAGAACAGATACAAAAATTGCAACTGGGGCTGTTTCCGTTAGTTCTGCTGCCGTAGAACTTGCCCTCACCAAGCTTCCAGGATCTTTAAGTTCTGCTATGGTGTTGGTAATTGGTGCAGGAAAGATGGGGAAGCTTGTAATCAAGCACCTTGTTGCTAAAGGTTGCACCAAAATGGTTGTTGTGAACCGAAGCCAAGAGAAAGTTGCGGCTATCCGAGAGGAAATGCCCCCTGGCGTTGAGATTATATATAAACCTTTTGATGAGATGCTTGCTTGTGCTGCAAATGCCAACGTAATCTTTACTAGCACAGCATCTGAGACGCCATTGTTCTTCAAGGAGCACGTAGAGATTCTCCCTACTGCTGCGAGACTCTTTGTTGATATCTCTGTTCCTAGAAACGTTGGCTCTTGTGTTGCTGAATTAGACGGTGTTCGGGTTTACAACGTGGATGACCTCAAGGAAGTTGTTGCTGCCAATAAGGAAGACAGGTCGAGGAAAGCAATGGAAGCTCAGGATATAATAACAGAGGAATCAAGAAAGTTTGAAGAGTGGAGGGACTCGCTGGAGACTGTTCCAACAATTAGAAAACTAATTACAAAAACAGATAAAATCAGAGCTGCTTCGGTTCAAAAGTTCATGTCGAAATATGGCAATGAAGACATGGACGAGAAGACGAGGGAAGCAATAAAGGATCTGACCAGAAGTATAGTGAAAAGGATCCTACATAGTCCTATGAAACATTTGAGATGTGATGGGACTGATAACAGAACGCTGGGTGAGACGTTAGAGAACATGAAGGCTCTCAACAGAATGTTTGAACTCGAATTAGAGTTACTCGAGGAGAAGATTAGAACAAAGCTGAAACACAAATAGAGACCATTTGTTGCATCCACTGTTTTGGTAAGTATGCTACATGGTGTGTTTAAAATTTATAAGTATTTGTCAATGCTGTAAGTATTAGTACATTAGTTGTGTCTCCTTGATTCAACCAAAAAGTCCCGTCTTCGTTATTTAAAAACCATCTATGGTGAAAAACTATTAGACAGCTTTGGATTCTTGAAACGCTTTCATTTATGGTTTCCAGTGTCTCAACCTTGTTGTCTAGTTCAAGAGATACGATATATTGATGTAGAAATCTGCGAAAAGAAACATCAACTAGAGGAGATTACCCGTTTGGTCCCCGAACAGGTTGCATTTCTCTCTTTCATAGATCGTGAGTGGAGATAATTTGAAGTTTATACCTTACGAATATGTATATGAAGAGGTGGAGCCAGACTTTTCCTTGCTTTGATCATCTTCACAATTGCAGAGCCTCTGCTTTGGACCTAAGTACATAGGAGAAAAAACAATGTCGTGTAGAGAGAGTAATTTAAAGGAGTAACCTTTGAGCAAGATTGAGATCTTTGAAATCATACAAAGAAGCAGTTGGAGACTTAGACAAGCCTAATTTGATTCTAATGTTTTTTCAGCTAACAATTAATACTTAACAATAAGTATAACAGATTAACCTTTTATCCTATGGACACCGCGAAATCTCCAACCTTAACAGGGCACAGCTCCATGAGGCTGACTACGTAAAAGAAATGGATCTCGGAGTACCTGAAGGGCGCCAATACTGTTGGCCAAATGTTGTGCTCTTATGTTCCAAGTTTGGTCCAAATCTATTACGATATAGTATTCTATATCTTAGATATGTATATTCTATTAGTACAATTAAGTCTTTTACATTATGTACATGTAACTAGATTAGGTTAAAACCTCTTGTATAAATACAGGCCTTAGTGTCTCAATATGAATAACATAAAACCTTCATACTTCTAGGTTTCTTGTCAAAATCAAGAAACCTGCACCGCTGCACGAAGCAATAGGATAAAACAACCAAGTTTAGAAAAGCGTCGATTTGATCAAAACAAGTTGAGATTTGACCAAGTTGAAAAGCTAGTACTCTAGAAGCAATCTATATTGCTATGAAGATGGAATTAAAGAAATCTTTTAACCAGAGTAAACCACACATAAACCTTCTAACTTGATTCGCCTTCTAAAATCTTACAATAAATTTTTTTGTTGTGCACAGGCCGAGCTTATTAATCCTGTACGACATTTCATTGTTGATGTTTCATTTTTAATCCTGTATTAATAAGAATCTAAAAACCAGATGATAAAATCAAAATCAATAGAATGTTTTCTGTGTTATTGCTCTTGACCCTTCGTCACATATATATACAAGAAGATGTTAGGGTTTAACCTTGACAAACAAGAAAGGCAACCCAATGAAAAATGGAAATATTACATTTACGAACATATATACGATATACTGTCATTACCCCCCCTCAAGCTGGACATTGGAGAGCCGGGAGTGAAGATTCAAAATGCCCAGCTTGTCTCGGAATGCTGTAAACTCTCTTTGCCCAAGAGCTTTAGTAAAAATGTCTGCTAGTTGCAGCTTTGTTGAGACATGAGCTGTTGTGATATTGCCTAGTTTGATTTCATCTCGAACAAAATGACAATCTCTTTCAATATGTTTCGTTCGCTCATGAAAGACGGGGTTGGCGCTGATGTGGAGTGCAGCCATATTGTCACAATAAAGATGCATAGGTTCGATCATTGTAACACCGAGGTCGATCAAGAGAGCCTTAATCCAAATCAACTCCTGTGTAGTCCATGCCATTGCTCGATATTCGGCTTCAGCCGAAGATAGACTAACACGTTGTTGTTTCTTTGTCTTCCATGAAATGGGAGATTGTCCGAGTTGTATAAACCATCCAGTCACAGAGCGTCGAGTCAAAGGACAACCATTCCAATCAGAGTCGCACCAGCCATAAACATGGAGATCAGAATCAGCGCGAAGCAAAATACCTTGCCCGGGACTGTGTTTAAGATATCGAAGGACACGAAGAACTGCTGTCCACTGTTCTTCACGAGGTGCACTCATAAATTGTGACAATATATGAACAGAGTAAGCAATGTCTGGTCGAGTGACTCCAAGATAAATCAGCTTACCAACTAGGCGACGGTATGATTCGGGGTTCTTCATGAATGGACTATCATCCAAAGCCAGTTGATGATGCTGTTCAAGAGGAAACGTAGCCGGTTTTGAGCCAAGTAACCCGGTGTCCGATAAAATATCCAGAACGTACTTCCTTTGACTCAAATATATCCCTTGTGGACTCCTTGCCACCTCAATTCCCAAAAAATATTTCAAAACACCAAGATCTTTCATGTGAAAACAAGTGTTAAGATATACCTTGAAATCTTCAATCGCCTTAAGTTTATTTCCCGTGATTACTAGATCATCCACATAAACTAGAACCCGTATCTCAATCTCATTTTTCTCGAAAACAAACAAAGAGTAATCAGAAAGAGATTGTCGAAACCCGTACTTTTCAAGTGAAGAGGCGAGCTTAGCGAACCAACAACGTGGAGCTTGTTTTAGTCCGTACAATGACTTTCGCAAACGACACACCTTGCCTTTGGCTGGAGAAGAAAATCCTTGAGGCAGTCTCATGTAGACTTCCTCTTCGAGATCGCCGTGAAGAAATGCATTATGAACATCCATTTGATGCACTTCCCAATTTTGAGCCGCTACAACGGAGAGAAAGGATCTAACCGTAGTCATCTTAACTACTGGAGCAAATGTCTCACCATAGTCAACACCCTCAATTTGTTTATTTCCCAACACAACTAACCTCGCCTTGTATCGTTCAATCGAGCCATCGGAGCGGTGTTTAATACGAAACACCCATTGACAACCAATTGCCGTTTTTCCTTCCGGTAAATCTTCTAATGTCCACGTTTTATTCATTTCAAGAGAAGTAATCTCATTACCTACTGCATCAGTCCAACACGAATCTTTCATCGCTTCAGCAAAATTCTTGGGCTCACGGACATGCGTTATAGCCGCTAAGAAAGCTTTGTGTTTTGCCGAGAAACGATCACATGAAACCACATCTTCGATTGGATATAAGCTTGTTGAATCAGTACAAACCAGAGTCGTATCATAGTCTTGAAGATAGCTTGGTGGCCTGCGCTCCCGAGTTCCTTGTCGTACAACGACCGGTTCATGTTCTGTTTCGAGAACCATTTCGTCATCTGTTTTGCTTTGATCATCGGCCACATCCTCTCTGACTTCCAAATTCTCCAAACCGTTCGAAACACCAACATCAGTTGCAGGAGACAATATCGTTACTTCAGCAGCTTTACTGTTACTATCACTCGGATGTTCACTAGGAACCGGTTCAACAATAATTCCAGGTGCAACCGGAGAATTATCCTCTGTTTCATAACTGTTCTCAGCTGAAAACGGATCTTCCAGCAACATGCTCGAAGAAGCTCGATATAGAAATGTATCTTCGCGAAACACAACATCTCTTGAAACCGTGAAGCTTCCCTTTTCGATATCAAAAACACGCCAGCCCTTCTTTCCATGAGGATATCCCACAAAAACACACTTTCGACTACGACTTGCAAACTTGTCTCCTTTGTGATCCTGATTGTGAATATAACATACACACCCTATAACTCGTAGATGCTTGTAAGATGGTTGCGCACCATACAAGATTTCGTATGGAGTCTTTCCGAGCAGAACCGCGGACGGTGTCCTATTAATCAAATACGCGGCTGCCAAAGCACATTCTCCCCAAAACTCTATAGGCAAATTTCCTTCAAACATCACAGCTCGAGCCACATTAAGTAAATGTCTATGTTTCCTCTCTACTCGTCCATTTTGTTGTGGTGTGCCCACACATGAAGTTTCGTGATGTATTCCTTTCTCCAAGAAATACGACGTTAGTGACAAGAATTCACTTCCATTATCACTACGAATCGTTCGGACTTGCTTGCCAAATTGTCGATCAACAAGAGCAAGAAAGTGTTTCAGTTTTGTCTGTGTTTCACTTTTCACATTCATCAAAAAAATCCAAGTTCCACGAGAGTAGTCATCCACTATAGTTAAAAAATATCGTGCTCCTGAGAATGAAGGAACCCGATATGGTCCTCATATGTCGCAGTGAATCATTTCAAAAATCTTTGTAGTCTTATTAGTACTCAAAGGAAAAGGACAACGTGTTTGCTTAGCGCGGATACAAGTTTCACACGCCTTATTCGGAAAATCACTATCACTACTAAATTCAAAATCTGACAACGACTCTACTACTTTCAGAGACGGATGTCCTAAGCGTCGATGCCACAGCTCCACCGATTGATTTGTGAAACCCTTCGCTGCTGCAACAACCTCCGTACTCCGAAAGTAAAGCAATCCTCCAATCGGTTTACCTACTCCAATCAGCATCCTCGTAGTGCGGTCCTGAATAACACAACACGGAACAGACAATTGCATCACACAATCATTTTCTTCCATCAATTGCGTAACCGAGATCAAATCAAAACCCAAATTCTCAATGTAGAAAACTTCAACCAAGCTGAGATGAGAACTCAACACAACTGACCCTACTGTATCTGCTAATACCGTTCGACCATCAGCCAAAATAATATGAGTTGGAGTTGATTTTCGTATATCCGTAAGTATCTCTTTCTTACAAGTCAAATGATGAGTAGCTCCTGAATCCAAAATCCAGGAAGGACAAGAGGACTTACCCGATTGGTCTTCATCAGCTCCTATGGTTGTTGCATTCATGATTCTTTTCACGCTTAACCATTGCTCATCGGTCAGACCACTCACTGCTGATCTATCCGCGTCTGTTACAGCCACATTAGCGACAGCCATGCTCTGTTGTCCCACCGCTCTGGCTACATTCGCACGAGCCGGTAATCCTCGGCCACGTGAGCTTCCACTCGTTGCAGCTCCTCTTCCACGTCCAGTTCTGTTTCGAGGTCTGTCACCCCACCACTCGGGATATCCCTGAAGCTGAAAGCAAGTTTCAGATCGATGTCCGGTTCTACCACAATTTGAGCACACAACACTTGTTTCTCTGTCATCACTTCGAAAACGAGGTCTTTGCGCTTGTTGTGCAACAAACGCCATGTTCTCCGGTTTCTCTTCTTGAGTTTTTCTTCTGGTTCGAGTATCTTCATCTTGTGTCACCTTCAAGTAAGCATGCTCCAAACTTGGTAAGGGTTCTTGAGACAAGAGATTCGATCTCACCATTCCAAAACTTTCTTCATCGAGTCCCATCAAAAAATCATGTACTTTGTCTTCTTCTCTTCGTTTTTCAACTTCGGCACCAACATTGCAAGTGCAAGTACCACAAGTACACGTAAGATGTGGTCTGTAGCAACTAAGACTATCCCACAACTTCGTGAGCTTCCCGTAGTATCCTTCGATACTCATTCCAGCCTGTCGGCAATTTCCAAGCTCTCTTCTCAACTGTTGGATTCGAGGTCCGTTCGTCACGCGAAACCTCTTTCGAATATGCTCCCATAGATCTCTCGCAATAGGCTTGTGGGAGATGTTAGACAAGAGCTTCGGGTCGATCGTCATCTTGATCCAAGAGACAATGAGTGCGTTGATTGGTTTCCAATCGTCGTAGTCCGGTGATCCTTCAGCCGGCTGAGTGATGGTTCCATCAACAAAGCCAAACTTCTTCCTTGAATAGAGTGCAGTCTCCAGATTAATTGCCCACTCTTCATAATTCTCTCCTCTCAACAGAGGACGAGAAATCGTGCTTCCAGGGTTATCGTTCGATGTCAGGTCGTAGGGTGAGATCGTGCGGCGCTGTGTCTCCATCGTTGGCAGCTTCGCAAGTTCGGTGGTCTTCTTTTCGTCGGTCATCGTTTCAGAGATTTCAAACAGAGTTCAACAGAAAAACAGAGTTCGGAAAAATGATCAAGAGCTTGATTCGTGCTCTGATACCATGATAAAATCAAAATCAATAGAATGTTTTCTGTGTTATTGCTCTTGACCCTTCGTCACATATATATACAAGAAGATGTTAGGGTTTAACCTTGACAAACAAGAAAGGCAACCCAATGAAAAATGGAAATATTACATTTACGAACATATATACGATATACTGTCATTAATATCAAAAATAAAATAAAAATACAATATAATAAATTCATTAAGATTTTTGAATTAAATAGATAACATAACATATCTTTGATAATCATAAAAAAGTCAAAACATACAAATCGATGCATATAATATGATTCGATTCCTTATTACAACAGATACAACAATGTCAACAAACATATCTTATTTCACACATACATTACATATTTAAGATCCATACTGATTCTCACAACGCACACATATATATTAGCCAACGAACGGGGTCTGTGTGACAATGCCATAGTCATTGACACGTACATAAACATTATCACAAATCACAACAGTCAAAACAACTGCATTTTCAGATATAATCTGAGCCGTCACTTTTGTATTCTCTCTTTCAATTATCTCTTTTGCTTCTTCTCCTCTTTTTCCCACTAACTCAGGCCACGAGCTCTTCATCCCTTCACCTGCAGTATCTATACATACACAAAATACATAAATATTACTAATATTCTATTATAGCTTATAGATTATTAACTATCATGCATGATGCATATAGTCGTGCCTAGAATATTTGAGATTTAAGACGAACAAGAAAAACAGTTATATATTTTTTGTGGTAAAATATGTGTTGTAGTAAAAAAATTTTATATACTTCCACTGTTTCATTTTATTAGATGTTTTAGTTCATTTTTTTTTCTATTTTATTAAATTTTTTGCAAGGTTTTATGAAAAAAATAAATTTTGTTTGGTTAAATAGATTTAAAGTAAAATATTAAATGATATTTTTGTAAAGAAAAATAAATTTCTTAATATTCGCGTTTTTAACCAAAATATATATCTATTAAAATAGAACGGAAGAAGTAATAAATACTAATTTTTAATCAATGAAGACAAATTTTGTTTTATTTTATTAAACAACAAAAAAAAAAAATTTCTACAATTTTGTAATATATTTTTAGTGAACACTATTTTAATCGATAAAAATACTAAAAAACTAAAATAAAATTAATAAAATGTTAGAAATAAGTAACACTAATTTTTAACATATGAATTAAAATTTAAACTCAAAAAGATAGCAGTAAAGTATATAAATTATCAATATAATAAATAAATAAATAATTAAAATAGAAGCCCTAAAATTCACTTAAGATTTGGAGGCTCGAATGACTTTTTTTCTCCTCACATAGACACCCTCTATTATATATGTATAAATAAATACATATCAAAATCGTCTCAAACGGTTTGTAAATTCGGTGAAACTTTTTTTCTTATAACATATATTGGATGTGTTAATTTTTTTTATAGAAATTTATGAGCTCCAAAAACATATTAAAAAAAAATCTATAGATTACTTTTTAGAATTGTGACCCTATTCGAATATACTAGTTGCATGTGCTAAAAAAATGGTGTACATATACTAATTAATATACCTGGACACACACTCGACATTTCTTTTCTCTTTTTCTCTTTCTTTGATTCTCTCTTTCTTCTTTGGGAGCTTATGATTTATGAAGATTGTATAGAGAACCAAATAACTATTTATAGAGAACTTTATGGTGGCTAGCTATTCACTTTCTTTACGATATGTAAACGTGAAAAAATTCGAAAAGAGATATGTATTTGTACGCTTTTGACCCGACGTTATTAAAAAAAATTCAAATATTGTTAAGAGTTCCACCTACTTTAGAGACACGTCAAAGATATATCTCTATGGATAATGTCAAATGTGTGAACAATATGGTGGCTCTAAAAAAATATGTGTAGTGTATATAACCTAGCAAGTCGTGTGGGTGGTTTGAATACAATATGTAGACCGCAGGCTCACGTGATTTTAACGCCGTACATTTCTGAAATTTGTGGCCATTTTATATGCCTAACAGTTATACTATAATAACTTCATCATAGCGTAATATATTTTCCATGATTAAAAAGTTTTCTTCCTCACAATAAGTTTGTATATTAGACCGTTTGAACACATATCATAATTTCTCCGTTACAAAGTCTTTCATCTAAAATTAAAAGTGTCTATTGGGTCTATTGGGGTATATACAGGTATGGGAGTTGGGTTATTCGGGTCAGATTTCAGTTTTTTTTTTGTTAATTTGGTCTTTTGAAAATGTTAACAAAAACAGCCGAAAATCAATAAGTTCGGTTTGATTTGGTTATAGATAAATTATGGTTATTTAAATTTCTACCGATTTGAGATAATTTAAGTTGATCTCATATAATTTTGATTAATTTCATATAATTTCAGTGTTTTTCGAATATTTAGGGAATTTTTTTCTAATATTTAAAGTATTTTATAATTTCGAAAAACCGTTCCGTTCGGGCGAACCGAACCAACCCAAACTGATAATCAAGTGTCACTAAATATGTTACCGATCCGTTAAACTTTTATAACCAAAATTAAACTGATAATCGAAAATTTCGGTTCAGATCGGTTAGATTATTTATCTCTTGCCTATATATTATATATATCATATATGTTTCCTTTTCATTGAACATTGTGATGGAGAATAACCATTTGAATATTCATATATGAATAGTTCAAGTTTGACTTTTATTCGTCATATTTCTTCCATCCACAACTTTATTCGCAATTATATTCACACTTTAAATACTCCAAGTGAAAATAAGTTGCTCCGAAGGGTTTAGTGTTATTAAATATTGAATGTTGATAAAAAAAAAAAAAAAAATTGAATTATAAAGACTTTACTAAAGTATTGATTCAATATTTCTAAAAATATTATTTATATTATGTTTTTGGATTGATAACTTTAAAAATTTATTTAAAATCATGCTATTGGATCAAAAAATACTTTAACTAACTTTCAAATTAAATTAAAATTTAATGTTTATTCATATGAAACAACTTTAAAAAAAAAAGTCAAAATACTAGATGATATGGTGATATTATGAAATACTCTCTGAGAATCTGTGAAATATGTTTAAAAACTCTCTAAAAATTCTGTAAACTCTACAATCATAATAAGCATCATAATTCTACATTAATCACTATCGAATAACACCCCTTATAATTTAATATATGATCAATAACTTAAAATTTGTTATTATTATATTAAAACCCTATAGAGAAAATGATTCAAAAGAGGACCCAAACTCTCTTTACACAACTGTTTTTTTTTTCTTTCCATCTTTATATAATAAAAGTTACAATGCCAATGCCACTCCTTAAACTCCAAAACCCCCTTAACCATCAAGCCAACGATACTCAGTGTCCGTTCGATGGCCTGAAGTCCCTATAGCCGTTGATTCGAGCAGACGAGTTCGGGTTTAATGAATCTAAGTCAAAGTAAGAGTAAGTAGCTGCAGCTGCTGATGCATCGTCCTGGCTCCTCATAGCCAGTAATGACAAGTCCATATTCGCCATCTGCCATTGCGTTTGCGCTTGTCCGTTCCCATATGGCGAAGAAGAAGAAGAATGTGGCATGTATTCACCGTAAGACTGGTGAAAGCCATCATCACTGTAACTCCTGGACCTACCAGAGATCCCGAGATCAGCACCGCTATGATATGGGTACTGGTTGTTGAAGTGCTGTGGTACATGGTATACGCTACAGTCCATTGAACCTTGTTCGTCTTCAAGCAGATCATTGATGATATCGAGGTGAGGAAACTCATCTGTCATTAGACTCTGTGTTGTTCTCCCAATCTGAACATTAGTAGGCCTGATGCTGGAAGCTACGGGAGAGTTGTAAGGGTTCGTTCTATGACTCCCGTTGATGGTTGCTGTTGTTGTATCTCTGTTTGAACTCGAACCACCGGTCCACAAGAGCCCACCAGACGAAACATCCCAAGAGCCAACATTGATAGGGTGACCAGACTGATTTGATACCGAGATAGGAGATGGATGTGAATATGGTGGCATTGTTACCGTCGACTGAGAGCTCGAGTGGTTTAAACCAGATGAACCGACTATGGCATGTTTATAGGACTGAGGAATGAAAGGTTGGCTATGTGTCGGTGAACCTAAACGGCCTGTTGAGCTCATTGAACGAGCAAACGTTGTTGATGTTTGAACAGCAGATACTACAGGTGCAGCTTGCTTTGGTGGAATTATAGGAGCACTCGAAGGCCTTGACATAGAAGGTGCAGGTTGTGCCACAGGTTTTGGAGAAGCGGTTTTCTGTATATCCGCTCTAGGAGCCACAGTTTGCGACTGAATATCCCGAGATGGTGATGTTTGATCTGATGAAGGTGATTTAGCAGATACGACTTTTCTGATTGATACCCCATCTACATTTGAAACACCCTTTTTCTCCGGTTTTGCTTGCACTGGAGATGGAGAATTCCAAGGAGCAGCTCTGGATGGGGAAAGCACAGCAGCACTTTTCTTTTGCGTCTGAATTGTGTCGTGATTCTGAAATATAAAATTTAAGTCGTTCGATATTCATAAGCATGTTATTCTAAAATGAATTGAAGGTAAACCAACACGACTTCTGGAATTCGTTTTACGAAACCAATCAAGAAAATCATTTGGCTTCCTCTATACATAAATCTTCTAATTTCCAACATTAAAACTTTAAAAGTATTGAGTGAACCACCTTGCTAACAGGACTACGCTGCCCCGGGCTCTTTGGTTCCTGGACGGGGGAGATAACCACATCAGCTTCACCACCTCTGCGTACCTCAGAAGCATGGTTCTGTTTCATATGGTTAGATGCATGAGTTGAAGGTTGGTCCTTTGTTTCACTGGCTAAACTGTTGGCATCAGATACTTTTCCTGGTTGTGTTTTCCCGCTGCACATCATAAGGTATGTTAGATATGCAACAAACAAAAAACTCAAAAGAAGCTGCAAGAAATAGCTTACTTACTTGCTAAGCCTATTTTGGCTTCGGCTATTTAATACACTCCCTTTGTATGACCCATTGGCTACCCCTGATCGGATCGAGTCATTAGAACAGGTTGAAGAACTATCATCCATTGTAGAGAAACCCTTTCTTTCTGCAACTCCATTAGGTATAGATATGGAATTGCCTCTTCCTCTGCTATTGTCTCCTGAAGGTGGAGGATGAACCTCTGAAGCGCCATTTTCCCAATGAACAGGGCTACTCTCTCGATCTTCTGAATCAAGCTGAAGAACATCAGCTGAACTATCTACAGAATCAGAAACATCAGAGACATCTTCAACCGTGTCAGGTTTTTCAGCTGATGATTCTGCTTTCGCTCTCACACATTCCTCTTTCTCAGTATCCTTTTCTTCTGTTTGAGTTCTCACCTTCTCTTCTTTCTTTTTTTCCTTTCCTCTATTTTTGTTCTTTTTCTGTTTCGCCTACGAATTTCCAAACAATCAAGAAATCTCGATTAGCACACCCAAACAAGTTGTTTATGGCATTATATACTTAGTAAGTAACAGAAGAAGTGTAAGGACCTGTTTCTTCTTAGATTTCTTCTCTGATCCTCTTTTGGCCTTCTGTTCGCTTTCTGCCAGCCACGCTTCCTCTTCTTCACGAATAAGTTCTTCTTGCCTTTTCCATGCAATAGCTTCTTGATATGCAACTTCAATTTTGTTGCTGCATTTCTCAGAAAGATTGCAGTGCGATACATGAGGTACAGCTAGAAACACAAAGACACACAATACCCACAAGACCAGAAAATAGAAAATAAAACACTATCAGCGGTTTCAGAATAAGATCTATTCACGCATGTTTGAGCTTGGAAACAAAGTATGTGCTTATGATTGATTTTAATGGAGATTTCAAACATATAGATAAATTAAGCCCTATTTACCTGAAGATATGTGAAAGAACATATATCTCCACAGTGCGTCTACCCAACTCAGTTAAACGCTTCTCATCACCAAGATCTGTGGCTTCTCTATTGATTTCTTCTCCAGCATTCCCATCCTAGATTCGGATAGAACAAGAATAAAAAATTTATCAATACAAGTCATGTCAAACGGATATGCAATTTTGCATGGATAAAAAACATCAAAATGATAACAGATCATGAAATCTGAACAGAACAATACATAACATATGAAACTAACCTTCTTACGGTTTTGAGAACCCTTTTCCTCTTTTAGAGGCAATGGCTCCAGAGCAGCCCTCTCTAGGAGTAATAGAACATCATCAACTAAAGCAAACATATCATTTTCCACGCTAACAATTGGAGCTGGCATTTCGTCGGTATCCATTAGCCTAGGCCTACTTTTTTTGTCCTTAGTTTGGCCTTCAAGAGCCTTCAACCCACTATGCAAGGAATCCATCACCAAAGTCGACGTAACTTCCTTCTCGATGAAAAAATGCTTTACAACAATTTTTAGAATCGAATCCATTTTCTCTCTGGACATTCGACGCCTTGAAATTTGGTCCAACCCCATCCAGAAGGCACAGAAGCTGCATCAAAAACATAACAAATCATTTACTCGTAATGCGAACTGCTCAAAATTTGAGGGCAATGCTACACTAGATCGAGGTAAATCCCGAAATCCACAGCAAATTATGATTTCATTTATGGAATCTGGAGGAGATGAGTGTATATGTGAAATGTGAAATACCTTTTCCATTTTGACTTGTCCTCTATCAACCTACAAAGCCTGTTTCTTTTCTCTTCCACAAACCGCCAGCAAATTTGCTCTACATTTTTCAAATACACCCTCACAAGTTCCTTCCTATACTTAAGATAAAGGCAGCGAAACGGTCGATCCACCCTCTCTCTACAAGAATCAATTTAAAAAAAAAAAAATGAAGCATAAGTTTAATCGCAATGTGCGAAAGTTTTTAATCACACGTGTGGATGTACGACACATGGCTTTACGTAAACCCAATCTTGCACTTACCTGATCACCTGAACTTGAGCCTTAATTAAAAGAGAGTCAGAATCATCTATGAACCCTTCCTTTAATTTCGGTAACTCGATAAACTTTTTCCATCCCCAATCATGCTCTTTCTTCCAAAACCGGTGTAAGGTATCTGCAAAGAGATTACGTTTCATTTGGTCTAGGTATATAAAGTAAAATAAAACACGCGCAAATGGTAAACTACAAACCTGAATGTTTCGATTTCTTTGGATCTTTATTTTGTACAGCTATAGTAAACTGAGCAAAATGACTCCAACCTGTCTCAAACATACCAAGGGAACCTAAACGGTAAAACTTCCACTTCGAAGCTAAACGGACAACAAACAAAACCAAAAATACTCACCTGGAAGAAGTTTTTCATGGTCTGCAACACAAAGAAACAAAGAGAGATGGTTGCAAACATCACATCCTTGTGGATAAATTAAAATATACCTGCCATGAATCATCAATAAGCAATTAGGTTTTAGTGATTAGAATAACCTCAACCTTATTATTATTATTATCACAATCCATTTTACCATTTGTAACCACCAACTTCAAAAACATCACCACGAAGCTCGCGTTTATTAATTTCCGAGAATTTCTCAATCTTCCAAGTATTTCTCCCATATAATTCAGCAGGTTTTGATCCTATGAAATCAAACAAAAAGGTTATTTTTACAACCCTAAACAATATTAATGATTGAAGAAACAAAACAAAGGAAAACAAATACCGAAATCGTCTTCATCATCGATGTCCCAATATGGTGGTGATGTTGAAGGAGTTCCATTTTCAACTTGTTCAGATGAACGCCACTCTGCAAGTGCTTCTTCTGATTGACTTCTTTGTCCATTTGAACTCTCTTCCAATGATCGTCTTCCTCCTCCTCCAGAATCTTCATTAGTTGTCTCAGACATATCCTTTGAAGCTTCTTTTATCTTCAAATTAAGATTGGAGCTTATATCAAATTAGATCATATAAATTCAACAACACAACACAACACAAGACAGTTTAATATATAGTTTAAACATAACACTAATCAAATTTTAAATTCACAATTAACAAAATCGAGAATTATATAACTGAACTTAGATCAAGAATTTACATCAATCAGTCACACTAAAATCACTTAACCAAATTAAAAAAAAAAAAAAGAAACATTGAAATCAGTCACGTTAACCAAAACGAATTCATGGCTTAAATTAATACAACAAAAACCCTAAAAAAAAAACAATCTAAGAAATTAAATAATAAGAAAACAAAACCGCGGCGGAAGAGATGATAAAAAAAAAACAAATCATTTTTGTTTTCTATTAACTAAATCTCGCAGAATTATATGCAATTTACAAACAAAAACATTGAAAAAATCTGCGATCGGAAAAATAAAAAATTGAAATCGGAAATCTAAGCATCGCAAAATCCGGAAAAATAAGGGAAGCGAGATTGAAGGGAGGAGAGGGTGTAAACGACGCCGTGTAGATCGAAGCAAACCTGAGGATTGTTGAAGAAGAAAGAGCTGAGGGAAAAGCTCGATATGGGATTTAATGGAAGCTCTCTTCAAGATTCTTGAAGGAAAAAAAAAATAAGACGGAAGAGAGAGAAATGGAGAGGTCTTAAGAAAGAAGAGAACAACACAGCAAAAGAGAGAAAAAAAAAAACAAACCCTTAATGAAAAAAAAAAAAAAAAAAAAATGTAATTCTCCTTTTTCTAATAGTTTTATGACATATATAACGTTCGTGTTTTCTATTTATGTCCTCTTTGTTCAACATTTTGCCTACAAGGAAACTAGATGAGTGACAAATGGTAAAAGTGATTTAATAAGATTGTCTTTTTATTGAATTTTTAATTTTCTGATATTCAAATTACTGTTTGTTTTTAATGAGAATCCAAATGAAAAATGTATTAAACTATTTTTTACATGGAAATTTGTTTTTTAATAATTAAGGGAAGAAAATCTGCATAGATCATGCATGACTTTTATTATTCATGAATCTAACAAATAAAATATTGTGATAATAACTTTTTATTTTTAAATTAATTATTACCTATTTAAAAAGAATCAGCGTAAATCAAGTGAAAATGATTATATATATTCTAAAGCATCAAATGAACTAAGCAAATGAAGTATTAATTTTTTTTACTTAAAAAATAATTAATTACTAATTTAAAAATAATCTTCGTAAATCACACTAAAAAGGGTTTTATATATTTGAATATTTAACGAATTAAACATATAAGATATTAAAATTTTATATAAAAATATAATTATTACATATTTAAAAGGAGTCCACGTAAATTACACGATAAACTATTTTATATATTTAAAATATCTAACGAACTAAACGGACGAGATATTAATTTTTTACGTAAAAAATAACTATCACCTATATAAAAAGAATCCGCGTAAATCTTGCGGGAAATTATTTTATATATTTTAAATATCTAACGAACATAACGAACAAGATATTAACTTTATTTAATGAAAACAATTGTCACATACTTAAAAAGAACACATGTTCAGATTATCGACAAGCAATACGCAATTATATCTCTTCGCTAGCATACAAGAATCAATATCAGTTGGAATGGGCCTCCTACGGCGATGGTTTCAAGTCCGATCGCCATAAATATTTTTATTAAACCCTTAAAAAGTAGTTTAATTTATTTTAATAGATTTATGACATATAACGTTCATGTTTTCTATTTATGTCCTTTTTCTACATTTTGCTTACAAGGGAACTAGATGAGAGACAAATGGTAAAACTTGTCTAATAAGACTGTCTTTTTTATTTTATTATATTTAAATTAGTATTTATTTTCAATGAGAATCCAAACCAAAACTGTATTAGACTTTCTTTTTTTTTTTTTACTTAAAAAGAAATATTTAATAGTAAAAGGAAGGAATTTTGCATAGATCATGCATGAATTTTATGAATTTACGAATCTAATAAATAAAATGATTTGATAATAACTTTTTATTTTTAAGTAATTTTTATTTATTTAAAGTATCAAACAAAATAAATCAACGAAATATTAGTTGTTTTTTTATTAAATTTTTTGTTTTACTCATTTAAAATTAATCCTTGTAAATCACATGGAAAATTATTTATACTTGAATATATAACGACTTAAACATACAAAATATTAAAATTTTACTTTAAAACATAAATATTGCACAGTTAAAAAGAGTCCACATGACGTCAAAAAAAAAAAAAAAGAGTCCACATAAATTACACAAGAAACTATTTTATATATTTAAAATTTCTATTCAACTAAATGGACGAGATATTAACTTTTTACATAAATAATAACTATCACCTATTTAAAGAGAATCCATGTAAATCACGCAGAAAATTATTTTATATATTTAAAGTATCTAACGAACATAACGAATAAAAATATAAGATAATAAATTTTTTTACATAGAAAACAATTGTCACCTACTTAAGAATAACACAAGTTCATATTATCGAAAAGGCGATACACAATCGTATCTCTTCACTAGCATATAAGCATCCACATAATCTGGAAGGTCTCATTCGTATATGGTTGAAGTCCCTTCGGCATAATTATTTTTGTTCATTTGTGCATTTATCTATTTTTTTTCTTTTGGTTTTACTTAAACATACATTTTTTTTGTTGAGCAATGAAAGAACAAGTGTAATCATCAAAAAAAAAAGATATTTTATTTTTTAAAAATATCTAACCAATTAAATTTTGACCGCCAGAAGAACCTACGTAAATCACAAAAAAAAATATTTTTGTATTTAAAGTATATAACGAACAAAATTACTCGGATATTGACTTTTTATTCAAGAAAGAACAATAATGACAGATTTTAAAAGATTTGGTGTAAATCATACATGAAATTATTTTTTATATCTAAAGTATCTAACTAACTGAATGAACAAGACACTAACATACAGAACCGGTTCTAAAAATTTGGAGGCATTAAAAAAAAAAAAATTGGGGCCTTTTACAAACGTAATTAAACATAAACATAGTTTAAAACATTAAAAAAAAATTTTAGCTTCACATCTTTTTTTCCTTCGTTATCTTAAGAATATGCACTTAAATTATTTTTTCTATATAGAATATATCTATATATATATATATATTAATATTTATGTGTATATATATATATATATATATATATATATAAAATAAAAATTATAAACACATAACTGACTTTGGTTTAGAGTATTTAATTGCACCATGATTTCTGGTTGACATTGGTTTGGCTTATTCTAATAATCCGAGTTCCCACACGTAATTAGAGATCCACGTGCTTTTTTCCCAATCGGGTTGTCATCGGCTTGGATCCAAGGATAAGTTTACAGTTTTGTCCATCTTTTTTATTAATTATTTTTTCTTAACACATAAAACTAATAGCATAAACCATTATTATGTTAAAGCGGCTTAAATAGCTCAACCAAAATGTTGCCCATCTTACTCAATTAATAGTATAGATTGAATAATATAACAAACAAGATATTAAATTTATTTTTAATGAAAACAATTGACACATACTTAAAAAGAACACATGTTCAGATTATCGACAAAGCAATACGCAATTATATCTCTCCGCTAGCACACAAGGATCAAAATCAGTTGGAAGGGGCCTCCTACGGCGATGGTTTCAACTCCGATCGCCATAACTATTTTTATTAAACCTTAAAAAATGTAGTTTAATTATTTTAATAGTTTTATGACATATAACGTTCATGTTTTCTATTTATGTCATTTTCTACATTTTGCTTACAAGGGAACTAGACGAGAGACAAATGGTAAAACTTGTCTAATAAGACTGTCTTTTTATTTTATTCTATTTAAATTAGTATTTGTTTTCAATGAGAATCCAAACCAAAACTGATTTAGTCTAATATAACCCACTTTTTCTTTTGAATAGCTAGTATAACCTCTTTTAATTTTTATTGTCTACATAACTAACTTATTCTCTAATAAATTTCATAATTCCAACATTGTCCTTTTGATTGTTTAAAACAAAAAAAAATGGTAAATAAGTTTTTAAAATTGATAATTTTCATATTAGTTTTATCATAAATATATTTAACATTGATGTAACTAAATTATTTTATACCTAAATGATTTTAACATTAGTAAAAAAAAAAAAAAATTTAAAACCTACTTTTAATTTATTTTGTGTCCATAACACCAAAATCATCATTTTTAACTAATAAATATTTTTGAAAATAAATTAATAATAAATTTACATTTTTATTAATTATTCTCTTTTAATTCATATTTATAATTAAAATTGTGTTTCAAAATTTATTTATTTTTACTTCAAATATTTGATTAAGTTAAAAATAAAGTTTTTAAAAAAAATTTAAAAAGTCTGTCAAATATTCGCAGAGTCTGTCATATGTTCGCAGAGTCTGCCATATGTTCGCAGAGTCTGCTAAATACTCGCAAAGTCTGTCTAATGCTCGCAAAGTCTGCCAAATGCTTGCAGATTCTGCCAAATGCTAGCAGACTTTGCCAAATGCTCGCAGACTCTGTCAAATGCTCACAGACTCTGCCAAATGTTCGCAGACTTTGCCAAATGCTTGCAGACTCTGCCAAAAATCCGCAGAGTCTGCCAATTATTTTGCAGACTCTGCAAAACTTCTGCAGGTTCTGTCAAACTTCTGCAGACTCTTCCAAATATATGCAAAGTTTGCCAGTTATTCTGTAGAATCTGCCAGATATCTGCAAAGTCGGCCAGATTTTCGCAAAGTCTGTCAGTTATTCTGCAGAATCTGCTAATTACTCTGCATAGTCTGCCAGTTACTCCACAGAGTCTGCCAGTTACTCCGCAGAATCTGCTAAATATGTGAAAAGTCTGTCAAATATCTGCAGAGTCTGCGAGATGCTCTCAGAGTCTACCAAATGTTTGTAAAGTCTGTCAAATTCTCGCAGTATCCGCCAAATGCTCGCGGAGTTTGCCAGATGCTCGCAGAGTTTGTCAAATGCTCGCAAAATCTGCCAAATGCTCGCAGAGTCTGCCAAATATGCCATTAAGGGTATTTTTGAAAATTTTTGCATTTGAAACTTTAAAAGTTTTGATAAGTTATTTTGGCTATTTTAAAAATAAAGTAGGTTATTGTAGCAAATCACCCTAGAAAGAAATATTTAATAGTAAAAGGAAGGAAATTCGCATAGATCATTCATGAATTTTATAAATTTACTAATCTAATGAATAAATAATTTGATAATAAATTTTTATTTTAGGTAATTATTTTATATATTGAATGTATCAAACAAACTAAATCAATGAAATATTAGTTGTTTTTATTAAATTTTGGTTTTACTCATTTAAAAATAATCCTTGTAAATCACACGGAAAATTATTTATACTTGAATATTTAACGAATTAAACATACAAAATATTAAAATTTTACTTTAAAACATAGATATTACATGGTTAAAAAAAGTCTACATAAAATACACAAGAAACTATTTTATATATTTAAAATATCTGACGAATTAAATGGACGAGATATTAACTTTTTACATAATTAATAAATATCACCTATTTAAAAATAATCCACGTAAATCTTTATATATTTAAAGTATCTAACGAACATAACGAATAAGAATATAAGATAATAAATTTTTTTACATTGAAAACAATTGTCAACTACTTAAGAATAACACGCGTTTATATTATCGAAAAGGCGATACACAATCGTATCTCTTCACTAGCATATAAGCATCAACATAATCTAGAAGGTCTCATTCGTATAGGGTTGAAGTCCGTTCGGCATAACTATTTTTGTTCATTTGCGCATTTATCTTTTTCTTTTTTTTTTCGTTTCACTTAAACATACATTTTTTTTTTGAGCAATAAAAGAACAAGTGTAATCGCCAGAAAAAAAGATATTTTCTTTTTTAAAAACATCTAACCAAGTAAATTTTGACAAAAAAAATTGTAAAGTATTTAAAAAGAACCTACGTAAATCACAAAGAAAAATATTTTTGTATTTAAAGTATCTAACGAACAAAATGACTCGGATATAACTTTTTATTCAAGAAAGACCAATAATGACAGATTTTAAAAGATTTGGTGTAAATTATACAGTAAATTATTTTTTTATATCTAACGAACTGAATAAACGAGACACTAACTTTCAGAGCCGGTTTTGAAAATTTGGAGGCATTAAAAAAAAAAAAATTGGGGCCTTTTACAAACGTAATTAAACATAAACATAGTTTAAAACATCAAAAAAAGTTTGGCTTCACATCTTTTTTTTCCCTTCATTATCTTAAGAATATGCACTTAAATTATTTTTCCTATATATATATATATATATATATATATATATATTAATATTTATGTATATCTATATATATAAAGTAGACTTTTTCTCTCTTCTCCTTCCGCCACATCAGCGTCCACATCATCATCAAAACTAAATTTTTATTTCATTTAATCACTCATAAATCATAATATTAACTACAATTAATTCATCAAACATAAAAATAATAAAACTAACAAATTAATAAATTAAAATAAATCATAGAAACAACAAAGAAAAGAAAAATAAAAAAAAATCTAAAGAAAAAAAAACTTAATCATATATGAAATATATATATCTATTATATATATAAAGTTAGTTTTTTCTCTCTTCTCCTTCCGCCACAGTCAAAACTAAATTTTTATTTCATTTAGTCACTCATAAATCATAAAGAAAAAAAAACTTAATCATATATGAAATCATTATATTAATTAAAACTAATAAAAATCATTATATTACACTAAGTACTCATAAACAATCAACGTCCACATCATCATCAAAACTAAATTTTTATTTCATTTAATCACTCATAAATCATAATATTAACTACAATTAATTCATCAAACAAAAAAATAAAAAAAATAATAATAAATTATATAGATTAATAGAAACTAATTCATCAAACATATAAATATGATAATACCAACAAAAAATAAATTAAAAGAAACCGGATGAACTACAATAAAGAAAGATAAAAATGGAAAAGAAAAAAGCATAACACTTAATTATATCTGAAAAAATCATCAGCCACCTAAATACTAATGAAATCATAATATTAATTACAATTAATTCATCAAACACATATATATATAAAGTCAACACATAAATAATTTAAAAGACATTATGAGAACAACACCACAAATAATATTAAAAGAAAATTTATTAAAATAAAAGCAAAAATAACAACAATTAATCATATGAATATTCACTAACTACATATGTAATCATAAATAATCATTATATTAATTACAAGTAATTCGTCAAACACAAATATGACAATTCCAATAAATAAATAAATTAAAAGAATTCATTGGTATAACAAAACAAAGAAAGATTAAAAAAACTATTTAAAAAAAGAACCAAATAACCGTATCTTAATAAGCCACAAAAAAACTCATAAACCATCAATATATTAATTAAAACTAATTCATCAAACACAAAATTCTAAAACCGATAAATAAATTAATTTAAAAAAATCATGAGAACAACTAACGAAAGAAAAACAAAAGATAATCTAAAGACAAAAATAAAAACAGTTAATCATATATGAATCCTCACTACCTACATAAACAATTGTAATATTAACTATAACTAACCCATCATACAACTGTATTAAAAAAAACACATAACTGTAAATCATAATATTAACTACAATTAATTCATCAAACATAAAAATAAAAATAAAAATAATAAATTATATAGATTAATAGAAACTAATTCATCAAACATATAAATATGATAATACCAACAAAAAATAAATTAAAAGAAACCGGATGAACTACAATAAAGAAAGATAAAAATGGAAAAGAAAAAAGCACAACACTTAATTATATCTGAAAAATCATCAGCCACCTAAACACTAATGAAATCATAATATTAATTACAATTAATTCATCAAACACATATATATAAAGTCAACACATAAATAATTTAAAAGACATTATGAGAACAACACCACAAATAATATTAAAAGAAAATTTATTAAAATATAGAGAAATTCCCTCAAATAGCACAAAAACAAGTTTTTGTTCCATAAATAGTTCATATTTTTATTTAGTACAAAAATAGCATTTTATGAAGTTCATAATTTATTTTTTTTTGTTTGGGTTGACTATAATAGAATTTAGGGTATAGTTTTTAAGGGGTAGGGGGTACAATTTAGGGTTTAGGGCTTAGGGTTTAGGGTTTTCTAAACCCTAAACCCTAAATCCTAAACCTTTAAAATATAAAGTTAGAATTACCCTTTAATAAAAATGCTAATTGTGTCTTAAATAAAAATATGAGCTAAAAATGTCACAAAAACTTCATTTTGTGCTATTTTTGAGAATTGCCCTAAAATAAAAGCAAAAATAACAACAATTAATCATATGAATCTTCACTAACTACATATGTAATCATAAATAATCATTATATTAATTACAAGTAATTCGTCAAACACAAATATGACAATTCCAATAAATAAATAAATTAAAAGAATTCATTGGTATAACAAAACAAAGAAAGATTAAAAAAACTATTTAAAAAAAGAACCACATAACCGTATCTTAATAAGCCACAAAAAAACTCATAAACCATCAATATATTAATTAAAACTAATTCATCAAACACAAAATTCTAAAACCGATAAATAAATTAATTTAAAAAAATCATGAGAATAACTAACGAAAGAAAAACAAAAGATAATCTAAAGACAAAAATAAAAACAGTTAATCATATATGAATCCTCACTACCTACATAAACAATTGTAATATTAACTATAACTAACTCATCATACAACTGTATTAAAAAAAACACATAACTGAATCTTAATAAACCACAAAAACACTCATAAGCCATCAATATATTAATTAAAACTAATTAATCAAACACAAAATTCTAAAACCGACAAATAAATTAATTTAAGGAAATCATGAGAATTACTACAGAAAGAAAAAAAAGATAATCTAAAGAAGAAAAAACAAAAATATTTAGTCATATATGAATCTTCATTACCTACATAAACACTCATAAACAATTGTAATATTAACTACAACTAACTCATCATACATAATAATGATAAAACCAACAATAAACTAAATTAAACGAATTTACCGGAACAACAAAGCAAAATAAGATGAATGAGAAACTAAAAAAAAATTAAACAAAAAGAACAAAACTTAATCATATATAAATAACACTCCCACGCTTAGCGCGGACAAATTACTAGTATATATATATATATATAATAAAAATTAAAAAACACGTAACTGACTTTGGTTTAGAGGATTTAATTGCACCTTGATTTCCAGTTGACATTAGTTTGGCTTAGTCTAATAATCAGAGTTCCCACACGTAACTAGAGATCCGCGTGCTTTTTTCCTCATCGGGTTGTCATCGGCTTGGATCCAAGGATAAGCTTACAGTTTTGTCCATCTTTTTTATTAATTATTTTTTCTTAACACGTAAAACTAATGGCATAAGCTATAATTATGTTAACACTGCTTAAATAGCTCAGCCAAAATGTTGCCCCTCTTATTCAATACTATAGATTGAATAGTATAATTCATTTTTAAAATTCTGAATTAATTGATCATATTTATTATTAATACATTGATAAAGAAAAATATATAAATGTACCAAATCTATAAATTAGTAATATTACATTTCTTTGAATGATCTACCACATATCTATTATATTTTTTTCAACTGATTCTTTATACAAAAATATATTTTAATAGTAATTTTAATTAAATAAACTAATCAAAAAGATAGAAAATGATAAAACAGTGCAAGCATATGTTTAAAAATATAAATAATTTTTTTGATTAAAAAATACATAAGTACCCAATGAAAAATGATATTAAATATATTTTTATATGTATATAATTTTAATTTTATTAATTATACAGGTTTTGTAAGTAATTAATTTTACTAATTACATTTACTTTAAAAAATGATAATTTGTGGAAACAAAAAAACATTATTCCAACAGTTTTGATAAAAACAGTATAAGAATTTTGGATAACGATACGATCAAAAAATTTATGTAGGTAAATTCAACTATAAAATTATCACCAATTTTGGTAAAAATTGACTAAGAGACAGGTAAGGATCCACATCAAGACTGGTATTTTAGGAATTTCGGAAAAATTTTGAAAACATTTAGAGAATATTTTAGAATTATATTTTTTTTGGATAATTTCTGTTAATTTTATAAAATTTAAATATTCATACAGAAATATATGTATTCTATCTAAAACATTTAGCCAATATTTCATAACAAATAATTCCGAAAAGGTAGTTTTTTTTAAAAAAAATTATCGAGTGCATAATTATTTAAAATGAAATGGTTTTGAGACGAAAGAGTTTTTATAGATTTTGAAAGAGACGGTCCTATTTTATAAATTATGGATATGAATCATCATATTTTTTAATGCAGGTTTCTGGGTACCCGCATTAAAAAAAAGTAGTTATTCGTTTTTTATAAATTTTATTAGGTAAATTTTAAAAATATATAATATATATATGTTTATATTTATCGAATTTTTTTATTTTTTAAAATAAATTAGGAATTTATGTTTCTTTTAATACTAAAATTTTATTAATAAATATTATTTTCACTAAAATTATAAATAATTAATTTTTATTTATTATTCAATTTATTTACGGGTTACCTACGGTTACCTACAAATTTAAGTAGGGTGTATGCGGGATAAGTATTTTTATTTGGTGGATCGCGGATCGCGGGTTAATAATGATCAAAAATTAATATAACACGTTGTGGGGCGAGTCGTGGGTTTGACCCGTTTGATAGGTCTATACCTAGTTTTTATAGTGAAATAACTCAAAATTAAAACAAAATCAATATCCAATTTAAATATCTCTAATTAAACTACAAACAAATGTTTATTAGCTTAAAAAATATAAATGTAACATCACTTATTATCTACAACTCTATTATATCTTAAATAAAAAATATAAATAAATTATTCTCACAAATATAACCCCGCACGTACGTGCGGATCCGATTTTCGTTACCCATTTAAAAAAGAACCTGCATACATCACGCAGAAAATTAGTTTATAGAACTATAGTATCTAATGAACTCAACGACTCAGATATTAAATTTTTATATTACAAAAAAGGAATTATAACCTATTAAAAATTAGAACCTGTATATATCAAGCAAAGAACTATGCTATATATTTGAAGTATCTAAGTAACTAAATGAACGAAAGATTAAATTTTTACTGAAAAAACAAGTGTTATTTTTTTTTTTTTAAAGAAATTATGGTATCATGTTATAAACAAGGGATTAGCTAGGGACTTGGTGATAAAAGGGATGAGATTAAAGTCCATTTGAAATCTTTAATGGTGGGATATCCAATTCCCCTCTAATACAACGTTAGAGACTGATTTTGTGAATCAAAGATTAAATTTATATAGGGGAGGATTGTTAGATATTTAACTTAATCAGCGGTTATTTATTAACCATAGCAACTGTTGAAATGGCGGTTATTAAACGTACGGTTGCAAACGTACGTCACAACCATTGGATATTATATAATCTTTCTCTGCATCAAAATAATGAGTAGGATAAAAACAAGAGAAAAAGAGAGAACATAGAGATTCACAAGACCAAAGTTCAGAGAATATTTGGTGACAAATACATAAACAAAACACAGAAACTCTATTGGTATCTCTTGTATCTTAGCCTAGAATAAGAGGGAGACTTTGGTTGTCTTATCCTGAAAAGGGATTACGTGTAACCCAAGGCTTTGAAAGGGTCGAAATATTCTTTAAGGAAAGTGCTCTCGTGCACGATTCAGTCGTAATCCAACTTCCCATTGATCACAATCAAGATTTCGTCAAAACGTGTTTACGTAAATAGATGTGTATTTATGTAATTACTCCAGTTTTCAACAACATAACACATACATCATTATCTCAGTTTCCTACGACAAATCAATCATCTGATGGAAACCCACTAAGGACGGTAAGGCATATGGTGTTGCTCAAAGGCATCTCACTGGCCACTCTTACTTTTCGACCATGTTGTTTTCTCCTTAGATGCCCAATTCCACGACTTTGGGAGTCTTGAAACTACTATCAGTAGAATCACACAAAATGTGCAGGAAGAAAAAGTATATGAGCTCAAAAACTTATGCGTAGGCTTTGCATTGTAAACTTTCCTATGAAGAACATGAAAATCACATATTTTTTTTTATTCTTAATCACAAGATGATGCTTTAGATTGGGTAATCGCAACAACAAGTGATACTAATTCATTAAAAATCCTAGTTATAGGATGGTTCATGTGATTCATAGAAAACGGGAAAAAAATTGCGTAGCCAACAAAATGGCTCAAATGTATATTTACAATTGTATTACTTGTAAATAAATATTCCTGATGATTACAACATCGTATTCAGAGGTTGTTGCTTCAGGACTATGTCCAAACATTCTTATAACAATAAAATTCAAATGTTAAAAAACGGACATCAGATTAATGAATTTAACCAATCTGAAGCGCATGAAAGCAATCATTTTAACTAGGCCATATAAGTTGTTCTGTATCCTATAATGGCTATAAGCCCAACCAAAGAGATGTCTACTTAGCGTTGATTATTTAGTTTAAATACTGATTTAAGAAATAATTTACAAAATCTATTTAACTAAAGAAAAGCCGTTTCATCGTCCATACTCATTCATATTCTGAAGAGGAGGTGATAAGTGAGAGCAATGTTGATATTTGGCGGTGAGTCATGGGAAGATCAAATTATTTTCAAAGAAAAATTAAAATTTGTAGGAGAAATATGTTTCGTATTATGTTATTTGTTGATAATGATTTATTATGTGAAATTTGATTCATTTCCTATTTTATTTATTTATTAGTAATTATTTCTCATAAATAGTTTCTCAAACAAAATTGCATTTGTTTAGTTGATCATAATATTCATCGTCGAATAATTTATAAGATTATTGTGAAAACACATTAAATTTTGACTTTTCATAATATAAGGGCACTGAGATTAAATACAAAAATTATTGTAGATGATAAAAGTAAATCTAAGTGAAGAGAGGAGAGCAGGGCCCGGCCCAAGTGGGATGGGCAGAGGGGCAATGGCACAAGGGCCCAAAACATCATATTTTTTATATAAAAATTCTAAAAAGATGCCCAAATTTTTTTTATATATAAAGAAGTGTTCAAAAAAAAAAATTTGCCCTAGGGCCCTTAAAGTTATTGGGCCCTCCTGTGACAGTTTGTCTCTAAAACTACCACATGATTGTTTTATTCAAAAGAAATTCAACCCAAACATGTAAAATGATCACTAGATTTCCAAGATTCATCTGTCCGATATCTATGATTGTGAAAAGATATATTCGTTGTTCCACTTTCCTCTGTTTCTCCTACATGACTTAATTGAGCTGCCTCCCAAGCCAAAGTTTTTCTTCTAGCATCGCCTAAAATGTCAAAACGATCCGATTGATTGCCTTGAAAAACCTTCTTAAACCTCGTCTTCCATAAGAACCATAATATTCACTACAAAACAATGATCATACCCCTCCTTAAACTGGGAGGTAATCTCCAATATAGAAAATCCAAATTAGAAAATATAGTACTAGATGGAAAAATCCATGGTATCAAGGGAATCAAAGACAACTCCCAAGTTTGTAAAGATGAAGGATATTAAAAAAAAGTGGTTAATTGTTTCTTTTGCCGCCTCACATCTTTGACATGTGTTATCACATTTTAATCCATGTTTAGTTAAACATGAAGGTACCGCTAGAATACCCGAAACTATTTGTCATCCAAAATGTTGTAATTTCAAAGGAGCACAAACTTTCCACGCTTGAACCTTTAGAGTAATTGGAACCAAACTCCTCAATTGATGCCATTTATTTAGCCAACTTGTATCTTGACTTAATCGTATACTTCCTCGATTTTGAATGATGCCATATTTAAATCTATAAGATTGGTATGATTCACTTATTCATTCCCTTAACGATTTGTATATCTTCTGGGTCGATACATTCTTGGAATATAGGAAAGTGTTATTCCTTTGTTAGCGGGTAATTAAATAAACCACCTTCAGATTTGAATGTAAAAAGTTTCCACACCCCTTAGCTGGTTGCGTGTTAGTATATGGTATAGAAGGATCTTGTCATACTGAAATATCATAACATGTAATTTTGAAGAAATAATACTCTTCCATCCAAAAGATAGAGAATAGGGTTTCTTAGCATGTAAATGATGACTATTTCTGAAATATCTCTTTTTTAACATCCATGCTACTAGGTAATTTGAATATTGAATTAATCTTTAGTATTTTTTCGCAAACAATGCTTAATTAAAATATTCTAAAGACTGGAAGCTCATCCCACCTTCATTTATTAAGCCACCCAATGGAGACCGCATTTACTTCCATATATTGGAACACCACCAGAAATTTAGAATTACACTAGTTACTTTGTGGTTATTTTTTGGGGAGTTTAGGATATGACATATGTCTAGAAGGCCAAATTCATTGATTTAAATCAATGACTCTTTACCTCCTTTTGATAAAAATTTGGTTGACCAGCCATCAATTGAATCAGTTAGTCTTTCTTGAACATAGTTAATATATCAAATGAAAAAATAAATCTATTGTTTTACGGCACCATAAATCTATTTAATTTCATGTATCAAATGGTTAGATAGAATGACCCATAATCATATCATTTTATTTGTAATGTAATAACTTTATCATCATATATATTAATAACTAATTAACTGCATTAAATTCAATAAATTACGGAATCACAATTTTTACCAGACTTTCTAAAATTATATTTTTAGTAAGAAATATTTGGCATGTATGCAAGTAAACTGAACATTGACCAACTTACAAGTGGAAAAAAAAACTTCAAATAAATAGGGATGAACAAACAAAAATTTTAAAAGAGATATTTTTGGGATACATCACTGAAAACAAAATTTAATTTAACTTTCAGGCTTTAGTTTTTTTTTTTTTTTTTTTTTTTTTTTTTTTTTTTTTTTTTTTTTTAAAAAAAATTTAAAAACCTTCTTATCGGACAGGTCATGATTTAGTTATATATATGATATGATATATGAGAATACCTAATTACATATGATGCACATGTAATGGACCAAGCCCAATTTAGAATTGGAAAACTCTAGCCCCTGCATTACTAGGTCAACTTAGAAAACAGTAACACCTAAGGTTAAGTAGATCTACATGCGCCGCTCACAGCCTAATAGCATATAGTTGTAATTTGTTTTGTGTGAGAAGCTAACCCCCAAAACTTAAGACATAAACACGACGATTTGATTAACGGATTTGAGAAGTGTTCTTGGTGTTACTGGCATATTGCGTCTAATCCATTTGATGTGCGGATAGATATTGCTAGACGCACGACATTTGGAATGAATGACATTGAAATAATTTGGTTCATCCTTCTGTTTCAGAGTATTAAGGTATATTCAAAAACCTATGATCTAGATTTAATTCGTTATTATTTTTTATAAATCGTTATAAACCATTACGGATTCCAACGGCGGTATCAGAACCTAGGTGCGTATATAATATTGAAGTCAAATCTAGTTTAATCTATATTTTAATGAAGATAAATATATTTTTCTATATTTTTTTGTGCATCTATATTTTAATGAAGATAAATATATAAAGGTCACGAACAGTGTATATATACCCTGGCAAAACTAATTATTTTGACATGATCTATAGTTAATATTTTGTATAGACACTATCGGCATTTTCTTGTATATATACACACTTCGTGACCTTTATAATTTTGATTGTGAAAATTAACTATTATCTTATATGAAGGAATTGTTTTTTAGTAAAATGAATACATTTTTAATTCAATACACGTATTTGAGGAAACTCATTACTTTTGTTTTTGGCAATGGGATGTCAATATACTTTTACTGTGTTTTGATTTGGTGGTGTCTGTGAAATCATGAATAATGGGTGGATTCTAAACAATTTTGAATTTTTCTATGCTTCTCCATTTTAGTTTGTATTTGATTCACATTAAATTAGGTTTATTCATTTATTTGATAAGTCCCGATTTTATCATAATCTTAAGTTTTCATTTAATTAGAATGACCTGAATCCAAATCTGATTCGGATTTGTACAATTTTAATATATATTTTCTGCGAATGAGATAGAATGAGATAAATCTATCTGATTCTAATTGTAGTTATAATCTTATTAGGTTAGAATCAGATAGATTTTATACAATTGAATTCACTTAATTAAATAATTTTTATTTGATAAATCCCGATTTTATCATAATCTTACTTAGTTTTGTATTATCAATTAATTACAGATTAGATATGTAATATTATTATTTATATTAGATATAAATTAAGAAAGCGTTAATTGGATAATAATAAATTCTTTCATTGATATCAAATATTTTGATGTCTTTCCAATCTTATTAACAGTTGAAACTTGAATCGTTGTATGAAGGGTCTGCCAAAGCAGTGGTTTGCAGTTATTTAAGAACAAGACATATGATAACATTTATTATATGAAATAAGTTTGGTTTACTGACTGGACTATCAAAAATGTTTTGGACTTAGGGACATAGAGTTGGATTAGACAAAAGTTGTCATCCACAACCAAAAAATTATACTCCTTCCATTTCTTATTAATCTTATTCTATGATTTTCACACATATTAAAAAAACATATTAAAAGCTAATTCTAAATGTATTGATTTTTTTGTGATTAACAATTTTCTATAATCCTAAACCAATATTGTTCAATTATTTTTCTTGAAATTTACAATTCATCATCAATAACTAATAAACATAAAGATAAAATCTTTTTGATCCAAATTTTTTTCCTAAAATAAGATTGATAAGAAATATAGGGAGTATTAGATATAACTAGTAGGGGTTGTTACTTACCTAAATAGCTAGATATTCTTGGGTAGAGGCAAATTTCACTAATTATATCTTGGATCACGAAATTCAGATAGAGGAATTTGAGTTTAGTGTGAGTTTCTCAACTGTTGAGAATACTCAAAGTTCCTGAACATCATACTAATTTCCGCTATTCTTTCCTGACAATAATGTGAAATTCTCACAAGTCCTTTCCATTGTGATATATGTCCTTAAGAAGGAAAACTGCATTGATCCGAGTCTCTTAAAAACCTTAAGGAATTCCACAATGAAATACAAAATCAGATTTGTAAAATTAATGCTCTTCGATTAGATTGTTGAGGAGAATATTTGAGCCGAGCTGTCAATTTTCATCTTAGAGAGAAGCACATGGTCTTTGCTTGTGTTTTGGCTCATTCTCACGGTATCAAAAATTACTTCGCTATAGGTCACTCATCCTTAAATTTCTCCAACTCAAGCATAAGGACCATCACACCCGATGGTGTCAACCCACATGTCTCCACACTCATCTGGGTTAGGCTCTGATACCATTTGTAATTCCCCGAACACCACCGTCCATGGACCCCCACACCCTCTCTCGGTCCATGGTCCCCATCCTCGTCTGATGGTCATTGCGCTATCATGAGAAGTTTGAAAGACTTTTTATTATCCCTAAAAATCACCACATGACCCACATGACCTCTCTCCCTTTTTTGGCCTCATTAGCATATCCTTAAACTGCCAAGCTTAAGCACACTTAACTTTATAGTTCTCTTTAGAAAAGTGACAGGAAATATAAGTGCAATTTGATGACATAGATATCCAAATTAATTCTTTTAAATTCTCCACATGCACCACCATATACCAAAAGTTTGGGGTGTTATAGTTTATTTGTCGATAGCTTCTTCATACTTTCGTAGCATATTCTTTGGAAACACAAGGTTGTGTTAATTGTTTCTGCATATTACAACACAAGGCACGTCAGGAATCAGATGTCAGGTTCACATGTCCTTGATGTAGCCTATGTTGGCAAAATATATGGGAGCATCGATTTGAACAATCACAATCCCATTTTAAGTGTATGCCTCTAGATTTCTATAGGCAGTGGTCCTTCTAAGATAACCCAAGACAGCTGCCAAAGCATATGTAACCAATAAGATGAGTTTAACATTTTTGTAAGAAACAATACTTTAAAAAACTAGACACATAGGCAATTGCACAAAAAATTATCTTACTGATATGAGGGGTTGCAGAAACTCGTGTACAACAAATGCAAGTGAAAAACCAACCTGAAATTCCAAGCATTACAACTCTGCCAGTCCTTAGAAAGTAAAAAAAATTGAAGTTTTAAAGTTTATGTTGGAGTGTTAAAAACTTCATATTCGAAGTTATAGAGTACATAACTTCGAATATGGTCTAATGCCTGATAAGATGTCTGATAAGCCAGTCTTAGCTTCAACTTTGTTATTCACCAATGACCTAGAAAAGGATCTTATATGATACATTTAAGGCATTAAATGATTCATTTAATTCAGGCTATAGCTTAGAGTTATATGGACTTACCAAAGAAAATACACATTACATATTGTCACTATTTTATATAGTCAAGGATAAAATACATTTAGTCAGATATGTCGAGAATAATTGTCCCAAATATATTTATAATTACTACAAAAATGCTAATTCCTACAAATATGGTGGAAAATTGGTGGGGAATGGGTATTTCTTACCATTTACCATCTTCCTTCTAAAGGTAAGATAGTTCCTGCAATGAAATGTCATTAGTCTCCAACATCTCCACATGCTGTGAAACTGGATCTAAATCATAATGACATTTTGGAGATGTAGGATCACTAATAACGTTTTCATTGGAGGTTTTATCTTACCTTTTGAGGAATCTTCTGATAAGAAGAAAGGAAGATGGATCAACGGTCATTGTTGTTGAGAGTTTCAACTCTTTATTCTGTGACTTGATAGTTATTTGGGCTTGCCCCATTTTCAACGAGCTATTTTCGACCCTTTTTCATTATGAAATGGTAGGAAATACCACTTCCACATCGATTTCCCACTATGTTTGTGGGAATTAGCATGTTTCTTCTAGTAATTGCAAATATATTTGGGTGATTGTTCTCTGCATATCCGACTACATGTATGTTATCTTTAACTCTTGAAATAAGCTAGTGACAATATGTAATGTGTGCTTTCTCTGATAAATTCAAAACAGAGAGTGATAATATAACTTCCAAGTTATAGCCTGAATTTAATGAATATGTTAATGGCTTAAATGTATCATATAGAATCTTTTTTTAGGTCAGCGGTGAATAGCAAAAGTGAAGCTAAGACTGGCCTATAAGGCCTTAGAGCATCTCCAAGGGGATACTCTATAATTTTGAATACGAAATTTTTGAAACTCCAACATAAACGTTTAAAGTTCTTATTTTCCACTTTTTAAGGACTTTTGCTTGGGATTCCGGGTTGGTTTTTTCACTTGTATTTGTTGTACATGAGTTTCTGCAAACCCTCATATCAGTATGATTAGTTTTTTTGCCTCTCTGTCTAGTTTTTCAAATTATTGTTTCTTAGAAAAATATTTACTCATCTTATTGATTACGTTTGATTACATATGCTTTGGTAGCTGTCTTGTGGCGTCTTCCAAGGACCACTTTCTATATAAATCTAGAGGCATACATTTACAATGGGTTTGTGATTGTTAATATCAATGCTCCCATATATTTTTACAACATAAGTTACATCAAGAACAGTTGAAATTGACATTTGATTCCGGATTTGCCTTGTGTTGTGATCTGCATAAACACTTACCACAACCCTTGTGTTTCCAAATAACAGGCTACTAGAGTATGAAGTAGCTATCGAGAAACAAACAAAAGGAACCATGTGTGGAGAAGATCTACTTTTTTTTTTTGATAAGTATGTGACATTACATTACCAAAATGGAATAATTTTTAATTACAACACTTTAGAGGCAAGGAGCTTCTTAGGCCAATTTTTTTTAAAAAGCCTAGATGAAACTAGAGATACAACTATGATTTGAGAGCAATCAGCAATGTGTAAACCATTGTGAGAGAAGATTTCTACATCCTTTCTGATATCTTCGCGCGAGTAGCGTGTCCCGAGTACTTCTATCATAAGCCTGGAAAACATAGATCAGAGAGGAGGTAGTAGATGTGTGAAGGTGCTGATTTCTTTCACGCTATAAATGGTAAATTGTTGACTGAGCAGCAATCTTCTTCACAGTGGAGGAGAATGTGCCAGATTTTGTGAGAAGACATGAGATCAACGTCTCCCAGTTATGGAAAGTAGAACTGTTAATACCAAATCGAGACAATACCAAGGACCAAACTGCCTCAAAGAACTGGCAATGAAAGAGTAAATGATCACGGGTTTCAGTAGCAGAATCACTGGAAGTCTGCTTTTTTATACCCTCAAAACATACATATGTTGAATTCATACCCCCACTAAAAAGTAGGCTTAAAAATATCTTCACTATTTAATAATTTGAATATTGACCCTTTAATTATAGTTTTGTGCAAAATCATTAAATGTTGCTGATGTGAATGCCTATATTTTTTTCTTAATTTCAAAAGATCTATATTTACATACATATATACAACTTCACTATCGTTTTGATATCACATATAAAATTACGTCATTTTATTTAAACTAAAAATTAATATTGATAAATTGATACCGCTTTGAGATTTAAATACATATTATTTTAACAAAACTACCATTTGTTTCCTCTCTTTCATCGTCCATTCTCTTCAATTTTACTTGTTCGTGATTTGGTAGTGTTAGTCTTCTTGTATTTAAGTTAATTTTGTTTGTACTCATGTCGAGAGGCTATACAAATGTATATATCTTGATATCTATTAAAAATATAATGTATATAATTTTTTTAGATAAGAGGATCATACATCATGTTGAAAAAAGGATCATACATCAAACAAAATGACGTAACTTCATACGTTGTATTCATATCGTCATGTTTAACGAATTTTAAAACTGTGATGATAAATGTATGATTTAGCAGTTGTTTTGAGACGGTGAAATTCTTTATGAAGATAAAATTACGAGAACTTTTTCTTTTCGATGAAATTTGACAGAGAGAGTATGCGAGTTTTAGACAATTTATTGACGATGTATTATTGACAATTTGAGTTGTATGACAATTTATTAGTAAATCTACAAAACTTGATAAATTTTTGAAACTAAAAAAATAGAGAAAATTCTTTTAAAAATGTACATGTGGCATCCACATCAGCAGAAATGTGACATGTCATTCATGTTGTGTCACATGTTGCATCCACGTCAGCAACATTTAATGATTTTGCACAAATTATAATGGAAGGGTCGATATTGAAATTATTAATTAGTGAAGGTATTTTTAAACCTACTTTTTAGTGGGGGTATGAGTTTCCAAGATAGTTATGTTTTGTGGGTATGAAAAATCCTACTTCCCATAGAATCACATATACAACAGAAAGGAGAGGAGATTAATCCCTAACTCAGCACTCTGGCTCTAGTGTAAAGTGTGTCCGAGTTGCAATCCAGAAATTGAAAGAGTGTTTCGGAACCCCATTCTTGTAAAATACAGCTTTAGCCCAAAATTTATTATCCGCAGAAGGCCTGAAGAGATTCCAAGTAGTTTTAGTAGGGAAAAAGCCTTTTATATGGCCATCAATTCCCCATGAGTCATTAACTCTTGAAACATCTGGAGGCATAGCAGATAGAAGGCAAGACCATAGAGTGATTATATTTGGGTTTCTCGATCTAGACGATGGGAGAATCCAACCATAATCATTACATGCAATAGACGACGCCAATTGTTGAACAAGAGAGTTTCAATCTAGGGTTTAAAAGTGTTTATTTATTGATTCAATTTATGTCAAAGAAGTTGCAACATAAATTAGGATTTTGAGGGTAAAAAGGTAAGAACGAGGCTTGAGAGCAGAGCTGCGTTGTTTAGTCTTGCTGAGAGATTTTTCGATCCCTTTCAAGGTAAGGTGATACGAGAATGGATGGCGTCCAGGATAGAATGCTGATGGCCGAGGAAATGTTGGACCCGGTCGAGGAAACAAAGGAGCTGGTAGAGAAGATGCTGGAACTGGTCGAGAAGGAAGCTACGGATGATCCATGTGGAGCTAGAACGCGATCTTGTTCGGCCAAGGAAGTGCTAGTTGGTTCTAAGATTCGTTCCAAGACTAAGGAACTCATTCATGCAGCTGGAACATTGCTACGACAAGCTTTGGTTCATAGGGGTCACTCGGACGTAGGTGATACCTCGGCCACGTTGGTCTTGGTTCATGTCCGGGATGATTAGTATCAAGCCCTATGGCTCACCTACACTCTTTTTCCCTTGCCTTTGGTTTTTCCCAAGTGGTTTTACAAAGGAAAGTTTTTAATGAGATTCGTGGTCCATAGGTTCATCTTTGCTTGGTGCTAGTCCGACCTAGTCCGGCCATCTCGAGATTATTTGGCGCGGACCGTTATCTTCTTTTCTTTCTATCTTTTCTATTTTAGTTATTTGAATTTTAAACTATGTCTGAGATTTTTATTTTCGTTGTGTGTTTATTTTGAGTTGGTCTTTGGTGAGTTTCCGAGGCATGTCTCGAAACTCACCGAGCATTAACTTCATGCGCTCCTCCTCTCTTCTCCTCTTCGTCTCCTCTCTTCTTTATATTCTCTGAGAACTCTTATGTATTTTCTTAACCTCTTTTTGAATAAAAATTATCTTTTCTCTATCTCTTTTTCGAGTGATTCGAATTAGAACCCAAGAACAATCCTAGTGATTAGGTTGTTCGAACCAGACTTATCAAGAGGCCTTCCGCATCCTCTCGTGGCGTCTATCCTTCCACCCAAACTCTAGATCAGCTTGCTGCTCAAGCCTGGAGTCTAAACTTGACACCTTAACTTCCCAGTGAGTGATTGGGACACGATTCTCCATCCAGAATCGTATCAAGTGGTATCAGAGCAACATTGAGAAGTTAAGTGATTTTCGTACCAACTTGCGTGAATTTTAATTAAATATTGGCTTGTGATAAAATCGTGAAATCAATTGGATCGGAACCGATTTTGAGTCTAGTATTTGTTAAAATTGGTTTGAAAATTTTTGGTTATGTTTTGATAATTTTCCGAGATCGTTTTCTGAAAACAGTCGTTGACAGTGTTCATCCGATGAACTTGAATACCAAGAGTCATTTTCGTGTTTTTCAGTATTAGGACCGATTTGATTTTCAAAAGAACTCTTTACTGGTGTATTCTTGTGTGTTGTTTCAGGAAAAGGATGTCTGATCACAGTGGAACCAGCCGCAACAACAATCAACTCCTGATCGATGCTCTCACGGCAAAGATGGCTCGAATGATGGATGAAAGATTCAATGTTCTGCAAGAGCAAATTATTCCAGAAATGATTCATGATGCTAGAGGATCTCAAGGAGCTAATACAGCAAGAAATGGTGAGGAAAACGTTCATCAAGCAAGGCAACAAGAAGAAGTTCTAAGAGAACCCCGGGAATTCAATCAAAGACCGCTTCCAAGGGAACCTGGAGATTTTGAAGCAGAGGAATATTACAGTGGCTCTTCTCGTGGCAGTCATAGGAGGCACAGGCACATGAGGAATGAAAGGAACCGACCCCAGGATGGCTTTGGAGGACTCAAGCTCCGTATACCTTCTTTTCAAGGGAAAAATGATCCGAGTGCTTACTTGGAGTGGGAAAAGAAGATTGAGTTGGTGTTTGATTGTCAACATTACACTGAGGTGAACCGAGTTAAAGTTGCAGCTACTGAGTTCACTGACTATGCTCTAAGTTGGTGGGATCAGTTGGTTACGTCTAGAAGAAGAAACCAAGAGTATCCGGTTTCTACTTGGAACGAGATGAAGACCATTATGCGGAAACGTTTTGTGCCTAGTTAATATTACCGGGAGTTGCATAATCAGTTGAGGAGGCTTGTGCAAGGTAGTAGGAGTGTTGAGGATTACTACCAGGAAATGGAAACCTTGCTGATCCAAGCTGATGTTCAAGAAGACCGAGAGGCTACCATGTCGAGGTTTCTAGGAGGCTTGCAGCGTGACATTCAAGATAGGCTGGAGATGCAGCCTCGTGTTGATCTACAGGAAATGCTACACCAAGCTATACTGATAGAGCAGCAGCTTAAGAGGAGAGGTCCTATACGGACTCAGTTTGGAGTTGGAAACACTAGTTACACAAGAGGCTACCCGAGGGAAGAAAAGCCGAAGATACCAAGCGAAAGCAAGCAGCCGGTTATTTCAAACTCTGAAACAAGGACTTATGGAGATAAAGGAAAGTCTGAGTCCAGAACCAGCAGAATCAAGTGCTACAAGTGTCAAGGAATGTGACACTATGCGAGTGAGTGTACCAACAAAAGGATAATGGCTCTAAAGGATAACGGCGAGTATGAATCCGAGGATGAGCAACCAGAAGTTAAGCAGCTTGAAGATGAGAATGTTGAGTTACCAGCTAAGGGAGAGTTGCTAGTATCAGTTAGGACGCTCAGCATACAGTCTAAGTCCGAAGAGCAAGAATAGAGAGCTAACTTGTTTCACACGCGATGCTTTGTCAAAGGAAAAGTGTGCAGCGTTATCATCGATGGTAATGTGGCGAGTGAAACAATGGTTAAGAAGCTGGGATTGGAGATTAAGAAGCATCCAAAGCCGTATGATCTTCAGTGGCTTAGCAAGGATGGAGAAATGAAAGTGAAACATCAAGTGGAGGTTCCTATAGTCATCGGAAAATATGAAGACGAAATTTTGTGTGATGTTCTACCTATGGAAGCTGGACATATTCTGCTTGGGAGGCCGTGGCAATCTGACAGGAAGGTAGTTCATGATGGCTTCACCAACCGGCATACGTTCGAGTTCAAAGGAAGGAAGACTACTCTAGTGCCGATGTCACCGCATGAAGTTTATCTTGATCAAGTCCGACTACAAAGCAAACAGGAACCAAGCAAGAAAGCCAATCATTTTGCTATGGCTAGGATAAGTGAAAGAAACAAACTTTGGGCTGAACCAAATTATTTTGGACTTGATGATACTTTTACTTGTTCGTTTAACCTTACACCGGTGCCACCGAGTGATTTTAACTCTTTGCAGGTTACAGATGATGGACCGAGACCAAAAGATCAGTTCTACCACTACAGTGTGTCTCTAGAACCCAACAAAGCTCCACCATCTGACCGAGACAAGGAAGCACCAAAGGAACAAAATGAAGCCTTTGAGAAGTATCTATCCGACTTGAGTGCCAAATACTTTGCTTATGATGGCGAGAAGACTCTATACATTTTTCAAGTCCAGGAAGAGAGCCAGACCCGTACAACCATCCAAGTCCAGTCCGCAGACATTCCGGACCTAACAGGATTTCTTAAACTCTTTAAAATAGTTTCTAATGGCTTTAAGTTGCTGATAGTACAACCCGGTCCTGTTGTAGATTTCCTATCTTCTAATCGTGATTATGCTTATCTTTGTGATATGACAGGAACAAGGGACAGAGCTAAGGATTACAAGGAACAGACGTTTGAAATGAAGAACAGAAACTCAACTAATGAAGCTCCATGTCATCGAACCTTTGTTCTAGACTACTTCCGTGATACAAAGCTGGGAACCAAGGAAGATTTTTGGAAAGTGTTCAGCTCCTCTGAAGCTCAAGAACGGGAACCAATCTCTCCATTCACCTACCGCCCTCATGCCGAACCACTTCCTAAGCTTTCTCCTTACCTTTCTCTTATTTTTAAATATTGGTATGTTTTTATCCGTTTTCTACTATTTTGGAAAGCTAACTTGGCGTTATTCTTGGCAGGTATTCCGGATTTGAGGACAAATCCTTTTCAACTAGGGGAGCATGATACGAGAATGGATGGCGTCCAGGATAGAATGCTGATGGCCGAGGAAATGTTGGACCCGGTCGAGGAAACAAAGGAGCTGGTCGAGAAGATGCTGGAACTGGTCGAGAAGGAAGCTACGGATGATCCATGTGGAGCTAGAACGCGATCTTGTTCGGCCAAGGAAGTGCTAGTTGGTTCTAAGATTCGTTCCAAGACTAAGGAACTCATTCATGCAGCTGGAACATTGCTACGACAAGCTTTGGTTCATAGGGGTCACTCGGACGTAGGTGATACCTCGGCCACGTTGGTCTTGGTTCATGTCCGGGATGATTAGTATCAAGCCCTATGGCTCACCTACACTCTTTTTCCCTTGCCTTTGGTTTTTTCCAAGTGGTTTTCCAAAGGAAGGTTTTTAATGAGGTTCGTGGTCCATAGGTTCATCTTTGCTTGGTGCTAGTCTGACCTAGTCCGGCCATCTCGAGATTGTTTGGCGCGGACCGTTATCTTCTTTTCTTTCTATCTTTTCTATTTTAGTTATTTGAATTTTAAACTATGTCTGAGAGTTTTATTTTCGTTGTGTGTTTATTTTGAGTTGGTCTTTGGTGAGTTTCCGAGGCATGTCTCGAAACTCACCGAGCATTAACTTCATGCGCTCCTCCTCTCTTCTCCTCTTCGTCTCCTCTCTTCTTTATATTCTCTGAGAACTCTTATGTATTTTCTTAACCTCTTTTTGAATAAAAATTATCTTTTCTCTATCTCTTTTTCGAGTGATTCAAATTAGAACCCAAGAACAATCCTAGTGATTAGGTTGTTCGAACCAGACTTATCAAGAGGCCTTCCGCATCCTCTCGTGGCGTCTATCCTTCCACCCAAACTCTAGATCAGCTTGCTGTTCAAGCCTGGAGTCTAAACTTGACACCTTAACTTCCCAGTGAGTGATTGGGACACGGTTCTCCATCCAGAATCGTATAAGGGGAAATCCCTATTTATAGCGCTCTATAGTCGGTGAGTTCGACTTGGGCTTCCTTTAATGATTCTTCCTTTTCCTTCCTATCTTTTCCTTTTAGAGATCGGTTTCCCTCTTGAAGTCGGTCAGACTGGTTCGATCGTTGGTCGACTAAGCTTTTCTGATAGTCGGTCTTGATTTGGGTCGGGCCTAAGGTAGAGTGCTAAACCTGGTACCAACATAATCCAATGGTTTCATTTAGCTATGTGTGTTTGAAGTTTGGTGTTTGTAGTTATAAAGTTTGTTGTGCCATTTTCAGGTGACAAGGTAAATTATCTATCATAAAGAGTTTAGTTTCTAATTTGTATCGGAAAGAGCTCGCTGGGGATCTTGTTTCTCTAGACAAAAACTTATGCTCACCGTTGCTGGTTTTCTAATAATAAGAATTTGATATCTGGGATTACACGTCATTATTCAAATGATATCAAGGTACATTTTTTCTGTTGTGTTGTCTTTAGCTTCCTACCATGTATTTAAGTCAATCATGTAACATGTTTCTCTCTTACTTTTGCTTGAGCTTGATCTACTTATTTATCAATTGAATGTATTGATTGTCTATGAGGGTGCTAAGTATAGCTT
This sequence comes from Barbarea vulgaris, assembly GCA_963667165.1. Taxonomy (NCBI): domain Eukaryota; kingdom Viridiplantae; phylum Streptophyta; class Magnoliopsida; order Brassicales; family Brassicaceae; genus Barbarea; species Barbarea vulgaris. Next base: position 3,833,982 of record OY763891.1, read on the forward strand.
TTAACGCATATATATATGTTAATATATATTTTTAAGCTAATAAATAGTTTAATTAAAGATCCATATCAAAGGTATCGATTGTTCATTATAGAGTTCTCTAAATAAGAACAAAGAAAAAACTTTGAAGTCATAAGCATTTTCTCTTTTTAATCTCTCTTGCATGCTTTTGTCTACTATCACCCTTCTCTCTAACATTGTGACTTCGTAACACAAAAAGTGCATTGAACGGGTTTCCTAAATATTTGTGTAATGCGTTATTATAATTTGAGCGTAAAAAAGCTGGTATGAAACTGTTGAATCTTGCAAAATTATCATTTATGTTCTCTCCATTTCTTCATTTTTTAATGGTTCCACTATACTTTCTCATGTGTGGAAACTCACTGATATAAGCTACTCCCTCCGCTTCAAAATATAAGTCGTTTTGAGTTAAAACACGCATATTAAGAAATTACTTTTACTTTTAAAAAGTATTACTCAATATATATAAAAAAACAATTCAACCAATTAAAAAGAAAAACTGCAGATCATTATTGGTCACACAATATTCAATAAAGTAAAAAACTACATAGAAATACGAAAACGTCTTATATTTTGAAACACAACAAAATTTCTAAAACGACTTATATTATGAAACGGAGGGAGTATATGATTTTTAGGTTGTGATCTGATTTTCATTTAAGTCGTGATTTGATTTTAGAAGATGAGCTTGCTGGGATTTCTTTCGGTAGCTTGAAACAACATGATATTACATTATCTTTTGTTTTTCAGTTTATTAAAGTCTGTTTTTCCAGTCATGGTGTAATGTGACTGTCCTCAGCAATGAAACTCGCAAGGAAAATCTCTTTAATCTTTTTTAACATATTCCATAATTGTTTAGACTTTCTTTTCTGCCGAACTTACAAAAGTGGAAGTATTTGGTTGTACAAAGGCCATATGTTACAACAAAAGGAGGCGAGTCAGAACATATACTTTGACGAACGTGAGTAAGGTTTATTTAAACATCATAATATATTAGGGTTTTTTTCTGTTTTCTTGAGATAATAATTTTGATTTTCTCTTTCTTTATTGTTAACATGATGGTGATAGTCGTAGTAAATTGCCTTAAGGAAGATGATGTTGATGATGATATAGACATATTGTTTAAGGTTGGGGAAAAATAAGAGCAAGGGCTGGTAAAACACTATGGAGATTGCAATGCAATTACATCAAGTGATGGTGAATCTTGAAATCGTTGTAGAAGACGATGTAGAGTTAAACAAAAAAAAGGAAAACCCATCATTAAGCTCATGAAGTTAGTTACCTAGCTCCTCTCAGCGAAGTTCTCTCAAAGTAGAAAATATTCATCAAACTCTTAATCTTTTAATGATTAAAAAAACTCACTGATCTCTATAGTTTTCTTTTCCCATTATGTTTTAACATGATACATCTTCAAACTTAGTTCTTAGATCATGGAGGAGATAATCTTCTCAAGAACTGGCTCGAGCCAAGCAGTTTCTTAGACCATGGAATACTTAATTCCCATTTAAGATGTGCTACAAGCATTTTCTGGTGGTAATTGTGTTTGTTAGGACTATGAACAAAAAATCAGAACCAAATACAGTATCATCAAAACTTGAGATGTTTCTTCTTTGACATGTCTTCTCTCGTGGACAAGGATGTGGTAAAATCAAAATATAAATTTAAAATGTTAATCACCAACAAAGACATGATCTTTGTGTTAATTTTAATGTTGCTCCAAACATTTTCAAAAGTTTCGAAACTAAACTGGATTGTTTACTAATCAATATAATATTATTATTGATATTATTAAAATTTATCAAACTTATGGATTCAACAGATATTATGGATAACAAAAGATAAGCCACAATATCATCAAAGTAACCTATTATTCTTGGACGTGAAAATTATATAACTTAAGGCAACGTCATTATTATCAAAGATTTTTCTAAAAGAATTGAAAATATAACTTAATGCATCCGCTTTGTCGTTGTGAATATCCTCTTGATTCACAGAAGAATCTTGAGCTCGCAATCTGGCTCTTCCAATTCGAGACTTATATGGTTCCAATAGAAGAATGAGATATATACATACATGCATACACATACACGGATGCTGTTTATACTAATTTTAAGCCTAAGATGAAAATCAAATCAGTGAAAAAAGACTGTTGAAGTTGAACCTTGATTGAAACCTGCAACAACAAAAGGGAAAGATTAGTGAGAAGAAGAAGATGTCGAAGAATAAGGTCAACGACACAAGAAGAAGAGAGCAAAGTCAACAAAAGAAGAAGTTAGACTTTGTGGTTTGTTATATGGGCCATCTGAATTGATAAGGCCCAAAATGAGGAAGTGTTTTGTTTAGTTGAGTTTTAAGTAAGTTAAGTTAGAGTTTAAGTGAGTTGGATTTGTTAGAGAGTTGTTAGTAGTATTGCTTGTGTAAGAAAACCTAGGATCTAGATGTATTGCCTAAGGTATGGTGCAAGTGTGTGTGACAAGTAGAAGAAGTAGTATACGTGTATGTGTGTGTTGTGTTGTAAGAATATATCCAAGTTTATACAGTGTAAACATTAAAAGTGAAACCGGTTCTTGTTTTCTCTCTAGAACAAAGAAACTGAAACTAAAGTGAGACAGAGAGAAGAGTTAATATAACCTTAAAGAGGTTAGATGTCATAAATCCAACATGGTAGCAGAGCTGAATGATCCCGGAGCCTGCACAAAGAAGAAGAAGAGAAGAGAATGATGGAGACAGCCATCAAAGAAGAAGAAGAAGTCAGCCCAAAAGGAGGCTGAAGAATAATTGTTCAGCTTGAAGCTGCTGCTTCTATCCATCTTTATTCCTTGTAATTTTTGGAAAATAAATAAGAGATTCATACCCAAAAAAGGAATCTGCAATAAAATATAATCTGAATCTTGTGAAGTACATGTTTTGTAACAATCACCTCCATTGATGGAGTATCCACTGCCACCCAAATTCAGGGATATCATGGGAGGTAATAAAATCAAAAACCCTCAAGAAGAATTTCCTCAATATTTTAACGAAATAATATTATTATAAAGAAAACGGCCGATATGTTAGAATATTGATTTTATAATCAATCAAAAGAATGGAGAAACATAATAAGAGAGAGAGAGAAATATTTTCTCCTTTAAAGAAGAGAAGAACAAAATAGAAATTTTTTATTTAAACTGAAACTTGTTATTTACATCAGGACAAAACTGATTTATATAGAAAACAATCATACACAACTGACATAAGTGAAGAGTTGTGTCTCTTCCACAACCTAATCTAAAAGTCACAACTCTTAACATAAACACCTTTTGACAACTTACATATTTTAATATGTGTAATTATATGAAACTTACGACCAAACTCAATTATAAACTAACACTCCCCCTTAATTGAGTTTCGCTCTCACACCAAACTTTTTTCTTAGTTCTTTGGAATTTGTTCATCAAACTCCAACTTCTTGCCTTCCTTCATAGTTCGTCACAACTTTCGGCTTCAAACAAGTAGAAATGACATCTTCAATGTCTCCTCTTTTCTTCCTCTGTTTTGATAACTCTTTAGAAACACTTTGATAAAGTTGCCCTTTTTTCTCTTGTCAATTTTTCTCATTCTGACATAGGATCTTGATATTTCTCTTTCTCGCAAATGTTTTCCTTTTCATCTTCAAAATTTCTCCACGTGAACTTCATCACGTCTCCTCCGGCTGTTCTTGCAACCTTCTCCCACTCCCTTTCTCTTAGGTGAGCTTTCTTCTCATTTCCTTTTGGTGTCCTCTTGATCACCAAATATGTGCGTGAACTATCTTCACGTCTTCTTCGGTTATCTTTGCAACCAATTTCTGCTTTTCTCTTAGGTTAGCAGTCACCTTCTTTGTTTGGTGTCTCCCTTTGATCACCATCACGTCTCTTTGACGTCTTGTGGGTGAATTTTATATACGTCTTCTTCGGTTATCTTTGCAACCGCCTTCTGCTTTTCTCTTAGGTTAGCAGCCACCTTCTTTGCTTGGTGTCTCCCTTTGATCACCATCACATCACCACGACGTCTTGTGCGTGAATTTTCTCCACGTCTTCTTTGGTTATCTTTATAACCGGATCCCGTACTGTGCGTGAATCTTCTCTACGTCTTCTTCGGTTATCTTTATAACCGGATCCCGTACTGTGTGTGAATCTATTGCACGTCTTCTTCAGTTACCTCTGTAATCGGTTCCTGTATCATGTTGTGCGTAAATCTTCTCTACGTCTTCTTCCGGCATCATCGAACAAAGTTTCAGAATTCTCCTTCCACAACAACTCCACATCTATTTTCTCCATTGCCTTTTGAGAAGATCTCATATCTCCTTCATCACTTTTGGAGCATTCCTCTTGAAAGTACTGCTGCTTGTGAATATGTTTGTAAAGGTTGATGGTATTCTCTTTTGTCACCACCACTTCTTTTACTATTTCTTTCTCTTCTTTCTCATCTTTTTTTTTTTTTTTTTTTTCTGTTTTCTCGCCGTTGATTTATTTTCTCCATCTTTCTCTTCTTCTCGCCGCGGACTTCTTTCTATTCTTATTTTGCTTGGACAGACTCCAAGATCATGATATGCTCTGATACCATGTTGGAATATTGATTTTATAATCAATCAAAAGAATGAAAAAACATAATAAGAGATAGAGAACTATCTCTTCTTTTTAAAAGAAGAGAAGAACAAAATCGAAATTTTTTATTTAAACTGAAACTTGTTATTTATATCAGGACAAAACTGATTTATATAGAAAATAATCATACACAACTGACATAAGTGAAGAGTTGTGTCTCTTCCACAACCTAATCTAAAAGTCACAACTCTTAATATAAACACCTTTTGACAACTTACATATTTTAATATGTGTAATTATATGAAACTTACGACCAAACTCAATTATAAACTAACACGGTAACCAATTTTTGTTCAAAAATACATATTGAAATATAGTCGTTTAAAAGATTCAAAGGAAGCAAAAGTGGAAATTATCATAAGTTTTACTAATGAGTCATTGATCACCATGAGAGTTCACCAGTGGAATGGAAAGCGATAATTTCAGTGCATAGTGAGACTGAAACAAACAAACAAACAAAAAAGAAGAAGAAAGAGATATAGAAAACGCAAGACAACAAGTCATTGTTATCGTGCTTTTTATGATAATTAACCACAATCATGTTGTTTGTTTCATTTTTACTAAGGCATTTGTCTTAACACATCATCTCTGATTCTCGTCTCATAAGCAGGATGAAACGCCAGAGATCCGGGTAAGAAACTTTAATAGAATCTTCTCATTAAAGATTTTAAAAAGAGGTTGAATTCATTTTTTTTAGTTTCAATCTCTCTAAACTCTTTGCTTTGTTATCTTTCTGTCTTTCTTGCATACCACTTATAAAACCACCAAAAAATACAAAGATTTCCACACATCATTCATTGTGTTTTGCAATGATGGTAATCACAAGATTTTGTACATATAGCTTTTAAATACATGTAGATACTTGTATAGGTGAACATAGTGATATACTGATATGAATTCATACAATTTGGTGTTCCAAGAAAGTCATTTTGATATGTGTATTAATATGAAAATATTACTATGTAGTTGGAAAATTTAGAAACATAAGTTATAATATAATGGCTATGAGATTAGATACAACAATTATTGTAGATGTAGATGCCAACAGTAAATCACATACAATCATATATATATATATATATATATATAACCTGGATGCTTATTAAATAGGAATTCAGAAAAGGTAATAGCCTTTAGCGTCGTTGGCTGCCATGTCTACGGACACATTCGTTGGTACTCGCCACGAAGGCATGCATCCAAGAAAAGTCTTCTTCCTCAAAATGCATTTAGCCTTCTTAAACTGTAGATAAACAAATATACCACTTAGTGTCAAGCTAGCTATAGCAAGAGTGGCATAGAGTAACCATTTGGTTTGTTGAAAATGTGGTAGAGTGACCGATGTCGCGGCCACATAAGCACTTGCCATGGCTGCTACAGCCACCCACATCATCCTATGTGTTATAACCAAGAATTTCTTAAGTGACTTCACCCTGTAAGGTATAACGCTCTGGAGAAGAATGACCATACACATTGATGTAAACAACGCAATGCTATTGCTTATCGAGAATATCTTGAAAGCTACGGTTTCTACTGCGACTGATGTCCCTATCAAGCTCCCTTCATCTTGATACAGCCCACCAGGTGGGTTTATACCACATGTGAAAGTAACCGATGCAATCAAGACCGAGACTACGGTGATTGTATTCCTTGCATTTTGCAAAGCTTCCAGTTGGATCTCAAATTCTTCAGATCCTTGAACGTCCTCTAGTCCATGTCCATGGCCTCGAATCACTTTACTTTGATATTTTTGTACCTGCTTCTTGGGATCCTTGAATTCATCGACTACTTGGATTTCTATATTTTCCATTTCGTTAGGACTTAAATCACACATCAGCGCGGAAGATAGCAGAAGAAGATCTTCGTTGAGAAAGTCAACGGCTGCAAAACCATTCTTGTTCTTGGTGGTGACTTTAATTTTTGTTTCACGCATTATGTAACTTACCAGCTGTAATATGTTGAAATGGAATCTTATTAATCAAATCAAGAAATAAACAATAAAACCGCATATGTTAAATTTTCAAATCATATCAGTTCTCTTGAAAAATATTTCTTAGATGCATTTAATCAATTCGTTTGATTGATGAGCTGTTGTTTGCACTATTTTTAGATGCCTTCTTTTTTTTTTCAAATAAATGTCTTCTTTTTATATTACAGTAAACATCTCATGAATAATAATATATATGCGTAAAAATAATATTCTCATGAGATGTTTGTTAGTGGATTTGTCAACAATTTTGGTACTATAACATTTAAGAGCATAAATTTGTAGTCATTCTACAATTTCATAGTTTTTCACTTATATACCAATATTAAAAAAAATTTAGTGTTTAGTCAATTCTAGTGTACCAAGTAATATTAAAGAAGTTGAAAAAGTTGTCAAGTGGAAAATTAAAAGCAATTTTGAACTTTAGATGAGGTTGATGTAAATGATGTACAAAAAGTAAAACCTTTTTTTCTTATATAAATATAGTTTCTAGTTTTCTACATATTCTACATGTCATGGTCTAAGCTAAAATAAAATAAAAAATAATAAAAAAAGGAAGAATGCAAAAGAGAATACTTACCTCAATAGAGCCTACGGAAGCAGCAACGTGAAGCACATTGTTTCCCTCTACATCGAGCTGGTAGAGAAGATGGCCTAACTTAGCACTCTTTGCCATGAAGATGAATGCTTCGATCTTCTTGTGTCTCGCAGCTATATGAAAGACAGTTTCGTTCTTTCCTCGTGTGACTGAGTTGAAAGACGAAGGAGCCTTATCGAGAAACTCCTTAAGGGTTTTAACTGAACCCCTCATTGCCGCAGAATGCAAATCTGACCAGCCATTCATCGTATCTGCAAGGTTTGGATCATCACCGCCCAATGCATAGCTTGTGTGTCCCAAGCTGGCAGTGAAATGAAGAGGAGTGGCTAGATGTGAAACCATTCCCTCGTCTGTTTCCTCCAGCATCGACGGATTCTTTTCTGCCAACCGAGAAAAACTGGCCATATCTTTTCTGCTGAATATTTTTTTAGCCATCTTTAGTTTCAAGTGGCTTGTGAAAACTTTGGTCTTTGGATATATTTGTATTTCTTGTTTTAAGTTGGTTGTAGTCACTCTTTTAGGGGTTCGTTTAAATACTATCTCTAGGGTCAACCATATTCAGTTCTTTAAAGTTTTAAATATATAATGAAAATTTAGACGGCTTTTGGGTTTACACCTGATATCCATGCATAAAGTCATCGTTCACATTGTATTAGATATATATAATTGATGTACCACTTCTTCTTGTAGGGTCCACTAGTTTTATAGGTCCATTAGTTTAAAAACCTTAAAACTAACTTGTAGTTTTTGTCAAACACTCTCAAGTCTAAATTATATATTAGTTTATAGCTGCTTCCTCTTATGCTATCACATATTAGCTGTTCACACTGTAGATATCGACGAGTAAAAAACTCAATCCAATTAGAATTCATGGTGTATTAAAGTTTCGTTTTCTCTTTTCTTTTTTTTTGTTCTCATGTCAAAGAGGTTTTGGGTTTAAGCCCGTACATTCCTCGGAGAAAGAGCATATTATATGATCTCCTCTCAAATGTCACTAATGCTTTTTCAAGTATATTAAGATGTCTATATCTTCTGTAAACTTCTTGGTGTATTAAGCAATTTTAAGGCTTTTGGATAAATTTTGTTTGGATATATAACTTTATTGAAATATTGTGAACATTACATTTTTCAGTGTAAGTCTGTAACAGACACTTGAACGCTATTACTGGATTAATGTGAATACAACTTTAGCTTGACCGGATGGCACTTTATCTAGGTTTTCTTGTTGGTCGTTATCATACAAGCGATCGATGATGTATCTTAAAGCTGAAAATGTTTTTAATTACGCTGAGATGGCTCAAGAGAAATAACCGTTTTGTAACCCATTACGATTGTAGATCCATCTATAAAGAAATAGCAACTTAATTACTGTTGACGATTCAATCAAATTAAAATATTAATTTAACATATAATTTGCACATTTGATTTGGAAAAAAGAAATTGAGAGCGTTATCATTAGGAGTCTCTCACTTAGATATTCACTATTAAAAAAAAAAAAAAAAAAAAAATACAATCATCTCTTAGTGGAGAGATTCATGAAAAATTATCTCTACACTTGTCATATAGTAATTGGTTCAATCTGTTTTAGAAAAAAAAATTAATTAAATAATCAACTCATGCAACGTAATATTATTTTATTGTTGACATCCCCAAAGAAAACTTCTTGCAGAAATATGTTACATCTCATGCTGTCTCTTTTAGGCTTTGAATTGAAGTTTCTTGATAACGATTTTATTATGTGAAATTTGTTTCTATCCTATTTTTAATTAGGAATTTTTTTCTCATAAACTCATTCAAAGAAGCTGCTAAAAATTTACTTTTTCAAAGAAAATTATGTTTGTTTGGGTAATTAATTAATTGTAGAGATATATATATATATATATATATATATATATATATATATATATATATATTCCACTATGAACTCAAGATTATGGTAGAGAAAAGATAATCATTTTGATAGGTTTCTAACAGAGGAAAACGTGGAGGATCAAGTGAGTCAAGATGTTGAGGTGGCATTGAGGAAGTCAACTCAAAATACCAAACCAAAAGTTTTCAGTTTGAAGAAGTCTTATGACTGGTCTTCTTTATTTCTTTTACTAGTTCAGTACGGAACTAGTCTTCCTCTAAGAAACAGTTGTATAATAAACAAGAAAAGCCAAAGCAATAAAACTGAAAACAATCTCTTAAGTACTTTTACTAGCTATATTTGGTAATTGAAGTTTAGATTTGGTGGTGACTATGTTAAGTTCCAAAACTCTTGTTTTCATTTGTGAGCTGATCAGGGAGCATTGATGAATAAGCGACAGTGTTTGGAGTTTCATGATGAGCTATATAAACTTCTGTTGAAACCGGAAAATATTTGATTATTTTTGTATTTTTATGATTTATAGAGCAATGCAGCTTGGGATCATTGCCACACGGAACAGGTAACTTTTTAACCAATATTTTATGCATAAATGTTAGAAAACAAAATCATTTTTCTGAGTGTCTGATTTTTGAATGTATGGTTATTTTTAAGGTTACAAATAGCTGTGAAAATTCTTCCAGGGTTGTTAGCTAAAAAACAAAACATATAGCGTCTGAGTAGAGAAAGGTACGAAACAATATTTGATCTCATACAGTGATAAACACATTTTTGCAAACGCTTCAATTATTCTATTGTGCATAGCACCCAAGGTTATCGAAGCACAAGGAAACAAAATAACTCACTAAGAATCCAAATCTCTATTCAATCTAAGAATACATTTTTTTTGGGGTTTTTTTTAACAAAATTCGAATGTTAATAAAGAGCGGGAAAAAACTAAAATCGATTTTGAAATCTAAATAACGAAAGCGAACTCTCAGGAAGAATGTAGTTGACTTATGGTGACTATTCATTAAATAATGGAGCTTAATAAAATCTTAAACAAGCTAATCATTCAGTCTTAGTTCACTAATCTCGACTAATCTACTTTCATGGCACTAATTTGTTCTTTACTCACTTAGTCATCAATAACTTCTGTTAGCGATCACGTAATCAAAAAGCATTAGTTACAAGCTTAAATAATCTTAATCAACTATTTCAATATGTTAAGCATGTAAAACACTTGCTATTTTGGCTCAAGCATTTCATTGAACACCTTCCGCGTGCTAGAATGCCTAAGTTCTAGATAAGCATGATCAAGACTAATCTAGCATTAGAAGCACCTAAAAAGCAAGGATTTGTGATATTAAAAACCTAAACTTCATTAATCTATTCCTGATCACCCTAAATCTACCTTTTCCGAAGAGATCTAAGAGACTACTCACTAATCATCATGATAACACAAAGCAACAAGGTTGATCTAAGGCTAATCATGATTCTTAAGAGAATAGTTAACAGTTTTAAGAAGAAAATATAAGATTGATAACTTAACTCAAAGATTCATACAAAGATCTTGTTAAAAACCTTAAAAGAGGCTAAGAGATCTCTAAAACGTAACATAAGTATTTAATTTGGACTAAAATGCTATAAATACTAATGCAAAGGCGTAGCGGATCGACCCGGGACAAACCAGGTTGAATCCCAAAAGTAACAAAAAGTGATGGATGTATCGGTCTAGCATGGCGGTCTGGGTCGCTAGGATCGTCATCGTGCAACTTCTGGCATTCTGTGGTATCGGTCTGCATGCAAGCCATTACGAAAGATATATGGGCTGAAATTTGACTTTGATATTCGTTGATTTTGGCGATTGGGTGTGGTGGCCCTGGCCGTGACATATGTCATCTAGCTTCAAAAACCGTATTTTCTTCACTTTGCTTGCCTCGAATCCTCTCTCTTAAGCTCCAAATCTCAAATAAACCTGAGATGAAGTCCAAAACCATGCAATGTGCGATAATAATGCTAAACATGATCATATAATGCATAACCAATGCAAATGCGAGATCGAGCACTAATTACAACTCTAATTGATGCAAAATGGATAAAAACAGCTTAGAATGAATATGTTTATTATGCAAAAACTATATATATCATACATGGGCGGGTCAAAGAAAAAATGGGCACTGTACCATATTGAAAAATTGGCCCTTAAATGGGAAAATAAGTATTAAAAATTGGCCTTTAGTTGCGGTAAAAAAAAAGAGAAAAAAAATTTGGCCCTTAGTCATGTGATATGTCATGTGCTTGTCTTTTTCCTTCTAAATTTTAACCTAATAACTTTTCTTTTTTTCACCGATGTTTCTGATTTTTTTTAACACTATTTTTTTCCTTTAAAAGGGGCCCTTAATTTAAGATAAAAATTTGGAATAATTTTTGGGACTGTACATTTGCACCTTTTGCACCCCTTCAAAACCGCCCCTGATCTCATATCATCGGAGAGGTTGGTGAAAATAGCGGCATTGGTAGTTTGTTATTCAAGGTCCTATCAATGGATTATAAAGATTTACATTCTCATTTAAAGGATTCCTTTCTTTAACTAAACCATTTCTTGGAAGGGTGATGTTGTAAAGATTTGAACGGTTTTGGAAGTTTTTGATATGATCGATCGATGAGACGTAGAAACACTCATTTCTATTTCTAGGGTTTGATTGTATATATGCATGCAAAAATTGCATCCTAGGGATGTTTCTATGGTTAGGGGTTCGAAATGGAAAAAAGTGGAAAATATGTAGAACCTTGATTTCTAAACTAAATAATTTCAATATATTAAGATATAAAACAGAATTAAGATACAAAACTTGATACCAAAACTTGATGAACGAAAAAATGGTTTATGTGGAGTCGAGATGAATATCTCTTTCCTTAATTTTTTAATTGCACGTAGTGTGACAGTTTTACGCAACCAGAATCCCAGAATACAACCGTATCATCTTTTGATTTGTAGCACTTAAAATTAAATGCCTAACGAACACTAAATCTGTGTTGCACTCTCATAAATAAAAAGAAAAGAGAAAAGACAAAAGGAGGATTTTTTTCTCTTGTGTTGTTCCACCATGAAATGAGAAGACAATGACCATACCTTTATAACCAAAAGCTCAATGTCCTAGTCAAAGAGGAGAATAGGCTTTAATGAGAACTCATTCTCATCTTAATGTCATAATTGGTGTGAATTTATTTTGTGGTTACAAAATTCAATCAACTACAATAAGATATATGTTGACTCTTCAAAAAAAATAACTTAAACAATTTTGGAAAAATAAGAATAATCATTTAAATGTTAAGCTCATTTTCCAAATTTCAAATCCACCCCCATGAGTGGTTTCTCCTCTAAATTCAAGATTGCGATATTTGACCCGTTTTGAAACAAGCCACTTCAGATTTCCATTTCTCATTCAAACAAAATCCATTTTTTTGACAATCTAAAACACCACCACGTAGTGCTCATGCATGGATATGATTACATTGTGCCTAACAACTGGTAATTTCGATGAACGTCTTCCCCAAAAAAGAGCCAAAATCACTTTGTCAAAAAACGAGTTCCAACAACATCAAAGCAAAAGAAGAGAAGTATTGATGAGATTCTATATGGCTCTAAGGACACGGAGAAAGAAGCTTGGATCAAAAAAGGAGTAATGATCGAGCATGGCTCAAAGGAAGCAAGGAAATCAGCTTTTTGGACTTAAGAAGTGTCTCCAAACCAAGAAAAGCTACCAGATCATTCGAGTATTTTCACATCTGACAAGGACTCAAGGGGATCACTCGAGAAATGAATGTTGTGTCAATGCTACATTGGTGATAAAGAGGTTTTTACACTGGATCTATCAAATAAACCCTATGTACGTTGTACAAAGGGTATCGATCCACGGCTTAAGGATCACGCACTAAAGATGCGGGAATCTAAACTAAGCTAGAACAAATAAGCAGAACCCAAACCCTAAGGCGGATGCATTTTCAAGTCTTTTTTTTTATCTTTTATAATAACGAGATTACCTTATATTTGGGGGATTTTTTGGAGTTCAAAAAACCAAAATCTACATTTGTGAAGCGTGTGGGCTAAGGAGAAGGCTGATCATCAGCGTGCTATTAATTAAGATCTTTGCATCTCCAATGAATGAATTAGAAGAAAAGTTTATGTCTCCATTGATCACTAGATTCAAATAGAGTCATTGTTTAGTTAAACAACTAAATGAAGTGTTTTGATCTCATCAATATTACCAAACTTAGAACTTTGTTGATCTCATCAATATGATTTCTTGGAGAAAAAGTTTTTGATTTGTCGCTCGGTGCCTCAATTAAACACTTGGAGTAGTTGATTTTGTATCCGGTTCCTACGACTAAACCCGTTAAGATTTTTTGTTTTTTTTTTTTTAAAGGTACTACCTGATAAACTTCAACTCCCTTCTCGAATCGAATTTGTTTAATTATCTTCTAATGACCTAACCTAGGATCCAATGCTACTTCTCAAGAAGCGATATAACTTAAAGATTGTTAGTTTAGAACTGGCTATTGTTTTCATGAGGAAAATGTATACTCGTAAGCCAGGTTCCCCAAATTGCATACTCTAGACTCTAGAGTTTTCGATATTCGATAACCTTGAAGAGTGGATACTCGTAGAAGAGTCAATGCCATGTGTTTGTCATTTGGAGATCAATGACTGCAGAAATTTGAAGAATTTTCCTAATGGATTAGGATACATCACTACTTTAGAGGAGCAGAGGGTAGATCTCACTACAAAATATGACATATATCTTATGGTGATAATGATTAGATTGCTGGAAAGAATAGGGAAAATTTGAATAACGATTATCAGATTTAGGTCATAATCATCTTCTATATTTTTAATAAATACAATATTTGTTCCGACCTTCTACGGATAAGAAAGTATGGGCCAAGGCCGCCCGGTACAAGAATGGAGTCCCTAAACATTCTTTCACCATCTGGATTGCGACCTTAGATAGACTCCCAACTAAAGCTAGACTGTTGTCTTGGGGTGTAATCTCTTCTTCACTCTGCTGCCTTTGTAACTCGACCTCGGAAACTCGATGTCATATTCTACATCATTGTTTGCTCTCTGAGGAGTTGGTCCCTTGGTTTTACCTCGTTTTGGACTAACTTGAGAACAGAACAATTAAAGATCAAGGAGGCTTGTTTCTGAGAAATAATTAACAATATCATGAAAATAAATACTAACCACAATCATCATCTTTGTCATTTGGAAGATCCTTTGTTAATCTTACTGCCTCAGAATTTTCATTAGTAATCACGGATATTCCTCTAAATCTTCTCTCCGTCAAACTGAGTGACGCCAGGCCCATAGAACATGCTGGCTATGGCTTAGGGCCACCAAATGTCTTTTTTTTTTTTCTTTTAAAAAATAATTTTGAGGCCACATATTTTGTTATACTTAATGGATTCTTAGATTACAAAATTTTAAATCCATTATTAACCAATGTTATTCAATAAAAAGTAGTGTTTTGTGTCATATAAATCTTATTATATAAACATGGGTTGCATTCACGAGAGCTTGACACGTGTCCGAATTATAATTAATGCGATCATGACACGTGTCAGTTATAACCTCAGATCTTGACATGTGTCAAAATTGTTAATATAATAACAAAATTAAATAAAAAAAGTTAAATACCTTTTACTATTAGCAAAAGGAAACCTTAGATACATTTGTTTTTATAACTAACTTTTTCCTAATTATAAGCTATAAAGATAAATATATTTTCCTTTTCATTAACATAATTTAATAAAACAATTAGGCAAAATACCTTTTAATTTTAGGAATTTTTTTTTAATAAACGATTAATTTTCACTATAAAATAAACTTCAACCCCTTTTCTTTCATCACAACTTTTACCAACAAGAAAAAAAAACTCTATCATACAAAGTTTTTCTAATAAAATATTTTCATTGATTTATGATAGTTAACACAAATGTTATTTGACATTGGATCACTTAGATCAGAAACATTTTTATCGTCAAATTCATGCTATAGTGCGCCTTCTTCGAAAGTCAAAATTCAAAAACTCCTAAAAAGATAATGAGTTCATAAGAATAATTTTACTATTACTTGATGAAAATGTTAGACTTTTTTCATTTATCATTCTTTTAAAATTGTATTACAATTAATAATTATCTTATTATACGTCTAACTACAATTTTATTCATTATAAACATAGGACATCATTCTCTTCTCAAACAATTTGGAAATCAATTATGTGAAGGGAATTATTATTGAAGAGAAATGTTTAGATAATATTTATTCTAAATTATAATTAATGAGACCATGACACGTGTTGGTTGAGCGATTAGATTATGACACATGTAAAAAATTCTGTTGTTTTTTTTCCTTAAAATAAAAGGAAAACTAATAAATAATAAATTAATAATAAAAATATATACTTTTTACGTTCTATTTTTCTAATATATGTTAAATCTTAGTATATTACTAAATTTTAAATTTTTCTTTTCAAATTTTTATTTTTATATTTTTATTTTATTCAGCCTTTAATAAAAGTTTTTCACGCTCTTTTAATTGCTTGAACAAAAAAAAATATTGAGTATTATCCAATATATTAAAATAGCATGGACATGTAGTTTATGTGTTAAAAAAAATTTAGTGTAGCTTTCAATGGTTTTTCCTAACAAAAAGTTTTAAAAACAAAATCTTACTAAAAATGAAATAATAATACACGATCAAATTTTAAAAATCAAAAGATTATAAATTTTTATCTTAAAATATACAAATTTTTATACTCTCAAATTCGCACCAAACAGACTCAAAATTTATATTTAATATGAATAAGAAACTAATTCTTCAAAATTAGTTTTAAAACCTAGAAATAAGAGTAGTTAAATAATAAAAATAATAATTTAATACGCATAGGAGAAAGACAAATTTTGATATACATAAGCATATATCACATCATTTAGTTAGGAACCGAATAAAAAATATAGAAGATTGAAAACCAATTTTATTTTATATTTTGTAAAGATAATTTTTTTTCCCATTTTCGCTATTAGTTTTTATTTTAGGGGTTATAAAATATTTTCAATGAACCGGCATATATGCATGTTCTTATCTAGTTAGTTATAATATATGTTCCACATCTTTCTATTTTCTCTTTTATTATATGTTATGTTACTTTCTTTCTTTTTTGTTCCTTTTCTTTAATTGTTTTTAAAATTAATTGCATTTTAAAGAGTTTTTTAAAGATTTGTTATCTTATTACCATGAAATATAAAAGGGGCCACCAAATATTTTTTGTTTGCTTTGAACCACCGTTTTCGTTGGACAGAGGCACCTAGATATCATGGAAAACACTTGAGGCCAGATCCCTTGGGCGAACTCGATAGGCACACATCAATATCTCAAATGAGATAAAGGTCGTGGTGGCTCTATCTCCGGTAATAAATGCTATGTTCATCAAGGTAAATCGGTAAAAACAAGAGTCAGGTGGTGTAGAGAAACAGATGGTATGTGTCTATGTCAAGGATATGGCTTTGGTCCACTGATACAGAATCACAAAATTTGTAAATACAAACGTAATTAAAACAATTGTGGCTTTACTTACTTGTCATCAAAGACAGTAATTAGGACATCATTCTCCACTCAAGTTTGTTTATCACCAAAATAAATGCTCTTTATTTTTGTTTCAGCTTTGATCTAATCTTCTCCTCAAGTAACTCTACGTCGAGTTCAAACATTCTGTTGAGAGCCTTCATGTTCTCTAACGTCTCACCCAGCGTTCTTTTATCAGTCCCGTCACATCTCAAATGTTTCATTGGACCATGTAGGATCCTTTTCACTATACCTCGTGTTAGATCATCTACTGCTTCCCTCATCTTCTCGTCCATGGCCTCATTGCCAGATTTCGACATGAACTTTTGAACCGAATCAGCTCTGATTTTCTCTGTTTTTCTTATTAGTTTTTTAATTGTTGGAACCGTCTCCAGCGAGTCCCTCCACTCTTCAAACTTTCTTGATTCCTCTGTTATTATATCCTTAGCTTCCATTGCTTTCCTCGACCTGTCCTCCTTATTGGCAGCAACAACTTCCTTGAGGTCATCCACATTGTAAACCCGAACACCGTCTAATTCAGCAACACAAGAGCCAACGTTTCTAGGAACAGAGATATCAACAAAGATTCTCGCATCTGCATCTGGAGAACGAGGCAGAATCTCTATGTGCTTCTTCAAAAACAATGGGGTCTCAGATGCTGTGCTAGTAAAGATTACGTTTGCTTCTGCAGCACAAGCAAGCATCTCATCAAAAGGTTTATATATAATCTCAAAGCCAGGCGGCATTTCCTCTCGGATAGCCTCAACTTTCTCTTGGCTTCGGTTCACAACAACCATTTTAGTAAAACCTTTAGCAACCAAATGCTTGATTACAAGCTTCCCCATCTTTCCTGCACCAATTACCAACACCATAGCAGAACTTAAAGATCCTGGAAGAATCTTCCTAAGGGCAAGTTCGACAGCAGCAGAGCTAACGGAAACAGCTCCAACGGCGATGTTTGTCTCAGTTCTAACAAGCTTTCCAGCGGTGATCGCATTTTCAAATAGCCCACCAATAATCATCCCAAACCCATTTCTTACTTTTTCTCTACCTACTGTCAAAACTTGTTTAACTTGTGAAAGTATCTGACCTTCTCCTAGGACAAGAGAGTCTAAACCAGCTGAGACTTCAAATAGATGTTGCGTAGCGTCTTTGTTGTACAACAGAAACCTATGCTTACATATGTCCGAAACTGAGATTCCACTTCTCTTGGACATCCATTGAGTTACTTCTTTGACTCCACGATGGTGAGATAGAGCCAAAACATAAATCTCCATACGGTTGCAAGTACTGAGTACAGCAGCTTCTTCAATATGACTCAAACCACACAACTCAGTGATAGCTTGTGGCCACTCAGCTTCTGGAATCGCAAGCTTCTCACGCATCTCTAGAGGAGCTGTGTGAATGCTAAGCCCAATCATCACAATGCTGCTTCTCTCCTTTGTGTATCCTGTTGAGTGACTTTAAATTTTCATTCAGAATTCAAAAGCAAAGAGACCAAAACCAATGACGAATCTCAAAAAAATACAGAAGACGTCAGAAAATTATCTTACTGTCAATAGAAGAATTCTTAAGCTGCTCCACAGCCAAGATGCTGGCTGCATCAGACGAAGAAGAAAGCTCGCAATGCGTTCTCTGGATCAGACTTTGCATAGTCCTATTCTTCATTGGAAGAGCACCAATCCCAATCAGGTTTAACGACGGGTTATGGTAATACGATAATGATGTATCCAGCATCGGCCTAACAACAAAAGCACTAGAGACAGCCATAATTTTTTGAGTTTACAAGCAATCTCGACAAGGGGACTGACTATTTATAATGAGTTGAAAATTCTTCTCCGGTTAAGGATGTGGAAACAATGAGCTTCCTGTAGAATGTTTGGAACCAGAACTAGAATGTGACTTGAAGCTGAGGTGAATCATAACATCTTCCAAAGAGTAATGTACCTGTCAAAGACAAAAAGGAAATTCAACTTATTAAGTCCAAGCAAGGAATGAAGCTGACTTAGAACAAGACTTTAGTGCAAAGATATATATGTTCAATTTCTAATGAGTCCTTGGTACTCCATAAGAAGTATAAAGAGAAGAAGATGGTTAAAAAGCTACTACGACCACTACCTCAAAGATTTACTGCACATAAGGCTGCAATGGGAGTTGCTTTGGATACTGATAACATTGCATTTGATGAAATGGAGATGAATTGTGTCTGAAACTGTACAAGGAGTTGTGTCTCAAGCCTCAGAAGATAAAGGAAAGATTAATGAACTGGAAGATAAACAAATGATAAACAATCTTATCAAAGATTTCAAATAGCTAACGATGATGATATGAGATATCTAACATAGAATGCTACGAATGCCAATGTTTTGAAAAAAATTGAAACTGTGACATAGATGAGTGACTATACAAAGAATAATCACACAAACAAATAAGCATGATTAATAAGATACTTATCCATATCGAAATATGGATTTGATAATCTCATTTTCACACTAAATCTCGTAAACGAAATGCTCATAGTGGTGTTCATTTGTTTGGGATCACCTTGCTGCAAATGACTCCTTTGATAGACCTTTAATCTTTAAACAAATGATTCTTAATTGGCTTTATCCCCTTAATTAATTATTGTTTAAACAAATCGATTTCGTTTAAAAACTCACGCAAAATAATCAAATTCATTAGGGAAAAAAAGATCACCAGACAACAACTCAAGCAGAGATCGGCTACGATTTCATTGAGAGGAGGAAGAAGATGAGAGAATAGGCGTTGGCGATTTTTTAGGTCTCAATTAGAATTTTGTTTGCCCTAATTTTCTTAATTTGTTTTATTCTTTATTAATAATGCACAATAACCTCCGTTTCCTTAATTGATTTGTTAATCTTAATTGTTATGTTGTAAAAAAAATTATAAAAATAACGTGTTGAAGATTCTATGTGTTAAAAACTTAACAAATTTCAATTAACAGCAGGACATAACCACTAACCTTCGTCTTACAAAAGAAGAAGTGATAGAGACGATGATGGAGTAATAACCACTATTCTTTTTAACACAATTAGAGAAGCGGAAGAAAACAAAGATATGGAGACGAAGATGGGCAAGTTTTTTTGGCCGGAAATCGTGTTGTCGATTGTGAAATCGATTTTCAGATCTGAGAAAAGTGTCTTTTACAATCTTCTTCGATTTCTTGATCTAAAATTAGGTTTTTTCGGCACATTAATGTTTTAGTTGAGGTCCAATTATTATTTATAGTTTTGGTTCAGGGATCAGTAAAAAATTTCTTAGGCCCAATTAATATCAGACATGTTTGCTTATGTTATTTTCACTGAGGCTCAATGATAAAAAATACTTAACATAACTATAATTTGCAATTGTATTCTTTATTAGAGAAAATTCCATAAAAATACATCAGGAACTTTGTGAGTACCCAAAAAAATATGAATTAATTATTTCTTCCAATATAATACAAAAGTTTAAATTGTATCCATTTAACATAAAGTTTGTTTATTTTTAATTGTTTTAAAATAATACTTCAATAATAAATTATTTTATAAAACTCAAAAAAAAATAATTGCTAAAATTCTTTTATCTTGTCACAATAATTTTCAAATATACAGATTTAGAATGTTAAATTCCCAACATGAACCACTAGCATCAATTGTTAGAACTGTAACAAATATATAAGTTAAAATAATGCTACATAGTTGTATCATTTTTTTATAATTGATGTTATAATTGCATCGGTTGTAAAAAATTGATGGTAAAATTAGTTGAGTTCATAATTAATTTTAATTAATTAAAATATTATTAAATTCATATGATAATGTGTAAAACTATTAACAAGCTCTCACACATTATTTAATATTTAACTAAAATAAATATGTTAAAATAATTATTTGGTGATGAAATATTTTCATCTACTCTCTTACTAGAATTATATTAAAATGATAAGTGTATTTTCAGAGGAGTAATTTTTTCCTCTCAACTTATTTTGGTAATATATGAAAAATGCAAAAAAAAAAAAAAAAAAAAAAAAAAAAAAAAAAAAAAAAACTAATTGCCTCACTCTTCAAAAGATACAAATATTCTATCATTTAAACAATTAATGTTAAATTTTATTTGTATATTCTAAATTAAAGTTTGTGTTGAGATATGAAGTGAAACCCATGAATCTCAAACCAAAAAATATCTAAAAAACATATTGAGATAAAGATCAAGTTATTTATATATATCATAAACACAAACACAGAAACACAAAATTATTCTCTAAACTTATCATTTGGTTTGGGTTTAGGGTTTAATATTTTTTTTATCCAGCGTTGATTTATGTAAGGGTTATGGTAAATAGTCAAGGATCCAATTCTATTCACTGTATTTCCATCTAGAACACATAAAGCGATGCATATCAATTCTACGTATAAATCATAGAATATACTAATTCTTTTAAAATTAAGATATACACTATTTTTAGATTTTGAATAAATAATAGCGTTTGTATTTTGTAACTTCATTTTTATATGGATTTACGATTTGCGGTTTAAGGTTTAGTAATTTGATTTTAAAATTGATTTATGCAGTGATTATAATAAATAGTATAGTAACTGGATGTTTCTACATAAAACAACGTGTTCTTAATTAAAAAAATACTTACCATTTTGAGAAATCTATGTCCCTTTTTAAAAAAAATTCAAACCATGTGAGATAAAAAAAATTAATTCATGTATTTTGTTGGACACTCAAAAACAATTAATTTATCTTTATAGAAACTAGGTAAATACCCGCACTACGTCGCGGGGTTTTTCTTCAATATTTTAGTTTTTATTATATTTAGTAAATTATTTTCTTATGGGCATTATATTGAAATTTTTTTTTTGGAACAAAGATTCAATTTCCCTTCCAAAGGAATTTTTGAAATCAAGTGAGCTATCACTATTTGTTAAAACAACATAAAAATGTCCTTTTTTATTTAAAGTAAGTTTTTTAGTAAAATCAAAATATTATGACCATTTAAAAAAATCTAAATTATAATAATTTCAGTAACAATATAAAAAATATTAAATTGTTCTATGTTTGAGATAATAATAAATTAAGTTAATTCATGAAATTAGTATATTAGTAATAACACAATGATGATATTTATAATAAAATAATTATAATAAAAATATAAAAAGAAAACAAATAGTTCTGGTAAATATCTCACCATAAGATCATGTACATATACACAAATAAACGTATACCGAAAGAAAATAAATAAAGCTTCTGAATAGTGTTATTGTGTGGTTCTTTTATATTGCACTGAAGTTCTTGAACCATCAAATGGATTTTAGAAACATATGTATTTGCATGCTTAAAATTTAAAACAATATAGATAAATATACATTATTATGTGGAAGAGAATATAAGTGGGACATCTTACTTTTATAGTTTTGCTAAAAAGCTTTTAACAATAGAATATGCAGTTCAATTTTTTCTGCATTTGATTTCTTATTCGTTGCACCAGGTTCAAACTTTGAGCTTCATGTTTAGTATAGATCAGACTGAGTGAAACTCACGTCGTGTTCTTTGAATCCGTAGAGATAAAACTTGTTGGTCTTCCGTGATAAAGATATAATGAATATGAAATAAATAAATATGAGTTTAAAGTAAAGAAAAGTGACGTGAGCGTGGATCGACTACAATTATTTTTTATATAATTTCAGATTTATGTTTATAAAAATTTAAAATGAGTAAGTTGCATTTTTTGTTAACTTTTTGTTAAAGTTTTTTAAAATATAACATAAATTTCATGTGTCATGTTTTTATTGGTCAAATGACTTTGTATCTTATAAAATAAATAAAATAAATAATTAAATATGATGTGTCTAATTAAATATGATGTGTTTAATTAAAATGTTTTTATTGGATTATAAAGTTTTTTCATTTATTGACATGTCAACACCAAAATCATTAAAAAATCTGATGTGTCAACACAAGGAGAGGCACTTGTGTTATTATAGTGTTATTTCCCTAATTAAAACTTTATATCGATTCACACAAAATGTATATATCTAGAGCTAGATTGCATTATTTGGGATTAATTATGTGATAGATCTGAATCTTTCTATGAAAAAAACCATATAATAAAAATAATATTGGGATCATATAATAAAAAGAGCAAAACTTATATTTATATCTCATAGATCACAAGACATGCATAATTAAACACCCACCCAAAAATATCTTACCTTGACATATAATGAACTCCTCATATGCTTTCCTAGATTACATATCTCAACCTCAAAAACCATACAATATACACCCAAAACGTATTGCACAAATATAGATATAGTTTGATGATTCATAAGCCAAGACGTAGCTCCAAATCGATTTCATCTCCTTCAATGATGACGTTTTCTCTCCTTGTAGCCATCGAGCCGATTCGTAAGTGTTGAATGTAGTTCGAAGTCGTCTTCCTCAACATGACGGAGTCTACTTGCTCGTAGCCTCCACGATCAGACGCCAAGTGGAAACATCTATGAGGATGCGATAGTGCCACGTCAGCGTCGTTTTGCAGCTTGGCCTTGTTGAGACGGTCACGTCGATGGATGTTCATGTGACCACCTAAGGCTTGTGCGTTCGTGAAACCTCTTTTGCAGAAAGTACACTCGTACATGCGTCTCGTCACCGTGGAGACCGACGAAGACGCTGTATGACGGCGCCGAACGGCTCCGGTTTCTGATGACGTGGACGACGATGAATTTTCACACTCCATGATTTATTTTATATGTTTCTTTGATCGATCGAGAGATGTTTTGGAGAATTGTCGAAACCCTAGAAATAGAATTTTGATGAAAGATGAAAGAGTAGTCAAATTTGTAGGGTGCATATAAAGGATGGTTTTTGAGATAGAGAAATAAAATTATTTATAAGACCACAATTATACTTTTATCGTTGTGTATTTATATGTTTGGAAGACACGATTTGTTTTTTTCTTTCGTGGTATATTTGTGTATCGATTTTTTTAATCATCACCGTATATTATTAGCATGGTTTATAATGTAGTCTGATTAATTATAAACTTGCCAATAATAGCAAGCTTATAAGCTAATTCTTAGAAGCAAAGTAGTTTATGCATGTTTTTATCAAAAAAGAAAAAGAAAAAAAGAAAGAATATATAGTTACTAGAAAGTAACCCGCGATGTGCATCGCGAGGAAATATTTGTTTCATATTTTGTTAGTTCATATAATTATAAATTATTAATAGTTTTTAGATTAGATTTATTTTATGTTTTTAATATTTTATTAATTATTATTATATGTGGTTTATGTTGTGTTAATTAAAATTACTTATATACAATTATCTATGTGCAGTATTATGTTTGTAAACATATTTATTGGATCATTTAGATTATAACATAATTTGGTTGTAAAAGTTAAGTGGTGTTCTGTATATATTTGTACATCATTCAAAAAAATTATAACAGTTTGATTAGTTTAATATTAATTATTATCAATGTTTAGAAATTTGATCCGAGATTCGTCATCATCTATCATTATCTGCTCTACCCCCGTCTTGATCTATTGACCCGTTTTGATTTGTCATGATCTATTGTAAATTATATTGTGCATTGCGAATAAATGTATGGTTCATATTTTGTTAGTTTATATAGTCATTGATTATTATTAGTGTTGTAAATTATATTTATTTTATGTTTTTAGCATTTCATTAATTAATAGATATACTATTTGATTTAGAAAGATCAAACTGATAGAATTAGTGAGTGAAATACAAATTATATCTAATATATGTAGTGAATTAAAATTATCATATTTTAAATGTTAAACTATTATTGGTAAACCTTATTTCAATGATATAATAATATATAAAACAATTCATGTCCGTTTAAAAAAAATCAAATCATAACATATATAGAAAAATATATATAATTTTATTATAAAAATTATATGATTATTTAATTATTTATTAAACATATAATCAAATAAAAATAAAAGGAGGAAAAAAAATTAACAAATAATTAGTATGATTTAATTGGAGAGAAAATAAGAAGAGAGAGAATAATTACTTAAATTAAATTTAAATTTAAATTAATTATATAATATGAGTAATAATGTAAGTCCAATGGCAAATAATGTAATATAACACATAAAAAGGTTAATTTTATTTTAGCATTGCTTAATTAATATTTTACCATCAACTTTAAAGTATATTATTCCAAAAGATTTTACATTTGACCATATGTTAATTTAACTCTAACGAATCAATAATACCCAAAAACAATTGTCAAAATGCCCTTTGAATTTTTTGCTCTGCCCTTTGCGAAGAGATAGAACTGCAAGATGGCAAATCCAAGGACTATGATTTCACAATTATCTTAAAGTATAATAGTTTTTTTTTTTTTCAACAAAACACATGTAGGATGTAGCTCATCAAAGTAACATTTATACTTGTCTGTCTCTTGTAGTTTTGCATAAAATACTGGAGTAGTATATAAACAGGAACATAAAAAATTATTGAAAGGGACATAACAAAAGATTTGATTAAAAATCACAGAAACAAAATAAGTCAATCCTCACAGTAATCCAATTAACTGGAATCCAAATTAACCTCAACTAAACTCTTCCATTAGTCCACAAAATTACAAGAAATGATGACAATTAAAAGGCAAGGGAGTGGTTTAAATCAATCGTAATTTGTTTTTATTTATAAACATTCCTGTTGTGTTTGTCTTGTAATAATCCAACCTTTTATCGCAATCTCATCGGCAAAAAAAAAAAAACCAAATGTATAAATTTAATGGTTTGGTCTCGACTGACTGCATGCTTTTTCTACTATAAAATATCTCTACGATCAACTTTTAGCCCCCAAAAAAGTTACATTGATGAAAACACATTGTCATTTTTTCAGAAATGATTCAAATTTATATATATATATAGAAAAATCACGAAATGACAGAATACATAACTATACATTAGTATATGTCCAAAAAAAAGGTACAATATAGTCTATTTTATCATAAAAATCTTTCAAAATTTGAGGAGAAAAGGAGAAAAACAAAAACTCTTTTATGAGTGGACAGCTCGGCGAAATGAAGGTGTCATTTGATAGCAACTCGAGTGCTTTGATTTGCTTAATTACTGCCACATCATTGATTGATTACGCTACTTGTATACCTAATCCGTGTTTGGGTTTGGTCTGCTTTCTTTCTAGACAAAAATATTCTTTAATATTCATTAATAAATATCAAACCAGTGGTCTTCTCAATCAACAAGCACCAGTGGTCTAGTGGTAGAATAGTACCCTGCCACGGTACAGACCCGGGTTCGATTCCCGGCTGGTGCATTTATACTCTTTTTTTCTCTTTTTTTTTTTTTTTTCTTTTCTTTAACAGAAAAACTGTCACATGAGGCCATTTAATCGAGACAATGAAGTCTGTGATTCCTTTTCTCCCATACTCATATTGTAAAGTATGTTGCCAATGTTTTCTCTCATGATTAGTTTCATCGGATAGAAGAAAATAGACAAAGCCAAACATATTTGTTAATTAGTTTTATGTAGCTATTACTAATAGCCTATTAGTACACTCACTAGTCATTAGTCAATACAATATTTGCGTACAAAAATATCATCAATATGGAACATTTAAGATTGACTCTGACTTGGTTTTTGTTGTCTCTTTCTCTTATTGGTACATTTGATAAAAATGGAACACATTCAATTGTTCATATTCATAATATGTTTTTGCTTGGTCTTGTTTTGTAACAATGTTCATACAAAACAATATTTGCTTCGACCAATACCAAAAGATGGTTAAAATCACATATGGTCCCTTTGAGATTGAGTGTTTTAAAATAACTTAAAAGTTATTAACTCCTTAATAGAGAAAAGATAACTTGTACCAATAATTACATTAATAAAAAAACAAAAGAAAATAAAAGACTATCTCTAAATTAAAAAGACTAATTAAAAAGTGTTTGCATCTATCATCGGAACAACATTTTAAGCTCCTCAAGTCTAGCCGACCGGACTTCTTCATCGGTCAAAGCTCCGGCGATCATCCTCTGCTTCCTCGCCTGAACTTGCTGCATTCGTTCCTCTACTGTCCCCTGCACAGTCATCCAAAAGAAACACAATGTTACTTACTTTAGAGATCTTAAACTTACAATGCAAGAAACTCGGAAAAAAAGATGCAGTTTATAGTGTGTTGTTACCTTGACGATGAATCTTCTTACGCATACCGTTCGTTTCTGCCCGATTCGATGAATTCTCATGATCGCTTGCTCTTCCACCGCTGGATTCCACCATGGATCCTAAGTAATTGAAGAAACAAAACCAAAACATCAATTCATCATCATCATCAAGAAGAAGAATTCAAAACAAAGCTTGGGGAAGAGATATAGTACCATTAAGAAGACGCTTGAAGCTGCGGTTAGATTCAGACCAACTCCTCCAGCTCTCAGAGACATAAGCAGAATCTGATACACCACAGAAACATAAAGATCATAAGCTCTCTGTTCGATCCAGACAAGAGTTTGAGAGTTTGTTCGATAAATTTACTTACTGTTTTTTGTTTGGTTTCATTGAACTCTTTCAAAACCTTTTCTCTTGCCTTCTGAGCCAGCTTCCCATCGAATCTAAGAAACTCGATTCCTCTTTTTTGCAATGGAATCTCGAGAAGGTCCAAAAACGAAGTCCACTGGCTAAAGACAATGCTCTTCTCACCCGAACCAGATCTCTGTATCTTCTCTAAGCACTTGAGCAGCTCTGAAACCTTTGAAGACTCTTTCCAGTTCTTTACCACATCAACACGGAATATACTATCCGTCGGGCACGAGATAAGCTCGGTTTTCTTCAGGATTGTTCTGCAGATTGGGCATAGACCACAAGACGAAGACCGCCAGCTAGAAAGGAGACATTCTCGACACATTCTATGAGCACAAGGTGTGAGAATCGGATCATCTGCAGACTCCAGACATATTGGACATTCTTGGCTATTGCCATCGCGTAAATCTTGGATAACTTCTTCGATATATGCCCGAGAAGGAGCTTTTTGGGAAACGGAGTCAGAGTTGTTATCAAGAAATCTCCTTGCAAGGCTATCTAAGTCAGCGTACTGTTGTGAGTCTGCCCGGCTGCAATTTTATCTGAATGTATTAGAATCCGTTTGTATAGGAATAAAAGAGTCTATTGAATGTATTATCATCTTTGTACCTCATAACTAGAAAAGGATGGTTACAACATTGGCGTAGACGGAGGAGGAGCTCGAGGATGTTTGCATAGTTGTGAAGAACTTTGCCTTGTGCCACAAACTGGTCAAATTGAACCTGTTTCAAAAAAAAGAACGTTATGCATTTTCCAAGATATCATAAATATTTAAAAATAGATTATGATTAAGCTTTATGTTTGAAGCCCCAAATTATAACCCTTACTTTGGATCTCTTGAAAAGAGCGGTATAGAAGTCACGTTCTGCTTCAGATTGTTCACATTCGATGACTTGGACATCGGTTGGAGGAAGTTCAAGAATAAGACTGAAAGTTTGCAGATAAAAGTGGAGGAATGTTAAGCATAAGAAGACAAGCCAAAGAAAAAAAAAAAAAAAAAAAAATGATTGAAACAGTGAAAAACATCTAACCTTCCTTCTTTGTCTCTTGTTTCCTTTGTTCTTCGCAGCATCAATGGCCTCAAAATAGCCTTGATCAGCTTCAGTCCTCGTGGATCACCATTTTCATAAGGCTTTTGAATCAACTTACTCCACCTATACACACACACAAGAGGGTACAAGTTAAATCAAAAGGTATTATAAAGCAAAGGAAAGTATGATTTCAGGTGATAGATAAACATACCAAGCCCAATTGCACCATGGTTCAACATGCAGGAAGCATAGAAGACTGTAAAGGTCTTCAAGCTTGTTCTGCATTGAAGAAGTATAGAGTCAGTAAGTGCCAAAAGAATATGAAAAAAATTAACCATTCATGAGTTGCTTTTAGTATCTTACTTGTAAGGGAGTCCCAGTAAGACACCATCTGCAATGTGAGGATAACTCAAAAGTAGCTTTAGCAGCTTGAGTTTTCCATGATTTGATCGTGTGAGCTTCATCAAGAACAATCCTATACCAATCAATCCTGTGGAAAATACTGTTTGACATATCCTGCATGCCATGATTCTCAGACTTTTAAGTTCGACTACGCAGATAAAAAAACAACACAATATTTTGGGATCGAATTGATACATGAATACTTTTCTTACCTGCTTGTAAGCCGAGGTTAAGACACCATAAGTTGTCAAGACCACATCATGACTCGCTATTGCTTTCGCGTCATGTGTCCTATCCCCTCCATAGTAAACTAACACAGACACAGTGTCAGGCTTTGAATGAGTCTCAAGCTCGTCCTGGAAAAAAGTGAAAAGTCCATGAGACTTTTCTGAAAAAAACTATAAAAGAATTAAGAAGAAACAGCTATCAAGGGAAATCACCTTCCATTGGCTTAACAATGCCATGGGACAAACAATAAGAGTGCCTCCTTTTGCCTTCACAATCGTTAGTGCGGTATGAGTCTCCTTCCTCTTGTGTTTATCTCCATTAACATCTGCCGCCAAGTAATCTTCATTTCCTGGGTTACCTCGGCCTGGCTGTGCAAGTATTAGTGCAATAGTCATCACAGTTTTTCCAAGTCCCATGGCATCTGCCAATATCTGCAAACAAAAAATTTCAAGCATTGATCAAATCCACAAGCAGAAAATACACGAATTAGGATGAAGATTCAGAGTGATCAAGAAACATACTCCGCCTCTTGCCATTTGTGTTGCTGTTGGAAACTGGATTGTTGCTTCACCACTGAAGATGTTCACATAAATTGAAGGTGCCCTCCTGAATAAAATGCATACAAATCAATGTTATAAGATAAGATAACATATATATGTTTTGCAGTTTGTTTTAGTCATTTGAGATAGTACATACTCGTCACAGATTCGATAAGCCTCCCAGCAAGGATGTAGAGTTTCAGCTGCCTTTTCAACATCTATTCCTTTTTCAGATTCTGACATCCAGTAGAGAGCTTGTTTCTGGTATGGTCTCAGGCTACATGTGAGTGTACTTGGAGCTTCCATTTCCTAAACGATTGACAAAGAGAAAGTGATACTAAAATTAGTTATTATTAAGAGAACAAGAAAAGTTTCTTGTAAATATTTCACACCTCCAAGTTATATGAATCTGCATCGCCGACAATACGATTTGTATATGAGTCATGAGCATCTTCATCATCTTTATTCTGCTCCGGATAAGGGGAACCTTTTCTTCTTTTTGCTAAGGCCAACATTGCTGCTCTTTCATCTGAGTCATCCTGATCATAAAATGCATAACTTACTTAGTTTCCATCACGTTTCTAACTACCAACCAAATGAACAAAGAACTTCAAATTCATAATAGTAACATTACACTACATCATATGACTTTCAAGAAGGAACTAAAGTGGAACACATACCTCCAAATTCAGCCGACGTTTGCGAGAGTCAAGCTCCTCAGGAGTAAACTCCGCCTGTTTGAAGATATATAAATGAGAAACATAACAAGTAATGGAGTGGAAAACCTTATTTGAAACCCATAAAGGTATTGAAACATGAAAATGTGGTATATACCTTTTGATAAGGTTTGATTGTTAAGTGTTTGAAAAGCTGCAGAAGAGGATGGAGCGTGGAATTGACATTCGGGGAAGAACCAATCCGCCAAGTGGATTCGCTAGCGTTAGTGAATATCGAGCTGTGGATGTAAAAACTGCAATCGAAAACCAAAAGCAACATAAGTGTCCAGCAAAACTATCAGACAATAACAAACTAAAACAAACAAATAACAATCTTTTACCTGACATATAGCATAATTTCTTGCATCATTGTAAGAGTTGGTGGCGCCGCTACACATCTGCCTAACATTTTGACCTTACCAGATTTCAAAAGCATCACAGCCCAATTAGACCACTCCATTGGAAGCCTACCAATCTAAGATCATAGAAACCAAGAAATGCAATCAATTATTCAACTGAAGTTTCTCAAATCAGTTTTATGTATAGTTATCAAATTGTTCAAAGTAGAAAAACAAATAAAAAACGGCTTACCTCTCCACATCGTTTAGTAGAGAAACGAACAATGTTTGGGACTTTCCAATTGACAGCAGAAGAAAATGTGAAATTCACAATCTCATTATCTTCTAGTTTCCTTCCTTTACTTGTGGAAGTAGCCGTAACAAGTGACCTCCCAACCAAATACCAATCTTTCTCCACCGGGAAATCTCCATCTTCCACATTCACCTTTCTTGCTTGAACTGGTTCCTTCTTCACATACATCGGTTTCTGGTCACGGCTATGCTTCATTTCCTTCACTTGCGAACTCAAATTCACAATATCAACCTTTTTTTCCTCAACCGGTTCCATCTTCACATTCAGATTCTCTGCTTCCAGATCAATAACTTCAGGGGTATCCATATTCTCTGCTTTCACAACTCGAAGAGGCGTCGGCGCCAAAATACAGCTTTTGACACCAATTGATTCAGATGGTTCCATCTCCATTTTCCTTCTTTTGGCTAATGAACCATCCGAATCTCCAGACGAAAAGAGATCATTCTCCTGCTCAAGTTTCTTACTTTCTCCGGACGAAAAGAGATCACTTGGCAGGCCTTCCTGGACTTTGATCACCTCTTCTTCTAACTTTGTACCTAAATCAGGTTCTTCCTTGACCTTAACTTTAACACACTCGTACTCCAAACCTCTCAAAACCGTGTCGACCACAGATTCAGCTATAGAATCAATAATCACTTCTTCTTCTTCTTTAACAACCACTAGATTCTCAACATGCAATTCATGAATCTCACTTGTGTGGCCTTCTTGGACTCTGATAACTTCATCCTTCGAGGAAACAGAATCTTCTTCTAACTTTGTACCTAAATCAGGCTCTTCCTTCACCTTAACATTAACACAATCATACTCCAAACCTCTCGAAACCGTTTCAACTACAGATTCCGCTATAGAATCAATGATCATTTCTTCTTCTTCTTCTTTAACAACCACCACAGGCTCAACAGGTTCCATTACTTCTACCTTCACATTACAATCATAACCAAAAGCACTTGAAACAGTCTCAACCACAGACTTTTCAATAGAATCAATGATCATTTCTTCTTCTTGATCAGAAGAAACTCGATTCTCAACATTCAAATCAATACGGATCTCAGTTTCTACAATCTCTTTATTCACACAACCAAAACCATCACTAATTACCTCGTCTTTCGCCGGAAGATCCGACTTAGATCCATTTGATGAGTCAACAAGGCTTTTCTCACCAAATTGAGGTGAGATTCGGACTCCAGTGGCTGTACGAATGACTAGAGAGGATTCGTCGATAAATTCTTGAGTATCTGCAATGATTTTACCATCATCGGAACTGGAAACAGCTTTGTATTCGGTTCGTGGCATCTCTGTGTCATCATCAACCATGCCCATTTTGGGATGAATCTGAGGATCGGAGGTTGAAGAGAAGAGAAGGAGAGAAAGAGAAGTGGAAATGGCGGATGAGAGTGGGGGGGGGTTAGGGTTTTTAAATAAGGTCTTCTTTTTTGGCGCGAAAGAAAGCGAATCGTTTGGTAATTAAGAATTGGCGGGGTGTTTTTTGGAGCCAAAAATTACTGTAAATCTCGCCGTTAATTTTGTTGATTTTACATCTGTTAAACAATATTTTATTGCCTTGTTTTCCGATGGGAGACATATATTTATGGACAATTCTCTTAAATAATACAAAATGAAGTTATCTTTTAAAACTGTTAACTCTTTTTTTTTTTCTTGTTAAAAAAACTCTTAAATTTTTAATCAAATTGTTTGTGCCTGAGGATATAATATCTACAGATAGGCCAATCAACTATAATTTGGTGGATAACCAACAAATACTTAAATAATTAAAAAAAGTTTTATAATTTTAGTAAAAATAATATTTATTAATAAAAATTTTGTATTAAAAACATAATTCCTAACTTTAAAAAAAAAAAAAAAATTGGACAAAAATATATATATTTTATTATATTTTAAAAATTTAACTACTAAAATTTATAAAAAAATAATTAATTGATTTGTTAAAAAATAAATTTAAATGCGGATATCCATTTTAGAAAATATGATGATTCACAAGTCACACCAATCCTACTAAAAAATATTCCGACCCGCATCAGCGACCCACAATTTTAAAAAAAAATAAATCGTCCCGCTAAAAGTCTTGAATATACGAACCTCAGTTAAGTATTATTTCGTTTTATTATAAAAATCAAATTTGGTTCGACCGTCGAACAAATGTTTTAGGTTGTGAATGGTTATGCAGTCCGGCGAGTTCGTTGTATATCGAACTAACGTAAAATTGGTAGACACTTTTTTCACCATTCATAAATTCGTACAAGTATGTACTATAGCAAATTAAAAGTCTTGTATATACTATAGTGTATATTTTAAAATTCAGACAAATATAAATACATTATTAGTGTGCACTTTCTTGCTTCTATGAAAACCATTGAATACCTATTAAAAAAATGTTTTCTTTATATCAAAGGAGAATGCAAAAGCTAGAAAATCCTATGTTAATTAGCATTGACTTGGATAGGTTGACCTAATTAAATCCTATCCTCTCTACATACATGTATACATGCCCAGTTGCTAATTAAAATCAGATGTTAATTGAATCTCTATGTCTACAAGTTATCTTTGTCTTAGAGTAATAAAAACCAAAACGCGTCGAAGAATACTTTTATCTCTTTAACTTTGAATCCCAAATGTCAAAGGTCTCCTATATATATGTCATAATACATATAACAAAACAGCATGATATGATATATATACAACAACTTGATTAGTATACTCAATTTAACCAAACGCATAATTATTAAACCTAAAATAAAATAGAGAAATTCTCTCAAATAGCACCAAATGATGTTTTTGTTCCATAATTAGCACACATTTTTATTTAGGACAAAAATAGCATTTTATAATGTTCATAATTTAATATTTTTTGTTTGGGTTGATTATATTAGTATTTAGGGTATAGTTTTTAGGGGGTAGGGGGTAAGATTTAGGGTTTAAGGCTTAGGGTTTAGGGTTTTCTAAACCCTAAACCCTTAATCCTAAACCTTAAAAATGTAAGGTTAGGATTATCCTTTATTAAAAATGTTATTTATGTCATAAATAAAAATGTGGGCTAAATATGTCATAAAAACTATATTTTGTGCTATTTTTGAGAATTGCCCAATAAAATATCACAAATCCTTTGCAGTTTATGTTATATATAGCTCCAAATCCATCTCCCACAAAAGAACCAAAACTAAAACACAAATCAAGATCACACATTATATGGCTTCAAGAAAACCAAAGACCAAACCGGTTAATCGCCAATCTGTGAGACATCCGAGTCACAACCATCCATTGCGTGTCTTTAAAGCCAAAGAAGACGATGAGACCGTATGCTCTGGATGCGAACTCGAGTTAATCGGACAAGCTTTCAAGTGTATAAAGTCAGAATGCGATTACTTCTTGCATAAGTCATGTTTCGACCTTCCTGGTGAAACCCATCACAAGTCTCACCAAAACCACCCTTTGACCTTGCTTCATTCCCCACCAGCTGATCAATCCGTATATACATGTGATGCGTGTGACCAATATGGATCTGGATTCACTTACCATTGCTCTAACTGCAACTACAATCTTCATGTAGGATGTGCGTTTATCCCTGAAACCATAGAGCGTGAAGATCATGAACATCCACTTACTCTTCTTTATTGCACACCATGTAAAGGTCATGAAGACACTATCTTTACTTGTAGCGTTTGTGAAGAAACTATTTCAGAAGATCTATGGATGTATTACTGCAAGGAATGTGATTATGGAACACATGTACATTCATGTGAAGCATACGAAGATCAAGAATCAAATAAAGAAGATGAGGAAGAAGAGGAAGAAGAAGAAGATGAAGTGAGTTCTCCAGTTTCTAGGATGAAGTCGTTGATGAAGGCTCAGGATGAGATGGCGGCTATGCAGCTAGAGGCACGTATTGAGAACGATGTGAGAAATGCTGCGCTTGATCTTTGGGATCAACCAAAACGCAGATACTATTGGTGATCACTGATCAAGAAGGGAGGAGTATATTTTATGAAGATGTTTAATTGTTTCTTTCTTTTGCAAAAAAGTTGTTTTCCGGAATAAAAATCAATAGCTCATAAATACTCTTTCTTTCTTGTTTAGTTCTTGTTGATCTGTGTGGGTTTGTTGTGTGTATTGTTTAACTTGCAATATGAAATAAATAAAAAATTATAAAGCTGGTTTCATTTATATTTGCCCAAACTATTACAAATTTTGAAGATTTTTTCACTTGATGTTTCTTTTATTTAAAAGGACTTCATTTTAAATTTAAAATGAGATTTTCCATATTCCTTTCTAAAACTATTAATTTCTTAAAATACGAAAGTAACGAAACCATAGAATAAATTGTCTTTCCTAATTTTTTTCTTTTACAAATTTTATTGCATAGATTTTTAAGGTGTGGACATTTCGGTTTATTTTTGGGTTCGTTTTAGTTCAATTAATTTGGTTTTAAGAAAAATCTTAAAACTCTAGTCAAACTTAAATCAAATTTAGTTGGTTTTAATTTAGATTGGTTTAGCACGATTTGGTTAACCATCAATCATAGTTTATTTATCTAGAGATAAAAAAATGTAATTGGACTTCTAAAATTTTATAATAAAATTTTTTATTGCTGGTTACAGAAATAATTAATATGGAAAAATCGATCTAATTATTAAAAGTTTTATGATGAAGAAAACTAGGCTTTTTTTTGTGGAATTACCGATATGAAAAAAA
The DNA here is from genome assembly GCA_963667165.1 of Barbarea vulgaris. Classification (NCBI taxonomy): domain Eukaryota; kingdom Viridiplantae; phylum Streptophyta; class Magnoliopsida; order Brassicales; family Brassicaceae; genus Barbarea; species Barbarea vulgaris. The sequence goes on from OY763891.1 coordinate 3,869,551, forward strand.
ATTAATAAGAAAAAAAAGCAACAGCCATGTATAATTAATTTTTGAAATCAAAAGATATCATTAAGGTAAAATAAATAAATAATGTGATTGATTCATTTGGATACTCAGAAAGATGGCAACAAACAATCAGAATTAGATAACACATGGACCTATGTGTATAAATTTGTTATGAAAAGTTGTATATATAAGAAGAAAAAATTTGTTGGCCATTGAAAGCACAACTTACATCAGTATTTATTTTATGATTTTATCTAATATTAAAGTTATAATTTAGTTTGGTTTTCAATATTTTTCAGATTTCTAATATAAATAAGCTGCTATAGGCTCCGGGGTTACAAAGTTGAGCTATTTTGCAATCATTTTCTTACGGTGTTCTATAACTATAAAACGTATAAGAATCCACCACGTGTTCAATTCTAATCTTGAATCGTTTTTGTTCAAGACATCAGTAGTAATTAGTTACATAAAGAGCAATAAAAGTTATTAAAAAGAATTCAATAATTAAGAAATTGGAGGGTCGGCCGAGCGAGCCAACCCTATAGGTTGTTCCAGAAATAATGTCGGCCATATGTCTTGATTTTGCCATACAGCACTCACCCTTTTTATAGAGGCTGAGCGTGGCATAAATAGCCATCCGACCCTTTTTAATTTATAACGTTAAGGCCCATCTTCATTATATAAGCCCTTCTCTGCTTCCTTTTTTCCTCTGTACTCGATGTGGGACAAAAGTCTACAACTTATCTCATTTTTTTCTTGGTGACGAACTTTTTTTTTTCTTTTTTTAATCTTTTTGGTTTTCCGTTCAAAAAAATAAAAACTCCCTTAGAAATTGGTTTTGTTGTAATTTACTGGTCCAAATCAGATTAATTTTTTTTCTCAATTTAAATTTATAATTACTAATAATTGTATATATGTGATGTTTGTAACATTATTTCTGTAATCATTTATATAAATAATGCAAAATTAGTTTTGTATTAGTTTAAAGTTATACAAATAGACAAAATATGTGATGCAACAGACTTTTTGTTTTTTTTTAGAACATAATTGTTCTAGTGATTATTTTAGAGAAATTCACCTTTATTTTAAAAATCATTTTGCAACATTATATTTTGTTAATATGTTTTTTTTGGACTTTTGTTTCTGAAAATTTCTCTATTTTCCGCTTATCTTTTTTAACGGAAAATTTTACTATTTAAACCGGCTGTATCCTTCAAAGTTTTTACTTTTTATCAATAAAATTCAAATGGGAAAATACATAACTAAGATATAAATGTATATGAATTATTGAATCATAATAAAACTATTTTGAAATGAAGTTAAACTAAAATAACTTAAATTAATCCAAACATCATAAACATCAAATGTTATAACAAATATTAATTTGTTATCAACAAACTAGAAGTTGTTGCTTTTGCATTTTATATATATATATAAAGAGATCGAGAGAAAGAGCCTAAGATTATCCGACTAACTCATATTTCATAATGTGACTCCTTAGGTTGATTAAGCATCATCATATCGGTTGGCTTTGCCAAAACATCTATGGGGATTTGTGCCCAGTTTTGTTAATGCCTCTGAATCCATAGAAGACCTCTACATATATCCTGAAAATTATAAGTAGATGAAGAAATTTTAGTATATGTAATGTAGCTCAAGAAAAAATGGAAAGGGAAATGATACATAATATTTTGATTAAGTCCAAGAGAGCGATTAAGTCTTCACAAACCTGAAGTGTCAAATAAGTAGCCAGAAAATCCCATTCACAAAGACGGGAAAAATAACTATATATATTGTCTTTCAACAAAAGAAAAAGAAAAAAACAAAATAAACCAAAACCAAGAAGTTGATTTTACTGACAGAAGCAGACAAAGTGAAAAACCACATATATAGTTAGAGACCACAAAAGCAGACATACAGTTATCTTAATACAGTGTTTGTAAGCTCTCTCTCATGGTCAACATGTTGACTTGTAGTGACCTCAGCATTAAGCATTTGTCATTACTCTTTTTTATAATGAAGGCATCATTACAATTGATTGATAGATATAAACAAAGAAGCACAAATAAATTTAATTAGCAAAAAAAAATTACAAAACACATGTTCAAAAATATTTAGTTTCGCAGTTGTTTTGTTGTGTCTACCAATGCAATTAGGGACATTGAAAGGTTTAGTTCAATTTCAATGTCCCTAATTGTATTGCTAGACACAACACAAAAACTGGTAAGCTAAAAGTTCTTGATCAGGTTTTTGTAAAATAATTTTTTTTTTAAAATAATTTATATGTGATTCTTAGTATACATCAGATCTAGTTGAACTACATTGAAAGACCTAAATGCTTAGGAACATTGAAAGATTTTGGCCTTATGGATGATGTAGCTAGAAGTGACCGCCAAGTGTTGTTGTTTAAACCAAGATATTGCACATCATCCGATGGTCACGACGTTGTAAGCTTAGATTTTTGAAGTTTTGTCGGTGGTATGTTTGCTTCTTCCCAATTAGAATTAGAAGTTTTGTCGGAGATCTGCTTTCTCCTTCCTAATTAAAATCGGAATCAAAAGTTTTCAGAAGCTATTGGAATCTCTTTGTCAGCTCTTCCAAAAAATATACTTTATAAACTTGTTGGAAAACGTATAGAATTATTTTCTAGATTTTCTTCTTAAAACAACTCAAAACTAATTCAGTGATTTGGTATTTGTGGATAATAATTTCATATCTTATCTTTAATGAATGGTTAGAAAGATAACTAAAGAAATAGATAACAATCTTCAAAACTAATGTAATGATTTGGTATTTGTGGATAATAATCCTACATATCTCTTTTAAAATGAGACTTAATTAGAAGAATATCAAATCTTAAATAGTTAAAGTGGATTTTAGACGTATAAGGTATAAAAGGATACATTTAAATAATAAATTAAAAATTAAAAAATACCTTTTTGAGAAAACTTTTTCTTTTTTGTTTTGAATTTTTTTCTATTTACATGTTTTTCTTTTCTGTACTTTTGTTTTAAAGACTTCTCTATTCTCCACCAACCCTCTGGAAAATTAACTATTTCTGCCGGTTATATCCTTCAAAATCTTTATTAATAAACTTCAAATGGGAAAAGGATACATAATTAAGCTATAAATAAATATATATATGAATTACAACCATTTAAAGATAAAATTAAACTAAAATAACTTGAAATAATCTAATACATCATAAACAACCAATGTTATAACAAATTAATATTTGTTATCAACAAATTAGGAGTTATTTGCTTTTGCATTATTTATATATATATAGAAAAAGAGAGAGAGCCTAAGATAGAGTTAGGACTTATTAGGAGTTGATATAACTCATTGCTTGACCTTGAAGGTAAAAAGAGTCTTTGTACTTCTTTCCACTGCCAATGTTAATCCCATTTTGCATCCATTCCATTCTCTGAACCCAAGCCTCCCTCGCAAAGTCCAGAACTCCCAATAACTGTTTCCCAATTTATTCAGTACATATATGCCCAAAATCAAGAAATGGTAAAAGGAAATGCAAAGAAAAGTGTACATACCACTCCTCCTTTCCAAGGTACGAATGCTGGGTCTGACCTTGATGGCAGAATCGTCACAGTGTCAACGGCTTCCGTTGGAGGTATCGCGTGACGAACTCTGCAACACCAAGTAGAAACATTACTTCAACAAAACAATCTCTTTGGTTCAATCAATATGTGCATAAAAGAACACTGTAAATATTTGTTTAAGGAACACAAACAGACCTTTCTTCCACGGCTGATACAAGACCTTTAGTCGAACCAACTCCACCAATCTGAGAAACCAAAAGAGAGAGCATTCCAAGATAACACATTCAGGTATGAAATGAAGAGTTATATGGTAGCATAAGATTTTAAAGAAGAGGTTTTTAGAGGATCTACCAACTGTATGCTGGAGAAAAGCTTTCGCTTAAGGTCTATGCGTCCTGCAAGCCAGAAATAAAAAAGACCGAAAAGGGTTTTGTTAGATGTCGATTTTTTTTATACCAACCAGGAGAGTGCATCACAACACATACCAGCAGAGAGAATGCTGCTAACAATAGCTTCAGCGAGACCAATCTTCTCTTCTTTCTTTGGAACCATAGGGGGAAGTCCATAACTATCCCATAATGCAAAGTCCATGTTCCATGTTTCCTCCAACACATTCTCATAGTCTTGGAACCTAAAACAACATGCCAATGTTTAATAAAATGAGTATCTGTCAGTCCAATACTAAACCGAAGAAAATGATATATGAAGGATTGAATCTGACCATTCACGCGGTGGCAGGGGAAACACTTCAGGAACAAGAAGGTTAGGATAAAACAGACCCATTGGTGGAACCTGAAATAACCAAAGAAAATATATGTTTTTCAAAACTAAACACATAAGAGAGAACTAGCAGAATAATGACTTGATCTTGTGTTCTGTTTACGTTTAGTGAGGTAAGAGTGGTCTTGTGAGGCACAGCTGGCACACCGTCTTCGTAAGAATGAACCGTTGCCACTGTTTCAAGTTGTCCTGTCTGTGTATGGTTTAAAGTATATTAGTTTCAATATTCATAAACAAGAGAATCAAAACAACAAAGATATATAATCCAACTAACCTTGATTTCACAATTTGACTCCTTAAGTCGATTAAGCATCAGCATATCAATTGGCTTTCCCAAAACATCTGTGGGGATTTGTGGCCAATTTTGGTAATGCCTCTGAATCCATAGAAGGCATCTACATATATCCTGAAAATTATATTATATAAGTAGATAAGAACTTTTACTTTAGTATGCACTGTAGCTCAAGTGAAAATGAAAAGAGAAATTAATGATACATAATAATATTGTTACCTCTCCTCCAAAAGGTAAAATCTTTTCAGTATTTGGCAATGAGGCTCCATCCTACAAACACCAAATAAAATGAATTATATATAAACCAGTTATCATATAACAGAAAGATGTGTTCTCGTATTCTGCTTAATACCTCGATACAAACAACTGTACTTGTCTGAGCTCCCACATTCACAACACAAGCGGTTGACAAACCATTTCCAAAAGTGGTGGCTAGACCTTCTTGGTGGACAACTGCCGTGCTGAAGCGTAGGTCTCGCAACACAATTGTTAGCATTTCCTTAATCTCTGATAACAATCATGAAGCCAAATCAGAATACTAGTTAACCTCAGTCAAAACATGACTTGATGGGTATCAAAAAATATTATATAATAACTTGATAGGCATAACAAGTTTACCTCGGCTGTCAAATGTTTCCGGGACAATAAGAACAGCAGAAAACTTGCCCCTCTCAATGTGAGATATGTGAAGTTTCTCTAGTATAATCCAGTCCAAGATAGCGATTAAGTCTTCACAAACCTGAACAGTAGAAAGTATCAAAATAAGTAGCCAGACAAAGACCAGGAAAAATAAATATTGAAACTATATATATATATATACCTGTTGCGCTGAATACTGTGGCGAAACATTGAAGTGGCCTCTACGAATAGGATGGTGAATGGAATATGGCTCTTTTGACGATATTGTCAAAGCTTCTTCACCAAAAATCGTCTTCCTATACTTGCGGTTACTCACACCAGTATCCTTAGAGTCAGAAGCAGCTCCAGTATCTTTAGCTGCATTGGCCTTACTCTTACCAGCAGAAGTTTCTGTATAAGAGATACAAACATTAATACCAGTGTAATCGATAAAGAAGAATCCACTTCAAGAATCCTAATAATGTCAACCAAAGAAAGCCAAATAAAAGAACTATCAACTATATACCTGATGAGGTAGGCGAGTTATTCTTGTCCTCATAGACATTAGTCCAAGTAAAGACTGTATCTTTCTTAGTAGTACTCGGTTTATTGAATTCGTCGACCTGCATAAACCCGGCTCACCAAATAGACTTAAACATCAACAAACATACAAAAATACTTAAGTCTCAGCAAAAGTTTTCAACTTTACCTTGCGTGAAGCAGAACCAGAAGATGAGCTTTCATCAAGGAACGGTATCTTCAACAGTGATGCAGCCTTTCAACAAAAACAAAAAAAAAATCAAAAAATCAAAATCAAGAAGTAGATTTTAGTGATAGAAGCAGACATATTGATGACTTACAGTATTATAAGCTCTCGCACGGTCATCTTGTTGACTTGTAGTCACCTCATTGTTAAGAATCTGTGAATTTCAAAGACACAAATTACAGTTCATTGATAAATAAACAAAGAAACACAAAAAAATTAAAAAAATAAAATAAAATAAATAAATTACAGAACCTGATCAAAAACATTGAGATTCCCAGTTCTTGTATTGTATCTAGCAATACAATTAGGGATATTCAAAGGTGTCTCATCAGTAGCTAATCCAATTCTTACATTTCCAGATCCTTAATTAAAAAAAAAAAAACCCAGAACACAACCAATCAGATTTTGAATTTGGTAAATCAATTTTATTTGAATTAATTAAGATATAATTATGGTTAAAACCTGGGTTAATGATAACGAGATTTGAGCCTCGTTCAATAATAAGCTGTGAAGGAGTAACAGATTTTACATAATCCTGAGACGAAATTTTTTTCTCCGTCAGAGGATTTACATATGGTGTTTCCATTGAAAACTGTTAAACCTGGAAAACAAAAAGGAGAAAAAAAAAACAAATTATACCATTTTACAATTCCTTTGCTAGATCCTCGCCGCAGTTGTAGAATTAGGTTTTTTTTTTTTTTGTGATATACAAAGCTGAATCGGAGAGAGTGATGTAGCAAACCTTAAATAGAGTGTGTTTGGGGGGTTAGGATGATGGAGATAGAAGGAGACCGCCAAGTGTTTAAACCTGAGTAGGTCCACCTGATTTGCCGGGTCCCGCCGCCGAGATAAGATTATTGGAAGTTTTATCGGAGGCCCGCTTTGTCGGAGGCCCGCTTCTTAATTAGAATCAGATGTGGGATTATGCGGATCACCACGTCGTAGATTAGATTATTGGAAGTTTTGTCGGAGGTCCGCTTTGTCGGAGGCCCGCTTCTTAATTAGAATCAGAGGTGGGATTATGCGGGTCACCACGTCGTAGATTAGATTACTGGAAGTTTTGTCGGAGGCCCGCTTCCTATCTGGAATTGGAATTGGAATCGGCTGTTTTTTTTGTAATGTATATGGAAAATGTTAAACCTAATCTGAAAGCTTGTTGAATATATAGAGTTAGTTTCGATATGTTCTTAAGAAAAAAAACATCGAAACTAATCTAGTGAATTTGACATTTGTGGCTAGTAATCTTTGTATCTTATCTTATCTTATCTTATCTTTGAATGAGTGGAATATAGCCGATTTGAAGTGAAAGATAACAAACATTGAATAGTTAAAGTCAATTTGAGATGTTGGAGTTTAGAAAGATAAAGCCCAAAAAACTGCAAGTGTTAAACTGAAAAAGCCCACTTAATTAGTGGGTCGCAATATCGTAAGCTAGATTGTTAAAAGTTTTGTGGGGTTAGAGGCGCGCTTCCTAATTAGAATTGAAATCGGAATTTCTCATTAACTTTTAAAATTTTGCTAATTCCAAAAATTTTACTCTGAAAACTCGTTAAAAAACATAAAGTTATTTTTGATTTTTTTCTTTTTAAAAAAAACCCAAACTAATCTAGTGATTTGGCATTTGCGAATTTTTTGATATTTTATCTTGTACAAGTCTTGATTACAAAAGATAGTTGAGGAGTTTAGGAACTTTATGAGATCTTTTTCATCGGTCATGTATCTCAAATTACCTAATGCAGAGGTATGAAAGAGTTAAAATCTACGTCTCGAGTTTCTACATCATCACTACTCTTCTCTACTGTTGTTCCTTTAATCAAAAAGGGGGAGGGGGTAGTTCGGATAATTTACTTGGTTCGTACTTCATAGATATTCGTTAAATAAAATCTGTTCAACACGGTATCAGAAGGTCGGGCTTAAAGCTTATTAATGCAAGAGATGCCAAACTGAATTAACTACAAATTGGAGTCGAAATGCATAAGGGCGAATGCCGAACTAACAAGACAAAAGCTCTGTTTATTGAAGAGTCGCTAGCGACATGTTCATTTGAAGTATACATCGACAGTTTTTATTCCAAATAAAGTGAAAGAAAACAATAATTGACAGCCGCAGGTGGTTGGTGAGAGTCACTGAATTTTTCAGTGTCTCCGGAATCACCGAAGAAGAGTCGCAGCGACAAAGAATCAACACTCTAGCAACAAAGTTGAAGAAGAGAGAAGCTTTTTTTTTTCAATCCCTTACAAGTGTCGCTAGCGACTCTTCAACGAATAGGGCTAAAGGCGAACGCCGAACTTAAAGAGGAAAGACGAATGCCAGAGCTAAAGTATTAATAGTAAACCGGTTAACAACAGAGTTCTGTTTCTTACTTCCTATCCGTTCTACTCTTTTCTCCCTCTCCCTCTTCAAAAAATCTCCTTTCTTGAACATACAAAGCCGCTCACCAACTTTGCTCCCTTCTCTTTATGGGCTTTTTTTTATAATCGACAAATTTGGGCTGAGCCCTTGCTTTGTGCTCGGCCCACCTCCAACATCTACTCAATTGGAATATTCGAGCTTTTGATATGTAATGAGAGTGAGACTAAACTAAACCGTTGTTGCATAGTTGCATTGTTTTAAGTTTAAACAAATCAAAACTTCAAGATCCCCAATATCAAATCAAAGTAAAGAGATTTAAGTATATCATGAGCTAAACTAAGAATCCTAAAAACAGAAAGAAAAACAAAAGTTCTAAAAAAAGATTTCGTCGCGAAAAAAAAAAAGGGTAAAGCCAAAGGTATTGCTCGTGGCAAAACCAGAAGACAAATATTGATACTTAAGCAGCTTTCGGCTTAGGTGTCCTCTTCTTCAAATTATTCCTCTTGGAGGGTGTCGAGTTCTTCATTCCAATAAAGAAGAGCAATGCCCCAAAGAGCGCAACGCTCTGCAATAACAAAAGAGACTAGATTATTATCGAAACAATGTCCATTACTATAGACTGGATTGTCTCGGCTTTTATAAGACGAAAGGATTTATGGTGTAAAGCTGTGTTCTTTTCGATTTAACATATAGAGCTTTGTATCATAATGCAAACACAGTCTCCGGTTTCTTGAGATTATTATCGAAACAATGTGGTTTCGGCTCAATAAGACGGAAGGTTTTAAGGTGTAAAGCTGTGTTCTTTTCGATTCAACATATAGAGCTATGTATCCTAATGCTAACACACAGTCTCCAGTTTCTTGAGATTACGATAAGTGAAAACAGTTTTGTACAAACCTGCAAGAACTCGGTCAACAGAAGGGAGAAATGACGTTCCTGAGGTCCGTAGTTGTAGAAATCATACAAAATAGGACTGACAACAACCAAGTAGAAAGCCTGAAACAAAGAGATTGAGTTTTTAAAGTCATACAATTGTCAAGCTTTGAATCACTTATTGATAAACATGGGAAGAACAAGAAGAAGCCTAACCAGAAGATAAGCACCGAAGACGTTTCCAATAACAAAGAGTAAGCCTCCAGCTCCTTTCAATGCAACAATAGTAGTAACGACTTGTCTCACCTATAAAAGTTCATCTTCCAAGTCATAAAAAGATACATATAGAGAATACGCATAAGAGACAAGATCATAACGAGTTCGTTTTACCTCGATGTTGGGCAAAGTTACCCCTAATCTAGAAGATAAATGTGCCTTAGCCAAATCAAGCTTTGGAGCTAATTCTTTAGCTGCAGGACCACCATCAACTCCAAAGTCATTGAACCTATTAAAATCCCCCAAAGAAACATTCTTAAGTAGCTTCGTAACATAAAGCTAACAAGCCAACAAAATCAAACCATAGTACTGAAAATAGTATGAAAACAATCTTATCTAAAGTTATGATTTAAAACTTCAATTTAGAGCTAATGATGTTTCTCTCTGCACCACTATACATTAGAATAACCAAACCAACACACCTCCATAACCATATGAACAACAACATAGCTAAGAAGAAACAAACTCAAAACTAAATATTTCACCTTAAATGCGGCAATAAGAAAACAAACATAGATCAACCATGACTCACACTTTGATTAATTTGTAGTATCCAAAAATCACCAAAACCTAAAATTCAAATTCTGTAACATTGATTAAATGTATTTAAGCTCGAAATACAAATCAGTTACAGTAAGAGATCCAGGTTCGATTCATAATATATAGATTCGAAACTCGAAAAATCAAAGCTTGATATATAGATTCAGCTAAGCATTCGATTTTTTTAGAAACCCTAGAATTATCAAAAAGAGTCTATAAAGCTTTCTCAATTCCCAGATTAGATCTAGCAGACAAAGCAATTTCCTTTTTATAAGAGATTCAAAAACTTCATCGAGAAAACAATTCAAAGCCCAATCAAGGAACATGAGAACAGATCGAGAAGATGATGAAATGAAAGAAAAAAAAAAAAAAAAAAAACTCACATTTGCCAAGCAGAGAGGATGAAGAGAGACGCAAAGAGAACTCTTCCAAGAAAAGAGAAGAAACCCATCTCTCTGATTTGGCTATGGCGCTTACGTTCTGGCTTGGTCGTAGATTTGTGTGACGGAGAGAGATGGAGTCTTCTACGGCGGAGTAGGAAAAGAGTTCGGTTCTTCTGGTTTTGGTTTTATTTTTATTTTACACTTAAAAAAAACAAATTATCGAATTTTTATTATTTTTTAACTCCCACCTAAAAACACTGCACTCCACGATGTAGTATTGATCGATAGTGTCCAAGAATATGTTTTATTTTATGGAAAGTTATTAGGATAACCTAAATGAAGAGTTTAATTACTAGAATCTATTATATAAAGACTGAGTTAGTCTCACAAGAGATTGACATCTCAGCATCCCTCTCCATGACACATCATCATAATTTTTGTTTTTTTTTAATAATTTATGTTTTATAAGAAATTAATACATTATCACTCTTTTCTATGACCCATTTAATCATTTATTTATTATTTAAAATTTTTTAAAATTTAATTTGTTAAGTATTTCAAGAGTTAAAGTAAAAAGATTTTTTTTTTAAATAATATATATATTCTACCATTCTAAATTTATGTGTTTTATAATTATCGGTTAATAAAAACATATGTACCTTTTTCTAAATATTCTAATCTACTATCGGTTCTCATCTATTAACGATATTATAATATATTTTTTCGACAAGATGGACATGGGAATGAGAAAGCATATGTAGACTGGGTTATTAGAGTTTTGAAAAAAAAATTATTATTTTCATGGTTGGTGTTATTTTCTAAAGGCATTGTGAATTATGATATTTTTACAATAAAATAACAAAAATTTAGATATTCATTATATTATGTGTTAAGCCGTTTGTGAATTGTTATATTTTTATAATGATGTTAGAGGATAAATCGATTAATTCACAAGGATCATATCTTCCAAAGAAACAAAATCAGACATGTATCATATCTATAATAATTAAAAAACACTATAACGAAGATATCATTTAAAAAAATATTACAGTTCATTTCTATTTTCAGGACAAATATGTTAGGATATTTTTTCTAAAAAATTTTCAATTTTTTTTTAAACTTAAGTTATTTGAATTTTTTTTAAACAACATATTAAAATACAACAAAAAAAACTATAAAACTTATAATCAAAATAATATACATGTTATTTAAATTATTATATTAATTATAATTTAAAAATATATAATAAAATGTATCTGCGTGTCCACGCGGGTATCACCTAGTGTTTTATAAAGGGAAAGAGTTATTTGAGTTATTTTTATGTCTAAATTAACTTTTTTGGTACTATTTAAGGAAAAAAAAATATTAATTTCCAACGTGGCATTAAATTACCAAAAATGCAGATGAAAATTTTCCAAAAACTGTAGATCTAGTAATAACAGATTTTTTTTAACGGCAGATTATTTGTCCATGACAGTTTTTTTTTGCCAGATTTTTTTGGTTGACCGACTTATTAATTATATGGTGATGACAGATAAATTATTTGTCGACAAGATAAATTATTTTACATGAGAAACCAGTGGTAAAAAAAAAAGGGTTTATTTGCAAAATAACCAAGAATTGTTGGTCAATTAGAAAAATGACCATTGTCAGATTTTGTATTAGAAAATAACCATGGACCCACGTTTTAGAAGATGTGTTTTGACCAAATCGCCTTTGTTTCAATTTACCGTCATTCAATTGTCATTTGATTTAAAAAAATATTCAGTTATAATACCATAAAAATCATGTACTTCTTTTATAAAATAACTTGCAAATACAATAAATAACAATGATTGTGAAGGTCTGGAGGAGAAAACGATGGTGATTGAGAAAAAAATAATTAATTAATAAGAGAGAGAATACTTGAGATATCATGACATATGTACAAAATACATGTCATATGAGAAAAGTATTGTCTTATGTGAAAATTTACTGTGTTTTTTTCCAGAAAATAATAACTTACAAAAATATATAACGTGAAATATACAAAAAACATGTTATAAATACAAATGATGCTATATTGAAAACAATAACATAAGATTTCGCAAAATCTCGTGAGAAAAACAAATATATGTCTGGCATTTCGAAGAATCGATGATGGTAGTGTTGGTGTTCACTAGAGTTTCGGGGAGGAGGTGAGAACAGTGATGAATTTTTTGTTGGTGTGAGGAGAAAACAACGGTGAATAGATGGTGGTGGTGTTGGTGTTCACCGAAGTTTGGGGTGGGGGGGAGGTGAGAACAGTGATGACTGTGGTGTTGGTGTGACGAGAGGATGACGGTGAATCGGTGATGGTAGTGTTGGTGTTGACTGGAGTTTTGGGGGGGAGGAGAGGAGGTGAGAACGGTGATGACGGCGATACTAGTGTGAGGAGATTGGTGAAGGTGGTGTTGATGATGATTACGTAAAATCAAATTGAAAGTTAGAAACTAACGGTCAAAAAGAACAAAAAGTAAAAAGAAGAAGATGAAAATTAGAAAGAGAGAAAGAAAGGAGGAAGAAGAAGATCGGAGAGAGAGGGAGAAGAAAGGAGGAAGAAGAGTGATGAAAAGAGAGAGAAACGTAAATTGAGTGAAAAAGGTTAAATGAGTAATTTTGTTTACACTTCTGACATGTACTATTCAAGAAAAATCATTTTGCAAATAACTTTTTGTTCCATGATCATTCACTGCAATTACCAAAAAAAAAAAAAAGGATTTACTTGGTTTTGTCAAAAACACACAAAGTAGATAAGTTCCACAAAAAAAAAAAAAAAAAAAAACTATTGATATGGTGATTGGTTCGTTGTAGCCGTAGATTATACTTTTGTAAGATTTTGGCTATAGATGTGTTGACTATAAAGGTACACTAAAATATCAATAAATTAATACTCGATAAATTAGTAAACACTATAAAATAATAAAATCTTCTAGTCCCGAGTCGGAACAATGTAAAATTTAATAAAATTCGATAAGATAATAAGATAATAATTTTTTTGGAGTTCCTATGTAAATATATGGTCACATTAGTATTGTAAATTAATAATTAAATATATATATATATATATATGTAGAAGATAGTATACTAATGTATGGTTGTAGTATGTTTTTTAGAGCTTGTATCAAACATTTGTTGTGTTGTTTCAAATTATCGAATTGTAGTATTTTCTATAACTTTCTTATCAATAGTAAAAAAAATTATGTATATTTGTGTAAATATGCATCATTTCATTTGTATAGTCTTTTAGGTTGTTATATCATAAAACTGAATTTATGTCTATCATTTGCATAAGTGAACTCATCAGTAATTTTGTTACTTATCGTCAAAAATTATTTTTACTTTCAAATATTAAATATTTTAGTCAAAATTACAAATTTTTAGCATCAAAAATATTAATTTTTATTTAGCATAAATTATCGCAACTTATAGTTTTATGAAATTTTAAATACAATCTTAAATGATGAAAAAATCGAAGCTTACATTTCTATAAATTAATATTACTATAAATTAATAAAATATCAAAGTCCCAACATTATTAATTTATAGAGGTTTTACTGTATTTGTCGATCGTTGTAGATTTTACCGATGTAGGTTTTAAACTGTAGTTATTTTCAAATAAAATATGATTGGTTAAATAATGTGAAATCGAATATTTATTATTGTATATATATATGGGAAAAATCCCATAAAAAAAACCTCCAAAGTGGCACACATTTCTACTTTAAATCTTCAAGATATTACACTTCCACTTTAAACATTCAAAGTGAAACCTTCAAAGTGACGTTTTGTTTCGCGCCGATATTTTCGATCCTGGAAAAGTTAATTTTGTTAACGAAAAAGTTAATTCCATTAACGGAAAAATTAACTCCGATAATTTTTAAAATAAAGAAATTAATTTGGAATCTTTTAAATTAAGAGATTTTTAAATTAAGTTAAGAAATTTTTAAATTTAAATTAAATAAAGATCTCAAATCCTTAATTTAATTTAAAAATTGCTTAATTTAAATAGGCATGTGGGTTAAAAAATCATCCGAGTTAATTATTTTGTTAACGGAGTTAAATGTTTGGATCAGAAATGTCGGTGCGAATCGAAAAGCCACTTTGAGGGTTTAAAGTGAAATTTTTTTTACTTTAAAGGTTTAAACTGGAAAAAGTTTCGCTTTGGAATGTAATACATTTGAGGTTTAAAGTAGAAGTGAGTGCTACTTTAGAGGTTTTTTATGCGATTTTCCCTATATATATGTATAATTTGTATAAAATACAGAAAAAATTGTATAAATGCGTATGTAAATAAAATTATGTATATATGAAAATAGGCTTTTGGAAAATAATTAAAATAGTTATAAAATTCACTGAAAGTTGTTAAAATCAATCCATATATGGGTTGAAAATTAATATTTTAATTATAAATTTAAGATAAAAGAGTATTAAAGAAAATCTTACCGCCCTTAAAATACTACTTTTTTGGCTTTGGGCATTCTAATATCTACATACAAAAAAAATAAATTATTGGCTTTGCAATTTTTTTTTTAAAAAGATTACAGCACTCAACCAATCAAGCTCTAAGCCATTCAGCTCCAAAACCAAGTTTTCTGGATTTTTAATTTTATATTGTTCGAGAGAAAGAGTGTGTAGTGGTTTGAAGATATTAGCTTTGTATATTAGTCACCTTCTACACCATTGATCATGCGGGAGTTGTTCTTATTCTTGCGTAATTCGACAATATCTAAACATTTAATAAGAATGAATATGCAGTGAACTGTATAAATCAACGACGTGTTGGATATTTAAATTAATCAGCGGTTATGTATTAACCATCACAACTATTGAAGTGGCGGTTATTATATTAAACGTACGGTTGCAAACGTACATTACAACCGTTGGATATTATATAATCTGTTTTTCTGCATCAAAATGAGAAGGATATAAGATGAGAAAAAGAAAGAACACATAGATTCACAAGACCAAAGATTGAGAGGATCTCTGGTGACAAATACATAAACAAAACACAAAAACTCTTTTTGTATCTCTAGTATCTTAACCTAGAACAAGAGAGAGACTTTGATTGTCTTATCCTCCAAAGGGATTTCGTGTAACCCATGGCTTTGAAAGGGGTCGAAATACTCTTTAAGGAAAGTGCTCTCGTGCACGATTCCATCATTATCCAAGTTCACCGTACGTTACGATCCCGGATTTACAACACAATGATACTCAAATTATAATCATGATTAACCAAAATTTGTTTCAAAACGTTTGTTATTATTTAATATTTATAATAATAAAAAATTGTAATTTTGGATTAACAATCATACATGGACAAAATTAAATAAATAACTAAACAATATCTATCTATTTAGACATATAGGAAAAATAAATAAAAATATCACATATATTTTCAAATTTAATTTAATAAACAACTTAGAACATTTTAGAACATTTGTTCGGTAGACCGTAGACGTTTTACGACACATTTCCATTAAAAAAAAAAAAAAACATATTTATTATGGGCATTACATAAAGATACTCCAACTCATTTAGATATTTTGAAAATATCAAATTAACAAAATCCAAATCAGATAACTTCAAATACCTATTTTAATGACCAAATTAAATTGAATTAAATCCTAAAACCAAATCTCAAATCCTCAATATTATTTTCTATTTCATATACACAGATTCTATCTTAGTAAATTCTAACCATAATCGAATGTTCTATTGATAACAATCATTATCATTCAATAATTTGTTTTCTAAATCTAAATCTAACGTATTAATTAAAATTTTTATGCTCGAATATTCTAAGAGACGCATCATTCTAACCTAAAAATTAATCACTTTCACAAACCCCATTTATTTAGAAGATCAGAGATGAATATTTTTCCCATCTGTTTCATTTCTATCCCTCTCCACATTATCAAAATGGCCACTTCTTTTGCTTTTCTAAGAGATGTGAAGCCCTACAAGATTGTTTGGAAGGTGCAAGTGAAAGTGTTGCATACATGGAAGCAATACTCTCTATCGAATGGCGAAACCTTAGAAATGATTCTTGCTGACATTAAGGTATCAAGATTCAACATTCTGAAAATAATATGGGTTAGTAATATCTTTATTCTATATAATATATATTAACTATATCAATTGTAACATATACAGGGGACAAAAATGCATGGATCTGTTAATTTTTGGTTCTTTATCATTGTTTTTGAGTTAATATTTACTCAATCAATTTATTTTTCTAATCATTATTTATACGTTGTGTATTTGCAAGTTTCGATATCATTATATGTTTACAAGATTGTTGGAGTTTACTTATACGAAAGATTTATCAGCAACACTAAATCTTGCCATTGAAGAATGCAACATAAAAAAGAGAATAAAGATATCATGAAGGAGTACTCTTCAATGTTATAATAGGTTGATGTTTATTTTTATACCTGCAATTTAGTCTATATTTCAACTAATCGTTTTGTTTTCATTTAAAGTTTTAGTTTACTATTCCTTCGAATGTAACTTAATATTTTAAATCTAAATTCTCATTTATTTAATAGAAATGATTTTATATATTGTTCCATGTCATAAAGTTCTTTATTGTTATAATCGGATTTCCAGATGTAATTATTCATTGTTAAAATGAGTTATTAACTTACGTTATACTGTATGTCAGAAAACTTAATGTGGATATTCTAATATTCTCAATCTTAACTGATTATACGTACCGTGAATATTTGATCATATTTTATGATTATGGATCAACCATAAATTCAAATTACTATTAAGAATAACCATAAATGTCCAAAAGAAATATACATTAAATGAAACTTTACCAACCCGAAATTTTATGTCCATTTGGTAAGGCTAAATATTTCTTGCTGAGGCTAAATATTTGTTTCGATACTTTATTATTAACTCAAGCGCATTAATATAAGATAAAGGCTTACCAAAATTAAACGGTTCATTTTTTTTTTTAACCATATATACAAAGAACTGTTTCAATAACATCCAGAAAAAAAAAAGAAATCTAGACTATTTTCAGTCTTCTTTTATCTCTTTGTACCCAGATTTTACACAATCATAAAATATTTTTGCTAATGTTAGAGATTTGAAGCCATTTGGCGAATCATATATAATCATGATCAAAATTATCTCCAAGTTCAAGAAGAATGATCATGTTGATGACACTCTAAAAGTCATTTTCTCGGATATGTTTATAAGCCATTTCACATCTATATTCTAAGTTTGTGTTAGATTTTCGTACTTTTTGGTTATGAATAATATATTTTTTGTGGTTTGGTACGAAGGGTGATAAAATCCAAGCAACAATTGTGAAGTCAATGATTTTAGAATTCGATGATAGGGACGAGGTATGCATTTGGAAATATGTTAAAAACTTTCAAGTTCAAACTGACTACAGGCTGATCCGTATTGTGAAATATGACCACCGTATTTTGTTCATACCTCAAACTAAGTTAGTACATTGTCGAAGAACTTGCAATGATCAGTTTCTCTGTCATCACGACCATTGGTTAATGTAAAATCACAACTGAATTGATGATCATCCTTGTTTTGAGATATGTATTTACTCTTTAGAAGCTTTATACTTTGTATCTCACTATCTCTTTTCAGATGGCACATATGGTCGGTATTCTCCGCTATTCGCTCTTGTTTTTCTTCGCAAATCCGCACATGCAAACTAGTATTAGGCAAGACTATGACAGATTGCATAATGCTCATCAAAACATGATTGTACTCATGGATGTTGAATCTTCGGTTGCAAGTCTTGTCACTTTCGAGGTTGAAGCTTGTAAGGCTATGATTTTCTTTTATATCCAAGCTGGTGCTTCTTAAAAGCGATGGGAGATACGATATTAGTGTTGAGGACCATGGAGACGATTTGGTCGAGGTTTTTGAGGAGGCGAATTCAGATTGGGCTGAAGATATGGATAATGTTTGTCAAGCTTTAATTTATGAGATTCACAACTGGCTTAAAGGTTTAACAAACCAACAATAGTGTCTCACAGATCAAGCAAGGAATATAACATATGACCATAGAAGATCTATAACTTTTCAATATCGCATACCGAACTCATTAGCCACTATATTTATCAGTCACTCCACATCACTTTTTATGTTTTTACCTAGAAAACATAAAAAGAAAGTGTCTGATTCTTATATAATCATCAAAAAAAGTATAGTTTAATCACAAATTATTACAAATCAAATAAATTTAATTGAAAAACTATAAACTACTACAAACATAATATTAATATTGAAATTTTATCTTTTTCAAAAAAAAAAAAATGTCCTTATAAAAAATAAAAGAAAACATCATTCGACAATGGGTCAGTTCTAGATACAAATATAAAAAAGAAGTCCATGTCGAAAACAAAATGTTAACATTTTTGTAGGGAAAATGCACAGAAGGAAAAAAAAAACTCTGGTCGGTTGGGAAAATTTGAATGATGTTGCTATTATTAAAATAAATTGCTACCAAATCACCATTTGGGGATGTAGCTCAGATGGTAGAGCGCTCGCTTAGCATGCGAGAGGCACGGGGATCGATACCCCGCATCTCCATTTTTTAATATAATTTTGCTCTTTCAAATGCTTATTTGATCCTTAAAAATTTTGAATCTTCTTCTCGCGTAACACGTCGCTCTCAATGACACACCTCACTCAAGTCACCAGTCAAGACAAAGTTCTATATGGGTCCCACAGACACCACAAAATTCAACATTTATCTTCATTCACTTCTGTCTTTTTTTTCTTCTACTCATAGTCTAATTTTAAAAATGTTTTAAAAAAGCTTTTAAAAATTTGACGAAAGGGATCGTTTAAAGGACACGTCGATGCCGATATAACCGAAGTACATTGAATATTCCATGTCCCTTCTTATCAAACAACACAACCTCTATCTCTGACTTAAACCTCACCGTCTCCATTAATCATCGTTTCGAAGATCAAAAACGCAGCGGAGAATTTGGGAATGTTACAAGTGATCAAACGATGGTGTTCCTTAAGCTGTTCTTGAAGAGATCAAAAAAAAAAAGAAGGAGTTCACAAATTTTACAAAGAAGATCCTAAGGTGGATAATCACTATCTTCCTACTTTCAACATGAGATTTGCATACGACAACAGTTTTGATCTCTATTGTTCTTTTCCTATGAATTGGAGAGACTCTTTCACTTGTTATATTGCTCCTGAACCTTCAAGTCCAGAGTAAATCCCAGCAGCTTGCAGGTAAAAAAAGTGATTAATATTACTATTTGTTGTGAAAACGTGATTATACTATTTCTTTAGGGATTTTGGATAGGACAACAAATGAATTATTCTACAATTTTTTTTAAAAAGGTTTATTTATCGTAAACTGTATTTTTCTATATATATTTCAAGATGATTTAATAAACGAAAGATTTCTATTACGTGTTGATTCTAAACTCGCAAAAGAGAATTTATAAAAGAAATGTTCCAAATTTGGGTTTTAAACAATTTTTTGTAAATGTTAAGCTATATTCTCAGTTTTTATTTTGATATATAATATATATCAAATGAAAAAAATAATTTTTCTCGAATTTTTTAATAAGATAGTATTTATAGAAAAAATCTTAAGATTATCAAAATGACTCAAATTATGTCAGAAGTAAACTACAATTACAAAGAAAAGACATCCACCAGTAATCAACCTTTTCTTAATAAGAAAATTTTTCACCTCTATCATACACCAAAACCGATAAACTAGCACCCAAAAAATCACTTACCTAAAATCATCCTATTTTCTTAAACTACAACACCAACAATTTATTACTACATCTTTTATTAAGCTCATATTAAGCTCATATGTGTAAAAGATTTCATCCTTTAACCAACTGTCTCTTCTACGAAGATAGCCAATACCTTATTGATAAATTTATAAAAATTCGTATTTTCTACGAGTTTATTCTCATAGATACTAAATCAGTGGAGATTACTCATCATATTGATAAAACCGACCCAAACTTTATTTCATACTCTTTCTGTAAGATTCTAAGGGTATATACTATTTTAAACCTCGGGTTTATCAACTTCCTTACCACAAAAGAATTATCCATACTATGGTATCATATTCCAGGGTTCACCTATCTAGATTATTAAAAAGGTTTTTTACATATTTTTTACCTACGAACTTTCGACCATTATTGGTTTATATCCTTCGACTTATATTGTTCCAAGTCAATACAAGGATTGATTTACGAATGGTGGCACTGGTTTGGACCATGTGACCAAATTTATATTTCCTAAATACCAAAAGTATCATTATCCTATTATACCATACATGAATTACAGCAACCTGTAGGATCATTACCAAAATAACATTTCACATCGAATTAGGGGTACCTTGGATATTATCTTGGCACTTCAGCCTTATAATAAATTTTCTAGATATGTCATACTCACTTGTTCGTGAATATCGAGTAAAATGGTGGGACAAATACAATTTGAACCGCTGCTCCGCCACCAAATTAGAAAAATGGATACAAACTTATTGTAACAGCCCTCCCCGTGGGACCTACCCACCAACAGCCAGCTGGCGCTGCAGCGCATCGACCCTAACCTCTATCCTGTGGGCAATATCCCACCAGGTAGGTTATTGGTGCGCTTGGCGTTACTCGAACCCAAGACCTCACCCTTTAACACCATTCCCACAGGGAGGCCTGTTACACTTATCAATAAAAAAAAAAAATTATTGACTATATAACTTTACCACCTATACAAACCAAAAACCCTCCATCCCAAAAACTAAAACCGTCTAGTCTAACCAAGTCAACAAATCATCCTCTGAATCCAAGAAAAAGGGTTTTCTGCAAAAAAACCATTTTTTTTTTTTTTTTTTTTTGTTCAAAACTGCAAAAAAACCATTAAACTTTGTTTTTTTTGCAAGATCAATGCTCACCCAAAAGTTGTGCAAGTCAATCCCCTGAACTCGAAAGTCACCCGCTATACAGCCCCTCTCTATATCGTGGACGTGACCCCTTTAACTTCTGTTAAAACTAACAGAATTATCAAAACGACGTAGTTTTGATATAAAAAAACTACACGCTGTTTTGTTGCAAAGGTTGCAGTTTTTTACTAACCAAAACAACATGATTTGCATATTATCAAAAATAATATCAAAAAATCATTTTTTTTTAGCTTACAAAACCCAGAACGTATCAACTCTTTAATTTCTTTCTACTTTCAACCAATTAAAATCACAAATCTCTTCTTCATCGAGAATTTCTTCCATTAAACTCTGACAAGTCTATTTGTCTCTCTATCACCATTAACCAAAACCCACGAAGAAAAATTGGAGAAGAACACTGATTTTGACAAATCAGATCATGATTCTTAGTAAGATCCTACTCTCAAACAATCCAGAGATGTCTAATACCGACGAAAACAAGATCAAATGAAAAGTTGTGATTGAATTGATGCTCAATTTCATATCTGGCTCCAATTTAATCATTTAAAGATGTTGAGATGAAAATCAGAAAATTCTAGGGATCTTATGAACCAAGTATTTTCATGACAGTTTCAATACTCATTGGTATTGGATTCGGATCTAACATCTATAGATTATTGATTTAGCTTGGGAAACGATAATCTCAATTTTAGTGATTAATTTGTGAAACTTAGAGTTGCACAATGAGATGAATATTGTGTTAAAAAAAATTTTTATGATAATTTGCAAACCTTGTTGTTTTTGTCTACTAAAAACAATAACATTTTTAACAAAACAGTATGAAGTTTTTTGGATCTAAAACGACGTCGTTTTGATAATTCTGTTAATTTTTAACAGCAGTTAACGGAGCTACGTTGACGATATAGAGAAGGGCTATATAGCGGGTGACTTGCGAGTTTAAAGGATTGACTTGCACAAATTTCGAGTGACGGTTGTTTTTGCAAAAAAAAAAAGTTTGCTGGTTTTTTTGCAAAAAGCCCATATTAAAGAAAATCTAAAAACCATTGTTATATATACAAATATCTGCTACTGAAGATGAAGACAATATCACTCAAAATACTAATACGCAAAATGACGATTCACATGATGGACCACTATCACAAGATCTTTTTGACAACTAAAAAATTGTAAGTATTAAAAAACCAAAAACCTCAAATATATTAATAGTGCAATCAACTTCATCTATTTTTTCAAAAAGCTTAGAAGACAAGGAAAAATAAGAAATAAGAAAACATTAAAAGACTACTCAAGGAATCATCAGTAGACAAAACACAAGTTTTAACAAAAAAAATTTAAGTCCAAAGCAACCTGAAGATCATCCAAAATCACCAATAAAAAAATGGACCAGACCAGATCATCAATCAAATGAATGAAAACAAACTCTGGTCCAGATCATCAATCAAATGAATGAAAACAAACTCATCAATTACGGTAACATGAGTCTTACTTACTCAATACCACCAAGAGAAAAAATCATCAACATTACTCATCCTCTACAACCTCCTCAAGATTACTTATCACCTAAGATCCCACGAATACGACTTATCATCATCTATGCAAGCTTACTTTTCATCAAATTTCTTTGTATAAATAAGATAAAAAAAATTGTATAAGGCAGAGTGAATTTTAGTGTGATATCACTTACAAATTACATGCACTTCTTCCTACTCTCTTCATATTTTCATCGTTATATTTTTTAATTTAGATTTCTAACTCTGCATTTTTAACCAAATTCAATAAAGTAAGTTATAATAATATTAATCTCTTTCAAACTTCTTGTTATTTTTCTTTAAACATCCAAATTTATAATTTACACTATAAAAATTATAGTCTTTATTTTAACGAAGGCAAACAATTGACCATAGGTTATTGAGTCCTATGGAATTGGGTTTTCTCCCGCAAAATATTTTAATTTACTTATTAATATCTTTCTACAAAAAATGAAGGTAATCCTGTTATTAATTTTTTTTCCAAAAGGTTACTTACAATCATTTATTTGAAATATATAGTTATAAATATATCCTTATACCATTTAAAATCTTCTAAGGTTGGACATTTAAAATTTGTTAAGACAAGTTTTTTACTAGTTAGTCTTCGTATGGATTTCCAAAAAAAATGCATAGTCATTGTATACTTTACGTGTAAAAGTATATATTTTCCTTCTTCCTATTTAATTTTCCAAAAACAAAACTATGTATCTTGTTGGAAACCCTTTTGAATAACTAACTAGTAAAATTCTTGTCTTAACAAATGTCAGATGTTAAAACTTAGGAGATTTTAAATGGTGTAAAATATATATTTATAACTAATATATTCCAAATATATATTTATAACTAATATATTCCAAAGAAATGATTGTAATCAACTCTTTTGGAAAGAAACGTTTATAACAGAATTACCTTCATCTTTTGTAGAAATATTAATAAGTAAATTAAGATATTTTGTTAGAGGACAACCAATTCCATGAGACTCAGTAACCTATTGTCAGTTTTTTCCTTTGTTATAAAAGACTAAAGATCAAATAGTGTAAATTATAAACGTGAAAGTTAAAATAACAAGAAGTTGCAAAGAGAGTAGTATGATTAAAACTTACTTTATTGAATTTGGTTAAAGTACGGAGTTCAAAATGTATAGTGGAATATATAACGATGAAAATATAAAGAGAGTAGGACTGAGTGCAGGAACTTTGTAAGTGATATCTCACTAAAAATCACTTTGTCTTTACAAAAATCTTTTGATCTTATTTATAGAAAGAAGTTTGATGAAATGTAAGCTTACAATAGATGATTATGTGTCTTATTTGTGGGATCTTGGGTGATGAGTAATCTTGAGGAGGTTATGTGTCCTTGCTGTAGTGATTGTGGAGGATGAGTAATATTGAGGATTTTGTTTCTTGGTGGTGTTGAGGAGGTCACACTCATGTTGTTGTAATTGATGAGTTTGTCTTCATTTCCTTTGATTCATGATTTTTTCTGTTCCATTTCCTTGATTGGTGATTATGGCTGATCTTCATGTTGTTTTAGACTTTGGTAGCTTTTCTTCAGGCTGCTATGGACTTAGGTAGCTTTTGCTAAATTTGTGTGTTTATCTACCGATGATTCTTTGAGTAGTCTTTTAATGTTTTATTTTTTCTTATTTTTGCCTTGCCATTTTCTTGATTTTTCTCTTCTTTTTTTGGCTTGTATTTTAATTTAGCTGTAAAAACATATGAAGTTGATTGCATTATTAAAATAGATGAGACTTTTGTTTTTTGGTTTTCTCTTTTAATACTTACAATTTTTTAGTTGTCGAATGGATCTTGTGATAGTGGTCCGCTATATGGGTCATCATTTTGTGTATTGATGTTTTGAGTGATACCCTCTTCATTTTCTTTAGAGGATATTTGCATAGCAATGGTCTCTAAGATCTTCTTTAATTTTTATTTTCATTTGTCTTTCTTGGATATAGAGGATGATGTTGTTTGACTCGGTTGGGTTAGACGGTTTTGGTTTTTAGGATGGAAAGTTTTTGTTTAATTTGTATATGTGGTAACGCTCATGATTTGTGAAATTTTTTTCCTGATTTCTTGATGAGTTTGTATCCATTTTTCAAAGTTGGTGACATAACAACGGTCCAAATTGAATATGTCTCACCATTTTACTCGATATTCTCGAACTAGTGAGTATGGTATATTTGGTAAACATGTTATAAGGTTGAAGTGCCAGGATAGTATTCAAGGTACCCCATGACGATGTAAAATGCTATTTTTATAATGGTCCTATGGGTTGATGTTTTTCATGTTTGGTATAATAGGGTAAGGATACTTTTGGTATTTGGGGGAGGATATATTTGGTCATATGGTCCAAACCAGTGCCACCATTCGTAGATCCATCCTTGTACTGACTTAGGACAATGGAAGTCGAAGGATATAAACCAATAATGGTCGAAATTTCGTAGATAAAATGTATGTAAAATAGCTTTTTTGATAATTTAGGTAGGTGAACCCTGAAATATGATATCCGAGTATGGAGAATTTTTTTGTGGTATGGAGGTTGATAAGCCCGAGGTCTGAGTAGTACCTATCTTTAGGATCTTAAAAGGGGAGTATGAAATAATGGTTGGTCGGTTTTATCAAAATTATGAGTAATCTCAATTGATTTGGTATCTATGAGGTATTGTCTATCTTCATAGAAGAGTCGGTTGTTAAAAGTCTATGAATCGGTTGTTAAAAGGTTGAAGTCTTTGAGAGATATGAGCTTGATAAAGGATGTGGTAAGCTGGTAATAAGGTGTAGGTGTTGCGGTTTAAGAAAATAGCATGATATTTAGTAAGTTTTTTTTTTTTTTTTTTTTTTGGGAAGGCCTGAGAGTAAATTTTGTTTTTAATTAGGTTTTTAACAGTTTTCAGTTATTCTGTTAATATTTTTGATGAATATTATATATTTTTAGAGAAATTTGCTCATATTGACCTATATTTTATAGGAAATAACTAGAATGACTTCTTTTTAGAGAAGGATCTAGATTTTTGTTTAAAAGACATTGCTATCTATCCTTTTTAAGATAATAACGAAATTGCCATTATGATTTATTTTTTAAAATTCTAAATATATTAAAAATTTAAAAATAAAATAAAATAAAAATAAAAGAATAAATTTTTTTATTAAAAATCTAAAATATCAAAAAAAAAAAAACGGAAAAAGTAAAAAAAAAATAGAAAAAATAAAAAAGAGAAACAAAAAAATATTTTAATTGATAAATAAATAAATTAAAATAGATTGAAAATAAATTAAAAATAAATGTGAGTTAACTAAGATAATCCAATAACTGTGCGGTAAAGGAGAATAATTATGCAAATGGAAATAAGTGTGCCATAACTTGAACAACTGTGCGGTAACTAAGTTAGTCCAATAACTCTGCAAATAGAAATAAGTGTGCAGTAAAGGTAATAAATGTGCGGTAACAAATATATTCCAATAACTCTGCAGTAATAGAAATAACTGTGCAGTAATGTAAATAAGTGTGCAGTAACTGTGCTAGTCCAATAGGTCTGCGGTAAGAATACATAACTGTGCAAAATGAAAATAAGTGTGCCATGACATTAAACAACTGTGCGGTAACCAAGCTTGTTCAATAACTGTGCGGTAAAGGAAAATAAATATGCAAAATGGAAATAAGTGTGCCATGACTTTAACAACCTTGCGGTAACCAAGCTAGTTTAATAAGTGTGCGGTAAGAAAAATAAATGTGCAAATTTGAAATAAGTGTGCCAACAAATGTGCGGTAACCAAGCTAGTCAAATAACTGTGCGGTAAAGAAAAATAAATGTGCAGATTGAAATAAGTGTGCCATTACTTGAACAACTGTGCGGTAACCAAACTAGTCCAATAACTGTGCGGTAAAGGAGAATAACTGTGCAAATGGAAATAAGTGTGCCATAACTTGAACAACTGTACGGTAACTAAGTTAGTCCAATAACTCTGCAAATAGAAATAAGTGTGCAGTAAAGGTAATAAATGTGCGGTAACAAATATATTCCAATAACTCTGCAATAATAGAAATAACTGTGCAGTAATGTAAATAAGTGTGCAATAACTGTGCTAGTCCAATAGGTCTGCGGTAAGAATACATAACTGTGCAAAATGAAAATAAGTGTGCCATGACATTAAACAACTGTGCGGTAACCAAGCTAGTTCAATAACTGTGCGGTAAAGGAAAATAAATGTGCAAAATGGAAATAAGTGTGCCATGACTTTAACAACCGTGCGGTAACCAAGCTAGTTCAATAACTGTGAGTTAACTAAGATAATCCAATAACTGTGCGGTAAAGGAGAATAACTGTGCAAATGGAAATAAGTGTGCCATAACTTGAACAACTGTGCGGTAACTAAGTTAGTCCAATAACTCTGCAAATAGAAATAAGTGTGCAGTAAAGGTAATAAATGTGCGGTAACAAATATATTCCAATAACTCTGCAGTAATAGAAATAACTGTGCAGTAATGTAAATAAGTGTGCAGTAACTGTGCTAGTCCAATAGGTCTGCGGTAAGAATACATAACTGTGCAAAATGAAAATAAGTGTGCCATGACATTAAACAACTGTTAACCAAGCTAGTTCAATAAATGTGCGGTAAAGGAAAATAAATGTGCAAAATGGAAATAAGTGTGCCATGACTTTAACAACCGTGCGGTAACCAAGCTAGTTCAATAACTGTGCGGTAAAGAAAAATAAATGTGCAAATTTGAAATAAGTGTGCCATTACTTGAACAAATGTGCGGTAACCAAGCTAGTCAAATAACTGTGCGGTAAAGAAAAATAAATGTGCAGATTGAAATAAGTGTGCCATTACTTGAACAACTGTGCGGTAACCAAACTAGTCCAATAACTGTGCGGTAAAGGAAAATAAATATGCAGATTGAAATAAGTGTGCCATGACTTGAAACAACTGTGCGGTAACCAAGTTAGTCCAATAACTGTGCGGTAAAAAAAAATAAATGTGCAGATTGAAATAAGTATGCCATGACATTAAACAACTGTGCTGTAACTAAGTTAGTCCAATAACTCTGCGGTCAAGAAAAATAACTCTGCGAAAAATAAGTGTGCGGTAACAAAGACACAGTGGCATTTTTGTAAATAATTGACACGCGAGAATTAATTCATTAATGGCATTTTCGAAAACTATTTTTTTCCTTACACAGCTTATTAGGGGTATTTATGTCATATAAACCCCTAAAAATAACATGTAAGTCATCTAGTAATTAAAAAAGAATATGTGTCATTCTAGCCATTTTCCTTTAAATATAGGTCATTCTAGTAATCCTCCCATATTTTTATTATTATTTTTTTGAAAAGATTAACTCGATTTGTATGATTTTTTTTCGATTTATAATACATGGTTTTCAAATCTTTAATTTCTAAAGTAGTAATAGCAAATTTATGTGTTTTTTTTTATTTCATTTGTTTTGTATATGATAGAAAATATATATATATATATATATATAGATATTTGTAGTTTTTTTTGCTTTAATGTTTATAAATGTTTTTACTTTTTCGTGTAATGTTTATAACTCTCTAAAAATTTTGCTATTTTTTGTTTTTTTTTAATATTAACCTTATTTATATGATTTGTGATTTAAAATTTGTTGAATAATATAGTTTTGCTTTTTAATAAATATATTATTTTATGGATTTTTAATATTATATAAAATAAATTTTTTTTATGAGTTAGAGGTTTTAGAACCTATTCAAAAAATTAGAATTAAAGATATAAAAGAGTTTTAAATATTATAAAATATTATTTCACTGAACCTAAAACAAAATATGTATTAATGGTCAAATTGGATAAAAAACATCCTTTATATCCAAATTATCCATTTTAACCAAGGCCTCGTGGTCTAGGGGTAATGGGCTTGCAGCTGTAAGTTCCGCCTCGGGGGATCGAGTCTTGGCCACTGCGGATTTCACATATGGGCTGCAGCGTCCCAGGAGCCGACACGTGGAGAGCCGTTTGGCCGCCCACGTGGCTAGTCTGTGCCCCCCAGGTTGATCCGCCTGCCACCGGTGTTAGAATCTGCGGTCCTTCCTATGGGAGGTTGTAGCGCGGTTCCCACCGGCGGAGTCGACGGTCCTTGTCGGGGTGTCAGGACACCTGAGTTATCAAAAAAAAAAAAAAAAAAAAAAAAAAAATTATCCATTTTTTTTTTTCCGCTTCCAATTTCTTTATATACCAGAAATATTTCTGGTATCCAATTTCTTTATATACCAGAAATATTAATTTTCATCAGTTTTTTTTTTCTTCTTTTTTTTTTTTTTTTTTTTTTTTTGTTTGAGGGTAGCATTTTATTTTCCATCAGTTCCTACCATTTATATCTTTAGATTATCCATTAGATTCTTCTACGAATTATCACCACTAACTTTTGCCAAAGTCCATTAAGATTACCATTTAAATCTGTACACATACATCCAAATGCAATTAACATAAACCATTCTTATTCAATATGGTGATGTTAGCTTAGATAATAAAACGATCGGCTAATCCATTTGAATTTTCTTCTTCTTGGCACAAATCGCTCTCAATAACAGCTCACTCAACTCACACTCTTAACCACTTTCTTAACAAAGACCACTCTAACGGGCCCCCCACAAAGACTACAAACTTCAACCACTTATCTCTTCAGTTCTGTCTTTTTTTTTTTTTTGTTTTTTTTCTTACCGATGACTCTAACCTCAATCTTCTTCATTCTTTATCTCAGCTCTATATAACACCATAGATAGGAAGAAAAAAAAAACACCTAAACCCTCCTACCCCAATAAAAAAATATGACAGAAAAATCTGGAGAATTCAATCGTTTGAACGAGTTCGAAGCTTTTATTTCGACAAAAACAGGAGTTAAAGGACTCGTTGATGCCGAAATAACCGAAGTCCCTAGAATTTTCCATTTCCCTTCTTCTACCATATCTAACAACACACCTTCTAATATCTCTGAGTTAAACCTCACCGTCCCAATCATTGATCTTGGAGAAATCAAGAATGGGGACGACGACAAAACTGCAAGAAACGTCGTCGTTTCGAAGATCAAAGATGCAGCGGAGAATTGGGGTTTTTTCCAAGTGATTAACCATGGTGTTCCTTTAACTGTTCTTGAAGAGATCAAGAAAGGAGTTCGAAGGTTTCATGAAGAAGATCTTGAAGTGAAGAAACAATATATTTCTACAGGTTTCGACAAAAGATTTAATTATAACAATAGCTTCAGTCTCTATCATTCTTCTCCTATGAATTGGAGAGATAGTTTCACTTGTTATGGTTCTACTCAAGATCCTCTAAAACCAGAGGAGCTCCCACTATCTTGCAGGTAAAGAAATCAAAAAAAGGATTATAGATATTTCGTGTTAAAGTGTTTTTATTCTGATTATATGAATCTGAATCTGATCATTTTAGGGATATTGTAATCGAATACTCGAAGCATGTAATGGAGTTAGGAGATTTACTCTTCCAACTTTTATCAGAAGCTTTAGGTTTAGACTCTGAGATTCTTAAGAACATGGATTGTCTTAGGGGTTTGCTTATGCTCTGTCATTACTATCCACCTTGTCCACAACCTGACCTAACTTTGGGCACAAGTAATCACACCGATAACTCTTTCCTCACGCTTCTTCTTCAAGACCAAATCGGTGGTCTTCAAGTTCTTCATCAAGATTATTGGGTCGATGTTCCTCCTATTCCTGGAGCTCTTGTCGTTAACATTGGTGATTTCATGCAGGCAAGCCTAACTGATGCATTCTTTTAACCTAAAAACAGAAAGTCTTTATCGATAAATTTGAGTCATTTATATGATTTTGCAGCTAATAACGAATGATAAGTTCTCAAGCGTGGAGCATAGGGTACGAGCAAACATCGATGGCCCGCGGATTTCAATTGCGTGCTTCTTTAGCTCAAGTGTTTTTCCGAATTCCACGGTTTATGGACCGATCAAAGAGCTCCTGTCTAATGAAAACCCTGCAAAGTACAAAGCTTTCACTATACCAGAGTACACTGCAGGATACCTAGCGGATAGCTTTGAGGGAAAATTGCATTTGTCCAATTACAGGGTATAATCATATATTTGTGTGTTTCTGCATATGTTAAGCTTTGGAGTTTCTGAACCGTTGTGCCAATG
The DNA here is from genome assembly GCA_963667165.1 of Barbarea vulgaris. NCBI lineage: Eukaryota > Viridiplantae > Streptophyta > Magnoliopsida > Brassicales > Brassicaceae > Barbarea > Barbarea vulgaris. Next base: position 3,900,613 of record OY763891.1, read on the forward strand.
CCAACAATAAAAGTTGTTATCATATAATAAAAATATTACACAGATAGTCTATAGAACATAATTTGTGTATTTTTTTTTTTTGTCTATAGAAAATATAGTTGGCATATTTTTCGGGTTTTTTTCCAATATTACATAGACAAAACATTAATTACCCACATCTTATAAATAATTAATAGCTTTAAAGGAAAATTGATTTTCAGCTCAGTCACGACAAAACTACACATGTGAACTAATTTAATGTTCAGGTAACTACACAAATAATTGACTTTGCATAGCGACATACACGAAGTATTGCAACTACGCCAAGTATTATGACATACAAAAAATATCATTAGTTATGTGTCCAACGCCATAATACATTTTACAATTTTAATTTAAAAATCATAATATTTGGATCATCATATCCGTATATTTATCTTGTCGAAAACATAAAAATTATGATACACACACAATATATAATACTTCGTGTATGTCATAATTCTTGATGTACTTGTCTTTATAGTTAACATCTGTAAATTTAACACTAATAATATAATATTTGTTATCTTGCTGGTGTAAAATCTTTGAATTTTGAATGTTGGAAATAGTAAGCTGGAAAATTTTGTGTTGTCATGTAATTTTAAGGCAACAAAAATAATTTTTGTATTATTCGTCTATAGATAATATAATTAGCGTAAAGGAGGAGGGGGGGGGGGGTTCCCTTCTAATAATAATTTTCTGTAGTTGTTCCAAATACTCCCAAATCTGATTCATTGCCATCATTGAAGAAAAGACTTGTGTACTTTTGGTTTTTTAAGTTCCATGAATGATGAAACAGTGAAATAAAGAGAAGATGTTTTATGTAACTTACTGATTAAAACGATTCATACTTGATTTATTTATGTACTTATCACTGCCTGAAACAGTAACGTAGCCAAGAAGAAAGAGGATAAAGTCTGTAGCAGATTGTGATGAAGACATATATTGTATCTTTCTTCAAACAACATGCGCTTCATTTCTGAGCTTATCAATCAGCTCATCCACCGAAGAAACAATAACCCCAGATTTCCTCTTTGGAGGCTCCGTGACTTCCACGATCTCTATGTCGGATTTTATGTCAACTTTCAGATCTTGCACCGTCATTTTCTTGATCGGCTTTGATTTCGCCTTCATTATGTTGGGGAGTGTTGCATATCTTGGTTGGTTCAGCCTCAAATCAGTTCTGCATTGTAACATCAAAAGCTGTTATAAACAAAACGAAAGTCATCGCATTCGCACTTATCTACTCAAGCTAAATGCTAGTTTACTTAATAATTCGAGAGATCACATAAAGGTTAGTTGATGCAATTTTATATATGAACCTCAAGTCGAGAAAGATCAAAAGATCATGACACAATCATGTAAGGAAGTAGAACTTACGTTATTACAGCGGGTAAGTCGACACTAAGAGTTTCAAGACCTCCATCCACTTCTCTATCAACGGTTGCAACATTCTTATCCTTATCCAACACAACCTACTAAACAACAATGAGCAGAGCACATGAACAAATAATCATAACTTGGAGAGTTGAAATTAAAGATAACGTATTACTGAAAGCTTTCAAGTGTATTAAATCGTTACCTTCGATGCAAATGTTGCTTGTGGCCAACCAAGTAAAGCTGCAACCATTTGTCCTGTTTGATTACAGTCATCATCTATTGCCTACATGTTGAAAGACAATAAACATTACATAAAACTGAAAAAAAAAAAAAAAAACTTGATCCATCAACATGAAATGAACATTAAGCAAATTAAACATTTGCAAAAGCATTTGAGAATTCAAATCCAACCAGATTGCCTCATGGAGGTCTAGTACAACACCTATACTTCTTCATTACCCAACTACAGCGATTATAAAACAAACATTAAGCAAATTAATCATTTGCATAAGCATTTTCAGATCCCTAAACGAACAAGATTGCTTCATGAAGAGAAGAAAACAAAACAAAGTTTCTTCAAAGATCAATGTTCATCATCCTATACAATAAACAACTCAAAAAATGATTCCTTTGGCTTCCACAACTTAAAAACCTAAGCTTTAGCTTTAGCTAAAAATTCAATTTTAGTATTAAAAAATCTTAAAATTCTAGAAATTTTATGCATACACAATCACAAGTTCAAAACTTTTTCCTATGCACATAAGCAAATTCAAAGATCCAACACAATGCTAATAAGCATAAACGATGAGTCAAAAACGAATCTTTTAGCTTCTGAAAACATGAAAAAAAACTTCAACTTTACCTAAATTTCAGTTCACCACCAAAAACAAAATCTTAAAACTTCATGACCCAAGTTCAAAACTTGTCAAGCAATTCGAAGCCAAACATACCTGTTTCCCAAGAAAAATCAACCCAGGATTCTCAACTTCAGCTAAACTCTTCAAGATCTTAGCAATCGTTAAAGGAAGGAAACTAGAACTAGCCTCAACATGGATTCCACGATCCGCACCCATGGCTAAACCAGTACGAAGCGTGTCAACACACTGTGAAGGTCCAATACTCACTGCAATGACCTCTTTAGCGAAACCAGCTTCTTTGATTCGAAGCGCTTCTTCTAACGCGATTTCACAAAATGGATTCATCGACATCTTCACATTTTGAGTATCTACACCAGTCTGATTTCAAGATAAAAGTAATCAAATTTCAACGGTTACGGAGAAATTTAGAGATGGGTTTGTTTGTACCTTATCGGGTTTCACTCGGATTTTGACGGCGTAGTCGACGACACGCTTAACGGCGACGAGAATCTTCATCGTCCGGTGAGAGAGAAATTAAGGAAAGTGAGCACTTTTCAATTTCTAGATCTTAGGATGATGATGACTCATAAAAAAAATGGCATGATATTCGGTTTGTTTCGGTTCAATCCGGTTTAGTTTTTTTGGGTTTTAGTTTTTGTGTTATGTGAAAGGCAGGTTGTGCTGTTTAGGTGCATACATGAACTCAAACAACTAAGTCAATTAAGTTTTATTTTAGGGGTTAGATACTTTTTAAAAAATTTCTCCGATGTTGTTTTTATTTTGCCCGTCGGCTTCAATACAATTTTTCTAATTTTTTATAGCGAATTTGGTTTTCGCTGCTTTACTCCGTTTATCGTCTTGTTCTTGCTGCTCTCTCCCCTATAGTGGACGGGGGGATTGAAATGTAGTTTGAGTCAAATTATGGAACTGAAACGGTTTTAAAGGTTGCACCGTCTTTAAATTTTTTTCACAAAATCTCTTCTTTGTTAAAAGAGATAGAGTTGCATAATTTTCTTATGATCAATTGATCAAGTATTTATACAAAAGATGTATAGAAAACTCTAACCTTGGTCAACACACATAGAATATTTCTTAAATATTTACCCGATCCCAACTTCCTATATATACTCAGCTCATGATACTATATACACTGTCATGTTTTCTGCTAATATGATACATTAACACCCCTCCCCCTCAAGTTGGAAAGTGTGGATTACAAACTCCTAAGTTGAAAACAATTTCTTCAGTAAATATATCGGCCAGCTGATTCTTCGTGCTCACCTTTCTTGGACCGCCTCATGAACTAAGTGACGATCTATTTCATCATGCTTAGTACGTTCATGGAATACAAGGTTTGCATCAATGTACAAAGCAACTTAATTATCACAATGAAAATCCATAGGATCATCATGTGAAATACCTAAATCTGAAAGCACTCGACAAAGCCAACACAACTCACGAACATCATTCGCCATGCCTTTATACTCAGCTTCAGCTGAAGAAGCCGATACACTATCTTGTTTTTTGGTCTTCCAAGATATAGGAGAGTCTCCTAACGTCACAAAGCATACACTCACGAACCTCCTCGACAACGTACATCCATACTAGTCTGAATAAGTCCATCCATAAAGCTTTAACTAACAGCTGGAACGAACTAAAACACCTTGTCCAGGTGTTCCCTTAAGATAATGCATCACTCGCAATGCAGCCTCCATATGATCAGTCATCAGTCCTTGGAGATTGCATAAATAGTGATAATACATGAATCACATACATCAAATTTGGTCATGTAGCTAAGCTATATAATAAGCGACCAACTTCTGATACTATTCGATGGAAATAGTAGCTGGCTTAGCTCCCAAGAGTCCTGTTTCTATAATAATATCATGTATGTACTTATGTTGACACAAAAATGCCATCTTTATTGCATGCCACTTTGTTTCCCAAAAAGTATTTCAAAGAGCCCAAGTCTTTCATGTGAAGCATTTCCCCAAATAGGCTTTGAACACAGAGATCGCTATGGAATCATTTCCTCCCACAATCAAATCGTCAACGTAGACCAACAAATAAATTTCAACATCTCCTTTTCTCATCATAAAGAGTGAGTAATCCGAGTAAGATTGAGAAAAACCATACCCCATGAGTGCGCTTCTAAGCTTCGCAAACCAATATATTGGAGCTTGCTTCAAACCGTACAAAGATTCGTGTAAGCGACTCACCATGTACTATGCTAGCCTCACCATCATTGTCCCCTTTGATGCAGTGCTTTGTGAATTTGACTATGTGTTTCCCTCTGATTTGCACATGGAATTGCCTCCATTACGAGAGATTCAACACCAAATCGACCTAACTCAAAGAGCAACACTCTTTAACCGTCCTCACTATCGGATGAGTCTCTAAGAACATGAAGAAATTTGCCGTCAAGTTAAGGACTTACTTCGCAAAGGGCACATACACAAAATTTTGAGTCCTTGTGTCATGCCGGCTTTACTGATCCCAAAAAGGGATGGTACTTGAAGAATGTGTGTGGATAGTCCAGACATTAACAAGATCGTTGTACATTATCGATTCCCTATTTCATGGCTAGATGATCCGCTATATCAAATTGGGCATGTGTGTCTTTTCAAAGATTGACTTGAAGAGTGTGTACCATCAAATACGAATGTGCTCCAGATATGAATGGAAAACAACTTTCAAGACACGTGAAAGTTTGTTCGAGTGGTAGTTATGCCATTTGGGTTGTCTAACGCCCCTAGTACATATATGGGATCATCAATCATGCCTACGTCAGTTCATTGGTAAATATGATGATATCCTCATCTTCATTGCTTCCCTCGGTGAGCATGCTTCTCACCTACGTGACGTTCTCATTGTGTTGCGTTGGGAGAAACTTTTTGCGGCTAGAAAGAAGTGCGAGTTTTGGAACATCGAAGGTAAATTTCTTAGGGTATGCAATTACGGATAAAGGTTTATTTGTCGATGTTGCCAAAGTTGAGGCAATCCACTCTTGGCCGATTCCCAAAACGGTTTACAAGATACAAAGCTTTCACGGTCTTGCATCATTTTATCGTCGTTTTGGGCCAAATTTTAGCATTATCATGGCTCCCATTACAAGTTTTATAAAATACAGACGCTTTAAATGAACCTATTATGCATCCATTGTGTTTCAACTTATCATAACTAAGCTTACATCAACTGATATTCTGGTTCTTCCCAGTTTTACCTTGACTATTAAGTTACACTATGATGCTTCTAAGATAGGGACTGAGGCACTGCTTAGCCAACAGGGATGTCATGTTGCATATTATAATAAAAAAACTCGTAAGGGCTAGAGGGCGTTACAGTACATATGATGTTGAATTCTATGCAATATTTTAGGCCATTAAACATTGGCATTATTATCTAGTGCATCGTGATTTCATCTTATATACAGATTACATACCATGATGCTTTACAGTATTTGGATAGTCAGGCTAAGGTTTTAGCCCGACATGCTACGTCGATCGCGTTTCTGCAACAACTTACTTTCTCGATCAAGCAACAATCCGGTAAAACAAACCGTGTTGCAGACGCTTTGAGTTGCCGCTATTATTTGCTACTACGATCCATACTTCCATTCTGGGTAGGGGTGGGCATCCGAGCACCTGTTCAGGTTTGGTTCGGGTATTTTGGGGTTTTAGGTATTCGGATTTAGGAGTATAAGACCTGTTTGGGTATTTCATAGCTTCAGATCGGGTTTGGTTTGGATATCCAAAATATATCAGAAAGATATATAAAATTGGTTAAATTTGAATAAAGTTTGGTAAATTTTTCACAAATTTAACTAAAAACTTTAGAATATTTTAGTTATTTTAGATATTTTGATTATCCGGATCTTAAAATAATTGATATTTTTGAGTTTTTATTTGTAACTTTAGATAACTGGATTATATCAAATCTAAATATAGTTAATATTTATATATATAATTATATTTGGGTATTTCGAATACCCATTCGGTTTTCGATTCAGTTTTGGGTGTTCGGGTGTAGAAATGTAGAACCCGTTTGGATATTTTAACACTTTGGGTCGGGTTCTGTTTGTGGTTTTTGGGTCGGGTTTGGGTCCAATTTTTTTACCCAGCCCTAGTTCTGATATTTTGCAAATTTTGCCGAGCTCTACGAGACTGATTCATATTTTTCTTGTATTTTTACCAATACTAAGCAAGGAATTAAACTCAGATTTTACGATCCAAGATGGGTTTCTTTTCAAAAGCATATGAGTATGTGTTTCGGCGTGTAGTCTAAAGTTATAGATCATCTAAGATCAGCATAATGAGTGTCATATAGGGTGTGATCACACATTACACTTGCTTGTGCTTTATATATTTTTGCCTTCGTTACGTCGAGATGTTGAGCGATTCGTGGAACGGTGTCATGTGTGTCAAAAGGAGAAGGGAAAGGCGTCTGATGCCAGTTTTATCTCCCACTTCTAGTGCATACTCAACTGACTGATCTTAGCATGGATTTTTTCTTGGGGCTTCTTCGTATGCAGTGCGGTAATGACTCTATCTTTGTCGCCGTAGATAGTTTTTTCAAGATGGCATATTTTATCCCTTCAAAGAAAACTACAGATGCAGTGTGTTGCAATGCTATTTTCGCAAAATTTATTTGTTGCATGGATTGCCTACGTCCATTATATTGTGTCAGATTGTGATATGTGTTTCCTTAGTCTTTTTTTGGCGCTCATTGTGGAAACTCCTTTGTACTAGTTTGGATATGAGCACGGCTTATTATCCGCAGACTAATGGTCCGACTGAGGTGACTAATAGGGCCCTTGGTATTATTCTTTGATGTTTGGTTGGTGATCACATTAAAAGTTGAGATATTAAGCTTTGTCCAGCGCATTTTCCCATAATTATATGTCAAATAGGAGCCTTGGTTTCAGTCCTTTTCACGTCCTCTATGGTCTATTGCATGGACGCCCGCTTGATTTAACTACTTTTCTGGACAAGAATCGTTTTCATGGTCAATCTATTGACTTCGTCGACAACTTGCATTGCATTACATTCACAAGCAGGGGCATGGAAAATTGGAAGTCTCCACGGCTAAATATAAAAACGATGTCGATGCTAAGTGGAGAGAGCTGATTTTTAACCCAAATGATTTAGTGTGGGTTGTCTTAACACATGATCGCTTTCGTCAGTTCGAGAGTATAACAAAATGAAGTCTCAAAAGATAGAATCGGTCGAAGTACTTGAGCGTGTTAACACTGATGCATATCGGGTACGGCTTTCTGATCACTTACGTACATCTAATGTCTTCAATATTAAGCATGTAGCTCCTTATAATGGCGACAATGACTATCCGGATTCGTGTTTGAATCCTTCTCCGCCCGGAGGGACCTGATGCAGCACACATGAGGTTGTATTTAAGCTATATGGACACCGTTTAGGGTGTTTTCGTGTCCATCAAGTTATAGGTTTTAATTTTTTTATTGTTGGCTTTTTCCTTTTTATTTCTTTATTTTAGTCAGAGATCATTCTAACTCCTAAACTGACTAAGAATAAGATTATATATTCTCTTTGTGTTTTATTATAAATAGGGGATCTAAGGGCTTTGTAAGATCTAACTTGCTTTTGAAAATCAATAGAAAAACCAAAATAGGAAACTCAAGTTTCTCATAAGAGCTTTTGTAAGGAGGACTCTCGTTCTTATTGACGTCATCGTTGATCCCGTTAAGACCTAAGCTTGTCGTTGAATCTCCTAGAGATCTTTTTTTTTTTTTTTTTTTTTTGATAAAATGTTAATTCTATTACCATTAGGGAAAGAGTTTAATTACAAGAGCTTTAGGGGCAAAATGCTTCAATGACCAAAAAAAAATTAAAAAGCCAAATGAAACTAAGGGGCAGTATGATGCAGAGCTTGGTCTTTAGGCCCTAGCCAACCATTGAGATAAGAGACGGGAGCATCCTTTCTGATGCCGCCGAGCTAGAAGAATGTCTTTTATATTCCTGTCAATCTGAGAGTAAACAGAGTTTGCAGTATCACAAAGGGAGGAGTGTAGCCGATTGTTACGTTCTCGCCATAGAAGATAGACAGTTGCTTGAATGACTATCCTTTTGAGAATAGACGAAACATAAGGAGTCTTCGACTTGAGCCAGGAGATTAGAGTATCCCAGTCAGCGAATGAGCAGCGGTGTGAAGTTAGCCGATACATGATTTTCAGCCAGACCTGTTCAGAGAAAGAGCAGTGAAGAAGGAGGTGATCCCTTGTTTCCCCTTGGGAGTTACAGAGACAGCAGGTATCTTGGATGCCCGTTCCCCATATAGCTAAGCGAGCTCTGATTGGCAACCTGTCAAGGTTAGCAATCCAGAAAGTGAAAGCTTGTTTGGGGACTGTGATAAACGACTTTTTCATGGTCTCGGGTTATCAAATACCCTTAGCACGTTGAAGCACTTTAGGGATCGATCCACAAGGAAAGCAAGAATTAGCAACACTAGGAATGCAAGTCTATGCAACAATCTAAGCTATATAAAGATGTGTTTTAGAAACCAAATTCAAACTAAATAAAAGCGATAAAAACGGTTCGAAATCAAATGATAAAAGACGATGAGTCTTGGGAATGGCAACGATTAAGATGAGATGATGAACATTGATGATGCAAGAACATATTATGAACAATATCCTAGGCTAAAGGATCAACAAATAGATCAATCCACTTTCATGGCAATGAACTCTTCAACAATCATTCAATCAACAATAATTTCCATTAGCAATTAAAATGATCATTGAGCATTAATATTTAAGTCTAATCCAACCACAAATCATCCTAGTCAACTATTCTCATAGGTAAGGAATGAAAAGCTCACTTAGGTTTCTTTCAAGCATTTTATCTAACACCTTGTGGGCATGAAAATGCTATGATCTAGATTAACAATTCCTTGCCTAATCTAGCATTACTAACCACCTAAATGAAGGAATAACATAGAATCTAATCCTAAACATCATCTTCAACCCATCAAATCATCAAAATCAACCAACCCTTAACTCATCTAAAAGACTACTCACTCATAGTTATGGAAACACAAATCCATTGGTTTGATATTTGCATAATCATAACTAGAAGATGAATAGATGAAAGATTTAAAGATAGAAAGAAGATTTGATACTTAAAAATCTCAAATACATACAAAGGCCCCTAGCAAAAGCTTAAGGTGGCTAAGAGAGTTGAAGAAAAAAAATCATCATCCCCACATTTAGGTTTTGAGGGTTTAAATAGTAATGCATAACAATTGGTTTAGGAAGTTGACATTAAGTCTCGGAGGTTCCGTAGCGGTGTGCATTTGGCCGCTACGCCATGTCGATGACGTCTACCGGCGTGCATTTGACCGCTACACCATCCCGCTAAGTTCTACCGGTCAGCATCTCCACGCTACGCCATCCCGCTGAGCTCTACCGGTCAGCATCTCCCCGCTACGCCATGCCGCTAGCACACTCGGCAAAACCGATGAGATCGCGGCGACATCATCTTGGCCGCTACGTCTGGCCGATGGAGGCTACCGACTTGCACCATCACGCTACGTCTCGCCGCGGAGCTCCACCGGTCAGCACCAGGTCGCTACGCCATGCCACGATGAGCCACCCTTTCATAGAATGTTTTCACTTTTGGTTCTTTTGGCTCCATGTTTCATGAATCACTTCAAACACCTAAGAAACAAGATTGATATGCAAATGATGCACCTAGACTCTAATAATGCAATGAAAACATAAGAATCTATACGAGAAATGGTATCTAAAATGATGTGAAATAGAGACATATCAACTCCCCCAAACTATCTCTTGCTTGTCCTCAAGCAAACTACAAGAGATTAGCAAAGAAAAGAGTTTCAAAAATGGGGATTCAAAACCATAAAGTTCAAGAATGGATTCAACGCGAAGTCCTTGAACAAAGTTAAACAATGCATAACTTAACACATTACTCTCTCGTACTTCGCCATAATCATATCAAACCAAAGCAACCTTGCAATCAATTTCAAGACAACTCTTCACATTCATTTAGCTTTTAAGTGCGGTCTTGCTAAGGGAGTCTCAATCAAGTTCATTTGGCTAGGTATAACAAAGGTTTAGATATGGAAAAGAGAAAGTTCAATGGTGTTTGTGGTTTATCTCCAAACAAAATGCAAGTCACTTCGCAAAAGCAATCGAGAATATGACCAAATGTTGGTACAAGACTCTCTTCCATGATCCTACCCATTCTCATGCCTTCATCTATTTATCTATGTCTATCTCATGACTTGAACATCTTATTCCCCAAAACTCTTAGGCATTTAAATTATGAACTTCGATCTTTATAAGGACTTTAATCCGAGTCTCTTATTTTCCTTTTTGGCTAACTAGAGAACTTTTTCATATATAAACACATGCTCATTTCTCTTTTTTTTGGTGCTCTCTCTTTCTTTTTATGAGCTTTTCAACTCTAGGGAGGAAGCACTATCTATTTTTCTTTTCTTTTTCACATTTGAGCGACTATTTCTTTTCTTAAGTGTTCTCTAGAAGCTTTTATATATACAAGACTCTTTCTAATGACTATTTCTCATCAAAGATCACTAACCATTCCTAAGCTACAATTACGTTCTTAGTCTAATGGAAGAGAGGACTTGTCGATCACCTTCTCTAGGGATTTTGCAAATGAAAGCACACAAGAGACCTCACTCAATCAAAATCAATGCATGGTTTGAAGGAAAATGGTTAGGGTGAAGGTGGGGAAACCATCTTAAAGATGAAGATGGCCATTCGAGTTAGCAAGGGTGGTAAAATAGGTATAAGATAACTCGAATGTGTCTATGGAAACCCATGAACAAGCATTTTAACTCCCTAAGCAAGAAATTAGATTCAAGTTATGTCCAATAATAAAGAGAGTTGTAATGAAAATCATGCAAAGCTTACAATGATCGAGGTTTTCGAAAGAGGAAAGGGTCCAATGATGGATTTTCCAGCTTTTCAAGATTGAAAAGCATGCATCAAGTAACTATGAACAAGGGCTTCGATCTCAATCCAAAATTTGAACTTCAACAAGGCAAATATCCCCAATGCATTTCATATGTAAATGCGAACCTATATGCTTTTAGACTCAATCTTAAAGGTAATATGTAAATGCAAAGCTACATGTTTCTTTTTGTATTTTTCAAAATTTTCAATTTTTTTGCTTTTTCTATGCACATAGATGAATGCATGAGACTCAAGTATGCAAAAAGAAAAATAAGATCACAAAATACAAGATTAGTAGACGGGTCTCTCCCCCAAACTTACTTCACACCGTCTCGGTGTGAAATAAAATTCAAGAAAGAGATATAAACAAGCAAAAGGGAAAAAGAATAACATAAAAACGAAAATAAATGGTATATACAAGGGAGAAAAAGGACCATACCTTGGCCCTAGTCGTGAATCTTAGGGAGTGTAGAGATAGGAGGAGTTTTGGAACTCCTTGGATCGGTTGAGCGCGGAATGAGCATTGGAAAGCATGTTCCACCTTTGAAGTTGATGGTGAGAACTTCCTTCATGACACCTTGAAAGCCTATTGAACCCTTTCTTTGAAGCTCCGGTGTTAGGATCGCTTTGACCTTGGCAAATGGGTTGGTCATTCCTTTGCATTTCACCTTGTACTCAACCTCTCCATGAACACACTTCTTAGGCTTCAAAGTCATTGTTGGAGAGAGCTCGTTGAACTTAGGCACAAGGGTGGGAGGGTGGGTTTGTTTTGGTGACTTCACCAAGAGCACTTTATCCATAGAATCTTCAAATAGAAGCTCTAGACAATCACCATCCAAGATATCCTCATCAAGCATTAGATTCTCTTGGTTCTTCACATGCATACCCTTGGTCTCTTCATGTTGATCATTCAAAGTCCTTGGCTCTTCCTTAGTGATTGTTCCACAAAACATGGTAGATGAAGGCCTAATTGGATAAGAAACCTTTGGGTTAACATGGACAAGGGTCACTCGCTTGGCTGGGAAGTCAATGCTTGCTCCCGTGGTGTTGAGAAATGGAGTTCCGAGAATGAGAGGAAGCTTGTCGGGTTTTGGCCTCTCCACTACCATAAAATCCGTTGGGATTAAGCAATCTCCAATCATAAGAGGAAAATCCTCAATCAACCCAAGTGGAGGTTTTGAAGAAGCATCTCCAAACGTAATGGAAGAGGAGTGTTGCTTCATTCCTTTAATCCCTAAGCTCTCCACCATTTCAAGTGACATCACATTCACACTAGCTCCGGAATCACACAAGGCATTATCTATCTCCAAATCACCAAGATAGCAAGTTATGATGAAAGTTCCCGGATGTTCAAGCTTTGTAAGCGTCTTGGGTGCAAGTGGTGTTGAGCGTGGTGGTTCAAATAACCTCATAACTTCCTCTACCTTTGACCGGTTCTCAAGTATGGCATGAATGAACTTCTTGTAGATAGGGACTTGGTATAAACTTTCCATAGAAGGCAATGGAACTCCAATCTCATTCATACTAGCTTTGAAGCTCGAGAGAACTTTCTTTTGAGCTTTAGTAAGAACTCTCCCGGGAAATGGGAGTGGAGGCTCATAAGGAGGAGGTTTGACTTGTGGTGCATCTTCCTCTTCAACTCTCTTTGACACCACATCATTTCCTCTAGTGTCAATCTCTATCTTCTCATTAACTTTACACGCCACACTCTCAACATTATAACCATGGAGAAGCCTAGAAATCTCCTCTATAGCTTTCTCATTCTCATCATTAGAAGATTCTCTTGTAAGCATAGCATTACAAAACTCCTTAGGATTCGTTTCGGGTCTACTCGGTAATGTTTCACTTGGACTCTTTAAAGTAGAAGAGGCTTGAGCGACCTTGAGATCAATGGTCTTCATATGAGAGGCCAAGCTATTGATCTTTCCATCAAGATCATTATACATCCCGTTCATCCTATTGTGCATTGCTTCCATTTGATTGGTAAGCTCTATCGCTCCTCTTCCTTGACCTTCTAAGAGTTGCTTTAAAAGAGCATTGGTGTTGTCCTCATTAGGTGGTGGCTTTGATGCACTTCCTTGGCCTTGGTTGTGAAAGAGTGGTTGGAAATTGCCTTGGGGTTTCATAGGTGGGTAGGTTTGATCTTGGGGATTCTCCACATTGGGATTCCTATATGAGAAGTTGGGATGATTCCTATAGTTTGTGTTGAATCCCTTGTTGTATACTTGTCCTTGGCCACCAATGTAGTTCATCTCCTCTTGTACCTCAACACAATTTTCCATTCCCACACATTGATAACCTTGATATCCTTCATTTCCTCCAACAAAGTTGACCGCCTTATGAGACATTTGAGATACTTGAACCAACTTATCAATCTTCTCATTCAATGCCTTGATCTCCTTGCGGTTTTGATCACTCATCTCAATGTTATCTCTAGATGAGCGATCGTAATCTTCCCCGTAGCTACCATCGCTTTGAGCCAAATTCTCCACTAATAACATTCCATCATCCGCGCTTTGTCCCAAGAAATTTTCATTGCTGGCGGTATCCAATAACATCCGATACTTAAGCAAAACCCCACGGTAGAGTGTACTCAATAAAGATTCCTTGGAGAAGCCATGGTGCGGACATTGTGATGCATATCCTTTAAATCTCTCCCAAGCTTCACAAAGACTTTCATTTCCCTTTTGAGAAAAACTTGAGATTGCATTCCTTAGCTTTGCCGTCCTTGATGTAGAGAAGAACTTGGCAAGAAACACACTTTTGCATTGATCCCAAGAGTTTATAGAGTCTTGAGGAAGATTCTTTTCCCATTGGTGTGCCTTGTCTCCAAGTGAGAAGGGGAAGAGACGAAGCTTGAATGCATCTTCCGAAAGCCCATTGATCTTCACCGTTCCACAAAACCGATCGAATTGATCCAAGTGGTCAAGCGGATCTTCCATTGGTAAACCATGAAACTTTGAGCTTTGTATCATGTTGATCAAACTCGCTTTTATCGCAAAGTTATTGTTTCCAACCGGTGGAGGCTTTATCCCGTTCCTATAACCATGAATGTGCGGTTCATCAAAAGCTCCAATCATTCTAGCAACATTTCCTTGATTCTCATTCCCAATATTGCGTTGAGCAACCGGAGGAGGATTTTCGGCCATGTCTACTCCCAATCTATCCAAACGAACTAACCGCTCTCTTTCTCTCCGTGCCTTGGCAATCTCTCTTTCCAACCTACGGATGTCTTCAAATCGCTCAACTCGGTTTATTGTCCCGTGACTTCGCAAGTTTATACACCTAAGGAAAACTAAGATCACAAGCCAATTAAAGAGATTAAGGGTTAGTGAAAAACAAAATAAAAGAAAATATAGGCTTAGTCTCGAAACAAGACTAAATCCTAATGGCTAATTGCTTGTTTCCCCGGCAACGGCGCCAATTTGATAAACGACTTTTTCATGGTCTCGGGTTATCAAATACCCTTAGCACGTTGAAGCACTTTAGGGATCGATCCACAAGGAAAGCAAGAATTAGCAACACTAGGAATGCAAGTCTATGCAACAATCTAAGCTATATAAAGATGTGTTTTAGAAACCAAATTCAAACTAAATAAAAGCGATAAAAACGGTTCGAAATCAAATGATAAAAGACGATGAGTCTTGGGAATGGCAACGATTAAGATGAGATGATGAACATTGATGATGCAAGAACATATTATGAACAATATCCTAGGCTAAAGGATCAACAAATAGATCAATCCACTTTCATGGCAATGAACTCTTCAACAATCATTCAATCAACAATAATTTCCATTAGCAATTAAAATGATCATTGAGCATTAATATTTAAGTCTAATCCAACCACAAATCATCCTAGTCAACTATTCTCATAGGTAAGGAATGAAAAGCTCACTTAGGTTTCTTTCAAGCATTTTATCTAACACCTTGTGGGCATGAAAATGCTATGATCTAGATTAACAATTCCTTGCCTAATCTAGCATTACTAACCACCTAAATGAAGGAATAACATAGAATCTAATCCTAAACATCATCTTCAACCCATCAAATCATCAAAATCAACCAACCCTTAACTCATCTAAAAGACTACTCACTCATAGTTATGGAAACACAAATCCATTGGTTTGATATTTGCATAATCATAACTAGAAGATGAATAGATGAAAGATTTAAAGATAGAAAGAAGATTTGATACTTAAAAATCTCAAATACATACAAAGGCCCCTAGCAAAAGCTTAAGGTGGCTAAGAGAGTTGAAGAAAAAAAATCATCATCCCCACATTTAGGTTTTGAGGGTTTAAATAGTAATGCATAACAATTGGTTTAGGAAGTTGACATTAAGTCTCGGAGGTTCCGTAGCGGTGTGCATTTGGCCGCTACGCCATGTCGATGACGTCTACCGGCGTGCATTTGACCGCTACACCATCCCGCTAAGCTCTACCGGTCAGCATCTCCCCGCTACGCCATCCCGCTGAGCTCTACCGGTCAGCATCTCCCCGCTACGCCATGCCGCTAGCACACTCGGCAAAACCGATGAGATCGCGGCGACATCATCTTGGCCGCTACGTCTGGCCGATGGAGGCTACCAACTTGCACCATCACGCTACGTCTCGCCGCGGAGCTCCACCGGTCAGCACCAGGTCGCTACGCCATGCCACGATGAGCCACCCTTTCATAGAATGTTTTCACTTTTGGTTCTTTTGGCTCCATGTTTCATGAATCACTTCAAACACCTAAGAAACAAGATAGAAACAAGATTGATATGCAAATGATGCACCTAGACTCTAATAATGCAATGAAAACATAAGAATCTATACGAGAAATGGTATCTAAAATGATGTGAAATAGAGACATATCAGACTGTGTGCTTGCCCCACACAACCGGTGCCCAATCCTTGTTCTCCTCATAGGGTCTTAGATGGCTCCAGGTTACCTTTGCAGAGAAGAAGCGTTTTCTGCTACCCTCTAGACCCCAAGTGAACTCATCTGCACCAACAGAGGAGGAGGGAGGGTCCATAGATATCAATGTCGATCTGAGGACAGCCAGTTTCGGATTACGCGTCCTAGAGGATGGAAGGTACCAGCCATTAGGACCACAAGCTTCAGCCACAAAATCAGTAATGCCAATCCCCAGGGTTGCAGGGCCAGAGGGACCAATGTAATCCCATAGTATACCTATAGAACTCCAATTATCAAACCAGAAACTCGCTGTTTGACCATTACCCAAAATACAGCCCATGAAAGGTCTTGCCACATGCCTTAAAGAGATCATAGCCTTCCAAACCCAGCTGGTGTTGTTCTTTAGATCGACCAGCCAAAAGTTTGTATTTTTTAGGTAGTGCTCAAAGATCCAGGCAACCCACAAAGAACCACTCCCCAGAAAAAGGAGCCAGATTAACTTTAAGATTAGTACCTTATTCCAAACCTCTAGGCTTCTCAAACCAAGACCTCCCTCTCTTTTCGGGAGACAAACTTTATTCCAACAAACTTTAGCCGGTGCCGTTTTTGTTAGATCCCCAGACCACAGAATCCTACTGCATAACCGTTCAATTTATTTGATACAAGCTTTGGGAAGCACAAATGCAGAGAACCAGAAGTTGAGAAGACTGTAAATCACTGCAGAGATAAGCTGGAGCCTCCCCGAGAAAGATAAGCACTTGACTGACCAAGATGTGAACCTTGCTGTAACCTTGTCAATCAGGGGAGAGTAGTCAACCTTACTTAGCTTTCTATTGAGCAAAGGAAGCCCAAGATACCGAAGCGGAAATGAACCAGGCAAGAAGCCAAACTGAGAGATAGAATCAGCTTCTTCTAGGTTCAGCCCTGCGTGAAAGATGGCCGACTTCTCTCGATTCATAGATAGTCCCGATAGGGCATATAACCTGTCAAGTGTGTTCGTGATTGTCTGTATGGACCCCATTTTCCCGTCAAAGAATAGCATAAGATCATCAGCAAATGCTAAGTGATAAATCTTAGGGTTCCTTCCAAGCAGATGATAGCCAATTGTTCCATCCTCATATTTGGATTTTATCAAGGCCCCAAATATCTCCATTGCCATTACAAAGAGAGGAGGAGAGAGCGGGTCTCCTTGCCTCAATCCTCTCATGCCCTTGAAATAACCACACAGCTCGCCATTCACCGTAATCGAGAAGCTAGTAGTTGTGAAACACTGTTTCACCCAGTTAATGTATACCGTTGGGAACTCTGCGGCTTCCAAAACCTGAAGTAAGAACTCCCAATTCACTGAATCAAATGCCTTCCTCAAATCAACTTGGAGCAATGCTCTAGGCGATACATCTTGTCTATTGAAACCCTGCACCATTTCAGTGGCCAATAGGACATTTTCCACTAACAGTCTGCCTTTGATGAATGCAGATTGAGAGTTAGAGACAAAGGAGGGCAGTAAGGAGTCTAACCTTCTCGATAGAATCTTAGAGATCACCTTGTAGACCGCATTGCAACAGGAGATTGGTCTAAAGTCACTTAAATTGACTGCCTCAGATTTCTTAGGAACAAGAGTGATTGCAGTCGAGTTCCACTGTTTCAGAATCTGACCCGATCGAAAAAATTCCTTGACAGCTTTAGTGAAGTCCTCTCCAACTATATCCCATGCTGTCTTGAAGAACTCCCCAGTGAACCCATCAGGGCCTAGTGATTTATTTCTCGGGAGAGCCATGACTTCCCTCTTAATCTCTGCATCCGTGATCTCAGCCTGAAGAGCTGCCTTTGTAGCCTCATTGCATTTGAAGGGGGTTAGGGATCTTATCAAATACTTATCAGAGTCACTTAGAGGGGGAGGGTCAACTCCAAATAGGTTTTCATAGAAAGCAACACAATGGGATTTGATTTCCTCCTTGGAGTCATATCTCATACCATGGCTATCAAGCAGGTAATGAATCTGGTTGATAGATCTTCTGGTTGCCACCATTCTGTGAAAGTAAGCAGTGTTGCTGTCTCCATACTCTACCCACTTAACCCGAGACCTTTGGAACAAGAACTTCTCTTCTGCCGCTGCCAGCTCTATCCACTTCTTATGAGCCTTTTTTTCCAGGCTTGCCAAGGCTGGAGAAGGATCAGACATAACTTTGTTCTGACAAACAGAAAGCCATTCTTGGGCCTCAACAACCCTTTTCTCCAAGTCCGAGAAGTGATCTCTATTTAAATCCTTCAAGACACCCTTCAAAAGCTTCAGTTTCCTTGAAAGTCTGAACATAGAGGACCCTGGGATATGAGTCCCTTGCCAAAACACTGCCACTCTTGGGAGGAATTCCTTATGGTGAAAAAGGAAATGGGAAACCTTGAAGGGGATCCTCACTTTTGCATGATGCCCCAGATATAGACACGCTGGCCTGTGGTCTGATACTTCCAAATCTCCAAAATCTGCATAAGAGGATGAAAAGGCAAGCTTCCAGATATCATTAACCAGAATACGGTCCAGCTTTTTAGAGATTGGATTTGCTTCTTGGTTATTCCACCATGTAAATAAGTGACCCCTGAAAGATAAATCTTCCAGTCCATAGTTAAGTAAACAATCCCTCAGGTCAGACATGCCTCTAGTGACCCGAGTGCTACCTGTGGAACTTTCTGAGGGATGAAGTGTCTGATTAAAGTCACCAAGCACTGTCCAAGACTTTGTGGAGACGATTTGGTCATTCGAAAGGGACAGAAGCTCCTCCCACAGAACCCTGCGTCCATACTTACAGTTCACAGCATAGATGAAGGATATGGCTACCTCCTTATTCTGGTGAGGGAGGCTAACAATGCAAGTGATCATTTGTTCAGACTTTGAATGAATCGTTAGGTTGACAGAATTATCCCAGAGGACCCAAATTCGACCTAGCTCTGCAAATTCATAGTTGCCCGCAAAATTCCAGTTTGGAAAAACCGACTTTATATACTTCTGAGACTTGTGAAGCCGAACACGAGTCTCAATTAGACAACCAAAAGAAGGCCTATAACGCCTTAGCCATTTCTTGAAGCTGCGCCTCTTAATAGATTGATTAAAACCCCTAATATTCCAGCAAAAGGTGTCTACCAGCAAAAGGTGTCCAGCAAAAGGTGTCTCCTAGAGATCTTTTGATTTGCTTGTTTTGCTTCCGCTACTCCATCATCAAATCATGACACATGATAACATATTATGTCCTCTTAGTCCCATTAACCATCACAATGTTGCTACAGTTGGTTTGAGTGCAGCATCAGGAAGAACAAATGGTATTATGTTATCCCACAAATTAATCATGATGATCCGTTGTTTGGTGTATTAACAGATTCAAATGTTGGTATTGATGATGCTACGGGTAGACCTAATACTTCTTTATGTTCAAGACCCAAATGAAAAGAAAGCAGAGATTAAGAGAGTATGAAGATCAGTTTGGGAACTGGATGGCAATGTTCAAAAAAAAAAAAAAAACTCTTTTGAGATTGGAACATGCTCTCGTGGTGACTGTTGATTAGAATAAAGGAAAGGTTTTTTTTTTTCTTTTAATATGAAGAACAAAGTATGTGTGATAGTAACAATAACAAGTTCATAGCGTAGGCAATTCGTGATGGCTCAGCCGAGAAAATTTCTTACCATTGTGCTAAATATCTCAAGCCCCTAAAGATTCACATATCGATAGCTTTTGGAAATTGTTCTATGGTGTTTTGTGCTGGTTCTACATCCAGCGTTTCCAGGACCACTAAGTTATAAGATATCAAAAAAGTCCAAGTTAATGAAGGAGAAAGACACATGCTGGTATAGAAACTACAAGAAGTGACGCAAGGAATGCAGAAAACAAAACAAAAGATAGCGTACATGTAAGACGGAAAGCTGTTGATGAGGCTAAAGTCTCATCAAAAGTTGCAAAGTAGCATAGAACAAAGGTGGTTCTAACCGCCAAACGTATGAGCATAATTAGCTGGAACTTCCAGGGCTTGGGGCGCACCAAGACAATTAAAAGCTTAAAGAAAATGTGTCATGAACATTTTCCGGATTTATTTTTCCTTCTAAAGAGTAAAAACTCCAGTAATCACGTGTTAGGAGTAAAATGGTGGATGGGATATGATCAAAGTCATATCATTGATAAGATTTGTTTGAGTGGTGGGTTAACATTGTTTTAGAATGATTCTTACAAAGTGGATGTGATGGATTCGAATAACATAATTATTGATGTGCATGTATCATGTGCATCGATGAAATTTTTTATATCCTTTGTATATGGAGATCCAATTACAAGTCATCAACATATTTGTTGAGATCAGTTGTCTGCAATTGGTGTGCAACGTGATGATGAGCCATGATTTTTAACTAGAGATTTCAATGAACTTATGAATAATGGTGAGAAAGTTAGAGGGCCTGCAAGACCTGAAGCTTCTATTTATCAGTTTAGAAACATGGCTAGTAAATAGCAATGCAAAATATGTGGATATGTGGGCTGGAAGAAGAGATAATATGGTCTCGATAGGATTTTGGTAATGCAAAGTTGTTTAATTTATTCCAAGAAATCATTCAGTGTATTTGGAAATGGTTGGATCAGATCACTGTCCGATGATTATCAAGCTTGCTCAAGAAGTTCGTTATGTCTTTGTATACCGTTCCCATCTTTATAAACCACATCTAAACCAAATTACTTTCCGGCCGTATCTAATGAATTGATGGACTTTGTACCTTTTTAGTGTGAGGTTATATGCTTAAAACTTCTTGTGTGTGTCTTTTTCTTATAACATCTTTCTTTTTCAACTAAACAAGAGTTTATATTACCATACATTATATTGCAAATATTATTTATCCACATGGACCTAAGATATAAATGTGGATCTTAATGTTACAAAAGCCCATCCATGCTAGGACCTATAATAATATCTAAAAAGTCCATGGAGTATCGATGAGAGATTTCATAAATACTTGTGTTAACGGAATCTCAGTGCAAAAAAGCGAATATTCTCTATGTTTTACTTTACAAAAATACCCTTCTATGCATTTTCACATGATACAGATTTCAGTAAATTTACAAGGATAAGAACTAAGATTTGAGTGACACGAATGTGCCAAATGACCAATATCTTGATGAGACGTGTTAGGATTGATTTCATTATCTATGTGTTTTCACATGATATTGATTTTAGTAAATTTAAGAGGATAATAACTAAGATTTGATTGACAGAAATACAGCAAATAACCAATATATTGATGAGACGTGTTAGGTTGGTTTCACTATCTAGATGTAATTTTCTAAATTTTATCCACTAATCTATATATACCATTCTTTGCATTTTCACACTATGGAATATAGTAATTTTAAGATGATAAGAACTAAGATTTGATTAATAGGAATACGCCAAATAACCAATATCCTGATGAGATGTGTTAGGATTGGTTTCACTATCTATCTGTAATTTTCTAAATTTGCTCCACTAATCTGTATATACCATTCTATGGATTTTCACAAGATATGGATTTTAGTAATTTTAAAAGGATAAGAACTAAGATTTGATTCTCACATATGCGCCAAATAACCAATATCTTGCTAAGACATGTTAGGATTGTGGTCAAATAACCAATATCTTGACGAGACGTGTCATCATGTTTTAATATTTCCAGTATAGGCATATTACTACACTAAAGAAATTTGTATATGTATAGAAATAAAATCTATTCTCAAATTTTAATATCACTGAGATACCTTGTATTTTCTTACAATTTCCATTTTCTAATTTCTAATTCTCTTTTTCCAATAAAAGAATATTTAACTATATTTTTCCTATATATAGTTCCTCGACCGGTTTCTTTTTCATTATAAGCTGAACATTCAAAACTGATTTTGAGCTCGCTTACCAACCATGGTGAATCTTAGTCTAGAGCTCAACATCAACTCCGCAAGTAACCTTGTGAACGTCAATCTTATCACAAAGATGGACGTTTACGCCGCTATAACCATCCATGATATAAATACTCGAAAAAAACAAAAGGCAAAAACCCCCGTCGATCGCTCCGGTGGATCTAACCCCACTTGGAACCACCCCGTAAAGTTTTCTTTCCACGAGGGAATAGTCCGTGAGGGTCGTTTGACACTTAACATGAGACTTGTCTCTTGTCGTGTTTTAGGGAACAAAGAAATCGGTAGAGTCAACATACCGTTACTTGACCTGGTTAATTCAATCATGCCGTCAACTAACGGCGATATTAGCGATCAAGATATGAAGTTAATGACGTATCAGGTGAGAACTTATTCGGGGAAACGGTCAGGTGTTTTAAATTTCTCATACCGGTTTAAACCAAATTTACCAACGACCGTTAACCAAAATTTGGTAACAACGACTTATCCATTGCCATCACCAATCGAGCAACAAACTCCGGCTCCACCAGAATTGCCGTTTGAGTTTCCCAAGCTGTCTCAGCCGTCGGATCAGAACGGTTATGAACATCATATACATCCTTTCGCCGTTGGATCAAGCAATGATGAGTCACTTCCAGTATCTTACGGCGATGTGATGACGGAGCATCCATATTTGGGTTTATCACCATATGATAAGTCTGGTCACTCGCCACCACCACCTAGCTACCAAGGTTATGGACATTACGGTTATGCACCGCTGGGATATGAATATGAAAGTATGCCGTATCAACAACAGAACGGGATTGGGTTTGGAGTTGGATTGGGAGCTGGGCTTTTGGGTGGACTCATGTTGGGAGATATAGTTTCTGACGTGGCAAACAGCTTTGATCTTTGATTTTTATTTCGTTTTTTTTTCACTAAATAATTTGTTTCTCCTAGGAACAAGAACTCATTAAGGGTATCATGTGTTCTATATTTTTATCTTTATCAATCTTCAGTGGCATGAATTGATCAAAAATAATGGGAGAGAATTAGGAGAACTCTCCAGATAAATAAAATATGTTATAGAATTTTTTCACAGCATAATATGTTGAAGTCACAAAGATAAATTATCAAAAGATATTACAACTCAATTTTCTTTGTATCATAAACTATACAATTATCACATTCTTTTTAAATATAAACACTTTTTCATCTACTTCAAGTTCTCAAAAATGTACATGTAGTTGGGCCATATTTGCGCCTTTATTAAGTTTATACCTGATGTTTATCAACTACTATTATCCTTGTTCAAAATCACGGGCAAGGCCTCCACAGCGCTAAGGCGGTCAGCGATGATGTTTTGCTGAGATTAGTGTTCTACGACCAATAAATCAGAAATGAAAAGAAAAATCAAGTTTTTGCCCATTTACAGGTTGTAAATCAATAGAGTTTTCATGAATCTATCAAATTTTACTTAAAAAAGCAAAGAAAACAAGTTGAAACCATATAAATCGCGAAACAAAGGAAGAGGAGGTGGCTAGGGTTTATAGATCTGGTTTTTTGACATAGGTTGAAGATGAGGGTATTTTCGGGGAAAAAAGCAAGCTAATGGGCTCGAACTCGTGCAGTGGAAGGTTTTTGGAAGGTAGATAAACAACTGAACTATCAAATTTTACATAAAATGAAATACATTAATAATACATATATCAATAATATTATAAAAATTATTAAACTAATCCCTAATTAAACCCCATTTAATCTCCGTTTAATTGATTATGCGCTAGGCAGCACCTCGTCGTCCGACTAACGCCTACCAAAATTTTGAACATGGACTAATTACTAACCTTATCATTGATAACATTCTATCGTTTATTCAACTGATGTGTTAGAGGCCAACGTTAAGTTTACTTTACGCCATTTTAAAAATAAATCTTAAGCTTTACTTTTATTATATTTCAACGTTGGTTAATGTCTAACTTTAAGATGCAAATTTTTTGCTTTTTTCTAATATTAATTAAACTGTAACTAACTAAAATATTAAAAACAGACCATCAATCCATTGAAATTTTAGTTAGTCAAATATCTTATGTTCTTACACAAACATAAATGTTTTACGAAATATAATATAACTACATAATACATAATATTCTCTATATACTCTATTAATCTTCTAATATTTTAATATTTCAGCTATTGTAACACTACTTTCCTGCAATCTAGTGAATTAATTACATACAATGTTTATATATAAGTATTATGCAAAAATTGTATATCATTTGCTACCTCGATCATTCTTATCAAGAAGTTAGAATACTTATCTTCAGAGTATAATTTTGAATGACATTGATCACATTGAGCAATCACAATGGCCGCCTAGCCCAAGAAGATTGTTATATATTCTACATGATAGAGAAAATACATCTTTATGAAAGTGAAATTATGGCAAAATCAGATTATCAACAGACAGGAACAAACAAATACTCAAGTAAATTTGTAAAGTTGAATATGACATAGCTACCATTTCCAAGAGTCCTAACAAGTATTGTGGAACATTGTTTTAGATGATTTTGAAGCAACAAACCAACAAATAACTAAGCTTCAAACACTATTTTTTTTTTAAGCAAAGAACTAACCACACATATTTTTTTTTCCTTGCAAACAAAATTTCTATCTTGTGTCATGCATAATGTAATGAATAGTTCAGGTTAACCTCGAGTTTGTGCCTTTTCTCTGGCTGAAATATATAAATAAAGAGTAGAGTCATAAAGGTAATAAGTCACCACATCTTATTCAACAAAGCTATTATCAAGATCTGCATATCCTCCTTTGAAGGCTTTTCTAATGATAACAACACAATTTTTTCTTTCACCGATATTTGTCTATCGTTTTGTCATGATTAAAATTTGAGATTTCAAAAATTGAAATGGATTCTTTATGGTGTTTCTTTTTAATTACATGGTTAGATCCACGGCCAAAATAGCTGCTTTTAAAAAAAACAATTGTAGTTAAAAATGGTGGTGACACTTTCATAAAACAGAGATATGCGAAACTTTGGGAGATTTTGGAGAAAAATCATAAGTGTTTGCTTATATCCCTAAATCTTTATTTAAGTGTTGTTTTCTTTAGTTTTACCACTTGTTCAACCAAGATGTTTAGGTTCCGGGCCGAGGTCCATAATCCCCCCAGGGTCCGGGGAAAGCCATGTGAATGCCCCTGGCCAAATGGAAATGATTAATGTCTTCACGCTTGAGGGGAATCGATCCCTGTCCTAGACCAACAGGGCGACTTCCTCCTCAAGTGGAAGCCACTAGACCACCACCACATTGCTTTGGAAATTTTGGCTCTTCGTGACTTTGTTGTATTTTTAGTAAAAGTTAAACTTTTAAGTTAATGAAATTGTGGTTTAACAAAAAAATCAAAAGGAAAAAAAAAAAGAAGAAGAAGAAGAAGAAGAAGAAGAGGGTATGGAAAGAGGGAGGAAGTAAAAATTGCAGGTGGAAGGAAATTTTTTTTTTTTTAATCATAAACATATAATTTATAATTGTTCCATACACATAAAAACAGAAATTGGGAAAGAATAAAGGAAAAATGTCAAAAAAAAAAAAACATGAATGAATAAAGCATAAACTTTCAAAAAATATCATTTAAATCATAAATTTGTTGTTGATTTTTAAATTAAATACCAAAATTTTGTTTATTCGGCTTTCTGAGACATGACATTAAGTCAATTGACAAAAAAACTAACGGGTAACGGAGTTAAGTCTACGGTTAGAATTTTTATTAATCTACAAAACGACGTCTTTTTGGAAGATAAAAACGCAAACCGTATGACTCAAACCCTTGACCTCTTTGACAAATCAAAGATACACTATCGACTGAGCTAAGATGATATATTGATTATAGCACAAACATACATACTAATATAGGTTATCAGAAAATCCTCAAACTAAAAAAAAAAATCATAAACAAGATATCTCTGAATCAACAACAACAATGGCCGCCACAAGCAAAATTATCATCTTCGTCTTAAATATATGTCGGTGCAAAAATAAACTTTTGTGTCGCAATAAACGCTATTTGTACCGAAACCAAGCAACAATACAGGCCATATGAAACAAATGACAACAATCTGGGATATTCCGGCTTCTCCTCGTCTTGAAACTCATTCAAACAAACAACATTTATTCTGAAATGCAATAAAAGCCTCGAAAATAAATCAAAATGTAACTGTTCCTTCTCGTTCACTTTTTCCATTCTCATGATCCTTCCATTTTTTTAATTCTCATGATCCTCCGACCACTCTTCCCTACATTTTTTTATTGTTTTGACTTGAAATCTTTAGATCACATACATACTTGTAGTTGTAGATTTGCGATGCAATCGACTACTATAAAAATCCAAGAGTAATATAGTTTATAATTGTAAGAAACATTATACGATGAGTGTTGGTCTATAAAATGTGCGTCTACAATTTTTATGATTATCCAGTGGTTAAAATATTTATCATGGGGTTAAAAGTCTAAAGTTCAAGTCTATAATTATTTTTTAATTATAGTCCTTATGAACGTATTACATGGCAAAAATACCCATTATCAAAATAATAATGTTGGATTTTCAGTTCATAATTTATAGTTTAATGGATGTAAAAAAAAAACAAATTATAGTTTAATGTAGAATCTGTGACTATACACTGAATTTGAACTGAAAAGGAAATTAATTGTTAAAATTGTTTGCAGTAAGATGTATAGCATCTTTGTTATGAAATTAATGTAACATCTAAAGAACACTAGTAGATATGTTCATATTCTTTCATTGGGCTACATGAGATTTTTGTTTAAAAGAAAGATTTTTGAGTTTTTTTTTTTTTTTTTTTTGTCGGAGATTTTTGAGTTTTTCAAACTTAAAAAGTCCAATAATTTCTGTCACAATACAACTCATTAAACTCTTTTGACTTCTAAAATCTAAACACCCCTATATTTCTCTCCTACCTTGCCGACCAAATAATATAAAAAATCCATCTCAAAATATTGAAAAAAACAATAATAAACAAAAATGTAGATAGAAACAAGAAAAAAGAAACAAAAAAAAGTCCATTAGGATTCAAAATAAAGAGGCAAAATGGAAGAACTTCTAGAACGTCTACTGCTCCCAAAAGAGAAGAAAGATCTCTTCACTCTGTTATTACTAACATTGCCACTACTGCTACATCCTCCTCCGTCTCCGACCACCGGAACTTCTTGTTTTTGTCGGAAAATCGCCTCTTGAACTGCCAAGTACAACTGTCGATCCGCCGAAGAATCCATCGAGATTGATCTCCTGATGGGTTGAATACTACCAAACTGCTCGTCTTTACATCTTCCTATGTCGATGCACTCGTCTCCCATACTCGTGACCTTGTGAAGCTTTTTGCATTTTCTCTTAAACCCTCCTCGGTCCAGCTTCCTCGGAGATGGACTGATCGAATTTTGAGGGCTTTCCGTCAGTGAAGGACCCGAACCTGACCTTTCTTGCTCCACAAGTAACCTTCCATTGCTCATACTATCTAGGTCACTATTAGTGCTATTACCCAGCTCAATGATCACATACTCGTTCTCGCCTCTAACCACGATGGTACCCGAGTCACCCGAGCCCAAAACCAGATTCTCTGGGGAAGAGCTCGGAGCAGAAACCCTATCCGGCGGGAAACTTGTGTCACAAGAAACCCTAGTCCTACACATAGGGCAATTAGCATTGTACTGCAGCCAAACATCGATACAATCGATATGAAACAAATGACAACAATTTGGAATAATCCTCAGCTTCTCTTCATCTTGAAACTCATTCAAACAAACAGAGCATTCTTGAAAACTCTTCTCTTCTCCTTCCATCAAAACGCTGTCGTTTTGGTCGTCTCCATCTAGTCTCTTCTTGAATTTAAAGATTGGGATTGCTCTAATAACGGATTCATCAAGACCGCGGTTTCTAAGCTCTGGAGAGTAAGCCATTAAAGGATCTTGGTGGTTACGTCGCCGTCGAGATAAGGAGAACCGGCGAAGAATGTCGATACGGTGCCAATTGAGACAACATTTGATAACAAAAACATAATAGCTTACAAGTAAGAATGCTGTGGCTAAGATTCCGATCACGGCGACGGCTAAGATCGGAAAACTCGTCCCCGTTGAGCTCGTACGGTGGAAAATAGGTGGTGGTGGCGGCGGCGGCGGAGAAAAGCTCAGATCCCGGAGAAGAGTGTGACGGTTTGATAGATCCATTAACTATATGAACAAGCTCATCATCTAATGGAGAAGAACAGAGTAAACTTTTAAGGATCTTGAAACAGAGAATTAGAGAGAAGATTACAAATCGAAAATATTGAATGTAGTTTTGTTTTCTTATGAGATGAAAGAGAGAAAGAGATGGAGTAAAATGAAAGTTCGGTGAGATTTCTCAAGCTCTTTATATGATTTATTTAATATTTTTCTTGATCGGTGTGACTCGTATAAGACTTTTATAAAAGTATATTAAAACGTTAGTGTTATACTGTCTGAGATATACAGTATTGAATATGATTGGTGGGAAAATTGAAAATTTGTTTGTTTGTTTATGTACTAGTGGTGGGGAACTTTTTATTTAAGAAAAAAAAAAGAAACGTGATATATATTCGCATTTATTGTGATTTATGATTTGTTTGCAATAACTATGATTTTATATTTTTTTGATATAACTTTAGGGTTTGGAGTGATGTTGCTTTTGATAATTCCCCAATTTATTATTGGTAATTAATTTGATTTGATATCGTGAGAGTGAAAGTTCGTCTAAGTTGGTAAAATTATAATCTTAACTAATGTGATGTAATGATGATATATTTTGCTTCACTAAACATTACCATTTTAGCAATTATTAGATCGATACATTTATTTATGAATATGATTTATGATCTAACCATGATTGTCGGTAGTAATTTAATTAATTAGTTGTAGACTTGTAGTAATGAGGTCCTTAGAGAACCTTTCAATTTTCCGATGAATCCTGCTGTAAATGGTCGCAATATAACTAAGCAATGATTAAATTAAATAGTGTAACGATGTGAAGTGCTAATCAATTAGAAATTTTTTGATTGGTTTCGCAGATCCTTACTTTATTTTTTAATTTTTTAATCAATATTTCTCGTTTTTGTAATAAAAAATCCTACTATTTAGCATAAATTTTTAGAGTTTTATTTTCTAGTTTTTTCTACGTAAACTCCTCCCAATTAAACTACCAACTGTAGAATGGTTTTCTAAATTACGGGTGACTGAAAAGAATAAAAATAGTCATGTACAGCCTCTTCTGCAACAACAAATTAAGTAACTTTTTTACCAAAAAAAAAAAAACAAATTAAGTAACTTTAGTTTTAATTTTTAGCTCTTAAATTGACCGATACGTACGTGAGTATGTTATTTAGACATTTCAAACTGTATTTCTACTGCGCATAGTCTCTTAGTAGACTAAACTCGGAACTTGGAAAATACGTTAGGGTTATTTTACCATTTGATCAAATAAATTATAAAATCACTTATGTAACTTTTATAAATTTATGAAATTGATTCTACATAAAATATAAAATCTTTTCCTCTAGTAACTAATAATTGTCACCCATAATATACACTAAATTTTTTCCAGAAAATGGAAATCTAAAAAAACAATTTTAAACGGTGAGAATGATTAGTTTTATTTTGTTTATGAAAACGTGAGAGTGGTTAATTATTCTAATTCATTTTAACAAAAAAAGTAATTAACTTTCCAGTTCGGGTTTATCAGTTCTAGTCTCTAGCTAGTCTCTCAAACGAGAGCTGTGAATATAGGTACGACGAACAAAACTTTAATGAGATAAAGATGGTTTGAAGAGATTTAGTAGAATAACACTAGGATTTTCGAAATTCTATATTATAAATGGATTTAAGGCATAGATTAATGATTGGAAACGTTTAAAGATAAAAGGGTTAGTATGACTTTTATAACACGTCCATTTCTAGTCAACATAGATACATCATTGCTAATAATTAAAATCAATAAAAGAAGAAAAAAAAAAAAGTAAACTGAGCGCACATGCATTCCACCATTCCTATATATACACAAAATATTTTATAATAATACGTTACACAACAAGTTATATTCCCATATTGATGCTTAGTTAAGTAAATTATATGGTATATTTATACCCTTTAGCAACAACAACAAAAATGATAATGTATATGTATTTTCTTAACTCAAAGATTGATCACTGAAGTTTTGAGACGGTGTTACGAAATTCACACTCAATCGAACACAAATCTCTTCACAAACATTCAGAATAACAAATATCAACTTCGAATCAGCTCAATCGAACTCAACACATAAGAAAGTAAAGAACACGCAACACAAAGATTTGTTACCCAGTTCAGTGAGATCGATGTGATCACACCTACGTCTGGGGCCGAATCGATTCGGCAATTCACTATATCAAAGAAGAGGAATACAAACAAAGCTCAAGCGCTCAACAATGGAG
This sequence comes from Barbarea vulgaris, assembly GCA_963667165.1. Classification (NCBI taxonomy): domain Eukaryota; kingdom Viridiplantae; phylum Streptophyta; class Magnoliopsida; order Brassicales; family Brassicaceae; genus Barbarea; species Barbarea vulgaris. Next base: position 3,931,140 of record OY763891.1, read on the forward strand.
TCTCACGATCTTGCTCTCTCTCTCACGATTACAAGATAACACTCGATAAAGAAGAAGAAGAATAATACAGAGTTTATATACAGACTCTGTTATTAAAACAGAAGACCCTCTCTCGCGAAAAAAGGTTTCATTTAGCTTCTCCTGATCTCGGTTTATCAACATCCATCAAACCGAAATTAATCCATCTCAACTCTTCAATCTAAACCAATCTCGAAGTTGAATCAGACCCGATTAACATCAACAGACGGCTTATCATTTGCTAACAAAACGATCGAATAACCCAAACCAAATTTAGTTAATGTCTTCTAAGTATATTAGAAAAAAAATAAAAAAAAATAAACATTGGATACTACAACTTTTAATAATAAAAAAACATATGAAAACTATTTCATTTACCAAAGAAAAAGAATATGAAAACTATTTTTTTTTCTTGTTTTAATAATTACTGCAATGATGGAGTATTATAAAACATACAAGTAACTTTCATGGTGGGGTATAAAAGGGAAGACCATAAAGTTGTCTAAATCTTAAGGGAAGAAAAAAGCCAAAGAAGAAGAGAGCCGAAGAATAGTCAAATCTTACGCACGAATCAATATTCGTTTCCTTTTTGATTTTTTCACCAAATCTTCTTTCTATTAAATTCACCACAAAAAGCAAAAAATAATAATGAAATAAAATATGAACCGACACTGTTTCCGTAGTCTATCGTGTGTGTATGTTGACGATTTTGGCACACATGACACAACAGTGTCGCGTTTGTGTAATTATAGTATTAAATAAGTGAAATTTGACTATAATGACTCTCATTTTATATGATATTACTAGAATGACTCTTTTTCTAAAGTGTTAACTAAAAAATGGGTAAAAGACAATATTATCTACTCCATCTAACAAAATAACAATATTGTCATTATGTAAAAAAAATAAAAAAATAAAAAATAAAAATAAAAAAACGTTTTTTAAAAAATAAAAAATAAAAAAATAAAAAAATAAAAAAATAAAAAAATAAAAAAATAAAAAAATAAAAAAATAAAAAAAATAAAAAATAAAAAAATACAAAAATACAAAAATAAAAAATAAAAAAATAAAAAATAAAAAAAAATAAAAAATAAAAAATAAAAAAAATTAAAAATAAAACGAAAAAATTAAAAATAAAAAAACTAAAAATCTCAAAAATTTTAAAAATAAAAAATTACAAAATTTAAAAAAAACAAAAAAGAATAAAAAACAAAAAAAAAATTGTTAAAAAACTAAAACAAAAAAAAATTATTAAAAACAAATAATTATAAAATATAACATATTAAAAAAATTGGAAATTCCAAAAAAAAAAAAAAAATTTAAAATCTAAACTAATTCAAAAATATCTTATTTAAAAATAAAATAAAAATTACTAACATATTTAAAAATATCTTACACAATTCATAAATAAAAAAATAAACATAAAAATATATTATACAAAAAATAGTTCAAAAATAACTAAATTATTAAAATATTTTAAAAATATCTTTAAAATAATTTATTAACATAATTTAAAAATAAATAAATAATATCTTATTCGAAAATAAAAATTATTAACATAATTTCAAATATCTAACAAAATTCAAAAATAAATAATTCAAAAATAAATAATTCAAAAATAAGTCTATAAATAAAATAAATCTGCGATGACGTTAATAAATCTGTGATAACTTTGTAAGTCTAATAAATCTGCAATAATAGAAAAATAAGTCTACGATAAAAATAAATCTGCGGTAACGTTAATAAATCTATGATAAATTGGTAAGTCTAATAAATCTGTGGTAATGGAAAAATAAGTCTACGATAAAAATAAATCTGCGATAACGTTAATAAATTTGTGATAACTTGGTAAGTCTAATAAATCTGCAGTAATAGAAAAATAAGTCTACGATAAAAATAATTCTGCGATTACGTTAATAAATCGGTGATAACTTGGTAAGTCTAATAAATCTGCAGTAATGGAAAAATAAGTCTAAAACGTAAAATACGTCTGTCATGACGTTATTAAATCTGCGATAACTTAATAAGTCTAGTAAATCTGCAATAATAGAAAAATAAGTCGGCAAGTTAAATTAAGTTTGCCATGACGTTATTAAATCTGCGGTAACTATTTTTGTTAAATAACTCGGCGACAAAGGAAAATAACTCGGCAACTAGAAATAAATCTACCGTGACGATAACAAGTATGCGGTAACTAAGTTAGTCAAATAACTCTGCCGTAAAGGAAAATAACTCTGCAAGGAAAATAAATCTGCCATGACGTTAAATAAGGTTGCGGTAACTAAGTTAGTTAAATAATTCTGCGGTAAATGAAAATAACTCGGCAACTGTCAAATAAGTTTGCGATGACGTTAAATAAGTGTGTGGTCACTAAATTTGTTTAATACATATGCGGTAAAGAAAAATAAATCTGCGAGAAAATAAGTCTGCGATAACTAAGACGGAATGGCATTTTCGTAAATATTAGGGACGCTGGAATTAATTCATTAATGACATTTTTGTGATTTCGTTTTTTCCTATCAAAGATTTCAGGAGTATTTATGTATTTAAAAAAAGCAAAAAACAGTGTAGTAATTATAAAAAAATATGAGTCATTCTAGCTATTAATCCATTTTTTAGAGTCATTCTAGTAATCCTCCCATTAAATAATTCTTATATCTTTCACACAACAACAACAAAACTTGATGGCCTACTCTTTTAAAGTGAAATATTAGAGAAAGAAAAGATTTTAACTTTTGCTCATTTGCTTTTATTACTTGGGATCGGAATCTTGGATTGGTTCGTTTCACACTAGTCAAGGGTTGTCGGAATACAACATTATTTCTATATATACGTAATAAGAAAATAGAAATACCGAATAATTTATCGTTTGTAAAGTTGAGTCTCGTGAAACCATTTTTTTACCTTCATTTACATCCAGAAAAATAAAATTCCGAGAATGAAAATTTAGCAACAATATTAATTTTAGGGTGATTTTTTCCCACTATATGCTTTTATTGGTTCTCACGTACCCATCCGCAAACGCAGCGTTTTAAAAAAATTATAAAAATGGTTACCGTTTTGAACCGTTCAAAATTCTTTAATTTCAAAAGCTTTTTTCTGCAAACGTTTGTGGCTAGTAAATTTTATTTATTTTTAAAATCAAATTTTATATAAACTTATGATGTTATCTTAATCATTTTTTTTAACAGCTACGTGTTATCTTAATCATTATCTAACTTAATTTTGTTTTTTTTTTCATCGACATCATGGTTTTATTATGTTTTTTTTTTATTATTCATTCATGATGAAAATTTTATATTTTATATTAATAATATGTTTTAGTGTTTTTATAAAAAAAATTATTAGTATATATTGTATTTATTTTGATGATTTTTTATTTAACCGCTATTTTACCCGCTGGTCAATCAGTCATAAATTTTCTACAAACGCTTCACTTTTCAACCACTAAAACAGTCGTGCAAACCACTTAATAATGCTTAAAACTGTAACCACCCGGTTTCATAAACTCTCATACTCATAATCACAATCGTTGCGTTTAAACCAATCGAGCCCTACTTTATAGTCTCCGGATACAAGTAGGAAGTAAAAAATATGTAGAGGCGCAAGACGACTCTCTTGACTCTCTTTAATAAACTCAGCAAAATAGCACCCTAACTTGTGAAGCTCAATAAATAATATTATGGACCTGTCATATGCATCAAACCTACAAGATATGGATGTCTTTTTGGAAGTATTGATTAAGAATCTATGCATATTTTAGAAGTTAAATTGTAACAGAATTCAAATTTTCTAATTAACTTAAAATTTTTGTTTAATTTTCTTATTAACATTAAGTATCTCATGCCTGACTGCTTCACACGGTCAAATATATGCACTTGCCTACAAGAAGGATCTCCGATAAGTATAAGCACTTTAGACTATTTTTGGAATAGAACATAGATTGAGAAATTTTTGCAAACATAACTCTGGTCAGAGAGAGCACATAATAAATTACTTAACCCATAGATCATGAAGAATATTGAATCCTATGAATTTTTTAATTTTAGGTGGGTTACAAGATTTACGGAATTTAAGGTCTTCGTCACTTCAATCACATCTTTTTGTTATTATGGATGTAAGAAAATAAATAAATAGAAATAACATATACAGATTTATTTATGTGGTTCACCATTGTTGTATGCAAAGACTAAACGATTGTTATTGGAGGCACAAAACATAATGTTCAAGATACCAATGCATTAAACAACAGTACAATTAGTAATATATACTTTTTTTTTTTTTTTACATCGAAATTCCATATTTTTATTAAGCTAGATCGAAAAAATTACCCTCATAAGGTAGCCATTCCGGAACTCTACAGCTTACATGAGAGAAAAAAATACCTCGTACTCGAGCACCTTTTGCAGGACGGTCGACACGGACATTATTCAGACGTGGAATATAAAGAATAGAAAAATCGGTAAACTTCATTCTAAGGGAGTTAATAGCTTCAATCTCTGATTCAAAAGCTGGCCATTTATATATTAGTAATATATAGTAATATATAAAGTTAGTAATATATATATATATATATATATATATAAATAATGTTACATTTTTTTCTTATCTTTTGTAGCATTTCACTATTTTCACCATTCACTGGTCATCTAAACACTCATAAATAATCATAATTGATTGCCACATAGAAATTTTCTGAAATATAAAATATAAAAATTTCATATTTTATATTAGCATAATGAATGTAATTTCCTCAATAATTTTTTTTTTTGGATAAAAATTTAAAATTCAATACCATTTTAGAAGATTTTGATAAAAGTTACAGGAAAAACAAGAAGACGAAAATACCGAAAATCTACAGAACAAACGCAAGAAAACAAATAATCAAAGCTGATGGACCAAAGGATACAAAAATGCAATGAAACTGAAACCATCAAAAGCGAAACCCGCTCTCCACAAAGTGACCCGAACACACACAAAAGCCAAATCTGCTCAGAAACATGAATCTTAGCTGAAGATTAGGCCACTAAGCAGTAGATAAAACCTTCGAGCCACTGCAGCCCCATAGACACAACCTACTATACCACCAGAAGCACGATTCCATCCGAATCAAACCAATGCAGAAGCTACCAAAAGCCAAGCATGGTCTTTGCTTGGAGCCTCGGCTCAAAAGAGACCACAAATAGCGAACCTCCAACAAGCCACCGCAGCCCCCGTAGAAGCCTACCATACCACAGGAAGCTCCGCCTCATCAGCCCGAGAAACACACACGAAGAACCAAAGAAATGTGTCTTAACCGACGTAACACACACACAAAACGATGATGGATTCCACGGCGAAGAGAAATGACAAGGTGAAGCTCGCACGAGGCCTCACGAAAACCCCACCCAATACAAACTCTACAAACCGAAGAAGCAACAACGGCACCGGAAGCCCAAAGAACCACCGAAAAAAGTCGGAATCTACCCTACCACAACAGCTACCAACCCCGCATCACCATCCACACTGGAGCCACACTGAAGAGCTGAAAGCAAGGCCAAAAGAAGAGCAACACCAAGAGAGAAAGATCTGAAACGGAGAGGGCCAAAAGAGGACGCGCAAAGGACATGAGCTGTCTTCTCACACCAGCACCATAGCAGAAACCTTTGCACTACTCGAACCGAAGCAGCTGGCCAAGACCCAATCGAACTGCTACTTCGCCGGAGAAAAACCGATGGAGACAGAGTGAAGCTGAGATGCCACTAGATCTAAGGGGCGAAGACAGAAGGCAAGGACCCCCAAACCAACCAGTGAAGTCCTCAAACACTGGAAGAAGGACGAGATCGCCGCCGTCGTGGAACCCTAAACATTTTCGCCATGCAGCACGAAATAGCGTTTCTAATAGATGGGGATGCACCTATCGATCCTGGAAATGCGAGGGGCTTGAGGAAAGATGCTAGGAGAGAGGGATTAGTACACCTCCAACACTGACTTCTTAGTCGAGTAGTTCTCACCCAAACACGCCGGAGGGAGGAAGAACTTGCTGCTCCAAACAAACGGAGATGCCGAGCCATGAAGACCAGATATAAATCCAAAGAAGAGGAGGCGGAGACTAACGGACCACAACGCTGTCTTCAAGCGTCAGAGCCCACAAGCCGCTGCTGCTCATGTTGAAGTGAAACTAGATCTGAAACCAGGCCCAGCAAACCCTCACGAGAGCAGTAAGAGAAGATGCCAGCCACCTAGAAAATAGACGAGAAGAGAGAGGAGGACACATGGGCAGATCCATGTTGGCAAAAGGTGGGTCAGCTGCACCACCTAAAATATATAAAATTTAGTTTTTACATGTACTTTAGTTATAAAGAAGTGGTGTAGTGTTAAAAAAATGCACCACCGAAATTATGAGGTAATGAGTTCAAATCTCACTAAATCACTTTTTTTTGGTTTTTTTGCACCTGATCATAAATTTGACTGGGTCCACCACTGGGAGGACAACCGCTGGTCTCAGCCATTGTCGACAAACGGCGAGAAGACGCTGTCTCCAACACCTCAAACGCATCCCTGGCCGACGAACTAGCACCACTCCGGCTTGAGAAGGAAAAGGCAACGAAGACAACGGATGGCGGAGATCAAAGCCGGTGGAGGAGCCACCGCATTCCGACCCCAAACTACTGTAATTATTGGTTCCTCGAGACTTAAGCTTGGGAGAGAAAAGGTCGAGCGCGTGAAAGGCACGCTCTCCTTGTTTGTTATGGATCAAACTCAACTTCCTCATTAGTTATTTCACAAAGAAATTATTTTCTGTTTTAATTCGAGTCTTATTCATAGATCAAAAAGATATTCAAATAAAATCGTCATGTATATCAAGACGATTATATCAAACTGAATCATGTTTTGACTTTAACTGTAATTGACTTTAAAGTGTAAACCTTATCATTGACTTTGAGTGTCGAGTGTCAACCTTCAACAACTTGGTTTTGTTTGGTGTTTATTATAAGCAAAGGGGATAGGATCAACAGCACATGATCATTCGTGAGTCACGTGAGTGCATCAGATCATATATTCATAATTTCATATACACACAGACACACACGAACCGTAGAGAATATAAGTCGTTTACATAAAGCTTATAAAAAAATTGTAACTAAAGGAAAAAGTGATTAGTAAGTATAAAAAAATCTAAAACTCTAAGCAGGTCAACTAGCTCATGTGTTGTCACATGCTGAGAAATTTAGATAGATATCTCTTGATTACTTCTTGTTTCATTCAATATAAGTATCACATATATTACATTCGCTATTTCCATTCATTAAACCGGATTAGAAATTTGTGACCAATTGATATTGCCATTGATTATTTTTTTTGTTAACAAATTCTCTTGTCCGTAATAATAATATTGTTCAATTCTCACAAGCTTCACATCATCTTGCGTTTGTGACAAGAACTGATCAGTCAAACTAATTTGAGTTTAATCTTGGAAGATGCTTTTCTTTCTTCCAATATGGATAAGGACATGAACCAATGACAAATTACATTCGATTGTATGATGCAACCTCATCTTCTTCTTTTTAACAAGATGCATTGAAAAAATATACAAGCAACATTACTTCCAAGTTATTTTCTCATCCAAAATAACAGATTCTTAGTATGAAGAAGCAGAAAAATTAATCTGTAGTTTTCAAAGATTCAGAGACGGATACAACGATACCATTTATTCAACATGATGAAAAATTCAAGAGCATTTTTTCTATTTCCTAAATCATATTTTGACTGTAACCAAGTTTTAGGTTAATATACAAAAACCAAGCTTTTAACTCTGTTCAAGAACAGAGTCCCCTGTTTTCTATGCCTTTTTATTCGATGACTTCATACCAAACTTTCTCTCTCAAAACTCACATCAATATGTTTGTTCTAATATCTCTAGGGACTCGCAATTCTCTATGTTTAGGTATGATATGGAAATCATAATCCGTGGGAGTAATATCAGATTTATGCATCAGTTTATTACAAGTTTGAGAAAGACTAAGGATTATCTTGACTGCAAGATAAGAAAAAACTTGTGATTATGGAGGATACTTGCCTAGAGGATGGAAACTTATGCTCTGCATCAAGAAGAAAGGCATCAATTTGTTGGATACATAATGAGATTGACTTGGAATGCTTTAGAATCTTATAGGTTACAGCAAAGAATAATAACTAGCATTTACTTTGTAGCATTGTAGATTTACTTTTGTGGATTCAGAAATGGGAATTTGTATATGTTGGTATTTCAGTTTTTGCTGATTTTGTCCCTCTTGTTTGTTTTCTATCTGCATCGATTTTACACTCAAGAAACTCCAAATAGAGTCATGCATTACCTTATCTGATTTAAGGAAAATTCAAATATCCAAATTACCAACTGATACCCAACTCATATTATCTAACCTCTTTTTTTTTTTGTTTTTTTTTTAAATCAATTAAATATTATTTATTATATATAAAACAAATAATGCGTTCATACATACGTAACGTATGTCATCCAAGGGTACATACAAATTTAGCCCACAAAATCTCTCAAGTCGGAGCTGCATAAAATATTTTAACAATCCTAATGAACAAAAAGAAATGTAAAAAATAATGCATAATAATGCTAATGGTAGTAAACATATTAAATTAAATACAGTAAATAATTAAGCAAAAAAAAAGCAAACAACGAAGTAAGCAAAAAAAAAAAGCAGAGATTGAAACAATTAAGCTTGAATGCATATGATGTATGCATACATGAATGCGTATGTATGCATGAATGTTTGTATGTTAATTTGTATGTATGCATATTTATGCATGCATGAATGTTTGTATGTATGTGTATGCATGCATGAATGCACATTAATGTATGTATGTGTTGATGCATTGGAATGCATTGTGCTCATAAAAATAGGAGTGATCGATTAGACTCTGCATTTGTGCGGCTGTTGGGTCTTAGTTGATCTATTCACTTTACGAAATAAAAAGTCGGTAAGGTTCAAGAAAAGAAAATCTCATAGAACAAAAGCAAGGACTAAAATTAACGCACCACTGTTCTGTTTTGGATATGGTATACTTCAGCGTATCTATGGTTTCTCCGCAATAGTTGTATCACCTGGAAATCATAAATTACATGCAGAATTATAATTGTTGCTTGAGTTAAAAATTTAATCTAATTAGTGAAAAAGTCATACTAATCATCATGGTCTTGCTATTGCCACCAATGGAATCCTAAATTACATGTTATTACCATTAATCATTAGTCTCTCAAACAAAACCAAAGACGAGGAATATATAAAAAAAGGTAGGTGTGAGCCCAACCTGCTTTCAAATACATCCCATCTAGCTTTGTTACGTTATGATCGCTTCGAGCCTCATCTAGCTCAACCAACGGAACCTTTGTGCACAGTATATCATCACCATCATATTTAATCGTGGTGGAAGAACAGCTAAAACACACAAGAAACAAACATAATGTTATCCAAAGACATCTCAAAAGTTAACTAAAGCAAACACATATGAATAACAATATTTGTCAAACAGTCGATGGTTTAGGACATACACTGAGGAACTTGTTTCATGGTGCCAGAGAATTTACGAGGCTCCTGGTTCAGAAGCTGGTTGCAAGTAAACGCCAAGATCTCAAATCCTAAAAAAGTAAAACCAACAAATACTATACTTAGATTCATACGAGATCACCAATGAAGAAGTAAAGAGAGCAGAATGATCATAGATGAACATAATTAAAGGGATGGTCCATGTGGCAGCGATAGTGATGATGACGAGGAATTTCCCTTGATAGATGCTCAGGATTCTCCATCTGTACTATTTTCAAACAGTAACCTAGAAGTATCTAAATAGCATACATTTAAGTAAATATATAGAAGATGAAACAAATCCAAATGAAAGCAATTCAAATGATAGATTCACCTCTGATTGTCTAATTTTTCATCTTCACTTATGCCAAAGTTATTCCTCCACTGGTAGTTTCTCTGATTTTGAATTGAGCTCTTGAGAGGGCAACAAACTTGAGTCAAGCAAATCGAAAACTTCTTCCTCAAAATTTTTCATTCAAAAGTGATTAATAGAATTAAAGTATACAAATAAGATTTCAAATAACAAGCTCAATAGATTCTCTTACCTCAATTATTAGATCAAACTCGGTCAAGATTCTGAATATGTTGCATCAGTTGTCCTTACCTCCATTATTTAGTGCTGCAGATGCTGCAGGACGAGGATTATTATGATGTCTTGCGTAGTCCATCTGTAAGTGTATAATTGCACAGACAGTTAGAATTCTGATGTCATGGGACTGATTTTTAACAAGACAACACTAACCGGATAAAACTCTTCCATTGGAATGCCTAAAGATACTTCATTCAAGCTCGGTGATCCCGGTACTTTTCTGTTGTTTCCTCTACCGTTCCTCCAGTCAGCTCTCAGGCTAGTTTCATCCTGTGTGATTCAGTAGAAGTGAAAATTAGGAAATGAGGCCAAAGGTGTCTAAGAGACGTCCCTTACATAAGAAGATTTGAAATGTTCATTGATTTCTTTCCTGATTAACGAAAGCAAGTATGAAATCAAAGTGCTGCTGAAAAGACTTCCTGCGACATTGTAAGAAAAGAGAATTATTTCTTTTAGCGAGTTTACTTTCGAGGTATATTTTGGTATGAACTATTAGATTAGAGCTAAAACCAGGTACAGAGTGTAAAACTCACAGTTGAGTATTGTGCTCCTTGAGAATTTGGTGATGGCTTTGAGCATCTGGGAGTGAGCTTAAGTGATGTTGATTAAGCTGATGAGGGAGTTCTGCATTTTTCTGCTTCAATCTTGCGACATTAGCTTCAGCAAGAGCAATCTCCTCAAGCTCAGCCCCCTGTCTTCGCATTTATTGTGATGTTAGAACAACAGAGAGCAAGTGATATAGGCGGGAAGGAAAAAAACTGATTTCTCAAGCTAAAGTGTAGACTGACCTTAGAATCCGCAGCTTGTGAGCTAAATTGTCCACAAGAAATGCTTAGACCAACAGTTTGAGAAATTGGTTAGCAAATACACAAATACATTTGAGCAAGGAACGCATATAGATTTGAAGATGGACTCAAGGAAAGGAAATTACCTTTGAACAAGAACATGCCCTGTTTTTATACACTCGATATAGACCCTCTGCATTGAGCTCTGATTTGTAAGTGTTGAAGTAAGCTTGCCTGAGATGAGAAGCAAAAGTAAAATGTTAAACTCCAAGTGTGTGTGTTATCATAAAAGAAAAGATTACAGACTGATGATAAAATCCCACTTGCTAACATAAATAAATATGTTGAAATAATCTAACCTGAGTGGTACAATCCTCTCCCAATGGTTTCAAGAAAATGTCATGCCACAGAAGGAAATTGTGAACAAACGTTATATTTGTTAATAATAAACTAGAATATCGACAGATGAATCAAAATATAGAAAACTAACTGCTTGATTTTGTACAATGGCGAAAAGTGGTTATCAAAGAAATTTTTCTCCTCTGCTGCATTGCTTCCAAGACCTACCCACAGCCATAAAATGTAGAAATTCACATGAACAATCGCACCAGTTTTTGCAGTGGCTTTGCTGCTGAATCCATATCATGAAGAGTTCTTAAAACTATGGTCTTGGGAATACGATACCATTTCTGGCAGTGTTTCCACCTTAAAACGAAATATTGCCACCAAACATATAAACAACAAAAATGAGAAAGAACACATATAAAGAGAATCATTAATAAATTCAACTTGGATCTCAAAATCTCACTTGCTACATTTACTCAAAAACCTTAAAAATAAGCTACTTAATTACATAGAGAGCATACCTTTTTATGGTTACAATCATCTGATAACCAAGTAAGAATGCACCTTTTCTAGTTCATAATAGTTCAAAGACATCTCAAAAGAGTTAACAAAAGCAAACACATATGAATAACAATATTTGTCAAAGAGTTGATGGTTTAGGACATACACTGAGGAACTTGTTTCATGGTGCCAGAGAATTTATGAGGCTCTTGGTTCAGATGCTGGTTGCAAGTAAACGCCAAGATCTCAGATCCTGAAAAAGTTAAACCAACAAATAGAATACTTAGATACAAACGATATCCCCGAAGAAGAAGTAAAGAGAGCAGAATGATCATAGATGAACATAAAAGGGATGGTCCATATGGCAGTGATGGTGACGAGGACTTTCCCTTGATACATGCCCAGGATTCTCCAATTTTCAAAGAGTAACCTAGAAGTATCTAAATATCATACAATTGAGAATCAAGCTACAGAGTTAGTTATGAGTAAGAACATTAAGGAAACGAAGTAAAGAGGTTAGCCAAGTTCAGAAGTTAAGTAAGCAAAGAATAAATAAGATAATAAGAAAGGAGTCAAAGAACCAAGAAAGAAAATTAAACAAGGAAGCAAAAAGCTAGTAAGAAATAAAGGAAGTAAACATAATATCAAAGAAAAAAAAAAGTTAGGATGCAAAGAATCAATGAAGAAAATAAGAAAACATAAAAGAACCCAAGAAACAAAAGAAGGAAACAAAGAAGCACACATGGAACCAAGAAGCTAGCAAGGAATCAAGGAAGTAAACAAGTAAGCAAAAAATCACAGACAAAGTAAGCAAGCAAGTAAGGAACCACTCAACTTAAAAAAGAATCAAGAAAGAAAATAAGATTACAAACAAGAATGCAAGGAACCAAGGAAGAAAGTAAGAAAACAAACAAACAAACACACCAGGAGCCAATGAAGGAAGCAAAGAAGTAAGTAAGGGAGGTAGCAACTAAGCAATGAAGCAAAAGCGAAAATAAGGAAGCACACAAGTAAAGGAAACAAGCAGATACGAAGATCTCAAATAAGTAAGCAAAAAAGCAAAAAAAAAAAAATGAAGAAATCAAGTAAACATGGAAATGTGTGAATCTAAACAAGTGTGTATGCAATTTTAAGGGATTGAGAAGAACACATAATAACAATCTTTGGTCTCTCATGAATTATGTTCCTGTAGAAAAAAAGAGACAAAACATCAACCTGTAAAAGTAAGATAAAAAGACTAAAGAGAAGTAACTATTTCATCTACTACTGATATTTTATCATTACTCAAAATTATTCATAAAAATAAGGAAGCAAGAACACAAAAAATCAAAGAATATGTGAGGAACCAAGGAAGAAGGTAAGAAAACAAACAAGAATGCAAGGAACCAAAGAAGGAAGCAAAGTAAGGAACCAAGGAAGAAGGTAAGAAAACAAACAAGAATGCAAGGAACCAAACAAGGAAGCAATGCAAGGAACCAAGGAAGAATGTAAGAAAACAAACAAGAATTCAAGGAACCAAAGAAGTAACTAAGGGAGCAAGCAAGAAAAATAATGAAGCAAAAGAGCAAAGAAGTAAAGGGAAACAAGCAGGTACGAAGAAATCAAATAAGTAAAGCAAAAAAGCAAACAAAAGAGAAGAAAGCAAACATGGAAAAGTGTATGCACTTTTTAGGAGATTGAGGAAGAACATTCCTAGGTCTCTGATGGAATCTGTTCCTGAAGAGGAAAAGACACGTACCTGTAAAAGCAAGATCAAAACACAAAACAGGGGTAAAAAATTGTTTTACATATCTTATCTATCTTCATTCAAAATTATTCATAACCTGGCCATATGCTACAATTGCAGAGTAGTATCTTAATTCAACCTGTAAAGAATTACCCACATTAATCAATTTTCCACCAAAATATTTCTTTAAGTATTAAAGAATTGCAGAGTAAGCAAATGTCAAATCAAACCTGGCCATAGGCATCCACAAGTTGAGCAACACAATGATCAAAGATATATGAGAACGCACGCTTCTGTTCGATGTTAAAGCTTACAACAAAAAAAAAAATATTACAAACTGATAACTGAAACTAGTTATATTGAACACTAATTTAACTTCCACACACATAAAAGTCAAAAATAGGCTACTAAATTTCATAGAGAGCATACCTTTTTATTGTCACAATCATCTGATAATATATGATGTTCGTGATCATGACGCCTGCTGTGAAATGAGCTGACCTAAAATGTGTTAGTTTAATCAAAAGATAAATGATGAGGAAACAAGACCACTACATCAAAACGTCCTTCATGAATGGTTAAGTGATAAAGTGACACCTGATGTTGTTGTTTTCTTCTACTAGTTTTGATAGATATTTGTAGAGTGAGCAGAGCATTACGTTGATGTACACATAAGCATGCATCTTTTCTTGTTCATAATACTCCAAAGACATATTAAAAGAGTTAACTAAAGCAAACACATATGAATAACAATATTTGTCAAACAGTTGTTGGTTTAGGACATACACTGAGGAACTTGTTTCATGTTGCCAGAGAATTTATGAGGCTCTTGGTTCAGAAGCTGGTTGTAAGTAAACGCCAAGATCTCAGATCCTGAAAAAGTAAAACCAACAAATAAAAGACTTGATACAAATGAGATCACCAATGAAGACGTAAAGAGAGCAGAATGGTCCATGTGGTAACGACATTGATGTGACAGAATGGTCCATGTGGTAACGACATTGATGTGACAGAGGACTTTCCCTTGATAGATGCTCAGGATTCTCCATCTGTACTATTTTCAAACAGCAACCTAGAAGTATCTAAATAGCATACATTTAAGTAAATATATAGAAGATGAAACAAATCCAAATGAAACCAATTCAAATGATAGATTCACCTCTGATTGTCTAATCTTTCATCTTCACTTATGCCAAAGTTATTCCTCCACTGGTAGTTTCTCTGATTTTGAATTGGAGCTCTTGAGAGGGCAACAAACTTGAGTCAAGCAAATCGAAAACTTCTTCCTTAAGATTTTTCATTCAAAAGTGATTAATAGAATTAAAGTATACAAATAAGATTTCAAATAACAAGCTCAATAGATGCTCTTACCTCAATGATTAGATCAACTCGGTCAAGATTCTGAATATGTTGCAAAAGTTGTCCTTAGCTCCATTATTTAGTGCTGCAGATGCTGTAGGAGGAGGATTATGATGATGTCTTGCATAGTCCATATATAAGTGTATAATTGCACAGACAGTTAGAATTCTGATGTCATGGGACTGATTTTTAACAAGACAACACTAACCGGAGAACAGGTAACACTAACCGCAGAATTGTCCATGTGGCAGCGATAGTGATGATGACGAGGAATTCCCCTTGATAGATGCTCAGGATTCTCCATCTGTACTATTTTCAAACAGTAACCTAGAAGTATCTAAATAGCATACATTTAAGTAAATATATAGAAGATGAAACAAATCCAAATGCAACCAATTCAAATGATAGATTCACCTCTGATTGTCTAATCTTTCATCTTCACTTATGCCGAAGTTATTCCTCCACTGGTAGTTTCTCTGATTTTGAATTGGAGCTCTTGAGAGGGCAACAAACTTGAGTCAAACAAATCGAAAACTTCTTCAAGGAATGGTCCCATGTGGCAGCGATAGTGATGGTGACGAGGACTTTCCCTTGATAGATGCCCAGTATTCTCCAATTTTCAAACAGTAACCTAGAAGTATCTAAATATCATACAATTGAGAATCAAGCTACAGAGTTAGTTATGAGTAAGAACATTAAGGAAACAAAGTAAAGAGGTTAGAGAAGTTAAGTAAGCAAAGAATAAATAAGATAATAAGAAAGGAGTCAAAGAACCAAGAAAGAAAATTAAACAAGGAAGCAAAAAACTAGTAAGAAATAAACATAATATCAAAGAAAAAAAAAGTTAGGAAGCAAAGAATCAATGAAGAAAATAAGAAAACATAAAAGAACCCTAGAAACAAAAGAAGGAAACAAAGAAGCACACATGGAACCAAGAAGCTAGCAAGGAATCAAGGAAGTAAACAAGTAAGCAAAAAATCACAGACAAAGTAAGCAAGCAAGTAAGGAACCACTCAACTTAAAAAAGAATCAAGAAAGAAAATAAGATTACAAACAAGAATGCAAGGAACCAAGGAAGAAAGTAAGAAAACAAACAAACAAACACACAATGAGCCAATGAAGGAAACAAAGAAGCAAGTAAGGGAGGTAGCAACTAAGCAATGAAGCAAACGCGAAAATAAGGGAGCACACAAGTAAAGAAAACAAGCAGATACGAAGATCTCAAATAAGTAAGCAAAAAAAAACAAAGAAAAAAATGAAGAAATCAAGTAAACATGGAAATGTGTGAATCTATACAAGTAAGCAAGTGTGTATGCAATTTTAATGAAGAAGATAAGAAAACAAACAAGAACCCAAGAAACAAAAGAAGTAAACAAAGAAGCACACATGGAACCAAGAAGCTAGCAAGGAATCAATGAAATGGTGAGGTGGTGAAGAATTCAAACAAGCGACATAAAATGTAGCTATCATATGTACATTATGAATATTAATCACCCTCAGTTATCAACACATCATCTTCCAACTTCTTGTCAAGTCCCCAAATCCGTATGGTTCCATCGTCACTTGTTGAGGCCAACATGTGTATATCAGTCGGGTTCCAGCTCACACAGTTCACAGATCTTGAGTGTTCTTTCAATGCACCAAGGGGTTCTTCCGAATCTTTTCTGTGCCATATGTATACCTGCAACATCAGAGAGAGAGACATCACTCATTTCTGAGACCACAAGACTTTAAGAGAGATAGATACTTGTCTTCTTCCCCATGAGAGATTTATACCTGAGAATCCTCACTTCCACCGGAGACGAAATTCTCTTCTTAGCCACCAAATCAAGACCTGATAATAAACCGACGACGCTTGTGGCCCTTGTATTCATGATACTTATGTGGATCATCAACGTCAATGTACCAGATATTAATCCCCTGGTTAATGAGATTGTTCAGCATATACTTGTTGTCTTTTGAAAGCGTGAATGAGGTAATCGTGTCTCCATCTTCAATCACTTATCAACTGTGTTGGTTTATCTATTAAAAATGAGAGCAAAAGAGAGTTTAATGAGATGTTAGATATCAGAAGGAGGATGACCAGGCATGCTTGGACAGGTTGTGTTGTTAGGATTCTTCTTGTCCAAAGGGGTCTTGTTCTTATAATCATCGTTGTTGTCATTGTTCATTCCCAATTTGTTCTTCACTGCCCCTGATGCTGCTTGTGCCATGCTCTTCACTTTCTCCCCTTTCTGATAAATCAGTTCTCATTTCGGAAAAAACAAAGAAAGAAAATAACCAAAACTAGAAACAACATGTAGAGTTGATGTGTTAGTTATAACCTGCTGGAGGAAGCCTGAAGCTTGAGAAGAGTAGTTGCAATTATCCTTCACCTAATACCAAACATCATTTCTCCACTTTACACTTGGTTTTTTGTAAAGAAGCTAATACGATCACAAAAAATGTACAAGTAATAGAGAAATTGAACAAGACCACTAACTTTAGCTACATCAGATTGCTTTTGTTCCCATTGATCTTGCTTGTGTTCTATCTCACTCCCATCTAAATTCCACAAATAGATGCGTCTGTCTGCCATTGCACCAATTATACCTGAACCATCATGAAACCATCCACAAGAAACAGAACCAACACCATTCCTTTCATACACGTGAACATTGTCCTGACTCAGCATCCCAGCGCGTGATAACCTCCTCGTCTCCACATGTAATCACTTGTGTATCATCAGGACTCCATAGAACCATTACCACAGGATTCTCGTGCCCCACAAGTTTATGCTTCTGCAAAAACTTCCCCTCTGCATCCATCTGGAAAAAAAGCACACATCTAAATGAATCAGCTTGGCTTTACTTTGAGCTTACTTGTGGGAAAAATGAATTGAACTGTATGTCGCTCTTGTCAGGCATCATAAAAGAGTAGTTAAAGCAAGCCACAAGTTGGTTTACATACCTCCCAGATAATTGCTGATTTATCCTTGGAAGATGAAGCCAAAAAATTGCTTCATCGGTATGTTCCTTCAAAGTCTGATAAGTAAATCAATGTATCCAGAGACAAACTAAGACTATAACACAC
The DNA here is from genome assembly GCA_963667165.1 of Barbarea vulgaris. Lineage (NCBI taxonomy): Eukaryota > Viridiplantae > Streptophyta > Magnoliopsida > Brassicales > Brassicaceae > Barbarea > Barbarea vulgaris. The sequence goes on from OY763891.1 coordinate 3,949,113, forward strand.
TGACTTTAAATCTGTTAGCAAAATGTATTAGACTCTCTTAATGTTCTCAACATTAGCTGTCATCCAGAAATGAAACAACAACAACATCATCAAAAGTAAGATTAGAGGATTGGTGCGTGTCTTATTACCTGTACAGTCTCTGAAGGAATTTTACTGTCACAATGATGATCAGAGCATCATCATAATGTTATTACATACCTCCAAACATTAGTTTCAAAATTAGTCATAACCTGGCCATATGCTACAATTGCAGAGTAGTATCCTAATTCAACCTGTAATGAATATTTCTCTAAGTAATAAAGAATTGCAGAGAAGCGAATGTCAAATCAAACCTGGCCATAGGCATCCACAAGTGGAGCAACACAATGATCAAACCTGGCCATAGTCAGTTTTGTACCTTCACTTTGTGAAAGATGACCAAAGAGACAGTTGTATACTCTACAATTAGAAGAAAAAAAAAATACTCAAATCAGTGCTTTTCAAACACAAAAACGTAGTACATAAGCTAAATCATAACATGAAAACGACTAAGTAATCAAAGCAAAGCAAGATACACAAATCCTCAACTATGTAAAATGTGACCAAAAGCAATAAGCTATTCGAAATACCAATTCCAATTCAAAACTGCAAATTCGAACACAAAAGAAAGAAGAGATGTGATCCATGATCGGTGACTTACCCATTCCCATTGTCACAGATCAAAAATCATATCGAGCCGCTCTACAATTCCTCGAGAAAAGTCACAAATTATTATCATCTATTTGAGAATTGAACCCTAATTGCAACCAATATGATAAATCTGAGAATCAGTCACTTATTAAAAGCCTTTTCTTCATTATAATCGACAAATGAGAATTACCCAGAAATTATACGCGAAAAAGAAAAAACCCATTCAGAAGAAGGTTCCAGAGTCTGATTATAGCATCAGGATCATAAAACACGATTTTAAACTTAAGAAAAAAGAAAGAGGCGAAGAGCGTTTGATCAGAGTATGATTACACAGAAAATAGAGGAAATTATACGGGAAAAAGAAAAAACTCATTCAGAAGAAATAGAATCGAAGGTTCCAGAGTCTGATTATAGCATCAGGATCATAAAACACGATTTTAAACTTGAGAAAAAAAAAAAGAGGCGAAGAGCGTTTGATCAGAGTATGATTCTGGAATCGCTTCAAATTTCAAATTTCTGGAGGCTTTTTTTTTTTTTTTCCTTTGAGTTTTTTATATAATTAAAACATGGGAATAGGTTATGTGAAGTACTTTACCGTTGTGATTTCCTTCCTAACAAAGTTACCGTTGTAATTTCCTTCCTAACAAAGTTACCGTTGTAAACTCTTCTTTGATAAAGTTTCCGTTGATTTTTTAAAGATTCTCTTTTTGATATTGTGAATCTCTTTACATTTATTTTCCTTCTTATTTTTCATATTATGTTGAAAAAATCAAGAGAATTGTCACAAATACCATTTTTAATATACAGTACCACTTTTTACAAGTACTATTTTTTTTGGACAAAAATATAAATATATTCTTATCATCATTTACATAAAAACAAATTATCATTTTAATTCAACAAAATACAAAAATTATGGAATACATTTTTTTGCGGGAAAATTACATATCCGTTTTTGGCGGGAAAATTGCAAATTTTTCATTTCAGAAGAAAATTAGGATTTGCAGTTTGTAAAGAAAATTTCAAAGTCGAGTTTTTTTTTTGCGGAAAACGGATCAGTTTTTGGCGAAAAAATTATGAATTTTTCATTTTGACGGAACGGATCTATAGCTTGTTAGGAAAATTAAGAATCGAGTTTTTGGCGGGAAACTAAAAGGATTTTGGCGGGAAAACTGCAAATTTTTCATTTTGACGAAAAATTACAGATTTTCATTTTGTTAAAAAAATTATGAAATCAAGTTTCTTGGCGGGAACGGATCAGTTTTTTTTTGCGGGACAATTGCGAATTTTTTATTTTGACGGAATGGATCTATAGCTTGTTATAAGGAAAATTAGGAATCGAGTTTTTGGCGGGAAACAAAACTGATTTTGGAGAGAAAACTGCAAATTTTTCATTTTGATGGAAAATTACGGATTTTCATTTTGTTAAAAAAATTATGAAATCAAGTTTTTTGGCGGAAACGGATCAGTTTTTTTTTGCGGGAAAATTGCAAATTTTTCATTTTGGCAGAAAACTAAGGAATCAAGTTTTTTTTTGCAGAAAACGGATCAGATTTTTGGTGGAAAAATTGTAAATTTTTTATTTTGGCAGAAATTTACGAATTTGCATTTTGTTAAGAAAATTAAGAAAATGAGTTTTTTTTTTCCAGAAAATGGATCAGTTTTGGCGGGAAAATTACTTATAAGACCTTATAAAAATGCTTATAAAACTGTATAAAACATTTTTATAAAGTTTTATAAAGACATTATAATCTTATATGGTTTTATAAATTTTTATAAGGACTTATAATGTATAATGATCTTATAAAAGGGTTATCAATACACCTCAAATTTGTTTTTCACATTTTAAATACATATGTTACTTAAAATGTAAAAATTTCAGTTTACTATATGATACAGTCAATGATATACGTTGTCATATTTTACTTTTATATTCGTACAAATATCATGTATCCATGATTTAAAACTGTATCTATATTGTAAAATTTATCCCTGTAGGCCTGTATCATGCAGAATATCCTCGAGTTTAGTGTTATTACTTGAAGAGCTCGAATTAATTTGCTAATGCACATTATGTATCAAATCCTTAAAGGCTTTTCCAGACCCATCTGACTAATGGGCCAAACGTAAGCGTTCTTGAACAAAAGAAAAAAAGTTTTTAGAACATTGAAAGAGAGAGTGAAAAGCTTGTAGCCAAGAGAGTTCCGAGTTAGATCAATGTTGCTGATCTTAAAGAATTGAGTGAAAAATAGACATGTAAATCCGACTGAATACTAAATATCATTGTGTTCAAGAATTTTTTTTTTTTTTAATTAAAGTTTAAACCTCGACAAAAATGTGTATCTTGTGTTTCTTCTGCATTTCTAACTACTATCGTTCCTTTAAAATTCCGTTTTTTTGAAGTTTAGAAGAAACTAACATTAGTTTATAACGGATATGGATTAATTCATTTATTATCAATTGATTTTGAGTATTAAATCTTTAAATTAAAATATGATATCAGAGCTCTTTTATGACCTTAAAAGAATTTATTATCAGTTATACAGCAGAATTTGGTTCAGGATGGAACGGTAAGAGTCATCATTTTGAGGAAACATAATAAGATTTCACATCAGAAAATTAGAATGAACCAACACTAAGATATAAAAAGATTTATTGCCAAATTAGTTTTCAGTTGGAAGATGATGTTTCAATAAATTAAAAGTAAATTGTATTTTTTGTTGAAGGATATGAATGTGAAAATTTGAGAAGTTACGAATTTTTTTTTTTTTTTTTGTATGAATGTAAAATTATATTCACCAAAAATCCTTAGTACATATGATGCATCCTTAGTTTAAAGTTTGCTGAATTTTAAGCTGATTTTAGAGGAAACAGAGCATGAATTAATAAAACAGAGATGTGGCGAAATCAATTTCTTGTCGCAAACCAGAGTTGTAGTCCTTCATTGGGCTGAGATGAGTGCAGTTCTCGAAGAGAGGATAGGCGATTGCGAACAATGCGATCTATGCTCTTAGTTAGTTGACTTGATTGTACCGGTATTTCTCCATGTCTTCTTCTATTTCTTTCTCTCCATATGGTGTGTATAGAAACTTGGAATGCATACCTAATCAAAAACCGCGGTGTGCTGCTAAGGGTTGAAGCAGCCAAGACACTGAGAATGTCACTGAACGTTGAGGTGTATATGTGTTCCAGTATTCCTCTTGTAAGCGTCTCCCATACTTGTGAAGAGTAACTACACGAGAAAAAAATGTGATCCCGTGTTTCTATTGGAGCATGACAAAAAACACATTGTGGATCTACACCCGCATTCCAAGCCATCATTTTATCTCCCGTAGTAAGTCTATTTTGCACCGCCAACCAGACAATAAACGAGTACCTAGGCGTTGCATGAGTAAACCACACACCCTTATACCATTCCTTGGATGAGACTACCTCTCGCACTTGATTCCATGTATCTTTTGATGAGAATTTTGGCATGAATTTACCTCCTTTACCACGCCATAGAGATACATCGATACTGTGGACATGTCTATTTGTTTTAAGCTTATCTAGTTCTGCTTCAACAATATTTAGCATATCCACTCTATGGCGCCTTCGACGGTGGGTAGCTAAAGCTTCTGCCACAGTGGCTGAGGCGTTAATCCCTAAATCAATATACCCTCGATCTCCCAAGATGTCATGAATTCTTCCTAGGGAGCACCAGTTGTCAAACCAGAAAGAAGACTGCATACCACTATTAATTTCCTTTCGATGGAACTCCTTAGCATATGGTCGGTATTTGAGAAGTTTCCTCCACATCCATGATCCCAGACTAGAAGTTTCACTCACCGACCAGAAAGAACCTGATCGTATTAGGGATCTTTGTATCCAGTTAACCCATAGAGAGTTTGTACCCGAGACTATACGCCATATCAACTTGTAACAACTGACCTTGTTAGCTTCAGCTATTGATTTCACCCCCAGACCCCCTTCTCTCTTCGGTCTACATACTTCTTTCCATGAGATTTTTGCTTTTCTAGGGTTTAACTCCGACCCCGACCAGAGAAAAGCCGCACAAATCTTCTCAATCTCCTTAACACATGCACTCGGTAAACGGAAAGCGGATATCCAAAAATTAGTGAGACTTGCAATGACTGATGTTAACAGCTGAAGTCTACCTGCATATGATAAAAATCGGTTTTTCCAAGAGCTTATTCTTACTCTGATCTTCTCCAACAGTGGCAGACAATCCGCTGGTGACATTCTCCGAGTCATCAGCGGTAAACCCAAGTATCTTGCCGGTAGAATCCCACTGTCAAAAGGGAATCGTGCTAGCACTGACACCTTCTCTGTATAAGGAATACCAGCTGTAAACAGAGTGGATTTTTCAAGACTAATATCTAACCCCGAACCTTTAGTAAAAGTCTTGAATACCTCTAGAATGCCTTCCATGGATCTTTGTTTCCCATCAGCAAAAACCATTATGTCATCCGCAAAACATAAATGAGTAAGCTTCATATTTTTACATCTCGGGTGATAACCAAATCTACCCTCCACAGCAGCTTTATCTAGCATCATGGATAGGACATTCATGCATATAACAAAGAGATATGGAGAAAGTGAGCAACCTTGTCTTAGTCCCCTCCCACTTCGAAAAAACCCAGCGAGTTCTCCATTAACCTGAACTGAAAAAGATGGAGTTGATATACACAAGTTTATCCAATGTATGAACTTTGGTGGGAGTTGTAGAGCTTTGAGGATATTCAACAAAAAATCCCACTGAACAGAATCAAAAGCTTTTGCTATATCAATCTTCATGGCACACCGGGGGGAAATATTCTCCTTGTGATAATCCTTAACTAGTTCTGAGGCAAGCAACAAATTCTCCATCAACAATCTGTCCTTAATGAAGGCAGACTGATTTGGCGCAATGAATCCAGGGAGTATACTCTTTAGGCGATTAGCAATAATCTTTGAAATAACCTTATAGAGCACGTTACAACAAGAGATTGGCCTGTAGTCTTTCAGCTCTTTAGCCGCTGTCGTCTTTCGTATTAGTGCCAGGATTGTTGAATTTAAGCCCTTAGGCAGAAACCCATAAATAAAGAAAGATTGAATAGCCACAGTAAAATCTTTCCCTATTATCGGCCATGCCTCTTTAAAAAATTCCACCGTGTAACCATCCGGTCCAGGCACTACAAGAAAACTGGCGCGAAACTGACGGCCAAATCCGTCGGGAATCCGTCGGAATTGGCCAATCCCGACGGATTTCCGACGGATTCGTCCGTCGCTTCTATCTCGTCGGAAATGGAAAATCCGTCGGAAAACCGTCGGTATTTCCGACGGATTTCCGACGGAAAATATGAATCAGAAATCTGTCGGAAATCCGTCGGTTTTCTGGTTCCGGCAAGCCGTCGGAAATCCATCGGTTTACGTGTTCCGGCGAGCCGTCGGGAATCCGTCGGTTTGCCGGTTCCGTCAAGCCGTCGGAAATCCGTCGGTTTGCCGGTTCCATCATTCCGTCGGAAATCCGTAGGAATATAAGCCGTCGGAAATCCGTCGGAATATTTCCGACGGATTTCCGACGGCTTATATTCCGACGGATTTCCGACGGATTGGCTAAATTATAATAAAAAAAAAATTATTTAATAAATAATTATATATTCCGAATATTAATTCAAAAAAAATTATTTAAAATCCAAAATATTAATAATAATAATTTAAAACAATTACAAAATTCATATTTTATATAATTAAAAATTAAAAAATTAAAAAATTAATTCTCAAATATTGAAAAACAAAAAAAAATATAAATTTACAAATTATCCTATATAAAATATACAAATCAAAGTTTAAATCTAACAATCGAAAATCTAAATATAAGATTTCAAACCTTAAACTAACATTAAAAACTAAAATCTAAATCTAACTTTCCAAACGTAAAACTAAACATTATAGAAACCTAAAAGAAACATTTCAAACCTAAATATAATTACAAAACCTAAATCTAACATTATTATCCTAAAACTAAAATTGCAAACTTAAATCTAACATTCAAAACTTAAATCTAACATTCGAAAATCTTAATATAACATTATTATCCTAAAACTAAAATTCCAAACCTAAATATGTTAATTGAAAACCTAAATCTAACATTCCAAAATATAAATCTAACAATTTTATCCTAAAACTAACATTATAAACCTTAAACTAACATTAAAAACCAAAATCTAAATCTAACATTCCAAACCTAAAACTAAACATTAGAAACCTAAAAGAAACATTTCAAACCTAAATCTAATTACAAAACCTAAATCTAACATAATTATCCTAAAACTAAAATTCCAAACCTAAATCTAACATTCAAAACTTAAATCTAACATTCGAAAATCTTAATATAACATTATTATCCTAAAACTAAAATTCCAAACCTAAATATGTTAATTGAAAACTTAAATCTAACATTCCAAAATATAAATCTACCAATTTTATCCTAAAACTAACATTATAAACCTTAAACTAACATTTAAAACCAAAATCTAAATCAAACATTCCAAACCTAAAACTAAAAACATTAGAAACCTAAAAGAAACATTTCAAACCTAAATCTAATTACAAAACCTAAATCTAACATTATTATCCTAAAACTACAATTCCAAACCTAAATCTAACATTCAAAACTTAAATCTAACATTCCAAACCTAAATATGTTAATTGAAAACCTAAATCTAAACATTCCAAAACCTAAATCTAACAATTTTTTTTTACCGTTTAAATTGAATTGTTTTCAAGTTATGTTTTTTTAATATTGGTTTGAATGATAAGTTTAGAATATATTAATCAAAATATCGATTGTCACTTAAGAACCGGTATTTAATTAATATTTATAATAATTTAAAAATTCACATACTTGAAAAATAATAAAATTCTAATTGTTTTTAAAATAGAAAAAAACATAAAACTTTAATATTAAATTATTCGAAATAAAAATTAAAACAATAGAAAATATTAAACATAAAGTGGTTTCTAACAAATAATTTAAAAAAACATAAACAAGATCTAAGGTGGTGGTGGTGGGTATTGAGCCATGAATGCTTCCATCCTAGCCGCCATCGCTTGGTTTTCCTCTGTGAGGCGTTGCACCGTAGTCTCGAGTTCCTCCACTTTATCTTCTAAATGTGGGCCGTGAGAACCTCCGTAATAGCGTGACGTAATGGAGGATGAAGTATCGTCGGGAAGACCATAATACCGGCCTTTAGACCTCGGAATAGCCTGTGGAACCAATTAAAAAGTTGACTAAAAATTGAAAATGAATTAAAACTTGAATAAAAATAAAAATTTAACTTACCTCAAATACGAACTCGTTTTCCTTCTCCAAAGGAACTTCGGTTAGGGGAGGGGTTCCTTCAATGATTGGTTGAGAAAGTAGGAACTCTTCACGCATCCTATTGACGTTCTCGACGATATCCAGAGTGACCTGATCGTGGATTACACCATCCTTACCGGTGTGGACAGCTTGGAGCAATCTCAAATTAGATGGTTCGACACCATCTTCCCGAAACTGCATGCAAAAAAAAGTAATTGAGTAAAATTTGTGAATCTTAAACTTAAAAAAAATTAATGATTCATTTTAGTATGAATGAAAATTGAAGGGATAAAAAAAAACTTACTAGTTCTTTTGCCTTCGTCGCCTTGCTCTTCGCACCTAGATTGTGCGTCGCTTTGCCCTTTCCTTTGCGATCGCTGTTCCGGGATGCAGAATGTTTTGCGGCGGATTCTTTGGTAGCCTCTTCATTCCAGTAAGCGATGAACCCGTTAAATAGATCCGGGTTCGAAACCAAGTCCCTTGGCACATCATTCTGCTTCCACTTTTCTTTCCACTCGTTTATCTTCCATGAATACGCCCGTGCGCATTTTTTATCGAATTCGCGTCTAACCGAAGCGGTTAAGTGACTGTCCCACCTGAATTCTTGCTGCAAATTAAAAATAAGATGAATTTGAATAATTTAAAAAATTTAAATTCAATTTTAATAGAAAAAACAAAATAAATACATTACCGCAAATTGACGAAACCACATATCCCTATCTTGGATCGGCATTGAGCTGTATGTTGGATATGGATGCTGAAGCATTCCTTGGCACATTCGGTTGATTGACTTTGAGATCCCAGTGTGCGAATCGTCAAACCTACAAAACAATTTAATTAATAAAACTCTAATTAGTTTTTAAAAAAGTACATTTATAAATTAAATAAATAAATAATTAAAAACACTTACCAAATGTCTCTTCCTCGACAATCTGGATGAAGACGTGGAAGTCTTTCTCGTCCCGGAAGAGCCATGAAGTCCTCGACACTCATCTGCGTCGGAGCAGTTGCGGATGGTGCCGGTGAATGAGTTTCCGGAATCTGTGTATCCGGAATATGTGTGGACGGCGTAGGAGAACTCCTCGCAGCTCTACTCCTACGGTGACGACGCAGTCCGCTCGTAGACTCGACGTATGCTCCATAATCCCTACATAAAAATTTATAACAAAACAGAATCATTATAAAATTTTAAAAATAGACATAAATTTATAAAATATATTTCATAAATCATTGTTCATAACTTATAATTTGAAAATAATTTTTAAAAAATAGACAAAAAAATACGAAAATCATTAAAAAAATTTAAAATTCAGTTTTTAAAAAAAAATCATAAGAAATATATTTATTATTAATTGTCTCAAATAATTATAAATATGTTCACAATTATAAATATATAAATTATATCCAAAAATTTCAAAATAAAAAAAAATCCTAAATCAAAAAATCAATTTGTAAAATCAATTTCTATTTCAATTTCAATTCCAAAACCAAAAATTAAAAAACAAAAAATCCTAAATCTAGATCTAAAAATCATAATTTCAAAACCTAATATAGAAAATCCAAATCTATAACCAAATAACCCAAAATCATAATCTAAATTCCTAATCTAAATTACCTCAACCAAATCTATAACCAAATTCCATAGATCTAAATTTCAAAACCCTAAATCCACAAATCTAACAAATTAAACTCTTAATAAACATTAAAAACTTACATGTTTCTTTGAGACCCAGCCATTGGAAGAAGATTTGATGGAAAACTTTGAAGAATCGAAGGTTTGAAGAATTTTGTTGAAATTTCTTGATTTTCTCGAGTGAATGGCGAAGAAGACGATCTGGTTTATTTATTCGCGTATTCCGACGGATTTCCGACGGCTATTCCGTCGGAAATCCGTCGGAATTTACTAACTATTAACACGCGGCATTGGGAAATCCGTCGGCATGCAGCAAATATTAACACGCGGCATTGGGAAAGTATCTTCAATCCGTCGGAAATCCGTCGGAAACAAGTTTATTTATTTTGGAGCTCCTGAGGGTCGAACTGCAGCCCTCTAGGATAATTTATACAGTTTAAACCATTGAGCCATGTTTAGTAATTGGTTAAATATCAAAAGATATATATATATGTTCAAATCCAAAATAAATCCTATAATCAACATATTTATTTGAATCCAAAAAAGTCAATATTTATTGTTAAAACATTCACATTATAAAAAATTTACATTATATGATTTAAAACATGTTTTTAAATTATATGATTTAAAACATTCACATTATATGATTTACATTATATGATTTAAAATATAATTATATGATTTAAAACATTCACATTATATGATTTACATTATATGATTTAAAACATTCACATTATATGATTTACATTATATGATTTACATTATATGATTTAAAACATTCACATTATATGTTTTTAAATTTACATTATATGATTTAAAACATATTTTTAAACATGTTTTTACATTATATGATTTAAAATATGTTTTTAAATTTACATTCACATTATTGTTAAAATATTCACATTATATGATTTAAAACATGTTTTTAAATTGATACATATTTATTTTATAACATTTATTTTGTATTTGAATATTGTTAAAAATAAATAAATTATTTTTGTTAAATAGCTGCGCTCGATTAGAGCTGCCTACGTACCCATATCGGGATCAAGCCAAACCGTAGTTCATTGTACAAATTTATTACTTTTGCAAGATATTTTTTTATTCTCCTTGTTATTCTCCTTGTTCGTCTTCCTCTGATGATGTTGATCCTTCAGATGTAATTGAGTCTGTATCGTCATAAAATTCTCCTTGTTCTTCTTCTGACTCGGAATGAACTATACCGATTTGTGTGAAATCAACCACAAGATCGACACCAGTAGAGGCCGCAACTGGATCCATTGGAGTACTTATGCTTGGCTGCATGGCATCGTGTTGAGAAACTCCATAAATTCTTCCTCTAGGGCTTATTGCAGTAACTGTGACCCAAGGATCTGACCGCCGTGTTATGCGAGGGTAACGAATGTAGCACACCTATAAAGAAATACAGAAATTTTCGTAAGTAAACGCCGAAATAAACATAAAAATTAGTAAAAACACAACATTTAATTGAACCAAACCTGATCTGCTTGTGACGCTAGAATGAATGGATCATAATGTTGTAGTCTCCGATTTGTGTTAACAGAAGTAACACCAAATTGGTCCACGACAACACCACGACCAAGTACTGGATCATACCAATCACACTTAAAAACAATGCACCTCAAGTCTAACATTCCTGGGTACTTAACTTCCAATATTTCCTGAAGAATGCCGTAGTAAACATCATTACCAGACTTCACAGAAACACCATAATCTGCAGATGGTCTTGTCCTTCTTTCGTCATGAATCCTAAACCCATATCCCCGACTGCAATACCTAGGATAAGACTTTGCACGGTAGATTGGACCACTAACAAATTCCATTAACCATGTGGGAAATGTGGCTCCGCTCTTTATTCCTTCAGGAATCTACGAAAAAAATTAACCGCAATTAACATAAATGACATTGATTAGGATTTGAAAATAATAGGGTTTTGTTAAATCTTACGTAAAATTCTCTAAACCAAGTCATAAAATCTTCCTCCTTATGTTGCTTCTGACTTATCCACAAACCACCTGCGTATTAATGCCATGTAAATCCTGTACGAAAACCACATTTGTATGAAAGTTAATAAATTAAATATAATATATTCGAATATATATATACATTGTCATAAATAAAGTTTTTTACCTTTCATATTCCGCAATTTCCTCACAATTTGTTAGGATATACGTATGCAAGTGTTTAAACTCTTGTTGTGATAATGTGCGTGTCTTGCTTTTTCCACTCACTCGACCAACTTGGGAAAACAACTCAGGAACTACGATGGGATAAATCGCTCTCTCATTACGATCATCATGGCGACCAGGACGTCTACTCTTTGTACGAACTTCGGATGGGAAGTAATATTCAGCAAACTGTGACGCTTCTTCGTTGAGGCTCTGTGCGATAATAGATCCCTCTACTTTACTTAAATTTTTAACCTTTTTCTTCAGATGAAACATATACCGCTCAAAAGGATACATCCAACGGTATTGAACTGGATCTCCTAGTGCAACTTCTCGTGGGAGGTGGATAGGAAGATGTTCCATCACATCAAAGAAAGATGGCGGAAATATCTTTTCAAGGTTACAAAGGATCACGGGGATATTGACCTCTAAGTTTCGGATTCCGTCAACAGTAAGTGTTCTTGTGCATAAATCTCGAAAGAAAGAACCAACTCCTGCAATTGCTTGGTAGACATCTGGATCAAGAAGATGGGCAAAAGCGAAAGGAAGAAGTCGCTGCATCACAACATGACAATCATGACTCTTCATTCCTGTAAATTTCCCTTCTCCATAATCTATGCAATTACGCAGATTTGATGCGTACCCATCAGTGAATTTGACATCATCGCGAATCCAATCAAAAATTTCCCTTTTCTTATCTCCTTGCAACCCGTACGGAGGAAATATGTATTTACCATCCGGCTGAACTTCAAGAAAAGCCCTATCGCAAATATCGGCCAAGTCTAATCTAGATTTGATATTGTCTTTCGTCTTCCCTTTGACGTTTAAGACAGTGTTCATGATGTTCTCAAATAAGTTTTTCTCAACGTGCATCACATCTAGATTGTGCCGCAATAAATGGGTCTTCCAGTAAGGCAGATCCCAAAAAATACTCTTCTTGTGCCAGTTATGAACTTCACCGGCACTGTACACAACTTCATGTCCATTACCCCCACAGTCAGGAGTCCTATCAGCACCAAAATCTCTCAATTGTTCTAATAAAGTATATCCGTCTATCTCAGGAGGTGGCGCATCAAACACTTTCTTAGACTTCGTAAACAATGTTCTAGACCGACGATACGGATGATCACTTGGTAGAAACCTTCTATGACAATCAAACCAACAACTTTTTCTTCCGTTCCTAAGTTGGAATGCATCAGTGTTGTCTTGGCAATACGGGCATGATAATCTCCCATGAGTTGTCCATCCAGATAACATACCATATGCTGGAAAATCGCTTATGGTCCACATAAGAACCGCACGCATGTTAAAATTTTGTTGGCATGAAACATCGTAGGCTTCAGCACCATGCTCCCATAGCATTTGTAACTCATAAATCAATGGCTGGAGGAATACATCGAGTGATCTCTTCGGATGATCTGGGCCAGGAACAAGAATGGAGAGAAACAAAAACTCTCGACGCATACACAGAGATGGAGGCAAATTGTAAGGAGTTACAATTACAGGCCACAACGAATACTTCCTTCCATGCTTTCCAAATGGGTTAAAACCATCTGTGCATAACCCGAGGTACACATTCCGGCGCTCGTACGCAAAATCCGGATAGGTAGACTGAAAATGTTTCCACGCCTCTGCGTCTGAAGGATGTGTAATCTCTCCATCTTGACGATGCTCTCCATGCCATCTCATTGCCTCTGCCGTACGCTGAGATGTATATAACCTCTTCAATCTATCTGTTATTGGTAAATACCACATACGTTTATATGGAATTGGAACTCGACCACTCGTTTCCTGATACCGCGGTTTGCGACAAAATCGACAGCTGTTACAGTGTTCATCTTCTCTCCAATATAACATACAATTGTCGATGCACACATCTATCACCTTATACGGCAAACCAAGACCAGCTACAAGTTTCTGTACCTCGTAGTACGATGCGGGTAAAAGATTATCTTCAGGCAATAAATCTTTCGCCCAGTCTGTTATCGCATCAACACACTCCTCTGACAAATTGTGGTCCGTCTTAATCGTCATCAATCTAGTGGCAGATGATAAAGGCGAATGACCTTCTCTACACCCCTTATAAAGTGGCTGCTTTGATGCGTCTAACATACCAAAAAATCTTCCTGCTTCTAAATTAGGTTCTTCAAACCTATCTCTCTCTTCACTGCCATACTGTACATTCTCTCTAAACGCATCATTTACCATCTCAACGGTGCCTACACCTACATCTACTTCCGTTCTATCTCCTACAAATTCCGAGACTGTTGGTCCACTACTACTACTACCATGATCATAATTTGTTTCCCCATGTAGATACCAAATCTTATAACCCGGCGTAAATCCATTGGTATACAAGTGATGCCAAACTATCTCTACCGCAACATTACGAGAATTTCTACAAATTGAACATGGACATTTCAACTTACCTGATTTAAGTACACGCGGTTGATTTCCAGCCAATTTCATGAACTCGACTATGCCTCGTGCATATTCCTCGTTTAAGAGGTTCGTCTCCGAATTCATCATTGGTTCGTCCATCCATGATCGAAAATATCTAGACATATCTTTCCACTTTTTTTTGTTTATAATCGCATGAATATCATAAGAAAATAGAGAGAGAGATGAAATTGGAGTAAAATGAAATGAAGAGTGTGGAAACATATTTATAAACTCGCATCCGTCGGAAATCCGTCGGAAATCCGTCAGAATGCAACGGCACCATACAACGGTAACCTGCGATACCAACGGCTCTTTTAACGTTCATATTTTCCGACGGATTTCCGACGGATCGCCGACTATTCCGTCGGAAATCCGTCGGAAATGGCGGTGGTGCTATCCGTCGGAAATCCGTCGGAATTTTCTGACGGATATCCGACGGATTTCCGATGGTCAGATGTCCGTCGGAAATCCGTCGGAATTTCTGACGGATTTCCGACGAATTTCCGACGACTTAAAAAAATGCAATTTCGTCAGAAATCCATCGTTTTACCGTCGAAATTTTCCGACGGACATGGGTCCATCGGAAATTCCGTCGGTTTTCCGGCTGCTTTCTTGTAGTGAGGGGACTTGTTTAACGGCATTGAAAAGAGAACCTTCTTTACCTCACTCTCCAACACTTCTGACACTAGATGATCACTTTCTTGGTTAGAACAACGAAAATCTATCAACTCACCAATGGCTTCCTCCGATAAACCCATATATTCAGCCGGCTTAGCCGTCAATAAACCCGTAAAAAAACGAACAGCCTCTGTTTTTATGTCCTCATGCCCCGATAATCGCTCTCCATTCAAGTTTATTATCTCCTTGATCGAATTCCTAGCCTGCCTCTCCTTCACTGCTTTATGAAAAAATTGATTATTCATATCCCCTACATTCAGCCAATGTAGCTTCGATTTTTGCCTTAAGAAGTTTTCTTCTAATTTCGACACCTTTTCCCATCTTTCATAAGCTCTAGACTCTGCAATAACAGCTCCAACATCAACATTTGTCAAAGAATTAACTTGACATGAGCAGAGATCAGCATAAGCGTCAGCGGCACGGCGAGATAAATCATATAGTTTACTACGACTCAACTGTCGTAAAATCGGCTTTAATTGCTTAAGCTTATTTGAAAGCCTAAATAAAGCTGATGTCGAGTGAAAGAGAGACCCTGATTCGCCCAAGAATTCTTCTACTTTCGGAATAAAGCCAGGCATAGAAGCAATGACATTCGTAAACTTGAATGGCCCTTTCGGCTTTAATACTGCTCCCTTTAAATTTATTTTTCCGCGTAGATGATCCGAGCACCCACCCGAGTCAAATACACAGTACGACTGTGGATGAAGCTGCAACCAGACATCATTTATAAGCGCTCTATCGAGCTTCTTACAAATTAACCCATCTACCCTCTTATTACACCAAGTAAATTGCGGACCATGATTAGCCATGTCTAGGAAAGAACAATTTCGGATAACTTCTTGGAACTCACGCATACCCGGGGTAACTGTAGGAGAAGAGACATAGCTTGAGTGCTCCCCAATATCAAGAATTTCATTAAAGTCTCCACAACACAGCCATGGCTTCCCTCTAAACACAACTGAATTTTGGTGATTATTAATGTCTCTCCAAAGTTTCTTTCTTTCTTCTTCAAAATTGGATGCATATATAAACGAACATATAAACTCATCCATTCCATCTACCTCAATCGCACAAGAAATCATTTGTCCACTCTTAAAGAGGACATTTAGCTTTACCTTCTTACTCCACACCACCCAGATTCTTCCCAATCTATTAAATTCATAATTAGACACCATTGACCAGTCTTTGAAAGTTGAAGCAACAATGCCGTTAGCTTTTCTTTCCTTAACTCTTGTTTCTAGCAAACCTCCAAACTCCATAGCATTTTTTTGAATCCATTCTTTGACAACCAACTGCTTATTTGATTTATTAAAACCTCTTATATTCCAGAAAAACCCCGACATTAATGTTTTTTCCTTGAGTTCCTTTTGTTGAAGTTACTCGGAATAGCATCCCGCGGTTTCTGAGACGTATCTGATAAATACTTGTGAGTATTCTTTGAATTTCTTGGGAGAGAGACACGAGCTCCAACCTCAGAGACTCCCACCTTCATGTGTGAATCTGCTGCCACTCCTACTACTGGTTTACCACTACCAATAACTACCTCAGAGACCTGTTCCGTAACAACCTCTGCATTCTCCTCCTCATCATGTTGGTCCCGTAGAATATCAAATCTAGAAGGTGAAAGAATTCTAACCTGACCATATTCCAACTCCCTTGATTTTATATTGAATTTTCGTCCTCCTGAAGATGAAATCTCCCAGCCCTCCTCATTTGGCGTTGATCCTTTTTCTGTCACAACAATTTCTCCCTCTTCTTGTTCCAAACTCGCATCAGCCATCTTGGTTAACGATTCTGTCACATTAACTTCTTTGGCACTCAAAGTTGTCTCACTCACCTCCTCTCTAACTACATTTGCTTGCTGGAATGTTTCTTCCTCATGTATTACCACAGCCTTTTCATTACTCCTCGTAGTGTTTGACTGCACAGTCACTGACTTTCCCCCATTTGCCAAACAAGCATCCTCACCGTGGCCCCACTTAGCACAAATACCACATCGTTGAGGCAGCCAAGGATACTCAAAGTTGACATTAAACTCCTCACCCTTAATATTAAAAAAATAGCTTTTCGGTAGCTCTTTTGAAAGGTTGACGTCGACAAACACCTTTGCTTCTTCAAAACTGGTTACAAGCTCCGTATCCGGGTGCAATCTCAGAGGATGCCCTATCGGACTAGCCATAAAACTTATCCCCTTCCAGGTAAACATGGAGTGTGGGACATTTTTTATTTTTACCCACATAGGCATAGATTTGATAGCCGGTTGAGCCTCTTCGACGATCGGCGTCCATTTAGAAACCACCATTGGAATCTCGCAGATGTTCCACATCCCTCTCCGGAGGGCCCTCAGTCTCGCCGAAGCATTGCGTATTCTAAATTTCACTGTGGTTTCATTGATACTGAAAACATCTACTCGGATCGAC
This sequence comes from Barbarea vulgaris, assembly GCA_963667165.1. NCBI lineage: Eukaryota > Viridiplantae > Streptophyta > Magnoliopsida > Brassicales > Brassicaceae > Barbarea > Barbarea vulgaris. The sequence goes on from OY763891.1 coordinate 3,966,489, forward strand.
TTATCTCCAAGATTCTAAATTTTATTGACTATAACATGAATTTTCGCGACATGTGGCGCCGTAGAAGCAAATCGACCTATAAAAAAATCCTCCCAAAGAGGTGTAGCATCCTCTAACACCTCGTCTGGTACAGCCACAGTAGCTTTGCCATCGATTTCTGAAACTTCGTAATTGAATTTCGTGAGACTCGGCCTACTCGCCACACTCACCCATGTTTTTTTCGTTTGAACCTCTCCAGTTGGAGTTGTGACAGACTCGGTGACCTCCACAACCTGCTCTGACATGATGATGAACAGTGGCGGAGGTACATGGTGACTAAGGGGGTCAGTTGAACCCTATAAATTTATATAAAACCCATATTTACTTGTATTTTGAGCAACAAAATTGATAAAAATAGTTACAATTTTATATTTTGACCCCTATAAATTTTTTGAAAATCAGGTTTAGCCTATAAACTTTTATATAATTGTGTTTTATATAAAAATTGACCCCCATAATATTATTGGCTAGCTCCGCCACTGATGATGAACGGCGGCTAGCCGCCAGAGAACCCTTACGTGTGGCCTGCGTGAAAAAACCCTAATCTCCCTCTGAATCACCCTCTCTTGCTGACGTGGACTTCTCAAAACGAGTTACGAAATTTTTTACCATTTGATTTACGCTTTTAATAGTTGTTTCTGATAAAGTAAATTTAGAAATGTCAACAGTGTTTAGGCGGCAAACATGTATTAAAGTTTAAGATATGCTTTTAATTTAAAATTCACCAATCGACCTATGCGGGACCCACGTCGGCTATAAATTTGCTAGATTCTCGTTGTTATTATATTTGGTTCGTGAATGAAGACTGTGCTACAAGAGTTGCAGTGTATGTTGGTGACCCCAAATCTCAAGATAGCACTCATAGTCACACACTCACCAAAAGAGATTCTGATTCTTGCTCAATATCATCCACATAATGTTTTTGTTTTTAATTTCTAAACATATTAATGTTTTTCTTTTTGATTATTAACTGTTTTTGTTTCTTTTAGTTTTGTAGATTCATCTCCCCTTATAATGCATTAGAAGTGGCATTCTGTCATTTCATCATATAGTTGTATGAGCAAATAATTCGTAAAAACTAGCAGATTATTTATCGTCTGATACTGTAAATATGATTTACATATATATCACTACAGTTTTTTATGCTTTATTTCCCCTTATTCATATTTATAATTTAAAAAAAAAAATTGACATCACTTTTTTTAAAAAAAAAACAAAAGAGAAAATACATGAATACGAAATCCTTAATCCTTAAGTGAATTATAAAGAAAACATATTCTAACTTTTTAATTATATTGTGTAATTTTTTCATTTAAGATATGAAGTGTCATTCTCACAAAAAAAAAATATTTTTCTAAAAAGGGGGTTTTAATAAACTTTGGAGACTAGGCACGACAGTTTTCTACCACACACAAAAACTTATAATCATTGTATTTCAATGAAAAGGAAAGGAACTCAAAGATTTCTTTATCAAAAACTCAAAGATTTCTTTTCTTGTTTCGACCAAACCAAAGAAAAGTAACATGTTGCATGTGTACGGACAAGACATCCCCATCCACGACTCGGACGCCGAAGCAGCCAATAAAAGGCAAAAAAAAGCATTATCTTTTTTTTTTTTAGTATGTGTTTTTGTTTTTGTTGTTGTATGTGTTAGAGCACCCACATTGGTAGAGATTCACATGAGTCTCTCCAAAATTTAAAAATAATGTTTTAATAAAAAAAAAATATTAATAAGAATGTGCAATAAAAAAGTGACACATGCACATGGGTCTCTTCCACTATTGAGAAAGTCTCTCATTTTAAATGTGCATGTGTCACTTTTTCTATAGATGTTTTTTTTTATTTTAAATAAATCATTATTTTAAAAAATTGGAGAGACTCACATGAGTGGTGAGTAGAATGCTCTTAATGTTTGTTTTACTTTTTTTAGTAATGTGTTTTGCCTATTTCTACAACTAGAGTTTATAAAGTTCGATCTAGGCAACACATTTATAAGAAAATAATTATCTTGGTTCCAATGCAAAAACATGAAAGTCCACCTTTTTGCTTAGTCAACACACGTGCGCACAATCAAAGTCAAAGATATTCTCCACTGTAGCCATGCCTGTGAGCCCACCACGACCTATAGATTTCTCTTTATTCACCTGAAAGTTGATTTTAGAGTTATTGGTAAGAAAATTCTTTAGCGAAACATTACCAAAAGATCTATATAAAACAAAATTAATTAAGGCTAATTAAATTGCATATTAGTTATTGTTCAGCACTGTACCCGATAAGACAGACATGGCAAAATTTATTTCAAAATAGTTACAGTTTACAAGAATTTTTCCATAATAATGTAAAAATAGGAACATTTAAAATATGTCCCACTCTAGAAGTGTTAATCTATATTGCCAAAGTATGTCGAAAAGAATAATTAAAATATTTATAGATTTGATCAAATTATTTTTTCCATCTATATATTAATATATATATACATGATGGGCAGTAATTGTACTGCCTACTAGATTCTCATCTATTGTTTAGGTCATGAAATCGTTAATACCGGTTACGTTGTATCTAGAACCATTGTGAATTTCCCTTCAGCACCTCTCTAGAAGTGTATATACTATATATTATAGTCGAAAACCATTTTAAAAAGGACTTTAATATAAAAAAAAATTCAACATATCAACGTTTATTTCATATAAATGAATCCTTCTCCATCTTTTCAATTAGCATATGTAGGATGACACTGCTAGACCTAAAATCGAACCAAACTAGTTTCAGTATTTTTTTTAGTAATCTAAACCAAACCAAACTATATTTCTTTTAAATTTGGATCACTTCTATTTATAACCGAGAAAACCAAAATCTAAAATATCTAAACCAAACCGGACTAAAAAAAAATATCCACCATAGACACTTCAATTAGCAATATTCTTTAAATTAGCGATTAGTTAATTTCTTGTGTTCTAAATATTTTGAATATATAATGTGTGGTTTACCGGTGGACATGACCACGAATCCAGAAGCTTACAATTTCTTTATATTAAAAACTAGAATTTAAGAAGATGAAATTTCAATTGAGTTAGAAAATTATATATGTGTCTGAGGGCCGAATATTATGTTTTAGTTAGGACCCACCCACATTTGTTTCCCTGCCTATAAATTCCCCAAATCAAAACCCCGTCAAACACATGCAACAGAAAAACAAACAAACACGTTTACAATACAACACAAAGCGTAAGAACAATCATTGTTCAATATTCACAAACACACACACACACACAAACGCATGGATCAAGGAGGTCGTGGTGGTGGAGCCGAGCATGGAAAGTACCGAGGAGTTCGTAGGCGGCCTTGGGGTAAATACGCAGCGGAGATACGAGATTCGAAGAAACACGGTGAACGTATATGGCTTGGAACATTTGATACTGCGGAGGAAGCGGCTAGAGCCTATGATCAAGCCGCCTACTCCATGAGAGGCCAATCCGCGATTTTGAACTTCCCTCATGAGTATAATATGGGGAGTGGAGGCTCTTCTTCCACCGCCATGGTTGGATCTTCCTCCTCCTCCTCCGCATCCGGTTCATCTTCTTCTAGGCAAGTTTTTGAATTTGAGTATTTGGATGATAGTGTTTTGGAGGAGCTCCTTGAGCATGGAGAGAATCCTAACAAGGACAAGAAGAAGTGAGTGAGATATAATTTATCATTATTTCTAATGAAAGTAACAAATTTTAATAAGTAATTAGTATTTATGCAAATAAAATTACATGCAATGATTTTATGATTATGAATTCGAGAAAGATTCTATGTTTTGGAAATGAAATTGACCGATTCATTGTCTTGATTATTTTTTCGAGAATCTGTATTTGAATATAATGATATTATATCAGAGCTTCCTTTGATATGTAATCTATATGATCTGATTTGTTTCAGATCATGATGATCAATAAAATATAGCATTTGCAGTTACTATTTTCTTTAGTGACATCGTTTTTTGAATATGGTAACTTTTTTTTTTATAAATATAAGCTATATACATACTAAGATAGCTAGTGGTAAAAAATTGATGGTAACTTTTTCAATACTATTTTCTTTAGTGACATCGTATTTTGTATATGGTAAAAAAATTAAAATTAAAAAGATAAGCTATACTGAGATAGCTAGTGGTAAAAAAAAGTGATGGTATTATTTTCAGTACCACTCATTTTCATTTCATTTTGGGATTAGTAACATTAAAACATTATTTTTTTTGGTAAAAAGAATATTATATCTTACCATCACCAGGGCAGTAATCGGTAAAGAGATTTTACAACTATGATGGTACTATTTTGAATACCACTAATTTTCATTCATTTTACACCATTATTTTTTGAACAATGAGATCTACAACTATAATTTCTCGTGGATACTTCTGGAACTGCGATTCCACAAGAGAATTTGTGTTTAGTTTTTCATTCTTTGAATAAATAGGTGGAAGACATTGTCTCCCCCTCCCTTACAAAAAAAAAATATTTCTCAACTTTTCCTATTTTACAAGTTTCGGGTCCAATTTGTGAGACGATAAAATTCGTTAACTCTATTTGGTAATGATGCAAAACAGGGAGGCGGCTCCAGTTTGTTTGTATTTTTTTTATTTTTTTTTTAATAGGTCAATTTTTGTTGTTGTTTCAAAACTCTAAGGGTCGGTTCGGTCTACTACCACCATAGAAATGCGAAATACTGGTTGGAAATGCTTCTAATAAGATTCACATCCAATCAACAGCTTGGTCCAGTATCGTAAGTCACGTAATTATCATATTGGACAACTTACAATGATATATATATATATATATATATATATATAATTATATTATCAAGTTTAAGTTGTAAATAGGTTTATCTTGGAATTTATCTAAATTTATATTAATCTCTTTTGTTCGTAATCCTTTACTCTAACAATCCATTCTATATGTTAATGTGTTCAATTAATTAATTAACTTTGTTTCGTGTTTTTTTTTTTTGAAATAAACTTTATTGCAACAAAAAAGTTTTTCACAATCAAATGTGGCTAATCAGAATTGTTTTTAAATAATCTAATGAATCAAAGAATGAGAAAATTACCAAACCAATCCATGAGAAGAGCATCATAGCGATGATCACATGGACTGCGAATAGACATGAGCTTGTCACGAACATTTTTATCAATAGTGGTCACCATCCTCGCAACAGAGCTCCAATTAGCTCCATGACGTCTTTGATTACGCTTGATCCACACTTGATATATTGAGCTTTGAAACGCAAGTCTCAGCAGAAACAAACATGTGTCATTATTCTACAAGGGAGCAATCATACTCACAAGATCACTCTAATTACAAGTATAGTTGGATCCAAGCAAACCTCTTGAACTATATGTTTCCAAATTTCTCCGAAAAAAGAACAAGTGAAGAATAAATGGTCACGAGTTTCCGGGTGACAAGAACAAAGAACACAAGCATAAGAGATACCCGAAGTTAGCCATTTGAGAAGCTGTGGAGAGTCTCTTCATTGCCAACCAAGTAATAAAAGCATGTTTTGGTGTGGCATGCTTAAACCAAATTCCAGAATGCCAAGTCACTAATTGTCTTTTGTTTCTGATCTGGCTCCAAGTTTGTTTTGCAGAAAAGGATATACTGAACTTATCTGGATTATGTCACCAAAGGTAGATGTCTCAACCTGTTTCATTTTTGAGTAGCGGTGCACGCTGCACTGCCTCAACAACCAGCCTATTAGCCTCTAATCTTTATCTATGGAATCGCCAGCCTGATGCAGCTGTTCTTGCTACTGAGGTACCTTGAGATATCTCCAAATCTCGAAGTCCTTTTAATCATGTGACATCTATAGTCTCCCAAGAGAATTCCAACAATTATACTAGAAAGATGCGTTATGTCCATTGTGAATATTTATCACGAAGTTTCAAAAGTCTACGCCAAGTTTCGTGTGTGTTTTTTTGTTTCACTAGGTTCAGTCTTCCATTTTTTTTTTATTTAATTTCTGATATTATATAAATTTAGAACGATCTTACAATAGAAAAAAAAAAGAGTTAGTGCCTTATACCGACAACAAAAAAAAGAGTCTTCCATTTTTTTTTTAACAGTTTTGTATGGTTACTATAAACTTATTATCCTAGTATTCCATATCTAATACTTGTTTTCAAAGGTTTTCGTTTTTCTGTTTGCGTTTCCGTTACATTTGTTTTCCAAAACATTTATCCATTTTAATTTTTTTAATTCTTACTTTTCTACAGTTATTTTTTGAACCAATAAGTTTCCATTAAGATTTTAGAAAATTTTCTCATATTTTTCTAAATCTCAATTTTTAATAGTTCACTATTTACAAATTTTCAAAATATGTCTATATTCCAAATTTATATATGTTTATTTTATTTTTAAACCCTAGGCAAGCTATCGTAGAATAGGAAAACGTATTTAACTTTTATCGACTATAAATTTAGGCCTAGTATTTGATGAATTCTTATTTTTTGGAGCCAATTTCTTCTCCCCACGCCTATAAATTTCTCCAACCATTGGTCCAACACGAACACAAGACAAACAGACGTACGACTTGGATCTTACTAAATCGGTACATAATATGTATCAAAATGATAAAAGAGAAAGAGGAGCAGATCGAAAGTAAAGTATATTTAGGAATCCGGGAAGTGCCTTGGGGGAAATATGCGGCCTATGGTGAATGTATATGTGCACACGGTGAAGATTTGAACGTGGTTGTGCGTAAACGTATGTGGCTTGGGACGTTCCATACAGCAGAGGAGGCAGCTCGAGTCTACGATCGAGCCGCTTACTCCAAGGATGGCCAAGCTGCGGTTCTTAATTTCCCTCATGAGTATAACATGGAGCCTTTCTTCCAAACTATGATCTTCTTTTAAATCGAAAAAAGAAACAATGTTTTCCCGACGACCGATTGATATATGTCTTATTTTTTGAGAATAAATACTAATATATATTTAAAATTATTTTCCACATTTTCGTTGAATGCAAATATACTCTACAATATACAAAAAGATATCAATAATTCAAATATACACTACAATATATTCTACCTTAAAATACTCTATCGAAAAGATATCAAAATCAGAGATTGATTCCCTCAATAGTGAAAACATTAATCATTTTCATTTGGTCAGACGCATTCATATGGCTTTCTCCGGACCGGAAGGAATTGTGGACCTCGGCCCGGAACCTCCTAGTTAACCCAAAAAAAAAAAAAATCAAAATATCAGGAAACTTTACAATTTATTTAAAAAATTAAATAAATCAAAAGCCACATTAACTAGAAATATAGAAATACGCCGCCTCTCAATCTCTCATAAACTTTTATAGATTTAATAAATAAAAGGATTCAACGTGCTCTCCAAGCAAACCCCCTCTATATCAAAGTCAAAACCCTAAATAAACTTAGAAACAGTTTTTTAACTCGGGAAAAAAAAAACTTAGAAGCAGTCTTTAAGTTCATTCCTCTCTTAACAATGTCTTCTTCTACTACAACCCTTCTTGGTCCACCTTCCGTTGCCCGCGATTCACAAATCGTCAAACCAATCACTATAAATCCACCGGAAACCCTTATTTCCGATGTAATCTCCCAAACCGCCACACTAAATCTCGAACAACAACAACAACAACAGCCACCAATGGGTTTAACTGAAAACTTGTCGCCCACGTTTCTCTCTTCCGGTAACCCATGTCTCGATTTCTTCTTCCACATCGTCCCAGACACATCTCCAGATGATCTGATCCAACGGCTGGAGATGTCTTGGTCTCATGATCCTTTAACGACTCTGAAACTTGTTTGCAATCTCAGAGGAGTTAGAGGCACTGGGAAATCAGATAAAGAAGGGTTTTACACATGCGCGTTTTGGTTTTACAAGAATCATCCAAAAACCCTAGCTTTGAATCTCTCTGCTCTTGTTGATTTTGGGTATTTCAAAGATTTGCCTGAGATTCTGTATCGGTGATAAGCGAGGTTTTTAAGCTCGGGTTTATCAAATAAACCCTTTCGTACGTTGAGTACTTAGGGATCGATCCACAGGGAATCAAGAATAACACACTAAGAATGCAGGAATCTATTTAATCTAAGCGAAAATCAAAAGATGGTTTTTATGGTATCGATTCAAAATAAAACATTCAACAACCTATAAATGAACAAATCATACAAAGTAATTCATATGATTAAAACTAAGGACTAGTGCATTTAAATGAACTAAACACAATTCAAATTTAGCAACTTAGAAGACTAGACAATCTAAATGACAATCAAAGAAAGACTTAAACTTTTTATCGATATTTTAACAAACGAATTCTCGGGTGAAGCTACCGACTCGGGTGATTCCTAATCAGCTCTATAAAAACTTAGACATTCAATCATAAGCCTCCCTAGGCCTTAGATCACTACTAAAGATTAACCCAGGTTAATGGCGCTAATCCCTTTGTCGACTACTATCCGGCATCAACTCTCGTTCGCGGAATCATAGCTAACAAGCAATGCGTACAAGTCTAACTAACCACAATTCACCTTAAGCATCGATGATTAGTCGGTTAAGATGTGAAAAGCGCTTATTAAATTCTCTCGGGAATTTTATCGAACACCTTTCGGGTGATAAATTCCTAATGATCTAAATCAACTTGATCAAGGCTAATCTAGCATTACGAACACTCAATAAGCAAGGATAACCGATAACTTAGCATCTAAAACTCCTAGAACTAAACTATAATCACCCTAATCACACTTCACCCAAGAACTCTAGAAGACTACTCACACATGATCAATTCACAAAAGTAAACCGAACAAATCGAAGCTAAGAACATAATGAACACAAATATGAAAACAGATTAAAGAAAACTTCACTAATAAGATCAAGATCTAGAAATGAAAATGATGTTGCAGAGCTTTGTTTTACAGTAAAAATGGCTTAAAATAACTTGGGGTCCGCCCCTCTAGTCATCAGGTTTGATAATTATACAAAGAGGATAGTTGGAGTAGGTAGAAAGGTAAAGTGAGTCGGCCGGTAGTGTGGCGGTGGTGTTCTGGCGAGGGGGTATCGCCATGGCATCCTGGCGGTCCATTTGTGGCGGCCAAATGGCCGCTAGGATCATCCCCTGAGAGCTGAGCCTTCATTTTCGTCTTTGCGGTCCTCTGGTAGTGGTCTGGGGTGCGGGGGCCATATCTCCTTAACCGTTTACCCAAATCAATCGGGATCACTTCCATTCGAAAGCTAACTCAATTGCCTACAACTTTCATGAAGGGAGCTGGAGCTAAATCGTACGGGAAAGGCTTCCTATGAGACGATATTTCAGACCCTTCGGTTTATGGCGGAGGGGGGGGGGGGTCGCTACGGCGTCTCTGGCGGGCCTTTGGTGGCGGTGGGGTACCGCCAGGGTGATTCTGGCGGGCCAATCCTGGCGGTCAGATGGCCGCTAGAATGCACTCCAGATGGTGAGTACAGGGTATTGATCTTGGCGGGCCATTCTTGGCGAGGGGGTGCCGCCATAGGCTCTGAAAGTTCCCGAAACTCGATTCTAGCATCCTTTGATCATCCCGAGCCTTCTCCTTCATGTCCCAAGCTTCATATTCACCTAGAAAAGACTCAAGACACAACAAAAAGACCAAAAACACTACTTCATGATCCTAGAACCTAATGAATGCGAATGAACTCTTAAAACAAACACTTACAATCTAAATGAAGTGAAAAACAAAGGAAAACAAATGAAAGCTAAAGTAAATATGAGGTAAAATGCAATGATATCAACTCCCCCAAACTTATCCTTTGCTTGTCCGCAAGCAAACAATAAAGAACAAGAGAAGAAATAGAGATTTAAAATAAAATAGGAGCTCAGATCCACAAGTATCAACAAGGAGTCAAAAGGAGTCAATCATGTCTATTCCTATATGATTCAAGTTCAAGCCTCAACCTGCACAAGAATTCTTAGCATCCATGGGTGATCTCAACATATGCATGATCTCAACATATGCATGGGTTAAGGGACAAGGTCTTGAGATAAAGATGATCTCAACATATGCATGGGTGCTCCAAATGCTAGGGATCTCTCGATGAACGAACAAACTTCGACAAAATGCTAAAAGTAAAAGGCAACTGATGCATACAAGGATAAATTTCCATCTACCCAATGCTTCGAATGCACTTAACTTCTAGCTTCTAAACACAATGAAATTACAACCTAGACCACCATTTTTCTAAAGGCAATGTTGCCTTCATCACTCAAATTTATTCTCACTTAGGGGAAATCTTTCTATTCTCAAATTGGTTTAGTGCTTTTTATATTTTTCTTATCTCGCCTCTAACCTCATCAATTGGATGCTTTAGCCATCTCTTGGACTTTTAATCATTTCACTTTAAACACTTAGAGGCTATACTTGATCTAGACACCAATGATTTGTAAAACTTTGTAATCCCCTAATCCTTTTCCCAAAAATTTTCTTTTTGCTTCACCTTTCTTTTATTTAAATATTCACACCAAATGTCCCAGAGTTTCCCGACCTATCTAGCCTATCCTAAAAAATAGTTCCTTGATGATGGAACTACATCTACATGAAAACCTATCCTTGTCGCCCTAAACTTAACACTTTTTGCCAAGTTTGCTCGGAAATAGGGCCTCACAATCTCTCACTAAAGGATTTGGATTGAAAAGAAGTAATGTGCTAGGTGCGGAAACCATTCCAACAATGGGATATGGCTATTTGGGTCAACAGAGAGTGGTAAAAGGTAAAAGAAGACCCAAATATGTATATGGTGATCCATGAGTCTATTTTTCAAAGCATGATTATGATAATTATAAATCAAATTAAGGTTCTTATTGATAGGGTTGAATTTAATTCACAACTTGATTCAGCTAGGACAAGAACAATGAAGCATGAGTTCAAAACATGATGAGTCCTTAATTTCAAAATCACTACATCCTTTAGAATGATACTCTACAAGGAAAAATCATCATTGCTCCTAATGCAAATAAATGCAAATCTAAAATGATTCTAGACTCAATCATAAATGCCAAATGCTAATGCAAAACTACATGATTTTTTTTTTTTTTTTTTTAATAATGAAAATGTATCTATTAACAATGCAAGACTCAAATAAAGAAAATCAAAAGAAAACATAATGTTAAAATGGTTAGTCTCTCCCCCAAACTTATTTCACACCGTCTCGGTGTGAAAATAAATTGAGTTTGAGACAATAAAAAAAAAGAAACAAAAATAAAAGAGAAAAATATATACAAAAGAGGTGGTGATACCTTGTAGTGTCAATGGCGGAAGAAGCTTGAGCCTCCTAAATCGTATGTAGCGGGATAGAAGTGGCTGGTCCCGTAGTCGCCTTGGTAGCTATATCGAACTTGGTAGTCGTATTGATCCTCACCAAAGCTCTCTTGCTCGGTATGAGCTCGTTGATAGCTCGAACGACCTTCTTCTATTCCCGCTTGCTCACCCAGAATCTTTTTTTTTTTTAACTACTCATCAGCTCCCTGTAAAATCAAAACACACGAAAATAAAATCACGCTGAAACAAACAAATAAACATATATACAAGGGATAGAATTGGGGGAGTCCCCAATGGCTCGTTTAACGTCGCTTAAGCTTGACGGTGGATATTGGTTTGGGTGGGAGTGAAGGTTGAGCGTGGCTGGTGTCTTCTAGCGGTCTAAGGACCGCTAGGAATGTGTCCGGGAATCAAGTCAGCTGAGGTTGCTTCTGGCGGGTCCTCTCTGGCGGTCCCCTACCGCCAACAATGTGTTGCCCAGCGTAGCGGCTCTATCCTGGCGATCCAGCAACCGCTAGGATCATTCCCGGATCGATTGTTGAGTGGCTTGATTGTAGCGGCACCTTCATAGCGGGTGGGGGGGGGGGGGTACCGCTAAAACAGCATCTTTTTTTTTTGTTTTTTTTGTTTTTTGTTTTTTTTGTTTTTTTTTTTTTATATATATATATATAACATAAATTAGAACATATAAGAAATAAAAGAAATAAAAACCAATAATGTACAAAGGATACCATGGGATTGCCTCCCAAGTGCGCTTTGTTTATCGTCGTTAGCTCGACTTGGTTGTCGTTTAGACGGGTGATGGGTTTGATAAAGGAACTGAGATCCTTTCTTCATTGAACTCTGATGCAAGGTATGGCTTAACCCTCTGCCCATTCACTGTAAATTCATCACCATTCTTGTTCCGAAGTGTCAAAGTTCCATAAGGTTGTACCTCTTTGACTTGGAATGGTCCCGTCCATCTCGACTTGAGTTTCCCGGGAAAGAGTTTCAGCCGAGAATTATACAGCAGCACTTGATCTCCAGCTTTGACATCTTTTATTGTGATCTTCTTGTCATGAAACACTTTTGTTCTTTCCTTATAGATCTGTGAGCTTTCGTATGCATCGAGGCGTACTTCATCAAGCTCATGCAGTTGAATCAAGCGTCTCTCAGAGGCTGTTTTGATATCAAAGTTGAGTAATTTTACTGCCCACAATGCTTTGTATTCGAGTTCGACAGGCAGGTGACACGACTTCCCGTAGAGTAAATTGAACGGTGTGGTTCCAATTGGCGTTTTGAATGCGGTTCGATACGCCCATAAAGCATCGTCTAACTTTTTCGCCCAATCTTTTCTCGAACTACCCACAGTCTTCTCCAGTATTGCCTTGATTTGACGGTTCGAGACTTCCACTTGACCACTCGTTTGAGGATGATAGGGCGTGGCAACCTTGTGCTTAACTCCGTGTTTCTTGAGTAAGCTTTCGAACACTTTGTTTATGAAATGGCTTCCACCGTCACTGATCACCACTCTTGGTACTCCGAATCTAGGGAAAATGATTGTTTTGAAAAGTTTAATGACCACCTTGGCATCATTAGTCGGGCTTGCAACGGCTTCCACCCATTTAGAAACATAATCGACTGCCACCAAGATGTATTTGTTCCCCGGCAACGGCGCCAATTTGATAAGCGAGGTTTTTAAGCTCGGGTTTATCAAATAAACCCTTTCGTACGTTGAGTACTTAGGGATCGATCCACAGGGAAATCAAGAATAACACACTAAGAATGCAGGAATCTATTTAATCTAAGCGAAAATCAAAAGATGGTTTTTATGGTATCGATTCAAAATAAAACATTCAACAACCTATAAATGAACAAATCATACAAAGTAATTCATATGATTAAAACTAAGGACTAGTGCATTTAAATGAACTAAACACAATTCAAATTTAGCAACTTAGAAGACTAGACAATCTAAATGACAATCAAAGAAAGACTTAAACTTTTTATCGATATTTTAACAAACGAATTCTCGGGTGAAGCTACCGACTCGGGTGATTCCTAATCAGCTCTATAAAAACTTAGACATTCAATCATAAGCCTCCCTAGGCCTTAGATCACTACTAAAGATTAACCCAGGTTAATGGCGCTAATCCCTTTGTCGACTACTATCCGGCATCAACTCTCGTTCGCGGAATCATAGCTAACAAGCAATGCGTACAAGTCTAACTAACCACAATTCACCTTAAGCATCGATGATTAGTCGGTTAAGATGTGAAAAGCGCTTATTAAATTCTCTCGGGAATTTTATCGAACACCTTTCGGGTGATAAATTCCTAATGATCTAAATCAACTTGATCAAGGCTAATCTAGCATTACGAACACTCAATAAGCAAGGATAACCGATAACTTAGCATCTAAAACTCCTAGAACTAAACTATAATCACCCTAATCACACTTCACCCAAGAACTCTAGAAGACTACTCACACATGATCAATTCACAAAAGTAAACCGAACAAATCGAAGCTAAGAACATAATGAACACAAATATGAAAACAGATTAAAGAAAACTTCACTAATAAGATCAAGATCTAGAAATGAAAATGATGTTGCAGAGCTTTGTTTTACAGTAAAAATGGCTTAAAATAACTTGGGGTCCGCCCCTCTAGTCATCAGGTTTGATAATTATACAAAGAGGATAGTTGGAGTAGGTAGAAAGGTAAAGTGAGTCGGCCGGTGGTGTGGCGGTGGTGTTCTGGTGAGGGGGTATCGCCATGGCATCCTGGCGGTCCATTTGTGGCGGCCAAATGGCCGCTAGGATCATCCCCTGAGAGCTGAGCCTTCATTTTCGTCTTTGCGGTCCTCTGGTAGTAGTCTGGGGTGCGGGGGCCATATCTCCTTAACCGTTTACCCAAATCAATCGGGATCACTTCCATTCGAAAGCTAACTCAATTTCCTACAACTTTCATGAAGGGAGCTGGAGCTAAATCGTACGGTAAAGGCTTCCTATGAGACGATATTTCAGACCCTTCGGTTTATGGCGGAGGGGGGGTCGCTACGGCGTCTCTGGCGGGCCTTTGGTGGCGGTGGGGTACCGCCAGGGTGATTCTGGCGGGCCAATCCTGGCGGTCAGATGGCCGCTAGAATGCACTCCAAATGGTGAGTACAGGGTATTGATCTTGGCGGGACATTCTTGGCGAGGGGGTGCCGCCATAGGCTCTGAAAGTTCCCGAAACTCGATTCTAGCATCCTTTGATCATCCCGAGCCTTCTCCTTCATGTCCCAAGCTTCATATTCACCTAGAAAAGACTCAAGACACAACAAAAAGACCAAAAACACTACTTCATGATCCTAGAACCTAATGAATGTGAATGAACTCTTAAAACAAACACTTACAATCTAAATGAAGTGAAAAACAAAGGAAAACAAATGAAAGCTAAAGTAAATATGAGGTAAAATGCAATGATATCAATCGGATCTTGGAAGGTCAACAGATGGTGGAGAGATGGGTTTGGAGGAAGAAGAGTGAGAGGAAATTCAAAGTGAAGAAGAGTAAGAGAAGGTCTAAAATTTCAGGTGAATTAAAAGATCGGATTCTTGAAAACGTGGAGGAGATTGGTGGGTCTGATGATAAAGTAAAGGCTCGAGCTTTACGGAAACAGAGAGAGTTTGAGAAGGCGAAGAGAGCTTTAGAAAGGTATAACTCTGATGCTAATTACAGATTACTATTTGATGGAATCGCGGATTTGTTTGCTGAGTTGTTGAAATCAGATTTGAAGTATTTGAATTCGAGTGAGTTGAATAAGATTAGTTTAGCTTCAAAGTGGTGTCCTTCTGTTGATTCATCTTATGATAAGACTACTTTGATATGTGAGGCAATAGCTAGAAGAATGTTTTGTAGAGATGAGTATGAAGGTATAGAAGAAGCTCATTATGTTTATAGGATTAGAGATAGGTTGAGGAAACAAGTTCTTGTGCCTTTGCATAAAGCTCTTGAGTTGCCTGAAGTGTCTATGAGTGCAAAGGAATGGAATTTATTGAAGTATAATAGAGTTGCTTCTGTGGCTATGAAGAATTACAAGAAGTTGTTTGATAGACATGATTGTGAGAGGTTTAGAAAGTTTTTGGAGGATGTGAAGTCTGGGAAGGAGAAGATTGCGGCTGGTGCGGTGCTTCCTCATGAGATAATTAAGCAGCTGGAGGATGATGATAGCGAGAGTGAGGTTGGAGCTGAAGTTGCAGAGCTTCAATGGGCGAGAATGGTGGATGATCTTGCTAAGAAAGGGAAGCTAAGGAGTTCATTGGCGATTTGCGATGTCTCGGGAAGTATGGGAGGTACTCCTATGGAGGTTTGCGTGGCGCTTGGGTTATTGGTTTCAGAACTTAATGAAGAGCCTTGGAAAGGGAACGTTATAACCTTTAGCGAAAACCCGCAGCTTCATGTAGTCACGGGTTCGAGTCTGAGAGAAAAGACTGAGTTTGTCAAACGAATGGAGTGGGGATGTAATACAGATTTCCAGAAGGTGTTTGATCGTATTCTAGAGGTTGCAGTTGAGAATAACTTAACTGATGATCAGATGATCAAGAGGTTGTTTGTGTTTAGTGATATGGAGTTTGATGAAGCAAGTAAAAAATACGATTACTCCTTCAGTTGGATGGAGCGGTTGAAACCAATTTCAAAGCAAAAGGCCAAGGAGAAATGGGAAACGGATTATGAAGTGGTTCAGAGGAAGTACAAGGAGAATGGTTTTGAAAATGTTCCGGAAATAGTATTTTGGAACCTGAGGAGCTCGTCGGCTACACCAGTGGTGGCTAAGCAGAAAGGAGTAGCTATGGTTAGCGGGTTTTCGAAGAATCTATTGACTTTGTTTCTTGAGGAAGGTGGGATTGTGAATCCTGAAGATGTCATGTGGTTAGCCATTAAAGGTGAAGAGTATAAGAAGCTTGCTGTTTATGACTGAGGTTTCACTTTCATACTTAAAACCCATATCTATAAGTTTCTTTTGGTATTTGTATTTTTATTTATTTTTGGTTTTAATTTATGAAATTATGTGAGGACATGAATGAATCTTGTTTTATCTTTTTTTTTGTTTTTAAATACCTAAGTCTAATTGGGATACAACTAATAAAATGAAATGATCTTAAAAGTCATAAGAAGAGGCATCACTATTCGTTTTCTCCTACCTTTGGAATCTTTTACTTCTCTCTTTTGGTTTCTAATAGAAGAAAAAGGGCCAAAAGCCAAACTAATATTCTCTAATCTGTCTCTTTTATTCCTGTGGTGTCCTTTCACATCCGTTAGTTTTCATAACGAATATGTTCTTGTACATAGCCAAGTTGTTTGATATGACCATAAACAAATCAATAAACAAAATCTTGAGAATTTTCTCTTGAATCCAAAAACCTTAATACTAAGAATGAGAAAAACGTTTTCTGCGCTTGAAAAATATCTACGCGCACGAGTTATCGGATTGGATTCAAGCTTGATAGCTCCAAAAATTGACACAAATTAGCTAAAATGTTTTTGGATACTACATGATGTAGTCGAATTTAGAACAATGTTGGTATGTTTTTACCACATGGGCTTCTTGCTAAAAAAGTATGAAGAATATATTCTTTAACGCGGCTTTATAGCGCTCTTCTTCAATTTGACAATCACCGTTCTTTTTTTTTTTATCAAAGAGCAAAGGCATCAAAGAACATAAAAAGCTTAATTTATTTCATTAGCTTCTTTATATTATAAAGTCTTCTAAGTTTTCTTGTAGTTGTTGTTTCAGTCTCATTGTTGCTTTGTTTCTTAAGGTTTATTAATGGATGCTAATGCTTTAAACTCTGTGATTAATCGGTTACTTGAAGCTAGAGAGAAACCAGGAAAGATTGTTCAATTGTCTGAAACAGAGATTAAACAACTCTGTTTTGTCTCTAGAGATATCTTCTTGAGACAACCAAATCTCTTAGAACTCGAAGCTCCTGTCAAAATCTGTGGTAGGTTTCTCTCTGTTTCTCTCTGACTCTTCTTTGAGATTGTGCTCTTATGTAATCTTTTGGTTTAAACAGGAGACATTCATGGACAATATCCAGATCTTTTGAGACTATTCGAATACGGTGGATACCCTCCTCGTTCAAACTACTTGTTCCTTGGAGATTATGTCGATCGCGGCAAGCAAAGCATTGAAACGATTTGTCTTTTACTTGCTTACAAGATCAAGTTCCCTGAAAACTTCTTCCTTCTTAGAGGAAACCACGAAAGTGCCTCGATCAATCGCATATACGGTTTCTATGATGAGTGCAAACGCAGATTCAGTGTCAAGATTTGGCGAATCTTCACCGATTGCTTCAATTGTCTTCCTGTGGCTGCAGTCATTGATGAACGGATTCTCTGTATGCACGGTGGACTCTCCCCGGAGCTGCTTAGCTTGAGACAGATTAGAGATATTCGTCGTCCAACGGATATTCCTGATCGCGGTTTACTTTGTGATCTTTTGTGGTCTGATCCTGATAAAGTGGTTTATGGTTGGGGACCTAACGATCGAGGAGTTTCTTACACTTTTGGAGCTGATACAGTTTCTTGGTTTCTCAAAAAACTCGATCTTGACCTAATTTGTAGGGCTCACCAGGTTTGTTTTATTGTTCCTTGCGGTCAAAGTAATCGTTTCCTTCTGTAACAAGTAAATGTTTTGAATCTTGAAAGGAGTTCTTCTCTTAGGTTGTTGAAGATGGGTTTGAGTTCTTTGCGAATAAGCAGCTCGTGACGATATTCTCTGCGCCGAATTACTGCGGGGAATTCGACAATGCAGGTGCGATGATGAGTGTGGACGATGAGTTAACCTGTTCGTTTCAGATCTTAAAACCTAATGAGAAGAAATCGAAGTTCAGTTTCGGAAATAGAGGTGGTTCTAAAACTAGCTTCCCTTATCCTAAAGTCAAGGTATATATATAATCATTAACTTTTTTTAATTAGTAGAGTTAAATGGATGTTTTGGTTAGGGTTTTGAATTGAGAGTTTTGATTCTATTTTGCAATAAAACAGTAGTATCATATTTGACATATGGATACTATAAATGCACAAAGGCTTTCTCTATTAGTATATATATATATTTTTAAATATAACTTTTTGTTAGTATATATATGTTTTGAATGATTTAAACAAGCTCTAAGTTTTGAATCTGTTTTTCTCCTTTGAATTCAATAGAAACATTGAAAAGCATGAACGAAGTGATTAACCAAAAAAATCTCAGATTTAGTGTCAACTTTATCGAATTAGACTCGATGCTAATTTTGTGGTTTTGAGAATCTGAGATAGTTAAATATATATATATTTTTTTTTTGCGGTAAGTTGACATTTTTCTATTTGACCTTTTTCTCTAAATAAATTCTTATCTAATATTATATATATACTTTTTGAGTGATTAAAAGGGACCAACTTTTGAATATGTTCTTCTTTTCTGAACTCAATTAAAAAAAAAAAAACATTTATGATCGGTTTATCAGGTTTGAACTGTAATTCTCTAACCATTGTAAACAATTATTTTCAGTCCATTTCGAGTTCGAAAGAATACAATCGATGAAGATTTGATGAGTTCTAAAGCGTACAAGTTCCGCATCCACACAGCTGTGAAATGTCAAGCGTATGGTTTTTGACTTTTTTTTGGTTCCGTAACACTGAGAGCACAATAATTGTTTTATCAATCAGGCCAACGTTATTCGATTATATGATGGCGTCATGTCATGGTGAGAGAGCAACATGATTTTTAAATTTCGGACTTTTTTTTTTTAAGCTTTTACTTTCTTTTTTTTTTGTCTGGTTACCACTTTGTGTGTGTGTTTTTCTTGTTGTAAATTTGGTTTGTAATTGTTGGTGTATTAAATTTGATCATAAAACATGTTTTCCTTCGATCGGATCAAAAATATGTTAATTTTGAAGTTACTTCTTCCTGGTTTGGATCCTTTTTTTATATATCCAGAGCTGCGTCTGTTATTGGGCCGAAAATAGGTTTGGATTGTGTTTTATAGATCCAGTCTCCGCTGGGTATTTGAGTAGGTTATTTCGGGTTTGAATATTTTAGATTTAGAAATTTAAGACCCATTCGGATATTTTAAATTTTTTTGATGAGGTTCAATTCAGGTACGAGTTTATCCAAATACCCGAGAATCAAAAATTTTATATCCGAATCTATCCAAAGTACTCAAAAGTATCCAAAATATATAAAGAAAAATCAAATATTTTTACGTAAAATTATCTAAAAGTAACTGATATACTCCGAAATATTTAAACTACCCCAAAATACCCAAAAACATCCTAATATTTTGGACACTTGGATTATTTACAAGTATAAATATTACTAATATATTATCAATATGTATTAATATTTCGGGCATGCTCGGGTATTTGTTCGGATTTGAGTTTGGGTTTGAATTTTACGGAATTTAAATTTTAGAATCTATTCGGATTCGGATCGAATTCGGATCTTTTGGTTCATGTATTATCTCCATACCTAATTCCATCTACGAATAATGATATTTGCAATATACGAGATGGGCAGTACACATAATAAAATGAGTTATATAACTGGAGCACAGTTCATCAATCATCATCAAAATTATCCGAAAGGATGCGAATTCTGTCCGAGTAACTAAATTTTTTTAATTATAGAATAAAACCTCTATAAATTAATAATATTAAGATCAAAGTATTTTATAATATTTTATTAATTTATAAAAGTAATATTTAGATCAAAATATTAATTTGAAACTAATAAAATTTATTGATTTATCGAATATTAATTTATCAAATATTAATTTATAGTGATTTCACTATATACTAAAAATTCTGTATTCGATTGTTCGCATCACTTATATATTCAAAGGTAATTCTCTTAAATAACACCAAATCAAGTTATGGTTCCATATTTTATTTAAGGCAACTGCTGGGATTAGCTGTCGGTGGACATAATGTATTTATTATAAGTCTATTATTTTCTTATGGAAGACCTTAAATTTACGTCCATTGACAAATTAACATATAAAATAATATAATGTGAACAGATATGGTTGAAATTTGAGACCCTCTTCTTACAGTAAACGTATAAATACGTATGGTCAACAGCCACACGTTGATATATCTTTTGGAGGATTAGAAGTTTTTCTTTATCTATATTTTTTTTAATCTATTTAAGCCAATCAATAATCCTAGTTTGTTGTGAAATAATAAAATAATAAACTTTGTAAAATGACTTTTAGAAGAAGGACCTATACGTAGAGAAGAAAATGAAATTGAAGGTAGTGGGTAGTTTTTATTTCATTAGAGATGTACACTATTTATAAGAGCACAAGGTCGGTGCACGTATGTCAGCATAAGTATATGGATAATCATTTATTTTTCTAACACTCCTCCTTGATTATCCATAATGATGTATTATGTACTGTCTCGTTAAAAACCTTATCATAGAAAAACCCAGTGGGATAAAAACCATGACAAGGAAAAAAGAGTACAGTAACATACTCTCCCCCTGGAAAAGATAAATATAATCTTTTCCTTTATAGATCTCGTAGATGACGCATTCCGATGCTGTAAACATGTTTTCTGAATGTTGTAGTAGGAAGCGCCTTTGTAAAGAGATCTGCTGCGTTGTCGCTTGATCGAACGTATTGAATATCAACTTCTTGATTTTTCTCGAGTTCTTGAGTGTAAGAGAAAAACCTTGGGGGGATATGCTTCGTTCTGTCGCTTTTGATGAAACCTTCTTTAATTTGGGCAACACATGCAGCATTATCTTCATAAATGGTTGTCGGCCCTTTACTTGTTGCTACTCCACTTGCTTCTTCTATGTTGTGGATCATAGATCTGAGCCAGACACATTCTCTACATGCTTCATGGAGAGCAATGGTTTCTGCATGATTTGATGACGTAGCGACTAACGTCTGTTTCTGCGAACGCCATGAGATTGCAGTTCCTCCAATTGTGAAAACATATCCGGTTTGGGATCGAGCCTTATGCGGATCTGACAAATAACCTGCATCTGCAAAACCAACTAGACCAAACTCGGATTTTCTAGGATAAAATAATCCTAAGTTAATTGTGCCTTGAAGATAACAGAAAATGTGTTTAACACCATTCCAATGTCTCCGTGTAGGAGATGAATTGTATCTTGCGAGCAGATTAGTAGCAAAGGCTATATCTGGTCTTGTACAGTTTGCAAGATACATAAGTTCATCGATAGCACTCATATAAGGTACTTCGGGACCAAGTATTTCTTCGTTATCTTCACAAGGCCTGAATGGATCTTTCTCAACATTCAGAGATCTATTGACCATTGGAGTACTCAAAGGAGTCGCTTTATCCATGTAAAAACGTTTTAGGATTCTTTGAATATAATTTGACTGATGCACAAATATTCCATCTTGGAAATACTCTATCTGGAGCCCAAGACAAAATTTTGTCTTTCCAAGATCTTTCATCTCGAACTCTTCTTTCATATGAGTTCTGGCATCATCAATCTCCTTTTGAGTTCCAATTATGTTTAGATCATCTACGTATACAGCAATGATCACAAATCCCGATGGAGATTTCTTAATAAAGACGCAAGGACATATTTCATTATTTACATACCCTTTCTTCAATAGGTATTCGCTTATGCGATTGTACCACATGCGTCCGGATTATTTTAATCCGTAAAGTGATCGCTGTAACTTGACCGCACATATATCTCTAGACTTTGAGTCTAGTGCCTCAGGGATTTTAAATCCTTCTGGGATTTTCATATATATATATCATTCTCCAATGATCCATATAAATATGCTGTCACTACATCCATAAGGTACATATCTAGATTTCTAGATGCAGTTAGACTCATTAAGTACCTGAATGTAATTGCATCCATGACCGGAGAATAAGTTTCTTCATAATCAACTCCTGGTCTTTGAGAAAAACCTTGTGCAACAAGCCGGGCTTTATATCGTGAAATTTCATTTCTCTCATTTCTCTTTCTCACGAAAACCCATTTGCACCCTACAGGTTTTACATCATCAGATGCAGTGACCACAGGTCCAAAGACATTTCTTTTATTGAGGGAGAATAATTCAGTTTGCATGGCACTTTTCCATTTCTCCCAATCATGTCTTTTCTGACATTCTAACATGGACCTTGGATCAGGATCATCATTTTCATGATCGATCTCTTTAGATACAGAAAAGGAGAATATTCCATTTTTATCATCAATCTCATTTCTAGCCCATAACTTTCCATCTTGGGCATAGTTAATGGAGATCTCATACTTTTCTGTATTATCTTCTCCCTGAGGACTTTCTTCTTTATCAGGTTCCTCTAGAACCTTTTCATTTTCTTCTCCCATTTTCTTTTTCTTTCGGGGATTTTTGTCTTTAGAGCCCATTGGCCTTCCGCGTTTCAATTGAACTTTAGGTTCATTTACATTACTCCCATCAAGTTCTTTATTTGGAATTTCAACTCTTGATGAAGCATTTGCAGCGGGGATATAAGACTTTGTCACCCTTTCTGTATCTGTGAACGCATCTGGTAATTGATTTGACATATTTTGTAAATATACAATCTTTTGTACTTCCATCTCACGTTCTCTAGTAGGAGGATCAAGATGTACCAAAGATGGTGTAAACCATGTAATATCTTTTGGTACTTGATTAATTTCTCCCCCTAACGATGGAAATTCATTTTCTTTAAAATGGCAATCGGCAAAACGTGCCGTAAACATATCACCAGTTCGCGGTTCAAGATATCTTATTATACTCGGTGATGCATAACCGACGTATATACCCAATATCCGTTGTGCCCCCATTTTTGTTCTTTGCGGTGGGGCTATAGGAACATAAACCGCATATCCAAATATACGGAGATGGGAAACATTTGGTTCTTGACCAGATGTTAACTGTAAAGGGGAATATGTATTTTGAGCACTTGGTCGTATCTGGACCAATGCTGCAGCATGCAAAATTGCATGACCCCATATAGAAATTGGGAGTTTTGTTCTCAATATTAATGGTCTAGCAATGATTTGCAGCCGTTTAATCAAAGATTCAGCCATGCCATTTTGTGTATGAACGTGAGGAACCGGATGCTCTACATCGATTCCCATTGACATACAATAGTTATTAAAGGCTTGTGAAGTAAATTCACCAGCATTATCAAGCCTAACTTTCTTTATGGCATAATCAGGGAATTGTGCCTTTAACCTGATTATTTGGGCAATGAATTTTGCGAAAGCCGTATTTCGTGTTGTCAATAGACACACATGTGACCATCTACTAGATGCGTCAATTAATACCATAAAGTATTGAAACGGCCCGCATGATGGGTGGATAGGACCACATATATCACCATGTATTCTCTCTAAGAATACTGGAGATTCATTCCCAATTTTGGCTGGAGATGGCCGAATGATGAGTTTTCCTTGAGAACATGCATCACATGAAAACTCACAAGATTGAAAAATCTTCTGCTTTTTCAATGGGTGGCCATTTGAATTTTGCACAATTTTTCGCATCATGACTGAACCAGGATGTCCAAGTCTTTCATGCCAAACTTTAAATGTATCAGAATATTCTGTGGCATATGATGCGACCATGTGAATTTTTGTGCAATACAAGCCAGAGGATAACATTGGCAGCTCTTCTAATATATGTTTCCTCTCTTTTATAATGCAAAGATATTCAATGCCATTTTTATTCATAGTCTCTATATTATATCCATTACTTCGGATATCTCTGAAACTTATCAAGTTTCTATGAGACTTAGGGGAATATAATGCATCATCTATATCAAATTTCGTTCCCCTTGGCATTGAGAAACTTGCTCTTCCAGAGCCTATGATAATCTTTGCATTTCCAGAAATAGTACTCACGCTTCCAGCGGAGTCTTTCATTTTGAGAGAGGAGAAATACTTTTTATCTTTAAGTATTGTATGAGTCGTAGCACTGTCTGCTAGACATTCATCCTCAATCTCAAGGTTTGACATTTTCTGAAATAAAGCATTTATATGCATTATTATAGTAAAAGACACAAACTCATA
Source organism: Barbarea vulgaris (assembly GCA_963667165.1). Classification (NCBI taxonomy): domain Eukaryota; kingdom Viridiplantae; phylum Streptophyta; class Magnoliopsida; order Brassicales; family Brassicaceae; genus Barbarea; species Barbarea vulgaris. The sequence goes on from OY763891.1 coordinate 3,990,837, forward strand.
CAAGTTATAACAAAAACTATATTATAGCAAACTAAAGAAAACATGAGCTATAATATATCACAACTAAAACATTATTCAAAGACTTAAAAGCATTATTCATATGATACAAGGATAGTGCTATCATGTCTCTTGATCTCTCTATTTCTCGTTGCCATTATCAACAAGAAAATCTGCAATATCGAGAGAATAGTTATCTTCTAAGCCATGAAAGGAAGGTTCTGCCTCATCAGAGATGAGGTTGGCCTCAGCATCCTTTTGTGATGCTTGATATAGATCGGCCAGATGTTTTGGTATACGACATGTTTGATACCAATGTCCTTTCATTCCACATCTATAGCAAACATTCTCACTTTGCTTTTTCACAACGCGGCTACCATCATTCACATGAAGGTTTTTATTGGATTTTCCAGCGTTGAAATTATTAAGATGGGAACTCCTTCCTCTTCCTCGTCCACCACCTCTTCCACGACCGCGACCACGGCCTCGACCGCGTCCACGTCCTCGTCCTTGCCAATTATTAAAATTGGATGAAGCAACATTCACTTCAGGCAGTGGAGCTGATCCAGTTGGACGAGTTTGATGGTTCATCATCACGAGCTCATTATTTTGTTCAGCAACTTGAAGGACTTGCATCAAGTCAGAGTATCGAGTATAATTTCTTGTTCGATACTGTTGCTGCAGGACTACATTTGTAGGATGAAATGTTTGGAAAGTTTTCTCGATCATATCATAATCGGAAACATTCTCTCCACATAATATCATCCTTGAAGTGATTCCGAACATGGCGGAATTATACTCACTTACAGTTTTGTAGTCCTGAAACCGCAGATTTAGCCATTCATGTTTGGCTTTTGGTAAGATCACATATTTTTGGTGATCAAACCTATCTTTGAGACATTGCCAAAGATCTGCGGGATCCTCTTTCGTGATGTATTCATCTTTTAGACCATCATGAAGGTGGTGACGTAAAAATACCATGGCTTTTGTTTTTTTCTCATCAGTCGTCGTTTCCGACGGCTCAATGGTTTTAAGCAAATCCTTTGACTTAAGATATATTTTGGCATCTAAAGCCCATGACAGATAATTTTTCCCAAAAGCATCAAGGACAGCTATATTAAGCTTTGCCAAATTCGACATGATAGTTATATAATAAAATAACATCACATAAGCTTAATGAAAAAGCGTATAAATAAATAGCTGAAAGATATAAATATAAATAAAATAAAGCATAATAAAAGCATAAATTAAACACAATTCTTGAGGAGACAGAGCCATCCATATGATTGTGGAGGAGGCAGAGCCATCCATTAGATCAGGAGGAGGTATAACCTTCTACTCCATAAATATAATAAAGACATGTATTAAACATAGTCTTTGGAGGAGGCAGAGTCATCCATATGATCATAGGCTACCATATGATCATGATCGTGAAGGCAGAGCCTGTCTGACGATCGGTTTGGGGAAGGCAGCGCCTATCAACCCATAAATAAATTTAAATTAATTTAAACATAATTTAAATATTATCTCAAAAATTTAATCGGGTAGAGGCTAGTTTATATTTGGGATCTAGAGCTTACTTGTGCTGATAACGTGTTGTGAAATAATAAAATAATAAACTTTGTAAAATGACTTTTAGAAGAAGGACCTATACGTAGAGAAGGAAATGAAATTGAAGGTAGTGGGCAGTTTTTATTTCATCAGAGATGTACACTATTTATAAGAGCACAAGATCGGTGCACGTATGTCGGCATAAGTATATGGATAATCATTTATTTTTCTAACATAGTTAAGAATATTAATATAGTTTTACATATTTTTTGGGAATTACTATAGAAGATGAATTTTCGATGAACTGTTTTTTTCTAACGAATGAATTTTAGTTTGATGGATATTGTTCGATGAATTTTGCCATCGTAAATAAGCATTTTTTTTTTGTCCAAATAATTTAATACATTCTCAGTCAAATGGAGAAAATTAGGACATTTGGCGAAAAAATTGCCAGAAAATCATTTGGTCATATGTACTTCCAATTTTGATATGTTTTGACATTCTAGCGTTTGCAAGTGGCTTGGAGATGAATCGTATCTATTCCGTAATGTGGACTAAAATTTCATTAACTTATCTTATACAGTGAAGATATTTTCACAATAGTCCAATAAAAATTCAATGTCACCAATCACCATCGCTTCAAGAATACATATATACAACCAAAGCAAGCCAAAAATAACTCTATATATATATATAATGAATATGCATCATATAAATCAAAAACCATGTCTTAATCGGTCGTAGTAAACGATAAATACTAGCGGATAGTTTCAATATCGTTACCTATTATTGAGGTTCTTATTATAATACTGTTTATAAAACACGAACAAGATAAGATTATATGCTCTTTTAGATTCCGATGCATATAAGTACGTATGTTGACTTTGAGATATAATTTGGTCTATATAAGTAGCACATAAATTTTCTAACTTTTGAAATATCTTACTCTACAAATGTCAAAGCTTTACACATAATTTTCTTCGGTCGTTTCTTGAACTCCGACAACCAAGAAGCCTCATCAAAGGTTAGTTAATTTAGTTAATCTTCTGATTAGTTAATTGTTCAGATATTATCAGAGCACTTATGGGTAGTCTTTATCTAATAAACAATAGTAAAAAATAATCAAAAAGTAAAAAAGAAAATGTAGAGAATCTCTCAAATAAGTGACCATAAAAAAACGGTTTTACTACATGTTTTAATATTATAAGTCATATTCTTGTTCGAGCAGAAAAATAATCTGTTAAGTTCGTGCAGAGAAATGAATTTTGAAAAACCGAATCTACTATAAATTGTCGAGATGTATGTATCTAAGTATCTAACAGCGCTAAACAACCTTTTTTGCAAAAACAATGCTCAATACTTTGTTATGAAACATGTAAAAAATTAAGAACTCTTAGAAAAAAATTCAATTCTAATTATTGGCTATTGTCTTTATAGATACTTTAGCAGAAAAGTAAATGGCTGAAAATCAACAGTTAAGAGTGCTCAAAGCACTCGATGTGGCCAAAACGCAGCTTTACCATTTCAAAGCGATTGTTATCGCTGGAATGGGTTTCTTCACCGATGCCTACGATCTTTTTTGTATCTCATTGGTCACAAAGCTCCTAGGCCGCATCTACTACCATAAGGACGGTGCACCAAAGCCGGGAACACTCCCACCAGAAGTGGCGGCTGCAGTCAATGGTGTCGCTCTTTGTGGGACACTTGTGGGTCAGCTCTTTTTTGGTTGGCTTGGAGACAAACTTGGCCGGAAAAAAGTGTATGGAATCACTTTGATCATGATGGTTCTTTGCTCCATCGCCTCGGGTCTCTCCTTCGGCAAAAGTCCTAAAGGTGTCATGACCACCCTTTGCTTCTTCAGGTACTCACTAAATATTTTTTCTTACAACAAGAAAATAATTTTGGATTCTTACAATAGAGTTTCATCTGTTTTATTATAAGAATTGTTTTAAGGTTTTTTTTAATGAATCAATCTTTTTTATCTAAATACAACATATATATTAATTAGAGAGAATAAAGTACTTAATAATTTGTAATTGATTAAATGGGTATTTTTGGCACTTGTGAAAAAGGTTTTGGCTTGGAGTTGGTATTGGAGGTGACTACCCACTCTCAGCTACAATCATGTCGGAGTATGCAAACAAGAAGACTCGTGGTGCATTCATCGCAGCCGTGTTCGCTATGCAAGGGTTTGGAATCATGACTGGAGGTATCGTTGCGCTAATATTCTCAAGCATTTTCGATCACCAATTCCCATCACCGATCTATAGTGTAGACCCTGTTGGCTCGACCGTACCTCAAGCTGATTACTTATGGCGTATCATACTTATGCTGGGTGCTCTCCCCGCGGCTATGACCTATTACTGGCGGATGAAAATGCCTGAAACTGCTCGTTATACCGCTTTAGTCGCCAAAAACATCAAACAAGCCACACAAGACATGTCTAAAGTCTTACAAGTAGATCTTGAAGCTGAGGAAGAAGTTGCTGAAAAGATTGTTAGAGACCCTAAGCTAAACTATGGCTTGTTCTCCAAGGAATTTCTTAGACGCCATGGACTTCCTCTTCTTGGAACAACCTCAACTTGGTTTTTGCTTGATATCGCGTTTTACAGCCAAAACTTGTTTCAAAAAGATATATTTTCCGCGATTGGATGGATCCCAAAGGCGGCTACGATGAATGCCATCCACGAGGTTTACAAGATTGGTAGAGCTCAAACCCTCATCGCGCTTTGCAGTACTGTCCCTGGTTACTGGTTCACGGTTGCATTTATTGATATCATGGGAAGATTCGCAATCCAGCTAATGGGATTCTTCTTCATGACTGTGTTTATGTTCGCTGTAGCTTTCCCTTACAACCACTGGATCAAACCAGACAACCGCATTGGATTTGTCATTATTTATTCGCTCACTTTCTTCTTCGCAAACTTCGGTCCAAATGCAACTACATTTGTTGTTCCGGCCGAGATCTTCCCGGCCAGGCTGAGATCCACTTGTCACGGGATATCAGCTGCGGCAGGAAAGTCAGGAGCTATTGTGGGAGCGTTTGGATTCTTATATGCAGCTCAGTCAAAGGATAAAACCAAGACGGATGCTGGATATCCACCGGGTATTGGTGTCAGGAACTCGTTGTTCATGCTTGGTGTTATCAACTTTGTTGGTATGATCATGACGTTTTTAGTGCCTGAAACTAAAGGCAAGTCTCTTGAAGAGCTTTCCGGTGAGAATGTAATTGATGAGACAGCCTCATCCACGGCCACTGCCTCGGAAGAAACTAATAACTAAAGGTGAAATATAGTTTTTTTTTTTTTTTTTTTTTTAAGGTGAAATATAGTTATCTCTAGTTATTTCGTCCGTTTGATCAAATGTGTTGTTTATATTACGTTGCCGACAAATCTTAATGTATTAAAGAGTTGTTTTCCTTAACTTAATTACTCTTTTGAAACAAAACAAAACAAAACAAAAAAAATGAAAGTTCTTACGTGAAATAAATGTTCGAATTTGTGGCTTTGTATTTTAACACACTTTTATTCAAAAAGAACGTTTAGATAAATCAATGGAATCTATATTGTGGTGCATATATAATTCGTCGTCGTGTTTCCAAGTGCTGTAAGAAATTAGATTCGCTCGTCTTGATTAAGATCATCATAACAATTCTACATGCATCACAAGTATAATGCCCCGATCGCAACCGTCCATGAGCCCCACATCCTCTCTATACCTGTAAGCCCCACGTTTTCTCTAGGTCTGTGGGCTCCACCCTCGTCCGAGGACCGGTTCGTTATCTCGAAAGGTTTTAAAGACTTGTTTACTGTCAGTCCAAACACGCTTAACTCTGGAGTTCTGTTAGGATGGTTGACGGAAAAGATAAGTACACTTTGGTGACATAGGTAATCAAATCAAATGTCTTAATCTTTCATCATGCACCACCATATACCAGAATTCGGGATGTTACAACAAGTATGTACAAAAGACAGTTATACTTGCACCACGTTCAAAGTACGCCTATAACACCAGGGCTACAATAAACGACTCTACCTGCAGCATCATGCTATAGATCACATGTAAATTTGCCTTAACTAATCTACATATATAACCACTACCAAAGGGTTTCAACATTTAATAAGGCAGTTAAGAAGATGGTTTTTTTTAGTATACAATGTAATGCAGATGAGGTTAGACTACAAGAAATACTTGGATGCTAGAATTAAACATAAATGGTAACAAAATAATAATCAAATTTAAAAAGGTTTCTTTGACATTGTGTTGATTAGAACACAAATAGTGGATTACAAGATTTGCACTCAGGGCTGTAAAATTGAAATATTCCACATCACAAACAATTCATAATTAGTGCATCACGCAAAGGGAAATAAAATGGAAAAGAAAAAAATACCAAACAAAACACAATAACATTTTACATGTGATCATTTCTCAACCTCAGCCTCGCCGGAGAGTTCTTCAAGGGACTTGCCCTTGGGCTCAGGGACGAGGAAAGTTAAGAGCATACCGAGAAAGTTAATACAACCAAGGATGATCAATGAGTTCTTGACTCCAATGCCCGGTGGGTATCCTGCATCCGTCTTGGTCGCATCCTTATTTTGAGCGGCGTATAGGAACCCGAAAGCTCCCACGATGGCTCCAGCCTTACCTGCTGTAGCTGATATTCCGTGGCACGTAGACCTTAGCCTAGCCGGGAATATCTCGGCTGGGACAATAAAAGTGGTTGCATTGGGTCCAAAGTTGGCGAAGAAAAATGTGAGAGAGTACATAATCACGAATCCGATACGAAAGTCCGGTTTCATCCAGTGGTTATATGGGAAGGCAATGGAGAACATAAAGACAGTCATGAAGAAGAATCCCATAAGCTGGATTGCAAACCTTCCGATGATATCAATAAATGCAACCGTGAACCAGTAACCTGGGACAGTACTGTAGAGCGCAATGAGAGTCTGAGCCCTACCAATCCTAAATACCTCATGGATGGCGTTCATAGTGGCTACCTTTGAAATCCATCCGATGGCCGAGAAAATATCCTTCTGGAACAAGTTTTGGCTGTAAAAGGCAATGTCAAGCAAAAACCAAGTTGATGTAGTTCCAAGAAGATGAAGACCATGGCGTCTGGCGAATTCCCTGGAGAACAAGCCATAGTTAAGTCTCGGGTCTTTAAGGGTATCTTCCGCTCTTTCTTCAACCTCAAGATCCACTTGTAAGACCTTGGACATGTCTTTTGTGGCTTGTTGGATGTTCTTGGCGACTAAAGCGGTGTAACAAGCAGTTTCAGGCATCTTCATACGCCAATAGAAGGTCATAGCCGCAGGTAGAGCGCCAAACATGACAATGATTCTCCAAATGTAATCAGCTTGAGGAGGCGTTGAGAGAGCCCTGTTGACTGCATGGGAATTTTTTGTCGAATATAGAAGCCACTGAAAGTGCCACAAAACCACCAGCCAAGATACCAAAACCTTGCATATGTTAGTGATAATTGAGTTTATGTCTATGTTAAGTGTATTTAGTTATAAGTGTGACGGTTACGTAATTGTGTCGTTTTATTTTAAGAGCCACAAATAGAACAGACACAACTCTTCTCATGTTGTGTCTATCTGATTCTATTTAAACTCATTATGTTGTGATGTAAAACTACAGATTTTCAGTTAATAAAAAATAAGTTTCAGTCTTACTCTGTTTTTTCTCTTTGTCGTACAAAACAGAGCAACACTATTTCTCTGTGTTTTGTGTAAGAAGAATCAATAACTTCCAACATGGTATCAGAGCCCTATTAATCCAAGGACCAATTTCCGCAAAAGATAAAAAAAAAAAAGAGAAAAAAGGGGGGGGGGGGAAACAAAAACCAGCGACGATGGAAGGAACGATGCATCAAGTGGTCCCTATATTCGATGGAGATAATTACAATTTCTGGCGCATTAAGATAACAACCATCTTAAAAACCAAAAATTTGTGGACGATGGTGAAGAATGGAATTTCGAACCAACCAGCACAAACGGATCATACTCCAGAAGGGTTGCGACTGAGAAATCAATGGGAGGAAGAATCATCAAAAGATATGATGGCACTTCAAATTCTGCAAACTGCTGTAACGGATCAGATTTTCTCCCGTATAGCACCAGCAACAAATTCGAAGGAGGCATGGGATGCATTGAAATCTGAATATGAAGGATCTCCACAAGTACGATTGATCAAACTGCAATCGTTGAGAAGAGAGTACGAAAATCTGAAGATGAATGAGGAAGACAACATCAAAGTATTCACAGAAAAGTTAATTGATTTGGGAAATCAATTAAGGGTGCATGGAGGAGAAGACGGACTACCAAATTTTCCAGAAAATTCTCATATCTCTTCCCGCAAGATTTGACAGCATAGTGGCTGTGATGGAGCAAACGAAGGATCTGAGTTCGTTGCCGGTAACAGAGTTGATAGGAACTCTGAAGGCACATGAGAAGCGTGTGTCATCTCGTATTGAAACTTCGACGGAAGGAGCGTTTCATGTGTTATCACGAGAAGGAAAAATGGTTGTCGGCAAAAACAATTGGCGTGACAACAAAGGCACAAGATGGTGTGGGTTCTGTAAGAAGGAAAATCATACAGAACCGAATTGCTGGAAGAAATTAAAGATGGTGAACAAAAATAAGAAGGGATGCTTCAATTGTGGCAAGGTTGGCCATTTTTCAAGAGAGTGTCCTTTAAAGAAATATGAAAGGGCACATATAAGTCTTGAGGATGAAGATGATGAAGTTCACATGCTTTTTAGTGCAAGCGAAGAGTCAGCAAAAATGGAAGAAGATGTCTGGTTAGTGGATAGTGGATGCACAAACCACATGACGAATGAAGTGAAAGACTTCGTAAGGCTAGACAGAAGCATTAAGGTTCCAATCAAAGTTGGAAAGAGAGAAGTCGTAATGACTGCCAGGAAAGGAGATATCACTATCATGACTAACAAAGGAAGAAGAGTGATGAAGGATGTCTTTCTAGTTCCTGGATTGGCAAAAAGTTTGCTTAGTGTTCCGCAAATGATATCTCGGGGATATCAAGTTTTGTTCGAGAACAAGCAATGCATAATCTCAGATTCTAAAGGAAAAAAGATTATGGAGATCAAAATGGTGGAGAAAAGTTTTCCAATCAAGTGGAACTTTTCTCAAGAGAGTGCAAAAACCATATTTGAAGAAGGAGAGACTTCTGAATCGTCAAAGAAATACAAGTCCATGAGCGAGATCTTGCAAACAGCACCAAGGGTGGAACTTGAAGAAACGGCTCAAATAATTGAAGCATGCTTTCATGTTGCAGAAGAACCACAGTCATTTGATGACGCGTGTGTGAACAAAGAATGGCAAGATGCTATGAAAGAGGAAATCAAGATGATAGAAAAGAATGGAACATGGCTACTTGTAGACAAGCCGGAGAATAAGAATGTCATTGGGGTAAAATGGATATATCGCATCAAGACGGATGCAAATGGGAATCCCATCAAGTATAAAGCGAGGTTAGTAGCGAAAGAGTTTTCTCAAGAATATGGTGTTGATTATCTTGAAACTCTTACACCAGTTTCAAGACATGACACAATACGTGTCGTTCTTGCACTTGTGGCACAAATGAAGTGGAAGCTCTATCAAATGGACATGAAGTCGGCGTTTCTCAATGGAGAACTTGAAGAGGAGCTTTATGTCACACCGCCACCCGGATTAAGTGTTGAAGATCTGAGAAGAAGCTTGGAGTGAAACCGAAACTCAATTAAGAGGGAGTGTTAGTAATAATTGAGTTTATGTCTATGTTAAGTGTATTTAGTTATAAGTGTGACGGTTACGTAATTGTGTCGTTTTGTTTTAAGAGCCACAAATAGAACAGACACAACTCTTCTCATGTTATGTCTATCTGATTCTATTTAAACTCATTATGTTGTGATGTAAAACTACAGATTTTCAGTTAATAAAAAATAAGTTTCAGTCTTACTCTGTTTTTTCTCTTTGTCGTACAAAACAGAGCAACACTATTTCTCTTTCAACAAATAAGCGCTTGTTGTGTTTTGTGTAAGAAGAATCAATAACTTCCAACAGCATAGCGAACACAGCTGCGATGAAAGCACCACGAGTCTTCTTGTTAGCGTACTCAGTATTTATAGAGTCAACTCTTAAAACTTCCGTTCGATATGAGATTATTTGTAAATCATGAGTATATGGATATCATGATTGGATAAAAGTTGTACCTGAAGAAGCAATGAGTGGTCATGACACCCTTGGCTTCGTGTCCGAAGGAGAGACCAGAAGCGATAGAACACAAGATCATCATGATCAAAGTGAGACCGTACACTTTTTTCCTTCCCAGTTTGTCACCGAGCCATCCGAAGAAGAGCTGACCAGCAAGGGTTCCACAGAGGGCAACACCGTTGACCGCAGCCGCAACATGAGGGGGAAGTGAGCCAGGCTTTGCTGATGCAGGATTGAAGTAGTAGATGCGGCCAAGGAGCTTGGTCACCAAGGAAACGCAAAAGAGATTGTAGGCATCGGTAAAGAAACCCATACCGGCGATGACAATAGCAGTAAAATAATAAAGTTGCGTCTTCGCAACATCGAGTGCCTTCAGCACTCCTAGTTGTTGTTCAGCCATCTTAACCTCGTTTGTATTATTAGGAGATATTGATGTAAATAATATTAGGAAATTAGAGATAAGTTAGATTTCCTTCAATCTAGAGTCGGTTAGACTTAAGTCGGTCTATGATCATGTATATATACTCTTGTATCTTCTTCATTCAATACACACAAGCATTCTCTTAAACCTAGTTTACATGGTATCAGAGCAAAAATTCTGAGACCAAATCGTTTTTTTCTTTTGTTTGTTCTTCGTGCTTCAAAGTTTGAAGTCGACGTTTCTGTTTTTTTTTTTTTTTTAATCACGTTCGTGTCTCTGTTTCGTGAGACCGTTTCTGTCTCTGTTCGTTGTTGATCGTCTTCGAGAACCATGACTGGCCAAGACGACGACACCTCTTCGTCTGTGACGAAATCTCCCGCGGCTGGCTCTCCTGAACCAGCTCCGTTCTCTCTTCGCATCCGACAATCCCTGTGCGTTGATAACGGCGGTTATGTTAACCGGTGAGAACTACAGTGAATGGTCTGGCGAGATGACCAATGCTCTTCGTGCTAAACGGAAGATAGGTTTCATCGATTGAACCATTCCGAAACCGTTGTCGCACGATCCTAACCTCGAGCTTTGGCTCTCGGTGAACTCGATGATCGTTGGTTGGATCCGTACCTCTATAGAACCAAGGGTTCGTTCTACCGTGACGTTCATCACTGATTCTCATAAGTTATGGGAAAATCTTCGTAAGCGTTTCTCTGTTGGAAACAAAGTACGAGTTTATCAACTCAAGTCTAAGTTAGCTGCGTGTCGCCAAGATGGTCAGCCCGTGATTGATTACTTTGGTCGTTTGTCAAAGATGTGGGAAAAATTAGACTCGTATAATCCAGTTCCCGCATGTTCGTGTGGTGCTTCTTCCGAGTTTGAGAAAGAACGAGAAGAAGAAAAGATCCATCAGTTCGTCATGGGTCTTGATGAATCCCGTTTCGGCAGTGTGTGTACGGGTATAATTGACTCCGATCCTACTCCAGATATTGGAGAGGTCTACTCAAAGATTGTGAGAGAGGAAGATCGTCTTAACTCTTCTCGAGATCGTGAACAACAACAGAACGCAGTTGGATTTGTTGTCAAACGTGAATCAAACAACGTACAATCTACGCCATCTCGCTCTCGTCATGTTGTATGTGCGCACTGTGGGCGTACCGGTCATGAAAAAGAAAATTGTTGGCAACTTGTTGGGTTTCCAGATTGGTGGGAGGAACGAGCGCAGACTAGAGGAGGCCGTGGTGCAACTAGAGGAGGACGTGGCCGTGGAGGTTCTTCTGTTGATCGTACCAAGTCTTCCACACCTCCTGTGAATGCTGCTCACGCCACCACTTCAAACTCATCTACGTTCCCACCGTTAACGGAAGATCAATGGAAAGCTTTAACACAAATGCTTACCGAGCGTTCCAAACCATCTTCTGAGAAGCTTCTGGTAAGGGTAAATATGGTGAACTCATACTCGACACGGGAGCATCTCACCATATGACCGGAGATATTTCTCTCCTTGATAATCCACGTAGTATAGCACCGTGTCCAGTGGGTTTCGCAGATGGAAACAAAACTTATGCGACCCACTCCGGCGCGTTTCCGTTATCTAGTCTTATTACATTGTCAAACGTGTTATTTGTGCCGAATCTCAATTGTTCTTTGATTTCGGTTTCCAAGTTGCTAAAGGAAACGAATTGTTTTGCATTATTAACGGATACGTTGTGCTTCTTACAGGACCGTTTCACGAGGACTCTGATTGGAGCCGGTGAAGAGCGGGATGGGGTTTATTATTTCAAGGATGTGATTGCTGCAAGGGTTCATCGTGTTGCTCATTCGGTTGATCAGCGTCTGTGGCACCAACGGCTTGGACATCCGTCTTTTTCGGTGTTTTCTAGTTTACCTATGTTTTCTTCTTCAAATAAACTTGTTGACCCTAGTCCTTGCGACACGTGTTTTAGGGCAAAACAAACAAGAGAGATTTTTTATGATAGTTCGAATAAATCAAATGAGTGTTTTGGTCTTATTCATTGTGATGTGTAGGGTCCATACAGAGTTCCAGCTTCCTGTGGAGCTGTGTATTTTTTGACAATAGTAGACGATTACTCACGTGCTGTTTGGACGTATCTTCTCTTAGCCAAATCCGAAGTACGTACAGTTCTACAAAACTTCTGTAAAATGTCGGAAAAACAGTTTGGCAAGTCAGTTAAAATAGTTCGTAGTGACAACGGTGCCGAGTTTATGTGCTTAGCAAGCTTCTTTCGAGCAAATGGTATTTTACACCAAACTTCGTGTGTTAACACACCTCAACAAAATGGACGGGTGGAACGGAAACATAGACATATCCTTAACGTCTCCCGCGCTTTATTATTTCAAGGAAGTTTGCCTATTCGTTTTTGGGGAGAGGCTGTTCTCACTGCTGCACACTTGATCAATCGCACGCCTTCCGCTGTCCTTCAAGGTCGATCTCCATATGAGTTACTTCATGGTACTGCGCCTCTCTATGATCAGTTACGAGTTTTTGGGAGTTTGTGCTACACTCACGTTCGTTTACGCGACAAAGACAAGTTTGGTCCTCGTAGTCGCCGTTGTGTGTTCATCGGGTATCCTTTTGGTCAAAAGGGATGGAGAGTTTTCGACTTAGACAAGTCCGAGTTTATCATCTCTCGTGATGTTGTTTTTCACGAAGATCAGTTTCCGTTTGCTGAGGTTTCTTTGCCTAATTTGTCTTCTCCTTTGGCGCCGGTCTCCTCTCCTGAAGTTGTTGATGACGATTGGGTTTTTACACCTACTCCCACTTCCGTCGAAAGGGGGAGCTCAGAATCGGCGTTAACAAGTCCTCCGGATATCGATCACGCTAATAGCGTGCCTCCGCCTTTGGACGTAATACACACGGAATCACATCCTGTTCTTGAACCTTCCTCGCCTCCGCAGCCGGTGTTACCGCAGCCGGCGTTACCGCCCGTCACATTGGGCGAGTCTTCGTCTGAGACTCAGCAGTTTGGTCCGGGTCTTCGCAAAGTCGTCCCTCCTGCCAAATTCAAAGACTATGTTGCTCATACTACACAATGCGATGATAAACCCCATCTCCCTCCAAGCTGCTCTTCTCAGCTGTCCTCGGAAATTGTCCAAGGTACGTCTTCGTATTCGTTAGATGCTTATTTCTCTGATCTCAAATTTTCACCTTCGCATCAAGCATTTCTTGCAGCTGTATATGCCGAGTCTGAACCAAAAAGTTACAAGGAAGCCGTTAAATCTCATGCTTGGCGAGGTGCTGTAAGGGACGAGATCACTGCTCTTGGCGAGAATCATACATGGGATCTCGAACCATTGCCTCCAGGCAAAGTTGCTATTGGTTGTCAATGGGTATTCAAGTTAAAATATCTTCCCGATGGAACACTTGAGCGACACAAGGCCCGTCTAGTCGTTTTGGGCAATAAGCAAATTGAAGGTGAAGACTTCAATGAAACATTTGCTCCAGTGGTTAAGATGGCTACAGTTCGTAGTCTTCTCGGTTTAGTCTCTTCCAAGAACTGGGAGGTTCACCAAATGGATGTCCACAACGCTTTTCTACATGGGGATTTAGACGATGAAGTTTATATGCAGTTACCGCCAGGCTTTCGTCATGAAAACCCAAATATGGTATGCCGTCTACGGAAATCATTGTACGGTCTCCGTCAAGCTCCTCGATGTTGGTTCGAAAAGCTTACTAGTGCACTTCTTGAGTTTGGTTTTGAACATTCTTATGCGGATTACTCCTTGTTTACTTATTCTCGTGATGGGGTAGAAATCCGTATTCTCATTTACGTTGATGATTTGGTTATCGCCAGTAATGATTTGTCATCGCTTGTTCGTTTCAAGGCCAAGTTAGGCCGATGTTTTCGCATGAAAGATATGGGGAAGTTGAATTATTTCTTAGGCATCAAGGTCGCTCGGTCCTCGGAGGGGATGTTTCTCTGCCAACGGAAGTACGCCCTCGATATCATCAACAGACCGGACTTCAAGACTGCACGCCAGCTCGAACTCCTATGGAACAAAATCACAAGCTGGCCTCTGATGACGGCCCATTCTTATCAGATCCTACTAAGTACAGACGCCTGGTGGGCTGTCTTCTGTACCTCTCTGTCACACGTCCGGAGTTATGTTACTCCATTCATCTGTTGTCTCAGTTTATGCAGGAACCGCGAGAGGCTCATTGGGATGCTGCTCTCCGTGTCGTCCGGTTCCTTAAAGGTTCATCAAGTCAAGGTATTCTCATGCGAGCTAATTGTGACATTTCTCTGTCCGTGTTCTGTGACTCAGATTTCAGCTCGTGTCCGTTGACACGTCGATCGTTAAGTGCCTATGTTGTTCTGCTCGGAGGTTCTCCGATTTCGTGGAAAACCAAGAAGCAAGACACTGTCTCCCACTCTTCCGCTGAAGCCGAGTATCGGGCCATGGCATATGCTTTAAAAGAAATAAAATGGCTCATTCATCTGTTTGATGATCTTGGGGTTCCACTTCAGAAAGCGGTTAACTTGTTTTGTGATAGTCAGGCAGCAAACCATATTGCCGCTAATCCAGTTTTTCATGAACGTACAAAACACATTGAACGTGATTGCCACAGTGTTCGTGATGCAGTCCGCGACGGTTTGATTAAAACAGTTCATGTACGTACCAAGGAGCAGCCGGCAGACGTCCTTACCAAAGCACTTGGCCGACCACAATTTAATTTCTTAGTGTCCAAGTTGGGTGTTCGACCTCTACACTCTCCAACTTGAGGGGGAGTATTAGGAGATATTGATGTAAATAATATTAGAAAATTAGAGATAAGTTAGATTTCCTTAAATCTAGAGTCGGTTAGACTTAAGTCGGTCTATGATCATGTATATATACTCTTGTATCTTCTTCATTCAATACACACAAGCATTCTCTTAAACCTAGTTTACATGTATCTCCTGCTTTCACGCACTAAAAGTCAATATTTTGTTTGAATTTTTTTTTTTTTAAACGGCACTACCATTTAATCTGGTCAATAATACAATTAACAAAAAAAATAATCCAAGCTAATAAAACTATATATAGTTAAATAATCTAAGCGAGTGCAAACAAAAAGTTTCTTTTTGATAAAGAGTGCAAACAAAAAGTTTTGGATATATATATTTTTGTTGATTTGGATGAAAAATAAGGGTAATAAACTTGTAACTAATCTCACCGTTGTGTTAATGGCGGGAAGAACGAGGCAAGAGAGCGAGTTATTGAGAGAAAGAGAGAGAGATATGGTGGTTGTAATTGTGGTGGCTGAGACGGCATAAATTTATAGACGAGATCGGAGAAGCCTAGTCTCCGGCATCTTAAGGGTATATCCATATTTTTATTTTATTTTAATAGTTTTCCATCACTTTCTTAACTTCTCTTTCTTGCTCTTCTGGTTACTGTATGGTCAGCACATAGTTTATTTTCTTTTAATGATCTGTTATTAGTATTAATGATATGTCAATGACATTTCTAATCATTGACCAGTTCCGTGTCTGGTACAACTAGTCAGATATATTCTCGCTCTTTAATGTGTGTTTTCTTGTAAGGATCTAGAACGGAAGTTTCGTTTAATGTTTGCATTCTATACTTAAGAATAGAAATCGGAATCGGAAGTATTTAGAAACTTTTGGAATCTCGTTTTCATGACGCTTCCAAAAATATTTTTTTTTAAAACTTGTTGGAAGTTTATGCTTCCGTTTGGAAGATAAGAATTTCGGTTTTGGTAAAATTTCCTTTTTTATATTTTTTTGTATTTTATAGAAAAAATCAAGAACTAATACAGTATTATGTGATTGTGCACATTATTTTTGTTTCTTAGAAGAACTATATTAATCATATACAAAATGTTGAAAGTGATTAATTTGTTTTGTTGAATAAGAGAATCTCAAAAAAATTGAGTCTGATGATCTTTCTTTTGACAACACTGGTTTTTGATTGAATTGTAATTAATATGGTGATTTAGATTATTTTTTAGTTATTTTTAGTTGAGTTGTGTAAAAATAAGATACTAGATTTATGTTATTCATAACAATTTTTGTTATAGTATAATGTTTAATTATATATAAATATATGTATATGTTTCCAGCATGTACTTACTTCCTAAATTGTTTTTTTTTTATAAATCGTTTTCACGTTTCTATATGCTTCCGTTTTTGTGTACTCGCTTCTGATTTTATGTAATCTAAATGTTAATGTTATTACCTCAAGGGGAGAAATAAGTACCAGTAAATATCAATTACTATCATGTAGTCGGTGTGCAACTAATCTTTGAATAAGATGTTTATATTTATTGTGAAATATGTTGGGACAAATAAATTCATCAACAAGCGACGCGCTGGTTGTTAGTGACGCGCCAAGCGCAAGCGACGCACTAGTTATAAGTGACACGTGATATATATAACGTGTGCTGTAACACTTATAACATGAGCCCACTCTGAAAGTTAATGGGCTTTAGGTTAACGACACCACTCCTAATCCTAAGGGAAGTAATATACAAAAGCGGCGTAACCTACGAATAAGGGAACGGACGCGACTTCCGTTTCCTAGGGGATTAACGTTTATCTGGTGACACGTCACCCCTAACCCTAAGGGGATTAGGTCGGTCTACGAAATATTATAAATAGAGAAGATCCTTGAACAACGGCGACACACGAAAAACATTAACCTAAGAACGCTACAGCTACATTCTCGCAGCTTACCAAGAACAGCAACAGAGAATTTAGCCATGGCTTCAACTGACGACCAACGAACAACGGACGACAAGATCATCTTTGATTATTTCTCATTATTGATTCCTTGTAATTTATAGCAGAGATAAACTCAAATCCGTTGATCAATAAAGAGATCTTTTCCTACCATTCCGTAGAATTGTCCACGTGCGAATCGGTTAAATTTTGCCCAAACAAAATATTATTTTAATTAATTCATATTTGACTGTGAACAAATCACGAGAAATTACTTCTTGATGATTTATATTTTTTTTGATGGAAAACAATTTTATTCATATCAAAGTACAAAATTAGTATACAGAAAACAAATTATTACATAAACAGCTATATCTGCCAAATGATACATATAAATAAGTAAAATTTGACTATACTTTCCGAAAATAAACCTTATTCGCTAACGAATAAATAAATCTATTTTTTTTTTTTTATATATTCGATATTTCTCTAATGTGAATTGTGTGTGTGAAGAGCAATTTTTGGTTGAACCTCCATAATGAATACCACATGACAGAACCCGAAGATTCTGACAATAGTTCTGAAAGATCGACATTCTGATACCAAAATTTTCGTATCAGAGTCATTTTCAAAGATTTTAACTTTGGTTTTCTACCGATTTGATTCCAAATGAATATTATTCCTTCCAAAATTTGGCGCTTTTATTTCCAATACCAAATGTGTATGTGATAAGATTACAATTAAAGATATATTGATTATCTATGTTAATAAACAAATTATGGGACTAAGAGACCTGAATCTGATGCTAACATATTCTCTCCTTTTTTTTTTTGTCTTTTGATAACTCGGGTGATCCGGTTCAGCGGACACCATGAGCTTCGAGTCAGGTCGCGGGGACATTTACTTCCTAGCTGATTCTCGGGTCAACGGGCCATGAGATCCGACTAATCTCGGAGCCCGGAGAGACCATGTGAATGCTCCGTTGGACAAGTGAAAATAAATAGAGAGTTTCGCGTTTGAGGGGAATTGACCTCTGGCCTAGACCAAACATGGCAACTCCTCCTCAAGTGGAACCACTAGACCACCACTGGTTTATTTTCTCCTTTGGATGTGAACACTTCTTTCTTCTTGTGTAATTTCTGAGAACTTTTTGGTTATTTTAATTATATAGCTAGTAAATTGTAGTCTATTTTTATCTGCGTGAATAACGTGTTCGATTTTTATCCTCACAATTACTAAAGATCGAGTTGACTTTCATTAAACGAAATTTAGTTATTCATGAGAGTCATCATGTATTCATGTTACAATTTGCTTTTCTTTACCTCTTCTTTTATTGAAAACCATCTAACAAGTTATCTTATGACCTATCACGTATCTCCATGCTAAAGTCCACTTTGTTTGCTTTCTTTTGTTTTGATTTGAATGTTACTAGTTACTACTTAGCATAATAAAACATAATATTTTTATAAAAGTCAACCATTTTCATAGAAGTTAAAAAAAAAAAAAAAACCACAAAACTTAAATCTATGAAATAAAAATCGAAATATATATGTTAAATGTATCGAATTATCTATAAATAGTTTCGAGATCTTTTTGAAGCTATGGCCAAACAAATTTTGGATAGCTTCTATATGGATTAGAGCTAGATATTTGTAGGTCAAAGTCAAACTATTCCAACTCCAAAAATACAAGGCTCCCACTATATAAAATTGATGTCTTGTGTCCTACGTAGTTAACATTTTAATTCTATGGATCAGAGTATATACTCCACATCAATATTATTCAAAGCAATTTTACAGTTAATGCATAGCTTACATGCATTTTTATACATAGTTGTAAGGATCACACAAAATCATCGTTATTATTTATATATATATAGTTGCAGCAAATGTCAATGCATGGTAGTGTTGTATCATTTTTGTCGATTAATGAGCCACTCAACTGGATAATGTCAGACAAAGCGATTGTGCTTAGGTTATTTTTAACGGTTTCCAAGTTTTTTTTTTTTTTTTTTGGTTTTAAGCGGTTTCCAAGTTTGAACCAATGTCTAGTTAAACTTATATAAATTAAAGTTGATTTGATAAACACTATAAAATAATAAAATAATTTGATTTTAAATCAAATTAATGTATAATTAATCAAATTAATGTATAATTTAAAATTTTTGATAAAAACAATATAATGATATTTTTTTATAATTTATATGTAAAACAATATAATAAGTGTTTAAACTGAAACTACAAAGTTTTCCTTCAAAATAATAACTTTATTTAGATTTAAAAAACAAAAAAATACAATCTACCTATGAATTAATAGGTATTAATTTATAAATAAATTAATATTACTGTAAATTAATAAAATATCATAATCCCAACATGATGAGTTTATAAAAAATTTATTGTATATAGTAGTAAAAATCAAAACTGAATTAAGTTGAAGCAAACCAAAATTCGAAATTAGGATTGGGATTAAAAGCCGGAATCATTAAACTGATATGGACTTAGGGGATTATGGACATCTGTCCGGAACTTTCTAGTAAAAAAATGAAACGTAGCTCCGGAGAAATTGTGCCACCGCTTTCGTTACTACCAATTCTCGTCGGCCAACCGTAGCTATGGAGATCCACTCTCCCCTCGCTGGAGAAGGATCTCTCTCGCCTCTCTTGCTGCCTCAATTCAATCCCAAACCATAAAAACTACAAAAGCTTCAGCCTGGAACAATATTGCTCACTCCTCTGTTACTAAATATGACCTGGATTTTGAAATCTCTAATGGGGTTGTCTCTGCTGCTATTCCTGAAGATGTTCTTGTCGATGCTGCACTACTCTGGAAAAACTTCGGTTTGGGTTACTTCATTGGTGATGCGCCTCACATCGGCAAAGTCCACGCGACAGTCAGCCGGATTTGGCAAAACTCAACAAAGAGGCTAAAGATTGATGTGTTAGTATATATGTGATGTTGCTGAGTTGTATGCATCAGCTGAGACAGATGAAACATAGACATTGGGTCATAATCATCACAAATGCAGTGTCAGCTTAGAGAGAGATTCTGAGACAGTATTGAAGAGAGAAGATCATAAAAGCACAAGTTACAAGGTGAGCTTGAGTTCTAAAACTCAGTAACAAAGGGGGAGATTGAAAGTGTATTGTAACTGGTTGTTAGAACAAGAGATGATACAGAGTTGCTCGAACAGAGGTGAGCGTGTCTGATACGAGAACTGTGTGTGACATAAGTGACGCTGCTGAAGAGCTGCTGGAACAGAGGTGAACGTGTCTGATACGAGAACCATGTGTGACATAAGTGACATGCTAAAGAAGAACGTAAAAGCATAAAGGCCACATGGGTTGTGGGCCTTTGTTTAAGTTAAGCCCAATTACTTGTAGAGACTTGAAGCGTGGCTTAAGTCGTCTAGGGTTTTGGCACTTGATTATAACTACCAAGAGACGGTGACTTGAAGACTCACGCGTCTAGGGTATTATCGAGAGAGGCACACATGTGTGTGTGTGTGTGACGTCGTCCCATCAAACAAGATCGAAAGATTTGTTTAGTGGTATTTCTTTGGAGACTGCAGCCGTTAGTGACGACGGTGGTGCACCGGTGCTGCCGGGTGGTACTCAAGCATGCGTGGCTTGATACTGTTTCCAAAGTCCATCTAGAAAAGAGTGGTAGGCATATTTATGTTGGATACCACATGTAATTGTATTACAATCTTGTTCTAGTGGAATTGTTTCTGGACTTGGTCCCGGGGATGTAGGTTGTTAATCGAACCCCGTTAACAAATCTCTGTCTCGTCTTTACTATATGCTCGTTACACGTGTTATGCCTTCTCAACACACAAATGAATAGATCTAGCACACATAGGGTAATTTCATTTGGTATCAGAGCCTAACTCGTTAGAGCTTAAGCTTATTTTCGGGGATATGATCCTGGATGTGGTGCTAGAAGAAGTTGTTGAAGCGGTTGAGAAAGATGAGTTTTGTCAAGAGGGTTAACTTGAGTTTGAGATAAAGGAGAGAGAAGTTGCATAAGTGTTGTTCTGGTAGTGAAATTTTGTTAGCGCTGCTGTTTTGGAGCTGAATTAAAGGTTGTTGGTGACTTGAAGGTCTAGCGGCTGTAAATCTGTCTCCTTCGTTAGGTTTCTGAATTGAAGATTTGAAGGAGATGGGGAATTGGTTTAATGTGGCTGGGTTAATTTTTCTTTGAATCAAGAGATAGCTGGCGTGAGTAAGACAAATCATGCATTTGACGTGTGATTTTGTGAATATTATTGGTTTGACTTTGGTTCACTCAAATTAAACCAAAGAGGAGTGTTGTGTTTTTTAATTATTATTATTATTAAACATTAAATGGATGTATCTCACCACGTCTTGTGCTTTCTCTGTTAAGAGCAAGGGTGAAGAGCTTGTGAACGGCAGCAATGAGAAGCTCCAGTTTTAAGAGATTTTGCATTGTGTGTTTCAGGAAAAAACCATGTAAAAGTGTTTTCATAGGAAAGCAACGTTCGGGTGCAGTCATGGTGTTTGAGGATCAGTAAGTTTATGTGCATCAAGTTTCATTACGGAGTATAAGTGTATAAGGACATGATTAACAAGTTTAATGGAGTCTTGAATTCGTTGATGCTGTTTTGAGTGTTTTCATGGGCATGAATCTAAAACTGTAAGTAAAGCTCTATTGAGCCGGAAGCTTGAATCAAGGGTGGCTCAAATGTTTGTATAGCAAGCTGAATAGTTTAATGGAGCACTTTGAATAGTGATGCAAAGAGGAGTTCAAGGTTGTTCAAACAGAAAAGTGTTGCAAATCAGGGATTACTTAAAGGTCTGAAACTTGTGTGATTCAAGAAGGAAGTTTATTCAAGAGAAAGAGACTGTTGGGTTTCAGATTCCAAGGCATTCCTATGATTATAACAGAAGTTTTTCACTTGTGTGGTGAGTTTAGTCGCAAGAGTGTCCAAAGTGAAATGAAATGGTTGCTTAAGGAAGAAGCTCAGTTAGTTGTTGTTTCGGTTCAAACAGTTCAAACATTTTCTCATTGGTGTGGGCAGTCATAACAAGATGATAGGAGGATGGACTTGCAAGTTCATGCAGAAAGTCACGACGTTTCAATCGTTGAAAAGTGCAATCTACAGAGTGAGAAAGTGGCTGCTTCAAGAAGAAACATGTTGCAAAGGAATTATTGCAAGAAGATTAGATGGGTGATCTCCGGAGGAGTCTTTTACACAAGAGGATGTCTCAGTTTTGTCAATTTCTCACGTGTCAAAGGAGAAGCCTCTGTTGACTCAAGATGAATGAGTCTTTTCAGGAGTGAGCTCTCTGTTTTGACAAAAACTGCAGGTAAGGAAAAATGTTGCAGAATGGTGTTTTTGGCGTGAAGTTTTGAGCTGTGGTGCTTATCCTATTGATCTCTTCAGTTGGAATATGGTTTAAAAAGGGAGAGCAGCAAAGAATCTAGTGAAGAATTGGTAAAGTATGTTGAAGCTGTTGGGCTTGTGTGCTTGCAATCACAAGAGAATATGATTAAAGAGCTGTTACAAAAACATTCATATTCAAGAAACGTGGTTTAACCAAAAGGTTTAATGAGAAAATGAAGCTTCAAGGAATTTTGGCTTAAGGTGGGCTGTGCACATCATTAGAGGTACGAGTTGCATAAGACAGAAAATTGAAGTACATGTGAGCGTCAACAGGTTCAAAGGAAAGATGCAAAGAAGAGACATTTTGGTTACAATCTAAGGATGCAAAGAAGAGACGCTTTGGTTCAGTTTTTTTTTTTTTTTTTTTTTTTTGAGCATTCTTGGAGTTGTGTTGTTGTGTGTGTCATGGCTTGTCTGGTTGCTTTATTGAGACACCCAATCAACAAGGGGGAGAAGCATGGTGAACTGAACTCAAGCTGCAATATGTTGAATTTAAAAGCTTCATAGAAGAAAGAAGATTGATGCAAACACTAAAGCGAGAAAATTTATGTGAAATTGGTCTAGTTGGCTACAAATCTTGGAGTTAAGCTCTGAAAGATGTTCTGGAATCTTGAATGTGAGATCTTTCCAAGGATATAAAAATCGTCTTCTGGTTCCTTGTGGTTTGATGGGAAAGTGCTCCCAAAGTTGGCTGCTCGCATGTTTATACAATTTCGGATATGTCTTGGGATTTTGGCCATAACCTTCACACCGTAAACCCAAATGGTGATCCGTTTTTTCCTATGGCTTCGTATGGCTGTTGTTGATTTTTCCATGTATTTTCAGAATTTTCTGGGTTGATTTGCTACTGCGTTGATCATCTGCGTCAATACCACGAGTCTAAGTGTTCTACTGGGAACATTTCTGTTTGCATGAAGCTTAATATTTTTGCTGGTTAGGGATTCCTAAAGGTTGATTTGTGAGTATCTGATTTTGATCATTTTCGTTTGTCCTTGTTAAAATGTGTGTTGCTGGACACACTGAACCACCATGGAGAGTGGTTACCAGAAGAATTAATCTCAGGTTTATAGTGGACGTTGCTGGACGTCATTATTTTCCTAGACGTTGATGGATGCTAAAATCGTCTGGAGGTTGCTGGATGTTACAGTTTTACTTACGAGGATACGAGAAGAAGCACAACATCTCAATCTCTTGTAAGGCTTGGTAAAAAGATTTCCTTGTAGGTTTATTAAAGCTAAATAAGAGCATTTTAGGGCCTATATTTGCAAGGATCGAATCTGTTCAAAATTGAGGCTACTTAAGCAAGAAAACCTGCACAAGTAAAGACATATGCTGTGATTATTCAGTGAGTGATGTGTCTAACAAGATCATCAGCTTTCGAGAGACCGTAGGTCTAAATTCCGCTGCGACTACAAAAGGTACTTTTATGATGATCATGTTATTACATGTGAACAGTTTTGATTTGCATTGCTCAAAGGATGAATGTTAGATGAAACACAATGGTTGACAGTGTTAATGAGGTTTTGTTTGAGCCAGAAGTGTTATGGTCTCAGCACTGGTTCTAGTCTTGTCTTCAGAGAGTGTCTGTCCTGTGCGTACGGCAGACTTTGATCCTGTTCCTATTGGCGACATCGGTATCTCTATGATGACGGTATCTTTCTATTGGATACAAGTGTTCCTCCATGTTGAGTTGATAGTGGGTAAGCTGCATGTCAGCTGGTGTTCTTGGTGTCATTAAGACAAATTTTCCAGTCTCCTCCTGTTTATTTCTTGGAGCAGTTTTCAGAACCTAAGCTGCCTAGGGTTCATGAAGAAGTCTAGAGGAGAAACAATTTGAGCTGTATAACATGTATTGCTAGACATGTTGCTTCATGTGCTTTTAGGCTGCCATGTTTATTTTCTCTGCAGGTTTCTCGTAACTCTACTATGGAAGTGATGTTGGCGACTTGGTTCACATTTCTTAGAATCAGTGCTGGCTGATTGAGTGCTTATAGCCTCGTTGATGCCTTGGGATATATTTTTGCTGGAGTTAAATTGGTGGAACATTAAATTTTTGAGAATTTCGTGGGTGGTCAAACACAGAGATTTAAATTTTAAGAGAAGCAGATGAATCTCAAGCATGTATGGAGGATTTTAAAGGTGGCAAAAAAAAAATATGGAATCAGTATTTGAGAAGCATTAGTGGCAACAACATCACAAGAATCATCTCACAAGAAGTGCTTAAGGTTATTTCAAAGCTAAAGCAAATGGACAAGATGGTTATGGGGAGAAACTTCAGAGATTTCATGGATCTTCAAGTGAAGCAGCTGAGTGATGGAACTTTTGTTGTTCAAAATTCGTATGTCGAAAACCTGTTGGAACAAGTGGAGATGTGTTCCAGAGAGTCTGCAAAACCTGCAATAAGCACCACATTGATGTTGACGAATGGTGAAGCAGTCATGTTGTAGGGGGAGTAAGGATTACTCAGGTAATGTGGAGTTTAAGTGGTTGTATGTTCAGCTGTCACCTCTATACTTTCATGTTTTATATGAACAGGTTGCATGAGTATCAAATCAAGTAAAAAAGGGGGAGATATGTTGAAGACAGATCAGATGTTGCCTTATCAAGCGATGGTGTATGTAAATTTTCAGAAGTCATATCGTGTAAGTCTGCATCTTTGATCGAGCCAGCTGGGCTAATCAATCCTAGACTGAATTGGAACAAGAAAAGAGTTGACAAGGAAGCTCATTGGCTGTACAATAGAGTGTGGATTAATACAAGCAGTGTTGGTTTTATATGAGTATGCACTTAAGCAGGGGGAAATTATATGATGCAATGGTATAGGGGGAGCAATATCCGTTGTGTAGCTGCAAACATTTGGATGTTTACATTGATAGGCTTGAGTTAACACACTCATATAAAAAGGGGGAGACAAGTGAAGATGATAGATCATGTAAGCTACCACTCAGCCATCAAGGGGGAGATTGTTAGTATTTATGTGATGTTGCTGAGTTGTATGCATCAGCTGAGACAGATGAAACATAGACATTGGGTCATAATCATCACAAATGCAGTGTCAGCTTAGAGAGAGATTCTGAGACAGTATTGAAGAGAGAAGATCATAAAAGCACAAGTTACAAGGTGAGCTTGAGTTCTAAAACTCAGTAACAAAGGGGGAGATTGAAAGTGTATTGTAACTGGTTGTTAGAACAAGAGATGATACAGAGTTGCTCGAACAGAGGTGAGCGTGTCTGATACGAGAACTGTGTGTGACATAAGTGACGCTGCTGAAGAGCTGCTGGAACAGAGGTGAACGTGTTTGATACGAGAACCATGTGTGACATAAGTGACATGCTAAAGAAGAACGTAAAAGCATAAAGGCCACATGGGTTGTGGGCCTTTGTTTAAGTTAAGCCCAATTACTTGTAGAGACTTGAAGCGTGGCTTAAGTCGTCTAGGGTTTTGGCACTTGATTATAACTACCAAGAGACGGTGACTTGAAGACTCACGCGTCTAGGGTATTATCGAGAGAGGCACACATGTGTGTGTGTGTGTGACGTCGTCCCATCAAACAAGATCGAAAGATTTGTTTAGTGGTATTTCTTTGGAGACTGCAGCCGTTAGTGACGACGGTGGTGCACCGGTGCTGCCGGGTGGTACTCAAGCATGCGTGGCTTGATACTGTTTCCAAAGTCCATCTAGAAAAGAGTGGTAGGCATATTTATGTTGGATACCACATGTAATTGTATTACAATCTTGTTCTAGTGGAATTGTTTCTGGACTTGGTCCCGGGGATGTAGGTTGTTAATCGAACCCCGTTAACAAATCTCTGTCTCGTCTTTACTATATGCTCGTTACACGTGTTATGCCTTCTCAACACACAAATGAATAGATCTAGCACACATAGGGTAATTTCATGATGCACACTTTCTCATGCCACTGTAGTTCTGTTTCAGATTGATGATGACACCCTCAGGTCTAGAGTTCTTCGTAGACAATTCTTTCAGATTTCGGACATTCCTATGGTGCTTCATGAATGGACTCCTAACTCTGATTTACTCAAGCCTGAACTCACTACAATTCCAATGTGGGTAGACTTTGCTGCAGTCCCTGGACACTAATTTTCGCTTACGGAGCTGAGTTACTTAGCCAGTCATATTAGACATCTAGTTAAATTGCATCCTACAACTGAAAAATGTCTTAGGCTTGACATAACGCGTGTACTTGTCGAGTTGGACCTTTAGAAGACTTTACAATCGATGATTAGTGTGCCAGAAGGGAAATATCATGCTGCTTTGGTGCATATATCTTATCCGTGGATACCTCCTTCCTGGAAAAACTGTATAAATGGATTTTCCAAAACAAAATTGAAAGCTTGTTCCATAGCAGAGATAGCTGGCTTTCAGAGAGAAAAGTTGTTTGGCAGTCCTCGCTTCCATAGCGGAGATGGCTGGCTTCCTTCTGGAAACGTCCGGCTCCTATCGGCGGTGTTGGCGGGCTTATTTTCCGGGGTTAATGACTCCCTAAGCATCTTTGGCTGGCTATTTTCTAGATATCTCACTTTTCATCTTCGGCGAGTTATGCTACTTCTTTATCCGGAATTTTTTCTGGCTTTTTTATTTTATTTCTGTCTCTTTAGATTTATTTTGGTTCGGATTCAATTTTTCTTGCTTGATCTCTTTCCTTAGATCTAGTTGTGTAATTCTGTGAGTCTCCCTTCTCTAAGGGGCATAATTCGAGTTTCATGCTTACCGGATTTCTATTATTAAAGTTTGGATTTAGTTGCAGATTAGAGTTTCTATCGGTGCATTTGTTTTGATTTCTTAGCAATTGAAGTTCTGAGGATGTTTAGGTCGATCAGGCTTCTGTCGGGTTTAGTGGTGTTTTCTTTTTCTAGGCAAAAGCCTCAAAGTCTCAATCTGATATGTTTGATGGAAGATTTTGTTATTACATGTTCTCGAAGAAGAAGATTTTGGAGCTCTGAAGTGAAGCATGTTGAGTCGTTGATTCAAGAAGTTTTTGGCGATCATGAGTTTTTCTCAGGTGAAAAAGCAATCGGCGTAGTTGACGATCGTCCCTTTTTTCTTCTTCATTACACGTGTCTTTGGCTTCGATTTTTGTGTGACGCGTGTTCTTAAAGTTAGATGTTTATTCAACCTAATTCTTTTCTAGCGAATTATATTATTTTAAGCTTGATTTGGACTTTCGTTTAACTATTTTCTTAACGTTGTATGCTTTGATTTTTCTTATATCATTAATAAAATGAGATGAAAAAAAAAATTGAAAGCTTACAGAACCACAAGTCTTTCCTTCTTTTTTTTTTATAAATTTTTTGAATGTATTAAAAATTTTGTGGGTTTGTTGGTTTTAATACAATAGTACGCTGAATAAGAGAACCCACCATAATCCCGGTTAAGACTGTTTTGGTACTCTTAAGTCTTAACCGAATTGAAATATAAAAAGAGAGCTGGTTAGATCATGTGCAGTGGGGAAGAAGTCTCATAGTCTTTCAAATATATTATTTTAAGAGTTTTTGTATAATTTAATTTTTATTTAAAGTTTAATTTATAAATAAAACTTAAAACCAATCATATTGGGACATGTGTCAAATGAGTCTCTCATCTCTCACTTTATTCTCTTTTTTACTTTTTCAATATTTAATATATTTTTTGTGAGTGGATGACTAAATGAGAGACTCCTACTGCACATGCTCTTAATGGACACGAACCGGGACAAACCCGCTAACACAAACCCTAAAGTTACAGCAGAGAACCACATCTGCCACCAGAACAGAAAACCTCCGACTGAGGTAGCCGTTGCTGGAACTACGTCAGAACAAAAACTCCGACGAAAAGCGATGGAACATGACCTCCACCACAAGCGAGCTCCAAGTGGAACAGGATCACCGTGAAGAGTAGCAAAAACAGGACCTTTAGCTACTCAAGCCAGCAGGAAGGCCGAGAAACTAGAGCCGGCAGAACAGCCACCGAGGATCTTCTCTTAATCCATGGACAAGAGCTCCAACAAAAGGGGAAGGAGTCTTGGAAGGCGAGCCACCAGGAAAATTTCACCACAGCGTGAACCCGCTGTCCCTAAGCAGAACGCCACCACAGGCGACAACATCTGGCTGCTCGACTCCCGCAAAATCACTAGGCTTCGTACAACCCCATGTCTTCAGATCCAACACACCGACAACCAAACCGACCCACTCAATGATGGCTTCACAAAATCATCGAGAAGAGACCCATTCCGAGAACTCGTCCTCAGAGATCTGGAACTAGTGGTCCCTCACGCCACCTCAACCCAACCCCTCCAAGCTACTCCGCCTTCGAGCCGAGTTCCGCTTCCAAATATCTCCAGTGAAGAGCCACCTTACCCAGTTGAAGTACTGTGGGTTGACAAAAGGTGGAGGACCCTCTTGCGGTGTCGGCTTCACCGGAGAGAGCCTCCGGCGAGTTCAAACAAGTCCATAGACTTCTAAAATCTTTACATGGGCTCAAACAAGTCCATAAACTGTAACATGAATTATTTTAGCAAATGTAGTGATGTCAAATAGCTTCAACATCAATAAATGTGATAAGTGATAACACGTATAAAACAGTCCTAGTGGATATATTTTTTGTTGTGAATTTATACGTAGATGACATTATTATTAGAAGTAATAAGGACATAATCAAGCAAACTAAGAACATATTTAGTGGCAAGTTTGACATGAAATACGTACATGGGATTAGAATATTTTATTTTAGTTATCAAAATAACCAGAAAATATTTTGTATTGTGAAGAAATCATCTTGTATTAATGTGAAGAAATCATCTTGTATTAAGCTTACTATGCTGAAAAGGTACTTAAGAGATTCAAGAACTATTCAGAAAAGTGTTTTAAGTGTCTTTAACATTATGAAAACCGACGCATTGTTTGGACGTGAAACGTAACAGCCCTTGTTGAGTCGGTTCTATAACTAACGTTAATTTTTTTGAGTCGGTTTATAACCGACGTAAGGCCCAATATGAGCGACGTCAAATGCATTTTTGTTTGTAATGATATATAATCTTAACTTAACTAAAACTCTCGTGAAGTCGTGTCACAATTGGAGTAAATATGCATGTGTAATTAGAAGTCTCATGTACTAGCTGTAACTAGGAAAAATCATAAGATAGTCAATCACAAGATAAAAGAGCATACCAAGAACAAGACAGTCGCACAACACTTGAGAACCTCGAAATTCATCCTTGACCAAAAGCACTAGACTTGATCTAGCATACACAGTAAATGTAGTAAATACACAACTATTTAAAATGTAAGACATAATTATGTGTGTTTGAAAAGCATAAAATAAGAAAACCTCTAAAATTAAAAACTTGAGAAAAAAAATTCTCTTATTTGGTAAAAAAAAAGTAAAAAAAATAAAAATATTTTGATATGTGTCTTAATCTCTTTAATTAAAATATCGATATTGGTGAAAAAGTTTAAGTTTGATATAATATAAGAAATATATAGAACAAACTTAAACGATATATATATATATATATAGATCAACATTACATGGGGTTTTTTTCAGACAAATTAAAGTAGAAGTGCACAATTACAAATATCACGTCATGCATAGCAAAAAAAAGAAAAGTAAAACGTAAAAACATGATGACTTAATCATTTATCAACCTCAGCCTCACCGGAGAGTTCTTCAAGGGACTTGCCTTTGGGCTCAGGGACGAGGAAAGTGAAGAGCATACCGACAAAGTTAATAACACCAAGCATGATCAATGAGTTCTTGACTCCAATGCCTGGTGGGTATCCTGCGTCCGTCTTGGTCGCATCCTGATTTTGAGCCGCGTATAGGAACCCGAACGCTCCCACGATGGCTCCAGCCTTACCTGTCGCGGCTGATATACCGTGGCATGTAGACCTTAGCCTGGCTGGGAATATCTCAGCCGGGACAATGAAAGTGGTTGCATTTGGTCCAAAGTTAGCAAAGAAAAATGTAAGAGAGTACATAATCACGAATCCGATACGATTGTCTGGTTTGATCCAGTGGTTGTAAGGGAAGGCAATGGCAAACATAAAGACGGTCATCATGAAAAATCCCATTAGTTGGATTGCAAATCTTCCGATGATATCAATAAACGCAACGGTGAACCAGTAACCTGGGACAGTACTACAAAGGGCGATAAGAGTTTGAGCCCTAGCAATCTTGAAAACCTCATGTGTAGCGTTCATGGTGGCTGCCTTTGGGATCCATCCGATAGCCGAAAAAATATCCTTCTGGAATAAGTTTTGGCTGTAGAAAGCAATGTCAAGCAAAAACCAAGTGGAGGTAGTTCCAAGAAGATGAAGACCATGACGTCTAAGGAACTCCTTGGAGAACAAGCCATAGTTAAGTCTAGGGTCTTTAACGGTTTCTTCATCTCCTTCTACCATCTCAAGCTCCACTTGCAAGACCTTGGACATGTCCTGTGTAGCCTGTTTGAGATTCTTGGCCACTAAAGCGGTGTAACGAGCGGTTTCAGGCATCTTCATACGCCAATAGAAGGTCATAGCTGCAGGTAGAGCACCAAACATGACGATGATTCGCCAAATGTAATCAGCTTGAGGAGGTGTTGAGAGAGCCCTGTTAACTGCATATGTTGGAGCTGGGAACTTTTTGTCGAATATAGAAGACACTGCGAGTGCCACAAAACCACCAGCCAAGATACCAACACCTTGCATAGCGAACACAGCCGCGATGAAAGCCCCACGAGTTTTCTTGTTAGCGTACTCAGACATGATGGTGGCAGAAAGAGGGTAATCACCTCCAATACCGAATCCAAGCCAAAACCTATTCATAACAGTCCATATATTAATATATATATATTTGTTTATGTAAAGATTTTGATTAATCTATAGATAGTTTTGACTAATGTACGTAGCTTTTAGCCACATATTTGGGGCCTCGTATAATAAAATGAAAAATTCATTTACATGTGTAAAAAAAAATTTTGATTTGAAAATTCTTTGAAAACATATAAACAAGTGGAAAATGAATTTTTATCATCTTTACTATATATATTTTTATTAGTTTGAAATTACTTTTTATATAAAATATTATTTTTTGTCATTATCTCATATTTTATTTATTTGTAAAATATTTATTATTTATAAAAGATATTTACCCCAAAAAAGAGCCCATGCAAATGTTTCAAATGCATGCTCTCAAGTCGTTTCATGGAAAAGAATAGGTTTTAACAAAATAATTATACCTGAAGAAGCAAAGAGTGGTCATGACACCCTTGGCTTCGTTTCCGAAGGAGAGACCGGTAGCAACAGAGCACACGATCATCATGATCAAAGTGATACCATATACTTTTTTCCTTCCGAGTTTGTCACCGAGCCATCCGAAGAAGAGCTGACCAGCAAGGGTTCCACAAAGGGCCACACCGTTGACCGCGGCCGCAACATGAGGAGGAAGTGAGCCAGGCTTTTCTGACGCAGGATTGAAGTAGTAGATGCGGCCTAAAAGCTTGGTCACCAAGGAAACGCAAAAGAGATCGTAGGCATCGGTAAAGAAACCCATACCGGCGATGACGATCGCCGTGAAATGGTAGAGTTGCGTCTTCGCAATATCAAGTGCCTTTAACACTCCTAGCTGTTGATCGGCCATCTTAACCTCGTTTGTATCTCCTGCTTTCACGCACTAAAAGTCAATATTTTGTTTGAATTTTTTTTTTTTAAAACGGCACTACCATTTAATCTGGTCAATAATACAATTAACAAAAAAAATAATCCAAGCTAATAAAACTATATATAGTTAAATAATCTAAGCGAGTGCAAACAAAAAGTTTCTTTTTGATAAAGAGTGCAAACAAAAAGTTTTGGATATATATATTTTTGTTGATTTGGATGAAAAATAAGGGTAATAAACTTGTAACTAATCTCACCGTTGTGTTAATGGCGGGAAGAACGAGGCAAGAGAGCGAGTTATTGAGAGAAAGAGAGAGAGATATGGTGGTTGTAATTGTGGTGGCTGAGACGGCATAAATTTATAGACGAGATCGGAGAAGCCTAGTCTCCGGCATCTTAAGGGTATATCCATATTTTTATTTTATTTTAATAGTTTTCCATCACTTTCTTAACTTCTCTTTCTTGCTCTTCTGGTTACTGTATGGTCAGCACATAGTTTATTTTCTTTTAATGATCTGTTATTAGTATTAATGATATGTCAATGACATTTCTAATCATTGACCAGTTCCGTGTCTGGTACAACTAGTCAGATATATTCTCGCTCTTTAATGTGTTTTCTTATAAGGATCTAGCACGGAAGTTTCGTTTAATGTTTGCATTCTACTTAAGAATCGAAATCGGAATCGGAATCGGAAATTTTTAGAAACTTTTGGAAACTCGTTTTCATGACGCTTCCAAAAATATTTTTTTTAAACACTTGTTGAAATTTTATGCTTCCGTTTTAGAAGATAAGATTTCCGTTTTGGTAAAAAATGCTATCGTAAGGGGTTACCCTATTATAACTGCGGTAGAAATAGCGTTTATAAAAATGCCATCATACTCCTATGATGACAGTATTCGTATGCTATCAATACCCATATTTGTTGTAGTGTATATTTTTTTGATGGAAAACAATTTTATTGATATCTGCCAAATGATACATCTAAATAAGTAAATTTGAGAGCAATTTTTGGTTGAACCTCCATAATGAATACCACATGACAGAACCCGAAGATTCTGACAATAGTTCTGGAAGATCGACATTCTGATACCAAAATTTTCGTATCAGAGTCATTTTCAAAGATTTTAACTTTGGTTTTCTACCGATTTGATTCCAAATGAATATTATTCCTTCCAAAATTTGGCGCTTTTATTTCCAATACCAAATGTGTATGTGATAAGATTACAATTAAAGATATATTGATTATCTATGTTAATAAACAAATTATGGGACTAAGAGACCTGAATCTGATGCTAACATATTCTCTCCTTTGGATGTGAACACTTCTTTCTTCTTGTGTAATTTTTGAGAACTTTTTGGTTATTTTAATTATATAGCTAGTAAATTGTAGTCTGATTGTTTTTATCTGCGTGAATAACGTGTTCGATTTTTATCCTCATAATTACTAAAGATCGAGTTGACTTTCATTAAACGAAATTTAGTTATTCATGAGAGTCATCATGTATTCATGTTACAATTTGCTTTTCTTTACCTCTTCTTTTATTGAAATCTATCTAACAAGTTGTCTTATGACCTATCACGTATCTCCATGCTAAAGTCCACTTTGTTTGTTTTCTTTTGTTTTGATTTGAATGTTACTACTTAGCATAATAAAACATAATATTTTTATAAAAGTCAACCATTTTCATAGAAGTAAAAAAAAAAAAACCACAAAACTTAAATCTATGAAATAAAAATGGAAATATATATGTTCCCATATATGTTAAATGTATCGAATTATCTATAAATAGTTTCGAGATATTTTTGAAGCTATGGCCAAACAAATTTTAGAGCTAGATATTTGTAGGTCAAAGTCAAACTATTCCAACTCCAAAAATACAAGGCTCCCACTATATAAAATTGATGTCTTGTGTCCTACGTAGTTTACATTTTAATTCTATGGATCAGAGTATATACTCCACATCAATATTATTCAAAGCAATTTTACAGTTAATGCATAGCTTACATGCATTTTTATACATAGTTGTAAGGATCACACAAAATCATCGTTATTATTTATATATATATAGTTGCAGCAAATGTCAATGCATGGTAGTGTTGTATCATTTTTGTCGATTAATGAGCCACTCAACTGGATAAAGTCAGACAAAGCGATTGTGCTTAGAAAGTTTTTTTTTTTTTTTTTTTTGGTTTTAAGCGGTTTCCAAGTTTGAACCAATGTCTAGTTAAACTTATATAAATTAAAGTGATAAACACTATAAAATAATAAAATAATTTGATTTTAAATCAAATTAATGTATAATTAATCAAATTAATATATAATTTAAATTTTTTGATAAAAACAATATAATGATATTTTTTTTATAATTTATATGTAAAACAATATAATAAGTGTTTAAACTGAAACTACAAAGTTTTCCTTCAAAATAATAACTTTATTTAGATTTAAAAAACAAAAAAATACAATCTACCTATGAATTAATAGGTATTAATTTATAAATAAATTAATATTACTGTAAATTAATAAAATATCATAATCCCAACATGATGAGTTTATAAAAAATTTATTGTATAAATAGTAGTAAAAATCAAAACTTAATTAAGTTGAACCAAACAAAATTCGAAATTAGGATTGGGATTAAAACCCGGAATCCGAATTAAACTGATATGGACTTAGGGGATTATGGACATCTGTCCGGAACTTTCTAGTAAAAAAATGAAACGTAGCTCCGGAGAAATTGTGCCACCGCTTTCGTTACTACCAATTCTCGTCGGCCAACCGTAGCTATGGAGGTCCACTCTCCCCTCGCTGGAGAAGGATCTCTCTCGCCTCTCTTGCTGCCTCAAATCAATCCCAAACCATAAAAACTACAAAAGCTTCAGCCTGGAACAATATTGCTCACTCCTCTGTTACTAAATATGACCTGGATTTGGAAATCTCTAATGGGGTTGTCTCTGCTGCTATTCCTGAAGATGTTCTTGTCGATGCTACACTACTCTGGAAAAACTTCGGTTTGGGTTACTTCATTGGTGATGCGCCTCACATCGGCAAAGTCCACGCGACAGTCAGCCGGATTTGGCAAAACTCAACAAAGAGGCTAAAGATTGATGCACACTTTCTCATGCCACTGTAGTTCTGTTTCAGATTGATGATGACACCCTCAGGTCTAGAGTTCTTCGTAGACAATTGTTTCAGATTTCGGACATTCCTATGGTGCTTCATGAATGGACTCCTAACTCTGATTTACTCAAGCCTGAACTCACAACAATTCCAATGTGGGTAGACTTTGCTGCAGTCCCTGGACACTAATTTTCGCTTACGGAGCTGAGTTACTTAGCCAGTCATATTAGACATCTAGTTAAATTGCATCCTACAACTGAAAAATGTCTTAGGCTTGACATAACGCATGTACTTGTCGAGTTGGACCTTTAGAAGACTTTACAATCGATGATTAGTGTGCCAGAAGGGAAATATCATGCTGCTTTGGTGCATATATCTTATCCGTGGACACCTCCTTCCTGGAAAAAACTGTATAAATGGATTTTCCAAAACAAAATTGAAAGCTTGTTCCATAGCAGAGATGGCTGGCTTTCAAAGAGAAAAGTTGTTTGGCATTCCCGGCTTCCATAGCGGAGATGGCTGGCTTCCTTCTGGAAACGTCCGGCTCCTATTGGCAGTGTTGGCGGGCTTATTTTCCGGGGTTAATGACTCCCTAAGCATCTTTGGCTGGCTATTTTCTAGATATCTCACTTTTCATCTTCGGCGAGTTATGCTACTTCTTTATCCGGAATTTTTTCTGGCTTTTTTATTTTATTTCTGTATCTTTAGATTTATTTTGGTTCGGATTCAATTTTTCTTGCTTGATCTCTTTCCTTAGATCTAGTTGTGTAATTCTGTGAGTCTCCCTTCTCTAAGGGGCATAATTCGAATTTCATGCTTACCGGATTTCTATTATTAAAGTTTGGATTTAGTTGCAGATTAGAGTTTCTATTGGTGCATTTGTTTTGATTTCTTAGCAATTGAAGTTCTGGGGATGTTTAGGTCGATCAGGCTTCTGTCGGGTTTAGTGGTGTTTTCTTTTTCTAGGCGAAAGTCTCAAAGTCTCAATCTGATATGTTCTATGGAAGATTTTGTTATTACATGTTCTCGAAGAAGAAGATTTTGGACCTCTAAAGGGAAGCATGTTGAGTCGTTGATTCAAGAAGTTTTTGGCGATCAGGAGTTCTTCTCAGGTGAAAAATCAACCGGCGTAGTTGAAGATCATCCCTTTTTTCTTCTTCATTACACGTGTCTTTGGCTTCGATTTTTGTGTGACGCGTGTTCTTGAAGTTAGATGTTTATTCAACCTAATTCTTTTCTAGCGGATTATATTTTTTTAAGCTTGATTTGGACTTTCGTTTAACTATTTTCTTAACGTTGCATGCTTTGATTTTTCTAATAGTATCAATAAAATGAGATGAAAAAAAAAATTTGAAAGCTTGTGTGGTTCAATACAGAACCACAAGTCTTTCCTTCTTTTTTTTTTTTTATAAATTTTTTGAATGTATTAAAAATTTTGTGGGTTTGTTGGTTTTAATACAATAGTACGCTGAATAAGAAAACCCACCATAATCTTGGTTAGGACTGGTTTGGTACTCTTAACCGAATTGAAATATAAAAAGAGAGCTGGTTAGATCATGTGCAGTGGGGAGAGATCTCATAGTCTCTCAAATATATTATTTTAAGAGTTTTTGTATAATTTAATTTTTATTTAAAGTTTAATTTATAAATAAAACTTAAAACCAATCATATTGGGACATGTGTCAAATGAGTCTCTCATCTCTTACTTTATTCACTTTCTTACTTTTTCAATTTTTAATATTTTTTTGTGAGTGAAAAACTAAATGAGAAACTCCCACTGCACATGCTCTTAATAGACACGAACCGGGACAAACCCGCTAACACAAACCCTAAAGTTACAGCAGAGAACCACATATGCCATTAGAACAGAAAACCTCCGACTGAGGTAGCCATTGCTAGAACTACGTCAGAACAAGAACTCCAACGAAAAGCGATGGAACATGACCTCCACCACAAGCGAGCTCCAAGTGGAACAGGATCACCGTGAAGAGTAGCAAAAACAGGACCTTTAGCTACTCAAGCCAGTAGGAAGGCCGAGAAACTAGAGCCGGCAGAACAGCCACCGAGGATCTTCTCTTAATCCATGGACAAGAGCTCCAACAAAGGGGGAAGGAGTCTTGGAAGGCGAGCCACCAGGAAAATTTCACCACAGCGTGAACCCGCTGTCCCTAAGCAGAACGCCACCACAGGCAACAACATCTGGCTGCTCGACTCCCGCAAAATCACTAGGCTTCGTACAACCCCATGTCTTCAGATCCAACACACCGACAACCAAACCGACCCACTCAATGATGGCTTCACAAAATCATCGAGAAGAGACCCATTCCGAGAACTCGTCCTCAGAGATCTGGAACTAGTGGTCCCTCACGCCACCTCAACCCAACCCCTCCAAGCTACTCCGCCTCCGAGCCGAGTTCCGCTTCCAAATATCTCCAGTGAAGAGCCACCTTACCCAGTTGAAGTACTGTGGGTTGACAAAAGGTGGAGGACCCTCTTGCGGTGTCGGCTTCACCGGAGAGAGCCTCCGGCGAGTTCAAACAAGTCCATAGACTTCTAAAATCTTTACATGGGCTCAAACAAGTCCATAAACTGTAACATGATTTTTTTTAGCAAATGTAGTGATGTCAAATAGCTTCAACATCAATAAATGTGATAAGTGATAACACGTATAAAACAGTCCTAGTGGATATATTTTTTGTTGTGAATTTATACGTAGATGACATTATTATTAGAAGTAATAAGGACATAATCAAGCAAACTAAGAACATATTTAGTGGCAAGTTTGACATGGAATACGTACGTGGGATTAGAATATTTTATTTTAGTTATCAAAATAACCAGAAATTGTGAAGAAATCATCTTGTATTAAGCTTACTATGCTGAAAAGGTACTTAAGACATTCAAGAACTATTCAGAAAAGTGTTTTAATTAAGTGTCTTTAACATTATGAAAACCGACGCATTGTTTGGACGTGAAACATATAACTAACGTTAATTCTTTTGAGTCGGTTTATAACCGACGTCAAATGCCTTTTTGTTTGTGTGATATTTAATCTTAACTTAACTAAAGCTCTCGTGAAGTAGTGTCACAATTGGAGTATATATGCATGTGTAATTATATTAGAAGTCTCATGTACTAGCTGTGACTAGGATAAAGCATAAGATAGTCAATCACAAGATAAAAGAGCATACCAAGAACAAGACAGTCGCACAACACTTGAGAACTTCGAAATTCATCCTTGACCAAAAGCACTAGACTTGATCTAGCATACACAGTAAATGTAGTAAATACATAACTATTTAAAATGTAAGACATAATTATGTTATTTGAAAAGCATAAAATAAGAAAAACTCTTAAATTATATACTTGAGAAAAAAAAAATCTCTTATCTCCTTAATTAAAATATCGATATTGGTGAAAAAGTTTAAGTTTTATATAATATAAGAAATATATAGAACAAACTTAAACGTTATATATATATATATATATATATATATATATATCAACATTACATGGGGTTTTTTTCAGACAAATTAAAGTAGAAGTGCACAATTACAAATATCACGTCATGCATAGCAAAAAAAAGAAAAGTAAAACGTAAAAACACGATGACTTAATCATTTATCAACCTCAGCCTCACCGGAGAGTTCTTCAAGGGACTTGCCTTTGGGCTCAGGGACGAGGAAAGTGAAGAGCATACCGACAAAGTTGATAACACCAAGCATGATCAATGAGTTCTTGACTCCAATGCCTGGTGGGTATCCTGCGTCCGTCTTGGTCGCATCCTGGTTTTGAGCCGCGTATAGGAACCCGAAAGCTCCCACGATGGCTCCAGCCTTACCTGTCGCGGCTGATATACCGTGGCATGTAGACCTTAGCCTGGCTGGGAAGATCTCAGCGGGGACAATGAAAGTTGTTGCATTTGGTCCAAAGTTAGCAAAGAAAAAGGTGAGGGAGTACATAATCACAAATCCGATACGATTGTCTGGTTTGATCCAGTGGTTGTAAGGGAAGGCAATGGCAAACATAAAGACAGTCATCATGAAAAATCCCATAAGCTGGATCGCAAACCTTCCGATGATATCAATAAATGCGACCGTGAACCAGTAACCTGGGACAGTACTACAAAGGGCGATAAGAGTTTGAGCCCTAGCAATCATGAAAACCTCATGTGTAGCGTTCATGGTGGCTGCCTTTGGGATCCATCCGATAGCCGAAAAAATATCCTTCTGGAATAAGTTTTGGCTGTAGAAAGCAATGTCAAGCAAAAACCAAGTTGAGGTAGTTCCAAGAAGATGAAGACCATGACGTCTAAGGAATTCCTTGGAGAACAATCCATAGGTAAGTCTCGGGTCATTAACGGTATCTTCTGCTCCTTCCTCCATCTCAAGCTCCACTTGCAAGACCTTGGACATGTCCTGTGTGGCCTGTTTGAGGTTCTTGGCCACCAAAGCGGTGTAACGGGCAGTTTCGGGCATCTTCATACGCCAATAGTAAGTTAAGGCTGCGGGTAGAGCACCAAACATGACGATGATTCGCCAAATGTAATCAGCTTGAGGAGGTGTTGAGAGAGCCCTGTTAACTGCATATGTTGGAGCTGGGAACTTTTTGTCGAATATAGAAGACACTGCGAGTGCCACAAAACCACCAGCCAAGATACCAACACCTTGCATAGCGAACACAGCCGCGATGAAAGCCCCACGAGTTTTCTTGTTAGCGTACTCAGACATGATGGTGGCCGAAAGAGGGTAATCACCTCCAATACCGAATCCAAGCCAAAACCTATTCATAACAGTCCATATATTAATATATATATATTTGTTTATGTAAAGATTTTGATTAATCTATAGATAGTTTTGACTAATCTACGTAGCTTTTAGCCACATATTTGGGGCCTCGTATAATAAAATGAAAAATTCATTTACATTTGTAAAAAAATAATTTGATTTGAAAATTCTTTGAAAACATATAAACAAGTGGAAAACGAATTTTTATCATCTTTACTATATATATTTTTATTAGTTTGAAATTACTTTTTATATAAAATATTATTTTTTGTCATTATCTCATATTTTATTTATTTGTAAAATATTTATTATTTATAAAAGATATTTACCCCAAAAAGGAGCCCATGCAAATGTTTCAAATGCATGCTCTCAAGTCGCTTCATGGAAAAGAAAAGGTTTTAACAAAATAATTATACCTGAAGAAGCAAAGAGTGGTCATGACACCCTTGGCTTCGTTTCCGAAGGAGAGACCGGTAGCAACAGAGCACACGATCATCATGATCAAAGTGATACCATATACTTTTTTCCTTCCGAGTTTGTCACCGAGCCATCCAAAGAATAGCTGACCAGCAAGGGTTCCACAAAGGGCCACACCGTTGACCGCGGCCGCAACATGAGGGGGAAGTGAGCCAGGCTTGGCTGACTCAGGATCGAAATAGTAGATGCGGCCAAGGAGCTTCGTCACCAAAGAAACGCAAAAGAGATCGTAGGCATCGGTAAAGAAGCCCATACCGGCGATGACAATAGCAGTAAAATGGTAAAGCTGCGTCTTGGCAACATCGAGTGCCTTTAACACTCCTAGCTGTTGATCGGCCATCTCAGCCTATCTTTTCTCTCCTATATTGCACGAAGTAAAAGTTAAAATTACAAAAAAAATTCCGTAATTTTTGCAAGGATGCTAGTATACAATATATACAATACTATACAGTTAACAGAATATTTTTAATCTAAAGCTAAATAAAAGTGTACATAATGAAATAATTTAAATCTATGCAAACAAAAGTTTTGATACTCTTTCCATATCACAGTTATTGTCTTTTTAAAGTTTTATTTTTGCGTAACAAAGATTTTTATTTTCTATTTCCAATGTAGATTTTAACTATAAATTTTAATTTTATAGTTATATTTCAGCTTATTAATTAGGGAGAGAAACAATTTTAGAGTATTAATAAATGGTAGAAAAAAAAATTACATGTTTTTATTAGTTTGTTTGAAAAGTGTTAGAATGACACTTTTTGTAAAATAGAGAGAATACACATAGTTTGTTTGAAAAGTGTTAGAATGACACTTTTTGTAAAATAGAGAGAATACTTTTGTGTGTGTGTGTGTGACAGTATAATAAACTTGTAAGTAATCTCACCCGTCACGTTGTGTTAATGGTGGCGAAGGCAAAGACAAGAGAGAGAATTATTAGAGACAGAGAGAGGTGGTGGTTGTGAATGTGGTGGCTGAGACGACATAAATTTATAGACGAGATCGGACAAGCATAGTCTCCGGCATCTTGAGGGTATATCCATTTAATCTTAATTAATTTCTATTATTTGTGTTGCTCTTCTGGATATGGTATATTGGAATGGTCTACACATCTATGAGATATCTTATCATGGACACATTCCATGTATCCAACTAATTAAAATAATTTTTGCTCTTATATGCTATTATCTTAAGGGGATAAGTAATTGTAAATATCATTGATTAATATATTTTACAAGACAATCATAGTTTGAGATAACCAAGTAGTTTTGGTACGGTGGTTCCTACTTGAAGAGGAGTTGCCCTGTTGGTACATGTCATGGATTAATTCTCCTCAATCGT
Organism: Barbarea vulgaris; assembly: GCA_963667165.1. Classification (NCBI taxonomy): domain Eukaryota; kingdom Viridiplantae; phylum Streptophyta; class Magnoliopsida; order Brassicales; family Brassicaceae; genus Barbarea; species Barbarea vulgaris. The sequence goes on from OY763891.1 coordinate 4,032,466, forward strand.
AGAACTATGTAGATATTTCCATTTGGTCACTGGAGCATTCACATGGCCACTCCGAATTCTGGGATTAGTCGGATTTCATGGTTCGTTGACCCGAGAATCAACTATTCAACTAGGGAGTAAATATACCCACGACCTGATTCAGAACTCATGATATCTGTTGAACCGGATCATCCGAGTTATATATTAAAAAAACATAGTTAATTTGAGATAAATCTTGTGTTGTTAAAGATATATTGTTGTGATTAGATAGAGACTGAGAGTTATCTTGTACGTAGGTATAATATATAGGGTTTGTACATTATCAATGAAGAACAACTTTCCCCAAACTATTTTTTTCGATTTACATGGTATCAGATCTAAGTAAAACGATCCTTCAAATTCTTTGTTTGATAGTGAGAAAGGGGAAACAGATACCCAAATGCAAATAATCAAACATGTATGTAAATCGAGAGAATGTTTTGGGACACTATATTGCTTAAAAACCATGTGATTTTAGATATTTGTAGTTTTAAACTAAGAAGATTGATAAATTGATGAGAGTAAAGAACATAAAAGTGTAACGTAAGAATTATATTAGACTCTCATGAAAATAATGTCACTAGATACATTCTCTTATATAGAGATGAGTTTCCTAAATTAAGATAAACGTAAATGTAAATAATATATTTAGAGATAATGATAAATTGTCTAATCTAAGATATTAACATTAATCAACAATCTTTTAGATCTTTCTTGATCTCGGTTCGTAATATCGATCCATCTAGACTCGGTTTAAGTCGATCTCTCGATCTCCCAATAAAGATTCTCTAAAACACATGAATTCATTAAAAATCAATGCTTGGATTTTTTCAATACCATTAGACTCAAAGTTATTTTTGCAAATCATTAGTTGAATGATATTCAGATTTTCCGTATCGATTAAATGAAAGACAAAAAAAGTTCCCTAATCGATGGCAACAAATCTTGCTATTTTGTTATTTACATCTTATTTAGTTACTTTTTCTTACTTACTAATTACCTCTTGTTTAAATAGCTACAACGATCACATATATACATTATTCATGTTCCTTACTAATCCAATTTATAGGAAACAAATTATTTCAAAAAGTTGTAATTTTCTATTTTTAATATATTTTATTATCAGTTATTGATGATGAATTATAAATTTCAAAAAAAAAATTAATTATTATTAATTAAAAATTAAAAATTTATTAGCTAAAAAAATAATGCATTTATAATCAATTTTTAAAATATTTTATTAGTGTGTAAAAATCGTAAAAATTATATTAATAAAGAACGGAAGAAATATGTTTTATATATAGTTTATATATATATATATATATATATGCATTTTTTAATGGGTTTGCAATTTATGTTTTATAGTTTATGTTCAAAAGTCAATGGTTTTAAAAAATACCATATGGAAGGCAGCAACCGTACGTATCTTTTCTGCATAAGTCATTTATTCTTATTAGATAAAGCTAGGTGTATATATTTCTATATATATATATTATATATAAATTTATAGATATCAACATATACTGGGTAACATTTTTTCCGGATGAAAAAAGATATTTAATTATAATTGTAAGTCAAGTAAACCAAATATATTTGTTTCATGAAACAATCAGAGCTTTTTCTTCATTCCAACTCGTTTCTCTCTAACAAAAAATACAAACTTCTTTCTAATATTTTACAGGAATATAACTCACAGAATAGAAAAGAGATTTTCTTGCCGATAGCAGAACACAAAATATTTCCCACAACAGTATCTTAATTTTAATTCTCTACTAAAGATCGAGTTGACTATCATTAAATGATGTTTTAATTGTTCATAGAGTTGTATTATATTTTTCTTTTATTTGAAACCATCTAACAAGTTATCTTATCACCTATCATGCATACAAAAGTCAACAGAATTTAAATATAAATAGGTTTGATATTTATAAAGCTATATATCCAAATATTTTATATGAATTAGATATATATGTAGTTCAAACTAATTCAAGTCATGACAAGGTTCCCACTGAATAAGGTTTGGCCTTGTATATGTAGTTACATCATTTTTGTCCAAAAAAGATAAATAAATGTTTTCTACATTTGATTCTGTGAATCAGAGTATATACTCTCAAAAGTCAATGGAGCCGTACAACACAATTTCAAATAAAAGTCAAAGCAGCCGTACAACGCATTTCTAAATAAAAGTAACCGTACAATACATTTCTAGATAAAGTCAGAATAAGGGAGACATTTCTAGATAAAGTCAGAATAAGGGAGATTTTATTTTTATTTTTGTCAAAAAAATATGAGATATCACTTTCTATTTATAACAAACTTATACTATAGATAAATATCTGCCATGCTAAGGTATATGGTATATATTACATGTTGTCGGTTGACATTTTGCCAGGTAAAAATAATATATCCAAATTTTTATTAAAATTAATTAGGAAATATTCATGTTGTTGTGAGTAAGGTTTGAAAGCCGACCGATACAATCCAAATAATATTTTTTATGTTAGGTTTTATTTATCAATCTGATGAAAATATACAAATTTTTAAACTCACTTATATCTTAAACTCGATACAATACCAAAAAAAAAAAAACTAATCTTATTCGCATTCGACCCATGTCATTCTTGTGCTTACTCGAATAAGGCTCAAACAATTCTTTATTGATTTTACTTCACTTTAAATTAACAACCTCCATCTTCCTCTAACAGTGGAAGACATGAAACAAATCCATGTAATGTCCGAACTTTTGTGTGGTGACTGGTTTAATTTACATATCAGTTGCATTTTATCATGTGTGTACCTTCTCTAGTAAGATATGATGAGAAGTATCTTGTGAAAATTGACATGAATATGTTTCGTCCTACCATGATACATTTGATTCTTAGCCCAAAAATAATGCACTTTGGCTATCACAGTGCAATTGAACTCCACCTTGCTCAACATCCAATTCCACTACAAGTCCTTGAAATGTAATGCCTTATTTGGCTATCACAGTGCAATTGAACCCCACCTTGCTCAACACCCAATTCCACTACAAGTCCTTGAATTGTAATGCCTTCTTAGCTGGCTCTCCCATTGACATGTACTCCGTTTATGTAGTAAACATTGCAACAACATACTGAAAAGCAAATCTCCAACATATAGGTCATCCTTGAGTAAAGACATACCATATAGTAGACCTCTTATTATCAAGATAACATGCATAATCTGAATCACCAAACCCATAACTCCAGCTTTATAGTCTTGACCCCCAAACATGAGACCATTATCAGTTGTACTCTTTAAATAATTGAAAATCCATTTCATTTAGTTCAAATGCTCTCTTGCATGATTAGATATTTACTTGTTGACTTGACTATAACATCTTGAGCCAAATCTTATCTTGTGCAAACCATAACATACATCAGACAACCAATTGTAATAGCATAAGGAACTTGTGTCATATTACTGATCTCGTCATCAGTTTTAGGATACTTAGACGCTGAGAGCTTGAAGTGATTCACCAAAGGTGTAGACATAGGCTTTGTATTCGTTATATCAAACATGTCTGGAATCTTCTCAATATAACTTCTTTGAGATAACCACAATCTCTTAGAACTCCTATCACTGTGAATCTCCATCCCAAGAATCTTCTTAGCATCACCAAGTTCCTTTATCTTAAACTCTCCTCCCAGTAACCTCTTTAACTCAAATATATCATCCATGTTGACTTCATCAATGAGCATATCATTAACATACAACAATAAGAATATTGAAGAACAGTTACATGTGTTCTTCATATACATACAACAATTATACTCACGTCCTCTTTCTGCAACATATAGATGTTAAAACGTTTGTACCATTTTCTAGGAGCATGCTTCAATCTATATAAAAAAAATTTCAATCTGAATACAAGTTTATCCTCCCATGGCTTGACCAACAGGTCAGATTGCTCCATATAGATCTCTTCACCAAGTTTTCATGGAGAAACATTGTTACAACCATATGCTCAAGATGTAAATCCCAGTATCAGCCCCAACACAACTTGAATGGAAATTTTTTGCACACGACACAACAAGGGAAACTATCTCATCATAGTCAATCCTTTTCATACGTTCGAGGTTTAAAGTGATAGCATGTGACACTTTCACAGTTAAAAATATAATTTTTCCTAAAAATAACGTTAGAAATGTAAAAAGTACAAAGAATGCGATTACAAAAATGATAATCAATATGGGTAAAAGAGTCCATTGATTTTTAATTAATTAATACATATAATACAATATCTTTTAATATCTTTTATATTAAATAGAAATCTATATTTTTATTTTTATTGAAAAAATCTTTTTTAATTATTTTCTTAACCTCTTTCAAAAATTTAATATAAATAAATAAAAACTTATATGACTAAATCAGATATACTATATAGTTTTATATCCATTTTTTAATCAGCAGCATACAATATAAGATGGGTACATGAATAATTTGATAACATGTAATTGTATCTATTATTATGATATAAAATATTGACCAAAAATATTATTTAAAATGGTACTAATAAACATTTTTTTTTTAAATTATATATCCGGGTTTGTACTTGTCGTAAGTAGCTTGTGGTTTTTATTGAGCATGGGTCAGTGCTTATTCTTTCACCAACTCTACGATCAAGCACACTTCCTAACTAAACAAATGACAAATGAGAAGAAGACAAAAAAAAATTGTGCTTAGCGCAGGATATAATCGAGTGTGGCTTTATTAGCTAAGCACATTTTCTTAAAAATAATCATGATGTTACTCTGTGTTAAGTAATTTCGATTTGAAATCAATAATTCTCTTAACTCTTGAATATATACTTTAAATTGAATTGATATTTAGATTAACATTAATAAAAAAAAGTATATATATTATCATGTGTGGATATTTATTTGTAAATTCGTATTAGAAAAAGACCATTTCATTACCAATTTAAATGTGGGATTAAAGAGGAAAATCACTTGAAACATGCAAAGTTCTAGTCTCGATTTAACCAAACCAACATTTCGAGAAATAATAAAAGAAAGTGGACAAAATTTGAAAAAAAAAAAAATTGTAGTTGGAATACACATTGAAGAAGCACAACTGAGATCGGTGCATATGGTCGATGTGAATGTGGAAATAAGAAGCATGGCATCCAAAACATCCCAATAATGAACCAAGAACGACAACATACTATAAACGGGCCGGTCCAAAATTGTGGAAGCCCCTATTTAAAATTAAAAATTGTGCCTCCATTTATATTTATATAAACTCATAATAAATATTAACCGTAAAAAAAACGTTATTTTCATTCATATATATATATATATATATAACATCATTTTTAAAAAGTTTAATTAAACTATTATTTAGTAAATAGAATCGTTTTTTGTGCTTTTCCCTATAAAGATTACAAAAAGTTGAATATTGTTTACCTTTTAATTTGTATTTAAACTAGATTTTTGCACACACACACACACAAATAGAGTCCATATGATTTTATTAAGGCAGCCCATTTGACAATATTCTACATTTTTTTTTTTTGTCCAATTGCAGTTTTAGCTCTACTATATGCAAGTAGATGACAAAAAAACAGTCTCTTATTCAATAAATAAATAATTGGGGATATGGGTTATTTTTCAAAAGTAATTAGAAAAATAGGGCAGTTACTATTTATAATTGGAGAAATAGATCAATGCACTATTCTGTATCCTTTTTTAACCTTCTCTTTCTTTCATATTTACTGAATATGCCATTTAACTTAGTTTTATCTAAATTAAAGAAAAAAACTATCTCTCTCTTCTCTATCTTCTTCTTTCGAACTTCTTTCTTCTATTTTTCTTCCCCAAACTTTTTAATCTTAATTTAGTTAACAAGTCTTCATAAATAAAATTTAACAATAAATTTCTATCAACTAATCTTTTTTTTTTTTTAATCTATAGAGTATAAATTTATCTATTTTTAATTTAATTTTTTTTGTTTACTTTGTCGTATCTATGTTTCCCACCACTGAAATATGCTAACATTGATGGTGACAGTGTGACAGAGGTGTACAAGAATATTTGGTTGTCGAATAGTGTTAAATAATATGTACGTATTTCTGTTATATAACATTGTGTACGTTATGTAAAACAGTGGTTTAATGGATATACGTACTTCTGTTATATAACATGGTGTACGTTATTTTAACATGGTGTACGTTATTGGAGCTGTAGACATACATGTTAGTTGCATGTCTATATATAAAATATTGTCTAATACATATTGTAATACTAATTTTTTATTTGTTCGGTTTGAAATTTTAAGTTATGTATCTAATCCATGTAAAATAGATTTCTTTAAATTTGGATTTGGAAAAATATATAAAATATAAAATTTGTTATTAATATAATTTTTATAAGGTATATGTGATATTTGGTCGTGGAAAGGAGATGTATCATTATGTAGAGGAGATGTATCATTATGTAGTATTAATATCGTAAACCTTCTAGGTAAAATTGTAGAGAACATTTAAATGTATATATCATTCTCTTTAAAATTATACATAACATTTAATTGTATCATTCTCTTTAAATTTGGAAAAATATTTAACTTATAAACGAAATTATAAGAAACATGTGTTATTTAGTTATGGAAGAGTGTTAAATTATAGGTGTACATAATTTTGTTATGTAGCATGGTGTACGTTATGGAAAAAAATATTGTACAAGAATATTTGGCTTTGGCTTGACGTATATGTTCAATCATGGATGTACAGCAAACGTAATGCATGGTTCAATTATGTGTAGAGAAGATATATCATTTGGTAGTATTAAACTTTCAAACATTATGGATGAAATTGTACAAAACTCTTAAATGTATATATACATTCAAATGCTTGGTGACATAGAAAAGTAAACAAAGTCGATTTGAGAATGATATTTAGTCGTGAAAGGGTATTAAATTATGGATGTACTTATTTTTGTTATGTAACATGGTGTACGTTTTGTAAAACACATATGTACAAGGATGTTTGGTTGTCGAATAATGTTAAATAATGAGTGTACGTATATCTGTTATATAACTGGTGTACGTTATGTAAAACACTGGTGTAATGGGTGTACATACTTATGTTATGTTAATATGGTGTACGTTATTGTAGCTGGTGAACAATACTTAAATATATATGTATATATATTGTAATACATACTGTAATATCAATTTTTGGTTTGTTCAGCTTGAAAATTTAAGTTATGTTTTAAGTTTCTTTAAAATGGATCTCTTTAGATTTGGAAAAATATTTAAAAGAATAAAATTTGTTTTTAATATATTTTTTATAAAGTATATTGTAAAATCATTAAAAACAAATAAAATAGAAGAAAGAAAAAAAAATTTGAAAATAAATTAAAAAAGAGAGAATGACGAAGGAGAGTGAGAGTGCCCAGAAAAGAAAAGAACAAGCGAACCAAAAAAAAAAAATCATAATAATCTGGTTTTGCCCTTAGTAGTAATTTGACAAATCCACTAACTTTTCTATCTCACACCATCTCTATTACACACATCTCTTTCTACTAATTTTAAATAGTGAATAACCCATATCACTAAATACTTTCAAAAATATGACTCATTCTCCAAATTAACCCTTCAATAAACCATAAAATTTTAGGTTCTAATTAATGTTTTATGTTGCGTATGCTTTGGGTCGGTCCTGACCACAAATACTTATGATGAATTTAAGACCTACTACCACATTGGGGCATTTTAAGAGAGTCAAACAGACTTAAGCACCAAACTAGTAATGTTGACAGCTTCATATCAATCACTAGTATATATCGCTGGCACATATTCTATTTAATTATAGCAATATAAAAAAAAATGTTAAGTTCTTAACATTATAGAGGAATATGTAGGAATTTAGGATATAAGTGGTGTATCAACACACATCTTTTAGGTATCAATGCACATCTTGTTTAATTTCTGAGTTACATATTACCTTGTGAGCTTTGATATAATTTTAGATTAATATATTTTCAAACAAATGATATTTAGTTTTTTTCATCTTAATTTTTTTTTCTGCATTTGGATTTTTTCTTAAAATTTAGAAAGTTAAAAGTATTCCCTCCGGATAATTGGATGTCCTATCGGTTGGGAACATGTTATGCACTATGCACACCGTTTTATTGATTAATTTTCTAATTCAAATTTATTAATGAGGGAAAACGTGGAACCAACTATTTTTGTTTTCCATAAATATTTTGGTAAATAATAAGGTTTAAGAAAAGAGAAATTCTCTCAAATAGCACCAAATGATGTTTTTGTTCCACAATTATCACACATTTTTATTTAGGACAAAAATAGCATTTTATAAAGTTCATAATTTAATTTTTTTTGTTTGGGTTAACTATAATAGTATTTAGGGTTTAGTTTTTAGGGGGTAGGGGGTAAGATTTAGGGTTTAGGGCTTAGAGTTTATAATTTTCTAAACCCTAAACCCTAAATCCTAAACCATAAAAATAACAATCCTCTAATAAAAATGTTATTTGTGTCTTAAATAAAAATGTGTGCTAAATATGTCAGAAAAACTATATTTTGTGCTATTTTTGAGAATTGCCCGAAAAGAAAATCCTAGGAAATGATTGGACGGTGATCCAAAATCTAGTATCTAAATGCTTAAATTGGAGTCTAAAACAGTAGAGTAATCTATATGCTTAAAAAGTAAATAAATTGTATATTATATATATATAGCGATATATAAAATGTAAAAGTATTATATATACTTCAATTTACATTGGAAAATTCTTTAATTATCACAAACAAAAATTATACAGTAAAACTAGACACGAAATATCAAAACTAATAAATAAAAAACAAATTATCTAAACTATATAAAATATGAATGCCATCAAATTACGATTTTTAATTACTGCCGATATATACTTGTAAATATTAGTTGTTTGTGTAAAAATTTGGAATTAGCCATTCTGTCAGTGTTTTTTTTAAACTTTCTTTCGGATTCAACAACTGAAGAGTAGATTAACCTGTGTCGAAGAATGAGCCCCAATTAATTTAAGGGGAATTGCTACACATGTTATTCTCCCCTTAACATTTTGTATAAATACCATTCATTTGTGTCCATTTTTATAAATATCATCATTGAGTTTGCTAATTGATATGAATATCCTTAATGAATTTTTAACCTACTTCCATCTCCTCCACATTTAATTCACGCCATGATATATATTGTTCATTTATTTTTATTTTTTTGGTTTAACTATATTAGTATTTAGGGTATAGTTTTAAGGGGGTAGGGGATCAGATTTAGGGTTTAATTTAGAATTTAGGGTTTAGGGTTTAGAATTTTTTATTTGGGTTAACTATATTAGTATTTAGGGTATAGTTTTTAGGGAGTAGGAGATAAGATTTAGGGTTTAGGGCTTAGGGTTTAGGGTTTTCTAAACTCTAAACCCTAAATCCTAAATCCTAAAAATTACGGATACGTAATTTTCTCACAAAAAACGGATCTGTAATTTAAGGTTTAGGGTATAGTTTTTAGGAGAGAGGATAAGATTTAGGGTTTAGGGTTTAGAGCTTAGGGTTTAGGGTTTTCTAAACCCTAAAAATTACCGATACGTATTTATGTGATCCGCGTCTTTGTAAGGTTCCACACGATCAGCTTCTTCGAGACCAAGGAGACTCTGGACCAGAGAAGGTGGGAAGATAAACTCACCATGATTTTTTTGCTTAGTAAATTTGGGATACAACTGAGAAGAAACGCCCAAGAAAGCTACACATTTGCTCTTTTTGTAAACATGTTGGACATAATGCAAAAGCTTGTAAACTTAGATAATTTGAATTGATTTAAGATCTGTGACGTTCTCCCTAAATTTAGAGATAGAGTAAAGTGTGTGTTTTCTGAAACTTGTGATGTTCCTTCCATATAAGACTAGCTATGTGCTCCCTCGGTATTTATGTATTCCTTTCGTGGATTGGAACCTACGTACTGGTGATTTCTATTTTATGAGTGTAAGCGATTCAAAGTACCGATTTTGTTATTTGATTGTAATTTTAAAAACAAGATACCAATAACATTATCGCATTAAATCTTCGGTAACTTGTTTAATACCACCACAATCACCAAAGTTTTCGTTTTGAGGTATTCACTAGATTTATACCCGCGGTATACCGCAGGTCAATTATTTGAATATAAATTATATTTGTTTTTATTTTTATTTTTAATAAATATTTTTATTTTGTTTGTATAATTTTAATTTGATTTTTTATAATGTTTATAAATATTTTTATTTCTGTTAATATTTGTAGTGTTATTTATTTACTTTTTATAATATATCTAACGTGCTTTCAACATCAAATTGTTTTATTTCTCTGTAACAATAGCAAATTTCTGTTATTTGAATCAAACATACGCCAAATGAATGATGTTCTATACTTTCATTCAAACAATTTAGACCAAATCGTACCGAATTAAATATTAAATTAATCTGAACTAAAAAAAACAATACAATTGTAAATCATATGTAATTGTCAGTCATATCTAAACCCATTTTAATATTTGGTAATTAGTTCTAATATTGAAAATATTAATTATACTTATTATACATTTTATTATCAGTTCTCTTTGTCTTAAACCTCTTCATTTTGGGACAAAAACCCGTATTGTCCCATAGTTGTCGGGAAATTTCCATTCCATTTCAGATTGATTATTTTAGAATTTTAGTCTATTTATATTTAAAATAACTTTTACTAAATAATTTATTATTATTATAAATAAGCAGTTACATATATATTATTGATTATTCGATATTATATAGTTTTAGTATTAATAGTATTTTAAACTTAATATTTTAATAGAGTTAAACCGAATAAATATTTTAAATTTTAAATATTATTTTAAATTATTTCAATAAGTACCAAATTAAACCGGACATTTTAAAAAACATTTGTATTTAAAATAATTTTGGTCTTTTTTTATAATATGACTTTGAACTGTTGCACAAAAAAATTAATCGATGTGGGACTTTTAAATTATTTCAACTAATGCACTGGATAAAACTGAATAAGTTTTTTAAAAAAATTTGGACAGATGATAAATCAAGTTTTTTGCTCATTCGCATTTAAAATCATTTTTGTGTGTTTTATAATATTATTCTGAACCATCCACCAAAATTTTAATCAATGTGAGATGTTGAACACATTTTTTTTTCTTTAATTGAGTAATATATGTCCGTTTTTTAAATTTTGAATCATAATATATGGAGAAAAAAATTTAAATTTTTATTAATTATATGTATGATATAATAATTTTAAATAATTTGAAAATAAGATCTAACAAATGTGATAGGAGAATTATAATTCATAGTATTAATATTACAACATTAGATAAGGAAATAAATGATAAAGAGGAGAAAGAAAAAGATGCAAATAAAGTGTTTAATTTAATTTTGATGGAATTAGTATTTCCTTTTTTGGGTGTTTGGATATAGGATTAGCCATAAACATTTTAATTTTATAGTTATAGAGTGTTTGGAAACACCCTATAAAATTGAGTCTTTTTTAATAGTTTAGTAGATTTCTTGTTTAAATCAGCCATAATTTGTTAAATACGTAAATAAATAGCCATAACTTATTAAATACATACATAAATCAGCCATAACCTAGAACAATATGTAACATAAATAAACCATGAAACGTATAAATATGTGTTTACTAAAGACAATCATAAATCAATCATAACTTGCTAAATACATACATATATCACTCATAAGACGAACATACATCAATACCTCTTTCGTAATTTTTACGTAAATTGTGCATACATGTCAGGTACCATAATAAATTAGTCGTGATATAGTAATAAATCAGCCGTAATGTAGTCATGTCTGAATCATAAATCAGTCATGACTGAACAATAAATCAGCATTTACTAAATAATCATAAATCGTTCATAACTAAATCATAAATCAGTCATAACTGAATCATTTATCGGCTATAACTGAATAATAAATTTACCATAATAAATCGGCCATAACTGTTCTCGCCGGGTGCCTGAAGATCTGCTAGAAGCTCTAGACATTTTGTTCGTATGCTCTTCACCTTCCTTGTCCCTGAACCAAAGGGCAAGTCCCTTGAAGAGCTCTCCGGTGAGACTGAGGTTGAGAAATGAGTACGCTGTAATATTCATGATTGGTTCGATGAATTAAAGCTTCCTTTACAATTTACTCTTTTCCTTTTTTAGCGATGCGTGATGTGATATTTGTAATGGGGGTGGATCTCTCTATATGTGTTTTTTTTTTTTTTGTGTGGCAAAATGTGATCAATCGATACTTGGTGGTCACTGTTATATTTATTTGATTGCTATTAAATTTCTTATAATTTCTTATACATATAAACCGTTTGAAACATTACTTTGTACATACCGAGGTCTCCATATAAAAAGCCTTTTTCATTGCAAATAAGTCTACAAGAGACACAATATATACGTCATTATATTTAAGACTAGATTTGTACCCGCGGTATACCGCGGATCAATTATTTTAAAATAAATTTATAGTTTTTTTTTATTGTTAATAAATATATTTTTTATTTTTATAATTTTAAATTGCTTTTTATAATGTTTATAAATAATTTTATTTTTTGTTTGATATATATATTTGTAGTTTTTTTATTTTTTTATTTTTTATACTATATTTAACGTGCTTTCAACATCAAATTATTTTATTTCTATGTCGCAATAGAAATTTTCTATTATTTGAATCACATCTACACTAAATAAATGATGTTCTTTACTCTCACTGAAATAATTTAGAGCAAATCATATCGAATTATATATTAAATTAGTCTTAATTAAAAAAAATAATCTAACTAAATAAAAACCAATACAATTGTCAATCCTATGTAATTTAAATATACTCATTACAATTTAATTTTGAAGAGAATGTGATTCTAAACCTATTTCAATATCTTGTCGGGAACTTTCCATCATGTAATTGATTACTGTTATATAATTATCCGTTTCGGATTTATTATTTTAGATTTTTTTGTCTATTTGTATTAAAAATAAAATTTAATAAATAATTTTAATTATTAAAAATTAGTAGTTCTAATATTGAAAATATATATTATTTATTAGTCGATATTATAAAATTAGTTATCTAATAATCTATTTGACCTATCTATTTTAGGACGGAAACCCGTAATGTTCTGTATCCATTGGAAAGTTTTCGTCAAACAATCTTTTTTATATAATTACATGTTTTGAATTTGATTATTTTAGTTCAACGGGGTTAGTGAGTTATTTTGAAATCATTTTGGTCATTTTTATAATACGATCCTAAAATATTACCCAAATTCTTTAGCATATGCGGGATATTAAACAAACATCCCCGTTGAATTTACTCTTTTCCTTTTTTAGCGAAGCGTGATGTGATATTTGTAATGGGGGTGGATCTCTCTATATCTGTTTTTTTTTTTTTTTTTGTGTGGCAAAATGTGATCAATCGATACTTGGTGGTCACTGTTATATTTATTTGATTGCTATTAAATTTCTTATAATTTCTTATACCTCTCGCATAACAACTAACCATATAAACCGTTTGAAACATTACTTTGTACATACCGAGTCTCCATATAAAAAGCCTTTTTCATTGCAAATAAGTCTACAAGAGACACAATATATACGTCATTATATTTAAGATATCCACACACACTTATATATATATATATATATATATATATTTGTTTCGAGCTGGATTGGTTGATAATAATTAAATCCTAACTTTGTATATATTAATAGCAACTAAGTTCACTAAAGCATGAACTTATCTAATAAAATGAATTTTTATGCGTATGTTCTCCCGAATATCTTATGTGTTTTCGAATATGCTTTATTAAAATAATGATTTTGACTTTTGCTAAATGATAATTAATCTTCATGAGTATGAATCCAGATTGTCACTCCTCAAAGGTCAACTATTAGAGTTGAATAACTCGACTAATATAAAGGAAGATGAAGAAATGTGAAAGCCTTTTTCGACTTATTTTGGCATTAAAATAACTTTGTAGTTCAAATTTCCACGAAACGATCAATATTGTTATGAACTTGCAATCACTCCTTATCTTAATTTTAGAAAATGCATTTTTATATGAGGTATTGCAAAAAATTATAGTTGCAAAGTTGGAATCAAACAAAAATATATATATAATTGGCTGAAATTTGCTCAGATTAACCTTAATCTTCAAATTAATTGCCACACTAACCTACTCAAAATCCTCTAACTAGAGTAACCTTAATTTTTTGTCAAAAGACTAATTAACCAGGGTTGGATTTAGTATTAACAGGATTGCCATTAATTTGATATATTTTAAAAATTAATTTCAAAATTAAAATAAAAACAAAAAATCAGAACAAACAATTAAAAAAAAAAAAAAAAGATTTCGGTTTTAACCCCAAAATCCTAAAATCGTGAAAACCTACTCCCCTAAAAATCAACCGCCGATCTCTCTTTACTCAGAGATTCCTTCGTTCACCCTGCATTGGGTCAGCTCGCCAGAGATCAATTCGCCGTCGCCGTCGTCTCTCTTCGCCGTCCCCTCTCTTCGCTGTCGCCTTTCTCCGCCGCTCATCCTGCTGTTCCTTTGCTCTCGCCGTCGCCTCAATTCACATGTCGCTGTGGCTTCACTCACCGCCGCTTATCGTTCATAATTTTGCCGATCTCTGCCCTTAGAACCCAATTTCCACCGCCGCTCAACCTTTTATTTTTTTCCAGATCGCAAACCCTAATCCCCTCGAATTGAGTCTGGGTTGCGTCGCTGGGGCCTCGCCTCTTCTATCCTCGTGATTAGTGGAGTTTGCTTCTTAGCTTCATCGTCACCGTAGAAAACCCTTAGGTTGGCGTCGATGGAAGTTACGGTTTTTTAAAAAATTTCCATTTTTTCGTGTATAATTAGGTTAATTAATGGAAAAATCTACGATGACAATTAAACAAATTTACGATAAAAAGTCTGCGAAGACGTAACTACAATAACTCTACCGCAATAAGTCTGCAGTGACTAAAAGGTTAGTCTAGTGAAGAAAAATATATGTTTTGCATGGAATTACAAGTCTTTACGAGAACAATAACTCTACGATAACTAAAGAAAAATCTGCGGTGACGAGGAGGTTACTCTAGCAATTAAACTTTGGTCAGAAAATCTACAGCCAATAGTATGTAAAAAAAAACTCTGCAACAACTAAGACAGAAAATCTACGATAAAAAAATAAGTCTACACGAAAAATCTGCCACTAAAAATAAAATCTACCATAAAAAATTAGACAATTTGTAGATCAGGAAAACTCTGCGGCCTCTATCACAATTTTAAAAAATAAATCTACGGAGGTAAACAAATCTGCGATTAATTAGAAAATCTTCCACCACAACGATATGTAAATCTACAGAAATGGCAAAAATCCTACGGAAAAAATAAAAATCTACAGAAAAAATCTGCGGCACAATGTTTAGTCTACCATACTAAAAATCTACCACTACATGAATCGTAGATTTATGTCGCAGATTTATAAGTTTTCGATAATTGTTGGACGGATTTTAAAAAAAAAAAAACGAAAAAGCTGATGTGACATTTATTAATAATGGCATTCATGTAATTACTTTTTTCTAAAAGGGCATTATGGTTATAAAAAAAACAGAACTAACCCTTATTTTTCCTAAGTCAAGTTAGCAATTAAATTACTAATTAGGTTTATTCTAGTCATTTTCTCTATAATTGGTCAACGGTTACAAGTAATAACATTATATCAAAAGAAAAGATCATAGTATTTATGTATGGAATTTAATCCAAGGGGACAAACTACAAACTAGATTCGTGTCTAAATTACTCCTTTTTTTTTGGAGGAATTTACATGGGATGCACATCGTTAAGTATATGCTCTGATATATCTCAATATCATTCTGTCTCCAGATAATAACTAAGCTATGTTGTACCTAAATTTTGTTTGAGGTTGGCTTCCTATTTTAGAATCAGAACTAGATCGGAAACTATCAGAAAATTTTCTAAACTCGTTTGAAGAAAACGTGAAAACTTACTATTCTGTTAAGAACATGATATCATATTTTTTTTTTAAACAAATGTCGTTATTTTTAATATTTTTCTAACTCATAAAACATTCCCTTAAATATTTAGTTATTTGGCATTGTGCATATGAATATCTCAATCTATTATTTATAAAGAGTACTCATAAAAATAGTCCAATCATATTTGAAATTTTAAGTGATAATTTGATTAATTGAATAAGAAAAATCTAAAAACAAATTGAGTTAGTCTTCGAGTTTTATAATATTTCTCGAAATGAAATTGAATTTGAAAAGGTTCTTTAAAGGAGGAAAATTAGAATGAAAATGGTGATCAAAATTTTTTCTTTGAAGTTTTTGATATTTATTCTAGTAGCTGCTACATTATGTTAGATATACTTAACATTCGTAGTTCAAAAATTTGAAATTTTGTTCTAAGATAAAACTTCATTTAAATGTAAAAGTCATAGTAACGTGAAATTTTGTTCGGGTCTATAATACCCAGATTTCAGAGATATAATAATATACGAAGTAAGTTAAATTTTTTTAATTTGATTACCTCTGTAACAAAATGCATCTATCCTTTTTTGTAATCCGTCTATATAAAATTTTAAAGTTAAGCGTGCTCAAGTGTAACTCAAAGACTAACCTTCATTGAAAATGCACTAGTAGAGCTAGTGGATGAAAATATTAAGCTTCCAGAAGAAAACCAAGATTCACATATTCAATCTTTCAAGGAAAAAGATGCATGTTCATATTTGTACCATATTTATATGTTTTTGAAATTCATTTCTATATACCAACAAATTTTTAAAAATCTAATATTAGATGTAGGGCCACTCCAATTAATACTCAAAACTATTGCTGGCCTTCTTCAATATTTTTAAAATAGGTCCTATTTATATGCAAATATTGTTGACAAAATAATTTTTTTTTTTTTGACAAAATATGTTTGAACCGTAAAAATATGTATATCTCTTGTTGTTTTCTTTTGTAGGCTCTATGCATAGACCTCTCTTTGAAACTCCCTCGAATATGGCCATACGAGTCCACCAGTTGCAGTTAGAGATTTTAGCAAGAAAAAGAGTGATACTGAAAAAATATGAGAAGTTTACTTAAATAGTACAAAAATTAGGTGAAATGATTACAATGCGTGATATTTTTATTTTATTATTTTTTAATATTTTTGCTACCCAAACTGTCATTTTAAACATTTGATAACAAAAACGTTATTACACAAATATCATTACAATTTATTTCCCTATCAGCCGAAAAGTAGGCCGAAATTACCTACGTGTATTATGAAAGTCTGCCGAATTTTTTTTTTGCCTTATTGACGGCGGACTTAATATAGAAGAGTGTCCGATTTAAGTGAACGGCTGATTTAGTAGCATATCGACTGATTTAAATACCTTAATCAGCCTGAAATCATAGCACACTTATAAAATTTTAACTGATTTATGAGATATCGGCTGATTTATATACAGTAAAACCTCTATAAATTAATAAAATTGAGACCTATGTATTTTACGAAATTTTATTAATTTATCGTGTTTATTAATTTATAGACGTGATATTTGGGTGAAATTATAAATTTCAAACCGGAAAAAATTATTAATTTAGCGAGATATTAATTTATCGAGTATTAATTTATATAGGTTTAATTGTATACACGACACGGCTGACTTATAAAATATTAACTGATTTATGATATACGACACGACTGAGTTTTATTAAGACGACCGTGTTATGAAAATGTTGGTTGATTTATAGTTTTGACATGGCTAACTTATATTTGGCTGAATGATTTATGGATAATTCAGCTGACTTATTTGGATGATTTATATTTATACAGTAGACTTATGCGGACGTATTGTGGCTGACTTACTGTAAATCTGCCATTAATAGGTAGATTAACTTAAAAGTCGGATTAATTACGGCCGACTAAGTATCTTACAAGTAATTACTGTAATATAATGCTTTTGATGACAAATTTACTCGATGTAGTTGCCGAATTAATTCTGTCACATGATTTATATGTGTTCAGTGGCTTATTTTATAAACTATTATAATTATTTAAATAGTATTTCAGTGACGACATAGTTATTGTTTTTCTAATGGCTGATTTTGTGTGGCTGATTTATATGTTCTTTTGGTAGTATGTTTCCATGTCAGCAATTACATCAGCTCCAAAATTAGGTTTAGTCTAACCGCCGTCTTTAACATTGTTCTTCTTGTTTGGAAGTGGCAACTGAGAAGAAACGCCCAAGAAAGCTACACATTTGCTATTTTTGCAAACATGTTGGACATAATGGCAAAAACTTGTAAACTTAGATAATTTGAATTGATTTAAGATCTGTGACGTTCTCCCTAAATTTAGAGATAGAGTAAAGTGTGTGTTTTCTGAAACTTGTGATGTTCCTTCCATATAAGACTAGCTATGTGCTCCCTCGGTATGTATGTATTCCTTTCGTGGATTGGAACCTACGTACTGGTGATTTCTATTTTATGAGTGTAAGCGATTCAAAGTACCGATTTTGTTATTTGATTGTAATTTTTAAAACAAGATACCAATAACATTATCGCAACAAATATTCGGTAACTTGTTTAATACCACCACAATCAACAAAGTTTTCGTTTTGAGGTATTAATTTCTTGTTTAAATCAGCCATAATTTGTTAAATACGTACATAAATCAGCCATAACTTATTAAATACATACATATATCAGCCATAACCTAGAACAATATGTAACATAAATCAACCATGAAACACATAAATATGTGTTTACTAAAGACAATCATAAATCAATCATAACTTGCTAAATAAATACATAAATCACTCATAAGACGAACATACATCAATACCTCTTTTGTAATTTTTACGTAAATTGTGCATACATGTCAGGTACCGTAATAAATTAGTCGTGATATAGTAATAAATCAGTCGTAATGTAGCCATGTTTGAATCATAAATCAGTGATGACTGAAAAATAAATCAGCCTTTACTGAATAATCATAAATCGTTCATAACTAAATCATAAATCAGTCATAACTGAATCATTTATCAGCTATGACTGAATAATAAATTTGCCATAATAAATCGGCCATAACTGTTTTTGCCGGGTGCTTGAAGATCCGCTAGAAGCTCTAGACATTTTGTTTATCCTCAATTTTAAGCTTTTTTAAAGTGAAATCGAGCTTATAACTATGAAATATAAGTAAGAGGAATGAAAAATTTCAAATAAAAAGAGAGACTTACACTCTACTTTCGAATTTGGGGATTTAGAATTCTTCAATGGGAAGAAAAATAATCGATTTGGGGATTTAGATGGTGTCGGGTTTTTGGGATTGAGTCAGGTATTTGGAGTACTCAAAATTTGTTCTTCTCTGAGAATACTGCGACTGTGGAGATGCGCGACTGTAAAAGATGAGCAGACGACACCGGAGTTAGGATTTCGATTTTCGTAGATGAGAGAATGATGAACAAATTTTTTTTTTTTTTTTGTTGATTGCGTTTGAAAAGAAAATTAAAATGTTTCAGTTTAAGCCAAATATAATTTTTTAATTAACTGTAAACATGATTTAAAATAAATCAAAATGATATAATCCTTATATAATTATAGTTTTAAATTTTCTTTAGTTTTTATTTTTTTTATCGTTTTGATATTTAAGTAATTTCCAAAAGATATTAGACATAGTAGTCATTTAACAACATTTTTATGCTATTTAAGTAAATAACTCAAAAAATATTTGTAACTAGTATTGCTAAATTTTTATCGCTTTTACAATTGGAGTAGCGGAAGATAGAGTCAAAGGTTAGTTTACAAATTACAAAAAAAAAAAAAAAAAAAAAAAAAAAAAAAAAAAAAAAAAAAAAATTGGTCTTATTGATGACATAAAAGGTAAACAAATTTTGAGGCCGCGGTAAATATACACGAATAAATTGGCGATACTACCTTTCATACCGCTAATTTTTTTCTTTTTTTGATTGGTAACCAAATTAGGGATATACCGTTTCGTGGCATATAACAAGTTTCTATATTTTTTTGATAAAGTATGTGACAAGTTGCCAATCACAACCACATGTACATTATTATTTTTTTTTTTTCTTCAAAGTACAGTACATTGCTACTTGTTCTATTTCCGGATCATTTAAATATTAAATTTTAATTTTATAACTGATTTATTTAACTTGTACATGTTAACGTATCATAACTTTATGCATGTCATGATATGGTTAATTTTATAAACGAAATATTTTATGTTGCTATAAAATACGTTCAACTTATATAATAAGATAATAAACAAAGACTTTTGTTTTGCGGCTAACCAAAAAATTTTTAACATTGACTAGCAAAATACTGTAAATAATCAAGATGAAGCTGGTGATCACGTTGCATACATCTCTTTTCCGTTTTAGAAAACCATTTCTTTTAATATATATAATAATCAAGAAGAAGCTGGTGATCACGCTTCTCTTTATTCTCTATAAATTGCTACCATATATGTTCTTTTGTGATCATCACATATCTTAATCTCTCCTCCAACTCTGCATAGAAGTTCTTAATCTCCTGCAAAGCTGATTAAGGTCAATATTACTTGCCTTCCTCGACTTTTGTTTAATTATATCATTTGTTTTTTTTCTTAATTTTTGTTTATTACCAATTTACCATAAGAGTTTTTTTTTTTAGCGTTTGTTCTTTTACAATATGTTGGCCACAAAATGGTCAAATGCTTTGTTCTAGATATTATAGAAGGAGAACGTAATATGATATTTCATAAGTTATTTATGACTATATTTCATAAATATATATTCAGGGATGGAGGTAATGTATCTATAATGGGTGCAATTGACCCCAATGAATATTTACAAAATAGCTTAATTATTATTAAGGGAATTAAATTGATCCCAATAAAACAACGATATTGACCCCTACAAAATTTTAATTTGATATTAGTGGAAGCCCAATACATTATATTACCTCATACAGAATTTAATATCCAATAAAATTTTCAAAATTAAGATAGACCCATTAACATGATCCATTAAAAAATTAACCTAACTGCTTATTAACTTTACCTATTAAAAATAAACTGTTTGGCTTTCTTCTTCTTAGTTTGTCTTTAATCACGTCGTTTAAATTCACTTTTTTCTACTTGAGAAGTCAACAATAATAACTTGAACTATGAAGCCTCCATCCAAGACTTCAGGTAAACTGAGTTTGTATTAGATAGCGACTCGTAGGGATGAGATAGTTGTTTATTAACTGTCCAAAACATAGCTACTGAACGTAGAAGACATCTTTAAATTTTATACTTTTCATGACATTTTTTATTGTTTGGATACAATTTATGTTTTTTTGTTAAATATACTATGACCCCAATGAATATATGTTCTCCCTCCGCCACTGTATATATTCTCTATATAAACGAGAACTGATGACATGAAATTTTGGATTCGTTGACTTGTTTGATTATAGAGCTCAAGGAAATGGCCGATCAACAGCTTGGAGTGTTGAAGGCACTCGATGTTGCGAAGACGCAGCTTTACCATTTTACTGCTATTGTCATCGCCGGTATGGGTTTCTTTACCGATGCCTACGATCTCTTTTGCGTTTCTTTGGTGACGAAGCTCCTTGGCCGCATCTACTATTTCGATCCTGAGTCAGCCAAGCCTGGCTCACTTCCCCCTCATGTTGCGGCCGCGGTCAACGGTGTGGCCCTTTGTGGAACCCTTGCTGGTCAGCTATTCTTTGGATGGCTCGGTGACAAACTCGGAAGGAAAAAAGTATATGGTATCACTTTGATCATGATGATCGTGTGCTCTGTTGCTACCGGTCTCTCCTTCGGAAACGAAGCCAAGGGTGTCATGACCACTCTTTGCTTCTTCAGGTATAATTATTTTGTTAAAACATATTCTTTTCCAGAAACGACTTGAGAGCATGCATTTGAAACATTTGCATGGGCTCCTTTTTGGGGGTAAATATCTTTTATAAATAATAAATATTTTACAAATAAATAAAATATGAGATAATGACAAAAAATAATATTTTATATAAAAAGTAATTTCAAAGTAATAAAATATATATAGTAAAGATGATAAAAATTCGTTTTCCACTTGTTTATATGTTTTCAAAGAATTTTCAAATCAAATTTTTTTTTACACATGTAAATGAATTTTTCATTTTATTATACGAGGCCCCAAATATGTGGTTAAAAGCTATGTAAATTAGTCAAAACTATCTATAGATTAATCAAAATCTTTACATAAACAAATATATATATATATATATATATATATATATATATTAATATATGGACTGTTATGAATAGGTTTTGGCTTGGATTCGGTATTGGAGGTGATTACCCTCTTTCTGCCACCATCATGTCTGAGTACGCTAACAAGAAAACTCGTGGGGCTTTCATCGCGGCTGTGTTCGCTATGCAAGGTGTTGGTATCTTGGCTGGTGGTTTTGTGGCACTTGCAGTGTCTTCTATATTCGACAAAAAGTTCCCAGCTCCAACATATGCAGTTAACAGGGCTCTCTCAACACCTCCTCAAGCTGATTACATTTGGCGAATCATCGTCATGTTTGGTGCTCTACCCGCAGCCTTAACTTACTATTGGCGTATGAAGATGCCCGAAACTGCCCGTTACACCGCTTTGGTGGCCAAGAACCTCAAACAGGCCACACAGGACATGTCCAAGGTCTTGCAAGTGGAGCTTGAGATGGAAGAAGGAGCGGAAGAAACCGTTAAAGACCCTAGACTTAACTATGGCTTGTTCTCCAAGGAATTCCTTAGACGTCATGGTCTTCATCTTCTTGGAACTACCTCAACTTGGTTTTTGCTTGACATTGCTTTCTACAGCCAAAACTTATTCCAGAAGGATATTTTTTCGGCTATCGGATGGATCCCAAAGGCAGCCACCATGAACGCTACACATGAGGTTTTCATGATTGCTAGGGCTCAAACTCTTATCGCCCTTTGTAGTACTGTCCCAGGTTACTGGTTCACGGTCGCATTTATTGATATCATCGGAAGGTTTGCGATCCAGCTTATGGGATTTTTCATGATGACTGTCTTTATGTTTGCCATTGCCTTCCCTTACAACCACTGGATCAAACCAGACAATCGTATCGGATTTGTGATTATGTACTCCCTCACGTTTTTCTTTGCTAACTTTGGACCAAATGCAACCACTTTCATTGTCCCGGCTGAGATCTTCCCAGCCAGGCTAAGGTCTACATGCCACGGTATATCAGCCGCGACAGGTAAGGCTGGAGCCATCGTGGGAGCTTTCGGGTTCCTATACGCGGCTCAAAACCAGGATGCGACCAAGACGGACGCAGGATACCCACCAGGCATTGGAGTCAAGAACTCATTGATCATGCTTGGTGTTATCAACTTTGTCGGTATGCTCTTCACCTTCCTTGTCCCTGAACCAAAGGGCAAGTCCCTTGAAGAGCTCTCCGGTGAGACTGAGGTTGAGAAATGATTACGCTGTAATATTCATGATTGGTTCGATGAATTAAAGCTTCCTTTACAATTTACTCTTTTCCTTTTTTTGCGATGTGTGATGTGATATTTGTAATGGTGGTGGATCTCTCTATATCTGTTTTTTTTTTTTTGTGGCAAAATGTGATCAATCGATACTTGGTGGCCACTGTTATATTTATTTGATTGCTATTAAATTTCTTATAATTTCTTATACCTCTCGCATAACAACTAACCATATAAACCGTTTGAAACATTACTTTGTACATACCGAGGTCTCCATATAAAAAGCCTTTTTCATTGCAAATAAGTCTACAAGAGACACTATATATACTTCATTATATTTAAGATACACATATATATATATATATATATATATATATATATATATATTTGTTTCGAGCTGGATTGGTTGATAATAATTAAATCCTAACTATGTATATATTAATAGCAACTAAGTCCACTAAAGCATGAACTTATCTAATAAAATGAATTTTTATGCGTATGTTCTCCCGAATATCCTATGTGTTTTCGAATATGCTTTATTTAAATAATGATTTTGACTTTTGCTAAATGATAATTAATCTTCATGAGTATGAATCCAGATTGTCACTCCTCAAAGGTCAACTATTAGAGTTGAATAACTCGACTAATATAAAGGAAGATGAAGAAATGTGAAAGCCTTTTTCGACTTATAATTTTGGCATTAAAATAACTTTGTAGTTCAAATTTGCACGAAACGATCAATATTGTTATGAACTTGCAATCACTCCTTATCTTAATTTTAGAAAATGCATTTTTATATGAGGTATTGCAAAAAATTATAGTTGCAAAGTTGGAATCAAACAAAAATATATATAATTGGTCAACGGTTACAAGTAATAACATTATATCAAAAGAAAAGATCATAGTATTTATGTATGGAATTTAATCCAAGGGGACAAACTACAAACTAGATTCGTGTCTAAATTACTCCTTTTTTTTGGGGGGAATTTACATGGGATGCACATCGTTAAGTATATGCTCTCATATATCTCAATATCATTCTGTCTCCAGATAATAACTAAGCTATGTTGTACCTAAATTTTGTTTGAGGTTCGCTTCTTATTTTAGAATCAGAACTAGATCGGAAACTATCAGAAAATTTTATAAACTCGTTTGAAGAAAAATTGAAAATTTACTATTCTGTTAAGAACATGAAATCATATTTTTAAAAAAATGTCGTTAATTTTTAATATTTTTCTAATTCACAAAACATTCCCTTAAATATTTAGTTATTTGGCATTGTGCATACGAATCTCAATCTATTATTTATTAAGAGTATTACTCATTAAAATAGTCCACTCATATTTGAAATTTGAAGTGATAATTTGATTAATTGAATAAAAAAATCTAAAAAAAAAATGAGTTAGTCTTCGAGTTTGATAATATTTCTCGAAATGAAATTGAATTTGAAGCGGTTCTTGAAAGGAGGAAAATTAGAATGAAAATGGTGATCAAAATTTTTGCTTTGAAGTTTTTGATATTTATTCTAGTAGCTGCTACATTATGTTAGATATACTATACATTGATAGTTCGAAAGTTTGAAATTTTGTTCCAAAATAAAACTTCATTTAAATGTAAAAGTCATACTAATATGAAATTTTGTTCGGGTCTATAATACCTAAATTTCAGAGATATAATACTATACGAAGTGAGTTAAAAAAAAAAATTAATTTGATTACCTCTATAACCAAAATGCATCTATCTTTTTTTTATAATTCGTCTATGTAGAATTCTAAAGAAAAGCGTGCTCAAGTGTAACTCAAGGATTAACCTTCATTGAAAATGCACTAGTAGAGCAAGTGGATGAAAATATTTAGCTTCCCAGAAAACCTAGATTCACTTTATTTTCTGATATATGTTTATAAGATACATATTCAATCATTCAAGGAAAAAGATGTATGTTCATTTTTTTTTTTTTTTTTTTTAACCAGGAGGTTCCGGACCGAGGCTCATAATCCTCCCAGGACCCGGAAAATGCCATGTGAATGCCCCTGGCCAAATAAAAATGATTTAATGTTTGTTCATATTTGTACCATATTTAAATGTTATTGAAATTCATTTCTATATACCAATATTTAAAAATCTATATTTGATGTAGGGCCACTCCAATTAATACTCAAAACTATTGCTGGCCTTCTTCAATATTTTTAATATTGGTCCTATTTATATGTAAATATTGTTGACAAAATAATTTTGTTTTTTTTTGACAAAATATGTTTGAACTGTAAAAGTATGTATATCTCTTGTTGTTTTCTGTTGTAGGCTCTGTGTATAGACCTCTCTTTGGAACTCCCTCGAATATGGCCATACGAGTCCACCAGTTGCAGTTAGAGATTTTAGCAAGAAAAAGAGTGGTACAGAAAATATATTTTTAACTAGTACTGCTAAATTTTTATCGCGTTTACAATTGGACTAGCGGCAGATAGAGACAAAGTTTAGTTTACCAATTACCAAAAAAGAAATAAAAGGGTCTTATTGATGACATAAAAATACACGAATAAATTGGCGATACTACCTTCATACCGCTATATATTTTTTTTCTTTTTTGGATTGGTAAACCGTTAACAAGTTTCTATATTTTTCTGATAAAGTATGTGACAAGTTGCCAATCACAACCACATGTACATTATTTATTTATTTTCTTCGAAGTAGTACATAGCTACTTATTCTATTTCCGGATCATTTAAATATTAAGTTTTCATTTTATAGATGATGTATTTAACTTGTAAAGTATAAAATCTTAAATATAAATTATTAACTTATATATCATAACTTAGATAAAATATGTATGCATGTCATGATATGGTTAATTTTATAAACGAAATATTTTATGTTGCTATAAAATACGTTCAATTTATATAATAAGATAATAAACAAAGACTTTTGTTTTGTGGCTAACCAGAAAATTTTTTTAACATTGACAAGCAAAATACTGTAAATAATCATAAAGAAGCTGGTGATCACGTTGCTTACATCTCTTTCCCTTTTTAGAAAACCATTTTTTCTTATATATTTATAATAATCAAGAAAACGCTGGTGATCACGCTTCTCCTTATTCTCTATAAATGGCCAACATATATGTTCATTTCTGATCATCATATTTCTTAATCTCTCCTCCAACTCTGCATAGAAGGTTCTTAATCTCCTGCAAAGCTGATTAAGGTCAATATTACTTGCCTTCCTCGACTTTTTTTTTAATTATATCATTTGTTTTTTTTTTTTCTTAATTTTTGTTTATTACCAATTTACCATAAGAGTTTTTTTTTAGCGTTTGTTCTTTTACAATATGTTGGCCACAAAATGGTCAAATGCTTTGTTCTAGATATTATAGAAGGAGAACGTAACATGATATTTCATAAGTTATTTATGAATATATTTCATAAATATATATATTCTCTATATAAACGAGAACTGATGACATGAAGTTTTGGATTCGTTGACTTGTTTGATTATAGAGCTCAAGGAAATGGCCGATCAACAACTAGGAGTGCTGAAGGCACTCGATGTTGCGAAGACGCAACTTTATCATTTTACTGCTATTGTCATCGCCGGTATGGGTTTCTTTACCGATGCCTACGATCTCTTTTGTGTTTCTTTGGTGACGAAGCTCCTTGGCCGCCTCTACTATTTCAATCCTGAGTCAGCAAAGCCTGGCTCACTTCCCCCTCATGTTGCGGCTGCGGTCAACGGTGTGGCCCTTTGTGGAACCCTTGCTGGTCAGCTATTCTTTGGATGGCTCGGTGACAAACTCGGAAGGAAAAAAGTATATGGTATCACTTTGATCATGATGATCTTGTGCTCTGTTGCTTCCGGTCTCTCCTTCGGAAACGAAGCCAAGGGTGTCATGACCACTCTTTGCTTCTTCAGGTATAATTATTTTGTTAAAACCTATTCTTTTCCATGAAACGACTTGAGAGGCATTTGAAACATTTTCATGGGCTCCTTTTTGGGGTAAATATCTTTTATAAATAATAAATATTTTACACATAAATAAAATATGAGATAATGACAAAAAATAATATTTTATATAAAAAGTAATTTCAAACTAATAAAAATATATATAGTAAAGATGATAAAAATTCGTTTTCCACTTGTTTATATGTTTTCAAAGAATTTTCAAATCAAATTTTTTTTTACACATGTAAATGAATTTTTCATTTTATTATACGAGGCCCCAAATATGTGGCTAAAAGCTATGTAGATTAGTCAAAACTATCTATAGATTAGTCAAAATATTTACATAAACAAATATATATTCATATATGGACTGTTATGAATAGGTTTTGGCTTGGATTCGGTATTGGAGGTGATTACCCTCTTTCTGCCACCATCATGTCTGAGTACGCTAACAAGAAGACTCGTGGGGCTTTCATCGCGGCTGTGTTCGCTATGCAAGGTGTTGGTATCTTGGCTGGTGGTTTTGTGGCACTCGCAGTGTCTTCTATATTCGACAAAAAGTTCCCAGCTCCAACATATGCAGTTAACAGGGCTCTCTCAACGCCTCCTCAAGCTGATTACATTTGGCGAATCATCGTCATGTTTGGTGCTTTACCAGCAGCCTTAACTTACTACTGGCGTATGAAGATGCCCGAGACCGCTCGTTACACCGCTTTGGTGGCCAAGAACCTCAAACAGGCCACACAGGACATGTCCAAGGTCTTGCAAGTGGAGCTTGAGATGGAAGAAGGAGCGGAAGAAACCGTTAAAGACCCTAGACTTAACTATGGCTTGTTCTCCAAGGAGTTCCTCAGACGTCATGGCCTTCATCTCCTTGGAACTACCTCAACTTGGTTTTTGCTTGACATTGCTTTCTACAGCCAAAACTTATTCCAGAAGGATATTTTTTCGGCTATCGGATGGATCCCAAATGCAGCCACCATGAACGCTACACATGAGGTTTTCAAGATCGCTAGGGCTCAAACTCTTATCGCCCTTTGTAGTACTGTCCCAGGTTACTGGTTCACGGTCGCATTTATTGATATCATCGGAAGGTTTGCGATCCAGCTTATGGGATTTTTCATGATGACTGTCTTTATGTTTGCCATTGCCTTCCCTTACAACCACTGGATCAAACCAGACAATCGTATCGGATTTGTGATTATGTACTCCCTCACGTTTTTCTTTGCTAACTTTGGACCAAATGCAACCACTTTCATTGTCCCGGCTGAGATATTCCCAGCCAGGCTAAGGTCCACATGCCACGGTATATCAGCCGCGACAGGTAAGGCTGGAGCCATCGTTGGAGCTTTCGGGTTCCTATACGCGGCTCAAAACCAGGATGCGGCCAAGACGGACGCAGGATACCCACCAGGCATTGGAGTCAAGAACTCATTGATCATGCTTGGTGTTATTAACTTTGTTGGTATGCTCTTCACTTTCCTCGTCCCTGAGCCCAAAGGCAAGTCCCTTGAAGAACTCTCTGGTGAAACTGAGGCTAACCAGGACGAAAAATAGTCATTGATTTGTGACTATGAAACTATTATGTATTTTCTATTTTTAATTTTTATTAATTGGGTGCGATGTTTGTTTGTTTTTAATTTCATTTTTGTTTGTATGTTGACCTTGGAGTTATGATGTTATAAGAATATTTATATTCTGCATATCTATGATTTAATTGAAATGTCCTTTTTAGTTTTTCGAAATCGACTCACTATTCTGGATTAGAGCTACCACTACAAGAAAACTACCGCGAAACTGACGGCCAAATCCGTCGGGAATCCGTCGGAATTGGCCATTCCCGACGGATTTCCGACGGATTCTTCCGTCGCTTCTATCTCGTCGGAAATGGAAAATCCGTCGGAAAACCATCGGTATTTCCGACGGATTTCCGACGGAAAATATGAATCAGAAATCTGTCGGAAATCCGTCGGTTTTTCTGTTCCGGCAAGCCGTCGGAAATCCGTCGGTTTACGTGTTCCGGCGAGCCGTCGGGAATCCGTCGGTTTACGTGTTCCGGCAAGCCGTCGGGAATCCGTCGGTTTACTCGTTTCATCATTCCGTCGGAAATCCGTCGGAATATAGGCCGTCGGAAATCCGTCGGAATATAATCCGTCGGAAATCCGTCGGAATATAGGCCGTCGGAAATCCGTCGGAATATTTCCGACGGATTTCCGACGGCCTATATTCCGACGGATTTGGGTAAATTATAATAAAAAAAAAATTATTTAATAAATTGAATATTAATTCAAAAAAAACATTATTTAAAATCCAAAATAATTTAATAAATATTTAAAAATATAGAAATGAAAATAAAATTAATAATAATAATTTAAAACAATTACAAAATTCATATTTTATATAATTAAAAATATAAAAATTAAATATTTATTCTCAAATATTGAAAAACAAAAAAAAAATATAAATTTACAAATATCCTATATAAATATACAAATCAAAGTTTAAATCTAACAATCGAAAATCTAAATATAAGATTTCAAACCTTAAACTAACATTAAAAACCAAAATCTAAATCTAACATTCTAAACCTAAAACTAAACATTATAGAAACCTAAAATAAACATTTCAAACCTAAATCTAATTACAAAACCTAAATCTAACATTATTATATCCTAAATCTAAAATTCCAAACTTAAATCTAACATTCAAAACTTAAATCTAACATTCGAAAATCTAAATATAACATTATTATCCTAAAACTAAAATTCCAAACCTAAATATGTTAATTGAAAACCTAAATCTAACATTCCAAAATATAAATCTAATAATTTTATCCTAAAACTAACATTATAAACCTTAAACTAACATTAAAAACCAAAATCTAAATCTAACATTCCAAACCTAAAACTAAACATTAGAAACCTAAAAGAAACATTTCAAACCTAAATCTAACATTCAAAACTTAAAATTCCAAAACCTAAATCTAACATTATTATCCTAAAACTAAAATTCCAAACCTAAATCGAACATTACAAAACCTAAATCTAACATTATTATCCTAAAACTAAAATTCCAAACCTAAATCTACCATTCAAAACTTAAATCTAACATTCCAAAATCTTAATATAACATTATTATAAATCTAAATCTAACATTTCAAACCTAAAACTAAACATTAGAAACCTAAAAGAAACATTTCAAACCTAAATCTAATTACAAAACCTAAATCTAACATTATTATCCTAAAACTAAAATTCCAAACCTAAATCTAACATTCAAAACTTAAATCTAACATTCCAAAATCTTAAATCTAACAATTTTATCCTAAAACTAACATTATAAACCTAAATCTAACATTGAAAACCTTAAATCTAACATTGCAAAATCTAAATATAACATTTTTATCCTAAAACTAACATTCAAACCTAAAATCTAACTTTGAAAACCTAAATCAAACACTCTAAAATCTAAATATAAGATTCCAAACCTAAAACTAAGATTCAAATCCCATCTCTAACTTCACAATAACTAAATCTAACATTCCAAAACTTAAAACTAACATTCCAAACCTAAAACTAACATTTATAACTTAAAACTAACATTTAAAACATAAATCTAACATTCCAAACCTAAATCTAACATTCCAAACCTAAATCTAACTTTGAAAACCTATAACTTCACCTAAATCTAACATTCACTCTCATTCACTCTGATTTTTCGAGTGAGGTCGCGCTTATAAACATAATTTTCCGACGGAAAGTCCGTCGGAAATCCGTCGGAATGTTTGAAATTATTTCGTAAAATTCAACTAACGCGGGACACAAAAACGTTTGATTTTGCGAAAATTTCACTGTCCGTCGGAAATCCGTCGGAAGTTCCGACGGATTTCCGACGGACTTTAGAAATTATTTCGTAAAATTCAACTAACGCGGGACACGAAAACGTTTGATTTTGCGAAAATTTCACTGTCCGTCGGAAATCCGTCGGAAATTCCGACAGATTTCCGACGGACTGTCGATATTATTTCGTAAAATTCAACTAACGCGGGACAGGAAAACGTTTGATTTTGCGAAAATTTCACTGTCCGTCGGAAATCCGTCGGAATTTCCGACGGATTTCCGACGGACTTTAGAAAAATATATGTTATTCTTTTTGTCAGACAAACCTTAAAAACCAACACGTGTTTCCCTAACTAATATTTATAATAATTTAAAAGTTCATATACTTGAAAAATAATAAAATTCTAATTGTTTTTTAAAATAGAAAAAAACATAAAACTTTAATATTAAATTATTCGAAATAAAAATTAAAACAACAGAAAATATTAAACATAAAGTGGTTTCTAACAAATAATTAAAAAAAACATAAACAAGATCTAAGGTGGTGGTGGTGGGTATTGAGCCATGAATGCTTCCATCCTAGCCGCCATCGCTTGGTTTTCCTCTGTGAGGCGTTGCACCGTAGTCTCGAGTTCCTCCACTTTAGCTTCTAAATGTGGGCCGTGAGAACCTCCGTAATAGCGTGACGTAATGGAGGATGAAGTATCGTCGGAAAGACCATATTACCGGCCTTTAGACCTCGGAATAGCCTGCGGAAGCAATTAAAAAGTTGACTAAAAATTGAAAATGAATTAAAACTTGAATAAAAATAAAAATTTAACTTACCTCAAATACGAACTCGTTTTCCTTCTCCAAAGGAACTTCGGTTAGGGGAGGGGTTCCTTCAATGATTGGTTGAGAAAGAAGGAACTCTTCACGCATCCTATTGACGTTCTCGACGATATCCAGAGTGACCTGATCGTGGATTACACCCTCCTTGCCGGTGTGGACAGCTTGGAGCAATCTCAAATTAGATGGTTCGACACCATCTTCCCGAAACTGCATGCAAAATAAAGTAATTGAGTAAAATTTGTGAATCTTAAACTTAAAAAAAATTAATGATTCATTTTAGTATGAATGAAAATTGAAGGGATAAAAAAAAACTTACTAGTTCTTTTGCCTTCGTCGCCTTGCTCTTCGCACCTAGATTGTGCGTCGCTTTGCCCTTTCCTTTGCGATCGCTGTTCCGGGATGCAGAATGTTTTGCGGCGGATTCTTTGGTAGCCTCTTCATTCCAGTATGCGATGAACCCGTTAAATAGATCCGGGTTCGAAACCAAGTCCCTTGGCACATCATTCTGCTTCCACTTTTCTTTCCACTCGTTTATCTTCCATGAATACGCCCGTGCGCATTTTTTATCGAATTCGCGTCTAACCGAAGCGGTTAAGTGACTATCCCACCTGAATTCTTGCTGCAAATTAAAAATAAGATGAATTTGAATAATTTAAAAAATTTAAATTCAATTTTAATAGAAAAAACAAAATAAATACATTACCGCAAATTGACGAAACCACATATCCCTATCTTGGATCGGCATTGAGCTGTATGTTGGATATGGATGCTGAAGCATTCCTTGGCACATTCGGTTGATTGACTTTGAGATCCCAGTGTGCGAATCGTCAAACCTACAAAACAATTTAATTAATAAAACCGTAATTAGTTTAAAAAAAAGTACATTTATAAATTAAATAAATAAATAATTAAAAACACTTACCAAATGTCTCTTCCTCGACAATCTGGATGAAGACGTGGAAGTCTTTCTCGTCCCGGAAGAGCCATGAAGTCCTCGACACTCATCTGCGTCGGAGCAGTTGCGGTTGGTGCCGGTGAATGAGTTTCCGGAATCTGTGTATCCGGAATATGTGTGGACGGCGTAGGAGAACTCCTCGCAGCTCTACTCCTACTGTGACGACGCCGTCCGCTCGTAGACTCGACATATGCTCCATAATCCCTACATAAAAATTTATAACAAAGCGGAATCATTATAAAATTAAAAAAGTAGATATAAATTTATAAAAGCAACCTATATTTCATAAATCATTGTTCATAACTTATAATTTAAATAAATTCTAAAAATCATTTTGAAAAATACACAAAAAATCCGAAGTTAATGATATTCAATATATAAATATCATTACAAAAATAATTATGAATATGTTCACAACTATAAATATATTAATTATTTTTAGTATATAAATTATAAATTTTGTAAAATAATTTAAAACTTGTCTAATCAATTACAATGTATAAAAATAAATTATAAAAATCCTAAATCAAAAAATCAATTTGTAAAATCAATTTCTATAGCAATTTCAATTCCAAAACCAAAAATTAAAAATCAAAAAATCCTAAATCTAGATCTAAAAATCCAAATTTCAAAACCTAATATAGAAAATCCAAATCTATAACCAAATAACCCAAAATCATAATCCAAATTCCTAATCTAAAACATATTAACCAAATCTATAACCAAATTCCTTAGATCTAAATTCCAAAACCCTAAGTCCACAAATCTAACAAATCAAACTCTTAATCAACATTAAAAACTTACATGTTTCTTTGATTCCCAGCCATTGGAAGAAGATTTGGTGTAAATCTTTGAAGAATCGAAGGTTTAGGGAGATTTGAGAATTTTTTTTTCAGTTTTTCTTTGCTTTCTTCAAATGAATCGCGAAGAAGACGATCTGGTTTATTTATTCGCGATTTCCGACGGATTTCTGACGGAATAGCCGTCGGAAATCCGTCGGAATTTACTAACTATTAACACGCGGCATTGGGAAATCCGTCGGCATGCACGCGGCATTGGGAAAATATCTTCAAACCGTCGGAATTCCGTCGGAATTTCCGACGGATTTCCGACGGATCCTCACGATTTCCGACGGATTCGATGATGATGATGATGATGATGATGATGATGATGATGATGATGATGATGATTATTTCGATGATGATGATGATGATGATTATTTCGATGATGATGATGATGATGATGATGATGATTATTTCGATGATGATGATGATGATTATTTCGATGATGATGATGATGATGATGATGATGATGATTATTTCGATGATGATGATGATGATGATGATGATTATTTCGATGATGATGA
Organism: Barbarea vulgaris; assembly: GCA_963667165.1. NCBI lineage: Eukaryota > Viridiplantae > Streptophyta > Magnoliopsida > Brassicales > Brassicaceae > Barbarea > Barbarea vulgaris. The sequence continues at coordinate 4,066,970 of OY763891.1, forward strand.
TGATGATGATGATGATGATGATGATGATTATTTCGATGATGATGATGATGATGATGATGATGATGATGATGATGATGATGATGATGATGATGATGATTATTTCGATGATGATGATGATGATGATGATTATTTCGATGATGATGATGATGATGATGATGATGATGATGATGATGATGATGATGATTATTTCGATGATGATGATGATGATGATGATGATGATGATGATGATGATGATGATGATGATTATTTCGATGATGATGATGATGATGATGATGATGATTATTTCGATGATGATGATGATGATGATGATGATGATGATGATGATGATGATGATGATGATGATGATGACATTTTTGGATTTATAACATTTATTTTGTATTTGAATATTCGTAAAAATGAATAAATTATTTTTGTTAAATAGCTGCGCTCGATTAGAGCTGCCTACGTACCCATATCGGGATCAAGCCAAACCGTAGTTCATTGTACAAATTTATTACCTGCGATACCAACGGCTCCTTTAACGTCTATATTTTCCGACGGATTTCCGACGATCGCCGACTATTCCGTCGGAAATCCGTCATAATGTAACGGTACCATACAACGGTAACCTGCGATACCAACGGCTCCTTTAACGTTCATATTTTCCGACGGATTTCCGACGATCGCCGACTATTCCGTCGGAAATCCGTCGGAAACTGCCGGTGGTTTTATCCGTCGGAAAGCCGTCGGAATGTTCTGACGGATATCCGACGGATTTCCGACGGACTTCTGACCGTCGGAAATCCGTCGGAATTTCTGACGGATATCCGACGGATTTCCGACGACTTACAAAAATGCAATTTCGTCGGAAATCCGTCGTTTTTCCGTCGGAATTTTCCGACGGACAAGGGTCCGTCGGAAATTCCGTCGGTTTTCCGGCTGATTTCTTGTAGTGTACTTCTCCCCAAAAGCAAGGCCTAAATTAGATTTACTCGGGCCTCGTTTCATATTTGATTATTGGGTCTTCTTGGAGCTTTTCTTCTTTCTTCAGCCCCACTTTTCTAAAACCTCTATAATTTATCACATATTCATTATTGTATTAAAAAGACAAAAAACACACACACACACACACAAAATTAAAGATAGATTTTCTATATTTCAGATTAGACCTAGAGATAGGTTTGGGCATTCGGTTGGATTAACCAATGATCACATATGGAATGAACTTCCAATTCCAAATTGGATTAATACTTCGGACGATGTCTAGAATGACGTCAAATATTCATATAAACAATTTTCACCATTGGTTATACAAAAACTTATCTTCTCGTCACTGCTGCATGACTGTTTAAATAACGCATACTATGAATCTCGTTTACTCGGACTGAGACTATATGACTCTGTTTATGCTAACACTCTGCTATAATTGTACTTATATCCTGCATACTCTGGTTAAACACTGCATTGAATCAGTTAATGGCGTGCTAATCTTCTCTATAATGCTTGAGTCAGTTAGTGGCGTGCTTAAGAAAGATAGATAGATCGTTAGCAACAAATTTTGGATAAACCTTTGAATCCGTTTTTTCGTCTATCTTGTCTACATAGCTTGACTGCGTGACCTAGATGGCTATGTTTATATAATGCATTTCCCTCTGGTACGATTCTGCTTAGGGCACGCGTAACGTCTGCTAGTTTTTCCGTGGACCTTGTGACCTAGCTGACTATGTTTATATAATGCATATATTATATAAACATACTATATACAACACCAAAGGTAACAAAGAAGATTGCTGGAAGCAGAGCTGGCCTTGTACATTTGGGGGCCCAAAGCACAATTTTTTTTTTGGTCCATTAGTTGTTAAAATAGAAAAAACATCTAAAACCTCCTATTATAGATTCGAACCTATGACGAAGCAATGGTTCTTGATGTATGTCAAGTTGATGAGTTAAGTTTGAGGTCAAAGATGACACCCACAAGTATGTTGTTCATTTGGAGAACAAACAATGCACTTGCAACACAAGCATTGCACTTGCTACGTCTTTAACATAGACATGATCCCTTGTATCCACGGAATAGCTGCTGCTAAACGCACAAGAAAGGATGAATATAAGCTTATGGATGACTTTTACACAAAAGAGTTAAAGCTTATTCCGAGAGCATTCATCCTTGGTGTGCCTGGTTCAAAGTCTCAAGGACATTAGTGCAGCATATGTGACATAAGAGGACACAACAAGAGCACATGAAAGAACCAGATAAGATGAACTTTTCAACTTGGATTTCGGCCGAGTATGACACAGAATAAACATGTTAGGAATCAATTCGTATCTTTTCGGAATCACTTCATTCGCTGTTAAGAATATTTTCATTGTTTTAGGAAGATTTTTCTAAATTTTTTAATATATATAATCCAACACAAACCTAAAGTATTTTTGGGACATCATAAACATGTTATGATTTGTTTTTCAGGAATAATTTCATTGTTTTTACGAAGAGTTTCATAATATACACATATGCATATGATCCAACAACAAAACCCTCCATTACTATTTTGTTGTTTAGGAATCAATTCCTTAAACGGTATAAATGGTTCCTAAATTTGATATTTTTTGGTTAATCTCATTAGTATAGTGTAATGGTTTAGGAAACCCTTTCTAAACATGCTTAGCTGTTTCCTAAATCTGTTATTTTTGAACGCACAGACAAAAAAAGAAACAATGACTATAGTCATCATAGCCAGAGGCATTGTCTCGCCATCGTTCAACTACGTCTCCTCTGAAGATTTCAGCAAAAGTCGAGAAGAAACATTGACAACAGGACAAGATTGTCTAAACCGAACTTTTTCTAATCTGTTGGATCTGCTTCCAATCTACGCATTCTAAGAGCATGTGCAGTGGTGAGAGGCTCATTGAGTCTCTCACCATTATAATATTATTATTTTTGATATGCTTTAATATTAGAATTTTTTTATGGTTTTTCTCCTCCGTTGGTAAGAGACTCACTAAATCTCTCATCATTATAATATTTACTTTTAATGTAATTTAACTTGCATATTTATTTTAAATTCTATTTTAATTATAAGATTTCTAATTAATATATTTTAAATCATATCAAATTACATCCTAAATATATTCAATTTCACTAATTAAAAGAAAAATAATTTCTAGTGTTTCCTTCTTGTTGAGTTCTAAGAAGATCCATGAAATTTGTTGAGAATAAAATAGATAGTTTGAATCCATAATCTAATTAAGTGAAGAAAAAAAAAGAAATAAAAAAAGAAAGGTTAATGTGAATGTGTGTGTGAAGAGATGAAGAGATGTGTCTCTATATTTAGAGAAAAAATAAATTATAATACTTGATTTTAATATTATCAAAATATATTTTTAAAATTTTGAAATCTCGTAAAATTTTTTTTAATATTTTAAATTAGTGTATTAACTAAAATAATATTAATTTAGTTTTATTGTGATTTTAACTAATATTAATTAAAATAATATTAATATGTAATTTAAAATCATGCATAATGAAACTTGTTAGATAGATAATTTTATTTTATGATTTATAAAAAAATAAAAATAATAAAAATAATAATATGTAAATTATTTAATTAACTTTATAAACTATTGTGGATTTGATTTATCATAAAAAAATTTGAATCATTTATAACATGACATGGGGATGAGAGAAGGGGTCATGGAGTTCTCATAGTCTCTCAAATGAGAACAGATTCTCAGCAAAAACTTTAAAAAAAATTATAATTTAATAATTTTAAATTATTTTTAATAGTGAGAGACTCAGTTAGAGACTCCCACTATACATGCTCTAAGAGCTAGTAGTTAAAATGATGCATAGTCTTTTTTAGTTATGTGATTTGAATACATCTGCCCAAAGTCAAGTTGGGCCTGGATATGTTACGGCATATGTTTCTAGCCCAAAGTCAAGCTATTCTGTTTACCGAATTAAACCGGTAAGTTTAAAAAACCGGATAAATTATAACCAACATTCACTGTAGAATTCACTGCCTTGAAAATTAAAATTGGACTTTTGGGCTTCGCCTCTTTAATCTTTTCCCCTAATCGTGACGACACAGACAGTTAAAACAATTTCACTGGATGTTTTGCTTCTTCTTCATATCTTCTTTGTTTGCTTGTAAGCACTGCTGAAACCAGAGATTAAGCAGTCTCAATTCTCACTTGAACACATTGATTAAGCTTCTGAAACGAGGTAGATTCCGAAGTTTCACTCTCATTTCTTATCCTTGTACTTATTATGTTCTTTGTTAAGAGAATCTCTTAGCTACTGATTAAAGCTACTTTCTTTAGTCTGGGTTTTTTTTTTATTGATGTTTATTCTTTACTTGGATGATTTTGTGAAAGTGGGTTATTCTTACTTAGTCTTGAAACTTTTGAAGACCAATAGTTTTTTTGACTGAGATATCTGAAGCTTACTCTTTAGCTGCTGTTCCGTATTTTATCTTCTTCAAGGTAAATTTATTGGAGCAACAGTTGTTATATTGTACTTACTGTTTTCGGTTTCTAGCTTTTTCTATGTATAAAATGGCATAAGATGATGTTTTTTCTTGTTTGGTGGTTTTAGTTACAATTTTCGTTTTGATGTTCTTGGAGATGATTCTTGTGTCTCTATACAGTAGCTTGATTATGTTTTTGTCTGTTTTGTTTTTTTTTAGTGAAAGCTTGGTCCTTTTAGACCAAAACTATGTCCTTTTTAACTCTCTGAGAAGAGTGTATGAGATTAAAAAGATTAGTGTCGTTTTTTAAAACTTCTTTGGAGTAAGTTGAATATTGACTAGCTTAGTTCATTGCTTTCTTTAGTTAACTTTGTTGCTTTTACTACCTTGTTTCTTAAACTTGTTTATTTCTTTACTTTTTTTCTTTATATCTTATTTGTAAGACTCTTACCAATTTAGTTTATTTGGCGCGGAGAAGATGGATCGCTTCAGCAAACTACCGGACGAGGTTCTTTGTCATATCTTGTCTTTCCTCACGACAAAGGAGGCTGCATTAACATCAGTTCTCTCTACGAGGTGGCGTAATCTTCTTGCATTTGTCCCTAATCTTTTTTTTGATGACTTTTTGTCTCTGTATCACGAAGTGGATAAGCGAGGAAGGGGCAGGATATTGCAGAGCTTCATGGACTTTGTGGATAGAGTGTTGGCTTTGCAGGGTGATTCTTCCATCAACAAATTCTCCCTAACGTGTAAATCTTGTATTGGTTCAGACCGTATGAATCGTTGGATATGTAATGTCCTTCAGCGAGGTGTTTCTGACCTTGAGCTTTTCATCGGTGGTGACTATTATGATTACTTTCTGTCTCACGAGACGTTCGTCCATAGGAGTCAGTGGTGGCCTGGAGCTAACTTCATTTTCTCACCAATGCTTAAAACTCTAGTTGTTGACCCGTGTTGGATTTTTTCGGATAAGCTTGAGACGCTTCTTCTGAATTTCCCTGCGCTTGAGGAATTAGACTTGAGTCGTCTTCATTGGAGAGGTTTGGGTGACACCGTGTCAAGTTCAACACTCAAGAAGATAACTATCCGTGCCAGTAGTTGTGAAGGCTTGCTAAATCCAAAGGCTATTTCTTTTGATACTCCAAGTCTACTTTACCTTTACTATTCTGATTTTGTTGCCGAGGACTATCCACAACTTAACTTGGCAAATGTAGTTGAGGCTCGGCTCAACCTTATAGCACATGGAGGTCAAATCAAGGTTATACGAGGGTTAATTAATGATGAAGGTGAGGTTAATCCATGTGAAAATGTGTGGAAGCTCATGAATGCCATAAGAAATGTTCATAAACTTAGCTTATCCGCTGATACTCTAGAGGTCAGTTGCTGCTTTGTTATCTCTTGTAATATTTTTTTGGCCAGTCTCAAAGGAAGTTGAAGAACTCAGTCTTTGCACATATCTTAATGCAGACTCAAATATGGTCTTAATGTTTGAATTTGAGACAAAATCGTATCTGACTTGTTTCAGGTGATGTCTCTATGCTGTGAATCAATCCCGGTTTTTAATAACCTCAAATGGTTAAAAATTCGGAGTTACAAAAGACGAGGATGGCAAGCAATGCCGGTTCTCATAAGGAACTGTCCCCATCTAGAAACTCTAGTCCTTGAGGTACAATTCATTTGTCAAAACATTACCAAAAGACCTTTGGAAATATTATATTGTCTCTCTTTTTTTGTTGTCAGGGTCTTGTACACTATGTGACAGATAAATGTGGGGATGTTTGTGACTGCATTTCTCGGGAGGACAAAGGTCGCTCGCTCATATCTTGTCCAGTGAAAAAGATACAGATTAAAATGTTTACAGGAACAAAGAGAGAGATGGAAATGATAAAGCATTTTTTGGAGTCTTTGCCGTGTTTGAAGGAGATGGAGATATATGTTGACGATGATGATGATCTTAGTGACTCTGAAGTTTCTGTAGATTTTGGAAAGGTTTTGAAGATGGTGAATCTTTACAAGGAGGTATCGAGTTGTGATATTCGTGTCCTGAAAACGTAACTTGGTCATGGTTTTTCTAAACTTTAATGTTTTAGGAAAGACTAAGAGAGTCAATTGTTTGGTTTGATATCTAAACCACAACAAAAGAGTTGGGGAATTGCTACAAATGTCATTTTCCCCCTATCACTTTGTATAAATATCATCAATTTGTGGCAATTTTTATAAATACCATTATTGGGCTTGCTAATTGACATGAATACTCGTAATAAATTTTTAACTTACCTCCATCTCTTCCACATTTAATTCATGTCATGATATATATTGTTCATTTAATTTTTTTTTTAAGTTAATTATATTAGTATTTAGGGTATAGTTTTAAGGGGTAGGGGATAAGATTTAGGGTTTAGAATTTTTTCCTTTGGGTTAACTATATTAGTATTTAGGGTATAGTTTTTTGGGGGTAGGGGATTAGATTTAGGGTTTAGAGTTTTCTAAACCATAAACCCTAAATCCTAAACCCTAAAAATTCCGGATACGTAATTCTCCCGTAAAAAACGGATCCATAATTTATTGTTAGGGTATAGTTTTTAGGGGGTAGAGGATAAGATTTAGGGTTTAGGGTTTAGAAAACCCTAAACCCTAAAAATTACGGATACGTAATTGTCCCGCCAAAAATGGATCCATAATTTAGGGTTTTGGGCTTAGGGTTTAGGGTTTTCTAAACTCTAAACTCTAAATCCTAAGCCCTAAAAATTACGAATACGTAATTTTTCCGCCAAAAACGGATCCGTAATTTTTCCGCCAAAAATTTTATTCCATAATTTTTTTCGCCAAAAACTTGATTTCATAATTTTTCCGCTAAAAAATTTATTACGTAATTTTCCCGCTAAAAATTTTATTCCGTAGTTTTTTCCGCCAAAAACTTGATTTCGTAATTTTCCCGCCAAAAAAATTATTCCGCAATTTTTCTGCCAAAATTATTTTGTAATTTTCCACTAAAAATTAGTTATGTAATTTTAATTAAAAATAATTAATTTTTACATCCATCTAGGATAATTAAGTGAAAATACATACCCAAAATGGTATTTATAAAAATGGCAAAAGGAAGGTGGCATTTATAGAAATGGTACATCTCATAATGGTATTTATGAGATTCTCCTAGAAGAATTTGTGTATGGGATCACATATAATTTCTAATTTAGTTTAGTGTTTATTGACCATTATTGTCTCATAATTATTGAATCATATCAATCTTGATAAGCTTTAACACAACAATGATTCAGATTACCAGGTGCAAAGATAAAAGGCTCTATAGAGATCATGATAAGCATATATACAATACAACAATGAATAAGAACTTCAGAAACCATCAGAAGAAAAGAGAAATTAAAAAAAAAAAAGATTGGAGCTTGAAGAGGAACAAGAACTTGATACACAATTTCATTTTATGTGGAAGCAAGATTGGCCACCTAGTAAATTAGTAATTGTGTGTGTAAATCAATCACCATATAAACTTCTACCGATTGAAATGGATTAGAGATAAAAGTTTCTATATTTTTATGCGATTCTAGATGATTTTAATTTTAATTTATTGTTTTTCTTATAAAATAATGTTATTAAATAAATTTATATGTACCTTTGTTGATAATTTTTGTATAATCTTTTATTTTTATAAAAATAAGATTTTATGATTATTATTATATAATAATAATAATAATAATAATAATAAGTCAAAAACTCAAAATTATATATATATATATATATATATATATATGTATAGCTAAAAACCAAAAACTAAATAAATCACCATTCAATCAAAATCTAAAATCTACTGCAAAATCAAAAACCAAAAATTTAGAAACTAAAATCTAAAAACCAAAAGCCAAAAATCCAAAACCATATAAATAAATATAAATAAAGTTAATATTAAAAACAATCGCACTTGTGATAAGGAAATCCGGTTTTTTTTTTTTTTTTTTTTTTGACGTCCAAAGCTTATTTCATTACTTGAAAGCCCATAAGGGCTACAGATATAAACTATAGTCCAATCCCTAATACAACTTGAATGTAAAATAAGCTCAAATTCACCCACTAAAGAAGAGGCGTACACGTATCAGGCAATGTTTGACATGTGTTTACAGTACAAAAAATCAAGTTTGACAAGAATTTTAAGTCGGCAATGTCTCCAATCTCCGCCGCAATCATCACCGATGGGCTCTCCAACTTTTGCTCTTTCCACAATTAACACCGACGTCGTTCAATCTAAGCTTCGCCATGACCACCTAAAATTGAATCCTATAGAAGCTTCAAACATTTGAAGCTTTCTCTTCTTTTTCTTCTCGATCCATCAACAGAGAAGGAACCTTCACCTTGGGCAATTAATATGCCCGCTTCAAGAATTGAGCATGGCGGCAAAGAACTTACACCCTCATCCTTAAAGAATCAAGCTAGTGGAACATCTCAAAATTTAGTTGAAAGTAGTCGAATTTTAAAAAATTAACACCTGCAGAAAGAGCCAACTAAAGAGAGTTCCGATCGTTGTTAAAGAAACAACTAAATCGGAAAATTATTAATCCGATCTACATCGGAAGAACAAAAGTCAAACAAGAATCGAATTCTGATTTGAAAATATTTACAATAAAATCCGGTCTTACCGGAAATCACCTCCTCTCTCTGAAGAGTAAGTGAGAGAGAAGAGAGAGGAGTTTTTTCTTGATTCAAAATACTTAGGAAATCCGGTTAATCTCCTTCATTATGGTTTATGTTCTGGTTTATTCCAATTCGTTGGTTTATTCTGGTCCATTTGTGTAGACCATTGGATTTGGAATATCGTGAATCACTATCTTCTTCTTCAAGCTATTTCTCTCTATCATCAATTCATCAAAAATCTACTATGGGCTTTCTGATTTACAGTTACTGGAGGCTTGATTGATTTCCGACATGTCTGCCGATAACTGGAGGCAAGTTGGCAGAAAACGCAGTCGAAAGGAAGCCCTAGAGCGGCTGAAAGCTATTAGGGAAGGAGGAATTAGGATTGGTGGTGGGTTCGATATTAGGCTTGAAGGGCCTATCTTCGATACAGTTGCTGATGATGAGTACCAAGCTCTTGTTTCCCGACGTCGTGAGGAAGCTGGCGGGTTTGTGGTCGACGATGGTGAGTAGGAGGATTGGTCCAAGCCCAGTGGACCAGAGTCGACGGATGATGAATCCGACGATGGTGGTAGCTTAAGCGGGAGACTGAAGAGGAGGAAGACTGAGAAGAAGAAGGTGAATCTGTCGCTTAAGGCTGAGGCTACTATTACAGGTGAAGGAAGACTTTCTTTTATGTTCACAACATGTTCGAGTTTTAAAAACGGCATAGAGATTACTGATAAGTTCAAATGTGAGGATCTTCTTGATGAGTTATTAGCTGAGGTTACTCCAGATGATATTGATAGACAAAGGCATAAGCGAAGACCTACATCGAGAATGGAATTTGAAGTCATCCCTCATTTGCATGATTCTAATATTATGGATCTACCTGCAAGTACTGATATTGTTATAGAAGAGGATGGATCAAACAAGATTAGAGAAAGTGATGATGCCAATGAGGTATTTACATTGAATGCAGCTATTGATATGAAAGACAAGTACCCGGCTTTAAGCGCCACTGCTGCTTGGAAGGAACCCTTGTGCAAAGGTGGAACTGAGATTTGTGAAGAGCTAACGGAATTTGATTTGGATGCTGATGGTTCTCTTCGTTTTTTTACATTCTTGACGCTTGCGAGGAGCCTTTTGGCGCTAGTTTGGGTACAATACATCTGTTTGGGAAAGTGAGTGAGTCTCTTCTCTTGGGTTTTTTGTTTCGCTTGTGCTTTAAACCTCTTCTTCTTTGACTACACTCTCAGGTATAGGTGTCAATTGGGCTGTCCAACGCCCAATTGGGCGCGCCCAGATGGACCATAATTTTTATGGGCGCTGTTTGGTCGGTCCATAATGGACATTGGTCCCAAAATGGTCTATGCCCAATAAAACCCATGTCCATATGGGCATGTCCATGGGCGCCCAACTTAATATTTATCAATTTTTCTAGATTTATACAAATAATAATTTAAATGTTGTCATTTTTTTTTAAATTAAATTTTCAAATTTGTTAAATTAAAATTTAAAATTTGTTAAATTAAAAGTTCAATTTTATTAAAGTTTCTTAAATTAAAATCTTAATAGTCTTTATAATAACGACGAGAACAATTAAAATCTTATAGATGATGAACAATTAAAATCTTAATAGTGTTAAAGCAAAGTCTAAAAGCAACGGCAAAAAAAAAAAAGCAAGTCTTAACATAGAATAAACTTAATGTCTTAAAATACCAAATTTAATTAAAAGCTTGAGAATCAACCAACAAGATCCAGAATATCCAAGACATAAACATAAAGCAAAAATAAAATGAAAGTTTCAAACATGTCTTCAAACTTCATCATAGTTCCCATCTCCACAGCTGCCAAAATATGCATAGCAAATTAGCAATTTACACAGATTAATTGAATTTACAAGGATAAATTGAAAGTCTCAAACTTACACAAGATCAAAATGACCAATTTATCACATTATCGTTAATGCTTTTTCTCATTTCTCCTCAACAAACTCGATCTCATCACCTACAATATGAAAATAATATAGTTAGAACTCATCAATCATCACCTACAATATGCAAATTAAAATGTGGAATTCTTACCAATTTCTTGAAAGCCTCGAAACCAATTCCTAGCACATATCAGTGCTTGAACATTCATAGGTAAAAGACAACTCCTATATTTGTTGAGAACACGACTACCTATGCTAAAAGAGGATTCCGACGCCACAGTTGTGATAGGGATGCTCAGAACATCACATGCCATTGACGCCAACTCTTTAAAACGGCTTGAGTTGTCTTTCCAATATGCTATCACATTCAAACTTCTAAATGAAACCATATCTAACACCGGCTCATCCAAATATGTGTCTAGTGGTGATTTTCCACTACCACCACTAGTCTTTTCAGAATAGTAAGAATAAAACCCCTGAAATAAGATCATAAAATCAGAAACAAGTCTCAAGAACCAGCAAAAACAATCAGATAATAGCATCAACACTATGTCCTAATTTTAGCTAAAAATAGTAAAAGAATACAAGTAAAAAACAGTTTTATCAAACAGAAAAGACTTACACCGTATCCAAATGGAACGTCCTTTTGTGAAACTTGTGAAGTGGTTGCGGTAATGTTGCTTGGGTTTCTCTCATAAGCTCGAAAAAGCTTAACCATTTTGCTACGCACATGATTGATATCCTTGGTTTTTCATCATTTCTGACCTTAGAGTTCATAGGCGTTTTGTTAGCTTTTGAGTCGTTTTCAGGATGCATTGCTTCGGATAGGAGTGATTTTTGATCGCCAAGTGCAAACTAGAGCTAAAGACCAAAGGGGAGCTGAATTTGAAGGTTTGATGCCTTAGGAACACTCAACCTTACCTGCCTCATTTTCGGACATCTAGATCGGACGATCTACCAATGGATCGGACGATCCATGATCTATGCAGATCGGACGATCTGAAGCCGCGACATCTTCACCACCTTTTCCTTGATTTCGGGACTTTTGTAAGGCTTTATGTAGTGGGATTTTTCTGGGGTTTGGGGGATCCGACCATTAACCTAATTTTTCTTCCAGCCACCTCTTGTAAGCCCTTGGAGGCAGATCTCTCATTTTGTGTGAATCTTTGGAGAAGTTTTCTAAACTCCATCTTTGTTTTTATTTTCTTTAAGCAATTGAATCATGTCTTTCATCTCATCTATGCTCTTTTTTATCTCTGTTATGTGTGAGTAGTTCTTTGTTAGATTTTAGGGGTTTCTTTTGAGGATTCTCTAGCCAAATCTAAGGCAAATAGGGCTCTAAAATTCAATCTATTGTCTTCATCTATTGTTGAAATCTAATGCTTAAGTTTCTCTGGCCAATTAACTTATGAAATGAAGTTTAATCTACATTCCAAAAGCTTGTAGGTTGCTAGACAACTTGGTAGATGAACGAATAGCCTAATACCTGCGAAAGTTGAGTCATTAGGATTCGTGAGCTTATCAAATCCGGTTGTTAATGCTGTTCTAAGATTGTTAAGCTCAAGCGAAAGCTTAGGTGCTTAAGTCGTTAGAATTTAGCGATTGATACCACGAAAGTGGATCCTTTGGTGTTTACTATTTGAGCTTAAGGCTTGTGTAAAATCTTGCTCTGAATAGTCCTTAAGATTTGGTGGTAGTTGAATCCCTAGAGAGCCCCTAAAGTCTAGCACTTTTAATTTAATTGTTATATCATACTGTTTACTTACTTGTTCTCGTTTTTACATTGATAAACCGCAAAGAAGCATTTCATCGCATCTTAGCTTAGTTTGAATTTCTATGTTTCGTAGTGTAATCCTTGGTTCCTGTGGATTCGACCCCGTAATACTACTGTGATTGATTGTTCACTTGCGGTCTTATTTTTGGGTTTAAAACTCTGTGTATCAAGTTTTTGGCGCCGTTGCCGGGGACCAATTGCGTTACCTTCGAATCCGAATTTTTAATTAAGTCTAAGATATTTTACTAATTCCGTCTTTCTCTTATCTTTTTGTTGCGTTTCAGGTGTATGCAAAGGAGAAGTAATCGAACAGAGCCTCTAGTGCAGTGCACCAATACTCAATTAAGAGATCTTGAGCGTACGAACCGCGCTACCACAGATAGAAAAAGATCTTCAGCTATGGAAGACCCTCCAGCTGACGAACAGCAAGACTTACAAGCGCAGCAAGCTGCGATGCTGCAGCAGATGCAGCGACAGATGGAACAGATGAGAGCACAGCACGCACAACAACTCGCCCAGCGAGCTATTGGAGACAATGACACGCCTCATGCGTTCTATCAAAACCGGGCAGCCATTTGTCCTCCAGAGCCTCAACGTCAAGATTTTGAGATCAAACCTCAAATGATTGCTTTGGTGAAACAGCATCTCTTCCATGGGTTACCAGCTGAAAACCCAATGGACCACGTGGAGAACTTCGAGGAAATATGCAGCACTACTAAATCTAATGGAGTTCCCGCCGACTATCTCAAGTGCAAACTTTTCCGTCACTCCCTAGCGGATAAAGCAAATAGGTGGCTCAAATCTTTACCACCGGGTTCCCTCACCACTTGGCCTCAAGTTCGAGCAAGCTTCTTAGATCACTTCTACACCAAATCCAAGACTGCAGCGTTGAGAAACAAGATCACTACTTTTACCCAGCAGAGTGGAGAACCATTTGGTGAAGCATGGGAGAGACTAAAGGAGTACCGTAGAGAATGCCCTCACCACGGGTATTCGGATGAACAAATTCTTAACATCTTTTATGATGGAGTCTCATGGGATTACAAAACCGCACTCAATTCAGCCAGCAATGGAGACTTCATGACTCAGAGCATTGATGGAGCCTACAAGTTGATCGAGAATATGGCTGCAAGTTCCAACAGCCGTAGCATGGAGTACGACCGTTCTAAGAGAGTAGACAGTGTGGCTACACCATCAGTTGAGGAGCTAGCAGCACAAGTGACTCGCTATATGCAGACAAATCAGAAGAAGGTTCATTTTGTCGAAAATGATGTGGATGCAATACACTATAGCGTGGATTCTGGGGTTCCAGTTGAGGAGTTTCAAGAAGTTAACTATGTTGGTGGCCAAGGTTTTGCCCAAAACAGGGGTTTTAATCCCAACTACAAGAGCCATCCGAATCTCTCCTATAGAAGTATCAATGTTGCAAACCCTCAAGATCAAGTCTATCCACAACAACAGCAATCCAAGGTTCCACATTTTCAAGGCCAAGCATTCGGGAATAACCAAACCGTTGGTGGAAATCCTCAAACTTTTGTAGGACAATCAAGCTCGTCCAATCCACCTTATAGGAAGCCTTTCTCTCAAGGTCCACAACAAGCACAGTTCAATCCGAATCAGGGAAACTTTCAGCAGAGACCTTTTGGCTCTAACTTTCAAGCAACCCCTCCATTCAAGCAGAGCAACCCCGATGATGAATTGAGGGCTATGATGCAACAAATGCTTGCCAACCAGCAAAAGGGCTCTAACGATATGAATACAAAGATGGATAACATGTATTCGGAGCTCAACGGGAAGTTCGAGGCTGTCTCGACACACTTGAAGCTGCTGGATACTCAGGTGACTCAAACCGCTGAAGCAGTTAAGAGGCAACAAGGTACACTCCCAGCCAAAAGAGAACAAAATCCTAGGAAGGACAAGGACATTGCAGATGTATACGCCGTTTCTTCAGAAGATGTGGATGTAATTACCACCAGAAGCGGAAAGACAATCCACCCCACGACAAGCGGAAGTAAACCGAAGAATGCTGGAAACGATCCTTCTGAAGAACCTAGAGGACCGACCGATCTAGGTTGTGGATCGGACGATCCTACAGCAGAACGTCCGATCCCATTAAACCGAACCGATCCGGAAACAACCAGATCGGACGATCCAAGGGAAGATCGTCCGATCCCTAATTCTGAACAGTCACGAATCTAGAAGCCTCGAGTCCCATATCCGGTTCCGCCTAAGAAATCACAAAAGGATTTAGAGGAGGTCAAATGCAAGGAAATTCTAAGCGATTTGACGGTGAAACTCCCACTTGTAGATGCTATTCACATGATCCCGACACTCAGACGGTACATGAAAACCTTGGTGACTACCAAGATGACCGAGCAGGAGGATTACGTCAAAGTCACAAAGAACTGCAGTGCCCTGTTCCAAAACAGAGTCATCAATAAGCTCGGAGATCCAGGACGTTTCGTTTTAAACGTGAAGCTGGGACATATCACTTTTCCCCATTCCTTATGCGATCTCGGCTCAAGCGTCAACCTAATGCCATACTCAGTGGCAAAGAGTCTTGGGTATACTCAGTTCAAACCAACCAAAATTTCACTTGTTTTCGCTGACCGTTCTGTCAAACTTCCTGTAGGTGTTTTGGAAGACCTACTTGTCAACATCGATGATGTCCTCGTACCTGCAGACTTCGTTGTCCTCGAATTGGACCAAGAACCAAAGGATCCCCTCATCTTAGGGAGACCGTTTCTACGCACAGCTGGAGCGATGATAGACGTTCGTCATAGACGAATAGATCTCCACCTGGGAGATATAACAATGAAGTTCGAAATGAATAGGCTGCTGAAGAAACCAATGCTCGAAGGACAGACCTTCGAAATCAACGAATCCAAGGAAATCACCGAAGAAGTAGCTGATGAGATCTTATCTGAAGATCCATTGGAGATAGCTTTGACAAAAGCTCAAGGGGAACAAGGTTTTCTGAGCAATGAGGCTCATGAATACACAAAGATACTGCAGTCGGGCAACGCTTATGGTAAACTTGTCGCTTACTTGGACTTGGAAACCGATGCAGCAAACCCCTCAACCCTTTCCTCCAGCACGCCGGACAACAACCCGTGGAGCGAGCTGAAAGCTCCGAAGGTTGAACTTAAAACCCTCCCAGCTGGGTTACGGTACGCTTTTCTTGGACCAAATTCCACTTATCGTGTGATCATTAATGCATCTTTGAACAATGCTGAAACTGCATTACTGCTTTGTGAACTTAGGAAATACCGAAAAGCATTAGGATATTCTTTAGAAGATATTCCTGGGATTTCACGAGATTTATGCATGCACAAGATACATCTAGAAGATGAATCTATGACTTCTATCGAACATCAGAGGAGGTTAAACCCGAATCTAAAAGATGTCGTTAAGAAAGAGATAATGAAACTTCTAGATGCAGGAATTATTTACGCTATCTCTGATAGCACTTGGGTGAGCCCTGTACATGTAGTCCCTAAGAAATGTGGGGTAACAGTCATTAAAAACGACAAAAACGAACTAATCCCCACTAGAACTGTTACAGACCATAGAATGTGCATTGATTACAGAAAGTTGAATGCAGCAACTAGGAAAGATCATTTTTCTTTGCCTTTTATTGATCAAATGCTTGAAAGATTGGCTAACCATGCTTACTACTGCTTTTTAGATGGTTATTCAGGTTTCTTTCAGATTCCTATCCACCCAGATGACCAAGAGAAGACCACGTTCACATGCCCTTATGGAACGTTCGCTTACAGAAGGATGCCATTTGGTCTGTGCAATGCCCCAGCAACGTTCCAACGTTGCATGATGTCGATCTTCACGGACCTTATTGAAGACATCATGGAGGTTTTTATGGACGACTTCTCTGTTTATGGCTCATCCTTTTCTACTTGTTTGTCCAATTTGTGCAGGGTCCTTTAAAGATGTGAAGAGAAACACTTGGTGCTCAATTGGGAAAAGTGTCATTTCATGGTTCAAGACGGTATAGTACTTGGGCACAAGATTTCGGAAAAAGGAATAGAGGTCGATAAGGCTAAGATAGAAGTCATGTCAAATCTGCAGCCACCCAACTCAGTGAAAGGTGTGCGAAGCTTCCTAGGGCATGCTGGATTCTATAGACGTTTCATAAAAGACTTCTCCAAGATTGCTAGACCGCTCACTCAGCTCTTATGCAAGGATTCAAAGTTTGACTTCGACAACTCTTGTTTAGAAGCTTTCCATACCATCAAGGAAGCTCTTATGAGTGCACCAATCGTACAACCACCGGATTGGGGACTACCTTTCGAGATAATGACGGATGCAAGCGATTATGCTGTAGGTGCTGTACTAGGGCAGAAAAAAGATAAGAGGATGCATGTCATCTACTATGCTAGCAGAACGCTAGATGACGCCCAATGCAAGTACGCCACGACCGAGAAGGAGCTGCTAGCCATCATCTTTGCTTTTGAAAAGTTCAAATCATATCTTGTGGGATCCAAGGTGATAGTACACACTGATCATGCAGCACTCAAGTACCTGCTCACCAAGAAGGATGCCAAACCGAGACTTCTCATCAGATGGATACTTTTGCTACAAGAATATGATCTGGAGATTAAAGATAAGAGAGGAGTAGAGAATGGCGTTGCAGACCATTTGTCGAGGATGAAGATTGAAGAAAGTGTTCCTTTGGACGATAGCCTTATAGAGGAGAATGTATACTCCATCGCCTCAGTCCAGCTCACCAAACCCCCTACTATGCCGTGGTTTGGAGAAATTGCGAACTACCTAGCAGCAGACATAGAACCCAAGGACTTCATTCGCTACAAGAAGAAAAGGTTTTTGCGGGAAATCAAAAGGTACCATTGGGATGAACCTTATCTGTACAAGCACTGCTCCGATGGACTTTTTAGGCGATGTGTGACTGAAGAAGAAGTTCCAGGAATCCTTTTTCACTGCCATGGTTCGAATTATGCTGGGCATTTCGCCACATTCAAGACGGTTTCTAAAGTCTTGCAGGCAGGATTTTGGTGGCCTACAATGTTCAAGGACGCTAACGCCTTTGTTTCAAGATGTGATATATGTCAGCGCCAAGGGAATATAAGCAGAAGGAACGAGATGCCCCAAAACTTCATTCTAGAAGTCGAAGTGTTTGACGTTTGGGGAGTTGACTTCATGGGGCCGTTCATCTCCTCCTATGGGAACCTATACATTTTGGTGGCTGTAGATTACGTGTCTAAATGGGTTGAAGCCATCGCTTCGCCAACAAATGATGCTAAAGTAGTAATCAAGATGTTCAAAGGCATCATCTTCCTCAGATTTGGAGTCCCACGTGTTGTGATTAGTGATAGAGGCTCACACTTCATCAACAAGACCTTTAACAACTTGCTACAGAAGTATGGAGTAAAACACAAGGTCGCCAGCCCATACCATCCACAGACGAGCGGTCAAGTAGAGGTGTCTAACCGGGAAATAAAGAGCATTCTGCAGAAAACAGTAAACACAACACGCAAGGATTGGTCTTACAAACTTGATGATGCTCTCTGGGCTTATCGAACGGCATACAAGACGCCACTAGGTACCACTCCTTTCCATCTTGTATATGGTAAAGCTTGTCATCTCCCTGTTGAATTAGAGTACAAGGCAGCTTGGGCGGTCAAGCAGATGAACTTCGACATCAAACCAGCCTCAGAAAGAAGGTTAGTCCAGCTGAATGAGCTCGATGAGATCAGATATCTAGCGTATGAGACATCCAAGACCTACAAAGAACGCACCAAGGCGTACCACGACAAGAGAATTCTAGCTAGGAACTTCATGCCCAATGACAAGGTATTGCTCTTTAACTCTCGCTTAAAGCTTTTTCCAGGGAAGTTAAGGTCTCGTTGGTCCGGTCCTTTCACGATAAAGGAGGTAAGACCCTATGGAGACGTCACTCTTTTGGAAACTACTGGAAAAGAGTTTGTCGTCAATGGGCAACGTCTAAAGCCCTACCTTGCTGACACCGTCATGAGTGATGAGTGTAACACCCCCCTCGGTGAACCGCTTAACGCCTGAACGGCGAATACGTCAAGCTAATGACGTTAAACAAGCGCTTGGTGGGAGGCAACCCACCGGTAAGTGTGTATAACCTCTATTTCGTTTGCTTTGGATTTATGTTTTGTTACGTTTTCTTGTTCCGTTATGCTTTTTCGTGTGTTTCCCCCTTTGTTTTCTGTTTTTGCTGTTTTTCTCGTGTTGTTTTCCAGGTGTGAGAATCGTCCGATCCACTATGGATCGACCGATCCATCAGCTTCAAGATCGTCCGATCCAGTTATGGATCGACCGATCCTCCAGAATCAAGATCGTCCGATCCAGTATCAGATCGGACGATCCGAGCCCAGGTAAGTTTCCCAAAATCGCGATTTTGGGTTTAAAACCGGTTCACTTGACTCCAACCGAACCAGGAACCCTTTAAAACACTCTATAACCCTAATTTTTGGATCAAACACCCACAACTTCATCTTCTACAATCCTTTTGCAACCTTCAAAACCTCAAGGAAGAAAATCTCTTCCAAACCCTAACTTCTCCAATTTTGATCCGTTTTCATCGATTCAAAGCCCTAAATTCATCAAAATCAGAAGCTTAACTCATTTCTATCATCTATTGCATCAATCGAACAAGGTATGGCCCTCAATCTCCTTATTTTGAATCCGAAAATTTGAGAAAAAGGGTAGATTTCGCGAAACTGTTGGGTTCTCGTTGATTTATAGATCCTTGCTTCGATTAGGCTAGGTTTTGATGAATATTTTGGAGTGCATTGGTCATTTGGTTGAAAGTTAGGGTTAGAGATCAAAAATTGGAGAAATTGGCCAAATTGAGTGATATGAATGCATTGTGTTGGGTCATGAAAGTTATAGTATTGCCAATTCTTTACAACTCAAGAACCATGGCCTATTGTGTTATGTTATATAGAAAATTTTGATATATGAGAATCTTTTTCTCGAATTTCAGGGATGGTTCAAACACGAGGAGGAAGTTCAACCAGGCCCCGCCGTAGCACTCAAGAAAAAGGCAAAGGCATTGCCCAAAGCCAAGACGCAACCCCCACGGGCGTCCAAGCTCCTTGGCCTCGAGCACCCAACACACCATTCACCGAGCACGGGCTCCTGGATCCCTCTGCCATCAACCGAACTCAACTCCGTGCCCAAATGCGTTCTGCAAATTACATTTCTGGAGATTCATGGGACCGGTATCATAGCGTCTTCTATAATGGATGGTTGAGGATCAAGAAGATTCAACCAAGCAACTTTGTGTGTGGACAGACGCTTGCGAAGATGGGTATTCAAGAAGTAGTGCAGCACATGTTCCAGCGTGCGGGATTAGGGCGACTACCGCACCTCACAAAGCCTCTATATCCGGACTTGGTGCGCCAACTTTATGCTTCAGCGGAAGTCACCTACAAAGATATCGCGCATCCAACGGCTTCTGAAGCCGTATTCAGCTACTTTGCAAATGGGGTACGTTACACGATCTCTATATCCCCGAGTTTTGCAGGCTGTATGGTTTTGATGACTCCCGCGATGGCAGCACCTTCCCGTCTAGTCTAGATTATGATGAGTATCATAAGTTTTGGTATTTGATTGCTGTTGGGGAGTGTAACACGCGAGAAAACCGCCTCACGGCTATTCGGAACCCGGCACTACGTATTGTGGCTAAGATTATGGGTCACACCTTGTTCACGAAATCAGAAGCCGGTTGCCTCTCATTCGACGGGATGGTTCTGCTGACCTACTGCATCCCACCATCAGCACGTCCTGATTACTTCGAGCCGCCTCCACTTCTCACAGTCAACCGGGGACTGATATTCGCAGAAAAATTGGTCGAAAAGAAGTACCGTGGTATTGGGAGTAAGAGCACCGTAGAAGACCAAGTAGAGCTACAAGGCAGTCTTCTTACTCCACTATTTGAGTATCATGGCATCGACCTCAGCACGGCCGAGTGCGACGATCGTATCTCCTTATACGACGATAGCTATTTCAGGCGTGTCAGGTACCTCAAACCCGGCTTCATTCACTGTTACCATGATCACGATGGCGTAGAGCGATTCTTCCAGCTACCCAACTTAGAGCTCACCAAACCCAACACTCGATCCAACGTGGAGTTCCTACCACCACCGGAACTCCAGTGCGACTACACCACCTCCAGGAAGCGCCAGAGATCTCATCGCACCACCACCGACACCGAGACAGCTGCACCACGTACTTCCACATTTGCTAGACCTTCTCGGCCCCGACCATCCCGATCTTCCACTACTACAGATGAGTATGTCCTTCCTCCTTTTCCTCCTGAACTTGAGCTTATGCCACTTCCCTCAGATCCTACCCCTGAGGAGGATAGAGTCTTCCTTCGGGATACAGCGAGGAAGAACCACACCATGCTACATCGGATGTGGCAGGCTTGGTCACGGGTGAAGGTGTCGTGTTTCAGAGACCCACAGACTACAGATAGAGACGATGACGACACAGACTCCCTCCTGCAGCAGCTGACGCATATAATGACACCGAGTATGGACACCACTTCACAGATCACGAAGACCACGGCGTTGCTGGACGCCAATTTCAAGATGATGAGACCCGTGTTGATGATGACGATTCTGATGATGATGACACTCCCCCCTCATTCGACAATTGGGGTTAGGACTCTCTGTTTTTCGGTAGCTTTGCATCTCTCTTTCTTTTCCGTTATCATTGTATTATATCTCAACTCTCTCTTTTATTGTTTTCTTCTGTCTTTTCTCTCTTGGATTTATTTTCTTCACCGAGACGGCGAGGTTTAAGTCTGGGGAGTCTCTTAGTTATCTAACGCTTTTCTTTTCCTTCTTATTTTATTTTCTTCGTTTTTAGTCATCTTCACGTTTTTATCGAGTCAAAACTTTGGTATTGTATGATATTTTGCATGTTGATTCCTTTCTTGACCAGACTCTCCACAGTGATTCATCTCAGCACACACACATATTGGAAACACCATCGATGGATCATAGTAACCAGAAGCCCCTATCCCTGGGAAATCTGGTTGATTTTTGATTCGACTTTCTAACTTTGTTTGCTCTCTTATCTTAGGGGTTTCATTTCGCACTAAGAATCACATTATCCGAGGTTTCAACCACCTCGTTTAACCACCCTTTTTCGAAACCTCGGATAACTAAGCTTACTTTCAGCTTAGCACCAAACCCTTGCCTCATCTTCTTTTCAAACCTCCAACCATATCTCTTTCATTCCATCTCATGCATTCGGGCGCAAAATCTACGGAGTATGGAGACCGGTATGACTTCCACGTCCTAAGGATATTTGGTAAAACTTCAGTCCTCTCTGTATTTTTGTTTTAGGAAATTATTGATAAGAAAAAGTATTGTATTCAGTGTATATGTATCAAATTCATCTTTAAAAAAAAAAAAAAAAAAAAAAAAAAAAAAAAAAAATAAGTGCTTTCGTTGAGAAGGGGGAAAGGAAACCGAAAAGGAAGTAGATTATAGGCTTATGTTACTATCATTTGAAAAAGTTTTAGAAGTATTTTCTTTTAGTTTTTACGGAAATGGACAGAAGTTCACTAGAGATTCCGAAGTTCGTAGAGTTGTGCATCAACATTTGGTCTCAGTCTCACTGCGATTTTGTGCCACGATTTGCATACATCTTTTCACCTACACCAAAACACTAAACCACCATCAAATTTATCCTTCACCCTTAACCCCTTATGCGAATTGTTTCTTCTTTGTAAGTTTGCTTGCTTTGTGAACAGAGTTGATGATGGAGATGCCGGAGATTCCCTTGGATTCCGGGAGCTAGAGTACGGTACTATGCTATGCCTATGGTAAAGTACATGGATACTCGCTGGATTTTTGATCTGTTCTGAGTGCTGCAGGAATTGAAATTCGACTTGGCCATTCTTTTAAAGAAGAATGTTTTATACCCTGATTTTCAAAACCTCTCCTCCGTCTTGATTTCTTTTGATTGCCTTTACTTGAGGACAAGCAAAGATTCAAGTCTGGGGGAGTTGATATCCTTGGTTTTTCATCATTTCTGACCTTAGAGTTCATAGGCGTTTTGTTAGCTTTTGAGTCGTTTTCAGGATGCATTGCTTCGGATAGGAGTGATTTTTGATCGCCAAGTGCAAACTAGAGCTAAAGACCAAAGGGGAGCTGAATTTGAAGGTTTGATGCCTTAGGAACACTCAACCTTACCTGCCTCATTTTCGGACATCTAGATCGGACGATCTACCAATGGATCGGACGATCCATGATCTATGCAGATCGGACGATCTGCATTCAGATCGGACGATCTGAAGCCGCGACATCTTCACCACATTTTCCTTGATTTCGGGACTTTTGTAAGGCTTTATGTAGTGGGATTTTTCTGGGGTTTGGGGGATCCGACCATTAACCTAATTTTTCTTCCAGCCACCTCTTGTAAGCCCTTGGAGGCAGATCTCTCATTTTGTGTGAATCTTTGGAGAAGTTTTCTAAACTTCATCTTTGTTTTTATTTTCTTTAAGCAATTGAATCATGTCTTTCATCTCATCTATGCTCTTTTTTATCTCTGTTATGTGTGAGTAGTTCTTTGTTAGATTTTAGGGGTTTCTTTTGAGGATTCTCTAGCCAAATCTAAGGCAAATAGGGCTCTAAAATTCAATCTATTGTCTTCATCTATTGTTGAAATCTAATGCTTAAGTTTCTCTGGCCAATTAACTTATGAAATGAAGTTTAATCTACATTCCAAAAGCTTGTAGGTTGCTAGACAACTTGGTAGATGAACGAATAGCCTAATACCTGCGAAAGTTGAGTCATTAGGATTCGTGAGCTTATCAAATCCGGTTGTTAATGCTGTTCTAAGATTGTTAAGCTCAAGCGAAAGCTTAGGTGCTTAAGTCGTTAGAATTTAGCGATTGATACCACGAAAGTGGATCCTTTGGTGTTTACTATTTGAGCTTAAAGCTTGTGTAAAATCTTGCTCTGAATAGTCCTTAAGATTTGGTGGTAGTTGAATCCCTAGAGAGCCCCTAAAGTCTAGCACTTTTAATTTAATTGTTATATCATACTGTTTACTTACTTGTTCTCGTTTTTACATTGATAAACCGCAAAGAAGCATTTCATCGCATCTTAGCTTAGTTTGAATTTCTATGTTTCGTAGTGTAATCCTTGGTTCCTGTGGATTCGACCCCGTAATACTACTGTGATTGATTGTTCACTTGCGGTCTTATTTTTGGGTTTAAAACTCTGTGTATCAATGATCCAAGTTCGACTTGCTAGTGGATGAATCCAAAGTATTGTAACAATATTCCAAAAATGCAAACTTCAGTCTTGGATCAAGAACTGCAGCAATTGCAAGTATGTCACTGAATTCTTCCCAATATTTGTCAAATTTCTCGTTCATAGGCTTCACCATAGTACAAATAATCTCATCATCAGCATCTTCATGATCTCTCAGCCAACATTTAATCGCCCACACTTGCATAAAATACAAGTTTGCCGTGGGATAAGATGAACCAGAAATCATCTTTGTAATTTCAGCAAACGGTTTCAAGAGGTCACATATTAATTCTGCTCTTTCCCACTCTAAATCAGTCAGCAAACTCTTATAACTCCTATCTACCTCTGCAAGGTTACGTAAGACATCCTTAAACTCGATTGCTCTAGAGAGCATTAGATGAGTAGAATTCTAGCGGGTTGTCACATCTAAAACCAGACCTGCTTCAGCTTGTATACCAACTGTTTCCATACAGTTTTGAAACATGTTTTCTCTAGTCTCAGATCCTTTCACAAACTTAACACTCTCTCTAATTTTCTCCAAAGCTCCACTAATCACTGCCAACCCATCTTGCACAATCAAATTTAAGATGTGCGCTGAACATCTTACATGGAAAAACTCGCCATTACACACCAAATCTTTTTGAAGCTTTCTCTGTAAAATACCTTGCATGGTGTCATTTGCAGATGCGTTGTCCACAGTTACAGAAAATACTTTCTTTTCTATTCCCCATTCTTTCAACAACTCCATAAGCTTCATTGCTATAGCAACACCGGTATGCGGAGGCGGAAAAGCACAAAACGATAATATTTTTGTCTTCAAAACCCAATCAGTATCAACATAATGTGCTGTCAAACAAAGATAGCCTTCAACCGTTATAGCTCTCCAAAGATCTGTTGTCAAGCAAATCCCACCAGGAATTCCAGTCAAGACATCCTTAAGCTTCTTTTTCTCCTTCTCATAAATCTTGAAGACATCAGATGCTGCCGTGTTTCTACTCCAAAATTCTATGGAAGGATTAGCATAAGTAAAAGCTTCTCGAATCCTTTCATATTCAACAAATGAATATGGGAGATTATGTTGAATTAAAGCAATGGCAATCATCTCACGGAAAACCATCATATCTAGCTTCTTAATAATTCTAGGTGTACTTCCCGGAGTTTTCGAACACGATGTCGAATGACGATTCATAGTATTAGTTCCATTCCGACGCAGATTCAAACAATAGTTTTTACCACAATGCTTGCAAGTAACATCAGTGTTACCATTAGGGTTTTTTTTCTCCTATTGTGAAGTGTTTCCAACACTTAGAACGACGTCTACTAGAACTACTTGTACCTATTCGTGTCTCTGAAGTTTCTGTTTCTAGAGGTGCTATCTCATTGTTATTCTCCTCATCCATATCTTCAAGACTAAAGTTGTCTTCATCAACCAAATTTGGAGTATCAAAATTCATTTTTTCTGCAAAACAATAAAAAATCATCACAATATTAGATTGCAAAATATTCATTCAATATCTCACCAACAGATTTAATCATTCAACATAAAAAAACACAAACAAACACTGTAGTCGATATATATTTCTCGCCAAATCTTAATTGATTATTACACACTTACACAGAAGAATTTATATGTAACACAAACCAACCGAAGAGTCATGACCCTCTTCAGCTTTCTTAATAGTGGTTTTTTTTTTTTTCTTTTTTTCTTCATCGGTTTTATAGAAAACAAAAGATTTAGAAACATAGCTCTGTCTAAATCGAAAAACAAACATTAACTCAAACATCTATCACTCAATTTAAACTGCTGTGGAAGTTTCATCAATTACGACACTCAAATCAATCCTCAACACACACTAAAATTAAATTTCAACACACACGAAATTTCAACACACACTAAAAAAAAAATTGACCCCACCACCATCAATCAAATCTCGGAGTTATGAAGAGAGAAGTCCTAAGAAATTAAATAGTTTATACAGATTTATCAAATCGTTTGAAAATTTCTGAGAAACAGCAAAAGAAAAATCAGATTGAGCAATAACGGAAACGTAAATCAGGAATCAAAATTCTCATAAGGTATCTCCGGAAACTGACCTAGATGAAGTAAGTGACGACGTGAGAGTAAGGTTAATTACTCCGATGAACTTAAATCGGAAGTTAGTCACCAGCGATTTCTTCTTCTTCTACTTCTTCAAGCTCGCTAGTGGTCCCATCGCTGAATCATAAGGAAGACCCCAAATTTAAGAAACCCTAGAATTTTAAACCCACGGGCGCGCCCAATGTCCATATGGTCTTGCCTATTTTGACCGTGGGCGAAATGGGTGGTCGCCCATTTAAATTTTATAAAATATGGTCAGACCATGGTCCGCCCATTATGAATTGGACTGGCCGGGCCCATGGTCCTAGAGACCAATTGACAGCTCTACTCTCAGGTTAAAATGGGAGATACGTACAAGAGTTGCTGTGCGGTAGTTAAGAATATCCAGAGATGTGTTTATGCTATTCCAAATGATTCCATGTTTCCTTCCCATCAAATAATGACCCTCGAGCAAGAGGTGAAAGATTCGAGACTTTCTCCTGAATCCTTCAGAGGGAAGTTACATGTGAGTTTGACTTCTTGTGTTACTTATTGCTTAGAGTAAGCAATATCGTTTTTCCTCTATTATTTTTTTTTTTTTTTTTGGCCATGTCTTCTCAAGGAAATGGCATCAAAACTGAAGAAGGAAATTTCTCAGCAATTGTTACAACTCAATGTTTCAAATTATAGCATGGCACTTGTCAAGGTTTGGGTCTTTACTTTTAACTTTTCATGTATTCTAGTAGCAAAACTTTTCTTTTGACTCTATCTTCTTCTGCTCTCCTTGGATGAATATCAGAGAAACTATGCATTTGACAGGCCTGATGTGCCTGTTGGCGAACAATATGTTTTGAAGATAAATTATCCATTTAAGGTACATTTCAGCTTCAAACCACAAAAAGCACACATTTCTATTTAGAAAAAAATAATATTTTATGAAGTTCATAATTTATTTATTTTTTGTTTGAGTTAACTATAATAGAATTTAGGGTATAGTTTTTAGGGGTAGAGAGTACGATTTAGGGTTTAAGGCTTAGGCTTTAAGGTTTAGATCTTAAACCTTAAAAATGTGAAGTTAGGATTACCCTCTAATAAAAATGCTATTTGTGTCTTAAATGAAAATGTGTGCTAAATATGTCAAAAAAAATTTTAATTTTGTGCTATTTAAGAGAATTGCCCTTTCTTTTTTTCGGTTTTTTGCTTTTTTTTTTTTTTTTTTTTGTAATTTCCGTACTCAACACCATAACACTTTTGTCTTTGTTGTCATAGGATCCTCCACTTCCAGAAGACCTTAAAGGGGAGTCTTTTTGTGCTGTGCTGGGCTCTCATACCAGGTTTTGGCGTCTTACCACTGCTGAGTTTATTTACCTTTCCCTGCTTTTTAATAGTCGATTAGTTAAGTTTGCATTTACTGGTCCTTTGTAAGCTTCTATGTGTGCCCGCTATGTCAATTTAGCACAGCGCAATTTTTCTCTACATATATATTAAGTTAATTTATTTGCAGTGCTTTGGAGCTTTTTATCCTTAAAAGGAAGATCATGGGACCTTCTTGGCTCAAAATTTCAATTTTTTCTGCTACTTCACCATCTCAACGAGTAAGGCCTTTAAACAGTACCATGATCATCCTTACTAGTGATTTTTAGTTCTGTTTTTTTTTTCCCAATAATGAGGACTTGACATTTGTGCAGGTGAGCTGGTGCAAGTTTGAGGTTAATGTTGAATCTCCCAAGGTTATCACTGTTTTAATTCCGGAGGAAAAAATGGTTCATCCTCCTGCTGTTGTTACAGCCATTAACTTAAAGACTATAGTCAATGAAAAGCAGAACATCAGCGAAAATGTTTCCGCGTCTGTTCTCTGCTTTCACAACGCCAAGGTTTGTTCTACAACATTTGACCAAAGCTTCTTAGCCGTTGTTTCTCTCTGTGAATATTATGGATGTATCCGTGAGTGTTCGTCACCTCGATGGTTATGCTACTACATTCTTAAGTATGGATACGAGCTGGTACTACATCACTAGGGACGATAGGTTATGGAGAAGTAAAGGAGTTGCAGATAAACATCAGTTGACGTAAGGTTGATAAGTGATGACTACATCTTAATTGCTTGCTTGCTCGCTATAACCTTTTGGTTTTCTTCGGTTCAGATTGAATGTGGTGAGACTGATGCATGGTTATCTATGGAGCTCATGTTTCATTTAAGTGTTCTTCCTCTCACTCTCCAGCTTACTAACATAAGTGGCAATCTCTGAGGGAAAACTCTTCAGGTACTGAATGACTCATCTTCTAGCTCTCCTCTCTCTCTTTCGCTCTCTCAAACATTATCTAGTAACTTAAGTTTGTTCATTACCAGGGAGCCAGGGCGCAAAGAAATGAATACTACTTACTACATACATTCCACTCGAAAAAGTAGATTCTCCAGGACAAAATTTCACAACATATGAAGGAAATAAAGTCATCAACAAGAAGAATCAATCATGGTCCAGAATATAGAGAAGATGTATTCGATTGAATGATTTTAATGATACAACATACAAGAGTTTATATAGGCTAACTACTGAAGATCTATACAGAATCTACGATAAGAACTATACATAATATCCTATAGAATATACTAACAGAGAGAATATATATCAAAGATATGATATTATCTCTTCACGCCCCCGCAAGATGAACGGCCGGAGGACAGTCCAATCTTGGAAGAGTTAGCCTCTAATAGCGAGCGCGAGACTGGTTTAGTCAATGCATCGGCCAGTTGATCCTTCGTCGAAACATGTACCACCCGAAGAACCCCTGACTGAACTAGCTCGCGAATGAAGTGATAATCCAAAGCGACATGTTTCATGCGAGAATGAAACACCGGATTAGCACTTAAGTATGTGGCGCCGATATTGTCACAGTAAATAACTGGTTGAGTGGTTGACTTGATACCAAGCTCCCGTAAAATCGAAGCTACCCAACAGAGTTCGGACGCCGTATCAGCCACTGCGCGATACTCCGCTTCCGTGGAGGAGCGCGCCACTGTCTTTTGTCGTTTGGACGACCACGAGACTGGATGTGACCCAAGGTAGATAATATGCACCCCCGTTGATTGATAGTTGTCACGGTCTCCTGCCCAGTCAGCATCGGAGAAAGCATGAAGAGCGACTTCATTGTTGCGTCGAAGAAAAATTCCTCGATCACGTGTGCCGGCAAGATATCGGAGTACCCGTTTAACCGCTAACCAATGTATATCTGTTGGCTGATGCATAAACTGTGATAGCTTGTTCACTGCAAAGGCAATGTCCAGTCTTGTGAAGTGGAGATATTGCAAGCTGCCTACGATTCTCCGATATTCAGACCCGTCCTGCAGTGGGGTTCCCGATGTTAGTTGTAGCCGCTCAGAGGTAATCATTGGTGACGACACTGGATTCGCAGAGGCCATATTCGTACGATGAAGGAGATCTGTTATATATTTTCGTTGATTGAGAAGCAAGCCCGCGCTGGAGCGTGTCGCTTCTACTCCCAAGAAGTAACTGAGTTCATCAAGATCCTTTAGCGAGAACCGGCGGCTAAGAATATCAATGAACTCCTGTACCTTTGCATCATCGTTCCCAGTCACTATAATGTCATCAACATAAACTAGCGTGTAGATGAGAGTGCCACCCGAGTGATAGACAAATAATGATGTATCTGCAAGAGAGTTGACAAATCCAAACTGAACAAGAAAATTTCGAAGTTCAAGGTACCATGCCCGTGGGGCTTGTTTCAGGCCATAGAGAGCTTTGCGGAGTTTGCAAACGTGTGTTGGGTTATCCTTGTCTATGAACCCAGCCGGTTGAACCATATACACGTCCTCATTGAGGTGACCTTGTAAGAATGCGTTGTTGATATCCAGTTGTCTCAAGTTCCAGTCACGTGAAACAGCAACTCCAAGCACGATAAGAATCGTAGACTGTTTGACAACAGGGCTAAAAGTGTCGTGGAAATCAATCCCTGGTCTTTGATGGAACCCTTTTGCTACCAGCCGTGACTTAAGCCGTTCAACGGAGCCATCGGGTTTTCGCTTGACTCGAAAAACCCACCTGTTACCGAACAGATTGTACTCCGGGGAAGGTGGGACAAGATCCCACTTGTGATTCTCAAGTTGAGAATTAAACTCTCCGGACATAGAGGCTCGCCAGCGATGATCTTTCATGGCCTGAGTGATGTTGGCAGGCTCGTCATCTGATAGTGGTTTTGATTGTGCAACCAAGGATAGCTTCTTTGCCGGTTTGAAGATGTTGTCCTTGGACCGAGTCTGCATTGGGTGAGTATTCCCGGGTGGAATAGGCTCATTGACAGGTGGTGCTTGAGCTGTGGACGGTGCTTGTGGTGCCGGAGAAGTCTCAGTAAGAGGTGATTCCTGAGGGATAAGACCACCAGAACTATCGTTCGACACATTGTTAGACAAGGGAGAGGTAACAGGTAAAGAAACCAAACCTGGAGACACGACGGTAGGTGACGAAGGAACCAATGGCAAAGGTGATGGTGACGGAACCGAGACTACGGTGACTGGCGGGCACCAAGAATGAATGATAGAATCGGTTTTAGTGAGAGGAAGGGAAAGCTTTTGAAAAGGAAGCTCTGTTTCGACAAAGTGGACATGGCGGCTTACAAATATACGAGAGGAGGATGGTTCAAGGCAAAGAAAAGCACTTTGGCTAAGTCAATAGCCCAAGAAGACACATGGTTTGGATCTAGGGTCAAGCTTATGTTGTGTATAAGGCTTCAGCCACGGAAAGCAGAGACATCCGAAAACTTTTAGCTTCGTATAGTTAGGGGCCGTACCAAGAAGCTTCGCAAATGGCGAGGAGAGAGATAGTGTAGGCGTAGGCAGGCGATTGATGAGATACACTGTTGCGGCTAGAGCATACGTCCAAAACTTCACAGGCATGGCGGCATGAGATAACAGAGTGAGACCTGTTTCGACAATATGTCGATGTCTCCGTTCGGCAAACCCATTATGTTCGGGTGTATGCGGCGGACTTGTGAGATGAGAGACACCATTTGTCGCAAGAAAATCTTTTAACGCCATGTACTCGCCCCCGTTATCTGAATACAAAGAGATTAGTTTGTGTTGAAATCTTTTCTCCACCAGAGCCTTCCAGCGGATAAACGTATCCCGAACTTCAGATTTGCGCCGTAGTGGATAAAACCAAACATAATGGGTGAAGTGGTCAACAAAAATGACATAATACTTAAACTCATCTATAGATGTTACAGGAGATGTCCACACATCAGAATAAACGAGTTCAAGAGGTTTGGAGGAAGTGAGTGACGAGGAGCTAGAAAACGGCATCTTATGCATTTTATTTGATGAACAATCGGAGCAATGAAAAGTTTTAGAGTATTTGGAATCAGAAAGCAACAATGGAGAAATAGCAGATTTTAAAATTGAAATAGCTGGATGTCCTAATCGTGAATGCCATATTGCGATAGGACTTTTTAATGATGCAGAAAACACAGAAGGTTGAAGAGAGTCTCGGTGCGGCCACTCATAACCGCCGTCACTGGTTCCCCCCGTTACCACCGGTGCTCCCGATTGAAGGTCCTTCACCTGAAACAAGTGTGGAAAGAATTCCACAGAGACGCCATTGTCAGTACAAAGTTTCTTCACCGATACAAGATTTCGAGAAATGCTTGGTACGTGAAGAACATTCGGCATTTTAAAATTACGTGTAGGAGAAGGTAGAGTAGAGGAACCCGTATTGGCGATCGCTAGACCCGTTCCGTTGCCAACCTGAACCGCATCACTACCTGTGTATGGTGAATGAAACGACAAGTTGGCAAGATCAGAGGTAAGATGGTGAGAGGCACCCGAATCCATCAACCAAGCCGCGTTATCGGATGACACTAAATCAGCATTGTACGCCTGGGGAGAGCCACGCTGTGAGCCCGATGAGTGAGAAGAAGACGAACCAGGCTGAGACACGATCCGGAACAGGGGACATCGCTTCGCACTATGGCCTTGTGTTCCACAAGCCTGACAGCGACCAAGATATGGCCGTGGTTGAAACCCTTGTTGTCGCGGACCGGAGTTAGACTTGTTGTTGTTGGAGTTGTTGTTGTTGTTGTTGTTGTTGTTTGAACGCCAATGTTGAGGCTTCTGTTGAGCGTGATTGGCAGTGATCGGAAAAGATGATGATGATGGTGTTGCAGCGAGAGCAAGTTCACGATTAATGAGCTTTTCATGTAACTCCGAGAACGAGATTGGTGTATCTCGGCTTTGGATTGACTCGATAAGGGACTTGTATTCATCACCGAGTCCATCAAGCACCATATCTGTCAAGTCTTCATGTTGAACCGGACTACCAAGGAGAGCCAAGGCATCTGTTTTTGTCTTGAGAAGTTGCATGTACGTACATATAGAGAAGATGTATTCGATTGAATGATTTTAATGATACAACATACAAGAGTTTATATAGGCTAACTACTGAAGATCTATACAGAATCTACGATAAGAACTATACATAATATCCTATAGAATATACTAACAGAGAGAATATATATCAAAGATATGATATTATCTCTTCACAGAAGACCACAATGTGGATGTTGACTTGGCTTTGGAAAATGATCCGTCTAAGGGAAACAAAACAAAGAAGGACCTGGATTGGTCTTGGAGCCAAAGAAAGGCTTATATGACAAATATGTGTTGCTTCTCGATTTCAGTAGTCTTTACCCGTCTATTATACAGGTTAGCAAGACTGTTTTTCCATTTCTCAAGCCTTGGATGGCTATTTCTACTTGATTGGTACATAAACAGTCATTGTAATTTCAGGAATATAATATCTGTTTCACGACTATACCACGATCAGAAGACGGAGTTCCTCGTTTACCCTCTTGTCAGACACCTGGAATTCTTCCAAAGGTATGTTTACACTAGTTCCTTTCTTTAGTGACTTCTCTCGGTTCCCTACTCGATCTTTTATAGGTCTTCAAACACCAAATCTGTAAGTCGCAAGGTATATGCGGGAAAGTCCTCAGAATAATGCGATGCGACCCAACTGTTAAGTATTGTATTGATGATTGCTGTGTGCTGTAGTTCAATTAAACTAATCTTGACATCATGTTCTAAACTATATAGCTCTATGCATTTTTTTTGTGCCACGACTTTGATTTTCTCACCTTGTTATGTTATGCCAAGTCTAATAAAGATTAGAGATCATGAATTTCACAACATGTCTTTGTTTTAGTTGATGGAACATTTGGTCAGTATAAGAAACTCCGTCAAACTAAAGATGAAGAAGGAAACAGGTCTCAAGCACAGGGAGCTTGACATTCGGCAGCAGGCATTAAAGGTTGCAGCCAACAAGTTTGTATTTTATGGTCTTTAGCTTTTGCTGGCAATAATTCCCATTCACCACATTTTGATATTAATAGTTTCATTCTAAAGGCAGTTTGTATGGATATCTTGGGTTTTCTAATTCAAGATTCTACGCTAAGCCTTTAGCAGAGCTCATAACACTACAAGTAAGTTTTGCTTTCTGTGTGTTTTTACTGATAAATTTTTCTTTGCTTGATCTGGTTAATTCCCAAACATTGCAGGGAAGGGAGATCCTACAAAGAACGGTGGATCTTGTCCAGAATCATTTAAATCTAGAGGTATATCCTATACTTTGAGTCGCACGAAAATGCTTTTCAGCAGATAAATTAATGTAATGTGTCAACATTTCTGCTTTATCAAGTGTAAAATTGAACTTGTTGCTTTGTTGTGTAGGTGATTTATGGTGACACGGATTCAATCATGATTCACAGTGGACTAGATGGTATCGAAGAGGTCAAAGCCATTGGAGCAAAAGTCATCCAAGAGGTAGGTTGGATAATAGATTTTATCTCTAGCTTTTTACCCTTAATTCAAACCTTTCTATGATTAAACCAATACGTATTAAATGTTTGCAACTTTGATGTTCGGTTTCTTGATGCATGGAGAGTGCTTTTTGGAGTAGACAAATTACAATGTAAAATAGCAGACATTTGATTTGGGTCTCACCTTCTCTTTTTCAATTTCTAGGTCAATAAGAAGTATAGATGTCTGAAAATTGAACATGAAGCCATATATAAGAGAATGCTTCTTCTTAGAAAAAAGAAGTATGCCGCCGTCAAGTTGCAGTTCAAGGACGGAAAGATTTGCCAGGTAATATCTAATTTACACATTCTGGCTACCTTTTCTTTTAAACAATGTTTTGGTACGAGGTGCATTCTCAATACAGGACATTGAAAAGAAAGGTGTGGTCCGTGTGGACATGGTTCGTCGAGATTGGAGCTTGCTCTCCAAGGAAATTGGAGATTTATGTTTGGCTAAAATCTTGTATGGAGAAGGGTATGTTCTAGAACATTCACTAAAAGCATTATTATTATTTTTACTCCTCTCTTACAAAGCACAACAAAATCTTGTCTTCTTTGCAGGTCCTGTGAGGATGTTGTTGAAGCAATTCATAAAGAACTTATGAAGTTTATTAACTTTTTGATAATTAGTTTGCTCTTCTTTATCATCCAATACATGTTACTTTGTCCATGAAACAGATAAAAGAGGAAATGAGAAATGGGCAAGTTGCACTTGAGAAGTATGTCATCACCAAGGCATTGACTAAGTCACCAGAAGCTTATCCACATGTTCAGGTGAGTATGAGAGGCTATATTATTCGCATTATTGCTCTCCCGAACTCTGATTGTGCGGTTGAATCGTTTTTTCTCAGGTCGCACTCAGAATGAGGCAACGTGGTTATAAAGAAGGTTTCAATGCTAAGGATACCGTACCATACATAATCTGCTATGAACAGGTTCCCAACACAGAAGACCAGCTTAATACTATCCGATACCAAATCGGTCTTTCTACTAAACTTCTTTACCCTTTCTCATTGCAGGGTAATACTAGCTTAGCAAGCTCAGCAGGGATTGCCGAGCGGGCTAGGCATCCTGATGAGGTGAAATCAGACGACAACAAATGGTTGGTTGACATAGATTACTACTTGGCACAGCAGATTCATCCGGTGGTATCTCGTTTATGCGCAGAGATTCAGGGCACAAGTCCTGAGAGGTTAGCCGAGTGTTTAGGACTTGACCCATCAAAGGTAAAGCTTTCATTTAAGCCAATCTCCAATTCCATATATAATGATTTGGATATAATGGTGTTCTTTTTCTATAGTATCGAAGCAGATCAAACGTTACTATGGGCAGTGATCCTTCTACATCCCTCTTGTTTGCTACAAGCGATGAAGAAAGGTAATAATGTCTTCCTATAATATATTTTCACCAGGATTTGCGTTATTCTTAGAATTCAATATCTGCAAAAAACGCAGATATATAAGCTGTGAGCCGTTAGCAATAGCATGCCACAGCTGCTCAGCTGCTTTCAACTGTCCATCGATTACTAGCTCAGTTTGTGCGTCTATCAGTAAAAAATATGAAACAGAGGAATCTGATTCTATATTCTGGCTTAAACTGCATTGCCCGAAATGCGAAGCAGAAGGTAGCACGAGAAGAATATCCACTGCAATGATAGCTAACCAGGTAGGGCAAAGCTTTGTTGAAAAGGATCATAATTTCCAAGTTTCTCAAATGCTTTGGTTATTAACTGTTTCTCATGCATTTCAGGTGAAAAGGTAGATTGATGGATTTGTGTCAATGTACTACAAAGGCATAATGATGGTGCACATAAAACCTTGTCACTTGCCTCGTTTTATATCCATTATTCTGAACACCTGTTGTTATGTTATTATTAAGTCATGCTTACGAAATGTTTCTTTTACATTTTGCCTTCAACAGTGTGACGATGAGTCTTGCAAATACACGACACGCAGCCCCAACTTTTGTCTGCTCGGTGACCGTGAACGGGGAACAGTTTGCCCAAACTATCCTAAATGTAATGGAACCTTCTTAAGAAAGGTATATTATGCCCTCATCCTATCTTTGTGTTGCTTTAATAGGACAACTTTTGACTCTCAGCTTTGTC
Source organism: Barbarea vulgaris (assembly GCA_963667165.1). Classification (NCBI taxonomy): domain Eukaryota; kingdom Viridiplantae; phylum Streptophyta; class Magnoliopsida; order Brassicales; family Brassicaceae; genus Barbarea; species Barbarea vulgaris. The sequence goes on from OY763891.1 coordinate 4,103,080, forward strand.
TTACTACAGTACACTGAAGCAGACTTGTACAGGCAGCTGTCATACTTTTGCCACATCTTAGACACACAATGCTCTCTAGTAAAGGTTTCTACTTTCAACCCCATTGCTTCTAATGTAAGTGTTATCTGTTCTCTAGATCCTTAATAACCTCTCTGGCATTTTAAAAAAAGAAGATGGATGTTGGTGTTAGAATTCAAGTAGAGAAAGCATTAATGACAAAGATAAGACCTGTGGCTGAGTCAGCAGCATCCATGGCTCGAAGTATACGAGACCGGTGTGCGTATGGATGGCTGCAACTGACAGACATAGCCATTTGATAGTTCAATTTATATTATCTTCTGACATCATTCTAATCAAGCTAACTCAGTTCTGTTCACACCTAAAGCTTATTTATTGTAACAATTTGAAATTTAACCAATGCAAGGACTCGAACAAACATTTTTGACTCCTGTTTTTTGACATCTAGGTTTTTTAGGCCTAAGCCATTTCGTAATTAACGGCTAGAGTCGGCATTATGCAGTCATTGACTTAATCAAATGATGACTTTTACAAATTAGACTTTGATTGTATATATGATTTTAGTAAGCAACAAACAAAAAAAAAAAAAAAAAAGTTCCCTGTATTAGAAGTTGAAACTGCTTCAGATATTCTATAGCTTCATTGGTGCTTTATCTGTCTACCTACCAACATTAAAACAAACAATGTTGGAATTGGGTATCAGTTTCTGCAAAGCTTTCATTTTCTAGGTGATCTTGCTCCTACTTTGCAAGATATTCAGTTTCTATTTTTATTAATATCTCCATTTGTTTAAAAAAAAAAAAACTTTTATCTTTTCGGAACAAGGACCTTGAATGATAAAGACAAAACGTTTTCAGTCAAGTTGAGGAATTGTGCATCAATGTCTCTTCAACGAATTTTGCTGTCTAGCTCCATTTCTCTTCAGCGTTTTTACCATTACAAAGAAAAAGAAATTAAAAAACAATTAGTTTTTTTTTTTAACTTTTGTTCTTTAATCAAAGTCAACGTAGTTTTTCTAATATATTCGGTTATCATAAAATTTTTATAAACTTTGTATAGTCTGCTATTTTGGTATATTTAATTAGCTTTTTTTAGATTATTATTGCATATAAAATTCATGAGCGTTTTTCACTTTTTATTTGCCCTATTAATGAAAAATCCCTATTGATGATCTGATTAACGGGCATATATAACCCCTTTAAAACCTGTAGATTGTGTTTCGAATAGAGACGACCAACAACATTATTCTCTGCATCTGTGTTCGCCCTCCTCCACCATCAAGGGTTCGTGTCTATTCGCTGTAGTTAATTTAGTAAACAAAATTCAAAAGGCTTGATTTGTCTATACTGTCTTTGAATTTTTTGTATTCAGTAAAGAAATACATTTTATTTCTGTGGAGAAAGATTTTTGAAACTGATTTTATTTGAAAAAAATCTTTTAAAAATCAGAAAATTGCGTAATTATTTAAAAGATTCATTTTTATTTATAGATAAACTTTTAAAAGTTATAATATTAATCGTAAATATTTAAATTTTCAGAAATATTTTAAAGATTTTCTTAAAGATTTTTTTCAAATAAGATTTATCTCCAGATTTTTTCAGCACAAAATATAATATTTATTTTATCTACAAAAATAAATAATTGATTTTTTTTTTTAATAATTGATGTTATTCTGTTATATTTTGACTTCGATAATTCTATTCCTTTTCCCAAAAGAATATGCTATTGTCCTCTCATCTCCATGTGTATATATAAGTTATAAACCCTAGCAATCAATTCTACAACAGTTGTCAGCTAAAGGAAAACGAGTCTTTCAGGATCTAATCACTTCTTCTTGGTAATCACTTCATCTCCCTTATATTTTATAATAGTTTCTAAATTTTCTAAGTATTATTATTTGTTTCCAACTATTATCAGATGTTTCAACACGTAAACAAATTTGTTAGATGGATCGATCATGAATGTGGCATGAGAGAAACTATTGCATGATCTTTCTGTGTTATGTCCTTTTTATCGCAATTTTTTCAGTTTAACTTAAGTCTCGAATACCCAATTTTTTTGGAATAGTTTGTTGATAAATTTTCTTTCCTAAAAAGTATGCAAACTAAATATTACTTCTATCTATTTTTTTAAATCCTTAACAAAGTAGCTACAATCGTGTTACGTTTTTGTTGCCAACAACTTTCTCTATATATATCGTAACACTTTTTCACTTCTTTTGTTTTCAGAGTTAAAAAAAATTCGATATGGCTGACCAAGAACCAAAAAGCATCTTAAAAGCTCTTGATGTTGCAAAGACTCAATGGTACCACGTCACGGCTGTTGTAGTCTCCGGTATGGGTTTCTTCACAGACTCATACGATCTCTTTGTGATATCTCTCATTACAAAGCTCCTTGGCCGTATCTACTATCATCAACCTGGCTCCTCCTCTCCCGGAAGCCTCCCTGACGGCATCTCAGCCGCCGTGAGCGGTGTGGCCTTTGCCGGAACGTTTCTTGGACAGATTTTCTTCGGTTGTCTTGGTGACAAGCTCGGACGTAAGAGAGTTTATGGTTTGACTCTCTTGATCATGACCATATGCTCTATTTGTTCTGGTCTTTCCCTTGGAAACGACCCGAAAACCGTCATGGTAACGCTTTGTTTCTTCCGCTTCTGGCTTGGGTTTGGCATCGGTGGTGACTACCCTCTCTCGGCTACAATCATGTCTGAGTATGCTAACAAACGTACTCGAGGACAGTTCATAGCCGCGGTTTTCGGTATGCAAGGTGTTGGGATCCTTGCCGCAGGAGCCGTTTCGTTACTTGTCTCGTTTATTTTTGAGAGCAAGTTCCCATCTCCGGCCTATATGGTAGACGGTGCAGCCTCAACAGTTCCACAGGCGGATTACGTGTGGAGGATCATCCTTATGGTTGGCGCTTTACCGGCTCTCTTGACTTACTACTGGCGAATGAAGATGCCTGAAACTGCTCGTTACACGGCTCTAGTAGCCAAGAACGCGGAACAAGCAGCTTCGGATATGGCTAAGGTTCTCAACGTAGATATTGAAGCCTCTGCCGCAAAGCATGACCAATCTAGGGTTTCCAAAGATGAGTTTGGCTTGTTCTCCAAGAAATTCATTTGCCGTCACGGTCTCCACCTATTCGGAACAGCCACCACATGGTTCCTCCTCGACATTGCTTTCTACAGCCAAAACCTCTTCCAGAAAGATATCTTTACCACCATTGGTTGGTTACCTCCGGCTAAAGCCATGAACGCACTCCAAGAGCTTTACATCATCGCTAGGGCACAAACCATTATAGCTTGTTGCAGTACCGTTCCTGGTTACATTGCCACTATAATATTCATCGAAAAGCTTGGACGTCGCTGGATTCAGAATCTTGGATTCTTGGGGATGACCATTTTCATGTTCGCTTTAGCCGTACCTTACCATCATTGGACTTTACCAGCAAACCGGATTGGTTTCGTGGTTTTATACTCTTTCACGTTTTTCTTCTCCAATTTTGGACCTAATGCAACTACTTTCATTGTCCCGGCTGAGATTTTTCCGGCGAGGCTTAGGTCAACTTGTCACGGTATCTCGGCGGCGTCAGGTAAAGCCGGTGCGATGGTTGGTTCTTTTGGGTTTGCTGCTTTGGTGAAAGCTTTGGGGATGAGTAAGACTTTATACATTATGGGAGGAATCAATCTTGCTGGTTTGTTGATCACGTTTGCTATTATTCCGGAGCCTACCGGAAAATCACTTGAGGAGATGTCCCGTGAAACTGAGCCGGAGAAAAACCAAGACAAGATTATTGTTTAGATTTTCATATATTTTTTTTTCCCTTAATTATGGCGTTTTTTTTAGGACTTTTTGTTGTGTTTTATCAGATTTCTGGATTATTTTTTTTTTTTTAGATTATATTGTTGCTCTATGAGTTTTCCTACGCAGGGTTTTATCATAAATAAAACTGTTATTAAAAATAAAGGGCAATTCTCTTAAATAGCATCAATTTATGTTTTCTAGACAAATCTAGCACAATTATTGGAGAGTTCCAGTCCTAGCATTCATTAGAAACAAAAAGATTAAGTTACCCTCATCTCTAATAAACACAAAAATAAAAAATATTGGAAAAAAAAACACAGGAAAATAAAATCTACACCAAACCCCGGCTAATTTCTTCTTCTCCGTCGCCGCTTCCTCTATTATATCCCCTAACAAAACCCTAACAAGGTGATTAAACCCTAAACAAATTTCGAATTTGGTTGATGAGATTTGCATAATTTCCTCTTATGATGAAATTTAACACTGTGTTACGTTTCTCTTATAAATTGTTTGATTCCTCTTAAGTGGCGCCATGAGGGGATTGTCGACCGGCTTAGTTTGAGAATTTCTTAGCTACCAAGTGGACTAGAGCTAAGAGATTCGGGCTTGAAGGTGGAGAATCATTAATTCCTGGCATGAAGGAGATGTTTGACCTCGGAGTAGAGAGTATTGTTATTGGAATGTCTCACAGAGGAACATTGAATGTTCTGGGTAATGTTGTTCGGAAGCCACTCCGTCAAATATTTAGTGAGTTCAGCGGTGGAATTAGGCATGTAGATGAAGTTGGCTACACGGGTACTGGTGATGTCAAATATCACTTGGGAACCTCTTATGTGTTAGAATTTGCAAAAACTAAATAGGAAGAGGAAGAAGAAGATTTAACATTGAGAGAGAATGAGAGAAACTTAGATGATGTTTACTAATGAGGTAAAGAGCAAGCTTATATAGGGCTCTCAAAGGACAAGTGGGCATGGTCCTTTTAATAAAAAATACATAAAGAAATGATAAAACAAGAGTGGATGGGTGTTGCATGTGTGCATAGGGAAAGTCATCCAACCCATGTGTGTTGGACAAGGGAGTATGGGTGTGTGCATAGGGAAAGTCATCCAACCCATGTGGGTATTGATCAATACTGAAACGACCGCACTTTTTTTTTTTTTTTTGCAATAAACCCAATAATTAATATGCCCATAATATTACCAACCCAAACGAATATTAATCAACTACTCCTGAAAAATATTTATTCACTCCAACAACAAAATACCCTTTTTAAAACAACTGAAAGGATATTAAAACGATCGATCTTTCCAGAATACGACGACTTGAGTTGAGAGTCGAAGTTGGTCTGTATAGCCACCTTGGCTTTCATAGATAATTTCTGTTGTCAACAACGGTTTTCGATAACGAGAAACCGGACTCGAGATCGATAGATCATTTATCCAAAAAAATACTAAACGACACAAAACTTTTTATAGCGGAAAACTCTTAAACACACAACCGAGTTCCCTAGATCATCCCCTCTTCTTCGCCATAATTCCACGGTCACACAAACTCTTTTCCTGCATCAAACAAAGGAGATGCATAAGTATTTCAACAAATACTTAGTGAGGCAATCCTCCAGTCTACAAGCTATACACACAAACGATTAAAAATTATTCAACGTATTAAACACGAAAATACCGCAAATAAATCAACCAACTCAAGAAACACTCGAACTAGATCCCCCATGAGATCATACGACCTACAATCATGCAAACACATCAAACAACTCAATCGCTTAGATAAGCTTACGGTCATGCACTCACCTTTAGCCACGCACGGAAATTCCTAAAACTTCCCGGAATGAATAGACTTCACTTCCTCAAACGCGCGCCTAAAAACAAACCAAATACGAAACTTAAGACACAAGAAACAACTACGAAAAACGGCCAGAACGACCAGATCGATCGATCCTGGTCAGGATCGATCGATCCCGCCAAGCGAACTCTCCAGATCGATCGATCCTGACCAGGATCGATCGATCCACCACCAGATCGATCGATCCCAAACCGGATCGATCGATCCCACTTTGCCGAGATCTGCACCGAACGATCGTTCTCGGACAGATCGATCGTTCCTCGACCAGATCGATCGATCCCGCCTGGATCGATCGATCCTGGCCGGCCGTGAGCTTACCAGATCGACCATTCACCTCCAGATCGATCGATCCTGGCTCAGATCGATCGATCTAGCCCTGGATCGATCGATCCAAGTGCAAACGCCAACAACGACTTGCACCACTCACACCAACTTGGCCACGCGATCGAACTCCACCTCCTCAACCACAAACCACCACCAAGGAGTCACACTCAAGCACACTCCGCAACCAACACCGCTCACAAAACGTGGCCACAAACACCGCCACACCAACACGAAACCACCGACAACCATAACAACCGGCTCCGTTGTCACCATGCTCAAACCGAACCTCACCAACGCCACCACCATGACTCACACCCTCTGCTCCTCACACTAAACCATCAAGAACCACAAGATGGAAACAACAAAAGAGCAGAACCTTACCCTTTCTAACGGTGAGGACACAAGGTGCGAGAGAGCTTCGAAGCTTCACCGACACGGTAACCTCCGCTCCTTCGCCTCTTGAGCCTCTCACGCCCAACACACACACAGCCACCAAGCTCGTCCTCCCTTGCTGTCCACGCCCTCACACACAGCCACAAGACTCACAAGTCTCAGCCTCACTTGCTCTCCACACCACACACAACTCAGCCTCACACTTTGATCAAGACAACCCAACCTCTCTCTTTTTCCTCCTCCTCCTCTCCTCTCGCCTCTCACGCCCTCACACAACCACCAGCTCCCCTTCTTTGGCTCACCACGCCCACACCCAGCCACAAGACTCACCCTCTCTTGTTCTCCACGCCCTCACACAGCCACCACAACCTCTCAGCCTAGCTTGCTCTCCACACACACACACAGCTCTCTTACTCCCTCTCTTTCTCCCTCTCTCTCTCTCTCTCTCTCTCTCTCTCTCTCTCTCTCTCTTTTGCAGCTGAAGTGAAGTGTCGGCAAGGCTCAGCAAATGGAGAAGGTGGCTGCCTAAGAAGGTGGAGAGGTGGGGGAGTCTACAAAGCTAGGGGAGTAGGCTGCTTTCTAGGGTGGGGGAAAAGAAATGAAGGCTGCATAAAGGTTGGTGGAAAAATCTGATTAAATCAGATTGAAACTTAATTACAGCTTGGGTCCCTGAACTCTCAAAAGTTCACAAACTGACCCCAAACTTCCAAAACGATCCCGCACACCCCTACGGGAAAAATGCGGCGTAATTTCCCAATTACTCCAAAATCTCCCGGAAATATTTTCCAGAGATTCTCCGCATAAATCCCGGATGCAAATCCGAAATTCCCAATTTCGGAACACGGGCGTTACAATTCTCCCCCACCAAACTGGATTCGTCCTCGAATCCTTAGACACAGATCCATCCGCTATGAACTTAACACACCATCGTCGCAACGATCCCTACCCTCTCATGGTCAACCCGACCATACAACTCTACCTATCCAACAACTCCGTGAACCCTCTAGCGTCAACTTGCTTCAGAGAACTTTTGACAAGAGTTAGATAAGATAGCTTTTAATAATTAGCCATTCTTTTTAGCGATTCCTCATGACGAACGTAATAAAACAAACAAGTACCATACGTTCGAGAATCGGATCTACCGCAAAGAACTGCTCATGAGCCATCCGATCAAACCACTTATCTCATTTTCCCTTAACAAGTTTAACTAGAAACACGACCCTATTCCCCAAGTCACAACCCAACCACTCTCGAGATCTCTATTCAGCCGCTATGCTTATACTCACGTCATAGACATACACTGCTCCCAACTCATACTCGTACCACTCCCACCCTCTGTGCAAGGCACTCTGGGCTCTGGGTACCTCATGCCACACTCACTTACAGACCACAAAGTCCTGCAAGCTATCAGCATCCAACCTATACCACTCCCACTCTCAGGACTCGTCAGCCCTTCGAGCTCTGGGTATAGCAACCATACCCCTCGCACTCTCAGGTCACAAAGACCTTCAAGCTATGGGTATCACACTCATACCACTCCCACTCTCAGGACTCACAAGTCCTTGGAGCAAGCAAGTCTATCGTCTATAAGCATGTCCGACCGAATCTATCTCACAGAGTCCACACACCACATCACATGGTGACACTCACCAACCATATTCCCATCCCGGAATATCAACCTATCCTATAACCACTACACAGGTTATCTTAAGGTATAACCACTCATTCAGGGTATGCCATTTTCCTTGTCCGAAGGATATTTCCAGTTTATACTTTAATAAACCTTTCTTTACTCACATGACTTCACGAGTCATAACTCATAAGAATACTCTTTTTATTCAATTTCACATAATATTCACCGTATATAACATGACATACAGCTCAAAATGTGAAATTTGAAACCATCGATGGAAAACTCAAGCCTCAGCTTGCTTCTCGAACCACTTTTTAAATCTTGTTTCCATCCTTGCCTCTGGTTCCCAAGTCTCCTCCTGCACACCATCACAATCCCATAACACCCTCAACATTGGAATCTTCTTCCGACGAAGCTCTTTGACCCTCCTCTCGAGAATCCTCAAAGGTCTCGCCTCAACGGTCATATTAGGCTGAAGATCTGTCGGAAATCTCTTCCACTACCTCATCATCCTTATGTAAGCATTCCTTCAGCATCGACACATGGAAGACCTTGTGAAGTGCTCGCATAACCTCCGGTAACTCCAACCGATATGCAACCGGGCCAACTCTCTCAACAATTTTGAACGGTCCCAAATACCTCAGACTCAACTTAGTCTCAGTAATGGATCTGTTTGGACCCCGCAACAATGCCATCTTGAGATATACCCTATCTCCCACCTCAAACTCGAGGTCTTTTCTCCTCTTAACGACATAACTCTTTTGCCGATCTTGGGCTTCCTTCATGTTCAGTTTCAAAACTCGGATCTTCTCCGTAGTCTCCTGAACAAAAATCTGCACCCCACATACTCCTCTCCCCCACCTGGGTCCAACACAAGGGTGTACGGCATGGCCTCCCATAGAGTGCCTCGTATGGGGCCATCCCAAAGCTTGCCTGGTAACTAGTCTTGTAAGCAAACTCTGTCAAGCTCAAGTGGTCCACCCAATGACCACCCCAGTCTAGCACACACATCCTACGCTGCGACCCATTTAGCAACATCCTTTTTCATCCCGATCCAAAGATAATACTGTTTCAGATCACGGTACATCTTAGTCGCTCCTGGGTGAATCGAAAACTTGCTCGCATGTGCCTCACTCATAATCTCTCGCTTCAGCTCCTCATCCTTGGGTACACATACCCGCCCATGCACAAGAATAGTCCCATTCGCAGAGACCTGATATTCTGATCCCACAACCCCGGAAGCTTTAATCAGACCTTTATCTTTTTCATGGGCTATCCGAACCTTACTCAAACGATCCGCCTGATTTACTGCCTACAAACCTAACGGTTCCTGAGATATAGCACACACCTTCAACGTGCTAACCTCGCTTACCAAGGACTCCATGTCCTGCTTACCAGCCCAAGCTACCTGCTTGCGACTCAACGCAACTGCAACCAAAATTTGCCTTTCCGGGATGGTAAGCTACCTCCAGATCATAATCTGCCACTAACTCCATCCTACGCCTCTGCCTCAAATTCAATTCGGGCTGCGTAGAAATGTACTTCAGGCTCTTATGATCTGTCAACACCAGTGGTTGGTTTGGAGCTCGGCTATCCTGACTCCACCATGGCGTATACCCTAGGTGTCACTGCAGCCCGCCTATCCGTCGGCACTGCCGCCACCATTCCCTGCAGCAACCTGGGACATTTCAGCTTGATATGCCCTGGCTCCCTACAGTGGTAACACACCCGAGTATCCCCGATCGCTCCACCCTTATGGGGGCAACTCACAACCCTATGGTCCTTGCTTCCGCATCCGAAGCATTCCTGACCACCTTGGTTACCCTTGGAAGAACCTTCCCACTTCCGCTTCTGCCCATCCGCATTTTCCACTCATCTGCTTCTTCAGGCTTGGCACCACCCTGAAAGAATCTCGTGTCAAACCTCTGCAACTGCTACATCATTTTGAGATATGATGGCCGCTCTTCCGCAACCACAACCCTTGGTTATACCCCAACTACGGGTGGTTCCATTGGAGCCTGCACTGGTACCCTTTCTGGTAACCGCTCCAACAGCAAAGCCAAGAAATTCGCGATAGGATCCCCTTGGGCCGAAGCTACCCCTGCTGCCACACCCGCAGCACTTGCTGGAACTCCAGCAACACCGGCACCAACACCGGCCACACCCTCCGTCCCAACCCCATCCGTAAGCGAGTTCCCGACCTGCTCAACCGTAACACTTGGTGTCACACTCTCCTCAACCACCGGAGCCCTCGGGTTCCTCCGACCGCGACCTCTACCTCCGCCGATACCACGACCGTGACCTCTACCTCTTCTAGCCATCTTAGTCCAAAGTTGGCTCCTCGATCACTCCTAACTACTACAGAAGCCGGCCCAACAACAGACTCAAACTTTCATGGTCCCGATTAACTTAAAAACAGTAATTCCTCAACTGAATTACTTTAATCCGTTTCACGGATTAACCTGACCCAAACCGGACACCACAGGTTAAATCACATAAAAAATTATGTGATTAAAACCTTGGCCCCAAAAGACTAATCCAAGAGTCTTTTAACTAAACTCAACAAGCAGTTAAGCAACACAAAACAACTTACCGTGGAATCTCTTTAAAGGCTCGAAGAGGATGATCTAGAACTCCATACTCAAACAATTGACTAACTCACATAATCAATTCAACTCAAATACTCAAATACACATGCTACTCGAAGCACCAAAAATTAAATTCAATCCAATTTAACTTTTCTAAACCCGTCCTAGAGCCGTAATTGCTCTGATACCAAATTGAAACGACCGCACTTTTTTTTTTTTTTTGCAATAAACCCAATAATTAATATGCCCATAATATTACCAACCCAAACGAAAATTAATCAACTACTCCTGAAAAATATTTATTCACTCCAACAACAAAATACCCTTTTTAAAACAACTGAAAGGATATTAAAAGGATCGATCTTTCCAGAATACGACGACTTGAGTTGAGAGTCGAAGTTGGTCTGTATAGCCACCTTGGCTTTCATAGACAATTTCTGTTGTCAACAACGGTTCTCGATAACGAGAAACCGGACTCGAGATCGATAGATCATTTATCCAAAAAAATACTAAACGACACAAAACTTTATATAGCGGAAAACTCTTAAACACACAACCGAGTTCCCTAGATCATCCCCTCTTCTTCGCCATAATTCCACGGTCACACAAACTCTTTTCCTGCATCAAACAAAGGAGATGCATAAGTATTTCAACAAATACTTAGTGAGGCAATCCTCCCGTCTACAAGCTATACACACAAACGATTAAAAATTATTCAACGTATTAAACACGAAAATACCGCAAATAAATCAACCAACTCAAGAAACACTCGAACTAGATCCCCCATGAGATCATACGACCTACAATCATGCAAACACATCAAACAACTCAATCGCTTAGATAAGCTTACGGTCATGCACTCACCTTTAGCCACGCACGGAAATTCCTAAAACTTCCCGGAATGAATAGACTTCACTTCCTCAAACGCGCGCCTAAAAACAAACCAAATACGAAACTTAAGACACAAGAAACAACTACGAAAAACGGCCAGAAAGACCAGATCGATCGATCCTGGTCAGGATCGATCGATCCCGCCAAGCGAACTCTCCAGATCGATCGATCCCAAACCGGATCGATCGATCCCACTTTGCCGAGATCTGCACCGAACGATCGTTCTCGGACAGATCGATCGTTCCTCGACCAGATCGATCGATCCCGCCTGGATCGATCGATCCTGGCCGGCCGTGAGCTTACCAGATCGACCATTCACCTCCAGATCGATCGATCCTGGCTCAGATCGATCGATCTAGCCCTGGATCGATCGATCCAAATGCAAACGCCAACAACGACTTGCACCACTCACACCGACTTGGCCACGCGATCGAACTCCACCTCCTCAACTACAAACCACCACCAAGGAGTCACACTCAAGCACACTCCGCAACCAACACCGCTCACAAAACGTGGCCACAAACACCGCCACACCAACACGAAACCGTCGACAACCTTAACAACCGGCTCCGTTGTCACCATGCTCAAACCGAACCTCACCAACGCCACCACCATGACTCACACCCTCTGCTCCTCACACTAAACCATCAAGAACCACAAGATGGAAACAACAAAAGAGCAGAACCTTACCCTTTCTAACGGTGAGGACACAAGGTGCGAGAGAGCTTCGAAGCTTCACCGACACGGCAACCTCCGCTCCTTCGCCTCTTGAGCCTCTCACGCCCAACACACACACAGCCACCAAGCTCGTCCTCCCTTGCTGTCCACGCCCTCACACACAGCCACAAGACTCACAAGTCTCAGCCTCACTTGCTCTCCACACCACACACAACTCAGCCTCACACTTTGATCAAGACAACCCAACCTCTCTCTTTTTCCTCCTCCTCCTCTCCTCTCGCCTCTCACGCCCTCACACAACCACCAGCTCCCCTTCTTTGGCTCACCACGCCCACACCCAGCCACAAGACTCACCCTCTCTTGTTCTCCACGCCCTCACACAGCCACCACAACCTCTCAGCCTAGCTTGCTCTCCACACACACACACAGCTCTCTTACTCCCTCTCTTTCTCCCTCTCTCTCTCTCTCTCTCTCTCTCTCTCTCTCTCTCTCTCTCTCTTTTGCAGCTGAAGTGAAGTGTCGGCAAGGCTCAGCAAATGGAGAAGGTGGCTGCCTAAGAAGGTGGAGAGGTGGGGGAGTCTACAAAGCTAGGGGAGTAGGCTGCTTTCTAGGGTGGGGGAAAAGAAATGAAGGCTGCATAAAGGTTGGTGGAAAAATCTGATTAAATCAGATTGAAACTTAATTACAGCTTGGGTCCCTGAACTCTCAAAAGTTCACAAACTGACTCCAAACTTCCAAAACGATCCCGCACACCCCTACGGGAAAAATGCGGCGTAATTTTCCAATTACTCCAAAATCTCCCGGAAATATTTTCCAGAGATTCTCCGCATAAATCCCGGATGCAAATCCGAAATTCCTAATTTCGGAACACGGGCGTTACAAATACTCCCCCTCAAACTTAGCCGGAGTGATTAGAGTGGTGGCTAAGTTTGGAGAACCCGTGAGTACCACCTCATTAAAAACCTTAACAAGGAAAACCTCATGGGATAAAACCTTGCTAAGGGAAAAAGAGTGTGGTCTTCACGGATTTAGGAAAGCCGATCAAGGTCTTGAGAGGTCTACTAGCCCAAGTTTGTTATGGATGTGATTGCAAACCTTGAGGCTAGCGGCCTTGGTGAATATGTCAGCCAATTGATCTTCGCTCCTTGTAAAGCATGGCAATGTTACTCCTTCTTCAATCTTCTCTCTTACTTTGTGGCAGTCAACCTCAATATGCTTTGTTCTCTCATGGAAGACTGAATTTGTTGCTATATGGATTGACGCTTGATTATCACAATGCATGGTCATTGGAGTTGATGATTCTATACCTAAATCTTTGATGAGCGCCTTAAGCCATACCAACTCATTTGTTAGCTTCCTCATAGCCCGATATTCAGATTCAGCACTTGAACAAGATACCACCTTCTGTTTCTTAGACTTCCAAGTAACCAGATTACCTCCTACGAAAGTGCAATAACCCGTGGTTGATTTCCTATCAATGGTGTCTCCAGCATAATCCGCATCACAATACCCAACAATCTCAGCATTTCCATTCTTTCCCATCCAAATGCCTTGACCTGGTGAGCCTTTGAGATAACGAAGAATCCTTTCAACCATGTTCCAATGATACACCGTAGGCTCCTTCATGTGTTGGCTAACCTGGTTCACAGCAAAACACAAGTCAGGTCTAGTGATCGTTAAGTAGATGAGCTTACCTACAAGTCTCTGGTATTGAGGAGGATCATCATAAGGTTTGTCTAGTGGATCATCCTTTTCTTTCTCCCCCTCTCGCTTGACCTTGTAGCCATCCTCAAGTGGTGTCTTGGCTGGTTTAGAACCTAATTTTCCTGTTTCACTTAACAAATCAAGAGTATACTTCCGTTGTGATAGAAATAAGCCTTCTCGAGAACGACATATCTCTATCCCTAGGAAGTATTTTAGTTCTCCCAAATCTTTAATATCAAAAACAGATTTTAAGAAGGATTTTGTTTCTTGAATACCTACTTGATCACTACCTGAAATGATCAAGTCATCCACATAAACCAAGACAACAATGATGCCTTGAGGACTTTGAAGAGTGAAGAGGGTGTGATCAGCTTCTGATCTTCTAAATCCTTTATCCTTGAGTGTTGAGCTGAGTTTGTGATACCACGCCCTTGGAGATTGCTTAAGTCCATAAATTGCTTTCCTAAGCCTTAAGACTTTTCCCGGAGTAATTGAATTTTCAAGACCTGGTGGTGGAGTCATGTAGACCTCTTCTTATAATTCTCCTTGTAAGAAGGCATTCTTTACATCCATTTGCCATAAATCCCATGAAAGGTTGGTGGCAATGGACAAAACAACTCTAACTGTGTGAAGCTTTGCTACAGGTGCAAAAGTATCTGTGTAATCCTCCCCATAGCTTTGTGTGAACCCTCTTGCAACTAGGTGTGCCTTATATCTTTCTATATCACCATTACTTAGGTACTTAATTGTAAAGATCCATCTTGAGCTCACGGCCTTCTTTCCCGGAGGTAAGTCAGCTTCATCCCAAGTATGGTTTATAATCATGGCGTCAACTTCATCATCAACTGCTGCAACCCATTCTTTACTCTCCTTAGCTTCTTCATAGCTTTGAGGTATGTAATGCAGATCAATCTTTCCAATAAATGCTTGATGATCTGATGGAAAAAGGTCAAGTGAACACACCGCTTGTATTGGATGGGCAATAGCTTGATTGTTGTAATACACAAATTCAGGATTCCGATGTTCTGGACCAATTCTTGATCTAGTGCTTCTTCTTAGTGGAATGATTTCTTCAACTGGTTCTTCCACTTGATCCGGAGCTTGATGTTGATCTATAGTAGGTTCGTTTTCAGTCTCCCCCTCAGCTTGGTCATTTTGAGATGCTTCCACTAAGTCTTGATCATTTTGATTTCTCATTTCTTGATCAGCCTCCAAATTCTCATTTTGATTTTGTTGAGTACTGGTACTTTCTTGATTAGTCCTGGTACTAAATTTCTGAGTGTGAATTGTTGGTGGATTTCCAAGATGGTTGAGTAGAAATCGAAGACTCTCCATTCTATCTAATGTAGAGCTGGCGAGATCCTTGATACTTTCCCACTCCATTTTGTTATAGTACCCTTGATTCTCCATGAATTTCACATTGCTTGACACCAACAGCTTATTGTTGACTGGATCATAACACTTATATCCCTTTTGTGTTGTTGAGTAGCCTAGGAAAATGCTCTTTATGCTTTTAGCATCCAACTTAGTTCTTTGTTCACCTGGTACCAAAACAAAGCACACACAACCAAAAACTTTTAAATGATCAAGGGAGGGTTTCATATTGTTTAGTACCTCAAATGGAGATGTATCTTTCAATACTCTAGTTGGAATTCTGTTGATGAGATAACATGCAGTCATCACAGCATCTCCCCAAAATCTCTTTGGCACATGTGAGTGAAACATCATTGATCTTGCTACTTCCATCACATGCCGATTTTTCCTTTCAGCAACTCCATTTTGTTGAGGTGTATAGGGACAACTCGTTTGATGTATAATTCCATGCTTAGCTAGATGTTCTTTGAACTTATGGCTTGTGTATTCTCCACCATTGTCTGATCTTAGTACCTTAATTTTGCCATTAAACTGATTAGTAACATAGTTCTGAAAGTTGAGAAAAGCATCAAATACTCTATCTTTAGATGGAAGCAAAGTTAACCAAGTGTATTTGGATTTCTCATCTATAAATGTGACAAAATATTTGTTATTATCTCTAGATAGACAAGGTGAGGTCCAAACATCAGAGTGCACTAAGTCAAAACATTTTTCATATATAGTGGAGGACTTGGTGAAAACAGTTTTGCAATGCTTCCCTAGGATACATGCTTCACAACTAGCATTTTTAAAAGAGATAGTAGGTAACATAAGTTCAAGAGCTCTAGAGTGCGGATGGCCTAATCTAGAGTGCCACAAGGCATTATTATCTAAGCATGAATTAAGAGATAAGGCTTTATTGCTTGGTGAAAGATTCTCCAAAATATATAAGTCTCCCTTAGTGCCTCCTTCTCCAAGCAACTTTCCGGTCTCAATATCCTGAAACTTCACATCATTAGGACCAAATATAGCATTGCAATTCAAATCATTAGTGGCCTTTTTGACAGATAACAAATTAGAAGTGAACGTTGGCATATAAAAGGCATTGGACGTTTTATCAAATAATTTTAGTTCTCCTTCGCCTTTAACTGGTATTTTATCCCCATTTGCAATTTCCACATTTCCATTTGCAGGTTTAATATTAGTTAACAGATCACGATTATTAATCATATGATGGGAAGCTCCAGAATCAATTACTAGAGTTTTGCTTGGTTTAGAGGCAAATAAGGTGATACCGGATTGATTTATGTTGACGATTGCTTTGAAGAGAGACTCCAGGTCTGATTTCCTCACTAGATCACCATGAGATGCTGCCATTGCCACTTCTTCCATTTGTTTAGATGAGCCGGCTTGAGCTTGACCGCTTCTAACCTCTTGAGAAATGTTTGCTCTTGGTAGGCTTGGTCTTAGGTGTGGATGGAGTATGTAGCATTTTTCAACTCGATGACCCTTCTTCTTACAATGGGTGCACCACGGTGGCTTGTAGTCTTTGATGAAGTTGTTGCCTTGGTAACCACTTTTGTTGGCTGTTGGAGTCTCTACTTTGTTAGCCATTGGAAGATCTCCTTTGTTTCTAAACAGGCCGAATGATCCTTGCTCCTTTTGAATCTGTGAGCACACTTCATCTAAGCTTGGAAGCTTCTCTGCCCTCAATAGATGCTTGATGAGATCGTTAAATGAGGGGTTTAAGGTGAGCAGTAATCCAAAGACTTTGTCTTGCTCCCTTCTTTCATTGATCACAGCTGGATCCATGGTGCTAGGTCTTAGCATCTCTAACTCAGCCCAAAGTGATCTAAATTTACCGAAATGTTTGGTAAATTCCATGTCTTCTTGACTGAGGTTGTTAATGGCTTTCTTGACTTCAAATACTCTAGTGAGGTTTGAGATGTTGCCATAGACGTTTTTTGAGAGTTCCCCAAAGATCTTTTGTTGTTTCACAGTAGGAATAGACCTCTAGAATAGGCGCATCAAGAGAATTTTGAAGGAGACTAAGTACAGATTGATCTTCTTGAATCCATTTATTTTCTGCTTCTTTCTTGGCTTCTTCTTCTTTTTCTTTGATGGTAGAGTCAGAGTCTCCATCTTCTTTGATGATGGGTTTTGGCGAAGGCTTAGTTCCTTCAATATAATCCATAACCCAATGCCTTCAAGGGCTGTTTTTGTGGTTCTAGACCATATGATATAGTTTGCTCCTTTCAAAATCACTGGAATCACAACTGGTTTAGTGCTATCCATGATTTAAATCGATTTTAGCTTGATCAAAAATAGAACAGATTTAATGATCACAAATCTAGCATTTTTCACAACTCAAGAATCAATGATTTTGAGGATTAAGTCTCAGAGTGAAACAAGGCTATTAGAGTGATTCGTAATGATAAGAGATTGAAGAAACAAGAATAGAGTTTAGGCGGAATAAGAGAAATGCGATAACAAGGCTAAGATCATTTAGGATCTTGCTCTGATACCATGTTAGAATTTGCAAAAACTAAATAGGAAGAGGAAGAAGAAGATTTAACATTGAGAGAGAATGGGAGAAACTTAGATGATGTTTACTAATGAGGTAAAGAGAAAGCTTATATAGGGCTCTCAAAGGACAAGTGAGCATGGTCCTTTTAATAAAGAAATACATAAAGAAATGATAAAACAAGAGTGGATGGGTGTTGCATGTGTGCATAGGGAAAGTCATCCAACCCATGTGTGTTGGACAAGGGAGTATGGGTGTGCGCATAGGGAAAACCATCCAACCCATGTGGATATTGATCAATATTATGATCGACCTACCACTACAAGAAAAAGTAACATTGATAGCACATTAGGATAGCACGATTTTCACAATTGCTATTAAAGATAAATTTTAATTTTCGGAACTATATAATAGCACTTTAGAAATGCTAAGATATAAAATCAGTAAGCAGGAAATTAAAATCGTTTATTCCGCCAACATTTAGCTAAATTTTCACATAAACGGTAATTTTACTTAGAGAAATAATTCACACTGAACATTTTCCCTTTCCACCCACTCTTAAAAACCCTAAACACCATGAACCCTTCAACCTCATTTTTCAATCTTCAAATCTTCAAATATACCCTTCGCTTATTCTATCTATGAGTTTCAGATTTTCTCCCATGGAAACAAAAATCTCTCCGGTGATTCAACGAATTCCTTCTCCTCTGCTGCACCATCTCTTTACCACCGTCAGAATCCTATTTTTGATGAATCTCCAGTTCTCAGCTCGTAAATCTGAAGAGTTTTTCAATAATGGAAGAGAATCAAAATCAGTAATTGGAGAATTGATGTCTTTGTTTTCTTCTCTTTTTTTCCTTTATCAAAATCAAACCAGATCTTCTAATTTCAAATCCAATCTCAAGGGTGAGCGATGGTTGAAGAAGCATCTTAGCATCTGAAGCTTCAATGAAAGAGGTAATAAAATCCCTAGCAAACCGACGACGATAAGTTATAACCCAAACCTAACCAAGCCTCAGTCGAAGCCACCGTCGATTCTGCAGTTCAAGGAGGCACTGAATCGACTTGCAACAAAAAGGCCACTGAGAGTGCTGCAATTGATGTCTTTGACGTTAGTAGATGCTTGAGTTCGCTGAGGAGCTCATGGAGAAAGGCTCGGGATTTTTAAAAGAACAAAATTTCGCTGAATTCGTTGATTGCTACAGACGTGCTGTATCATTTCACATCACGGTAAAACTTAATCAATGATTTTGGGTTTCAAATGTTTCTGATTTATTTCCTGAGCTTTACTTTTTTGTAGAGTGATCTAATCCTGGTTCTGGGTTTTAGGTTGAGATTCAATTTTGTTTTTGAAGGTCTTTTTAGCAGAGGATATAAGCCTTAGGAATCTCGATTTTTTATAAAGTTTTAATTTTTTGCAGGGCTTGCAAATCTCACTATTACAGGTTAGTTCCCAAGCTTGAAACTCTTGTCTATATTGTTTCTTCTCTACTTCGTTGCTTTTAGAAAATGGATAATAGATACTATTCAGATTCTTGTATCTCTATTGATTTAATATGAATGAGAATACTTCAATCAAGAGCCTTATCGATTGTTTGAAATGTGAACCTTGATGAGTGAAACTAGTATTCTTAAGGTTACTCTATTTTGAGGTTCTTGATCGGACATAGTTATACCAAGTTTTATTATCAGTTGCATTAGGAACAGTTTTAACAAGTAGTTCTTATATGTATCTCTTTTTAAGATGTTCATTTATTGGTCTATGGAAAGTAGAATATGAATAGTGTAACTTATGTTGTGTGTTAGATGTGGAAGCAATGATCCAGAGCTCAAACAAGAGATGGAGAAGCAGTTTGTAGATCTTCTCACAGAAGAATTGAAGCTGCAAGAAGTAGTTGCAGAGGAGCATAGTCGTCACATAAATGATACAATTGCCGAAGCAAAAATGGTTGCTTCACAGTACCAAAACGAGGCTGAGAAGTGCAATGCTGCTACAGAAATTTGTCTCTCCTCGAGGTTGCTCCTGGTACTGTAACCCTTTGCTCTCTCCTTCTGATTGGATCTTAGCATCTGGGTGCTCAATTTGATTCAAAAATTAGGAGAATTTAGTTCATATGGATCTTTCTATTTTCTATGCTCAGAATTATATATCCGGTGATTTTCTATGACGAGTCTTTCTATGATTAGCATCTGGCTGCTCGATATTTTTATTTTTGTAGCTGAGCTCGTTAGTTTATATCTTGATACTGTAACATCAGGAGCTCTCCGAGGAAGATCCTTGGCAGAGCAAGAACTCTACAATTAGGAAGCTCTGATATGTGGAATTTTCTATGTTCCTGCGACAATTAAAGGTCAGTGCTAACCTTGCAATTTTCATGTGACCTGCTGCGCAAACTTTTCCATCAATTCCATGAATTATTTCGATGTTGACTGTTCTCATGGCTTATTAAGGAGATTCATGTGGTTGATCACGAATTAATGGAGAAGATCTTAAATGAAAATGATAAGCTGAAGGTTTGTGTGAATTTCTGAATTGTAACTTACTTACTAGAATATAGCAAGTACATGTAACTAATTACACAGATCTCTGCAAATGAAAGACTTTGCTAAAAGACAACGTTTTCTTTCTGCATTGCTTGTCTTATACAGGGGATACAGAGTTCCCTGGAAATTAAAATCTCATCGCCAATGCTCAAGAGTATCTTGAGGAACAGATAGAGCGAGATAACATTGAGAGGCAGAGAAGAGAGGCTCAAGAGAATCTGCAACAACAGAGATTGATGAGGGTAATGAAACTAAAAAAAAACATGATTCTGTTTCTTTATCGAGGATGATACTGAAAACAGCTGTTTCTCTGTATTATCTACTAGTGTATAGTGTTAGTCTAAGACTTGGGTTTGATGGTATGCATTATCGTTAGTTTAAGACTTGATTTGATATTATGTAAGACTTGAGATAAATTTATGCAATATTAAAATTTTATGAATGTTTTGGATAATTTATGCAATCTATAATAATATAGAAATCTAATATATTGTGTAAAATACGGTTCAAATAAATGAAATAAAATAGAGCTACTAAACAATAAATTATAGCCCATAAAAATTGCTACAACATAATAGATTATAATTAAAAAATAGAGCTACTAAACAATATATTATAATAGGAAAAAATAGCTACAAAAGAATAATTAATAGCATTTCAAAACTGTTACAAAATATATTAGTATAACAAAAGAAATGTGTTATGGAAACTGAAATAATTGCATATACACAACGCTATTGATGACTGACATTTAATAGCGAACAAAAAAAACGCTACCGTATATGGTCACCCTATTATAGCTCCGGCAAAAACAGCGTTTATGAAAGCGCTATTAAACCCATATTATAGCGTTAATCGTGTGCTAATAATAGCTATATTTGTTGTAGTGTACTATAGAGGAGGGAAGAAAATCCATCTACGCTCAACCATGTTTAGATATTTGTTTCATAAATGTTGTTGGTTTGATGCTAAGCATGATGGTGTGGGTTCTATTGAGTTCATAATAATATGGTATTTGGTCATTCAATCTCTTGTTTCTTAAAGAGATAAGAAAAAAACATCTCCATAAAAAAAGCAAACTCCATGAACTGAGACTTAACCAATTGTAAACCCAACTTTAATGGATGCTTGCTATTTTAGCACATTTCTTCATCTTGTTTTACAAATGGCTTGTTAACTCTTTTTCTAATGTTTTATTGTTCTATACAAATCAAGTTTAAAATGGTTTCTTTTCCTGAAACCATTCTAAAAGTTGGAATACGGTTATTTTTTAAGAAACAAAAAAAAAGACAATATAGACATTTGAATATTTGGGAAAGACTTCTTTAATATATAGGATGACGTTCCTAAATATATAAGAATTGTTCCTAAATTTTCAAAATAAATTAGGAAAGACTTTCTGAATTTTATTTGATCAAACAGTAGATTAACATACGATTTAGGATGATATTTCTAAATTTTATTTGATCAAACAGTAGATTATCATACGATTTAGGATGACGTTCCTAAATATATAAGAATTATTCCTAAAAATTCAAAATAAATTAGGAAAGACTTCCTGAATTTTATTTGATCAAACAGTAGATTAACATACGATTTAGGATGACATTTCTAAATTTAAAAGAATTGTTCCTAAAAATTCAAAATAAATTAGGAAAGACTTCCTGAATTTTTATTTGATCAAACAATATATTAACATATGATTTAGGATGACATGCCTAAATTTATAAGAATTGTTCCTCAAAATTAAAAATAAATTAGGTAAATTTATTGCTACTAAATTTTTTAAAAAAAATTAGGAAAGTCTTCCTAAAAGTTTAAAAAGACTTCTAAATTTTTATTTGATCAAGTAGTATATTAACATATGGATGACGTTCCTAAATTTATAAGAATTTTTCTTAAAAATTTAAAAATTTTAGGAATGCCTTCCTAAAAGTTTAGAAAGACTTCCTAAATTTTTATTTGATCAAGTAGTAGATTAACATACGATTTAGGATGAAGTTACTAAATTTATAAGAATTGTTCCTAAATTTTTTTAAGAAAATAGGAAAGTCTTCCTAAAAGTTTAGAAAGACTTCCTAAATTTTTGTTTGATCAAATAGTAAATTAACATATATGATTTCGAAAGGTTTTCCAAAATTTCTCTAAACTTAAGAACCAATTCTAGATATTTAGGAAATATTCATACAAATTTTAAAAATAATTCCTAAATATATTTTTAAACATTAGAAAATTTAGGAAAGTATTCATAAAAATTTAGAAAGACTTTCTAAATTTAATCGATCAACTAGAAAGGACTTGATCCTGAATTTTTTTTGAATGGTTGGGTGCATGTTAAAGTCGCTGTCCCAGACTTGATGATTCCGTTAAGGTCGAATTTCCCGAACAGTCTGCAGTCCTTGGTGAGACTTCGTTCACCTTCAAAGACCTGAATGGAAACAGTGGTCTGCTGGTCTCGGTAATGTAGTGAAAACCTGAGATTTCTTGGTTGGAATAACAGTGTTTCTCGGGATCAGCTTTGTCATCACTCTTCCAACAGTCTCAATACCCAAAGTGAGTGGCGCAACATCAAGAAGAAGGATGTATTTGGTCTCATCACCGCCTTCTCCGCTCAAAATACCACCCTGAAACAGCAGCACCATAATTAAGCAACAGCCTCGTCGGGGTTCACACCCTTGTTTGGATCTTTACCTTCAAAGAAGTCCTTCAACAATTGCTGAACCTTTGGGATTTAGTACTTCCACCAACTAGGACAATCTCATTGCAAAAATTCAAAATCGTCAATTAAAATACGTGAAACATGAATCTCCCAATTCAAAACTAATCTCACAAATCACCAACCTAATTTCGTCACCACATTATCCAGAAAATTGAATCTCAAAACAAACATCTTAAGATCGTGATTATCATTAAACTAGATCTATTCCTATGATTGTAAAATTGTAAACAAACACCAATAAATCGATTAACTAGGATATGTTACGTCGAACTCGAAACTATGCGATCAAGCAACAATGCAAAAGAGGTTGTTCCGATTTCAATAGACTACAAAGAGATCTAAATCGAAGAAGAAGACACTTGAATAGATCAAAAATCACTCACCGAAGAAGATGACAAATCTCCCGGCAACAATAGCACTTCCGGCGAAAGAAACTTTTTTCTCTGTCGAGATCTTCTTTTTATTTTTCCTTTTTGTTTTTTTCATTTTTTTTTCTTTTTTCTCTTATCCAATTCTTTATTTTATGAAACAATAATGAAGGTTAGTTTAGTCAATTGCTTATTAAAAAATGTTATTGTTGTCACATTTGGAAGCTGATGTCATAATTGTCCTATAAACTAGATTTAGTGCCATTACAGGGAATTTCTCTTAAAAATAATTAATTATTAGAAGCTGATATCTTAAGTAAAACAACAAAGTGACAAACAGAAAATACTAAATATATAACGATATTTAGTATATATATACTAAATTGATATCTTTTTCAAACTAAGCATCTTTTGTTGATGTTGTAGTTTTATCCGAAGATGAATCTTGAATATCTTTCAACTTGTTTCCTTCACACATTAAAGAACAAGTTTGTTGTGGTAGTGGCATTGCGTACAAGCTCATGTTTCTATTCTATCTCTCGGCCGAGGAAGAAGAAGAGTCAGGTTTCAATCTCTTGGAACCGTTCTGATGAACCGCTAATGGAACTTCTTGATCATTTGAAGCGATGGTGTTGCAAATGCTGTTTTCTTTTTCCGTCATTTGTCCCGAAAGCTTCAGAGCTATCAACCACAATCTCATCCGTTGCAACCCCAATCATGATTTGAGCTTCCGGCGTTCTGAATATCGCTTTTAGTTGGATCTCATGGCCCGTTGACCCGAGAATCAGCTAGGGAGTAAATGTCTCCACGATCTGACTCGGAGTTCGTGGTGTTCGTTGAACCGGATCACCCGAGTTATCAAAAAAAAAAATATCGCTTTTAGTTAGAAGTTCCCGAGCTGTCTTTACCTTTTAGCATTAAAACGCATATATTGTGTTTCATATATATATTTATGTTTGTACGGCCTGCGCGCGTACTTCCATTTACGTCACAGGCTCTAACCACTATTCTCCCATCAGAAAAAAAGATCCCATCTTTCAACGCAATTCTGCTTAGATTCTCCACGATTCGATAATATAAACATGATCGATAAATGTTCACACGATACAGCTTTAACTTAAACTCATATCTGACATGCCTAAAACATTATTTAGATTAGCAACTAATAATTTAGCGAATAATAAATAGTAAATTCAGAAAACTCATGAATTTATTATTATCTTTTTTCTTCGTTTTCATAGAAAATTAGAAAAAAGATATTTATAAAAGGAAAGAATCATCATCATGGATTGAAGACCTATGATTCGAATTTTAAATGGTAAAAGTACATAGTGATCAACAAACTCAGGAGATTAGTTTAGGTTTTGATTCGAAATCCCCAATTATTAATAAAAAGAAAATAAATAAAAAAATCAATAAAGGCGCAAAGAGAGTTCTTGGTTTAGTAGATTCCTTCACACAATAAAAAAAAACACACGTACGTGTTATCATCGATATCAATGACTGATTCGTTGTCTCGCTTCTCTTGATCCTTATTTTTCTTTCATTCGAGAGAATTTTTGCAAACCTGCATGAACGAATATTCAAACGATGAGATTGATTGTGATCCAAGAAACCCATCAACACTGGTTCAGTGGAGGCTCGAGTTTGCAGCATCTATAAGATTGATTTTAGATCATCTTTACTCGTAAAATTTGGTTAAATCTGGTTTGGTTCAATTATTAATTTAATTTTTATGGGAGGAATCAATCTTGCTGGTTTGTTGATCACGTTTGCTATTATTCCGGAGCCTACCGGAAAATCACTTGAGGAGATGTCCCGTGAAACTGAGCCGGAGAAAAACCAAGACAAGATTATTGTTTAGATTTTCATATATTTTTTTCCCCTTAATTATGGCGTTTTTTTAGAACTTTTTTTGTGTTTTATCAGATTTCTGGATTTTTTTTTTATTTAGATTATATTGTTGCTCTATGAGTTTTCCTACGCAGGGTTTTATCATAAATAAAACTGTTATTGAAAATAATTAATTATTAGAAGCTGATATCTAAAGTAAAACAACAAAGTAACAAACAGAAAATAGTAAATATATAACGATAAATAGATATATGATATCTTTTTCTAACTAAGCATCTTTAGTTGATGTTGTAATTTTATCCGAAGATGAATCTTGAATATCTTGCAACTTGTTCCCTTCACACATTAAAGAACAAGTTTGTTATGGTAGTGGCATTGCGTACAAGCTTATGTTTCTGTTCTGTCTCTTAACCGCGCGCGGCCGAAGAAGAAGAAGAGTCAAGTTTCAATCTCTTGGAACCATTCTGGTGAACCGCAAATGGAACTTCTTGATCATTTGTAGCGATGGTATGGCAAATGCTGTTTTGTTTTTCCGTCATTTGTCCCGAAAGCTTCAGAGCTATCAACCACAATCTCATCCGTTGCAACCCGATTCATGATTTGAGCTTCCCACGTTCTGAATATCTCGCTTTAGTTAGAAGTTCCCGAGCTGTGTCTAAGTCTACTATAGTTTTAACATAATTGCTACCCAATTCAACACCCGAGGCTCTTAGCACGGCTACAGGAGCGTCCCATGGATGATGAATCCATTCTGTAGGTAATCTAGCTTGCTCGGGGATCCATTGTCGCACATAATCGCCTTCCGGGTCAAATTTGGCGCCTTGTAATTGAAATTTAAAACCGGAATTATTTTTATAGTAACACCTTTTAAGGTTTAGTTTCAAAACATGTATTGAACTGCTTTAGTCACCTCGGGATGATCCAATCGACCAGCTCGTGGCCATCGGGTAAACTACCAGAGATATACTGCCAGCCGAGAATGTCACATTCCAAATCAGCGTCCATTAAAGTATCCCAAAAATACTTCATTCCCCATTTCCATGGGAGTAGAAATCAGCGTCCATTGGATGATGCTCTCTCATTCCAGCATCAACCAAAGGATAGCCCGTCCTTCCTTGTCTCCACGCCTTGAACTTGTCCACATTAGAATCCCAAGGCAAAAACCGAAGATGACTTAATAAAGATCGCTCGTGAGTAAACGGGAAGTTGAAACATATGTAGCGCGAATATTCTCTTAGTCCGAGAGATCTAAGATAAAGCTTTGCACTTTCTTCTTCTATCTGGTTTTTATCTCTAGCCCAAATGATATTTTTTTTCATCCGAACGCACTGGAAAACACGTCTTACGCTTATTTCCCTGAAATGAAGATATGGAGAAAGCATTGAGGTTGAGTTTCCAACAACTTTCTTGATGTTTTATCAGCATTGCTCCCGGAGACCAATCTTTAGTTAATAATGCATTGCTCGGTTTCTCTGCTTCGTTTTCTTGCCCGAGCTCATCGATTGAACATGTCCCCACCGTTTCAATCGTTCTTGCTGACAAAGAAACCAAGAAATGTTTTCAAGAATTTGCCTGACACAAACTCAAAATGTTTAAAATCCTCTTTATACCTGAAGTTGCCGCAATCAATCTCCAAGGAGCTGGAAGGGAAACAGATTTAATCGACATATCTAAACATTTCTTCCAATAGAAACTAAAGCTCGTATAAGGCTGGCCATTCTCGCCATAAATCTCCCATGGCTCATACGATAGATCTCCATTATAGCTTTGTACAGTAATACCAAGCTCCACAAGTTTCTCCTTAACGGTATGATCTCAAACAAGCAAAACAGGATCTATATAAACAACAACAACAACAAAAACCTATAAACAAGATTCAAGACTTGATAAATCCCATCAAAAACATAGAAACCATTTCCAAAATTGATGCATTATATTACCACAAAGGTGACTGAACACGAGTTTTGTAGCGCCCGTGGCGCGGATACAATCCAAGATTGCGGAAATAGTACAATGGGAATGGATCAGCTCCAAGTGCTTTCAAAGATTGTGCTAAGTGAGTAAGTGACTGTTTCAGCCACCATCTTGAAGCTCTTCCTGGATAAAACTGTCCTTCTTCTTCAGGACACCATATGAACAGAGGCAATACAGAGCCTTCATGTGCAGCAGAAGCTAATGCAGGGTTATCTTCAATTCTTAAGTCTCTCCTAAATGATATATCTCATATTTCACCCATTTTCGGATTTGTTTTATTATTGGTTTTATTGTGTTTTAGAGTCTTTTGTATGGTTTTCTATGTTTTAAGAGTCTTTACAGGTTTTGGTGCGATTTGGGAGAGAACTGGACGTTTTGGAGTGAAAACGAGTTTTTGGAGTTGAAGGATCGTGCAGAAAGGTCAAAACTTTGACATTCGTTGAAGACCTTCCCAAGATCGGATTTCAATGATTTTTGGACACAATATAGCTATTTGAGTTAGCTTTCATTTGGCACCGGTTTTACGTGATTATCACTTATGGTTAGCAAGTTATGCGTGTTTTACTGAATACCTATCTGTTTGGACGGCAAACGAAGCAGATGGAGAAACTGAGGTGTGGATCGGACGATCCACCTCCAGATCGGACGATCTCCTACCACAACAGAGCGTCCGATCCACATCTGGATCGGACGATCCTAGCCTGCGAGAAATCACTTTTTCAGAGCTTTAAGAGCTGTCTTTCCACTATGTTTTTTTAAAAAAGAAAAAGTCGACTTTGGAGCTAAAAAAACGGAGATCTACATTATTTTTCAGAGGAGGATCATTATTCTCTCTCTCCCATTGTTGTTCTTGAGAGCTTTTAAAACCTTTCTTTTTGATTCTAGTTAATTTCATCATGTTTTCTATTGAATCTTTGGTTGCTTGTTCTTCATTGTTGATGGTTGAGTAGTCTCTTAGTTAGGATTAGGGATTTATCAAGGGAATTCATATCATTGAGTTAGACACAAATAGGGTTTATCATTAGATCTTCATCTATTGCTAAGTTATCGATTGGAATTAAAGTAGACAACTAGTTTCATGAAAACCTAGGATAAATCTATACAACGAAAGTTGATAGGTTTAACCGGATAGAGCAATAGGTGAGCGGATTGCCTAATGATAGAGAGGTTTTTAAGGCCTCGGGCAATCAAATAACCCTTTCGTACGTTGAGTACTTTGGGGTCGAATCCACAGGGAAACAAGAACAACACACTAGGAATACAAGACACTACTTAATCTAAGCGATAAAATGTTTTTGGGTTTTTAATTTTCACAAAACAAATAACGAAAACAGAGCAAATGCGATAAAAATGAAAAGCAACTAAATGTAAATTTCTACTAAACTCAATTAAGCAAATAAAACAAAGCAAACAAACATGAACTTCAAATGATTACAATTAAACAAGTGAAACAAAGCACAATAAGCTAAATGATCGGTTTTAGATAAATATGATAAATATGGGCTATTGGCGTGGCATAACGACAAAGATGAATGATGGCCTAACAAATGACGAGATGAATGATCAATCAATGAAAATGCTATGATATGAGTTATAAGAATAGACTAGCTCACTCCCATGATACTAATCCTTTTATAAAACAATCGATTAAGCTAATTTCCCAATTGCAACCGAATGATTTATAAACATTAAATACAAACTCATTTCTATCATCAATCCTATCTTAAAACTCAATTTCCATTGGCAAAGATAAAGGAAAGCAAGCATAGAAAGTTCAAAACGTTTCTAAACTCCTTCCGGGTTTGAAACGGTCAAAAGATCGAGAAATCACTTTTCCAAGTTCATTTCAAGCATTAAAATCATTCTATACATAAACATAAACATAAATCAAACATCAAACATCATAAAACAACCATCAAAGCATCCTAAATCTACCAAACCAACAGCCCAAAAGTCAACTACTCACACATGCTCAAAATACAAAAGTAAACCATGGAAAAGATAGAGAATGAAGACATAATGATGATTTTATAAAAAGATTCAACAAAAGGTTTAAAACATAAGTTCAAAATGATGAAAAAAGATGAAGAAAAGCTGAAGAACAAGAGGAAAAAGCAGAGAGAAAAAGTATTCTTAGATCTAAAAATCGTATCTGTTATACAATAGAAAAAGTTGCCTTTAAAGAGAAAGCACTCGCACTAAAAGGTGTCGGCGATCGGTCACCACGATCGGTTGCTGACCGATCGCTGCAATCTTGATCGGTCATGGTGATCGGTTGCTGACCGATCCATCTGCCTCTCACGCTTATAATTCATTTTTGCCGTGCGTCCTTGGGATCGTTTACTGACCGATCAGAGTGAAGTTGATCGGTCATGATGATCGGTTGTTGACCGATCCAGCTGCTCTTTGTCTCCTCTTCGATCCTTGATCTTCGTGCATCGTCACACTGCTCCAGAATCCCTGAAATACATGCACAAACCACAGAAGAATGTCCAAGATGCAAACCTAGACTCTTAAAACTATAAAAGACTCAATATATACAAAATACTTAAGAAACACTCCTTTAAACAAACTTATATACACAAAATGCTAAAGAAATGCATGCTAAAAACTATGAAAATACATGCATATCAACACCCCCGGACTTGCCTTTTGCTTGT
The DNA here is from genome assembly GCA_963667165.1 of Barbarea vulgaris. NCBI lineage: Eukaryota > Viridiplantae > Streptophyta > Magnoliopsida > Brassicales > Brassicaceae > Barbarea > Barbarea vulgaris. Next base: position 4,132,965 of record OY763891.1, read on the forward strand.
CCTCAAGCAAACAAGGTAAGATAATCCGAAAGAGAGGTTTGAAAATGGGGACTCAACACCGAAACCTTTAGAAAGCGTTTGATACGATAATCGTGAGCGATGATAGCATGTCGCAAAAATGAACTCTTAATCTGCTCTAACTCAATCATGGCTTATCGCAACTCCTAATCTTTTCTCTTTAGCAAGAATGCCTCTCACCTACAAGTTCTCATCTCAACCAACCCTCACATTCATTTAATCTTTTCAAGTGAAGTCTCACAAATGGGCAAATGATCAAGGCCAATCGGCTAGGAAGAAATAGGCTTCTTAAGCACTGGTATATGTAAGTGCAAGGAGGAGGTTTGTTTTCGTTTTGGGTGACTCACTCTCGAAACATAGGAATGCTTTATCAACTGCAAAATCTATCTAAGAAGGGGAACAATTTATGCATACAAAGTTTACTTCTCGTTATTCTACCCTTTCTTGTGAAATGCATCCTAGTTTATACACTTTTCGTACCTTTTAAATTTCATGATCAATTCTTTTCTCTCTTTTTTTTTAGCTTCATAGGGGTTTTATTTTTGATTAAGCACCTAGCTCTTTTTATCTCTTTCTTTTGCTTCTCTTTGCTCACTATTGCTTATTTCTATCTTACAAATACACTAGAGCAATATTTTTCTTTTCTTTACCACAATAGAGATTTAGAGCTTTTTAACTCACAAATTAGTTTCCCTAAGGATTCTTTTCATCTAATTGATCAAGCTTTTATTTCCAACACCTTAATAAACTACCCAATCGAACCAACCATGTCTTTCATTCCCATCCTAATTGCTAGACTTACCATTGCTAGCTTAGAACGAGATATAATCCTTTGTCGTTCCCGATACTCTCAAGTTTTTGCAAAATCAAAGCATTATCAACAAAAGGCCTCACTCATCAAATATACACAAGGGTTTGAAAGAAATGGTTAAGGTTATGGGTGGGAGAACTATTCTAAAGATGAGAATAGCCACTCGGGTTATTAGAGAGTGGTAAAAGTGGATAAGATAACCCGAGTGTTTATTTTGAATCATGGTCAAGCATCAAAAGCCCATAAGTGAAAGAAGTTCATTAATGTCTAATATCAAGGGGTTGATTTTGAATCAAACAAGTAATTACGAGACAACAAGTTGAGAGCGGAGAGATCAAAGCAAGAGTATGCAAGCTTTTAAAAGAATTTTCAAACGACAAATCATTCTCAAGTTCTCAACTAAGGTTTGGTAAATTCTATCATTGTCCCCTATGCATATGTAATCCTACATGATACATATATATATATATATATATATATATAAATGCATGCCCTTTTTTTTTTTTTTTTTTTTTTTTTTTTTTTTTTTGATCCTGACCGATCAGACGAGTAAATGCGGAAAATATGATACAATGCCGCGTGGTTGCTCTGATCGGTTGTTGACCGATCAGGCATCCGAAATGATAAAAAAAACTATGAAAAATAAAAACACACACAAGCACACATGATCCTAAAAGTTCAAACACATAATAATGAGTCATAAAACACACAAATCCAAACCAAAATACTCAAAGTAAAATCTCAAAATACAAAAACTTAATCAACAACGTAATCCTCCCCCGGACTAGTTGGACACCGTCTCGGTGGCTAAAAACAACGATAAATAAAAAAAAAAAAAATCAAGGTAATGAGAATGGAACTTTTCACCTTAGGTCCAATGCTTGAGGTGGTCTTGAATTCCCCCTCTTGGTTCTCAATACTCCTGAAAACAAAAATACACACCAGAACAAGAATTAAACAAACTTTAAACAAGCACACACACACATATAACACATATATACAAAGATACACATTGGGGAAGTCCCCAACGGCTCGTTTAAAGTCTTGAGCTCGACTCCTCAATGTTTTTATTAGGAATGGGGTTCCGAGAGTGGAACAATGGTCTCCTCCTCGGTGTTCTCTTCAGTTTATGGAACGCCTCCCTTAGCCCTTGTGGTAATGGCTTCATCTTCACTCTTGGAGCGTTGAGTTTGCTCCAATCATCTTCTATGCTAGACTTACCATTGCTAGCATCTTCTTTCGCACTTTCCCCCACATCATTTTCAATATCTGAGAAATATGCCCTTCTCTCCCATGGCGTCTTTGAGTTGAGATGGCTCTCATAGGTCATTGCTTCTTTTTTCATAAGTATGCCCTCATTGCTCGATCTCATGATAGCCACTTCAAGGGGATCCACCGTGTTGAGCTTTTCCAAATGATCATCACCCATTTCTTCTAAGGTTTCTGTATAGAACACCTTTCTTTCTATGGTTGGCTTCTTCATGGTGTTTAGGATATTGAACTTCATCGTGATATCTCCGAAGTGAAGATCTATTACTCCCTTCTTAACATCAATGATTGCTCCCGCGGTTGATAGAAATGGTCTCCCCAAGATAATAGGATCCGTTGGCTCTTTATCCATCTCTAGCACCACAAAATCTGTTGGGATTATGCGGCTCCCAACCTTCAAAGGTAAGTTCTCCAGGATCCCAATAGGATGGCGGATTGATCTATCCGCAAGTACCAATGAGATTCTTGTTCTTTTGAAGTTTGTCAACCCTAGCTTCTTGGACACCGTCAGTGGCATCAAGCTTACACTTGCCCCAAGATCAACCAAGCATTTTTCAAAGTGCAGTGGACCTATATTGCAGGGAAGCGTGAAACTCCCTGGGTCTTTAAGCTTCTTCGGCAAGTTATTCTGTATAATAGCGCTGCACTCATGGTTGATCATCTCCATTGCTTCTTCGACTTGCCTCTTCTTTGCTAAAACATCTTTGAGAAGCTTATTGTAGGTGGGACATTCCAGAACCAGGTCAGCAAATGGTATGGTGACTTCAACCGTTCTCATCACCTTCTTGAACTTCTCGAAAGCCTTGTCCCAGAGTTGTTTTTTGAACCTTCCCGGAAATGGAAGTTTTGGTTCATACCCACTCTCTTCAATCTCATCCTTATTGTTAGGAACTCCCTTCATCTTGGTTTCTTTCTTGTAGCTTCTCCTAACCACTCCAAAACAACCTTGGGCATCATTGGACTCCACAGTCCCATTCTCCTCAGCCGATCGGTCAGACCGATCGGTTGCTGACCGATCGATTGGAGGTGATCGGTCAGTCGGATCGGTTGTTGACCGATCACGATTCAATCCGGAAAATGGTTTTTTGCCGTGCGATCACTCTGATCGGTTGCAGACCGATCAGGGGAGTCTGATCGACCACTGGGAGCGGTTGCAGACCGATCCAAGACCTTTTTTGTAGGATTTTCATATTTCTTCTCTTCCAAAGCATCCCCATAGCTACCCTCTTTGTTGTTGACCTCTACCACAACTTGATCTCCTGAAGGTAGTTCTTTTTCGCTTCTCAAGATTATTGCCGCGCAATACTCTCTCGGGTTTACTTCGGCCTTACCCGGTAAGGTTCCTCTTGGACCTTGAGAAGTGGAGGCAACTTGAGCTATCTGGTTTTCTAAACCCTTGACATGAGTGCTTAGATGCTCAAACTTTGCGTTCAGATCATTGTAGACTCCATCTACCTTGTCGTGGATCTCAAGCACCTTCTTGTTCAATTCAATGGAACTATTAGACTGTCCAACTAAAAGCTGTTGAAGCATACTCTTCATGTCTTTCATCTCTTTGTCTTGAGGCTGGGATGTGCTCGTCTTCACCACTGTCTTGAAAGCTTGTTGACTGTTAGGGATGAAAGGTGCCTTACCTTGAAGATCACCTTGGTTGCTTTGGTATCCGGCTTGGTTATTTGGAAACCTCCCTTGATTGTTCTGATATCCTCCTTGGTTTCCTGGGTATCCACCTTGGTTTTCTTGGAAAGGTTGTTTGGGAACAAACCTTTGTTGCGTAAAGTTCTGCCCTTGAGGATTCACCGGTATGAAAGGCCTAGGTTGATAGCCTTGATTTTGTTGTTGGTAGTTGGAGTTGTACCCTTTGTTGTATCCTCCTTGATAGTTTCCTTGATTCCCAACAAAGTTCATCTCCTCTTGTAGTTCTAGGCAGTCTTCATACATAACTTCTTTGCAAGCCTTACCGCCTTCAAACTCTCCAACAAAGTTGATCGATCTCTCGGTGGCTTGCAAAACCTTATCCATTTTCTCATGTAGTGCCTTGATCTCTTTGCTTCTGTAGTCTTCTCTGTCTCCACTTCCTCTTGGAGCTCTATCATAATCTTCACCATAGTTTCCATCGCTCTGTGCAAGGTTCTCTACAAACTCAAAACCTTCCTCAACATTCTTCCCCAAGAAATTTCCATTGCTAGCGGTGTCCAAGAGCATTCTGATCCTTGGAACTATCCCTCTATATATTGTGCTCAACAATGATTCTTCAGAAAATCCATGGTGGGGGCACTTGCTGGTGTAGCCTTTGAAACGCTCCCAAGCCTCACTGAAACTCTCATTGTGCTTTTGAGAAAAGCTTGAAATTTCGTTTCTAAGCCGAGCTGTTCTTGATGTTGAGAAGAACTTCTCCAGAAACTTCTTCTTGCATTCATCCCAAGTGGTGATCGATCCGGGAGGCATATTTTTCTCCCATTGCCTTGCCTTATCCCCAAGAGAAAAAGGGAATAGTCTCAGCTTAAATGCATCCTCAGAGATGCCGTTAATCTTCGTCAAGTCGCAGATATCGTTGAAGTTGTCAAGATGGTCCAAAGGGTCTTCAAGGTGCAGTCCATGAAATTTGTTCCCTTGAACCATGTTGATTACGCTCATCTTGATTTCGAAGTTGTTGTTGTTGACCGGTGGCGCGCGAATTCCACTGCGGTTTTCATGTGTTTGGGGCGCATCATATGCCCCTATCACTCTCGGTCTTCTAGCAGCGTGAAGCGGTGGGTTTAGAGGAACCCCTGCTCCTTGAGCTTCTTCTTGTTGAACTTCGGGTTCATCCTCCATGTTTACTCCAAGTGTTCTTGTTAATCTCTCTCTTTCCCTTCTAGCTCGAGTATTGGCTCGCTCTAATCGTCTTATCTCGGGCACAAACTCAACCAAGTTCTCTTGTCCTTGACTTCTCAGGTTCATGCACCTTCAAGACAGAGAAAAACACAAGACACAAGTTAGTAATCTCAAAAAGAAAGGCTTAGTCTCAAATAGAGTCCAAATCCTAATGGCTATTGCTAGTTTCCCCGGCAACGGCGCCAATTTGATAGAGAGGTTTTTAAGGCCTCGGGCAATCAAATAACCCTTTCGTACGTTGAGTACTTTGGGGTAGAATCCACAGGGAAACAAGAACAACACACTAGGAATACAAGACACTACTTAATCTAAGCGATAAAATGTTTTTGGGTTTTTAATTTTCACAAAACAAATAACGAAAACAGAGCAAATGCGATAAAAATGAAAAGCAACTAAATGTAAATTTCTACTAAACTCAATTAAGCAAATAAAACAAAGCAAACAAACATGAACTTCAAATGATTACAATTAAACAAGTGAAACAAAGCACAATAAGCTAAATGATCGGTTTTAGATAAATATGATAAATATGGGCTATTGGCGTGGCATAACGACAAAGATGAATGATGGCCTAACAAATGACGAGATGAATGATCAATCAATGAAAATGCTATGATATGAGTTATAAGAATAGACTAGCTCACTCCCATGATACTAATCCTTTTATAAAACAATCGATTAAGCTAATTTCCCAATTGCAACCGAATGATTTATAAACATTAAATACAAACTCATTTCTATCATCAATCCTATCTTAAAACTCAATTTCCATTGGCAAAGATAAAGGAAAGCAAGCATAGAAAGTTCAAAACGTTTCTAAACTCCTTCCGGGTTTGAAACGGTCAAAAGATCGAGAAATCACTTTTCCAAGTTCATTTCAAGCATTAAAATCATTCTATACATGAACATAAACATAAATCAACCATCAAACATCATAAAACAACCATCAAAGCATCCTAAATCTACCAAACCAACAGTCCAAAAGTCAACTACTCACACATGCTCAAAATACAAAAGTAAACCATGGAAAAGATATAGAATGAAGACATAATGATGATTTTATAAAAAGATTCAACAAAAGGTTTAAAACATAAGTTCAAAATGATGAAAAGAGATGAAGAAAAGCTGAAGAACAAGAGGAAAAAGCAGAGAGAAAAAGTATTCTTAGATCTAAAAATCGTATCTGTTATACAATAGAAAAAGTTGTCTTTAAAGAGAAAGCACTCGCACTAAAAGGTGTCGGCGATCGGTCACCACGATCGGTTGCTGATCGATCGCTGCAATCTTGATCGGTCATGGTGATCGGTTGCTGACCGATCCATCTGCCTCTCACGCTTATAATTCATTTTTGCCGTGCGTCCTTGGGATCGTTTACTGACCGATCAGAGTGAAGTTGATCGGTCATGATGATCGGTTGTTGACCGATCCAGCTGCTCTTTGTCTCCTCTTCGATCCTTGATCTTCGTGCATCGTCACACTGCTCCAGAATCCCTGAAATACATGCACAAACCAGAAGAATGTCCAAGATGCAAACCTAGACTCTTAAAACTATAAAAGACTCAATATATACAAAATACTTAAGAAACACTCCTTTAAACAAACTTATATACACAAAATGCTAAAGAAATGCATGCTAAAAACTATGAAAATACATGCATATCACCTAATACCAACGAAAGTTGAGTCATTAGGATCCGTGAATTTATCAAATCCGATCGATAAAGCTTGTCTAGGGATTGATAAGATCAAACGAAAGTTTAGACGCTTATATCACTAGAGATAGATATCTAATACTGCGAAAGTATATTAGATTTACATTCGTGTTTGAGTTTAGGATGGTTCTTAGCATTAAATCCCTGAATAGTTGTGTAGCTCTTTGATCCCTGAATTCCTGAGATATTCCCGATGCCTAACGCTTTAGTCTATTGACTTTTACACCGTTTTACTTTCTGTTTCTCATAGCTTTGGATTAGTTTGCATCATAATCAAATCTCTTATTATTGTCTTAGCTTGATAACTCGTTTCTATATTCCGTAGCGCATACTTAGTCTCTGTGGATTCGATCCCTACGTGCTACAACGCACAAGGGTATTTGCATATACCCGGATTGAAAGATCCCAACTACCACTAAACCAAACTAAAGTCTTCTTCTTGCTCATCTCCATTGTTGTATTAGAGACAATCATACATCAAGAAGATGTGTTTTTCTGATAAGGAGACAAAATCAACATACAAAATCCATGAGACTTCAAGCTCCTTTAAAGCTTTAAAAACTTGTAATCTTTAAGCATTGAATCGATTTAATTTTTGGTAAAATCAGAGGAGTGGATCAAACACTAGACCTCCTCTAAACCAAGAACACACGATAAGAGATCATGAAATGTTCAATACATCAATGGAGATCATGTAATAATCCAAAGGAAAAGTAAATATGTAAATTTTACCAGAAACCAGTGAAGATTTGGGTGTAAAAGTGAGAGACTTGAAGCAAGAGATCTTCGATATTACTATTTTCAAAAAAAAAGAAAAAAGAAAAAAAAAGAAGAAGGATATTACTATTTTCTTTAGAGTATAGAGTATTATTATATGTGTATATACATATTTTGGTTAATTGAAGACAGAGCATAGAGTATTATTATATGTGTATATACATATTTTTGTTTTAATGTGTGTATTTATATAGTTGACACATGATGTACATGCATGAGGCAAATACAGTCAGATAGATACAGTTAAACAAAGAGAGGCTTAAGAATAATTCACACCTTTATGAACAACATTATTTATTACCTGACAAAATAAAAGAACAACATTATCTATTACTATTGGATTTTATGTTTCATGTTTTTTTATTGGTATTTTGTTCCAATATTTTATATAAATCTGTAAAATATGGTTTGGGAAAAATATTATGTTTGGTGTAGAATCTGTAGACCTTCTCTTTTTCTAGAGGATACAACGTTGGGTCAATCAATATATTCACTAACTCTATGAGTCTATCATCTATGACATGTTTTTTAATTCTCCTTTTTATGTAAAGAATCCATGTGCATGATAAGGTTTCTTTTGTTTATTTCCCCTTTTTTTTTTTAATCCTTAACTTCTTCCGGTAAATACAATAAAAATTCGATTCCCACTATAAACATTCACAATCAGAATTTTAACGCACTGCTTTAACTTTGTAGAAAGAGCAAATGAAATTCTCTCCTTTTACACTCACACTTATATGAGTTAATATTATGGGCTTTATAATGTAACTTTTCAAATAAAACCCAACAAATATTTGGCCCACATCTGCAAAACTCTACCAGTAAATTCAATTTCTTTCTCTCCGTAAGAAACCAAAGCTGAAAACCGAATGAGATCAATGAACAAAATGCTGGTTTTTTTATATATGGTCAGCAAATCAGCACGACACATATGAAATTGAGAAAATTAAGCCTCGTGAGGTTTTTGTTTATAACAAAGTTCATTTTATTCAAAACAAAGCTCTTACTGATTAAACCAGGTATGAAAAACCGGTTTAAGAAAGGCACGAGTAAGCAAGGTCCTTTTCTTCCTTCAACTCCTCTGCGGTCAAGTCCATCTTCTTCCTCGATACTTCATCAATTGGTAAACCTGTGAACAACAACAACAACAACACACATCAGACCTATCTATAAAACACCATCTCTACTTCTATGGATTATAAAATACTGAAACTAAACAGTTTTAAAACAAATTTTGGGGATCGGTTTCTTAGGTCTTTTGGTTTCAAGAAAATAAATTTACCTTGAACAATAGTCCACTCTCCATTACGGCAGGTTACGGGGAAAGAGTAGATAAGTCCAGCTGGAACGTTGTATGATCCATCTGAGTATACTCCCATTGAAACAAATGTGCCCTGAGAAATCGAATTAAAGAACCATTTAGTATTTTACTACACGAAACAATTAACGGAATCGAAATTAGAAGAGTTGAAATGACGAACCTCGGGGGTTCCAAGGACCCAATCACGGATATGGTCACAAGCTGAGCTAGCTGCAGAGAGTGCACTAGATAGCTTCCTAGCTTTGATAATGGCAGCTCCACGTTGTTGAACGGTAGTGATGAACTCTCCATTCAACCTACAACATTAGCCTCTAACAAATTTGAGAATCGCGTAGATGAAAACTAGATTGAGATATTAAAATGGGGTTTTAAAGATTTATACCACTCGTCGTTCTTGACTAGCTCGCGCACAGGCTTGTCTCCAGAAGAAGTCTTGACGGTAGCATGGTTGACATCTGGGTATTGGGATGATGAGTGGTTTCCCCAGATTATCACGTTCTTGACATCAGACACTGGCACGCTTAACCTCTCCGAGACCTGTCCCAATGCCCTGTTGTGGTCAAGCCTGGTCAAGCAAGTGATGTTCTTCTCTGGGATTGATGGTGCAAATTCCTTGAGGATCAATGCGTTGGTGTTTGCAGGGTTTGCAACAACTAGAACTTTGCAGTTTGGTGCGGCATGCTTCTCCAATGCAGCAGCTTGAGACTTGTAAATGGAAACGTTCTTGGACATGACATCTTTCCTTTCCATTCCTTCTTTCCTCGGGAAACCGCCAACCATGACAGCAACATTGACACCAGTACAACCCTCAACAGCATCAGTTGTAGCCACCACACCTGTAACCGGGAAAAAACTCCAACATCATATTCAATCCAAGAGTGCAAAGATTCGCAGTAAAAATATGTTTAGTACCGTTTCGATAACTTAAACTTACCTTTCAGAAGAGGGAAAGCAGCATCAATCAGCTCCATTTTCACACCGTTCAATGCTTCTGCTGCAGGAGGGATATCAAGCATGTGGAGGATCACAGGCTGATCTGCACCAAGCATGATCCCTCTTGCAATCATAGGTACAAGAGCATATCCGATTTGTCCTGCACAATAGTTCAAAAAACACTTAAACAGGAACTACACACAAAACCACATAGCAATCGCCACACTAAGGTTGCAAAATCAGAATGAATCATGATAGAACCAACCCAAGACGACAAAAATCCCTCTGAAAATCTGAAAATCTGATAATCAGATAACTCTACATATAATTCATGGAAATGACAATTCCATAATAATAGAAACACACTTAAGCATGATCTACACACAAAACTATAAACCAATCGCTAATCTAAAACTGTAAAATCATGACCAAAACTGTGTAACCCAAAATGATAAAAATCCATAAGATAATCAGATAATTCTTCAAATGATTCATCGAAAATGAAAATTTCACAATAGTTGAAACACACTTAAGAAAATGATCAACATACAAAACTACATATCAATCACTTCAAACTAAGGTAGCAAAATCAGAACAAATCATCCTAAAACCAACCAAAAATGAAAAAAAATCTTTCGTAAACTAAATAATTCATCTAAAATAACAATTAGATCTCACATGTAGCAGGATTCACTCAAACCGGAGCTAGAACCATACTTTTCTAAATAAAAAAATTTAGATCCATAAGATTTCTCAGTCCAGATCTCACTATAACACACAAAAACACTAGAATCTTATCTATGATTCAACGATCGAATAAATTTGTCTGGATTATCAAAACTTCGAGCTACGTAAGAGATCTGACGATACGAATCAATAACCAAAGATAGAAAACACTTAGATCGGAAAAAAATAAAGTTACCTGCAGCTCCGGTGACAAGAACACGAACTGGATCCTTCGCCATCTGATCGAGATCGGAAAATTATCGCCGGCAAAAAATAAAATAAAGAAGAGATCGTGATTTGATCAGTGAGTGAGAGCGTGAAGGCGTAAAATAGTTCTCTGTGTGTTTATTTATTGGTGGTTGTGAGAGCTTTAGATCCATGGTGTAATGCCCACGTCATCAAATCTAATGAAATATCCATTTTCAGAGTTTTTAATGGGCCGAGTCAAATGAAGCCCATATAGTTTAAGCCCATGTACAGTGTTTAGCGATTTTATTTGTTAAGCCTTAATTGACGATGCTCAATGTTTACTTTTTCTTGAATAATTTTTTTTTTTCTCAATCTAGTTTAATATTTTTTTTATCCAAGTGGTGTCTTGAATATTTAAACCAAACTCATAGCTGTCTTTGTAGAAAATGCATGTCATTATATGTTTGACACTCTTATTGAAGAAAAGGTCTAAACAATAAAAATAAAATAAAGATAAAATAAATTAATCCTCAAGAGAATTTGAGATATCCGAAGAGGTAATATTTTTATATTATGACTGTTGAAAAAGAGAGAATATAAATGATATTGTGAGTGAGGGAATCAAATAAGAAAAATCAACAATTCAGTAGCTAATACAGATTCCACATCTTAATTTTTTTTTTTTTTTAAGATACTAAAGAACAACAAAAATCCAACTAATGGTTTTATTAATATGGTGATTGGTGACGTTACTTGTTTACTAATAACTCATTAACTCCATAAAGCAAATTTCGGTGAAAAAAAAAATAATATGATGAAAAATAATAATTAATATTTAAACTATTAAGCCCAAAAAAAAAGAGTAAAAATTAGGGATAAGGAAAGAAAATCTCTTTCAAGGCCGTCTCGTTCAGATTTTCTTTAAACGTTTAGTTTCGTCTCTAATTCGTTATCTTCCCTAGAAAAAAAAAAAAAAATATCAGATTTTTTTTTTTACTGAATCAAAGCTGTCTCATAGCACAAACCTTATAGATCAGAGTTATCAGACGATAATCAAAATCCAAAAAGACCCATTTTTTTTTCTGGGTCTGTTTTGTTTTCGTCCTTGTTCTCTCCGCGTTTTTTTTTTTTTTCTTTTTTCCATTTGGAATCTTTGTAATCTCTGTGACCTGATCTGAAGCTTTTTTGTCAGAAAAATTGTCAGAGTTTACGATAACGATGTTGGTCAATTTTGTGTAAAAGCTTCTCGATTTGGGTCTAAACACTTTGATTCAATTCATCGATTTGATAATAGTGCTCAAAAATCTGGTGAGGAAAGTAAATTAGGGATCTTTTGAATTCGATCTGGGGATTATCTGATTCGATCAGGCTAGAGAAGACGATTGAAGATCTGGGTCAACTTTGGTTTTCTTGGGATTATTAAGAGTTTTAAGAGATTCTGAAGAAAGGAGGAAACTTTTTTTTGTTTCTGATTTAGAAACTATGGATCGTGTGGTTGGTGGAAAGTATAAGCTTGGACGTAAACTTGGAAGTGGATCATTTGGTGAACTTTTTCTAGGTAAATTTGATTCAAGTTTCTTCATGTCTTTTGGTAAATTTCAAGCTTTGCTTTTTTAGTTTTATGACTCTTCTCGACTTGTTTTGTGTATAGGTGTGAATGTTCAAACTGGAGAAGAAGTAGCTGTGAAGCTTGTAAGTCATAACATTGAATTTAGCCCTTTTCCAATTCAATACTGTAGTTCCAATTCAATATTGTAGTTTCATTGTTGTATCTGCATGATCAAGACTGTGTAAACTCATTATTAATCAGCAAAATTTTGTATATTTTGGTAGGAACCTGCGCGAGCTAGGCATCCTCAACTTCATTATGAGTCAAAGCTTTATATGCTTCTTCAAGGAGGAAGTAAGTTTTTTTTGCCTAGACTGTTCATTTTTTTTCGGTTAAACCTTTGGTTATTCATGTTTACACTTGCTTTCTTGAAGCTGGAATTCCGCATCTAAAATGGTATGGGGTCGAGGGTGAATACAACTGCATGGTGATTGATCTTTTGGGACCGAGTATGGAGGATTTATTTAACTATTGCAGTCGGAGGTTCAATCTAAAGACAGTTCTAATGCTCGCAGATCAGATGGTACGGATATTTATCGTCTTTTTTTCTCTTATATTTTTGAGTTATTGCATTGCTCATATTTTGTTTTCCTTCAGATAAATAGAGTTGAGTATATGCATGTTCGGGGCTTTCTTCATCGCGACATTAAGCCAGATAACTTTTTGATGGGTCTTGGACGCAAAGCGAACCAGGTGAGTAATTATGGTATGCAACTTTTTTGTGTGGTTGTTTGGTTTTTGGTATTTCTTCAGCTGCTTTTTTGCTACTGACCTCATGAATTCTACTATTCCAGAGCTGAGGCTGATATCATCAAATGATATATGTTTGCATCTAATCTCTTATTCTTGTGTAGGTTTACATCATTGACTACGGACTTGCAAAAAAATACAGAGATCTTCAAACTCATAGGCACATTCCTTACAGGTACATATTTTCCTTCGTCTTGTTGAAGGAATTTTACTCAAGTTAATTTTATAATTGTTAAAGAAATATTGATAATGTATTTCCCCTTACGCCTTTCACATTGCTAATCGAGAGTTACTTCTTAGGGAAAACAAGAATCTTACTGGAACAGCTCGATATGCAAGTGTTAACACTCATCTTGGAATTGGTGAGTATTGTTTGCTTCTTATGTTCATACGAGCTTTTTCTTCTTTCCTTTACCCATCATGTTAGTGTGCACTTGACATTCTTTACTTCCATAAAATTTCAAATTCTAAACTGAGATCTCTTACACAGAGCAAAGTAGGAGGGACGATCTGGAATCTCTTGGCTACGTGCTTATGTATTTTCTTCGAGGAAGGTATAGATACATCCAGACTTCACCCAGTATTTTAGACTTTGCTTCTATTTGTCCCTTACACTCAGTTTCTCTTGCTAGTCTTCCTTGGCAAGGGCTCCGTGCGGGTACCAAAAAGCAGAAGTATGACAAGATCAGCGAAAAGAAAAGACTTACGCCTGTAGAGGTACTACTTCATATTCCATATTTTCAACTTTCTCAGGAAACCTGTATTGAAACTGCTATGGATGTTGTCTTGAAGCTAGCAAAAGAGTCCTTCACTCACCAAAAATGTTGCATATATTGATACAATTTTAATGTCGTCATTGGCAGGTTCTCTGTAAATCATTTCCGCCTGAGTTCACATCATACTTTCTCTATGTACGATCATTGCGGTTTGAAGACAAACCAGATTATCCATACCTAAAGAGACTATTCAGAGATCTCTTCATTCGAGAAGGTTGGTAAAAGTCTCGATTTTCCTTATTTTGTTTGCAGCATCTGCCTAAAGATTTCCACACCAAAAACACATTTAAGAATCTTTTTTCTAATGTTATATATTTGCAGGCTATCAGTTTGACTATGTATTTGATTGGACGATCTTGAAGTATCCACAGTTTGGTTCTAGCTCAAGCTCTAGCTCCAAACCAAGAGTAAGTAACATCTTATATTTGGAGTTTTCCATCATTTTAAATCCTTCACATCATATTTACTAAACCCTCACGTTTGGCTCTGTGTTCCCAACAGTCAAGCCTTAGACCAGCTCTGAATCCTCCAGTACCAACTGCTGAAAGACCAGATAAACCTTCAGGTAATCCTTAAACTGTATAACCCGCATCTACAGTGATCCTTGTATCTTAAACTGTATAACTGCTTCGCTTCATTAAACAGTTTCACTATCTGGTTACTTGCAATGTTACAAAGTTGGGCGCTAATCGGGTGCTTCGTGGCCATTCTAGGAGCCGACTAGTTTCTGCCTTTTTCTTCCCTTTGTTTTCGAAAACAAACTTCAGAAATTTTATATAAATATCTTTAGTGGGCGTCTAGGCCTATTAGTCGGTTGATTTTTTGTTAACTGATTTGGTTAGAGATGTTCTCTACTCATAATTTGGTCTCGTGTTTGAACAAAACATTACATAGTATAATCCATCTTGTGTCTGTATACAGCTGCACAAGACAGTCGGGATAGATTCTCGGGTGCTTTAGAGGCATATGCTAGAAGAAATGGCTCAGGAAGCGGTGTGGTTCAAGCTGATCGATCTAGACCAAGAACCTCAGAGAATGCATTAGCATCATCAAAAGATACAACACCGGTGAGTCATCTTAAAACATCAAAATCTTCTTCAATATAATATTAAAATCTTTTCTTCAAAATTAAAACCGTTTCTTCATTGAAACCAGCAAAACTACGAGAGAGTCGAAAGACCAATCTCTTCAACAAGACACGCAAGTTCTTCAAGAAAAGCCGTAGTCTCGAGCGTTCGAGCCACTTCTTCAGCTGATTTCACAGAGAACCGCGCGAGCAGAGTCGTGTCAAACAATGGTCGTTCTTCAACCGCTCACAGGACTCAGCTTGTTCCTGACCCGACCACTAGACCATCGTCTTCTTCTTTCGCCCGAGCTGCACCATCCAGAACTTCTCGTGACATCACACTCCAGAGCTTTGAGTTACTCACCATAGGGAATGGGAAGAGGAAGTGAGAGGCTTTACAGTAAGTGAGTGAAGGAAACTGTGACATTTTTATGGATACTTTGTTTTTATTTCGTGAAATTATCGGTTTCCTAATTTTAAGGAATAAAATGAACATCATTTGATTAAAAAAAAAAGTCCTATGTGACAAATATATGGTTTTAACTCGTCAATCTCTTCACCAAGTTCCATGTGGTTGCTTATAGTGTAATAATGATTCATACGTCGTCTAGAAAAAAGATTTTTTCAAATTTTCAAATTTATGTCATCTAAATATAGAAAGAACTAATATCCTTATTAGAAAAATATTTATGATTAGTGATTACACAAAACTTAGAGATAAAATGAAATTTATTTTATCTAATAAATTTTTGTTTGTAACTTAAAAGTTAAAACCTTCTATCTTACTATTTTTGAATTTCTAGTTCTGGCGTATGTATATAAATAGCATAGTATTAAATTTTAGCCAAAGATAAAATAAAAAAAAAACGTAAGCTCTACACCATTTGATTAGCAATAGATCACATAATTGCCATTTAATTTACCTAATTCACTTTCGTAAAACAAACTGAAAATCTAGTAAACCAATATAAATAGAATGAACGAAAAACTTCTTTTGTCAACTTATAAAACATATTAAACGCCGAAAACATCGAGAGATAGACAGATAGTTTCGAACCTATGGAACCTACAAAATTAAAAATTGACATATAGAGGCTAATTTTGACTCTTGAGCCATTTTGACATATAGAGGCTAATTTTGACTCTTGAGCCATTTTGACAGACATGAGTACATGACAGATCAAGGTAGAATAGGTCTGCACCAAAAAAATAAAAAAATTCAGTAATCATATATTAAATAATTGAGTTTTGAATTTTCTTAATGCAGAACTCGTTGGGTTTTTTTCTTTTTCTTAGTTTGAATGTTCTTAATGCAGAACTCGGTTTCTTTTTCTTTTACATGCAGTCCACGAAAGAAAAATATTCTTATCTTATTACAAATTAGTGATTACGTACAAATTTTTTTCGTAAATTATGCTTATGAGTTATGACAGCTCAAGATCGACATTGTAAAATTCGTCAGTGAAAAAAAATAGATAACTGTGTTTCAAAATGTATGCAATGTAATATTTTTTTTTTTTTCTGATATATTTCAATTAATTAAATTAATGATCTATAAATTATATAAAATAATGTGGATATATATCTCGACTTAGTCTCAAGGTTTAACCTTTTATTTTTGTTGACATCTGTTTCAATGTTTAACTAGCTGTTCCTAAATTACTATAATTAGAAAAACTAAAATCATGATTAGCACGAAATGTATCAAGAAAAGTCTGACCTAAACAAAATCACTCGTTAAGTTATAAATTTTGATGATATATATGTGTGTATATAAATACACGTACACATGCATAGAAGAAAAGACATCGAATCATTTACATTGATCTCCTTTAGAGTTAACCTATTTTTCGATTTACACTTCCAACTAGATTGGGTTTGGGTTTAAACGCATATATATTTTATTCGTTTATGAAAAGCAAACTATATCATGGAGAACGACTCGATGGTCAAACAAAACAAACCGCCGAAATATGGAGACCTTGTAACCATCCTCAGCCTCGACGGCGGTGGAGTTCGAGGAATCATTGCGGGAGTCATCCTTGCTAATCTGGAAAAACATCTTCAGGTTATATTATACAGTAAAACCTCTATAAATTAATAATGTTGGAACTTTGGTATCTTATTAATTTATAGTGATATTAATTTATCTATAAATTAATAATTATTAATTTATAGAAATGTTAGTTTCAATTTTTTTCATCATTTAATATTGTATTTTAAAATTTCATCAAATTATAAATTGCGATAATTTATGCTAAATAAAATTAATGTTTTTGATGCTATAAATTTGTAATTTTGACTAAAACATTAAATATTTAGAAAAAAATAATTTTTGACGATAAGTAACAAAAGTACTTCACTTATGTGAATGATAAACATAAATTACATTTTATGATCAGTGATTTTAGTTGTCTTACTATGACAACCTAGAAGACTATACAAATATAATGATGCATTTTTACATAAATATACGTATTTTTTTTACTATTAATAAGAAAGTTATAGAAAATACTACAATTCGATAATTTGAAACAACACAACAATTGTTTGATACAAGCTCTAAAACACACACTACAACCATACATTAGTATATAATCTTCTATATACATATACATATTATACATATATATATATATATCATATACATGTGATTATTAATTTACAATACTAACGGGACCATATAACATAGAAACTCCAAAAAAATTATTATCTTATTATCTTATCAAATTTTGTTAAATTTTACATTGGCCCGATTCGGGACCGGAAGATTTTATTAATTTATAGAGGTTCTAATATATATATACATTCCTAAATCAAGTTTTAGTTAAGAAAATATATGTTTATTTGTTTGCATTTGTTTTTACATTGACATGCATGCATGTTACAAATTTACAATCATTTACTTTTTCTTAAACGAAACTATAATATTTTAGTATCTCAGTCTATAAAATATATATAAATTTAAGGTATCAACGCATATGCTATACAATACTGATACATCACAAACATTTTATTTTCCTCTTACATGGTTAAAGAGGTGCTTACTTTTTTTTTTGGGCAATTCTCAAAAATAGCACAAAATGAAGTTTTTGTGACATTTTTAACTCATATTTTTATTTAAGACACAATTAGCATTTTTATTAGAGGGCCTCATATTTTTAAGGTTTAGGATTTAGGGTTTAGGGTTTTCTAAACCCTAAACCCTAAGCCCTAAACCCTAAATTGTACCCCCTACCCTCTAAAATCTATACCCTAAATTCTAATATAGTCAACCCAAACAAAAAAAAATAAATTATGAACTTCATAAAATGCTATTTTTGTACTAAATAAAAATGTGAGCTATTTGTGGAACAAAAACTTGTTTTGGTGCTATTTGAGGGAATTTCTCTCTTTTTTTTCTAAGAGGTGCTTATTCCTATACTTTGTAAACATTTCCTAAATAATAAAGAGACGTTACAAAAGAAAAGAAAAAAAACAATAATTAAAAAAAAAAAAAAAACTTAATTCGTCTCATATTAAACGTGAGAGTTTTATGATAATCGAAATCTATATTAATCATACAAGAGCCTATATATTTACATGATATGAATTTTGGCAAACTGAGTTTTGTTCAAAAACTCTTACAAGTTATCATTAGAATTATTTAAATGCGTTCATTGATCTATATATGATCTCGGCTCTATTTAATTCTTTGAAAAATATACAGTAACATTGAAATAATCGTTGGGTTATTTGGCCAGGGTTATGTTAACGAGTTTGATGCTTGTATATATAGGAGATCGATAATGACAAAAACATGAGGCTAGCGGATTATTTCGACGTGATAGCTGGAACCAGCACCGGTGGCCTCATGACGGCCATGTTGACTGCACCAAACGATTCCGGCCGGCCTCTGTTTGCTGCCGATGACATTGTTCCATTTTATCTTAAAGAGTCCCCTAAGATATTTCCATCCGGGTAAAGAAATATATCATATATATATATGTTTTATTAAAATATATCAAAATGTTTAATTGTTTTTTGAAAATACCAAGAAATAGTTTTAGAGAAAATTTTAGGAATGATTTCATTGTCGATCGCACGAAGGTTTTAAGAATTTTAATTTTTATGAATGATATTTTAGAATTATTAAAAGAAATTTTGATTTTTCTTAAAGTAAAAGATAAAAAGAGTATTGTGGGAAATTTTTATATAATCATAAGAAGATCATACTTATAACTATATACTACTTATAGATGTGATAAATATAATTTTGCACATTTTGTCTTTTCTTTTTATTGGTTAAAATATAATTTTGCATATTGATATACATTCACATATATAAGGATAACATTTTCATGAGAAAAATGCTCTTTCTACAAATACAACTTCTAAGCGCTATGACCATAAAAATAAGAGAAATTCTCTCAAATAGCACCAAATGATGTTTTTGTTCCATAATTAGCACACATTTTTATTTAGGACAAAAATAACATTTTATAAAGTTCATAATTTAATATTTTTTGTTTGGGTTGATTATATTAGTATTTACGGTATAGTTTTTAGGGGGTAGTGAGTAAGATTTAGAGTTTAGGGCGGCTTAGGATTTAGGGTTTTCTAAACCCTAAACCCTAAATCCTAAACCTTAAAAATGCGAGCTTAAAAATATCATTTAATAAAAATGCTATTTTTGTCCTAAATGAGAATGTGTGCTAAATATGTCACAAAAACTATAATTTGTGCTATTTTTGAGAATTGCCCTAAAAATAAACTTAAACAAAAATGCAAAATTGCTAGTTTTTTTACCCGCAAAATAAATAGAAATAAGTCTGTAATGTTTTAGTAGCAATAAGTCCTTTGTTCTTATAGATGGTATTACAAGTCCGTAATGTTTTACTACCTAAAACTATGAGAACATGGGTTCAAACCTCTTCTATAGCATTTTTGCACTAGGTGATTTTTTCTCCTGGATCCGCCCTGATTGCTATTAATTATAGTTCATGTTACTTGTAAAAATGCAGAAGCTGGATACCGTCGATTTTAAAGCTTCTGATTGGTCCAAAGTACAACGGGAAATATCTACGAAATATGTTAAAAGTGCTTCTTGGAGAGAAAACACTTGCCGGCACACTCACAAAAGTTGTTATTCCTACATTCGACATCGAGGAACTTAGACCAATCATCTTCTCCTCTTACGATGTTCCTCTCCATTGCCCTTCTAATTAACATAAACAATGAAACATTAGCTGTTGTGTCATTGCGATCAATCTAACAGTATTTGTTTACATTTTTTTTTGTTATTACGTTTTGTTGAAGGCATTGGCGGACCATAGCTTGAACGTCAAGTTATCAGATATATGCATCGGCACATCAGCTGCTCCCACTTACTTTCCTCCTTATGAATTTCCCAAAGAAGACAAGTATGGAGTAATAAGAAACTTTAACCTCATAGACGGTGGTGTTACCGCTAATAACCCTGTAAAACACAATCCTCATACCATTTCCTTGACATTCTTTATGCCAAAAATCAAATTAGGTCATCAAACTAATTAATTTCCTCGTATGTTTTCTTTTGGTTGTTTGTAGACTTTGGTAGCCATGACTGCTGTGTCTAGGCAGGCTTTGTTGAACCATCCTGATATGGAAGGGTTCGAGGGGTTAGATTACGATAAGTTTCTCGTGGTTTCGATAGGGACAGGATCGGCGAAAAAGGAAAAGTACTACACCGCGAAAAAGGCTGCAAAATGGGGACTAAGAAATTGGGCGTACAACTTTAAGCATAATACGAATCCGATATTAGACGTTATCTTGGAATCAAGCCGAGACATGGTCCAATACCACAACTCTGTTCTGTTTCAAGCCCTAAAGTCCGAGGATATGTACCTCAGAATCGACGTAAGAGCATAACCTTTAACATACGTGATCACTCGTTTTGATTTACGCGATTTTTGATATGTGTAAAAATCTATTTCAGGTTGATACATTGAAAGTAGATGAAGTCTCTATGGATAAAGCGAAGAAGTCGAACTTAGAGAATCTAGTGAAGATTGGAGAGAATTTACTCAGAAGCAATGTCATGCGTATGAACCTAGAAACTGATTTATATGAAAATATTAAGGAAAATGTCACCAATGATCAAGAACTCAAGAGGTAAATAAAAATTTTCAAATCTTGTTGATGGTTTTTTACTTTTTTTAAGGGGGTTGAAATAAAAATTAAATTAATAATTGAACCAAACCAGATTTAACCGAATTTTACCAGTAAAGATGATCCAAAATCAATCTTATAGATGCTGCAAACTCGAGCCTCCACTGAACCAGTGTTGATGGGTTTCTTGGATCACAATCAATCTCATCGTTTGAATATTCGTTCATGCAGGTTTGCAAAAATTCTCTCGAATGAAAGAAAAATAAGGATCAAGAGAAGCGAGACAACGAATCAGTCATTGATATCGATGATTTCATTAAACTAATCGTAAAAGATCGATGATAACACGTACGTGTGTTTTTTTTTTTAATTGTGTGAAGGAATCTACGTACTAAACCAAGAACTCTCTTTGCGCCTTTATTGATTTTTTATTTATTTTATTTTTATTAATAATTGGGGATTTCGAATCAAAACCTAAACTAATCTCCTGAGTTTGTTGATCACTATGTACTTTTACCATTTAAAATTCGAATCATAGGTCTTCAATCCATGATGAGGATTCTTTCCTTTTATAAATATCTTTTTTTCTAATTTTCTATGAAAACGAAGAAAAAAAGATAATAATAAATTCATGAATTTTCTGAATTTACTATTTATTATTCGCTAAATTACTAGTTGCTAATCTAAATAATGTTTTAGGCATGTCAGATATGAGTTTAAGTAAAAGATCGTGTGAACATTTATCGATCATGTTTATATTATCGAATCGTGGAGAATCTAAGCAGAATTGCGTTGAAAGATGTGATCTTTTTTTCTGATGGGAGAATAGTGGTTAGAGCCTGTGACGTAAGTACGCAGGCCGTACAAACATAAATATATATATATATATATATATATATATATATGAAACACAATATATGCGTTTTAATGCTAAAAGGTAAAGACAGCTCGATCGGGAACTTCTAACTAAAGCGATATTCAGAACGCAGCTCAAATCATGATTGGGGTTGCAAAAGATGAGATTGTGGTTGATAGCTCTGAAGCTTTCGGGACAAATGACGGAAAAAGAAAACAGCATTTGGAACACCATCGCTTCAAATGATCAAGAAGTTCCATTTGCGGTTCATCAGAACGGTTCCAAGAGATTGAAATTACCTCGGTTAAGAGACAGAACAAAAACATGAGCTTGTACGCAATGCCACTACCACAACAAACTTGTTCTTTAATGTGTGAAGGAAACAAGTTGAAAGATATTCAAGATTCATCTTCGGATAAAACTACAACATCAACAAAAGATGCTTAGTTTGAAAAAGATTTCAATTTAATATATATCTAAATATCGTTATATATTTAGTATTTTCTGTTTGTCACTTTGTTGTTTTACTTTAGATATCGGCTTCTAATAATTAATTATTTTTAATAACAGTTTTATTTATGATAAAACCCTGCGTAGGAAAACTCATAGAGCAACAATATAATCTAAAAAATAAAAATAATCCAGAAATCTGATAAAACACAAAAAAAAAGTCCTAAAAGAACGCCATAATTAAGGGGAAAAAATATATGAAAATCTAAACAATAATCTTGTCTTGGTTTTTCTCCGGCTCAGTTTCACGGGACATCTCTTCAAGTGATTTTCCTGTAGGCTCCGGAATTATAGCAAACGTGATCAACAAGCCAGCAAGATTGATTCCTCCCATAATGTATAAAGTCTTACTCATTCCCAAAGCTTTCACCAAAGCAGCAAACCCAAAAGAACCAACCATCGCACCGGCTTTACCTGACGCCGCCGAGATACCGTGACAAGTTGACCTAAGCCTCGCCGGAAAAATCTCAGCCGGGACAATGAAAGTAGTTGCATTAGGTCCAAAATTGGAGAAGAAAAACGTGAAAGAGTATAAAACCACGAAACCAATCCGGTTTGCTGGTAAAGTCCAATGATGGTAAGGTACGGCTAAAGCGAACATGAAAATGGTCATCCCCAAGAATCCAAGATTCTGAATCCAGCGACGTCCAAGCTTTTCGATGAATATTATAGTGGCAATGTAACCAGGAACGGTACTGCAACAAGCTATAATGGTTTGTGCCCTAGCGATGATGTAAAGCTCTTGGAGTGCGTTCATGGCTTTAGCCGGAGGTAACCAACCAATGGTGGTAAAGATATCTTTCTGGAAGAGGTTTTGGCTGTAGAAAGCAATGTCGAGGAGGAACCATGTGGTGGCTGTTCCGAATAGGTGGAGACCGTGACGGCAAATGAATTTCTTGGAGAACAAGCCAAACTCATCTTTGGAAACCCTAGATTGGTCATGCTTTGCGGCAGAGGCTTCAATATCTACGTTGAGAACCTTAGCCATATCCGAAGCTGCTTGTTCCGCGTTCTTGGCTACTAGAGCCGTGTAACGAGCAGTTTCAGGCATCTTCATTCGCCAGTAGTAAGTCAAGAGAGCCGGTAAAGCGCCAACCATAAGGATGATCCTCCACACGTAATCCGCCTGTGGAACTGTTGAGGCTGCACCGTCTACCATATAGGCCGGAGATGGGAACTTGCTCTCAAAAATAAACGAGACAAGTAACGAAACGGCTCCTGCGGCAAGGATCCCAACACCTTGCATACCGAAAACCGCGGCTATGAACTGTCCTCGAGTACGTTTGTTAGCATACTCAGACATGATTGTAGCCGAGAGAGGGTAGTCACCACCGATGCCAAACCCAAGCCAGAAGCGGAAGAAACAAAGCGTTACCATGACAGTTTTCGGATCGTTTCCAAGGGAAAGACCAGAACAAATAGAGCATATGGTCATGATCAAGAGAGTCAAACCATAAACTCTCTTACGTCCGAGCTTGTCACCAAGACAACCGAAGAAAATCTGTCCAAGAAACGTTCCGGCAAAGGCCACACCGCTCACGGCGGCTGAGATGCCGTCAGGGAGACTTCCGGGAGAGGAGGAGCCAGGTTGATGATAGTAGATACGGCCAAGGAGCTTTGTGATGAGAGATATCACAAAGAGATCGTATGAGTCTGTGAAGAAACCCATACCGGAGACTACAACAGCCGTGACGTGGTACCATTGAGTCTTTGCAACATCAAGAGCTTTTAAGATGCTTTTTGGTTCTTGATCAGCCATATCGAATTCTTTTTAACTCTGAAAACAAAAGAAGTGAAAAAAGTGTTACGATATATATAGAGAAAGTTGTTGGCAACAAAAACGTAACACGATTGTAGCTACTTTGTTAAGGATTTAAAACTAGAAAGAATATTTAGTTTGCATATTTTTTAGGAGATAGATTTTATTTGAAAAATTTTTTTTAAGAAAATCTCAAAAATATTTCTGAAAATTTAAATATTTACGATTAATATTATAATTTTTAAAAGTTTATCTATAAATAAAAATGAATCTTCTAAATAACTAGATAAGAACTCGCATATATGCAGGTTCATAGAAAATATTTTATAACCGGTAAAATAAAAATTAACAGCAAAAAATGGGAAAAAAAATTCATCTCTACAAAATATAAAATAAAATTGATTTTCAATCTCTTATGTTTTTATTCGGTTTTTAAACTAATTTTGATTAAATTTTTTTTATTCATATTAAAAATAGATTTTGTGTTTGTTTAGTGCGAAGTTGAGAGAGTATAAACTTGTATATTTTAAAGTAAAAATTTATAATCTTTTGATTTTTAAGATTTGACAGTGTGTTATTATTTATTTTTAGTAAGATTTTTTTTTAAAAAAACTTTTTGTTAGAAAAAATCATTGAAAACTACCCCAAGAATTGCTAACACATAGACTACATGTCCAAACTATCTTAATGTATTGGATAATACTCAATAATTATTTTTGTTTAAAAATTACATAAGCGTGAATTTTTTTTATTAAAACCTAAATAAAATAAAAATCTAAAAATATAATTTTGAAAAGAAAAATTTTAAATTTATTATTAATATACTAAAATTTAACATATATTAGAAAAATAGAACATAAAAAGTATATATTTTTATTATTTATTTATTGTTATTAGTTTTCCTTTTAATTTAAGAAAAACAAAAAATAACACAATTTTTACATGTGCCATAATCTAATCGCTCAACCAACACGTGTATATGATCTCATTAATTAATTATAATTTAGAGTACATATTATCCTAACAGTTCTCTTCAATAATAATTTTTTTTAGGGTTCTCTTCAATAATAATTTATTGAGAAATTCCCTCAAATAGCACCAAAATAAGTTTTTCTTCCAAAAATAGCTCACATTTTTATTTAGTACAAAAATAGCATTTTATGAAGTTCATAATTTAATTTTTTTTGTTTGGGTTGACTATATTAGAATTTAGGGTATAGTTTTTAGGGGGTAGGGGGTACAATTTAGGGTTTAGGGTTTAGGGTTTAGGGTTTTCTAAACCCTAAACCCTAAATCCTAAACCTTAAAAATATGAGGTTAGGATTACCCTTTAATAAAAATGCTAATTGTGTCTTAAATAAAAATATGAGCTAAAAATGTCACAAAAACTTCATTTTGTGCTATTTTTGAGAATTGCCCTAATTTATTTTGTTGGTTAAAGTTGTGATGAAACAAAAGAGGGTGAAGTTTTTTTAATAGTGAAAATTCTTTTAAAATTTGCCTAATTTTTTATTAAATCATATATACTAAAGCTCAATGAGTTCTCATTCTTCTGCCACGTTAGTACTCCATCGGCCGACACCTGTCCCATTTTCATTAAAAAAAACTTCATAAAAATAAATAAATAATAGAAACAAAACATTATTGTCGGCTCCTCTTCTCCGTTTGCAAATCGAGATCCCAACTGGAAAACCAAACATCACGTATCCTATTGTCAACTCTACAGATTCATTCTGGTCGAAACTGAACATAAAGTTAATCTCATCTACAATCCAAATTCATCTCTTTACCATGTGTTGTTTCTCAAACTCGAATCCTTCACGGCCGGCGAATCCTTCACGGCCGGCGTTGTTCTCTCTATTGCTGCTTTTTATCAAGGAATCTGAATAGCTGGAAGAGAAGTGTGCCAAAATCGAAGGCTACGACTTCTGTGAGGGATTGAATTACCCTAAGCTTCTCCAAAGATGCTCACCACTGGATGTGGATGTTCATTATGTTAATGAATGGAAAAAATATTTATTTTTATAGTTTATAATTAGGAAAAAGTTAATTATAAAAACAAATGTATATACCATTTCCTTTTGCTAATAGTAAAATGTATTTAACATTTTTATTTGATTTTGTTATTATATTAACAATTTTTATAATGTCAAGATCTGATTGTTATAGCTAACACGTGTTATAATCTTGTTAATTATAATTTGGACACGTGTCGAGCTCTCGTGAATGCAACGCATGTTTATATAATAAGATTACGCAATTTCTGATTTTTTAAAAGATTTTTTTCAAATAAACTCAGTTTCAAAAATCTTTCTCCAAAGAAGTAAAAGGTATTTCTTTTATTTATAAAAAATAAATAATTTATTTTAAAAATACTGATTCATTCTCAAATTAATAATCAATGTTTATGGGTAATTTAGTCAAACAACATTAATTTTTTTTTTTAAATGAGAAGTTATTTTTCAAATTGAATAACATATATAGAGTATTTTGACTAAAGATCAATGGTTTGATAAATGCTTTGGTCAGGTAAATCTTTCATCCAACTGTTTATGTACTTGTGTGTTAAATGCTTGTTTCAGATTGATTTATTGTCTGTTTAATTGTTATGGTTGGTTGTTCAGATATGTAGCTGATTTAGTGATAGTCAATGGTTGGATCCCCGGTTCAAGAATAAGAGAAGAAGAAATCAGTGTGTTCAGTATAATAATGTTTTGGTTTGGGTTATGTTATGGTTTGGATTATGTAATAATGTTATGGTTTGTGTTATAATAATGTTTTGTAATTTTTTTTGTTATAATAATGTTTTGTAATTTATGTTTTGTAATAATGTCGGCACAATGTTTTGTAATTTATGTTTTGTAATAATGTTATGGTAAAAATTCACTTGTTTTTGAATAAGTTAACTTATCTTTTGAATAAGTTCACCTGTCTTTTGAATAAGTTCAATTTCGGAATAAGTTCACTTTTCTTTTGAACTTATTATTTTGTCTCTTTATACAAACACCACAAGTGTTGCTTTACACCAACACCACAAGTGTTTCTTTACACCAACACCACATATGAGTAGTCGACCAATTTGTGTATATAAACGTAACACTTCTCATTACAAAACTCATTCCTCCTTATCTCAAGAAATTATATTCTCCATTTATATTCATATCTTCCAATACACTCAATTACCAAAACCAAAAAATCTCACACAAATATGACATCTTCTTCCTATAATCCATTTGACGAAACACTTCAAGGCATGTTTAAAGAATCATTTGAGGAATCTTTAGATAAATCAGATAAATCTTTCAATGAAGCATTCGAGGATCTTTGCGTTGATTATAGTGATCGTCGGGGGGCAAGGAAGAAAACAAAAAAAACGTGAATATATTGATAGAAACCACGAGAAGGGTCACAAACTCTTATGGGACGATTATTTCGGCGAAGCTCCAACATACCCGCCTCATATGTTCCGATGTCGCTCCATTGTTCTTACATATTGTCGATCGACTCACAAATAAATTCTGTTTCTTTCAATTAAGAAGAGATGTCACCGGAAGGTTTGGTCTCTCTAGACTACAAAAGTGCACATCAACAATTTGTATTCTAGCATATGGTGGTGCGTCAGATGCGTACAACGAATACCTCCGCGTCGCTCAAAGTACTGGGCTGTCATGCTTGGAACATTTCGTCGAGTGAATAATAGACGTGTTCGGAGATGAGTACCTAAGACCACCCACACAAGAGGATCTTGACCGGCTACTTCATATTGGGCATGTACGAGGATTTCCCGGGATGCTAGGAAGCATCGATTGTATGCATTGGGAGTGGAAGAATTGTCCGACCGCTTGGAAAGGACAATATACACGAGGATCTGGAAAACCAACAATCGTTTTAGAGGCTGTGGCTTCACAAGATCTCTGGATATGGCACACGTTTTTTGGAGCAGTAGGTAACCTAAACGATATCAATGTTCTTGATCGCTCTCCAGTTTTTAATGATATAATAAATGGTATAGCTCCAAATGTGAATTACTTTGTCAACGGCCGCCAGTATCATTTGGGTTACTATCTCGCTGATGGTATTTATTCCAACTGGGCTACTTTTATCCAATCTATTTCACTTTCACAAGGTGACAAAGCAAGGTTATTTGATTAACGTCAAGAAGCTGTTCGAAAAGATGTCGAGCATGCTTTTGGAGTCTTGCAAGCTCAATTTGCTATAGTAAAAAATCCAGCTCTGTTTTGGGATGAGGTGAAAATAGGAAAGATTATGTGAGCATGTATCATATTGCACAATATGATAGTAAAAGACGAACGGCCTGAATACACTCAGTTTGATACCGAAGAATTCGAACTAAGAGAAGGAAACATAACTTCATAAGGGAATTTCACGTATTCTATAGAGATGCCTACAAATGTCGTCAATATGATGGGCATGCGAGTTCGATTTCGTAAATGCACCAACAATTGAAAAATGATTTGGTTGAGCATATATGACAACAATTTGGCAGACGTCAAAATAACAATTAAGCGTTTTTTCCGTTTCTTCTTTGCAAATATTTTTTTTCAAACGTTGTCGTCTTATGTATGATTAATATTCTATGTAATACACTTTATAAAATGTATTATGTTTTAAAATTTTATTAACATAAATTTACAATTAAAAAATAATTAAAAATAATTTTTTTTTTTAGATACCTATATTGGGTGAGTATCTCCATTGAATGGGTCCAAAACATAAAATTACTTAAAACTACATAAAACTTAATAATTAATTGTTTTAAACATTTTTGGTTAGTATAACCATTGATCATGCTCTAAAAGCGTAAAGTAATCGTCTATTTTAAAATTCTTTATCAATAAATCCTTATAAAAAAATCCACCTATTTATCATTAAAAAGATATAGATAAATGCTAATTTTCCTAATAATAAAAAAATATGTATTCACATCGGTCACATAATCATGAGATCTCCTAACACCAAAAAGGTTATAACATAAACATATAAATTTTGAATTTCTACTTTGACCTATTTTGAGTAGTTGTGTGACTTAATATATTATGTCTAAATTTTCCACTTACCAAATTTAATGATATGATATTATATCTAACAATGCTACACACATTATTCGATTCTTAATTATTGTTCAAAATTTTTACTTTGTCGATACAAAAAAAAAATATTTGCTATGATTAAAAAAAATCTCAGAAATTATATTAATTTATCAGCTAGTATTAATAATCCAAACTAAAAGAAAATACAAGGAAATTAATTAATGCGTAATAACAGTGCCACTAGATTTTAACCCGTGCATTGTGCGAGTATAACTTTTATTTTTGAATTTTATTTAAAATATTATTGGTTCTAAGAATTAAATTTTATAAATATATAATTTCACATTTAAAAAATGAATATGTGTTAGTTACCTGTTAGTAGATAGTAACATATTAGCCAAAAGCAATATTTTAACACATGTTTGGTTTAACATATTAACCAGAAGCAATATTTTTAAAACTGGACCAGATTGGCTAGTAATTATTATACTTAGATAACAGATGATACATACAACTAAGATAGTTATGATGTTCGAAAAAAAAATAGAATTAGTGTTAGTTATGGTAGAAACTAGTATGTTCAAAAAAAATTATGGTAGAATTGTGAAGTCATACAAATTTTTTTTTTTTAAAAAGATAAAACTAAGAGAAAAGAGAAAAGAAAAATTAAAATAAAATTGGGTATGTGAGCCATAAACTTAGAAGACGTGACAACATTTCCAAAAAAAGTTTAGGTTTAATAGACATTTAAGTTTTTTCATTGACATACGGTCAATCTGGTAAATTGTCACGATCAATCCGCCACAAATTTCAGACCGCGGCGGACTGAGGCCGAGAGATTGTGAACACCAAAACTAAAACTCTATACCGCTATACTATAAGGTGGATTAGGATTTAGTTTGTAGTCTTAAGCCTTAATTGACATTTTTTTTTTAATTATTGTATAACTTTGTATCCATTAATTTGCAAGAAATTACGCTCTTTGAGGATCAAACTCCTTACCTAATGTAGTCGTTTAAATCCTTAACCAATGGACCAAAGATGTTTCCAAATTTACAACTCTAATTATATATATATATATAGGTTGAATGTAATATTAATCATACAAAACCGAAAAGAGTTATTTATAAGTGGGAGTAGCATTTGTGTTAAAACAGAACTGCCAAAAAGATTTAAAACAAAGTTTCACAGAATTTTAAGCAGGACATAATAGAGGTGCTGGTACAACATGTTAGATTAGGATATGATATACTTTAGAATATCCTTGTTAGATTAGGCACTACTTTATATTAGGCACTACTTTAGATTAGGCACTCCTTGCTATATTCATAATATATTTGTATAGTTGAGATATTGCACTCTCCTATAGATACGACCCTCTTGTATATATACTATGACTTATGATCAATAATATTCATCAAGTATTATACAATAACATGGTATCAGAGCAAACAGATCAAACACGCTTCTCTTCTCTTACTTGATCTTGCCATCGTTTTTTTTTTTTTTTTTTCTTTCCTCTCCTCTTTGCTTCATATCTGTTCACACTTTTCTCATTCCTAGATCTCACGATCTTCTCTCCTCTTTCACCTTCTCTTCTCTTCTCTTCTCCTTTCTTCATTAATTTCTTTTATTTATTTTTTTTTCTTTTGTTCATCGATGGCTGAACACACAACAAACACTGTCTCATCTGACAAACCATTCGGAATAAGTCAGATTAGAGCATACATTCCAATCACACTTGATTTGGATAAGATGAATTACGATGTGTGGCGTGAATTGTTTGAAACACACTGCCTCACTTTTGGCGTTTTTGAGCATCTTGACGGGACCGCCGTCTCCACGCCGGCAACGTTGAAGTCTTGGAAAGAGAGAGATGGTCTTGTTAAAATGTGGATTTACGGGACTATCACCGATTCTCTCGTTGAGACAATTCTGAAGCCTAAGAGCACATCACATGAGCTTTGGCTTTCCATTGAGGATCTCTTTCGTGACAACAAGGAAAACCGCGCCTTACAAATAGAGAATGAAATCCGCACAATCACCATCGGAGATCTCTCTGTTCAAGAGTATTGCCGAAAATTGAAGAGCCTCTCCGATCTTCTAGCTAACGTCGACTCTCCTATCTCCGATCGAGCTCTTGTTATGCACTGTCTTAATGGTTTGACTGAAAAGTTTGACGGCATCCACAACGTGATTTGTCATCGCTCGCCATTCCCGTCATTTCACACAACTCGATCGATGCTCCTCGCCGAAGAAGATCGACTTCGCAAAAAGACTCATCCGACGGTAACTCACAACCAACACGCCTAGGCTCCGGATGTCCTCTATGCGTCTGACAACTCATCATCCTCACCATCTCCGTCGAATCAGTCTCATCACGGTAACGGGCATGGAAACACAACTAACAACAAACGATACGTGATATATCTCATATTTCACCCATTTTCGGATTTGTTTTATTATTGGTTTTATTGTGTTTTAGAGTCTTTTGTATGGTTTTCTATGTTTTAAGAGTCTTTACAGGTTTTGGTGCGATTTGGGAGAGAACTGGACGTTTTGGAGTGAAAACGAGTTTTTGGAGGTGAAGGATCGTGCAGAAAGGTCAAAACTTTGACATTCGTTGAAGACCTTCCCAAGATCGGATTTCAATGATTTTTGGACACAAGATAGCTATTTGAGTTAGCTTTCATTTGGCACCGGTTTTACGTGATTATCACTTATGGTTAGCAAGTTATGCGTGTTTTACTGAAGACCTATCTGTTTGGACGGCAAACGAAGCAGATGGAGAAACTGAGGTTGGGATCGGACGATCCACTCCAGATCGGACGATCCAGGAGCATCCAGATCGGACGATCCACTCCAGATCGGACGATCTGACTCAGCGACATATTCACCACTTTTTCCTTGATTTCGGGACTTTTGTGAGGCTTTATGTAGTGAGATTTTTCTGGGGTTTGGGGGATCCGTCCATTAACCTAATTTTTCAGTCAGCCACCTCTTGTAAGCCCTTGGAGGCAGATTTCTCATCTTTGAATCTTTGGAGAAGTTTTCTAAACTCCATCTTTGTTTTTGTTCTCTTTAAGCAATTGAATCATGTCTTTCATCTCATTGATGCTCTGTTTTATTTCTGTTATGGTTGAGTAGTCTCTTAGTTAGGATTAGAGATTTATCAAGGGAATTCATATCATTGAGTTAGACACAAATAGGGTTTATCATTAGATCTTCATCTATTGCTAAGTTATCGATTGGAATTAAAGTAGACAACTAGTTTCATGAAAACCTAGGATAAATCTATACAACGAAAGTTGATAGGTTTAACCGGATAGAGCAATAGGTGAGCGGATTGCCTAATACCAACGAAAGTTGAGTCATTAGGATCCGTGAATTTATCAAACCCGATCGATAAAGCTTGTCTCGGGATTGATAAGATCAAACGAAAGTTTAGGCGCTTATATCACTAGAGATAGATATCTAATACTGCGAAAGTAGATTAGATTTACATTCGTGTTTGAGTTTAGGATGGTTCTTAGCATAAATTCCCTGAATAGTTGTGTAGCTCTTTGATCCCTGAATTCCTGAGATATTCCCGATGCCTAACGCTTTAGTCTATTGTCTTTTACACCGTTTTACTTTCTGTTTCTCATAGCTTTGGATTAGTTTGCATCATAATCAAATATCTTATTATTGTCTTAGCTTGATAACTCGTTTCTATATTCCGTAGCGCATACTTAGTCTCCGTGGATTCGATCCCTACGTGCTACAACGCACAAGGGTATTTGCATAGACCCGGATTGGAAGATCCCAACTATCAATACGGCAGAGGCGGCGGTCGTGAGAATCGTGGACGTGGTCGGCGTAATCAAGGCAGCCGCTACAATAATACAAGTGGTTTCAATTACGGGTACGGCTCCGGCAACAATTTCCCACAGTCACCGGCGCCGTGGCACTTCCCTTCGCAACAGTGGTCTGCTCCGTATTATCCATATACGATGATGCCTCCTCCTCACTACAATCAGGCTCAGCCTAACTATTATCCTTATGGGCCAGCATCATCTCAAAGGCCCAATAGCATTTTGGGTCCCTTCTCTCCAAAAACTCAACATGAGGCGCATATGGTTCACAACATAGCTCCTAACGTGACGTCTCCACAACCCAGTATGCCATTGATTCCCACAGCTTTGTCACACGCCCTAAACACTATGTCCCTCCAGGACCCTGCCGATGCGTCATGGTACATGGATACGGGAGCAACAAACCACATCACATCGCGGCCAGGTACACTCACTTCTACGTTTAACTCTAGTATTATACCTTCGGTACGCGTTGGTAATGGTTCCTTAGCTCCTGTTACAAGTATCGGTGACACCTCTCTGTTTTCTCCTTCTCGTACTCTTCTTATCAAAAATGTGCTTGTTTGCCCTTCTATCATTAAAAATCTCATTTTTGTTCGCCGTTTTGTCACTGATAATAATTGTTCTGTGGAATTTGATCCGTTTGCTTTTTCTATTAAGGACTTCCAAACCAGGACAATACTCCTCCGATGTGACAGCTCGGGACCCCTCTACTCGGTTTCTTCTCTCCCATCATCTCCTGTTCCGCTTGCCCTTACTGTGACAAGTCCTCTTTGGCATCGCAGATTGGGTCATCCGGGTAGTTCTGCTAGTCGTTTTCTTGAGTCTTTAACTTTTACTTGTAATAAAGCCGACAAGGCGTCCTTGTGTCATGCGTGCAAATTGGGCAAACACATTCGTTTACCTTTTGTCTCTTCTTCTTCTCTTGTTACTGAACCGTTTCAAATTGTTCATTCTGACATTTGGACCTCTCCAGTCTTAAGTAATAGTGGCATCAAATATTATTTATTATTTTTGGACCATTATTCTAACTTCGTTTGGGTTTACCCTCTTCATAAGAAAAGTGATACGTTTGGGAAGTTCTTACATTTTTCAGTTATGTTCAAACTCAATTCAAGAAGACAATACAGGCGTTTCAGTGCGACAATGGTGGCGAGTACACTAGTCGAGATTTTCTCGACCATCTCGCCGCCTCAGGCACAGAAATTCGTCTCTCATGTCCTCACACATCCCAGCAAAATGGCCGCTCCGAACGTATGCTTCGCACAATAAATAACCTCGTTCGCACTCTTCTTATACAAGCCCACATGCCCTATTCTTTCTGGGTTGAAGCACTCCACACAGCGGTTCACACTATTAACCTTCTTCCTTCCTCGTCTATTTTAAACTCTACTCCATTTTCTCGTTTGTTTAACAGACCTGCAACTTACTCTCATTTACGTGTCTTTGGTTGTCTTTGTTATCCAAACTTGTTAGCCACTTCTCCCAATAAACTGGCGCCCCGATCCTCCGCATGTGTCTTTCTTGGCTATCCATCAAACCATCGCGGGTATCGTTGCTTGGATCTTTCTACTCGGAAAATCATTATCTCTCGACATGTCACCTTTGTTGAAGATAAGTTTCCGTTTTATACTCTCCCCCTTGTTCAAAACCCATCGCCAGTTTCGTGTCTCCCACCACCTATATCACCACCATCGTCACTTTCATTTACACACCCGATTGGCATTTCTCCGCCAACGGTCACCGCACCAGCCCCTACACCACCGATTGTTCGTCACCCAATGACCACTCGGTCGCAAAACGGGATCACCAAACCACGTGTTCCTCTTTGTCTTCACACCGATACTATTTCTCCTCTTCCCTTGTCTCATGTGCAGGCTGCTAAGGACCAGTATTGGAACGGGGCCATGAATGAGGAATATAATTCTATTGTTAAACGTGGAACGTTTGAGTTAGTACCTAGGCCTGCTAACACTAATATTGTGCGTTATATGTGGCTTTTTCGACATAAGTTTGGTGCAGATGGGAAGCTTACACGGTACAAGGCTCGTTTGGTGGCTAACGGCAAGTCGCAACAGTTCGGTGTGGATTGTGATGAGACCTTCAGCCCGGTGGTTAAACCAGCAACCATTCGATCGGTGTTACATGTGGCTCTTGCTAGGGACTGGCCCCTACGACAATTGGATGTCAAGAATGCATTTCTTCACGGTACCCTCGGTGAAACGGTATACATGCACCAACCTCCCGGGTTTGTGGACAAGACAAAACCTCATCACGTGTGCCTGCTTAAGCGATCTCTATATGGCCTCAAACAGGCTCCACGAGCTTGGTATAATAGATTTGCCTCAGTGGCCAAGCGTATCGGCTTTCGACAGAGTCGTTGTGATCCTTCACTTTTTGTCTATGGCCGCGGGACAACAGTGGCGTATCTTCTTTTGTATGTTGATGATATTGCACTCACCGCCTCTACACCATCACTTCTACAGACGATTGTTGATGATCTAGCTAAAGATTTTGAGCTCACGGATCTCGGGAAGATCCATTACTTCCTTGGGGTCGCGATTACTTACAATACCGAGGGTTTGCTTCTGAGTCAACATAACTATGTTGCTGATATACTTCATCGAGCGTCCATGACAAACTGCAAACCATCTTCTACTCCCGTCGACACCAAGGCAAAGTTGGCCGCTGATGATGGACCTCCCGTTGCAGACCCGTCTCTTTACCGCAGCTTGGCAGGAGCTTTGCAGTACCTCACTTTTACGCGACCTGACATTTCATTTGCTGTCCAACAGGTGTGTTTGTTTATGCATGATCCTCGTGAGCCTCATTTCACTGCACTCAAACGTATCCTCAGATATGTCAAGGGAACAATCACACATGGCTTACAACTCAAGAAGTCCTCTATCACGGATCTTGTAGTATATTCTGATGCAGATTGGGCAGGTTGTCCATCTACTCGTCGCTCCACGTCAGGTTATTGTGTGTTTCTCGGGGACAGTCTCATCTCTTGGTCGTCAAAGCGACAGCATACCGTTTCGCGGTCTAGTGCTGAGGCCGAGTATCGAGGTGTGGCCAATGCTGTCGCCGAAACAACATGGTTACATAATTTGCTCTTGGATCTCGGTTGCCCTTTGACGAAGGCTACTCTAGTGTATTGTGATAATATTTATGCGGTATATCTCTCCACCAATCCGGTACAACATCAACGTACTAAGCATGTGGAGATAGATCTTCACTTCGTGCGGGAACGTGTCGCTCTTGGCCAAGTTCGAGTTCTTCATGTTCCATCATCATCACAATACGCAGACATTTTCACTAAGGGTCTTCCTTCTCCGTTGTTCACGGACTTCCGCTCCAGTCTGAGCATTCGTCCTCCTCCCGCTCCGACTGTGGGGGGGTGTTAGATTAGGATAGGATATACTTTAGAATATCCTTGTTAGATTAGGCACTACTTTATATTAGGCACTACTTTAGATTAGGCACTCCTTGCTATATTCATAATATATTTGTATAGTTGAGATATTGCACTCTCCTATAGATACGACCCTCTTGTATATATACTATGACTTATGATCAATAATATTCATCAAGTATTATACAATAACACAACAGGATAGCAGTTCGATGGTGCTTTCGGTCTGTCATGGATGATGAGAGAAGATTTGATTATGGATTACCTTGTCGACAGCTCTGACTAGACAGAGCGGAGGGAGTAGCTGTTAGTCGTGCTTCCTTCTATTTCGTTCTTTCTAAAGGTAATAAATAACGGGTTGGAAAGTGAGGTGAATGAAAATGTTGTCTTGCTTCGAATTAAGGTTGTGAATTAGAGATTGTAGCATGTAGTTTCAGTCTGGAGTGATAGAATGACCAATAAGACGTTCACACAAAGATGTCCAGACAGTGTTATTTTACAGTTTCCAACATTTTGGGAAAAGGAAAAACAAAAGGAAAATACTTGGGTTCACTCCTAGGGGTGAACTCGTTTGTTCACCCCCTCTATTTTTAACCAATCAAAATGTGACAACTAATATCTTTATTTAAATATAAAAAAAAAAAGATAAAAAAAAAAAAATCTGCAAATAAAATCTTTCTAATTAACAGTAATAAATTTTTCACCGTCATGACACACTATGTTCTTTGGTTTGATATCTTTGGAGTAGACACACGAAGCAGCCTTTCTCAGATCAGAAGGACATATTGTATTTTTCATAAATCATAACTTATAGCACAAGTCCACAACATAGTCATCAGAGAGCAAGAACATGGACTCAGCTACAGACACCGAGAGCGTAACTCCTAGTCGTACAAAACCAAAAATTTGTATCAGTTCGTATGTAAAGTTGTCATCACATATTAACAAGTTCTATTATTCCATTCAAATTCCTCTGTTTTCATAACACAAATAGGTTGCATCACAACAAACCTGATTGATTTCAGATATAAGTTTCTCTAACAATCAGATATGAACCAACAAAGAAAACAAAAACAGTCATTGTATCAATCATTCTACACAGTCAGAGAAGAAATAGTTTGCTCAATCAATAGTGTGAAACACCAAATATGGTATATATTTATACGATCTTATTAGTAAACATAGACTTTTATACGATCTTCCACAATAAAATTCAGCTGTCACATAGTTGTTACTACATGTAATTGAATGGTTTTCTAACCAAACTAAAACGTCACAAATAAAATAAAAAAAGTGCAGTCATAAGACTCATAAAACGGGTGTATGATTGATTAGGAAAAACGAGAATGAAATTCGAGATGAAATCCTATCGAGAGATGATTGTAAAGAAGTTAAGGGTAAATGATCCTTATTCCTAATCTCCCAAACGATTGTATTGATGATAAAAATAAGAACTGTCTAAAGATCTTATTTGCAAATTTTTATTGATGATAAAAATAAGAACTGTCTAAAGATCTTATTTACATATTTTTTTATTATTATTTATGTTTAAATGAGATATTAGTTGTCACATTTTGATTGGTTAAAAATAGAGAAGGTAAACAAAGGAGTTCACCCTAAGAGTGAACCCAAGTATTTTCCAAAACAAAATTCACTAATATTTTCGGTTTTGTATAATCAAACAATTTACAAAATAAAAAATAAAAAAGTTATTAGTCATTTTCCCTTAAAACATTACCGTTGTTTATAATTATAATAAATTATAAATTATTACCGTTGATAAAGCCATGAATGTTACTCCCTATCGAAGCCAAATGACAATATATATGTTTGTCGTGTATCAGACAGAACACACAAGTAGATGCTACTCACACCAGTGATTACTTAAAATCCCTATTTTACCCCTAAACTGTTCCCAATTTTACTTTTTAGTCCCCACACTTCCTCGGAAAATTCGCTCTCACTCTTCCAGCTGGAATCCAAAGCAGGAAATGAAGACAAAGCTTCTCTCTCTGATTTAATTTCTCTCCACTACTAATTTGGATTTTTTTCTGCAATTTGTGTGTGTTCTTCAGATTGATATGCTAAATCTGAAATATTTTTAATTGAAGATCTTTGATTATTAAAAGATGAAATCTTCGACTCTGCTTGATTCAGTTGCTTTTCAGCTCACTCCCACTCGAACCCGGTAAATTTAATTTCGTTTTTGTGAGCTTTTTACATTGTAATTGATCCAAAGTGTTAAAATTTTATGAGAAATTGTTCAATGGAAGTCGAAAGATTGCATTTTTATGCTCTTTGATTAAGATCACAAGTCGTAAAAATGTTAAAATTTGTGTTACTTATTGTGAGAAATTATTCAATGGGAATCGAAAGATTGCATTTTTAAGATCAAAAGTCTATTAAGATGTGAAACTTTGTGTTGCTATTGTGAGAACTGAGAAAATTGTTAAATGGAATTCGAAAGATTGCATTTTTTATGTTCCTTAATAACATCAAAAGTTGTTGAATTTTTGTAGGTTTGTTTACCAAAATTATAACGAAAAATTTAGTCTTTTTCTTTGCATTAATTAGGTTGGTAATATCTAATGTAAATTAATTTCTCTCTTTTAATTGTATAAAAATCTTGTTTTTTTTATGAGCTTTACAGAAGCAGAATATCATAATTGATCCAAAATGTTATACTTTGTGTTACGTTCTCAGTAAAAGTCGAAAGATTGCATTTTTATGTTCCTTATTATCTGAAAATTTGAAGTATTTTCTTTTTTGCTGTTTGTTTCAGGTGTGATCTGTTGGTAACAGCTAATGGAAAGACTGAGAAAATAGCTACAGGGTTGCTTGATCCTTTTCTTGCTCATTTAAAGACTGCAAAAGATCAATTAGCAAAAGGTGGCTATTCGATTATTCTCAAGCCTGAAGCTAGTGATAATGCAGCTTGGTTCACTAAAGGAACAATTGAAAGGTCTCTATCATGTAAATTTTATATGGAACTTGTTGTGTTGGGATTGGACACTTTTGAGATGAGATGAAATTGTTATTTTTCTTTGTTTTTTTGTTTAGGTTTGTTCGGTTTGTGAGTACTCCGGAAGTTATAGAACGCGTTTACACTTTGGAAACTGAGATCATACAGATCAAGGAAGCAATTGGTATTCAGAACAACTGTGAAGTGGCATTAACTGTAGTAAGTATAGTTGGGATTTTTTGAATACTTTGTTTGGTTTATGGTTCGAAGGGTTTAATGTTAGACTGGATAAACAGGCGGGAGATGATCAACGAGCAAAAAAAGCAGAAAATACGGAAGGTATGCCAGAACGATTAAATTTTGTAGATGCCAGTCTCAAAGATTTATGAGTCTCTATGCTGCAGCTTTGGCGGAGAAACATGTTAAAATATTAAGCCTCTGGGCTCTTGATCTTTCAGTTTAACCAAATACGTGTTAATGTGAATCAGGTAGCAGGCCTTTGCTCAATGAGGAGAAAGCGATTGTCCTTTACGAGGTAACTTAGAACCGAAATGGTTTCTATAATTAAAAGGATATTCTTCTCATCTTTTTGTCTTTGGAACAAGCAAATAATTTCATATTCTTGCATCTTTGACAGCCTGATTCACATCCAAAGCAAGCAAATTTGTCTTCTGCATCAGACGAAAACTCTAAGTATACCCCTTTGCATGAGAGATGTTTGTTTTCATTGTGTTTAGGAAAGCGAGTAGTTAAGTGTCTGATTGGTAATACATATGTGTTGTTATCAGAGCTCAAGTTTTGAAAGTTCTGGAGACACGAAAGACAATGTTGCAGAAAGAACAAGGAATGGCCTTTGCACGTGCTGTAGCAGCTGGTTTTGAGGCTGATGATTTGATTCCTCTAATATCTTTCGCCAAAACTTTTGGAGCCGCACGTCTGATGTGAGAAGATTATATGTTTACTCTTTATCTTTCATTGTTTTGTAACCAACAAGCTCATATCCACTATCATACACTACTCATGTTTGGCTTCATCAATGTTATAGGGATGCTTGTTTGAAATTCATGGACTTGTGGAAGAAAAAGCACGAAACTGGCCAGTGGGTTGAAATTGAAGCAACGGAAGTAATGGCAACACAGCCGAACATCTCTGCAATGAACGACTCAGGGATTATGTTCGCAAATGCTGCTAATAGTGGTGAGATAAACCATAAATAGATTATCCGTCATTGTAGCCGAAAGTTAAATTTCTTTTCTTGCATTGTTTGGCATTGCTTTCGCACAAGCGGTACTTATTCCAGTAAAACTCTTGTACTCAGATGCAAAGTCTCCTCCAGATAATAAACCAAATGGAAATCAAGAATATGTGCAAGGGCAACATCCACAGCCGATGTATGCACCTTGGCCAGTTCACTCTCCACCAGGTACCTTTCCTGTATTTCAAGGATATACAATGCAAGGCATGCCGTACTACCCGAGCTATCCAGGAGCTAGTCAGTATCCATCTCCCTATCCGTCTACCGATGATTCTAGACGAAGTTCTGGACAAAGAAAGGCTCGGAAACATCATTCATCTTGTAGTGAGGACTATGAATCAGAAGATCAGGAAAGAGAGAAGGGAAAATCAAGTAGAAGAAGGAAATCGGGGAAGGTGGTGATTCGGAATATAAATTACATTGATTCAAAGAAACAAGAGCATTCAGGAACAGAATCTGATGCTGATGACAATCATAAAGAAGGGGCAAGAGGGGAATCTTATAATGGTAAAGAGAGAGAAACAGTAGGAGCAGACGCTGACACTGGGGATTGGCAGGCTTTTCAAACTTTTTTATTGCAAGATGCCGATAGAAATGAACGTACCATTGACCATATGATGGAAAAGGAGGTTGCAGGGAAGAAGAGACAAGGTACAGGGAAATATGATCCTTTGGCTTATGATGAACGTGAAGGAGAAAAATATCAAGAAAGGGATACAGCTGACATTCGGAATGGAAGTGTGACTCGTAGAATCAGGGGATCTAGTGACTCTTTTATGGTTCAACAGAGACAAAATGGTTTTGAGAATTCTTCTGATCCTCTTAACTTGAATGGATTTGATAATCCAAGGAATGGTTTGGATAAGAGATCATCATTTAACATGGATGATGACTCTTATGTTGTTACTCGAGGGTCTGATGAAGCAGAAAGAAATAAGAGAAATGCTATAGACATTGGATCAGAGATCTCTCCGTGCCACCAAACTGATGGAAATGAAAGAAAGCAGGTCAATTATGAGCCTCATGATCTGAGCCTGACGCCACAACGAGAAACAGAGAAGTTATCAGCTGGATATGATCCTACACTAGATTTTGGATCCAAAGGTTTAAAGAAGAATAACCAGGCAGCTGGAGGTGCTAAGAAGTCCGTGAAAGATCCAAAAGCGAGACTTTCTAAAGATGCTGCGGATAAGAGAAAGGCTTCGGGACCAATACGGAAAGTAAGACCAACAAAGATGAGTCCTTTAGACGAAGCAAGAGCACGTGCTGATAAGCTTAGAAATTTCAAAGCTGATCTCCAGAAAATGAAAAAGGAAAAGGTAAAATCTTGACTAAAACAATTTGATGATATAATTGCTTTTTTAACAATCATCTAGAAAGCACAATCTGTATAGATAAGCCAATGCATCATACACTCTTATTACCATCATTTCTTGTTTTAGGAAGAGGAAGAGAGAAAGCGCATCGAAGCTCTGAAGATAGAAAGGCAAAAGCGGATTGCTTCTAAAAGCAACTCAGCAGTAGGTCAGTCACAGCTGCCTGCACAACAAGCAAGAAAACAGATATTAAATAAGTTTTCTCCCGGCGCTCTTAGAGGCTCTAAGTTTACTGACTCAGAACCAGGATCATTGTCACCTCTTCAGCGTCTTCCCAGAAGAACTGCTTCTTTAGGGTCAAGTGACTTTCAGAAATTCCCCAAGAATGGTAAAGTGAGTACTGTAAGTAAGTCAACAGGAAATATGCTAACAAGGTCGATGTCACCGTTACTTCCATCTAAGAAAGAAAGCATAGCAACAGTGAATAGAGTAACCAGGTCAATTTCACCGTTACCTCTGGCTAAGAGAGAAACCAGAGTTAGTCTAGATACTCAGAACAAGTCGGTTTCAAGGACAAGACGATTATCAGAACCCAAAATGGGTAATAATAGTGCACCAAGTTCTTCAGTGAGGTCACGGCGCACAATAGCATCAAAAAAAGTATCTGATGCTCCTGAGATAAAGAAAATATCTGCCATTGTTAACTATGATATAGCGAAAATCGCATCTCTTCCGGAACTGAAGATTAAACCAGCCAAACGTTCTACTAATGTTCTGGTAAAAGGGGTCGAGAAAATAAAATCTTCAGCTTCTGAGATTGAACCAAGTTGTAACAAGAACAACAAACCCTTGTCCCAAAATGATGTTGAAGAAACTCCAGTGGTTGAGAAGACAGTGGTGATGGTGTTGCCAAGTTCAGCTCGAAGTATAAGTGCAGATCAGGTGAAAGTGTCTGAAAACTCCACCATCCGTAAAGGAGTTGATAAGGAAGCCATTGGAACAGTGCAGGAGAGTGGCAATGATCTAGTCTTAGTAAGCATTCTTAGTCTAGCTTGATCAATTTTATTTTCTGTTTAAACTGTTTTGATGACTGAATGGTTATTTTGATTTCAGGTTAGATTGGAGACCCTGAGTGACTTAGTAACAGAAACACCAAAGTTTCTGACAAGTCAAAGTGTTGTTGAGAAACCATATGAAGCTCCATATGCTCGGGTTTCTTCATTAGAAGATCCATGTACTGTGTACTCAGAGCATTCCCAACCACCTGCACCAAGCATTCATTCAAATGAGACAAATCCAGAAACTGTCAGTGTCCTTTTACCAGAGAAGAAGATAAGTGAGGCCTCAGAGAAATCTCAAACAAAGGAGTCAGCGTCAAAAGGGCTAAGAAAACTGTTGAAATTTGGAAAAAA
Organism: Barbarea vulgaris; assembly: GCA_963667165.1. NCBI lineage: Eukaryota > Viridiplantae > Streptophyta > Magnoliopsida > Brassicales > Brassicaceae > Barbarea > Barbarea vulgaris. The sequence goes on from OY763891.1 coordinate 4,176,318, forward strand.
GAGTCGGTCTTCGTCTACAAGTGAACACCATACTGAGTCTAATAATGCAGTTGTCAATACCAACGAGGCTCATGAACCAGCTGTAACTGCTGCCACTTCTAGTGAAGGTAAAAAAACTTGCTACATCCTTTTATCTTTCAGTAATTAGTAATTACGCCCGAAGAAGACGTGCGTTTGGTTGGCTTTCTTGTGAGAGATATTTACGAGTTTGTCGCACTGAAGTATTTGCTCTAGGATTAAAACTTACGTTGTCCCATTAGAGCAAGAACCTTCTGTTTCACACCAATATGGTTCTATTGAGGTTGAATACATACTGTGGTATAGAGGACATGATAATCATGACTAATATACATTAGCTAGAAGGCGGTATAAAGCCCCGTTATATAAGCTTCTGTTTTGTTGTCCAGCTTTTACACTGAAGAATCTCATATCTCAAGATGAAACACCTACAGCAGCAGCCGCCTCGCAGAAATGTAAGTAAACAACCTTCTTTGTTATCTTTAAAAACTGTCTATACTTTTGATTAATAATATGGTGTGAGTTCTAAAGAACATTTGCTCACTTTTGTTCATTTCTTTTGTGTTTTTTGTCAGCTTCTCGCCATTTTTCATTACTGTCTCCCTTCAAGAACAAGAAGATATCATCATGAGGAACAAGGAATAGATCAAAGATCCTCTTCATTATACAGCTTTGAAATCTTGTAGTGCACTGAGTATTTATGATAAATCCAATATTGATCCTCTTCTGCAACAATGTATGAAAAGATCTACCATTGATGCAAACATTTGGTTCCAAATGCAATGAAATGTGCTTTTGTTTTTGCTCGTGTTCTTTTTTCCCACCATAAGATGGATGTAGTTGACAAATAATAAATGTTAGGGTTATTAACAAAATTTTTTTGTAAGTTTGGGCGTATGACACAATTATTTACTTTTTAATCTCAAGAACGGTAATCTTTTAAAGAGAAAGAGAGAATTTCTTAAAACTAATAGAGCAATCTCACTATAGAAGAATCTGATATCACTTTAATATATAGTATAATATAATATTCCTCTATCGTTTTATGTCAAATCAACTATACTTAAGTTCCTTTTACAAATCAACAATATATAAACATGTTACAACAAAAAAATGACACTCTTTTTCTATTTATAGTTATATAATTTATTTATTTTATATAAAACTTGTTTACGATTTTTGTTTTTGTCATTAACAAAAAAAAAATCTCTAAATATATAAAATGAAGAATTACAATCTTGAAATGGTTCCATCCGGTATAACTGATGTTGATTACTTCAAAATTCAAATTGTTAAATAAATATTTTGAAAGGAAAGGAAAAAGAAAATGATGATTGAATGTATACGGCTTTAAAAAATTGTTTGAAAACAAAGGCGCCCACAATTTACTACATATAGTCAAGGATCCGATGATTTTGAAAAGAAAAAAGTTATGGCTTTAAAAATATTGAAGACTGTTAAGTTCAAAATATGTACTAGATAATACATGTGTTATACATATGACCATATTATGATTAAAATTTAATATAGGTTCATTTATGAAATATGTTTTAAAGTTTAATATTTATAATTGTTAAGAAATTTCTTTTATTTTGGATTAGTGATTGTTTTGTTTTTGAACATAGTTGATGCAAATATGCATATCGATGATAGGTTGAACAATTTGTATTCGTTTATTAAAAATCAAATCATAACATATAAAAAATAATCTAATTTTTAATAATTAATATTGATAATATGCTAGTTTAGTTGTTTTATAAAAATAGAATCGAACAAAGATGGGATGTGAAGTATAATGATTAAAATTAATTAATATGATATGATTGGATATCAAATTTTTTTTTTTTTAATTTGATTGGTTATTAACCATTAAAAAAAAATTAAAATATTTTCTACTTTTGAAAACTAATTAAACAGTAGAGATTTTCTATTGAATTTGTATCCTTAATAACTTTTTTTAAAATTGTTTTTTTAAATAATACTTTTACAAAGGCATGGAAATAAATTTTAACAAATTATTAGTTATTTTTATAAATGTACTTAGAAAATGTATTTAATCTAAAAAATTAGTCTTGTAAATGTAAAAAAAAAAATCTAAAAATTAATCCTGAAACCTAAAAAAGAAGAAGTGACCTAAAATTAACTCAGTAAATCCCCAAGAATTTATTTTGATTCAAGTGTATATATCTATCTACTTGTCTAAATTAAACCCTCTCCATCTGTCTTATAAATAGATACCAAATAGAATAATCCAGAAAAAGACACAAATCGAATATCAGAGAGAACAAAATTGCACCGAATAAATTAAGAGACAACAAAAAAAGCTTGAAGATACATATATGCGAATGGAGTTATTCCATTCGATCTCTAGAGCCTTCTTTTGTATCGAATGGAATATTCTCTTGCCTTTCTATGGAGATTCCCTCTGCTTCTATAAACTTTAAACTCATTTCTTAATTAGTTTAAAGCTTTGTTCTGCAATAAACTTAACCATGGCTCTTCAAACTATGTCATTGTCAGGTAATAATATCAAAAGGGTTAATGAACATTCTCTTTCTTTCTTTTTTTCCCTAGAGTTTTTATTGATTATGATTGTGTGTTGATCATAGTTGTTGAAGATGATAAGAAGAAGGAGGCATTTGTTTTCCCTAAATTTGTTGTGATGGGTCATAGAGGATTTGGGATGAACATGCTTCAATCTCCGGATGAGAAAATGAAATTTATCAAAGAAAATTCTATTCTTTCTTTTAATGTTGCTGCAGATTTCCCTATTGACTTCATTGAGTTTGATGTCCAGGTTTGTTTTTCTCCCCCCATATTCTGATCATATTTTTTGTTTCTATTAAGAAAAAAAACAACAAATCAGATAAGTGATTTGGCCTAAATTATTTGGTTAATAGCTAAAATTGGTGAAAAACATGCGGTTGCAAAATCGTTAATAAGGAATGTATTATTTTCTTATTTGATCAAAACAAATATCATAATATCGTATAAAATTCCGTGTTATGATGTCAGAAAAATGTTGTGTTGTATGATGAAAAAAATTACATGGTATTTCTTAAAACTCTCGCAAAATCTATATTTAAAAAAAAAAAAAAAAAAAAAAAAAAAAAAAAAAAAAAACACAAGCTATAAATGAAACTTATTTACCATTTTGGTATCCGTCGTTTTTGCAAATAAGAATGTATAATTTTGCTTTATGGAAATATTTATGTGCTAGTTTATATTCGTATGCCATTTTCTATCTAAACTTTGTCAACATGTTTAGATTTCTAAATCGTTTTAATAAAATATACGCGGTTAACAAAAAAAAAAAAAAAATTGGTAGAATTTGGCTATCTAGTGCAGGTTAAGTTAGTTGTTTTTGCAATTATTTATCAAAATTCTTTTTATAAATAAATAGTAAACGTAAACACAAATGGAACGAGAAAGTCTAATTTGTGTTTAGTGTTTGTAATTTTTCTTTTGTTTTTAAAGTAAATGTTTGTTTAAAATGAAGATGCAAATGTTTGCGTCTAAATAAAAGAATGTAACTATTTTGTAGGTAACAAAAGATGGTTGCCCTGTAATTTTCCATGATATCTTCATGTATACGCAAGAACAGGTTAGTTTTGTTTTTTTGTTTTGTTTGGTTTTCTTACACAAATAACCTTATTGCTGATTTCTTTATGTATACGCAAGAACTGGTTAGGTTTTAATCCAATTTTTTTTCAGGGAGTGATTATTGAGAAAAGAGTAACGGAAATGGCTTTACATGAATATTTCTCATATGGACCACAAAAGGATGGTTCAAATGTGAAGCCTATGTTAAGGAAGACAAAAGATGGTAGAATATTCGAGTGGAATGTCGAAAAGGATGATCCTTTGTGTACCCTTGAAGATACCTTTGTAAAAGCTAAACAATCATTAGGGTTTAATATCGAGCTCAAATTCGATGATAATAAAGTGTATGGAGAAGAAGAGTTACATCAAACTCTTGACAACATCTTGAAGGTTGTACATAACCATGCCAAGGACCGGCCTATAATCTTCTCGAGCTTTCATCCTGACGCGGCTCGACTCATTAGGACTATGCAGAGGAGCTATCCTGTAAATATGCTTCTTTGCTTCATATCATTCATTGAGGCTTAATTGTTTTACTTGGAAATGCTTATATACGTTTTCAGGTATTCTTCTTAACAAATGGAGGAAGTGAAATCTATAAGGATGTGAGAAGGAACTCGTTAGACGAAGCTATCAAGCTTTGCAAAGAAAACGGTTTACAAGGGATTGTCTCTGAGGTTAAGGCCATATTAAGAACCCCAAACGCGATCAAACAAATCAAAGATTCAAACCTTTCACTTATATCATATGGCCAGCTTAAGTAAAGTCTTCTCCCGAGTTTCGTATTGTTTGTTGTCCTTTCTCTCTAGCCTCCTCTGTTTTTTTTTTTTTTACCTTTGTAACAACTCATCTTTGAATAATTTTCAGCAATGTTGTGGAGGTGATTTACTTACAATATCTTATGGGTGTGGAGGGAGTGATTGTTGATATGGTCAAGGAGATCACTGAAGCCATCGCGAAAATCGAGGTTAGGAACGAGGAAGATGATGGAGACGACGAGGCAAGAAAATGTCCAGTTATGTTTGGAGAGGAGAGGGTAAAGGTGAATATTTCTAAGGATGAGATATCTTTCTTAACTAAGTTTGTACCAAAACTGCTTCAACAGTGAAGTTTTTTGCTTCATATATACAAAGTTTCGCTTACTTGTAATTTGTAAATAGACTACTTAGGCCGTTTTAAACAAAAGTTTAGTTTTTGTATGTAAACTTTTTGTGGTTGATTTACTTAATCAGCAGCACATAGTCTCCAGATTATCATATTAATCTAGGGATAAGAGTAAAACTCGTTAATAGATTCGGAATCCAAAATACATAATTTGTGAGAAAGGACATGGTGATGAATTAGTAAATGATCTACTCTGTTGTCATATAACTTAAAAGTCTAAAATCATGGGTGGACCAAAGATAAGTTGTTGTTTTGTGTATGTGCTTAAATCATTGGGCTTCGGATACTCTTGATGGGCCAACAAGTCGTGGGCTCGAGCTCTCGTGCACTCAACAACTCTGTTTTGCTCTGATTCAAGGCGTTGTTGCTATCTTTTTGGTTCAGTTTAACTGCTTTGGTTTCAAGGCTGCTTTGGTATAATAATAAGTTAGTAAATTTACATCTCTTCGTTATAGGATGGTCCTTGTCCGTGTTGCTATTTCGTCTTGGTGTCCACATTATTACTCGACTCCTTGACTACATAATTAATCACAAGCAGAGCCGGCCGGTCCTGAATACAAGCAAGACAAGCATCGGCTTCAGACTTTAAATCATATTAAATATTTTAAAAGCAAATTTTTTTCAAAAGTTTGTTACGGTCTAGTGGTATTTGTTATGCTTCCCCCTTTGTTAGTGATATAGCCTGCAAGGCCGGGCCTGACTACAAGCCAACCAAGCTTGTGCTTGTGGTCTGTCAATAATTTATGATTTTAATCGACCTCAAACTTTCTAAAAAAGCTACTAGTTCAGTTGGCAACACATACTTTGAGAAGGGAAGGAGTAGTGAGTTTTTGAACCACACCAAAAGAAATAATCTTTTTTTTTTAGTAAATAGGCCTTAAATTATTTTTTTGCTTGGGGCCACTCAAAATTCAGGGCCGGCCCTTGATACAAGTTCGAATACTCCGTATCTCTCACATCAGTTCTACCGATCAGTTTGCGGATGCCTTTCTCGATCTTTCTGCCAAGATTAAACTTTCAAATTGACATCCATCTTAAAAGAGCATATAAGTATAGATAGTGTTTATCTATAAAATAGTTATATACATATCATTGAATCAATGAAAATCAGTTCACAAAATATCTAAAAAAGATAGTTGAAACAGGTTTGCTGTTGTCTCTAGGTGTTTTTTTTTTTCTTTTTTTTTTATGAAATGAATAATACCGTGTGATATTTCCAATTATGATTGCAATAATTTATACATATTTGTTCTACAGTCATATTTACCAGTGAAAAAAATACTCGGATCCAAAACGAAAGAAAACACACACAATTTGCTCCAATTTTTTACTATTAATCCATTCCTCCGGAGTAAACCATGAAAAACGGACCAACACTATTATTACTGCTGACACTATTATCTTTTATTCGAGTTTTATTGGTAAAAAAACTCCAGATTGGTCTGACTTTGGTCCGGTCTGTTCCACACTACACAACCATTTGCAAGGAGTTCGAGTCTCCTTCTTCATTCTACGTGACTACTTCAAGTTGTGGCCTTGTAGGTGTTAACTCTATACCTTAACGTTATCAATGCTAATAGAAAATCACCAAACGGTTGACTTTGTAAAATAATTCGAGAAGAAAAATTCATCACAACCATTAATAAGATCCAAAACCAATTCCTCAATGACAGAGACAACAAAACCTAAGCCCACTACGTCAACCCAAACCTTTTTCTATCCACTCGCTAGTCACACTATGGTTTTGTCTTTACGTCACAATGTCAAAGCCACATAACAAAAGAAAAAGAAAAATAAAAATTTATTGATGTTTATGGGACAGCAACAACCCATCTTTCTTATAAACCAAGCACAATTATTTGTTGGAATTAATCAAATTTAGGGTGTATTGAATTAAATATTTGGTGTGATTTGAGTTTTAATGAGTTTTTAGATGATTCGGTTAAATTTTGGTGAATTTGGAATTTTGTTATTAAATTCTCTGAAATCTCACCCAAAACAATGAGATTTTGGTCTTTGTATTTTTAAGTAAGAAATCCCCTCAAATCTCACCTGAAACTTTTAAATAAAATCCTAGTACTGTTTTCAATAACAGTAGATTTGATTGTATATTTTAAAATCATTAATCCAATAACATAGGATTTTATAAGATATTTTGAAATCCAAGTTTCAATAACATATGATTTGTCCATTTAACTCAAATCTCCTCAAATACCTGATTGAATACATCCCCCTTAATTAATTTACCCTATATTCTAAAACCGTTCTTGAATGAATCAAAAGCATTTTATACTCTCACTTAAAAAATATCTATATTTATTTTTAATTCATTTAACTAACTACGATATTTATTATCATTTTTTGCATATCTTTGAAAATTTACCTAATTCAGAGAAACTTTGGAATTAACAATGTTTATATACACGTTAACGTTAACTATAAGAGCAAATAGAAAAACACTAAACGATTGACTTTGTTAAATGAATTGAGAGTACAAAGTCAATCGTTTAGTATTTTTCTATTTGTTCTTATAGTTAATGTTAACGTGTATATAAACATTGTTAATTCTAAGGTTTTGAGAAGAAAAGTCTATTTTGTTTAGAGTCTTGTGGTCAAGTGGCAAGAAGACGGGCTTGAGGCGCCAACACATCTCAAGTTCGATCCTCTTGTTGCGCGAAACTCCAACACATTATTTCTGGACATCCATATGAATATGTGTATTTGGTTACGGCCAATTTAAATATGTGAAGAGAGAGTTTATCCATCGACTGCACTTTTCCAAGAGATTGGTCTGAATTATTTCATAGATTTAGGATTTACCCTGAGTTATTAAAAAAAAAAAAATTCTATCGTAGTTAAGATACAAAACCAATTCCTTTAATTACCGAGACTATAGTAGTCACATTCCATTTCTTTTGTTTTGTCTACAATGGTTACACTCACTCCACTAAGTCAACCCAAACCTTTTCGTCCACTAGCTAATCACACTATGTTTTTGTCTTTATGTTCGAAAGTCAAAGGCACATAGCAACAAAAATAATCGATATTATCAATGTTATGGGGCCTAAAATATAAGCTTACTAAGTTATCCACGACGGTTGATTCATGAAATAAGTGGACATTACAACCAAACTCATTTGAAGACAAAAAAAAATTATTATAAGATGACCCATTTAAATTTAATGGTAATGTTTGGCTGTCGCAAATTCAATACATGAGTTTTACCAAAAACAAAATTTTTTTAATACATTACAAAATCTGCATTATTGCCTTATGATCCCCTTTTCTTTCTTTTTTTAAATAAATTTTTTTACGACAGAATGTATAGTCTATTAGGTAGTTTAATTTATATTAGTGTCATCGTTGTATTGAAAAATTCGGTCTTATTCGGAGAATATTTCCAACTGTTATTCGTCATGCCTGCTGAAATGAACGACCATATAGCTTTGTTCGATTTATCTTTTTGCATGTCGAATGGAACATTTAGCATGCTTCTTATTATAAGAGAGAAAAATTGATCATATCAAGACTCAACGTAACAATGAATTAGAAATCAACAAAACAAACTACTAAAACAAGCCTTTGCATCGTGTAGAAATTGATCTAGTGTGTGTGTGTGTGTGGACACACACAAAATGAGAGAATGGGCATAGTTTAAAAGTTCAAAACATTTGACCTAAAATATAGATACTTAAATTAAATTGATTAGAATACATATTGATCAAATAAAACAAATAAATCCACATGACTCATTTTAGTATATATATATAATTCGTATAGATCCCCCACCTCAAAGAAAAAGTTTTGAATATAAATTCAACACACTTTATTCTTAAAACAACAAAGACTCACTCTCCCTTTCTCTATCTCTATCTCTATCTCCATGGCAGAAGAAGAACTTTCTGAGTGGTCGAGAAGGTATGAAAACGACGCCGTTGACGAGCTTTTTGTTAACGAGCCACCTCTCTTCTTTTTGCCACAAGAACAAGATCATAGGCTCATGCCAAATGAAGATTCCATCACCAACAAGTTAGTCTCATCAACGCTTTACTCCGGTCCAAGAATCCAAGATATCGCAAACGCTCTGGCCGTGGTTGAACCCCTAACCCACCCAATCCAAAAAATATTCAACTCAACGTAAATAAATAATACAAAACTTTTTCGATTACAAGAACCCTTATTACTCTTTTCTTTAAAAAAAAAAAAAATCTTTTTATATATCAACGTTTACAAAAATTTACTCATGAGTCTCTTGTTTATTATTTAAAAGGGTCCCAATATTGGAAAGGAGTACATCGAACAAGGTGGACAGGTACATATTTAAGGTGAAGAACAGTTGCAATGGCATGAGTGATGATGGATACAAATGGAGAAAGTATGGTCAAAAATCCATCAAAAATACCCCTAACCCAAGGTAAATAAATACTGTATATGAAGATATATACATGCTACGTTTCAGAATTCATATACAATAAAACTTCTATAAATTAATAATATTGAGACCAATATATTTTATAAAATTTAATTAATTTAATTATATTTATTAATTTATATAGGTGATATTTAGATCAAAATATCAATTTGGAACCTAAAAACTATTAATTTAGTAAAATATTAATTTATCGAGTATTAATTGATAGAGGTTTTACTGTATACTTATCGAACTTCTTTGGTTTGACCAAACCGATATTAACATTCGGTATTTCGAATTTGTACATCGTATAGTTAGTTTTGGTCATAAGCCGAGTGTTTAATACTATTTGATTTATGTGTAGGAGTTATTACAAGTGCACAAACCCAATATGTAATGCAAAGAAGCAAGTGGAGAGATCAATTGATGAGCCTAACACATATATTATCACCTACGAAGGTTTCCACTTCCACTATAACTATCCTTCTTTCCTATCAAGTAAGACAAATTGGTCCAATAAAAAGCCCAAAATACACAAACACGTTGCTCAATACAAAGCCTCTTTGGAAACCAACCAAAAATCTCAAACCCAAGAAGTTTGCAAACAAACCCAACTAGCCGAACCTGTCCACCAAAATAATCCAGCCCATGAAGCCCAAGAAAACACACCGTTAAACCTCGGATATGAACTGTTTTCCCCGATTGATCAATGCCAGCAGCAACAAGGGCTTCTAGAAGATGTGGTGGCTCCGGCAATGAAAACTATTCCGGTCAGAGACCGTGTTTTGGCAGCTTCTTGGTCTTCGTTATCGTCTTATACTTCTTCATCGTGCTCTTCTTCTCAGACTAGTTCACCACCCCTTTCTCCATCTTCGTTATGTTGGTCTCCCGATGTCAAAGTCGGATTTAGTGATGAAATTCTTGAATTAATCGGGTCTCAAAAAAATTAAGCATTTGTGATATATTCTAAAGATATGTTTGTATACGAAAAATTACTGATTATATAATATTTTACGTAGTAAAACGTTAAAACTGTTCTAATAATTGCTTAGCTAAACGTTTTAAAGGGGCATAGTGCGTAGACAGATTAATTGGGGATAGACATTAATAAATTAAATATATATATATATATATATATTTTTTTTGATAAAGTTTTAAATATTTTAAAAGTTATAATTTGGCATACTCAAAGATTATTGGTTTTTCTTGTAAAATGTTTCTTTTGAGCTTCAAATGGAAATTAATGTTCAAGAAAATGAACAAACTAACTATCAGAAAACGATTGGAAATGAGGTTTATCGTGATAGTTAGTCAGAAAACGGTGTGAGAAGTTGAAGCGTCTCTGTTTAGCGAAGAACCATAAACAATAAGGGAAAAAATGATTTAATATTTAGTCCCTTAATTTTTTTTAATTAGTTTTTAAGTTAACTAAACCAAATGACATAATTTTAGCAAAAATAAGAGAATAAAATAAAATAAAATAAAAACAAATGTTTAACCAGGCGAATTAGTCAATTCTGACCAATTTGGCCGATTTGAACTGAATTGGAATGTCTAAACATGGTTAACGCGGTATGGTCAAAGTGCGACCACTGTGCAATTGCACAAGCAGTAATTTACTGCAACTCCGATTTGGCTAAACTATGTCTACACTGCGACGTCCAAGTATACTCTGCGAATCATTTGTCTCGCAATCATACACGTTATTTGGTATGTATGTGAGAAATGCTTCTCACAACCAAGCGTAATCCATTGTCTTGACGATGTCTGGTTAATCGGTGTTAGTGGCGGCGACAAGGGCTTCTAAAAAATGCGGTTGCTCCGACAATGAAAACTATTCCGGCCAGAGACAGTGTTTTGGCAACTTCTTGGTCTTCATTACCATCTTATACTTCCTCATCATGCTTTTGATACTTTAACTATTAAAAGATTTAATTCTCCGATTTTAGGAAAACTAAAACACATTGGTATAAATGGGTGCATAGACTACGCCTAACTCGATTTTTTAAATATTGCTTTAAACAAATAATGTAAAAAGAATGCTTGCAATTTGTATGTTTTACAGTACAATACCAACGGCTAATTGAAAAATGAAGAATTCTTCCCATCGAAACTCGAAATAATGAGAGAATGTACAGAGATTTGTTACAAGATTATAAGATCAATTGCATCACTTGCCCCTGCAATGGTCACTGGTCAAGCTCAAACTCAAGCTTAGAGGCTAATCAGTTGTCTTAGTGCAAGTGAAGTTATACTTTACTTAACTTAAATAAAACACTGATGATTTGGACTTCTGCTCCATGCTGGCTACGAATCCATTATACTCCTACAAAAAAATATATTATAATTTTAGTTACAGTGCAGCCAGTATGAATAATCAAAGCAAATCCAAATTTTCCTAAGAGGCTTATTCAATTATATATCATAGCGTTGTTTTAATAGTAACCTGATGTCACCAGGAACAGGTATTTTCAGAGGGCTCGCAGTCTTAATATCTCCTTGGCTGTTCTTAACCTGAAGTAAGGCATGTCCTTCTGCAAAACATAAAATTAAGACAAAACAAAGCAGAAGTAATGTTACTTCTAGTTTGACCTGAATAAAATTTGATCCTCTTAATATTTTAGAGGCAAATACAGAGTTTGATAGTTTTTTTTATTTACCTGGCTAAATTACGCTTTAGTCCTCTACTGTAAAAATCTATGTATTTAAGCATAAACATCCCACAATCATACCTGTGAGAAAATTGCCAATGAGAAGTGTCAGCAGATCTCTAACTACATAACACAAAGTGCTATATATCAGAACGATTTCATTTAGTTGCGGTTGATCATATATTACAAGGAACAATATAAGCTTGTAATTAAGAATCATACATCCATATGAAGAAGATTTGTATCATGGAAGCAATCTATGTAGCAAAGTATGAGAAACATTGGTTTTACATACCCGTTTTGTTGCTGAGGAAGGTCTTTAACGTATTCAAAGTCCCATGAGCTAACGTCGATATTTTTACCACTCTTGTTCTTCACTTCATCCACCAAGTACTTTGCCTAAAGAAAACACCGATTCCATAGTCATTGAATCGCATCTCCAAAATGAAAATGTTCAGAACTTATATATGTATGATAAAGAAACTATACCAGAGCCTTCAAAATTTTACGATTAGCTCCATGAAGTGAATCAAGATACATGAACTTGCGTTCCCTAATGTTAATAATTGCCAACTTCCAATGTGCACCTCCGTGAATCGGAACAAATATCTACACATGTTCATCATCAAACAGATTGGATTATATTTTGTAAAAATTTACATAAGGACACCAAAACTTGGTTCTGAGAAAAAAAAAACTCACAATGTCACAGTCAATAAGATCATATCCCAGCTTTCTTTGTGTAGTCCATCTCCTAACAGCTTCATAATTGTAACCAGAGCCACCACTTACTAGCTGAACAAATGTAATTAGAGAAAAACATAACATAAGCCTTTGAACATTCATAAACATTAATAACTTTCACAGGCATTCATGGTATGACACAAGCCATATATGTATATATAAACAACTAATTAAGGTAAAAGAATCTAATAATTTCAGCAAAAAAAAATAACATCGAAATCGGAGAAAATCCTAAATGTTGCACTTAATATCGAAAGCAAACCTTAATGTTTAAAAAGGTATTGAAGAAATGACACTTGAAGTACTTTTGAGGATCTCTAGTTTCTCTTTCTTTCAGCAATTCAAGATAGAGATTGATAACCTATAAAACAGAACAAAATGAAACAGCATACATAACAGAAAATTTCAAAGAAAATATATATGATTTAAAGCGGTTTACGATCATACCAAAGACTATGAAGAACAAGATATAACAGAAGAACTACCTCGTCGTTAAGCCATCTAGCCGGCATTAAACATTGTAAAGTTTCTCCGCGGATATCGATATTGGAATATTCATGTGAAACCAAGACCTTCATTCTGAAGATAGCAATACAACAGGGTTACATTCCTAAATTCCGGTCAATCAAACGCACCGCTAAAGCTTCTGAAAAAAAATAATACCTATTTCTTCTAGAGAAGGCATTTTTGACTTCAGCTACTTCATCCTCTTTAAGCGGTATAAAAGGTTCCTAAAAACAAATCAAAAGAACATATTTTAAAACAAAAGCACATTAGTACAAAGCTCTTATCAATGTGCTTAATCAAAAGAATCCTAAACCATTCTAAAATCTTTGACATTTATGTTGAACAAATTTATAACTTGGAAACTATAAGACTCAAGGTGGAGCAAAAATTTTAAGACAGAAGGATGTTACTATTAGGGGGGGTTTTTTCAACTAAATGTTACTATTGAATATATCAAAGTCAAATTACATACAACTGTGATAAAAAAAAACAAGAAGTTAGTATAGTGGACAACTCACACCAACAAAGACCAAAACAACCAAAAAGGAGCCAAAACAAACCCGACAATATACTAAAGAGAGTTGAAGTCTCACCATTAAGAAGAAACCGCAGCCAAGCCAGAAGTCTCAGAACCAACTAAGCAGTCAGAAGATTAACAAATGCCACTCTTTGAGCAATGAGACAATCCTTCTCCAAAAACATTGAAGACAAGTAAAATATTTTAGGGTTACCTTGAGCTTTTTTTTTTTTTTTTTACTTTACCCACTTGAGGGCCATTTATGAATCTTTTTCTTAGTAATTCATGGTGTTTGAGTCAAACGAATCAGTTTTTACCTATTTCACCTAAGTATACCTTCGAATATTCGAATATTCGGATTTGGTTTAGATAGTAAATTTTATCCGAAATATCTGAAATTATCCAAAAAATAGTAAAAAAATACTCGAATGCGTAAAAAAAATTTAATACCAAAATACTCGAAATGTGCTAAAATATCTGAAAAATACCAAAATACCAAAAACTTCTATGTGTGTTAATGTATTTAGTTTCGGGTATTCGTGTATTCGGATATCCAATCGGTTCTCAGGTAACATCCAGATTCGAACCGATATCCACGAGTCTATGTGTCCATGAACCAATCATGTAAAATGAACATAACCAAACCCGATCCGAACTGGAATTTATGGGTCGGTTCCAGTTCAAGTGTTTTGAGTCTATATTTTTTACCCAGGGCTAATTTGACCTGTGTCAAAAGAAATTTGTTGGTGTTTTATAGTTTTTTTTGGAAATTTGGGGTCTGGGTAACATTAAATGGACTAAGAATTGAGAGAGTGATACATTCCTGAGTCTGTTTAAAACAGCACTTTGTATATCCTCAGTAGTCAGTAGAACAACATTTTTTGAATCGTTACGGCTTTAGATGAGAATTCGGATTTAATTGTCAAGTGCTTGAGAAATGGTGTGAACAAGGTAATCAAGTGAAGATTCCATGTATTCTATTGATTCCATGTGGTCTGAGACGATTCTATTGATTCCATGTGGTCTGAGACGATTCTTACTAAGGACTAGACCAAGGCCTTTCAACCATGTACACAAGATCGAAACGCCTATGCAAAAAGCCGAGGCTGCTTTCGACAAGATGAGAGAATGCATATGTATCTTGAAATTGATCCTGACGAGACCAATATAATGCTATTTCTCTAGAGTCCACTAAAACCAAGATATGGTCTATGAACTTCTGAGCAAGATAAAGGAGAATAGTGTTAAACCCGTTTATTCTCACATCCAACTACACACTTTTGGTATATGCAGCTGTATCGGACGTTATGGCAATGGAGACGTTTCTAATTAGCAAATCCAGAAACCAGATTCCGCTGGAGAACACGCATCGACATGGCAAAGGCTTACTTGATAACAGAACAGGACATTAACAATACCGAATACAACATAGCAATTGGTAAATTCTACATCGAGAAAATCAGCTAATGAGACGCTTGGAGGTCTCCCATTCAATGCTCGTATCCCTAATACTCTAATTTCTATGATATCATGTGAAAGGAATGGAGAGAAGACACATAAACTAATGAATCCTGTTTCAATAACAATCCCATAATAAAGGTCTAGCATTTACCAATAGACTCTGCGCAATACGTAGAGTATTTATTCAAATTCTCATGTGATTTTGTAAAGACCATTCATCTATAGTGTTTGTTACCGGAGAAGTTGACAAGAAGCAACTAAGAGTGTATCACAGTTTGGCGAAACGAGGTTGTCGTTTCATCATCTGAGCAGAGACAGCTTCGTTGAGATCGTCTGATATAAGCATAGCCGAGTTCCAAGTTGCTACATAGTCAAGTCCTTGTTCTACACTCAGATCTCTACTTCTTAATAACACTGCCTTTGTCCCTGTCACAGCTAGAGGAGACTTGCTCGCTATTCCTGAAAACATCGATAAAAACTCCAATTCTCAATTCCCTCAAAACTCAACCATCCAAAAAATCAATACTTAAAACTAATTGAACAGTTTTTCAAATGATTTCAGAGAAAATTAGATTGAAAAAAAACATAATCATCATTGCTTCAATCATCTCAGAATCAAAACTGAAACAAATTAAGCATAGAATCAGCAGATTTAAGCACCTAATTGAATAAAACTTAATGAGTTTAGAGAAAATCAGATTTTTTTTAAAAACAACATAATTCTCAATCATTACAAAATCAAAATTGAAACAAATCAAGCATAAAAATCAATAGATTTTACTAAATAGACGAACACTGAATGAAAATTCAGAGAAAATTAGATTTTTGTTACCAGAATAAAAACTGAAACAAAATTCAAGTGAAGATCAGCAGATTAAGCAATTGATTCCAAGAAAAAAAATATATATAAATTCCGAGAAAATTAGCTTGAAAAATCAAAAATTCAGATTCTCATTCCCTCAAATTGAGCATTAATCAACTAATCAAAACAAAATTTAAATAAATTCAGAGAAAAAAAATTAAATTAATTACCCTCAGCGATTTTGATGACGCCATTATCAAGCTCCGATTTAGATCCAAAAACCTGAGAAACCAAACCAAGATCTTTCGCTTCACGACCTGAGAATCTCCGAGCAGTTAAAGCCAAATCCATAGCATTCGCATACCCAACGATACTCGGTAAACGTTGCAGTGTACCAAGATCAGCCACAATCGCTAAATCAACTTCCTTAACCGAGAAAAAAGCATCCTCAGAGCAATACCTAATATCACAAGCGGTGATAACATCCACACCACCTCCGATACACGCTCCGTGAATAGCGGCGATCACAGGTTTCCGGCACTGTTCGATCGCCGTGATCGCATCTTGCATCGATTTGATTCTGCGTCGTAGATGTTCGCTTGAACGTCCTTTGTCAGGTGAGGATGATTGTTGCGCGATTGATGAGAGGGAAACGAGATCGATGCCGGAGCAGAAGTGTTTTCCAGCGCCGGTGAGGATTATGACGGAGACATCTGGATTTTGGTCGAGTGATGAGAGAGCTTTGGGGAGTTCGGTGAAGGAATCGAGGGATAGTGCGTTGAGTTGTGATGGTCTGTTGAGGATGAGGTGAAATACGGATGAATCTGTGTTGTTGCGGATGATTTCTAGGGTTTTGTATGAGGACGACTCCATAGATTCGTCGATTTTGAAATGTTAGTGATGATGATGAATGATGATGATAAGGTGAAAGAGTTTTGAAGTTTTAAACTTTTGAATAAAAAGGACAAAGTCTATTTTGTCGAGGTTACCAAGTACAACATATAACGTAGATGAATTTTTGTCTATAACTATTTTTTATCTAACGTTAATTTTTCAACTGACAATCAATTGTTTTTTTTTTTTTTAATCTAGCTATAATTTCATCAAAAAAAAAAAAAAAAACTTCTCTAGAAATCTTTTCTAAAATTTTTTTTCTCTCTAGAAGAAAAAGTTATGCCTTCTCTCTAGAAGACCTTTCGTCGTCGTTTTGACTTCGTAGCTCTGGCGGGCTCCCTTAGCGTTAGAACTATGTCTCCGTCTTCCTCTTTGTTGGCTGATTTACTTTTTTTTATCGTTTTCTATGATGTGGTTGGACTTTGGAAAACGTTTTTAGAATTTTAGAATCTATAGATCTAGTGAAAGTTCTGGATCTTCTTTTCCTTTCCTTCTTCTTGCAGTCTGAGGTGTATTTTGGCCTCCTTTTGGCTCGGTTTTTTCGCTTTGACTTTTAGAGGTTGATTGGTCTTGAGGTTGGTATTGGTGTTTTCGCAGATCCAAGGCTTTGTTGAGGTTGGTGTCAGCAGATCAACGGTTGGTTTGGGTTCATGGAGTTTTTTGTGGCTCTTTCTCCGGTTTTACAGATTCTGCAACCTCCTTTTTTCAGCCGTTCGAGAATCCAAGCTTCACCACCTCTTTTGTGGTATCCTAACTAGCGTTCCCTGTCTTTGGCATATGTTTTTTCTCTAGATCTGTTTGTCTAGCTGCGGAATTAGAGATAGATCTCCTTGATAGATTCATAATTTTGTTCTGAAGAAGAAAAGAAGATTTGGGTTGTCGGGTTTGGTTGCTTGTGTCTCAACAAATCTTGTTGTTGTAGCATTATAATAAGCTCTACCTCGTCTCTCCTCTCGTCATAACAATGGACGAGGACAATTTCTTTTGTAGGCTCGTGTTCTATTAAATCTATCTTGTATTGAAGAGTTTGCTTTGTATGGTTCCTCATCGGTGTTTCACCGGTGTTTGTATCTTTCAATCTATCAATAATATTTAGATGACAAATAAAAAATTTCACCAAAAGTCATGTGAGTTTTAAACATAACTTACGGTGATGGAGATAAAAAACTTGGGATATCATAAAATATGTACAAAATACATTGAACATGAGAACATTATTGTCTCATGTGAAAATTTACTGTGTTTTTTTTTTCCGAAAAATAATGACTTACAAAAAAAAGTAGAGTTCACCCTAGGTTTTTCTCCCAGACACTCGCAGCCATCGACAACACTTCTCAGTCTCAAGATGAGCCTCCTCCGCCGACGCTTCTCTTCCAGTCGGATCTCCTTCTCCTCCTGAGCAATGTGGATCTTCTCTCTCGGGTCTAGATAGGCGAAAACCTAAAGAAATTTTTTTCACCTTTCCGTCGGTTTGGACTAGCTGCTGGCAAGATCTCTTCCCGTCTTTAGACTTCTCGGCAGCTTTCTTGGTTTGGATTAACTGAGATGGATCAAATCATTTGCAAGCTTGCGCTCTCGCTCACACCTAATCAATGTCGGCTTGTTTCAGTGTGAACCTACGTTTCTTCTCACCATTCGGTGTTGATTTTCTCATCATGCTCGAATGGTGTTGTTTCCTCCTATTCGTGGCTTTGATCAAGACTACCAAGCGGAAGAAGTTATCTTTTATCGGTTGGCTTTATTGGATTGCAATATGGTTGAATGTGTGTGTTCACCTCTATCTCCAAGATTCTCTTTGAGCTTTGTGATTGATTTTATCCTTACCATTACTCAATCTACTGTAGTGAGGGGCGGACCCACACTATAAGGTGTGGGTGCACGTGCATCCATTAAAATATATTTAATTAAATATTTACATGGGACAAATAAATGAAACTGGCAGTTTGGTTAAGAGTGCATCCAGTCTTTATTAGAAGTGTGAGGTTCAATGCCTCCTAGAACTCATTTGTGCACCCAACAAATTTTTTTGCTGGATCCGCCCCTGACTGTAGTTGATGTAATTTCCTTGTTTGGCTTCTATGCCATGTTGTTGATTTTGGCGAATTATGCCTTCTTGTATCCTCCTTTAATGGAGGTTAACTCTTAAGTTTATGGAATGAAGGAAGTAGGTTTAACCCCAAAAAAATGACTTACGAAAAAATATAATGTGAAATATATAAGATAACATGTTATAAATACAAATGATGTTATATTGCAAACAATAACACAAGATTTTGCAAAACAAATTGGAAAAAAACAGATATGTCTCCATACTGAAATTGGTAGGAATTCTAAGAGTTAGATCCGGAGACACAAAGAAAAACCACGGGAAAAGATCGATTAGATTTTTGACAGGTGATGGTGGTGTTGGTGTTGATACAGGTGGTGAACGATGATGGTGTTCGTGTAGAAAAGGGGATAGATATGATGATGGTGATTGATGCAAAAAAATTGCAAAGAACAAAAATGAAAAAGACTCGGAGAAGAGAGAAGTAAAAAAGAAAGAAAGGACGATGGTGGTGTTGGTGTTAAAAAAGGGAGAAATCTGATAGTGGTGATTGATGAAAAAGTTGTAGAAAACGAAAAATGAAAGAGATTTGGAGGAGAGAGAAGAGAATGTGAAGAAGATGAGGCTAAAATGGCCATTTTTTTTTGTTGCCTGACAACCACAATACCCATGGTCATTTACTAAATTCTTTTTGGTTTAAAGATCATTTTGTGCATATTCCCCTTACAATAATACAAACACATGATTGACTAGAGTCCCCTCCTCTCTGCGGCACAACCCATTCTTCACTGACAGATTTGAGATTTGAGATTTTGTCTGTTTGTCCTTGCCTTTCGGCTTCATGTTGAGAGGTTATACTTTTCAGTGTTTCCCACATTTCCTCTTCTTCTTCTCTATATTTTCTTTCGATGGATATGTTGTTGCCTTTCCATTCTTACTTAGCACGCTAGCGTTTTCTTAGTGTCATGTGCAGTTTGTACTTTTTTCACGGATCTAGGGCGAATATTTGCTCCATTCTCAACCTCTAATTCACCTCTGCTTGTTTCATGTGTTGCCTTCCTCTATGTCTCTGATATATTGAAATTTTATCATCTTTTTGGCTTCATTTAGCATTAGTTTTGATCAATTTGAATTGCATAATAGGAGTTAGATATGTCCATTTGCATATTGTTCTTGATTTTAGGTCTTGGAGTTGGATTGCACAAGAATTGGATCAAATGGAGCAAAAGAAGATTAAAGGAAGACTTGTTGAAAAACCAAAGAGCTGTAGTGGTGGTGTGTAGCGGTTTTGAGACGTCGCCAGCCTCGAGTGGTCTGGTGCCGCGGTGTTGTGTCATCGGTGCAGTCTCGCTAAATCCACATGTGAGATCTTCGAGATGATGGCAGCGGCTTGACGACACCGATACACCCCATCAGGCACTTGCAGCGGTTTCACGTCACCGCCACTCACCAGCGGCCAGTTTCAGCGGGAAGAAGACACCACTGGGCGCCATCGACGTGTTGCACCGGTTTGGTGACGCTGCTGTACCGGACCCGAATTCTCTAATTTAATGTTTAAACCGGATTTGACTTAAGTTGATTATGTGTTAAACCAATTTTTAGCTTCCTACTATTAATACCTCCTAAACCTAATCTATTACTTATGCTTTGTTTTATGACTGTTTTTAGCCATTTTCTTTTTGAAAACTTTGTATAAATCTTTGAGGTTTTGAGACTCAATCTTGTTTTATCTTTCAAATCTATTTATCTATTCATCTCTTATCAATGATCATGCAAAGAACAATCTATTTCTTTTGTGTTTTCATGACTAAGAGTGAGTAGCCTATTAGAGCTTAAGGGATGAGGAAGATTTAGGGTTATTGAGAGTGGATTAGTGTAGTATAGGTTTGGAATGTGTTAGATCCTTGCTTATTGGGTATTCCTAATGCTTTATTAGCCTTGATCAAGTTAATTTAGAGAATTGGCATTTTCATGCTCACAAGGTGTTCGACAAAATGCTTGAATGAACTTAATAAGTGCATAATATGTTTAGCTCATGGAAATGATTGATTAAGATGTTAGGTGGTTAGTTAAATTTTTATTAATACTCTTTAATTGCATGGTTGCTGATGGAAGTTAATGAGATTAATGTCATAGAAGTGAATTAATCAAGTTTAGTGTTCTAAGATCGAAGGATTACTTTGTTTAAGTTGTTAGATGCTCCACTAGTTCACAATTAGTCCACCTAAGTCTATTTCCTCTATTCCGAGAACTCGTTTTCATCATTTGAATCTTCTATATTGTTTTAATCGTTTCACGCTCTTTTATTTGCATTTGAACTTTGCTATTTAATTCCTTTAAACAGTTTATGCTTAGATTGACCTGAAACTTGCAATCTTAGTGTGTTAATCTTGCTTTCTTGAGGTTCGATACCTAAAGTACTAACGTACGATAGGATCATTGAAACGGTTAGTCCCATGTTATCAGTCTCCTAGCCATAAATCTCCAGATCTTGTTTATGTCATTCTCCACTCTGCCCTCCCTCTCCTTGTTTTCTCTATGACTTATGTTTCTAGAGGTGTGTATGTTGCCTCGCGCGCCTTTTATGGGCTTTTGTAGCCATAATTTATTCTTTATGGAGTTTTCTTTCTCGTCAATTTTTCCTTTATGGAGTCTTATTTTCTTTTTAATTCCTCCTTTATAGAATCCCTAATGACGTTCCTGATTTCTATACTTTGTGAAGCTTTCCTAATTAGAAGATTTTCAAGGAAAGAATATGTCTTAATGGCATATGTAGCAAGAAACCAATTCAAAAACAGTAAGCTAAGTGTTATTTTATCTTAGGCTTTTTTGGAAAATAATAGTTAAATGTGTTTCCAATGGAGTGTGGCATACTCACAAATACTTCTCGCATGCTGCCTGGTTGGCAGGTTCTTACGTGTACGAAATGACGTTGATAACAAAAGACACTCAAGTTTAAGAAACCAACCATGTCTTCTTCTCTTGGACCTTTGATAACAAAAGACCCATGTTCTAGTAGCAGAGGCACTTGCTCTGAAAGTCAGACATGCTCACAGCCAAAGTGGCAGACATATTTTATCTAACTTGTTTCTTGGTTCTCTTTCACAGTTTTAAAGGAATCCATATCGAACATTAGATCGATTAATGATTTACCTTGTTGTTCCTCTTTTTCATTTTATCTCCCGTTTAGGCATTTTTATTTGTGTGGGAGTCACTATGGCATTTTCTGCCATGTTATCTTGCTTCCTCCATTGATAGAGTTTTGAGTCCTTATCTAATTTAATCATGTTTGACTAAACAAAAATAACGTGATTGGCCGGAAAATAAAATTACGATCGGATTAGTTATTTTTTAGTGTGAAAAGATTTAGGTGTGCAATATTGTTTGTATTTTATGTGGTAAATAAAAACACTAAAAGCATGATTTCATAAGAGAATACCGGAGAAAATAGCATATTAGAGCAATTCCAACCACAACACTAAATTAGGTGTTGAAATCACATTAAATTTGGTGTTTTGGTGTGCTAATTTTTGTTGAATTTCCAACCACAACACCAAATTTCACACCCAAAATAATATTCTCTATTAATACATTATTAGATTTAAGATTCTCAATATTTTTAATAGTTTGGTTAATACTAATGATTCTTATAGTAACTGATTAATTATGAACTATATATAAGATTATAATTGATAACAACAAAATAAAATAAAAATACAAACGATAAAAAAAAATACAATCGAACTTTAATATGTATTTTAATTTAATTAGTTTTTGTATTAATTTAGATATTTGTACAAATTAAAATTCTATATTAGTTACAATTATAATTTTATATTATTCAAAAAAAAAAAAAAATTACTAATATATTTACTTTTAGTTGATAAACATTATTTTAGTTATATTTCTAAATCAAAAACATGAATAAAATATTATTATTTTTTGGTGTTATATGAATAGTAGCACACCAAATCTAGTGTGACACTATTCATAAAACACAAAAAAAAAAAATTTGGTGTAGAGTTTAGCGTTCGGATGGAGTGAATTTTGCACTATTTTTGGTTTTTTAGCGTCCGATTGGAGCTGCTCTTAGAATCAAGTACTTCTGATTAAATTTTCGTATCTTTTTTTTCTGGAAATCAAAATTTGATATTTCCCGTTTTCGGGATCCACATGATTTTATAGGAATACCTTAATCGGTATTATGTATAGGATTTTACTAGATTGATCAATTTGTGCAGCATCCGATTTGGTTGGTGAGATTGGATTACAATGTGTTTGACGAGGTCTAATAATCTTTCTCGTACTCTCACATTCAATGAGGCAACATGTCCCCATTAAATATTATTAGCACTTGCATTCGCATTTACGAATTCTAAGGATGTTATGATGGGACAGCAAGGACTATGGTTAAATTCTACTCTCATGTGTATCCATGTAAACCACAAGCTAATTCAACCAATCATAAGGCCATATAAAACCTTCTTTAATCTCTCTTTTCTTTATAATTATAATTGTTTGTCTTGTTTTCTTTCAAAAAAAATTTGAGTCAACCTCACTATCTTACTGACAGTTATTTTTTTTTGTAAAATTTTAAGAACACAAACTACTCGAGAAATGAATTTGTGTTTTTGAGGAATAACACCTCAATATATATAGAATAAAATAGTATTTTGTTTTATTTCTTAATAATACACATAACACGATTTTATTCTATGCTTAAAAAATAGAATGACATGTTAAATAAGTAGGAGCTTTTGGGGTTTGTTTGTGCTGAGGAAGATGTTGTTACAAATGAAGTCACGAAGAAAACCAAGTGGTAGACCGTGATAGTGGTCTAGTGGTTTCCACTTGTGGAAATAATTGCTCTGTTGGTTTAGGTCAGAGATCGATTCTCCTCAAGCATGAAATTATCTAAATCATTCTATTTGGCCAGTCGAAATGATGTCACGCTTTAGGTCCATTAGAAAATTCGGTGAGTAGGCTACTCGACTGCTATACTTATTCTGGAAGGATTAGTCGAGTGGTAAAAAGCTCGGAACCTCCTAGTTTACAAAAAAAAAAAAAAAAAAAAAAGAAAAAAAAAAAAAAAAGAAAGAAAAAGAAAGTCACGAAGGAAGAGGTGAAAATGGTCTTGTTTGCTATGCCATGCGAATTCTTTAAAGAAGCTTGAGAAACTGTTAAATAGGTAAACATAATCAAATCCACGAGAGAGCACAAAAGACGTTGTTTGTGTGATTTATGTTTCGGTTTTCATTTCGACTTTCCTTTTACCTCTTAGTTTCTTTTCACATTTGGTTGGTGTCTTTGTTGGTGTTTTTGTATTTCCTCTCTTATTTTTTTTTTATTGTACCCTCTACTTTGGTTGGAACAATACTTCATCATGTGGGCTTAATCCATATGTGATTTAGGTTGGATACTGAAATTTTCTTGGAAGATGAAAAATTATGGTGGTGCTTGAAATTGAATTAGGATGAAGAGACACTAAATCCAGATAAAAAGTATAAAACTCATTAAATCAAAACACATTAAATCTTAGATAGTATTGTCTAGATTTAAATATGCTTCAGCGCATTCTAAGTCCTTTAATTCTTTTTGCAAGATATAATTTTATTTATCCAGTCATTTTCTTAGTTTTAAAATTTAAAATCAAATTTTTTTTCTTACTAGAATACCAAGATCAAATCATTTTGTTTTAGATGTTAAAAGCCAAAAGAAGAAGTACAAAAACACTATTCTCCAAAAACAAATAATAAAGAATTTGAGAGATGGAAAATGTTTAAATCAAAAGTAGCTACTTTCATCACAATTTTATATATTATATATAAGATTCATGACTATAAAACATATGATCACATACTTTATTAGTATTATTCTTGTTTGGCCATTGGATCTAATTTCTCTATAATATAATTGAGCCATACCTGCTAAACGGTTGTCCTCCAGCACAATGATAACTCCAACCAACTTTTTCTTTTATGTGACAAATGTTTTTAAAAGTAACTTATAGACTAGTATAAAAAAATTCAATTCACAATGCCAAGAAACTTACTTCTAAAGAGAATTTATTATATCAAAGCATATATTTTAGTAATTAAAGTATGGGCTGTCTTGATTTTGACGCTCTTTGATCTACGAAAATCCACATCTTTTAACCCTCCCCATATGTAATTGTTTTTTATTTTATTTTTGATTATATTATAAAGTTTTAATAAATAATATAAATGTTTGCTTTTAGTGAATGAATCGTCCAAAAAAGTTGAAGCTGATGAAAGTAGTTTGACCCCTCCCTCCCCCATCTCCCAACTTGGTACCATCTCTTGCACACATCACATGCTCTCTTCTCTCTCTTTGTCTTCTCCTCTCTTCTCTTTCATGCTCTTTGATAGTATTGTGTCAAGCCAAAAATGGAAGCTTTTCTCTATTGACAACAAGATCTTTCCCTAATTCAAGAATCAGCAAGGTACAAATCTTTTTTTTTTTTTTTTTGAATAATTTCTTTTGGTTCTTGCAAATCTTTATAGCTTAAAGTAGAGATTTTTGGTTTTATAAATACTTAGGTTTAAGAAATGAAAATAAAAAAAAGTTTGTGAAACGAATGATGATATTGGGATGAGAAAAAAAACTTCTTTTTACCATAAATGGTGAGACAATCGTTTGTATCATTTGCGGCTGAGATTTTTGCTACTTTATTTTCTCTTTTTTTTTTTTTTTTTTTTTTTCATTTTTTTTTTTCACTACATACAAAGTTATGATTGGTGAGTAAAAGTCACCAATATTTTGCATCTATTGATGAATCTAAAACCCTACTACCCACTTTCTCTTAGCCATTAGTTCTATAGATCTCATATCCAAAATAAATGTGTAAGATGTTATATAACCAAAAAAAAAAAAAAAAACTTTACTTGATGCTATAATGGTTCATGATCTCTTATGGGTTTTCTTAATTACTACTACTAATATTGCTTCTAGTATAGATTTGAGATGTGTTGAAGCAAACTAGGAACATTGGTAAGTGAAGTAGTAGACAAAATGTTACGGAATGTAATATTAAAGGGATGATTTTGACAGCTGAGTAGTTAAAATCCACATCTGTAAACAGCTTTTGATAATGAAATGGTGAAGGAAGGAAAAGTTCCTACATCTTCAAGGATTTTTAGCCCCCACAACAATCCAATGAATGTGAATTATTGGTGAGCCAAAGAAAAGTTTGTGAATTGGAAAAAAAAAAATGAGGGTATCTTTTGACAAATGGTGTTTGTTGTTATAAATGTGGATGAAAATTGTGTTGAAAAACTTTACAAGAAAATAACAGAACATTTAGTACTTCTTCCTCTGTGTCAAACCTTACAGAGAGATTTCATAAGTTTTTGAGGTATGTTGTGGTGGATATGTTCTGTTGATTTTTGTCCTTTTTTTATCTTTGCAACTACTTTTGATTTGGTTGAAGTGTTTATGTGGGTTTTTTATTGTCCTTGACTTTGCAAGTTTTGATTTGCTTGTTGAAAAACTATGGTTCTGTAGTAAATAGTGGTAGAGATGGAGCTTATAAGAGATCTGTTTAAACCATATGTTTATTGATTAGAAAGTAAATCTCTCTTTATTCCTGAAATAGTGGATGAAGTGTATAGAGATTTGAGCAAATCAGAGAACCTAGGAATGAAGAGTATAGAGATTTGGCATGAATAATCAGAGGATTTTTCACAATTTTTCTTTTTTTCCTTGAGAAATCATTCTTGGGCACATATGTTTTAGCTATTTTCAATTTCACTTCTTGCTCTGCTTTTAGGTTGACTCGAGGTTTATCATTGTGGTTGACTTAAAGAAGAAACTAAGTATTATGTTTTAGATTGTCATTAGCATCTATATAAGTTCATTCTTATATAAGTAGCTTTCTAACAAGAACCCACATTTTCCATAAGTAGTAATTAGTCTCCTCTCTACAACTTTGCTATACTTTACATAGAATAAAGTTTTGGTCTTTCCTCTGTTTATATGTTGATTTTTCTTTTTTTTCTTATAAGAAAAAGTTCAAGTTTCTGAATAATGCATTATTACTGCATTTGCTAGTTAGTTTCTTATGAAAGTTTTGAATTTTTTTTCTCCAGATTTTGGTGGTTAGTGTGTAATGGAGTGTAACGCGAAGCCGTCGTTACAATGGGAATGGGAAAATTTAATATCTTTTGGTACTTCATCAGCTGAGATTCCAAGAAAGCTAAAACCAATGGAGTGGGAAATTGATGGATTTGATTGTACTTCTCTTTACTCTTCCAGCTTTGCTACTGTGCCTTATGGTGGTAGTTCAGGTTCTGATCTAGCTCATGCTTTCTCTAAAAGCTCAACAAAGTCAACTTCCATTAGCTCTTCATCAGCTGAAGTAAGAACATACAATTTTACATCAGAAGCTGGTGAAAGTGGTCTTCCTGGAGAACTCGGCAGTAGTGAAGAGTTTGCGAAAGGAATCGATACTTCGCCAAGTCTTGAACTTTCTTTTGGCTCTGGTGACCCGGTGCTCGGTTTAAAGCTCGGTAAACGAACGTATTTTGAAGACTTTTGGGAAGTTGAGAATGCGAAAGGTTTGGGACTTCCAGTTAGTCTTGCATCATCTTCTGTATCTCCGGTGAAAAGATCAAAATCTGTTTCTCAGAGGTTACAAACTCCTCATTGCCAAGTTGAAGGTTGTAATCTTGATCTCTCATCAGCTAAAGACTATCATCGGAAACATAGGATTTGTGAAAACCATTCGAAGTTCCCTAAAGTCGTTGTGAGTGGCGTAGAACGTCGGTTTTGCCAACAATGTAGCAGGTAAAAAGCTCTCTCCAGTGGTATAATCTGTTAGCAAAAAGCCTTAATGACATTATAACTTTTTATGGGTGTTTTGGTCTCTAAAGGTTCCATTGTCTCTCTGAGTTTGATGAGAAGAAACGTAGCTGTCGCCGACGTCTCTCAGATCATAATGCAAGACGCCGCAAGCCAAATCCTGGGAGGACTTATGGTATATACAACAATCATTTATCTCTGATCCTTAGTTTGGGGTTTACAACAATCACATTGGTGGATATAATTAGAGATGCTTTTGTCATTCTGTGTTTTCAGATGGGAAACCACAAATGGATTTTGTATGGAACAGATTTGCACTTATCCATCCAAGAAGTGAGGAAAAGTTTCTATGGCCAAGTCCAAAGCCCATACCATCAAGAGGGTTAGTGTCCCAACCTGCAAAGACCGAGCATTGTGGATTTGGATTGTTGGACCACCCCAAAACCAAAACCGCGAGAGCTGACTTATTCAGTAAAGGTTTGTATTGTATTCTCTTGGATTTCAAGTACATGGTCATATGCTGTATTCATGATCTTGATGATTCTTGTTTTATGCGGATATTTTAGAAAAGGTCACAATCTCTTCACACATGGGTGCTTCTCAAGATCTTGATGGTGCTCTCTCTCTTCTGTCAAATTCAACATCATGGGTTTCCTCTAACCAACCAAGACGTTTTTCTCTTGACCACCATCCGACAACCAACCCGCAACCCACGGCTCACCGGTCTGTGACTCAACTCAATTCAGTGTCTGGCTGTTGGCAGCCAGACCCACCAACGATTGAGGGTCCGAGGGTAGGGCAGTTCAATGAGAACTACTTCAGCTTGAACCAGTTTTATAACTGAGTCTGTATTATGCCTTTGAATCCTAATAAGATATTTTATTCTAAGGATAGTGTTAAGATAGGAGATTTGAAACTTGTAAGACATCAAATCATCTCTTCTTTTTTTGTCCAAATATTTTCATGGGTTAGAGAGCTTTGATAATTGTCTTAAAATCATGTGTCGTGTTTATACATAAGGATTTCTAATCTTGATGGTGAGGCAACTACAAAGTTGATCAAACGCATTAACGCATGATAGATGGGTAATGATCAATCTGTATTGTAAGTAGATTTGTGTAAATTTAGTAGCGTATGAAAAAAGTATTGTTAAATTGTACAATGAACCCGTTACTGATTGGAAAGAAACCAGAGAAAAAAACTCTTAAGACGCGGCAAAACTAGAAAGGTTCTGCCACATTCGAATCCTAACTCCGATCAATCATGGACCAAGACTTATCGAACCTAGTCAAGATCGGCTTGGACTAGATAAATTGAATTACTAAACCACCAATAAACCTTTCAGAAATGGGAGAAAAGAAGAACCACGCCTCTAACATTTGTCCAAACACCGCGGTGAGAAGCTCGTCGAAATAGAAGCACAATCACATATGTCAGAGAAAATATGCATATATGTGACCCAGTCCAACCATAGAAAGTGGGAGGAGAGAGCCGTAACACGACTCATCGTGGTCGGACTATGACCACCGCAAGGAAACTCACTCCTTATCCGTTGCGGTCCTCGAGTAAACCGCAATCTTTGAGGGAGACTTTTAGTGGTTGTAATGTCATGAATCACCTCATCTTTGCATCACACCTCGATCTCAGGGTGCCTCCACCATTACAACACCCGATTGAGTAGAAAGTTAACCATACCGAGGACCGAGAACAATAATCGTCAGAGAAACCTGCTATAACCAATTAAAATTCTTTATCAACAAAAAAAATTGGTCAAAATATAGAACAATGTTAGGAGATCTCGGGATTACGAGATCGCCTAGAATATATTCTGAATATTATTAGGAATTTAGATATTTGTGTATATCTCTTCTTGTTAAATAGGTAGATTTCCTATTATCATAAAGGTAAATAACTTGATGGACAAGTTACGATATTGTATAAATAGGCTTATTGGCTTCTACGGTTACACTTCTACGATTTCCTCCAATTTATCATGAATGTTTAATTTATAATACATTGGTCAGAAGATAATATAAAATACTATAAATGAAATACGAACATGAAACATACGTGATGAAAATGAAAACTAAATGAACTTTATAAACAATGGGTTTACCTAGTGTTAAAACCCTTGAGTGATAAAAAACGTAGAGACTTAGGAGGTCACAGATTCGATTCACGTTGGGAGAGGTCTGCTTTCCAAAAGAGAATTAAATTACATAGTTTGTGTCTTGTCTTGAGGGGATATATGAACTTCAGTTTGGAACCACTTAGTCTGTCAAAAAAAAAAAAAGGAAAAAGTTGAAAAAGAGATGCCGATTATCACGGTAATGAAAATTACTGATTTTGAGTGTTAATTAGATCAAGACTTACTTTTTCTCTGATTTTTTTGTCATCAACACTTTTCTTTATTGAATTTCACAAAAAAAAAAAAAGTATTATAAAAACCTATGAAAATAAAAATATCCGCGAAAATAAAAGTTTAAAAACTGAAAACGACATCCCAAATGACAGTTCCTCTGATTGCGCGTATAAATTTTATTTTCACTTAAACTTCTGCTAAAAAAATATCTATCTACAATGTAGTTCCTAGAAAAATCGACCATTTTATATCCACACATTAATGATTAATCTCAATAAAAAAAAAAAAAAAAAATCTAAGGTTGTAAAACATATTTACCCACACGGCCCAATAAAGACCCAAATCCAAAACTAGACTCTCCCAAAAATCCATGGCTGGCTCATTCATCTCCTCACACAAGTTCTAAACCCTCGCTAGCCCACGTGTGCAATCTCAAAACCATTCCTTATCCCCAAAACTTGTAAATTTTAATATCTTCACTTAAATAAATACATAAACAAAACCGAACCTTGTCAAACAAAGTACGACCACACTTTTGTCTGAACACACCACAAAAAAAAAAAAGAAAAAAAAAAATCTCTTTTCCTCGACGTCTCTCTTCTTCAATTTCTTCACGATTCTACTTTTCACGTTATCCCCAAAATTGGCAAAACCCCTTTTCTCTCTTGAAAACCACAATGACTCCGATCGTCATCAACCAGCTAGCCACAGGTCTTAGCGTTTTAGCCGGTGCGGTTTTTATCAAATCGGTCATAGACCAAAAACCTATGGCTGGTCAATTCCCTCGTTGTCCGACTTGTAACGGTACAGGACGAGTCGCTTGCTTTTGTTCTCGTTGGTCTGATGGTGACGTTGGATGTCGTAGGTGTTCTGGTTCAGGTCGTATGTCTTGTAACAATTGTGGTGGTACTGGAACCGGTAGACCTTTACCGGCTCAGATTACGGTTCAACCACCGAACCGTCCTTATTGATTTCACCACAAAAAAATTTGTATATTTTCTTCTTCTCTCCTTTACCTCTCTGAATGTTATTGTAAGTTGGATTTATATATACTTTTGTTTCATAGAAACATATATAGATGAGAACAGATTCTTAGCTTCTTTGTTTGTGTTTTTGTGTTGTGGTCTTTGAATTAAAAAATCCGGATAAGAAAACTGCGAATAAAATTAAAGTTTTTTAAAACTATAAACGGATAGAAAAATGTTTAAGGAGAAGACGACTTCGTCTCAAAATTGTAGTTTTAATACTTTGTGGAGTCAAAATTTTCAGATTGTCATTAATGATGGCTTGAATCTTTAGAACTAAGATGATGGGTTTGATCTAAAGATTCATAAAGTTAGTTTCTTTTGTGTAATAGTTTAGGATATTTTAATGGATGATTTAGTAAATAGACTTTTGTTGGATGTTTTGGGTTTATCTCTAATACTCTCCAGTGATTAGAGGAAGACTCAATCTGTCAACAGACTTGGGCTAATTCTAAGTCTAAACGTAATAGAGGAAGGCTTGTTCACTTGTTGTGATGGTCCGTTTTGGGTTTGGCTCCGATTATAAAATTAAACATCGGTTCTGATTTCTGAAAAGATGCAGAGGAAAAGAAAACAACGGACGAAAAATGGCTTTTTTTTTTTTTATATACAAACCAAATTAAAAAGCTACACAAACTAGTAAGTACCCTAATAATAACCAAGTCTAAATCGACATTATTCAAACAGCTTTAGTTAACCCATAATGATGATTCTTAGGGCCTGTTCGTTTGCTAGTCGCTGGCGACAGCGACCAACGATTGCGACTGGCGACTGTTCGTTTGGCAGTCGCCGTAATCAACGACCAATAGCAGTGACCAGCGACTGAGATAATCGATCGCCGCTATTTTCTGGCGACTATAGAATGACCAAATTACCTTTACTATTTTCAAAAAATTACAAAAAAAAAACCTAAAATCTCTGAATCAGAGATTCATCGACGCCGACCACAAATTTTTCTCAGTCTCCGTCTCCGTCTCACTTCTTCTTCCTCCACGAATATCGATTCGAGCTTTTAGAGTATCGTACCAAAAACTAAAAACCACTCAAAAACTCTCAACCATTCATGGTCTTAGTATTAAAGCTTCTCTATTTTTTTCTTAACAAATGTTTTGCTACATAAAAAAAAAAGAAATTTTTTCTTCTATTTACTACGGCTACGAAGAATCAAAATTTTACTACATTTTTTCCATTTTATAATTCTTCCAAGTGCAGGATAACTCTTGTGGGTTACAGTTTCTTTTTCTACCAGTTGGAGTTGGACCACGGTCAATGGAAAATTAGAAATAGTTGAGAAAGTTCATTACAATCTTGGGAATAATATCACACAAAACGACCAATATTCTGATCCAGCTCTACCCAAACTTTTTTGGTTAACATTTAAAAAAAGTTAAAGATTCAAAACTTGAAAAACAAATAACAGGTTGCACTAAACATATGAAAACATATTTGATAATGGTGTTATGTGGATGGTTCGTGGAAAGAAAGAGACAATTTCTTTGTATTAAGTTGGTTATGTTCTCAAGAAGATGCGGAAGGAATAATTTTGGGGGCATGCAACACACTTACGTGCCTCTCTCTTTTGCACGCTGAGTTAGAAGCACTTATATGGGCTATGACAAATATTATCTCTCATCAAATAACAGAAGTAGCTTTCTTAACAGTTTCTTCCGATTTTGTGAAGATGATGTCTACACCTGTAGATTGGCCCGCTTCTCGACACTTATGTAAGAGCTTGCGAGAATCAAAACTTTGTTTTTATTTTTTACTTTCTTTAATTTCTCGTACTTTAAACTCAAAAACGGAAAAACTAGCATGCAGTACCCAACTCTATTCACATTTTGATATTCATGTAAACTCTTTTCATCTAGTTTGGATCTTGAATCGTCGTAATAGATTTATAAATTGTTGACAAAAAAAAAATGTATTTGGCCAATCAATTATCGTGGTTTAATAATGAAAGAATAAAATATTTCCTTTTTTCTTTTTTTTTTTTTGTCGTCAAATTTCCTTTTAGTTTTGTTGATAGAATGTGTACTTAAATTAAGATGCATGTTCACTTCGACTGTCACATGCTCTCCCGACCAAATGTGACATCAACCAAGAGTCAACTCACTGCACCAAAGCTCTCATGACATGTTGCCAAAGCTATCGAAGTTCACCAAACTTATAACAAAAAGGTTTAATTAATTTCACAAACCTCCTTCTAAATTTGGGTTATTAAAATAATTTCCCTTGTATATTATTACCACATTCTTCTACTTGAAGCCACTCATCAGTTGTTAAAACATGTTTTTTTTTTTTGATAAAATTGTTAAAACATGTTTATCACCCTCCAAATAACAAAGACAAATTCTTAGAGCGGTGGTGGTTCTTCTCTCGGCTCGCCGTTCGTGATGGTTGCTGCGACTGGCGGCGGAAGACGAGTAGCGGTCGGCGGGTTTTTCTCTGCTTGTTAAGGCGATTAACTGTGGATCCGTTGGATCCTAGAGGGCTTTACTCGTTCTCTAGCTTATCTGGGTTTGTTTGAGCCACAAATTCTCTTGAGCTTTCGGGTTTCTGCTTTTGCTTTTTCCGGATCGAAGCTGCTTTAGGCACGGTGGGGGCTCTTTGATGGTCGGCTCCGGCGGTGAGGGTTAGCTTCTGCCTTCTCTCTTCTTGTTAGGTTGGGGAGTTGAGAGATAATGGTCTCGGTCGTCTCAGATCTGTTTTACTCTGGGAGGATTGTTCCGGGTTTTGGTTCGGTGTCGGCTTCGGTTGGAGATGGGAACCGCTAACTCCGGTCAAAAGCTGGAGGTCGTCGTCGTAGCCGCAAAGGAGTCGTTCTTGTTAGCGCCAGGTATGGTTTTGCAGGTTTCGTGTTTCCGATCGTCGTCCTTTTGGACTGACTGCCTTCCGGTCGCAGATCTCAGTTTCTGGTTCTCTTCCGTTTTGGGCCTCTTCTTTTGTAACCGTTTGCTTCTTGTAGGCCCTGTAACTCAGGCCCAGTTTTGGTTGAATTAATATAATAATTAAAAAAATAATAATAATAATAATCATTGGGTTTAAAAAAAAAAAAAAAAAAAACAGCTAAACACATTAATTCATCAAATTGAAATTGAACAATATATATATATACATTGATTTTTTCATTAAAATTTATGGTATTATATTGAAGAAGCAATCGTACTATTACAAACAGGAACAAAGAAAGAAAACATTAAAAAGAGAAAGATGCCTTTTACCAACAACAACAACCGGATTGAGCAAACCCCGTTAAACCAAAATGTAACTAGCGAGAAGACGAGCCTCGAAACCACAACTGAAGTGAATCCTGGAACTTAGGCAGATGCCTTCTTGCCGAGCAAGTATTCCTTATCACCCGATCAATAGTTTAACATAAAAGTTGTGTCGGAGTCCGAATACCCGTGTGAATGCGGGCATTTCTCTCACGCCATATTGTATAAACCACTGTCTGAGCCGAAATGAGTCTAAGTGGTGCCATGGAAGAGTTTGAAACTGGGAGCTGTAACCATAAGATGAGGCGTTGCCAAGTATCAAATCCCATGAATGGATAGTGCAGCTTCGATAAGCACCATCTCCAAATATCATAACTGAAAGGACAGTGCAAAAATAGATGGTCCCTTGATTCACCATAAATCTCGCAAAGGTAGCAAGTGTTATCCTGAGTTAAGCCCCAAGCACGGAGCCTTGATAGCGTAGGTAATATGTCCAAGCAACAAAGCCACATAATGAAAGAGTGTTTTGGGACTAATCCAGAAAACCAAACCTGCTTATGCCAAGAGTCTTCCTGCTGGGTAGGTCTGATTAGATTCCAAGTATCCGCAAACTTGAAAATGGCCTTGGAAGTCCCAGGGGTTGTAGCCCAGAGATATTTATCTTCCACTTCATCTGCCATTGAAACTGAAGTGAGATGACAAAGCAACATCTCTGAGTTTTTACTTCTAGCCCCTCTGAATATCCAGCCTTCCCCCAATCTTGCATGCGCTACCTTAAAGTCCAAAGGGAGACCAAGTAGCATGTGCTCGCTGCCTCCTAGGTATGTGATCAATTGCCCAAAAGGTATCCAAACATCATACCAAAAGGAGCACTTTTCCCATTTCCTAACTCACAAGAAAGGTGAACTTTGGCTATGTCCCTTAGCTTTAGTAGATTCTTCCACATAGAGGATCCTTTACTTTCTGCTGAGAGAGACCAAAAACTCTTTCTTGTATATATACATTGATACCTAACGAATATGTTCCAATACCATATGACCATTCAATAAGAATTTCAAAAAACATCTTTTCATTTTGTTTTCGCATATATATAGTATTTACTTATAAACTTTGACCATCACCAAGAGAGAACAGAAACTTTAAAGTCAAGTTAAATATTGTTAAGAACCGAGTATCAAAACCCTTGTTCTTATTGATCTTCATCAATGGATTGCAAGGTGTACTGGTTAAAGAGCCAATATTTATATGCATTCAAGACTTAAGTTCTCTAACTGCCTCTCACAGACTCGATACCCATCTATTTATATGCTCCTTTGTACAAACAGTACCTGCAACGTTATATCTCTATGCTGACTAGCCACATTATCACTTCAGCTCTTCTCTTATGCAGCTTCCTCTTCTTCTTCTCACATAAGCTGTCTCGTGTCTATCAAGTATCCAAAGAAATACATATAGCAGCTGGCAACAATCAACGATTACTTTATCATCATGGATGATGATGTGATATCGATAGAAGGATGATCTAGAATCATCTAAAAGATATCCAAAGATATGGTAAGGCTTTATGTGATATATGTATTTATGTGATATGGTAAGGCTCCATTTTTTCATATTTTTAATGTGAAACTGAATAATTTGAGGGGGGGGGAGGGTTTTTTGAAAGTTTTCCCTACTAAATTACATGTTGTTTCGCCATGGAAAAACCCTAAATATGTAATAGTTATCTTTATAAAAAAATTCCACAACATTAAAATCCATGGCGGAAGAAGCAACAATAATGGTCAAACAAGACATGATACAAGAGTAACTTATAAAAAGCCATATATATCACATAAACAAGCCCTGACATTAAATTTTCCAACTTCACCACACTAGCCAAACTCCATCGTTTTTATTTTTCTATAGAAAAGCAAAAATTATACAGCCAAAATATAAAAATTTATCTCTTATGTTTGATATTTGGTTGGTTGTTGTTTCTTGATTTCTAATATGGATATCATATTGATCTCACTAATCTGTTAAAATTCTGTGGTGATTCTTGTGATGGGTGATCAATACAGGAAACTGAAAATTTATTGATCTCATCTCATTGTATTGGTCGCCCCTCGGAAGAATAGCCCCGAAATTTCATTAGATCAGTGATATCAATATAATATCGATTTAAAAAATCAGAAAATGTACCAACCATAGATCAAAAAAGGGAGAAAAGTTTATACATTGGCTGGATAATTCTTGATTTTTTTAGCAAAATGAAAACGATGAAGTTTGGTCACATGCTGTGAAGATGGAAAATCTGATGCGAGTACTTGTTTGTGTGATACTGTAATTGGTTTGCTTCTAGAGTGAGAGATCATGTTTTTTTATGTGTGCTTAGGTTTTAGAGTATAAAGTATAAACCAGTTGATGTCATGTTAGTTATGTGACATATATGATTTCTCAACTTAAATATATTTCATGATAATAAATAGAATGTTAAATTTTTCTTTTTAGAAAGGATATTAGAGGTTCCTAAAAAGTTACTCCATAAAGGAGGAAATTGGATGGATATAACCCTCTACAAAGGAGGGATTGGATGGAAAAGATCTCTCCACAAATAAGGAATTGAGAGGCATTGAAATCTCTAAAAAGGAGAAAACATGACAACAACCCAATACAACATAAGAAGCCAACAAAACCAGATCTACATATTCCTTCATCATCCAACAACATACTGAAGTAGAAGAGACGAATGACAAAGAGCAGAAACGCACCTGATTCAAGGGAGCAGTGGCAAAGGGTGTTACTAAAGAGGAAGATATTCCAAGAGACGAATCGAACGATCTGGACTCGCAGACCACCTCAAAATAGAGAGAAAGCTCAGATCTGGAACTAAGAAAACTCAGAGATGACACATGGAGAGGGGGGGGTTGGAGAATCTTGAGATTCTAGAGGGTTTGGAGGGTCAGGTAGGGGCGCATTATCGATGGACTCTATGGAAACTGGTGACCTAGAAGGAGGGGTTGCGGCGGTTGCTATAAAGAGAGAAGACGAGGGTTTTTTTTTTTCACTATAAGATCTCGTCACAAACTATGTTTTTTATATACTACAAATTAAAATATATAAATATATATATATATATATACACACCAAATTAAAAACATTTAATATTATAAAATAAAATATATTTTAAAATATGTGTTACAAACTTTACTACACGAAAAACACGGTTATTAAAGATTTTTGGAATCTAAATATTTAATGTGGTATCATAAATTATTGTTGATATTTTCGGAAATTTTACCATCAACATTTCTTAATAATTTTGGTATATCTTTTTGTACTATTTGTTATAAAACTAGGGCTTTATATATAAGAGGACTTTCTTACAAACAAATTTTATTTTTAAGTAATCAATTATTTTTAATATTAAATAAAAAATATATAATTAAATTAATTTAGATGCTTTAAAACTGTTATTGAATTTTTATAATTTTAATAGCTGATTTAGAGCATTTCTATTGGAAGTTTCTCAACAGATACCTCAGCATTAAAAAATAGAAAATATCGAGATGATGAGAAACTGTTCTTATTTGAAAAACTTTAAAAAATTATGGTGAAAATATTTGATATTTATTCAAATATAACTGATTTAAATTCATTTATTAAAATAACTTAATTTAAATAAACAATAAAAATATATTTAAGAAACATTAATGAGAAACTAAAAGAATGTTCTCAGTGGTGGGAATGCTCTTATACTACACTAACAAAAATTATTATAAAAATATTTTATTTGATTAATGATGACAATAATATGTTGCCCATTAAAATCTTGGTCTCGCCTATGCTACGCTTTAGCTTCGACTTTGATATTTCATATCCATTTTCAATCGAGTTTTTAGAGGATGTTACAAAAACACCTCTATTTGCATCACAAATCAAATCCCACTTGTGTGAAGAATTCTCAAACTCATGCCAACACATTTGATAATTCATATGCAAAAAATCAGAAAAGGCTTAAATGGTTACCCTCTTTTATCTATTCCAGTAAAAAAAAAAACTACATATATTTTAGCATTTTCTCTCAATTATAAAATAATTTGTTACACCGAAATATCTGAAAAACAATTAACACGTTTTTTTTTTTTTTTTTTTTTTTTGGCGAAAATTACATATTTTCCCGCCACGGCCGCGCGCGTAAAAAAAAAAAAAAAAAACCCCAAATATGTAACATTCACCTTTTGTGAAATTTCTCCACAAAATCAAAATCCATGGCGGAAGAAGCAAAGAATCGGCCGGAGTTTCCAATCGGAAGAGTAAAGAAGATAATGAAACTCGACAAAGACATCAACAAAATCAACTCAGAAGCTCTTCACCTCATCACTTACTCAACAGAGCTCTTCCTCCGCTTCCTCGCCGAGAAATCTTTCGTTGTAACGGCGGAGAAGAACCGAAAGACTATAAATCTCGATCATCTGAGAACCGCCGTGAAAAGACACCAACCTACTAGCGATTTCCTCCTCGATTCGCTTCCGTTACCGGCTCAGCCTGTTCGAAATACCAAATCGGATTCCGATAAAAAAGCTCCGGCGCCGCCTGTTGGAACTCGTCGTATTGATGACTTCTTTAACAAAGGGAAGGCGAAGAAGACTGATTCAAGTTAAAAGTAAAAAAATTTCTCATCTTTTAAGATCTTTGTTTCTTCAGATTGAAATTGAAAAATTTTCTGTGTTTAAAATCAAATCTCAGTTTTGATTTTGTTGAATTTGTAAGTGAGAATCGAATTCTTATAGCAATTGGTAATTTACTGTATGGTTTTGTTCAGTGTTCTCTTAGTGAAGCAATCGAATTTTTCGGTTTTTTTTTCCCAGCTTAATCTGATGGGTAAAAGCTAAGAACTTTAACAAAGGAGTTGTGATCTTTTGAGGACTTCTCCATTGTTGAGATGCTTTGATGCTGTATAAGCAGAGATATAGCTTTGTTGGGTTTGAACTTGGTGTTTTTTATTGTGTTGTGTTAAATTTGAAATATAATAATAATATTGAATCATTTTGGCTTTGATGAGGTAGTAGTAGCTTTCATTTTTGTGTGGATTTGGTATATGTTTTAGCTTTGGTAGTTTTAGAGTTGTAGTAGAGTATTACTACTTATTGAATAGGAGAAAAGAAAGGGAATTGAATCCATAGCTTTGTTATTATAGAGTTGTAGTGTAATTCAGCTAACGAATAGGCGAGAAAGAATTGAATCCAAGCTTGTGTGGATGCGAGCGAGATCTAGTGAGGTGAATTTTGTTTGTGTGTGTTAGATAGTTATTGAGAACATGGTCAAAATCTTCGTTTTGATTGCATGGAACTAAGGCTGTATGAGGACTCTACTGAATACCAAAGAATGTCGAATACAAGTAATGAAAAGAAGCACAATTTTAGAGGCTTATATTGTTTGAGAGGAATTGGATCATCTTGATGATCACCTTTGCTTTCCCACATATAGCTCATTCCTCGATTTTTGCATTCACTCGCCAATTTATGTCGAAGATTCAACCATTTGTTTTGTTTGGTTATTTGAATCCTCGATCTTTTCATCCTCGACCACTTGGCTTTTCATCGGCTTTCACTTTGACTAGGCTCCACTTCGCTTATTACTTCGAGGCTTTCAGCGGATGGGGTTCAAATGTAAGATAGACACAAATATACTACTGCTAGTTCTTCAAGTAAGCATGCCTGTTCAGGAGAACTAGATTACTAGATCCAAAATCAGAATCTACTAGAATTTGCATCTTGAATACTCAACTTATCGCGCCTTCCGTCTCTTAGTGACATTAAAAGTTTCTTCGACATTTACTATGTCTAACCTTTTCATTTTGGCTACTTCTCATTTGATTTTTATTTGTGAGACATTGAAGTTTAGGATACCAACCTCTCCATTATTATATCAAACACACATTTTTGAATGTATGAGATTTATGCGGACAAGGAGCTTTCTCTCTTTCCCCATAGTTCAAGATTCTGAATAGATGTATCCATAGTTCAAGATTATGGATATTTGATTCTTATCAATATAATGCAAATTTTATATTTTAGAAACACACCTCACCTGTTTCTCTTTGGCCATAAGTATCATTCATACATTATAAACCAAGAAAGTTAAGAAGTGTTTTCATCAAACATAACAGACAAAAGGAGAAGAGTCATTGTAATCCATCTTCTTTCCATATTTCTCTAAGAAGTTGATATCTTACAATCTTTCGGCATCCATATCCTTTCGGCATCCACTCTGATGAACTGGTTGTTCCAGGGGCAGAGAAGATAGAGTTAATGGACGTATCTAAATCATCGAGCTCATCGTCGCTGGTGTATTGTTTCTTATATACAGATGATCCGGTTTCAGATAAAGAAGGATTGTTCAACTCTCCTATAAAGCGTTTTACGGAATCTGTTGATGGCAGTAAGTAGACCGTGGGCGATGCAGCGCAAGGAAAGATAGTTATGCATCCATTGTCTTCTTCCTCTGTTGTGGCCTAAGTTGAAGACAAAAGGGTCAAGAACACACACAATGATTATTGTGGCCATAGAGTCGTACTGTGAAAATGGTTTGTCTAACCTCGGAATTCAAAACATCGAATAGCCTTCTCGGGATTCTATGCGGATTAAACTCGTCCGGGACAAAGTTTCGAAGAACTCTCTTTATTATTGGTGGACCAAGAGTTGGACAAACCTTCACACAAGAACAAGGAGGAAGTAAAATAAGCTCAAGTGTTTTTTTGGAACAAGAAGAATGAGTTCTGAGTCTAAGTTACCTCTTTTCTTGTGGATTTGTCTGCAAGCATTTTGAATGGAAGCATCATTAGATCACCTAAAGAGTTGAGTAGATGGAACAATCTGAAGTTTTCACATTCTGGCTTCTCCCTAAGATTTCTATGTTCATCTTTGTCTTCTCTTGGCTCAAATTGATCCTCAAGCCATCTAGACCAAGTTCCAATCTGCAAAGGCAATACGAATTACATATCAAAAAGAATGTTTTTTCGCGGTCCAGATCACTATGTTCATGTGAGAGCTTAAGTACCGCGTTTTTTAGCTGTGCGCCTGCTCCAAAACTTGCTTTTCCTGCTGGAATTGGAAGAACATTTATGTCACTGATCGGATCAGACACGGGATCTGTTGGCATTTCACCTGCTGACTCACGGAGTATCGCGTTGAACATTGCTACATCAAGCCTACTGATTAACTGTTCCATCACCTGAAGATTTCAGAAGCAAATTAATAACAAGATATGGAGCTCAACATTCTGGCTAGGCTAGTCAATCCGCGTTAACCGAACCATATGAGTTTCTACATCTCATAATCCGAGAAATTTGAACCGATTGTACTAACTACTAAGTGTTTTTAAGAACTAAAAGCTAATCTCTTACCAGTTTAGCAAGCATAGGTAGACAACCACACTCTTGTCTTGAACCTCTTAGTGGGCAAAGTCTTTCACAAGAAGCTCTAAAGGCATTCTTCCATAGCTCTATAGCATAGAGTCCCTGGTTCCTATGACCTAACCGTCTTTTTCCCGAAACTTTCCTTGTGATCGATCCTTTAACCGCTGCTGATTGCATATGCGGGGTCATACTCTACAATGGGACTCATTTCGCATTAACGGTTTAGATAAAAACACTTTTACAAACCCATTTGGAAATTTGTTTACTTTTGATTATACCTGCCACCAAACTGACTTAACAACTCGGGAGAATATCCAAGACTCGAACTTCTCCAAAGCCGCGAGGAATGCTCGAGGATCTTCCCATTCATCTGAACCGGCTTTATCAGAGACAATGTTCGCTTTCTCCATACCCCGGCTTAAAATTGCTCTAAGCACAATCGAATTCGATAGCCAAAACGTTAACCTGTGGA
The DNA here is from genome assembly GCA_963667165.1 of Barbarea vulgaris. NCBI lineage: Eukaryota > Viridiplantae > Streptophyta > Magnoliopsida > Brassicales > Brassicaceae > Barbarea > Barbarea vulgaris. Next base: position 4,218,430 of record OY763891.1, read on the forward strand.
TAGATTTATAGAAACAAACAACGTTAAAAGAACCGAATAGAACAAAAAAACCGAATTCCAACCCTATAATATATATATGTTGATATGGTTGTAATACCTTGGAACATCATTTCCACATGCTTTAGAAACCAATATCAATCCAGAAACCGCAGCTCTAGCCACGCTGGCTCTCTTAGACTGATCTAAGCCATTTCCTTTACAAGCATGAAGATAAAACCTAGCAAGACGACGAGCTGGAGCATGAACCTTGCTCATGGAGCTACTATGTTCAGCAACCACAGAGTAAATAGCTGCTTCAAGAGCTGCTGCCTCCTTCAGCTCATCCTCAAGCATCTCTGTTTTAGGCTCCTGCGAAGGTAAACCTAACTTGTTGCTCACTCCACTCGCTTTTTTGTGACTATCATCTTTGCTTCCATCAAAATGCAACTGTATAGACTTAAGCTGTTTAAGTCTTGGAACACCTTCCATGCCTAGAGTCTTTCTCCCTATAGCAAGAGTGTTTGTACGAAGTTTCATTTGTTTTCTCGCTGCATCGGGAGGTAACGTTAAAGGACCAGATCTGATCTCAGAGAACTGTTTCTTGAGCTGAAAGGTATTTGTATCATCCTTGTGTTTCTGATCAATCTCTGAGCTTACAACGGCGGATTGATTGCTCTGTCTCTTTCTCTCTTCTTCTCTTAGTAGATTCTCGATCTCGGAGACAAGTGTGGCTTCATTGTTACTATGCTTAAGCCTTACATGTTTCCAACCTTTCTTCTCATCTCCATTCATCTCCGCCTCTGTGTTCTGCTTTGATCCAATGAGTCAAAATTTGTAAGTCTTATTTCTTCAAGAATACAACAAAAAAAGGTATTGTATTACATATATTTTCTTAAGAATTAGATTTTGATAGCCCAATCACAATCAGTAAAGTGCAAAAATTTATATACAGTAGTGATCTTTATCAACTTTAAAATTTATATTCTTGGGTCAACTATTAAAAGAACAGTGATTAAGAAAGTAAGTAGCACAAAATGTACCCATTCCAATAAACAAATCATCAACACTTGCAAAAAATTTCTTTGCTAAAAACGAAATTTACAACAAAATTCTACCTTTTTATTTTCAACAACCAAATTGTATTCTTATTTTTAAAAACAACATATGAAAAAAATCAACTTATGTACGATTTTTTTCAAATATCATTTTATTCAATAAAATGCCTTTTTACATTATATCACACTATTTTTTCTTTTTATAACAAGCGAGAAAACAACCACTTATTAACGGTTTTGCAACCGCAATTTTTTTTTTGTCTGTGTCAATTTTGCTAGAAATTTTGTCAAAGAAGCCAACATTTCTATATATCCTAGTAAACAAACAGGAGAGTTTATTTAATAAAATAATTATAGAAATTGTTCAAATCATTTAGAAAAATGACTACTTTAGATCCAAGAATTAAAACAATATCCAAGAACATAGACGTGCGTACCTCAGATAGTCAGATCCAATTCTCAACACAACATATCACTAATCAAAAATTGTAAAAATAATATAATAATAATAATAATAATAATAATAATAATAATAATAATAATAATAATAATAATAATAATAATAATAATAATAATAATGAAATGTGCAACGTCACTAATATGAAAAATACGTACCGTTGAATTAGCATCACACACAGCCGAGAATGAAACCCTCTTTGTAGAAGAAGACTGCGACGAAGTATCATCATCATCATCCGTCAACGACGCCAAACTAAACTCACTTCCATCTTTATCCACAGATCCTCTCGAAACACTCATTTTCGGCTGCGACGAACAACTACTCCGAGCACCATCATCATAATCTTCCCCGGCCGGTTCAACCGTTAGGTAAATCTCAGAGCTAGCATCGTTCCTAGAACTTTTCTTGAAAGTAAACGGAGCTCCAACGGGAACGGATTTAGTCAACACGCCGAAATCCGCGAGGTTGACCGAGGCCGAGCCAAGAAGCTTGTTCTTGACATCTTTCTCTTTCTTTTTCGCGTCGTAGACAAGAAGTTCCAGAAGATTCTTCTGGAACTTCTTGTCTACCCCAGGTTTGGGTTCTAACGTTAAAGTTAGCCTAAAGGACTCGTTGAACATGATCGTATCTTTGCCAACGACCGCGATGAAAGAGCCTGAGTTGTTTTCGCCATTGTTCCATTTGAGAAGGACGCATTGTGCGGGAACTTGGCTTGTTGGCCATGGTTTTAGCTCTTTGATTGAGATTAGATATTCGACGAATACTCCATTGTCTCTACGGCTCTTTGTTCTAAGACCTAACACCATTTTTTTTTTTGTGTGGAGAAAAAGTGATTGTTGAATATGATTTATTAAAAGAGGGTTTTGATTTTGGGTTTGTAATGGAGTTCATGTTTTGAAGAGGTAATAAACAAAACCACCGGCCTAAAACTGGACGTGGGTTGCACCATTTTTTTTGTTTCTTATTATTACAAGCAGGAGCATATTGATGCTTTCTTATACCCTGGGCTTTATATTATATATATATTTCAAGAACTACCTAATTAATAACCTCAGCGGATTTTTTTTTATAATGATGTTGAATAAATAGTGTTCATACATTTTTTGGTGTAGTTTTGAACTAAAGGTATATTGTTGTGGCTTTCTGGTTAAAGAAGGAAGTTTTGAAGATCAAAACTCCGAGGAAAACTGATATCAATAGGCGCTTTTGCCTATTCCTGCGCCAAATGTTTTGTCCTTCGCATTTTCTACTAGCTTTCGCATAAAGATGAAGGGAAGAATATCACTGGGGCATTGTTATGGATAATCGAATGTAGCTAGAAAGAGATAAATGATAATATAAACCGCTCTCCGATCTTATGGATACCTTAGTTCATTATTCCTTACAAGAATGTATGGTCTAGTTTGAAGCAAAATTGTTTGTGGAGTCTGCATAAAGATGAATGGAAGGATATGATTCGATTCGGGCAATTTCCATGGATAATCGATATACCTAGAAAGCCAAAACGATTAGCTTTTAGGTATAAACCACTCTCCTATTGAAACTTCAGAAGACACTCTATCACTCTTAAGTATATAACAACTTGATTAAAAGTACGTTCAAAGCCAATCCTAAATATTGCAATCATACCATCAAAACATTTGTCACAAAAACTGAACCTCAAACACATAACCAAACCTAGAACTACGAGCCATGATACAGAACAGTACATGGAAACTAGCTCCTTCAACAGCGCTTAGCATAACCACAATTTCCAACTACTAATTTACAGTTCTCAATCTTATCCCTTAAAGATGTTTGTCTATTTAAACTGAAGACAAAAACATCAATCAACCAATCTTGAATACATTTACTTTAACTTATGTGTATCATCTTACAACAGCTGTAAACAACAATGCTCATGGGGGTTGTGCAATATAGTTTCCAAACAAGTAAAAACCCGAATGCTAGTTCTACTCTTTTCGCTATTGTCGTCAAGTACACAATAACATCAGTGATTCCATTGATGAATTAAGTTAGTTGTTGGTTACCTAGTTAGAATTTTCCATTCAGTTTCAAGATGATTGCAATCTAACGATCCCTCGACTTTATCCAACGCTCTCTTCCGGTGTTGTAACAAAGCATCACTCTGATTCATCTCTTCATCTTTCTTTCTCCGAGGTAACTTTCTTGAAAACATCTTCCATTTCGATTCAAACGAAGCAGCTGAATAATTAAACAAAGGAAGCTCTCATCAATATACATTCACAAAGGCAATGTTTTTAAATTCTTAGAGATGAAATAAAGATGAAACCTTGGCTTAAACAAGTGAACCCAGTAATGATACAAGCACAAAGCCATGGTCTTCCTGCACTTGAAGCTTTTGCACCACCTTTGATTTCACCATTGTGTTGCTTTAATCTGTAACCAAACAACAACAACAACAAAAGCAGTTTGCTTTTTGAGATTTCTTGAGATCTATGAATCGAAAGCTCACGCCTTTTCGAAGCAGAACCTAAATCGTAATCAACAAAGCACTTTGCTTTTTGAGATTTCTTGAAATTTATGAATCGAAAGTTTATGTTTTTTAGAAGCAGAATCTAACAAAAAGATCAATTTTGATTCCGAACCTGCGAGTAAAATCGGTGGTGATTCCGACATATGTTTTGATGGGTTCGGTCGTAGAGAGAATGAGGTAGACGGACCAAGATTTGGGATTTGGAGTTATTGAGTTCTCTTGCGGTTTCGAAGAAGATGATGAAATTGGAATTTGGGTTTGTGAATTTTTGAATTCGGGAGGTTTAGGGTTGGAATTGCGAAGTTTTACAGACGGGAACGTTCTTGATATTAACCTCATCATCTCACTGCTCTCGCCATCTTCATCCCATAAGATTTATTCAAGTCAAAAACAATTTAAATAAAAATGACGCAAAATTACGACGAACATTTTTAGGCTTTTTAAATTAGGGTTAATTTGCCAATTAGTTTGTATTTTTGAAAGTAATTGACAAATTAGACTAAACACTATTTATAATTAATAGAAAAATGAAAAAGTCACTATCCACAAATTTATAATTAATAGTTATTAATCTATATAAATATATTCAAAGTAAATTTATCAACTATATCATGCTAACACAACGATTAACATGTTATTTAATTTTTATAACAGGATATAAAATTAAATAACAGTGTATATATTATTTTCACAGTCTATATACAACTAGTATTTTTATTTTAAAGTAATATTAACTATATTTTAACATGTTAAAACCTGAAAAGGACAAAATCATGTAACATTTCTCTCAGTTGACTTCTTAATTTTTTTAGTCTTCTTTTTTATCCACCTAATTTTCAATTTTTCTTTGCATTGCAAGAGAGTTCTGTAAATTAAAAACCCAAAACAAAACCACAGATTCCTTTGAACATATGTTATTTTCACCTATATAACTTATGACTGAACTTACTAATGAATCAATGTCATTTCACAAATGAATTCATCTAATTTTGTTTTATATTGCATCACCAGTGTCAAATACAATTTGTTATTGTTTGTTCCTATATATTATTTGTCCAAACCTATATTAGAGTGACAGTATTACGTGATTTACATTGTTCAAATTCATAGCGTTATTGTACATACTACATAAGCAACATATTCAAGATTCATTAGTTAGTCAGTTACACATAACCAAAACAACACAGTGACAATTATATACAAATACAGCGTGCACATCGTAACAATTTAACAAAGCCCATCGACTTGAAAATGAGACTAAAAAAAATCATGTTGACAAAAAAAATTAATCACCGCTTACAGTTGGAGTACCCCACATTCTTTTATCACCGCTTCGTTACTATCGACTTGGAACTCCAAGAAAAGCTCGTTGGATGTCACATCCGCTTCAAATTCAAAGGTGTACAAATGCTCAGTGAAAGAGTAAGGAAGAAAGGGATTTGTAGGTCTGCATGGAACAACAACACCAAGATCCATAATGCGATAAGATACTTTCATCCTTTTCCTATGATACACCTCCTTCTCCTTGTCATACAAGCCTTAAATCTCAAGGTTGTAGAAACATGCCTTTGCTTCAAATTCACTATCATGGAACTTCCACTATTAGCTCGGTAAGTGAACCGTGTAGGCACTTCTCCACAGGGTAAGACCCCACGTTTAGTACTAGTCTGGATGATGAGCTCCCTTGCTTCTTTATTCAGTTTGAAGCAGTTTACAAAGTTGAGATATATCTTTGGCTTTTGAAAATAGCAATCGAGCCTCTCCAGTGACTCATAATTTACTGCCTCTAGGTATGATAAGGAATCTGAAAGCTGTGGGAGTGATACCAGCTTCTTGCATCCGCTGAGTTTTAAGTCCCTGAAGACAAGAGATTTTCTTGACCCACGGAGGAATTTCTTGCATTTCTATATCGTTAACGTACAACGTTGTAATGAATTCAAGAGCATGAGGGAATTCCTTTAGGTTTTCACTGTATGACATATGCATGTCAGAAAGACGAAACCATGATGTAATTGACGAAGGCACTTCTTCTATTGCGGTTCCGTTGAGATAAAGATGTTTGATGTTTGTGGAGATGTCAGGAAAACTTTTCAGCAACAAGCAATCAGTGAGATGAAGTTCATCGAGAGATTTCAAGTTGATGTTGGTCGGAAGAACCTCTAGCTTTGAGCATCCTCTTAACGTCAACTCTATCCAGGGGCGGAGGCAGTGAGGAGTAAGGGGGGTCATATGACACCCATAACTTTTTTTAATCTAGTGTATTTAGTGCATTTTTGCAATAAAAATTATAATAATTTTAGCTTAAATAACATTTTGACCCCCATAAAATAAATTTTTTATATTTTGACCCCCATAAAAAGATTTTCTAGCTCCGCCACTGACTCTATCAACTTATGAAGGTTTCCAATTGAGGATGGTAGCTCTACCAGACAAGTGCACATATCAAGATGTAACATCTGGATTTTAATGCAATTTCCAATGGAGTAGGGTACCTTCACTAGACTTGAGCATCCAGAGAGATTCAACCATAAGAGATTTGTAGCATTCCCAATATTGGAGGGGAGCTCCACTATACTTGTGCATGCACCAAGATGCAATGTTTGGAGATTAATGGCATTTCCAATAGAGGAGGTTAGCTTTACCAAACTTGAACATTCAATGAGAAACAATGCTTGAAGTTTTCGAGTAACTCAAATCCATCCACTTGAGGTTTCCAAGCGGCTGTACAAACAAAAAAAGGCAACATAAGAAAACATGTTCACTAGCAAAGAAATGTTAAAAACTGCCAAACCACTAAGATTAAATTCTAATAAAAAAATGGTCTGTTAAGATTATAGACAATGTAAATACATAAGTCTTAAGGATCTAATATGTAATTAGTTTAACCTAGTCTCCTCTATGTATCTCTATAAATATGTGTACACTACTCTCCCCACGTATCCGAAGTTAACACTAAACGGTGGCACACAACTTGATGATCCATCCGAGTATCGCTCTGTAGTTGGCAGCCTACAATATCTATCTTTCACCAGACCGGATATTGCTTATGTTGTTAATCATCTCTCTCAGTTTATGCATAAGCCCACGGAAGATCACTTGCAAGCCGCCAAACGGGTTATACGTTACCTCAACAGGACACTCACACATGGGATCTTTATTCACTGCAACTCGCCCCTTACGCTTCATGCCTACTCAGACTCAGACTGGGCGGGTGCTTATATCATCTACATGGGTCGTAATCCAATCTCGTGGTCGTCTAAGAAGCAACGTGGGGTAGCAAGGTCCTCCACCGAAGCCGAATACCGTTCTGTTGCCAACACTGCAGCCGAGATACAATGGCTATGTTCTCTTCTCATGGAGCTACACCCCATCGCTCCGGTCATTTACTGTGACAATGTAGGTGCCACCTATCTCTGCGCAAATCCAATCTTCCACTCTCGCATGAAACATATCTCCGTTGACTACCACTTCATTCGCAACCTAGTCCAGTCAGGTGCACTCCGTGTCTCTCATGTCTCCACTCATGATCAACTTGCGGACTCCCTCACAAAACCTCTCTCTCGGGCTCGTCACTTCTCTGCATCATCCAAGATTGGAGTAACACAAGTTCCTCCATCTTGAGGGAGCGTATAGACAATGTAAATACATAAGTCTTAAGGATCTAATATGTAATTAGTTTAACCTAGCTAGTCTCCTCTATGTATCTGTATAAATATGTGTACACTACTCTCTTAATAAGACACGACATATTCTAAATCTATAAAGATAATTCATTATGAAGCCTAAAAGGTGTAAGAAAACAAACATATTGTACATATGAAATCAAACTGAACTTTTTTAAGTTTGGAAAGAAACACAGAAAAATTTCATACCTGTATTCCTTTTCACAACTTATGAACTTTGCTGAACCGCATGTTTAGTTCAACAAGGTACTCCGGACAAAAACTGGAAGGCAGACATGTCATCGGAAAACATCCCCATTGTAGTAAACTAAGTTTTCGAGATATATAGTTCAAGCCTTGCGGTAAGTACAATTTATCACTCTGGTCATTATGAGGGCACTTAATTCTTAAGAATTTAAGATTAGACATTCTATCAAAAGCTCTTTCACTTATATTTAGTACGCTTGACAACTCAGATGGGTCGAAATGTATGCCTATAATACTTCTACTACCCTGGAAAAAAGAAAGACCAAAAAGAGATAGAGAACCTGAGATCTTTAGTTATCAAATGAATTTAATATAGGCAGGGAAGACTAATAATAGAACTAACCGTGTCATCAGTGAGTACTTGACAAATATCTTTAGCATCAACCAAAAATTGACGCTTTCGAGGCTCACAAATGGATTGGTGCCCAGGATCATGACGGACTATTTCTTTACCCAACTGTTCTAGCAGGTTATGCATCTTTATCCATTCAGTTTCAATAGATATGAGAGATTTCTCAGCTAAGACGTGAAACCCGTGCCTCACATCCAAGAATTTATATGCAAGATGCTCTTCTACTTTGCTAATCTTTTTATTGTTGAAAAGACATACTATATGAAGGAATAAATCTTTATTTTGATCACATAAGGCATCGTAACTAAACTTTAGAATGCTTTTAATACTGGAATCAAGGTGAGTCCTTAGCCTTGGTAGTGAATTTATCCACTCTTGCTTAGACATTCCCCGAAAATGGGAGCCCATAACTCTTCAAGAAACACTCGATCTAGATCCCCCATGAGATCTTACGGCCTATCTCATGCAAAACACATCAAACAATCAAACCGCTCAGATAAGCTTATGGTCATGCACTCACCTTTAGCCACGCACGGAAATTTCCCAAAACTCCCCGGAAATGAATAGACTTCAATTCCCCAAACGCGTGCCTAACAATAATCAAATAACGAAACTTAAGACACAAGAAACCAAAATACACACAAATTGGTCGACCAGATCGATCCCACCTTGCCGAGAACTTCACAGAACGATCGATAACGCACACCCCTACGGGAAAAATGCGGCGTAATTTCCCAATTACTCCAAAAATTTCCCGAAATATTTTCCAGAGATTCTCCACATAATCCCGGGTGAAATTCCGAAATTTCCCTTTTTCGGAACACAGGCGTTAATTTAGGATTTGAGTCCCTGAATTCCCGAAAAATTCACAAACTGACCCCAAACTCCTAAATCGACTCCGAACACCCCTTACGGGAAAAATGCGTGTAACTTTCAAATTACCCCAGAAATTCCCGGAATTATTTTCCCAGAAAATCTACGCATAAATCCTGGTTTTAATTTCCGAAATCTCCATTTTTTTGGAACACGGGCGTTACAATTCTCCCCCACTAACATAGATTCGTCCTCGAATCTAACGCCGCAGTCCATTCCCAATGGACTCATCCGCACTCCTCATAACACAGTGGTCACACTTGACCCACTGGCTACACAACCAGTCACGAGATCAAACACTTATTGATCTCTGAGGTCTACGTTCAGTCACTAGCTTAAGACTCTGGTCATAGTTCATTGCTCACAACTCAAACTCATACCTCTCCACTCTAAGACACCAAGTCTTAAGAGTCTTGGGTATCCATACCACTCCGCTCTCAGGCTACAAAATCCTTATGAGCTCTCGGTATCAAATTCATGCCACTCCACTCTGGGCACTATAACCTTACGAGTTCTCGGTACTCATGTACCCCTCCACTCTGGGCTATACACCTTACGAGTTCTCGGCATCGCACTCATACCACTCCACTCTGGGCAGTCTAACCTTACGAGTTCTCGATATCACATACCACTCCACCCTGGGCTATATACCTTACGAGTTCTCGGTATCGTACTCATACCACTCCACTCTGGGCATCATAACCTTACGAGTCCTGGGTATCTCACTCATACCCCTCTACTCTGGCTAAATACCTTCCGAGTCCTGGGTATCACACTCATACCACTCCCACTCTGGGTACTATAACCTTACGGATTCTCGATATCACATACCACTCCACTCTGGGCTAAATACCTACGAGTTCTGGGTATCAGAGGAACTATCCATCCTCCCTAGAGTTGTACAGGACCAACCGTCCTTGAGCATCCTTGACCCACAATACGTCTATAAGCACTCCCGACTGAAACTTCCTCCCGTGATCCGCATACGACCTCGCAAGGTAATACCGGCATCACACTCATTCCAAACCGGAATATCATCTTTTCCATAACCATTACTCAGGTTATCTCTCAACCTACCCCGTCACTCAGGGTACCCTATAATTTTTTCCTGATTATATCCCAAGTTTTTAATTCCTCATAAAAAAACTCTTTTCAGAACCTCATGTTCACTTAACTTTCATGGCAACACTGGCCATCAACAATAAGAACTAACCATCTTATTATACTCATCATACAATATCGTTTACAACATTAAAACGATTACATAAGGTTCCACAATAATAACTCAAAACTGGGAACCATCGATGAAAGCTCAAGCATTTGATTGCTTCTCCAACCACTTCTTGAACCTTGCTTTCATCCTCGCCTCTGGTTCCAAGTCTCCTCCTCAACCCCGTCACAATTCCACAAGACCCTTATGCAAGTCTAGAATTTTTTTTCCAGTGATCGGGTTGGAACTCGGCTCTCCCGACTCCACCATGGTATATACCCTAGGTGTCACAGCAGCCCGCCCATCTGTCGGTGCTGCCGCTACCACCCCCGCTGCAACCTGGGACATTTCGGCTTAATGTGCCCTAGCTCCTTACAGTGGTAACACACCCGAGGATCCCCGATCGCTCCACCTTTCTGGGGGCAACTCGCAATCTATGGTCCTTGCTTCCGCATCTAAAGCATCCCGGACCACCTAGGTTACCCTCGGAAGGACCCTAACAAACCCCAAGTGCTCACCCGGATTGCCCCGGATGCTGCACCTCTCTGCCAATTCTGGAGTAACGAAACAATGCGATGCTCCAGAATCAAACAGAACGTGGGATTCAAACCTTCCCACGATTAAGGTCCCTACATAACTCTCTTATGCTAAGAACCCTAACCCAGATCACTAGGAAACTTTCCATTCTAGGAAACTTTCCATTTTTGGAAAACTTCAGCCCTGGACCATACCACTTATGGTTCACTCTTCTAGAACTTCTCCGGAACTCTCTCGGCCTCACTTGGCCTCTCAGTTCCATCTAAAAGAGATTTGACCTTTAATCTCCGGAACTTTCTCGGCTTCACTTGTCCTCTCAGTTCCATCTAAAAGAGATTTGACCTTTAATCTCCGGAACTTTCTCGGCCTCACTTGGCCTCTCTTGCAACCTTAACCCTTGGCTGCACCTCAACTACCGGTGGTACAACTGGAGCCTGCACTGGTACCCTCTCCGGTAACCGCTCCAACAGCAAGGCCATGAAATTCACAATACGATCCTCTTGGGCCGGAGCTACTCCTGCTGCCACACCCGCATAACCCGATGGACCTCCAGCAGCACCGGCACCAACACCGGCCACACCCTCCGTCCCAAACTGATCCGTATGCGAGTTCCCGACAGCTCATCCGTAACATTCTGTGCCACACTCTCCTCTATTACCGGAGCCGTCGCGTTCCTCCGTCCGCGACCTCTACCCCTACCGGTACCACGACCGCGACCTCTACCTCTTTTAGCCATCTATACCCAATAGTTGGCTCTTCGATCAATCATAACTACCACAGAAGCCGGCTCAACAACATACCCGAACTTCCATGGTTTAGATTAACCAAACAAGGATTAAATCCTTATTTAGCAACCCAAAACTAAACCAATCCATGGTCCCGATTTAATTTAATATGAGTAATTCCTCAATTAAATTATTTTAATCCGCTTCACGGATTAACCCGACCCAAACCGGACACCACAGCTTAAATCACATAAAATATTATGTGATTAAAACTTCGGCCCAAAAAGACTATTCCAAGAGTCTTCTATCTAATCACAACAAACAACCAAACAAAAACGAAACAACTTACCGTGGAATCTCATTAAAGGCTCGAAGAGGATGATCTAGAACTCCATACCCAAACAATTGACTAACTCACATAATCAATTCAAAAATTTCCCAACCCGTCCTAGAGCCGTAATTGTTCTGATACCAAACTGAAACGACCGCACTCGTTTTTTTTTTTTATACAAATAATTATTAATTAATATTCCCATAAATATTAATTAATTTCCCCACTCAATTAACCATGCAACTTCTCATGCATATTAATTATTTAACTCCATAAGTAAAATATAACACATAAATATTTTACTTAACTATCCGTAAGGACATTTGATCCATTGATCTTTCCAGAATACGACGACTTGAGTTGAGAGTCGAAGTTGGTCTGTATAGCCACCTTGGCTTTCATAGACAATTTCTGTTGTCTATTAACGGTTCTTGATAAACAAGAATTCGGACTTGAGATCGATAAATCTTTTATCCATAAATACTAAAACACAAATTCTTTTATAGCGGAAGACTCTTAAACAAATAACCGAGTTCCTAGATCATCCCCTCTTCTTCGTCATAATTCCACGGTCACACCTATTCTTTTTCTGCATTAAATAAGAGAGATGCATAAGTATTTCAACAAATACTTAGTGAGGCAATCCTCCCATCTACAAGCTATACACACAAACGATTATAATTATTCAACGTATTAAACACGAAATTACCGACAATAAATCAATCATCTCAAGAAACACTCGATCTAGATCCCCCATGAGATCTTACGGCCTATCTCATGCAAAACACATCAAACAATCAAACCGCTCAGATAAGCTTATGGTCATGCACTCACCTTTAGCCACGCACGGAAATTTCCCAAAACTCCCCGGAAATGAATAGACTTCAATTCCCCAAACGCGTGCCTAACAATAATCAAATAACGAAACTTAAGACACAAGAAACCAAAATACACACAAATTGGTCGACCAGATCGACCAGATCGATCGATCCTGGTCAGGATCGATCGATCCCACCTTGCCGAGAACTTCACAGAACGATCGATCCCGCACACCCCTACGGGAAAAATGCGGCGTAATTTCCCAATTACTCCAAAAATTCCCGGAAATATTTTCCAGAGATTCTCCACATAATCCCGGGTGAAATTCTGAAATTTCCCTTTTTCGGAACACGGGCGTTAATTTAGGATTTGAGTCCCTGAATTCCCGAAAAATTCACAAAGTGACCCCAAACTCCTAAATCGACTCCGAACACCCCTTACGGGAAAAATGCGTGTAACTTCCAAATTACCCCAGAAATTCTCGGAATTATTTTCTCAGAAAATCTACGCATAAATCCTGGTTTTAATTTCTGAAATCTCTATTTTTTTGGAACACGGGCGTTACACCTTTACCCGGTATTAGCGGCTATATTTTGTATAATAGTTTCCAAGATCCAAACTCGTACTCGTTATTACATGATCCTCTATCCTCAATGCACAGACTAGTTGGACTGAATTAGATACAAAATATTATATTATGAGTTGATTAGTTAGACCTTTCAGACAGCTTTTAATCCATTCCAGTTTAAAAATGCATCTTCATCCCAAATTGGGATTGATCGCAGAGCACAAAAAACCCAACACACTTGTACTAGTACTACCATTAGGCCACCATCCTTTTGGCATGATAATATATGATATATGTTTTTGTTATTATTTTTTAAATAGATTTAATTATAACTCCGGTAAAAATAATTCTTGGATCCTCCACTGTTAATTGCACAATATAACATGATTACGTGACTTACATCCAGTATCTTCCAAAACTATATGGCTTCCATCATCACTCCGATTTATCTAACTCGACATGCATAGTTTTTTCCTATAATGTTATCTAGGTTTTGCTAGTTCGGTGGCTCCCTCGGAAGACCTAGATATTCAAACCCAAAATAGATAAAAATCTACAAATAAACTTTTAATCTTAATGTAAAGTGGGGAGAATGAGACAAAGAAATCTCATAACATAAAAATAAAATATTTGATCATAAATCAACACTCTAAAACTTTGATTAAAAAAATAAAATAAATACCCGAACACAAACAATAACAAATATTTTATTTTTATAAACTTTGATTAAACAAATAAAATAAAAGCTCAAACACAAACAATAACAAATACTTTTAGCAGAAATGAATACAAATATCATATTTTAACTAAACTGAAGCAGACAAACTCGGGACAAAAGATAACCAACGAAAACCACAACTCCACTTCTCCGGCAACGAAGGACATTTTGGAACCCAATGCCATGTTCTTCTCCCAACATGAAAAAAACAGAATCTCAGGCCAATTATAGCAACAAACACAGATCGTCTCCTTATGCCATAAACAATACACATGCTCGTAATTATGATAACAGACCGAAGTAAACTTCCAACAAACAATGTTCGGTAATACTTCGGATTCGATCCAGTTCTCTTTTTCTTCTTTAAATTCCCAAATCTTGATACTTCTGCAAATCCCATTGCTTCCAATTCCTCCAACCATGCAAAGTATCCTCTTCTCTGGATCACTAACTAATCTAGCAAACGTGATCTCATCATCCGCTGGGAAAACTCCATCTCCGGTGGCTGTTGTCCATTTTCCGTCGTTGAGATCAACGCTCACGATTAGAAACTGTTCCGATCTGACGAAATAAAGAGATCCATTGTAAAAGAATCCATCTTGATTAAACCCATGAGCTAAGACTTGATCAACGCCGCTGAATTTTCTCCATGAACGATCACCGGAATCGTAGAGACAAACGGATCTTGAAGAAGCGGGGGAGGAAGATGAACAGAGGGTGAAGATTTTGTATCCCTTAGAGGAAGTGATGAGGGAGAGAAGCTCAAAAGGGAAAGGGTAAAACGGGAATTTAACAGATCTTGAAGATCTGGTTAAGGGATTGAAGATGGAGAGGGAAGAAACAGAGGAAGTGGAAAGAGAGAAACAGAGGAGGCCGTTGGAGGAAAAATGCAGGGAGGTGACGCATGTTAATGTGAAATGATCTTAGCATTCTTGTCATTTGCTGAGGACCTTTGGACCTTCTAGAGAACAGATCAGGGAACATAATACAAAGGTCCTCACGTTCTCTAGAAGAAAATATCTTGGCCGGAAATAATCAGCAAAGTACAAGAATGCTAAAATCAATACACATTGAACTTTACTTCAAGTGCTTTCGTTGAACCTGTTCATACCAGAAAATCCCTGCCAAATTGCACAGGTTAAGAGCTTTTCACATATTTGAACAAAATTGTAGACAGATATACCTTACACGGAGGTCCTCCATTGATGAAATCCACTTGACCAGGCAGTGGCATAGTACTCTTTTGGTCCTCATTAAGTTTAGCTGCCTCCTTAGTAGAGATACATTCTTCTTGATCATCACCACATTTCTCCATTATAGCCCTGCAAATTAATGTCAAAATCTGTTCACAATACAAGAAATAACCACACTACAAGGTGTATCTGAAGATCCAACTGGTCAAGCTTTTAGACAAAACCATCATGATTCTACAGTGTTTGTTGACAACTGCAATGTGATCCTAAGGTAAATAGCCACACTGGAAGAGTAAGTGTTCACTACTAACCTTTGAATCACATTGCAATTGTCAACAAAAATCTTTAGAGTCAGGATGCTTTTGTCTAAAAGCTTGACCAGCTTGTTCTTCAGATACACCATGTACATAAAGCATGCATATTAAAACAACTAGTTCAAACCTTTTTGAAGATAAAGTGTATGACTGAAGATAATACATACCCACCTAATTCAGTCCCTCAAATATCTAGTTTAGCTAACTGCATCTCTTTAGGTACCACATCAGGCTTAACAGTCACAGAGTCAGTTTAATATGATTAAATTCACAGCTACTGCGTCTGCGACACAAAAAAAAAAAGAACTCAGGAACTCTTTAAATTAAGGTTGAAGACTCAATTAAAGGAGATCGAAAACACCAGAGACTCTCGCTACTTTTTAAAAAGGCTTGTGATGCAGTTGCTGTAATTAGCAGCAACTCCGAAATTAACTTAATATAGTCACAGCGACATAAAATTTCATAGAAGAAGAAAATTAAAAGAGAGATGAAAACTTTTTTTTTTGTCGCAGGTGGTTGTCGCTGCGACCCTGTAAAGAACAGAGCCTTAGCCTCCTAGTTGAACGAGTCGCTCAATCAACCCTCCAGAGCAGGTCCTGAAATTTTTGGGGCTCAAAGAATACTAATAATTAATAAAAAAAAACATTTAAACTTTAAAATAGATCTAAAATATAATATCCTAATGACTAATATTGTAAAAACTATGATAAATTTTTATTTTTGCAGAAATTTCATACTGTAACAAGAATAAATTCGAATGATAGTTTTTTGAAAATTGTAAAATTTATTTTAAATGTTATATTTTAGTGATAAATATTGTATAAATCATAACAAATCTTCATTTTCTTTCAAAAAACAACAATTATAAAATAAATTTTTACAATGCATGCTTGTTCTTAATTATTGTGCTTTTAGATTGACACTAAATTCAGGAAAATCTGCAAAGAAAACTTACGATGAAAAGTGAATTCCAGAGGAGAATTTGAGAGAGATTGAAGAAGGTGATTTGAGAGGATGAGTGAGAGACTATTTATAGGGAAAATAAACTCTCTTTTTTTAACAAAATTAAAATGCATGTATGTTCTTAAAACTAGTTAAAAATGCATGCATATCTGTAAGACTATGACAATACAATGTATGTAATTTTAAGATTATCTCAATTATGGTACATGTTCTAAACAACCATAAATTCAAAACATATTAAGAAAATAATATTTGACCAAGAACCTCTTTCCAAAAAGTGATAATGACCAATATAATGTCTTTTTCTCCTTTATTTCTTTCTTTTTAACCATTAATTTTGGGTTTAATTTTTTACCACCACAATTTTTTTTGTAACATGATTTTTGAGGAAGAAACTCCAAATAAAACTAATTTAATTTGTAAAGTTGTCCCAAGAACGAAGAAGGATCATTGTATCCTATTTTTCTTACGAATTGAATCGTCGACTTTTTCTTAAGTTAGTATTTTACATTAGGTTTTCTAAATCAATAATTGTTTTGAATAGATCTTCATATTTCTGTCCACTAAATATATAGTTTTGTACCATTATATCATTCATAAGACTCAGTAAAATTTATATTATTTCACGCAAAAGACAATCATGATTTATGTGGAATTCATATCCTAAATTGTGTAAGAAGAATACGAATTCAAAATTATGTAAAATGTATATTTTAGATTTTGTAACTCATCAGACATATCCGAACTATGTAAAGCTTATATTCTAGATTATTTAGGGCAGAAGAAAAATTCTAAATTACACCGAACTTATATTTTAGATTACGTAAGACAGCAAACGAATTCTAAACTACATAGAACTTATACTCTAGATTACGTAAGGAAGAAGATGAATTTTAACTATGTAGATGTATATTCTAAAATACATTAAACATAAAGCAAATTCTAAACTACGTAAAACATATATTTTAGACTGTTTAGGAAGATTTTCTACCATATATATATATATATATAAATGACAAAAAGTCGAACAAGCTCTGTAAATTACTACAGAGGTGAAATATAGAAATTATAAAAAAACTCAAGATAAACCACATAACTTCAAACGCGTAGCTTTCGAAGTCAAATAATAAATATATAAGTGTAGTGAAACAATTACAGAAGTGGAAACTAAATACTTGCTTGAGGAGAAAACAAAGTCGCTAAACTCTAGTAAAAAAAACATGAACATCCAAGTATTATTAATTATTTCCTATACTGTGTTATAATTCGCGCATCGTGCGGGAAAAAATACTGTAAAATTTAAATTTAATACACGTAAAAATCATAAATATGTAGGTGTTTTTGACAATTTGATTCTGTTTTTTGTAATATGATCTGATTAATATTAAGATATGTATATTGTTGAGTCTAGACCAGCGCATTACAGTTCAGGTATGCTGACTCTTTACACTACAAGAAAGTAGCCGGAAAACCGATGGAATTTCTGACGGACCCGTGTCCGTCGGAAAACTCCGACGGTAAAACGACGGATTTCCGACGAAATTGCATTTTTAAGTCGTCGGAAATCCGTCGGAAATCCGTCAGAAATTCCGACGGATATCCGTCAGAAAATTCCGACGGCTTTCCGACGGATAGAACCACCGCCATTTCCGACGGATTTCCGACGGAATAGTCGGCGATCGTCAGAAATCCGTCGGAAAATATGAACGTTAAAAGAGCCGTTGGTATCGCAGGTTACCGTTGTATGGTGCCGTTGCATTCTGACGGATTTCCGATGGAAGCGAGTTTATAAATATGTTTCCACACTCTTCATTTCATTTTACTCCAATTTCATCTCTCTCTCTATTTTCTTATGATATTCATGCGATTATATACAAAAAAAAGTGGAAAGATATGTCTAGATATTTTCGATCATGGATGGACGAACCAATGATGGATTCGGAGACGAACCTCTTAAACGAGGAATATGCACGAGGCATAGTCGAGTTCATGAATGGCTGGAAATCAACCGCGTGTACTTAAATCAGGTAAGTTGAAATGTCCATGTTCAATTTGTAGAAATTCTCGTAATGTTGCGGTAGAGATAGTTTGGCATCACTTGTATACCAATGGATTTACGCCGGGTTATAAGATTTGGTATCTACATGGGGAAACAAATTATGATCATGGTAGTAGTAGTAGTGGACCAACAGTCTCGGAATTTGTAGGAGATAGAATGGAAGTAGATGTAGGTGTAGGCACCGTTGAGATGGTAAATGATGCGTTTAGAGAGAATGTACAGTATGGCAGTGAAGAGAGAGATAGGTTTGAAGAACCTAATTTAGAAGCAGGAAGATTTTTTGGTATGTTAGACGCATCAAAGCAGCCACTTTATAAGGGGTGTAGAGAAGGTCATTCGCCTTTATCATCTGCCACTAGATTGATGACGATTAAGACGGACCACAATTTGTCAGAGGAGTGTGTTGATGCGATAACAGACTGGGCGAAAGATTTATTGCCTGAAGATAATCTTTTACCCGCATCGTACTACGAGGTACAGAAACTTGTAGCTGGTCTTGGTTTGCCGTATAAGGTGATAGATGTGTGCATCGACAATTGTATGCTATATTGGAGAGAAGATGAAAACTGTAACAGCTGTCGATTTTGTCGCAAACCGCGGTATCAGAAAACGAGTGGTCGAGTTCCAATTCCATATAAATGTATGTGGTATTTACCAATAACAGATAGGTTGAAGAGGTTATATACATCTCAGCGTACGGCAGAGCCAATGAGATGGCATGGAGAGCATCGTCAAGATGGAGATTACACATCCTTCAGACGCAGAGGCGTGGAAACATTTTCAGTCTACCTATCCAGATTTTGCGTACGAGCGCCGGAATGTGTACCTCGGGTTATGCACAGATGGTTTTAACCCATTTGGGAAGCATGGAAGGAAGTATTCGTTGTGGCCTGTAATTGTAACTCCTTACAATTTGCCTCCATCTCTGTGTATGCGTCGAGAGTTTTTGTTTCTCTCCATTCTTGTTCCTGGCCCAGATCATCCGAAGAGATCACTCGATGTATTCCTCCAGCCATTGATTTATGAGTTACAAATGCTATGGGAGCATGGTGCTGAAGCCTACGATGTTTCATGCCAACAAAATTTTAACATGCGTGCGGTTCTTATGTGGACCATAAGCGATTTTCCAGCATATGGTATGTTATCTGGATGGACAACTCATGGGAGATTATCATGCCCGTATTGCCAAGACAACACTGATGCATTCCAACTTAGGAACGGAAGAAAGAGTTGTTGGTTTGATTGTCATAGAAGGTTTCTACCGAGTGATCATCCGTATCGTCGTTCTAGAACATTGTTTACGAATTCTAAGAAAGTGTTTGATGCGCCACCTCCTGAGATAGACGAATATACTTTATTAGAACAATTGAGAGATTTTGGTGCTGATAGGACTCCTGACTGTGGGGGTAATGGACATGAAGTTGTGTACGGTGCCGGTGAACTTCATAACTGGCACAAGAAGAGTATTTTTTGGGATCTGCCTTACTGGAAGACCCATTTATTGCGGCACAATCTAGATGTGATGCACGTTGAGAAAAACTTCTTTGAGAACACCATGAACACTGTCTTAAACGTCAAAGGGAAGACGAAAGACAATATCAAATCTAGATTAGACTTGGCCGATATTTGCGATAGGGCTTTTCTTGAAGTTCAACCGGATGGTAAATACATATTTCCTCCGTACGGGTTGCAAGGAGATAAGAAAAGAGAATTTTTTGATTGGATTCGCGATGATGTCAAATTCACCGATGGATACGCATCAAATCTGCGTAATTGCATAGATTATGGAGAAGGGAAATTTACAGGAATGAAGAGTCATGATTGTCATGTTGTGATGCAGCGGCTTCTTCCTTTCGCTTTTGCCCATCTTCTTGATCCAGATGTCTACCAAGCAATTGCAGGAGTTGGTTCTTTCTTTCGAGATTTATGCACAAGAACACTTACTGTTGACGGAATCCGAAACTTAGAGGTCAATATCCCCATGATCCTTTGTAACCTTGAAAAGATATTTCCGCCATCTTTCTTTGATGTGATGGAACATCTTCCTATCCACCTCCCACGAGAAGTTGCACTTGGAGGCCCAGTTCAATACCGTTGGATGTATCCTTTTGAGCGGTATATGTTTCATCTGAAGAAAAAGGTTAAAAATTTAAGTAAAGTAGAGGGATCTATTGTCACACAGAGCCTCAACGAAGAAGCGTCACAGTTTGCTGAATATTACTTCCCATCCGAAGTTCGTACAAAGAGTAGACGTCCTGGTCGCCATGATGATCGTAATGAGAGAGCGATTTATCCCATCGTAGTTCCTGAGTTGTTTTCCCAAGTTGGTCGAGTGAGTGGAAAAAGCAAGACACGCACATTATCACAACAAGAGTTTAAACACTTGCATCCGTATATCCTAACAAATTGTGAGGAAATTGCGGAATATGAAAGGTAAAAAACTTTATTTATGACAATGTATATATATATTCGAATATATTATATTTAATTTATTAACTTTCATAGAAATGTGGTTTTCGTACAGGATTTACGTGGCATTAATACGCCGGTGGTTTGTGGATAAGTCAGAAGAAGAGCTTCAACAGCATAAGGAGGAAGATTTTATGACTTGGTTTAGGGAATTTTACGTAAGATTTAACAAAACCCTATTATTTTCAAATAAGTGTCAATGTCATTTATGTTAATTTCGGTTAATTTTTTTCCTAGGTTCCTGAAGGAATAAAGAGCGGAGCCACATTTCCCACGTGGTTAATGGAATTTGTTAGTGGTCCAATCTACCGTGCAAAGTCTTATCCTAGGTATTGCAGTCGGGGATATGGGTTTAGGATTCATGACGAAAGAAGGACAAGACCATCTGCAGATTATGGTGTTTCTGTGAAGTCTGGTAATGATGTTTACTACGGCATTCTTCAGGAAATATTGGAAGTTAAGTACCCAGGAATGTTAGACTTGAGGTGCATTGTTTTTAAGTGTGATTGGTATGATCCAGTACTTGGTCGTGGTGTTGTCGTGGACCAATTTGGTGTTACTTCTGTTAACACAAATCAGAGACTACAACATTATGATCCATTCATTCTAGCGTCACAAGCAGATCAGGTTTGGTTCAATTAAATGTTATGTTTTTACTAATTTTTATGTTTATTTCGGCGCTTACTTACGAAAATTTCTGTATTTCTTTATAGGTGTGCTACATTCGTTACCCTCGCATAACACGGCGGTCAGATCCTTGGGTCACAGTTACTGCAATAAGCCCTAGAGGAAGAATTTATGGAGTTTCTCAACACGATGCCATGCAGCCAAGCATAAGTACTCCAATGGATCCAGTTGCGGCCTCTACTGGTGTCGATCTTGTGGTTGATTTCACACAAATCGGTATAGTTCATTCCGAGTCAGAAGAAGAACAAGGAGAATTTTATGACGATACAGACTCAATTACATCTGAAGGATCAACATCATCAGAGGAAGACGAACAAGGAGAATAACAAGGAGAATAAAAAAGTATCTTGCAAAAATAATAAATTTGTACAATGAACTACGGTGTGGCTTGATCCCGATATGGGTACGTAGGCAGTTCTAATCGAGCGCAGCTATTTAACAAAAATAATTTATTCATTTTTAACAATATTCAAATCCAAAATAAATGTTATAAAATAAATATGTATTAATTTAAAAACATGTTTTAAATTATATAATGTGAATATTTAAATCCAAAATGTCAATATATAGTATAATCCTTTGTTGTTTTAAATCCTATAATGTGATTATATATATCTCTCTTTTGATGTTTAACTAATTACTAAACATGGTTCAATGGTTTAAAGTGTATAAACTATCCTAGAGGGCTGAAGTTCGACCCTCAGGAGTTTCAAAATAAATAAACTTGTTTCCGACGGATTTCGTGAGGATCCGTCGGAAATCCGTCGGTATTTGCTGCATGTGATAGGTTCCCAATGCCGCGTGTTAATAAACCAATGCCGCGTGTTAATAAATGTTAGTATATTCCGACGGATTTCCGACGGAATAGCCGTCGGAAATCCGTCGGAAATCCGTCGGAATACGCGAATAAATAAACCAGATCGTCTTCTTCGCCATTCACTCGAGAAAATCAAGAAAAATTTCAACAAACCTTCGATTCTTCAAACCTTCGATTCTTCAAAGATTTACATCAAATCTTCTTCCAATGGCTGGGTCTCAAAGAAACATGTAAGTTTTTAATGTTTATTAAGAGTTTGATTTGTTAGATTTGTGGATTTAGGATTTTGAAATTTAGATCTAAGGAATATGGTTACAGATTTTGTTAATATGTTTTAGATTAGGAATTTGGATTATGATTTTGGGTTATTTGGTTATAAATTTGGATTTTCTATATTAGGTTTTGAAATTTGGATTTTTAGATGTAGATTTAGGATTTTTTTATTTTTAATTTTTTTTTTTGAATTGAAATTGAAATAGAAATTGATTTTTTGATTTAGGATTTTTATAATTTTTATTTTTATACAATGTAATTGATTACACAAGTTTTAAATTATTTTTTAAAATTTATAATTTATATATTGAAAATAATTAATATATTTATAGTTGTGAACATATTCATAATTATTTTAGAAAATTAATAATAAATATATTTTTTATGATTTTTTTTTAAAAAACTGAATTTTAAACTTTTTTTAATGATTTTTGAATTTTTTTGTGTATTTTTAAAAAATGATTTTCAGAAATTGATTTAAATTATAAGTTATGAACAATGATTTATGAAATATATGTTGCTTTTATAAATTTATATATACTTTTTTTAATTTTATAATGATTCCGCTTTATTATAAATTTTTATGTAGGGATTATGGAGCATACGTCGAGTCTACGAGCGGACTGCGTCGTCATAGTAGGAGTAGAGCTGCGAGGAGTTCTCCTACGCCGTCCACACATATTCCGGATACACAGATTCCGGAAACTCATTCACCGCCACCAACCGCAACTGCTCCGACACAGATGAGTGTCGAGGATTTCATGGCTCTTCCGGGACGAGAAAGACTTTCACGTCTTCATCCAGATTGTCGAGGAAGAGACATTTGGTAAATGTTTTTATTTATTTATTTATTTAATTTATAAATCTGCTTTTTTTTATAACTAATTAGAGTTTTATTAATAAAATTATTTTGTAGGTTTTGACGATTCGCACACTGGGATCTCAAAGTCAATCAACCGAATGTGCCAAGGAATGCTTCATCATCCATATCCAACATACACCTCAATGCCGATCCAAGAGAAGGACATGTGGTTTCGCCAATTTGCGGTAATTTATTTATAATTAAAATTGAATTTAAATTATTTAAATTATTTAAATTGTTTAAATTGTTTAAATTCATCTTATTTTTAATTCGCAGCAAGAATTCAGGTGGGACAGTCACTTAACCGCTACGGTTAGACGCGAATTCGATAAAAATGCGCACGGGCGTATTCATGGAAGATAAACGAGTGGAAAGATAAGTGGAAGCAGAATGATGTGCCAAGGGACTTGGCTTCGAACCCGAATCTATTTAACGGGTTCATCGCTTACTGGAATGAAGAGGCTACCAAAGAATCCGCCGCGAAACATTCTGCATCCCGGAACAGCACTCGCAAAGGAAAGGGCAAAGCGACGCACAATCTAGGTGCGAAGAGCAAGGCGACGAAGGCAAAAGAACTAGTAAGTTTTTTTTTATCCCTTCAATTTTCATTCATACTAAAATGAATCATTAATTTTTTTAAAGTTTAAGATTCACAAATTTTACTCAATTACTTTATTTTGCATGCAGTTTCGGGAAGATGGTGTCGAACCATCTAATTTGAGATTGCTCCAAGCTGTCCACACCGGCAAGGATGGTGTAATCCACGATCAGGTCACTCTGGATATCGTCGAGAACGTCAACAGGATGCGTGAAGAGTTCCTACTTTCTCAACCAATCATTGAAGGAACCCCTCCCCTCACCGAAGTTCCTTTGGAGAAGGAAAACGAGTTCGTATTTGAGGTAAGTAAAATTTTTATTTTTATTCAAGTTTTAATTCATTTTCAATTTTTAGTTAACTTTTTAATTGCTTCCGCATGCTATTCCGAGGTCTAAAGGCCGGTATTATGGTCTTCCCGACGATACTTCATCCTCCATTACGTCACGCTATTACGGAGGTTCTCACGGCCCACATTTAGAAGCTAAAGTGGAGGAACTCGAGACTACGGTGCAACGCCTCACAGAGGAAAACCAAGCGATGGCGGCTAGGATGGAAGCATTCATGGCTCAATACCCACCACCACCACCTTAGATCTTGTTTATGTTTTTCTAAATTATTTGTTAGAAACCACTTTATGTTTAATATTTTCTGTTGTTTAAATTTTTATTTCGAATAATTTAATATAAAAGTTTTATGTTTTTTTCTATTTTAAAAAACAATTAGAATTTTATTATTTTTCAAGTATGTGAATTTTTAAATTATTATAAATATTAATTAAATACCGGTTCTTAAGTGACAATCGATATTTTGATTAATATATTCTAAACTTATCATTCAAACCAATATGAATATAACATAATACAAAAACAATTCAATTGAAACGGTTAAAAAAAAAAAGCCATGAAACCCCAAACCGTCGGAATTCCGTCGGAAATGTCCGACGGATTTCCGACAGATTTGGGCAAACCGTCGGAAATCCGTCGGAAATTTCCGACGGATTTCCGACAGTTTGGGGTTTCATGGCTTTTTTGAGAAATTTTACACAATAAACCTCAAACAACTAATTATATTATAAGATTATTAGATATAACACAATTTAAACTTAGTATTTAGGTTAAATTATTGTTTTCAAGATTTTGGGATGATTTACACTTAAGTTCTACATAATGAAATGTATACTTTAACTTACATGTTTACTAGTTCCTAAGTATAAATCTTAATTTTGATAAATTCTTATAAACGGACGTGAATATTGTAAACTTATCATTGAAATCATTAATAAACCACACTACAAACACATTTCAATTGAAACGAATCGAAAAAAACTCACGAAACCACAAACTGTCGGAAATCCGTCGGAAATTTCCGACGGATTTCCGACGGGTTTAGGGAAACACGTGTTGGTTTTTAAGGTTTGTCTGACAAAAGGAATAACATATATTTTTCTAAAGTCCGTCGGAAATCCGTCAGAAATTTCCGACGGATTTCCGACGGACAGTGAAATTTTGGCAAAATCAAACGTTTTCGTGTCCCGCGTTAGTTGAATTTTACGAAATAATTTCAAAACTTCCGACGGATTTCCGACGGATATGCCGTCGGAAAATTCTGTTTATAAGCTTCGTCTTCTCCGCGAGCTCACACGAAAAATCAGAGCAAATTCTTCAAATTTTATAAATTTTAGGTTTTCAAAGTTATATTTAGGTTTGGAATGTTAGATTTAGGTTTTTAATGTTAGTTTTAAGTTATAAATGTTAGTTTTAAGTTTGGAATGTTAGTTTTAAGTTTTGGAATGTTAGATTTAGTTTTTGTGATGTTAGATATGGGTTTTGAATCTTAGTTTTAGGTTTGGAATCTTATATTTAGATTTTAGAATGTTTGATTTAGGTTTTCAAAGTTAGATTTTAAGTTTGGTTAGTATATATATATATATTGAATGAATTTTAAGAAATTTGTGAATTTAGAGTTTTTGAATGTTATAGATTTAGGTTTTGAATGTTAGTTTTAGGATAAAAATGTTATATTTTAGATTTTGCAATGTTAGATTTAAGGTTTTCAATGTTAGATTTAGGTTTATAATGTTAGTTTTAGGATAAAATTGTTAGATTTATATTTTGGAATGTTAGATTTAGGTTTTCAATTAACATATTTAGGTTTGGAATTTTAGTTTTAGGATAATAATGTTATATTTTAGATTTTGCAATGTTAGATTTAAGGTTTTCAATGTTAGATTTAGGTTTATAATGTTAGTTTTAGGATAAAATTGTTAGATTTATATTTTGGAATGTTAGATTTAGGTTTTCAATTAACATATTTAGGTTTGGAATTTTAGTTTTAGGATAATAATGTTATATTAAGATTTTCGAATGTTAGATTTAAGTTTTGAATGTTAGATTTAGGTTTTGAATGTTAGATTTAGGTTTGGAATTTTAGTTTTAGGATAATAATGTTAGATTTAGGTTTTGTAATTAGATTTAGATTTGAAATGTTTCTTTTAGGTTTCTATAATGTTTAGTTTTAGGTTTGGAAAGTTAGATTTAGATTTTGATTTTTAATGTTAGTTTAAGGTTTATAATGTTAGTTTTAGGATAAAATTGTTAGATTTATATTTTGGAATGTTAGATTTAGGTTTTCAATTAACATATTTAGGTTTGGAATTTTAGTTTTAGGATAATAATGTTATATTAAGATTTTCGAATGTTAGATTTAAGTTTTGAATGTTAGATTTAGGTTTGGAATTTTAGTTTTAGGATAATAATGTTAGATTTAGGTTTTGTAATTAGATTTAGGTTTGAAATGTTTCTTTTAGGTTTCTATAATGTTTAGTTTTAGGTTTGGAATGTTAGATTTAGATTTTCGATTGTTAGATTTAAACTTTGATTTGTATATTTATATAGGATATTTGTAAATTTATATTTTTTTTTGTTTTCAATATTTGAGAATTAATTTTTTAATTCTCAAATTTTTCATTATATAAAATATGAATTTTGTAATTGTTTTAAATTATTATTATTAATATTTAATTCATTTCTATATTTTTAAATATAGAATTATTTATTAAATTATTTTGGATTTTAAAAAAAAAAAATTTGAATTAATATTCGGAATATATAATTATTTATTAAATAATTTTTTTTTTTATTATAATTTAGCCAATCCGTCGGAAATCCGTCGGTAATACACCGTCGGAAATCCGTCGGAAATATTCCGACGGATTTCCGACGGCTTACATTCCGACGGATTTCCGACGGACTGATGAAACGAGCAAACCGACGGTTTTCCGACGGCTTGACGGAACCGGCAAACCGACGTATTCCCGACGGCTTGCCGGAACACGGAAACCGACGGATTCCCGACGGCTCGCCGGAACACGAAAACCGACGGATTGCCGACGGCTTGCCGGAACCGGGAAACCGACGGATTTCCGACAGATTTCTGATTCATATTTTCCGTCGGAAATCTGTCGGAAATACCGACGGATATCCGACGGAGTTTCCATTTCCGACGAGATAGAAGCGACGGACGAATCCGTCAGAAATCCGTCGGTATTGGCCAATTCCGACGGATTTGGCCGTCAGTTTCGCGCCAGTTTTCTTGTAGTGTTATAAAAACCCGTTGGATAAGGATGATAGAATCTATCTGTTTGGATCAAGAAATTTTTTCCAATGGATAAAGGTAGGGTATTGTAATAATTTTTTAGGATGGTCAATTACCTAATTATGTGTTCTTTAATTTTAAAAATTATTCTATAGTTAGGAAATTATTATTTTTTAAATCATTCATTCCCAAAATTTTCTATAAATTTACAAAAATTTGCAAGAAAATCTTATTACTGTTAAAATTATCTGCAATTATCCACTCGGATAGTAATTTTAATTACGAAAATTAACCATTTATATAGCAATTTTAAAATTTTAACTACATGATCCTACTTTTACCCGGTATTAGCGGCTATATTTTGTATAATAGTTTCCAAGATCCAAACTCGTACTCGTTATTACATGATCCTCTATCCTCAATGCACAGACTAGTTGGACTGAATTAGATACAAAATATTATATTATGAGTTGATTAGTTAGACCTTTGAGACAGCTTTTAATCCATTCCAGTTTAAAAATGCATCTTCATCCCAAATTGAGATTGATCGCGGAGCACAAAAAAACCAACACACTTGTACTAGTACTACCATTAGGCCACCATCCTTTTGGCATGATAATATATGATATATGTTTTTGTTATTATTTTTTAAATAGATTTAATTATAACTCCGGTAAAAATAATTCTTGGATCCTCCACTGTTAATTGCACAATATAACATGATTACGTGACTTACATCCAGTATCTTCCAAAACTATATGGCTTCCATCATCACTCCAATTTATCTAACTCGACATGCATAGTTTTTTCCGATAATAATATCTAGGTTTTGCTAGTTCGGTGGCTCCCTCGGAAGACCTAGATATTCAAACCCAAAATAGATAAAACTCTATAAATACACTTTTAATCTTACTGTAAAGTGGGGAGAATGAGACAAAGAAATCTCATAACATAAAAATAAAATATTTGATCATAAATCAACACTCTAAAACTTTGATTAAACAAATAAAATATATACTCGAACACAAACAATAACAAATATTTTATTTTTATAAACTTTGATTAAACAAATAAATTAAAAGCTCAAACACAAACAATAACAAATACTTTTAGCAGAAATAAATACAAATATCATATTTTAACTAAACTGAAGCAGACAAACTCGGGACAAAAGAGAACCAACGAAAACCACAACTCCACTTCTCCGGCAACGAAGGACATTTTGGAACCCAATGCCATGTTCTTCTCCCAACATGAAAAAAAACAGAATCTCAGGCCAATTATAGCAACAAACACATATCGTCTCCTTATGCCATAAACAATACACATGCTCGTAATTATGATAACAGACCGAAGTAAACTTCCGACAAACAATGTTCGGTAATACTTCGGATTCGATCCAGTTCTCTGTTTCTTCTTTAAATTCCCAAATCTTGATACTTCTGCAAATCCCATTGCTTCCAATTCCTCCAACCATGCAAAGTATCCTCTTCTCTGGATCACTAACTAATCTAGCAAACGTGATCTCACCATCCGCTGGGAAAACTCCATCTCCGGTAGCTGTTGTCCATTTTCCGTCGTTGAGATCAACGCTCACGATTAGAAACTGTTCCGATCTGACGAAATAAAGAGATTGTTGGTACCGGGTTTAGCACCCGACCAATAACCCGACTCGAATCTCACCCAGCTAAGCTTTCAAAGCCCAGTCAACCTGGCCCATTAGCGTTTGACCGACTAGGTCGGTTAATTGGAATTAAACATGGAAAAGGAAGTCGCCAAAGCCGACCTGCAGAAAAGGAAAGAAGGAAGGGCCCATGAAGTCGGCCCAATCTCAACTAAACCGACTTCGAATCTATATAAATAAGGGGTTTCGCCTCAATCAGAAATCATCCGGCAATCGAGAGAGAAGACCTAATTCTAAGCATTCGAGCTATTATTGTATTCTCTTGAGATTGAAAACCCTAATTCCTCTGTAATCATTGATCAAAGAGAGATTGTTAATAAAGAAATCGATTGAAACCCTATTGAGCTTTTAAGGTTCAACAGAGATCCATTATAAAAGAATCCATCTTGATTAAACCCATGAGGTAAGACTTGATCAACGCCGCTGAATTTTCTCCATGAACGATCACCGGAATCGTAGAGTCAAACGGATCTTGAAGAAGCGGGGGAGGAAGATGAACAGAGGGTGAAGATTTTGTATCCCTTAGAGGAAGTGATGAGGGAGAGAAGCTCAAAAGGGAAAGGGTAAAACGGGAATTTAACAGATCCTGAAGATCTGGTTAAGGGATTGAAGATGGAGAGAGAAGAAACAGAGGAAGGGGAAAGAGAGAAACAGAGGAGGCCTTTGCAGGAAAAATGCAGGGAGGTGGCGCATGTTAATGTGAAATGATCTTAGCATTCTTGTCATTTGCTGAGGACCTTTGGACCTTCTACAGAACAGATCAGGGAACATAATACAAAGGTCCTCACGTTCTCTAGAAGAAAATATCTTGGCCGGAAATAATCAGCAAAGTACAAGAATGCTAAAATCAATACACATTGAACTTTACTTCAAGTGCTTTCGTTGAACCTGTTCATACCAAAAAATCCCTGCCAAATTGCACAGGTTAAGAGCTTTTCACATATTTGAACAAAATTGTAGACAGATATACCTTACACGAGGTCCTCCATTGATGAAATCCACTTGACCAGGCAGTGGCATAGTACTCTTTTGGTCCTCATTAAGTTTAGCTGCCTCCTTAGTAGAGATACATTCTTCTTGATCATCACCACATTTCTCCATTATAGCCCTGCAAATTAATGTCAAAATCTGTTCACAATACAAGAAATAACCACACTACAAGGTGTATCTGAAGATCCAACTGGTCAAGCTTTTAGACAAAACCATCATGATTCTACAGTGTTTGTTGACAACTGCAATGTGATCCTAAGGTAAATAGCCACACTGGAAGAGTAAGTGTTCACTACGAACCTTTGAATCACATTGCAATTGTCAACAAAAATCTTTAGAGTCAGGATGCTTTTGTCTAAAAGCTTGACCAGCTTGCTCTTCAGATACACCGTGTACATAAAGCATGCATATTAAAACAACTTGTTCAAACCTTTTTGAAGATAAAGTGTATGACTGAAGATAATACATACCCACCTAATTCAGTCCCTCAAATATCTAGTTTAGCTAACTGCTTCTCTTTAGGTACCACATCAGGCTTAACAGTCAAAGAGTCAGTTTAATATGATTAAAGTCGCAGCTACTGCGTCTGCGACTCAAAAAAAAAAAGAACTCAGGAACTCTTTGAATTAAGGTTGAAGACTCAATTAAAGGAGATCGAAAACACCAGAGACTCTCGCTATTTTTTAAAAAGGCTTGTGATTCAGTCGCTGTAATTAGCAGCAACTCCGAAATCAACTTAATATAGTCACAGCGACATAAAATTTCATAGAAGAAGAAAATTAAAAGAGAGATGAAAACTTTTTTTTTGTCGCAGGTGGGTGTCGCTGCGACCCTGTAAAGAACAGAGCCTTAGCCTCCTAGTTGAACGAGTCGCTCAATCAACCCTCCAGAGCAGGTCCTGAAATTTTTGGGGCTCAAAGAATACTAATAATTGATAAACAAAAAAAAAAAAATTTAACTTTAAAATAGATCTAAAATATAATATCCTAATGACTAATATTGTAAAAACTCTGATAAATTTTTATTTTTGCAGAAATTTCATAGTGTAACAAGAATAAATTCAAATGATAGTTTTTGAAAATTGTAAAATTTATTTTAAATATTATATTTTAGTGATAAATATTGTATAAATCATAACAAATCTTCATTTTCTTTCAAAAAACAACAGTTATAATATAAATTTTTACAATGCATGCTTGTTCTTAATTATTGTGCTTTTAGATTGACACTAAATTCAGGAAAATCTGCAAAGAAAACTTACGATGAAAAGTGAATTCCAGAGGAGAATTTGAGAGAGATTGAAGAAGGTGATTTGAGAGGATGAGTGAGAGACTATTTATAGGGAAAATAAACTCTCTCTTTTTAACAAAATTAAAATGCATGTATGTTTTAAGACTAGTTAAAAATGCATGCATATCTGTAAGATTATGACAATACAATGTATGTAATTTTAAGATTGTCTCAATTATGGTACATGTTCTAAACAACCATAAATTCAAAACATATTAAGAAAATAATATTTGACCAAGAACCTCTATCCAAAAAGTGATAGTGACCAATATAATGTCTTTTTCTCTTTTATTTCTTTCTTTTAACCATTAACTTTGGGTTTAATTTTTTACCACCACAATTTTTGTAACATGATTTTTGAGGAAGAAACTCCAAATAAAACTAATTTAATTTGTAAAGTTGTCACAAGAACGAAGAAGGATCATTGTCTCCTATTTTTCTTACAAATTGCATCGTCGACTCTTTCTTAAGTTAGTATTTTACATTAGGTTTTCTAAATCAATAATTGTTTTTAATAGATCTTCACAGTTCTGTCCACTAAATATAGAGTTTTGTTCCATTATATAATTCATAAGACTCAGTAAAATTTATATTATTTCACGCAAAAAGACAATCATGAATTATGTGGGATTCATATCCTAAATTGTGTAAGATAGAATACGAATTCAAAATTATGTAAAATGTATATTTTAGATTTTATAACTCATCAGACATATCCGAACTATGTAAAGCTTATATTCCAGACTATTTAGGGCAGAAGACAAATTCTAAAGTACACCGAACTTATATTTTAGATTACGTAAGACAGCAAACGAATTCTAAACTACATAGACCTTATACTCTAGATTCCGTAAGGAAGAAGATGAATTTTAACTATGTAGATGTATATTCTAAAATACATTAAACATAAAGCAAATTCTAAACTACGTTAAACATATATTTTAGACTGTTTAGGAAGATTTTCTACCTTTTTTATATATAAAAATGACAAACAGTCGAACAAGCTCTGTAAATTACTACAGAGGTGAAATATAGAAATTATAAAAAACTCAAGATAAACCACATAAAACAATTACAGAAACGGATCCTTGTTCAAAAGAAGAGGAAAATAAATACTTGCTTGAGGAGAAAACAAAGTCGCTAATTTCTCGTAAAAAAACATGAAAATCAAGTATTATTAATTATCTCTTATACTGTGTTATAATTCGTGCATTGTGCTGGAAAAAATACTGTAAATTTTAAATTTAATACACGTAAAAAGCTTAAATATGTAGGTGTTTTTGAGAATTTGATTCTGTTTTTTTGTAATATGATCTGATTAATATTAAGATATGTATATTGTTGAGTCTAGACCAGCACATTACAGTTCAGGTATGCTGACTCTTTATACAAACCCGTTGGATAAGGATGATAGAATCTATCTGTTTGGATCAAGAAATTTTTTCCAATGGATAAAGGTAGGGTATTGTAATACTTTTTTAGGATAGTCAATTACCTATTTGGATAATTAAAAAAAAAAATTTTAAATTATTTATGTGTTCTTTATTTTTTAAAGTTATTCGATAGTAAGGAAATTATTATTTTTTAAATCATTCATTCCCAAAATTTTCTATAAATTTACAAAAATTTGCAAGAAAATCTTATTACTGTTAAAATTATCTGCAATTATCCACTCGGATAGTAATTTTAATTACGAAAATTAACCATTTATATAGCAATTTTAAATTTTTAACTACATGATCCTACTTTTACCCGGTATTAGCGGCTATATTTTGTATAATAGTTTCCAAAATCCAAACTCGTACTCGTTATTACATGATCCTCTATCCTCAATGCACAGACTAGTTGGACTGAATTAGATACAAAATATTATATTATGAGTTGATTAGTTAGACCTTTGAGACAGCTTTTAATCCATTACAGTTTAAAAATGCATCTTCATCCCAAATTGAGATTGATCGCGGAGCACAAAAAAACCAACACACTTGTACTAGTACTACCATTAGGCCACCATCCTTTTGGCATGATAATATATGATATATGTTTTTGTTATTATTTTTTAAATAGATTTAATTATAACTCCGGTAAAAATAATTCTTGGATCCTCCACTGTTAATTGCACAATATAACATGATTACATGACTTACATCCAGTATCTTCCAAAACTATATGGCTTCCATCATCACTCCAATTTATCTAACTCGACATGCATAGTTTTTTCCGATAATAATATCTAGGTTTTGCTAGTTCGGTGGCTCCCTCGGAAGACCTAGATATTCAAACCCAAAATAGATAAAACTCTATAAATACACTTTTAATCTTACTGTAAAGTGGGGAGAATGAGACAAAGAAATCTCATAACATAAAAATAAAATATTTGATCATAAATCAACACTCTAAAACTTTGATTAAACAAATAAAATATATACTCGAACACAAACAATAACAAATATTTTATTTTTATAAACTTTGATTAAACAAATAAATTAAAAGCTCAAACACAAACAATAACAAATACTTTTAGCAGAAATGAATACAAATATCATATTTTAACTAAACTGAAGCAGACAAACTCGGGACAAAAGAGAACCAACGAAAACCACAACTCCACTTCTCCGGCAACGAAGGACATTTTGGAACCCAATGCCATGTTCTTCTCCCAACATGAAAAAACAGAATCTCAGGCCAATTATAGCAACAAACACATATCGTCTCCTTATGCCATAAACAATACACATGCTCGTAATTATGATAACAGACCGAAGTAAACTTCCGACAAACAATGTTCGGTAATACTTCGGATTCGATCCAGTTCTCTGTTTCTTCTTTAAATTCCCAAATCTTGATACTTCTGCAAATCCCATTGCTTCCAATTCCTCCAACCATGCAAAGTATCCTCTTCTCTGGATCACTAACTAATCTAGCAAACGTGATCTCACCATCCGCTGGGAAAACTCCATCTCCGGTAGCTGTTGTCCATTTTCCGTCGTTGAGATCAACGCTCACGATTAGAAACTGTTCCGATCTGACGAAATAAAGAGATTGTTGGTACCGGGTTTAGCACCCGACCAATAACCCGACTCGAATCTCACCCAGCTAAGCTTTCAAAGCCCAGTCAACCTGGCCCATTAGCGTTTGACCGACTAGGTCGGTTAATTGGAATTAAACATGGAAAAGGAAGTCGCCAAAGCCGACCTGCAGAAAAGGAAAGAAGGAAGGGCCCATGAAGTCGGCCCAATCTCAACTAAACCGACTTCGAATCTATATAAATAAGGGGTTTCGCCTCAATCAGAAATCATCCGGCAATCGAGAGAGAAGACCTAATTCTAAGGTAGGGTATTGTAATACTTTTTTAGGATGGTCAATTACCTATTTGGATAATTAAAAAAAAAAATTTTAAATTATTTATGTGTTCTTTATTTTTTAAAGTTATTCGATAGTAAGGAAATTATTATTTTTTATATCATTTTATTCCCAAAAATTTCTATAAATTTACAAAAATTTGCAAGAAACTCTTATTACTGTTAAAATTATCTGCAATTATCCACTCGGATAGTAATTTTAATTACGAAAATTAACCATTTAGATAGCAATTTTAAATTTTTAACTACATGATCCTACCTTTAACCGGTATTAGCGGCTATATTTGTATAATAGTTTCCAAGATCCAAACTCGTACTCGTTATTACATGATCCTATATCCTCAATGCACAGACTAGTTGGACTGAATTAGATACAAAATATTATATTATGAGTTGATTAGTTAGACTTTTCAGACAGCTTTTAATCCATTCCAGTTTAAAAAATGCATCTTCATCCCAAATTGGGATTGATCGTGGAGAATAAAAGAACCAACACACTTGTACTAGTACTACCAATAGGCCACCATCCTTTTGGCATGATAATATATGATATATGTTTTTGTTATCATTTTATTCCCAAAATTTTCTATAAATTATCCAAAATTTGCAGAAAATCTTATTACTATTAAAATTATCTGCAATTATCCATTCGGATAGTAATTTTAATTACGAAAATTAACTGTTTAGATGGTAATTTAAGTTTTTAACTACATGATCCTACCTTTACCCGGTATTAGCGGGTATGCTTTGTATAATAGTTTCCAAGATTCAAACTCGTACTCTTTATTACATGATCCTATATCCTCAATGCACATATCTTGTTGGACCGAATTAGATACAAAATGTTATATTATGAATTGATTAGTTAGGCCCTCCAGAAAGCCTTTAATCCATTTCGATTTAAAAATTCATCTCCATCTCAAATTAGGATTGGTCGTGGACACCAAAGCCGGTCTTGAGAAATTCGGGGTCCTAAACGAAACAAATAATCTAACATTCAGTTTTTATAATATAGAAAAATGTTCTTCAATTACTTAATAGAGAAAAAAATCAGTCTCGATCTCTTTAAAAACAAAATACAAAAATATCTTTAAAGAAAATAAAAATAAACGAAAATTTTGATGGAGGAAACCAAAAAAATTCAAAAAAAAAGAGAACAAAATGAGAAGTCCAAAAAAGAGATGAACTCATTTTTTGTATTTTTAAGTAAATAATATAAAGTAATATTAAAATAATAATGACTTGATCTACATAATATTTTATCAAATAATATGAAGTTTTCTCTTGTTTTTCATATATATATATCATTTTTACACCCTTTAACCCTTTTAATAACAAAAATATATATATAATTTTTTTTTGTGAACCCTTAAAAAGTAGAATCCCAGACAAATGTTTATGTCTATGGAGCTCTGGTGGACACAAAGGAATCAACCCACTTGTACTATCAGAAGACCCTCACCATTTTAGTATGATAATATATATGATATATGTTTTTGTTATTATTTTTTAAATAGATTTAATATTATGACACCGGTAAAATAATTATTGGATCCTCCACTATTAATTGCACAATATAACGTGATTACGTGACTTACATACAATATCTTCCAAAACTATATGGCTTCCATCATCACTCGACATGCATACTTTTTTCCAATAATGTGTTCTAGATTAGGTGGTTTGGTGGCTCCCTCGGAAGACCTATAGGTGGCAAGACTACCCAACCTAAGATCCGACGATCTGATATTCAAACCCAAAATAGATAAAACTCTATAAATATACTTTTAATCCTAATATAAAATGGGGAGAATGAGACAAAGAAATCTCATTACATAAAAATAGAATAGTTAATCATAAATCAACACTCTAAACTTTGATTAAACAAATAAAATAAAAGCTGAAACACAAACAATAACAAATATTTTATTTTTATAAACTTTGATTAAACAAATAAAATAAAAGCTGGAACACAAACAATAACAAATACTTTTAGCAGAAATGAATACAAATATCATATTTTAACTAAACTGAAGGAGACAAGCTCGGGACAAAAGAGAACCAACGAAAACCACAACTCCATTTCTCCGGCAACGACGGACATTTTGGAACCCAATGCCATGTTCTTCTCCCAACATGAAAAAACAGAATCTCAGGCCAATTATAGCAACAAACACAGATCATCTCCTTATGCCATAAACAATACACATGCTCGTAATTATGATAACAGACCGAAGTAAACTTCCGACAAACAATGTTCGGTAATACTTCGGATTCGATCCAGTTCTCTGTTTCTTCTTTAAATTCCCAAATCTTGATACTTCTGCAAATCCCATTGCTTCCAATTCCTCCAACCATGTAAAGTATCTTCTTCTCTGGATCACTGACTAATCTAGCAAACGTGATCTCATCATCCGCCGGGAAAACACCATCTCCGGTAGCTGTTGTCCATTTTCCGTCGTTGAGATCAACGCTGACGATTAGAAACGGTTCCGATCTGACGAAATAGAGAGACCCATTGTAAAAGACTCCATCTTGATTAAACCCACGAGGCAAGACTTGATCAACGCCGCCGAATTTTCTCCATGAACGATCACCGGAATCGTAGAGACAAAGGGATCTTGAAGAAGCGGCGGAGGAAGAAGAACAGAGGGTGAAGATTTTGTATCCGTTAGAGGTGGTGATGAGGGAGAGAAGCTCAAAAGGGAAAGGGTAAAACGGGAATTTAACAGATCTTGAAGATCTGGTTAAGGGATTGAAGATGGAAAGGGAAGAAACAGAGGAAGTGGAAAGAGAGAAACAGAGGAGGCCGTTGGAGGAAGAAAGCAGAGAGGTGGCGCATGTTAGTGAGAGGGAACGTGGGAGTGGTAACGTGCGCCATGAGATGAGATTAGGGTTAAAGAGAGGGAAGGAGTTGAAAGATTGAGGGTGAGATAGGAGGAGAAAGGAAGGGAGATAGAAAGAGTGATCGGAGAGGAATGATGGAGAGAGGATTAAAGATCGGAGATGGCGTGAGACTGATGTAAGGGTGAGAAGAGTTTTGAAAGGGAGTAAAGAGAAGATGTGATCTAGGATGTGATTTGGTAAACCGGACCAGATGGTTGGATCCATGTTTGCTGGAGAAGATAGTGCGGTTGGGGAAGATTCTGGTGACCAGTAGAGGAAAGTGGATGCGGTGGTGGTGGTGGTGGCTGTGGTGGTGGTGATGGTAATGGGCTTTTTGCCCGGAGCTCTAAGGCGGAACATGGTGTGTGATGTTGAAGTTTGAACCAAGTTTTGGTTCTTTACCCCAAGAAGACATTGTAAAGTATAAAGACTTTTTTATTTTTTATTTTTTTGTTTTTTTTTTGCGTGTAAGAAAGTTCACACTTCACAATTATGGTTGGGACAAAAAAAGAAATAAACCGGACCCAATTGATACACATTTTATTAACTTAAATTTGCCTAAAATGATACTACTTTTAACATTAATTACTAGACTAACACTCCAGAATTTCTTTTACTAGACTAATACTAATCTTTTGTCAAAATTACAATTAAACCAAGGATAATTAAACTATTAACGTAAATGCCATTATGATTTATAATTACAGAAAAATTAAAAATAAAATAAAATAAAAAAATAAAAAATAAATCAGATGAAATTAAACTACTAACCCGATTTCCCCCAAAAAAAACACAAATCCATTCTTCTTCGAAACCCTAACCCTTAGATTCAGAAAACCACTCCCTCGCCGTGACTCTTCTCAGCCGTCTCTCTTTCCTTCTCCGGTCGCCGACGCCGGCACTCTCTTTCTTCTCCGGTCGGCGACGCCGCCGTGCCCTAGAACCACTACAGTCTCTTCGCCTTCCCTGATTTTCGATTCCCCTTTTGAAGGAGAGAAACAC
This sequence comes from Barbarea vulgaris, assembly GCA_963667165.1. Lineage (NCBI taxonomy): Eukaryota > Viridiplantae > Streptophyta > Magnoliopsida > Brassicales > Brassicaceae > Barbarea > Barbarea vulgaris. Next base: position 4,257,526 of record OY763891.1, read on the forward strand.
AAGAAGGGATGAGATAGATGAGAAGCAAATAGAGAAAGAATAAGATGAAATATCATGGAAAGGAATAACGTGGAGATTACGGTTGAAAACAGAAAGAATGATTGAGGAAGAAGAAGGAGGCTGTAAAAACCCTAATTATTTCGTGGGTATGCGTTTTTAGAAATTTTTTCCAATTTTCGTCATTAGTAAAATATGAAAATCTGCGATGTCAGTAAAATAAATCTACGGTTAAAACTCTGCGGTAACATTGCTGCAATAACTCTGCAGTCACTAAATATACTATTCTAGTAATAATAATATCTGCGGTAAAGGGAATTGCGTCTAATCTTTGACGTTTTCAGGAACAATAACTCTGCGATACCGCAAAAAAAATTTGCGGTAACTAAAAGGTTAATCTAGCAATTAAACTTTGGTCATAAAATCTGCGGGCACTAGTATGTGAAACAAATCTCTGCTATAACTAAATTTTAAAATCTACGATGAAAATAAAAGTCTGCAAAATAAATCTACAGTAAAAAAATAAATCTGCCGTATAAATTCTAACAACTTTGGAAAATAGGAAAATCTACTGCCTCTTTATGAGTTTCAGAAAATAAATCTACGGAGGCTAAAATATCTACTTAAATTTGCCTAGAATGATACTACTTTTAACATTAATTACTAGACTAACACTCCAGAATTTCTTTTACTAGACTAATACTAATCTTTTGTCAAAATTACAATTAAACCAAGGATAATTAAACTATTAACGTAAATGCCATTATGATTTATAATTACAGAAAAATTAAAACTAAAATAAAATAAAAAAATAAAAAATAAATCAGATGAAATTAAACTACTAACCCGATTTCCCCCAAAACAAACACAAATCCATTCTTCTTCGAAATCTAACCCTTAGATTCAGAAAACCACTCCCTCGCCGTGACTCTTCTCAGCCGTCTCTCTTTCCTTCTCCGGTCGCCGACGCCGCCGTGCCCTAGAACCACTACAGCCTCTTCGCCTTCCCTGATTTTCGATTCCCCTTTTGAAGGAGAGAAACACAAGAAGGGATGAGATAGATGAGAAGCAAATAGAGAAAGAATAAGATGAAATATCATGGAAAGGAATAACTTGGAGATTACGGTTGAAAACTGAAAGAATGATTGAGGAAGAAGAAGGAGGCTGTAAAAACCCTAATTATTTCGTGGGTATGCGTTTTTTAGAAATTTTTTCCAATTTTCGTCATTAGTAAAATATGAAAATCTGCGATGTCAGTAAAATAAATCTACGGTTAAAACTCTGCGGTAATATTGCTGCAATAAGTCTACCACAATAACTCTGCAGTCACTAAATATACTATTCTAGTAATAATAATATCTGCGGTAAAGGGAATTGCGTCTAATCTTTGACGTTTTCAGGAACAATAACTCTGCGATAACGCAAAAAAAATTTGCGGTAACTAAAAGGTTAATCTAGCAATTAAACTTTGGTCATAAAATCTGCGGGCACTAGTATGTGAAACAAATCTCTGCTATAACTAAATTTTAAAATCTACGATGAAAATAAAAGTCTGCAAAATAAATCTACAGTAAAAAAATAAATCTGCCGTATAAATTCTAACAACTTTGGAAAATAGGAAAATCTACTGTCTCTTTATGAGTTTCAGAAAATAAATCTACGGAGGCTAAAATATCTACTTAAATTTGCCTAGAATGATACTACTTTTAACATTAATTACTAGACTAACACTCCAGAATTTCTTTTACTAGACTAATACTAATCTTTTGTCAAAATTACTATTAAACCAAGGATAATTAAACTATTAACGTAAATGCCATTATGATTTATAATTACAGAAAAATTAAAACTAAAATAAAATAAAAAAATAAAAAATAAATCAGATGAAATTAAACTACTAACCCGATTTCCCCCAAAACAAACACAAATCCATTCTTCTTCGAAATCTAACCCTTAGATTCAGAAAACCACTCCCTCGCCGTGACTCTTCTCAGCCGTCTCTCTTTCCTTCTCCGGTCGCCGACGCCGCCGTGCCCTAGAACCACTACAGCCTCTTCGACTTCCCTGATTTTCGATTCCCCTTTTGAAGGAGAGAAACACAAGAAGGGATGAGATAGATGAGAAGCAAATAGAGAAAGAATAAGATGAAATATCATGGAAAGGAATAACTTGGAGATTACGGTTGAAAACTGAAAGAATGATTGAGGAAGAAGAAGGAGGCTGTAAAAACCCTAATTATTTCGTGGGTATGCGTTTTTTAGAAATTTTTTCCAATTTTCGTCATTAGTAAAATATGAAAATCTGCGATGTCAGTAAAACAAATCTACGGTTAAAACTCTGCGGTAATATTGCTGCAATAAGTCTACCACAATAACTCTGCAGTCACTAAATATACTATTCTAGTAATAATAATATCTGCGGTAAAGGGAATTGCGTCTAATCTTTGACGTTTTCAGGAACAATAACTCTGCGATAACGCAAAAAAAATTTGCGGTAACTAAAAGGTTAATCTAGCAATTAAACTTTGGTCATAAAATCTGCGGGCACTAGTATGTGAAACAAATCTCTGCTATAACTAAATTTTAAAATCTACGATGAAAATAAAAGTCTGCAAAATAAATCTACAGTAAAAAAATAAATCTACCGTATAAATTCTAACAACTTTGGAAAATAGGAAAATCTACTGCCTCTTTATGAGTTTCAGAAAATAAATCTACGGAGGCTAAAATATCTACTTAAATTTGCCTAGAATGATACTACTTTTAACATTAATTACTAGACTAACACTCCAGAATTTCTTTTACTAGACTAATACTAATCTTTTGTCAAAATTACAATTAAACCAAGGATAATTAAACTATTAACGTAAATGCCATTATGATTTATAATTACAGAAAAATTAAAACTAAAATAAAATAAAAAAATAAAAAATAAATCAGATGAAATTAAACTACTAACCCGATTTCCCCCAAAACAAACACAAATCCATTCTTCTTCGAAATCTAACCCTTAGATTCAGAAAACCACTCCCTCGCCGTGACTCTTCTCAGCCGTCTCTCTTTCCTTCTCCGGTCGCCGACGCCGCCGTGCCCTAGAACCACTACAGCCTCTTCGCCTTCCCTGATTTTCGATTCCCCTTTTGAAGGAGAGAAACACAAGAAGGGATGAGATAGATGAGAAGCAAATAGAGAAAGAATAAGATGAAATATCATGGAAAGGAATAACTTGGAGATTACGGTTGAAAACTGAAAGAATGATTGAGGAAGAAGAAGGAGGCTGTAAAAACCCTAATTATTTCGTGGGTATGCGTTTTTTAGAAATTTTTTCCAATTTTCGTCATTAGTAAAATATGAAAATCTGCGATGTCAGTAAAACAAATCTACGGTTAAAACTCTGCGGTAACATTGCTGCAATAAGTCTACCACAATAACTCTGCAGTCACTAAATATATTATTCTAGTAATAATAATATCTGCGGTAAAGGGAATTGCGTCTAATCTTTGACGTTTTCAGGAACAATAACTCTGCGATAACGCAAAAAAAATCTGCGGTAACTAAAAGGTTAATCTAGCAATTAAACTTTGGTCATAAAATCTGCGGGGACTAGTATGTGAAACAAATCTCTGCTATAACTAAATTTTAAAATCTACGATGAAAATAAAAGTCTGCAAAATAAATCTACAGTAAAAAAATAAATCTGCCGTATAAATTCTAACAACTTTGGAAAATAGGAAAATCTACTGTCTCTTTATGAGTTTCAGAAAATAAATCTACGGAGGCTAAAATATCTACGATGAATTCAAAAATCTACTACAACTAAGGCATATAAATCTACGGTACAAATTAAATCTTCGAAGCAAATTTACGGAATAAAATAAATCTACAAAGTAAATCTGCTGTAAAATTTTAAATCTACCATTCTAAAAAATCTGCGACAACGTCGAATCGTAGATTTATGCTGTAGATTGTTATGTCAGCGAAAAAAATGATGATGTGGAATTAATTCCTAATGGCATTTTCGTAAAGCCTTTTTTTTTTATTCATGGTCTTAAGGGTATTTTGGTAATCAAAATAACTCATTTAACACTAATTTTTTGTATGTTAAGTTAGCAATTAAAGCAAAAATTAGTATTATTCTAGTAATTCTCCCTTTTATTAATATCTCCGACTCTTTTTTTTCAACCAAACAGTGACGGTTTCGTTTTTGTCAACAGCTAAACTTGATTTAAAAGAGTAATTTGGTATAATCCGTAAGAAACTGCAGAACACGTACAAAAATGAAGTCACTACAAGGCATAAAGTCGAGAAATAAAAAATATTAAAATATTAAAAAGTGAGAAAGAAGATTCATATGAAAGTTTTAGTTCAAATATTGGACAGTAATACAACCAAAAAAAAAAAAAAAATCGGATCATACTTGACTTTGCAAATATAGTGTATGTATATGTATATAATGACACATATTTAAAATATATAATTGTTAGTAAATAAATAAATTAATAATATTTCATCTACAACTAAATATAATACAAATCAGAACTGAATCGGACAAGACCAAAAAGTTTGTTCAGTTTTATGATATATATATATATATATATATATATATTTGACATCTAGTTCAGTTCATAAATGAAATATGAAAAAGTGTATATATCATATATGGTTTATGTCTAATACACGTATTAGACAATACAACCACCAAAAAAGGACTCGGCAATAGTTTTGACTTCTTCCCAAATATCATCAAATCTTTTTTTTTTTTTTTAAATATCATCAAATCTAGTGGGCATAATATACATACATGCACATGTATAGTATAGATGATAGTTTTTTTCTTTTCTTTTTTTTTTGATAAAATCTTATTAAAAGTAAGAATGGCGTCGGACGACCAATACCTAATTAATTATTGAGAAATGGAAAAAGTTGATTATGAAGATTAGTCTAAGGACCACTTTCCTAGACTTGGAATGATTCCATCGAGTCTTTACAAAATTTCTATTTTTGACTGGGCCTTGATGGTGAAAATAAATGAGTGGGACCGGTGGGATAAAATCTTAACGGCTAGAGGAGTCTCATTTTTGGCAGCGACCCTTACACATGTGAACATTTGTTCCCTAGAAGCTGCGAGCATGTGTTTTGTTACGATAACGAAAATATAGAAGACGACTTGTTCCCTAGAAGCTGCGAGCATGTGTTTTGTAACGATAACGAAAATATAGAAGACGTAACTCGTCGACAATAAAAGGAAGACGTCACTCTTGTTGAGAAAAAAATGAATTGAAGGCTAACTCTGATTTTTGGAAACAAGTTTTGCAATATAGTCTCTAATTATTTTTGTATAGATTTGAGAACTGAGACTGAAATAGAACCTTAAAACCTTGTAAAATTTCTTTCATAAAAAATTTGTGTGTTCTTAGAGCAATACCATCGGTAGAGATTCCTACTGTCTCTTAACATTAAAATACAAGAAAAAAATATAAAAAAAAAAAGAAGTAAAAGAGACTTCTCTTTAATGAGAAATGCATGAGAACCATCTCTTATAAATATCTTTTTATAATTGGTTAGTTATGTATTTTTAATTAAATATTATTGTAATTTGTTTTTACACATAAAAAGTGTATTCACACTTGAAATGAGAGATCCATGTTAAGAAACGCTGATGATAGTGCCATTAACATTTAATTAATGATACCAAAATCTGAATTCACATAACAATGTGATGTCTTACATTTTTCCCAGATGCATGGATTCCACCCATGAAAAATTCATTTACATCCGAGCAAAAGAAGATGAAAAAGCCTAGTTAAAAAAAATACAATGAAAACTCGGTGTGCGCTCGCACGATCCACTATCAAAATTGGATATCAAAAAGTTAGAAATCAAGGTGAAGATCTTTGAAGAAAGCACAAAGTTGAAAAAAATTGAAAATGGTGATTAGCCCCTCTTTTTTTTATCATGTCCGAATAGTGGATACCCGAAATATATTTAGATGACTCTGAAGCTTTTTTTTTTTCTAAAGGACTATGAAGCTAGTTTGATTGATTAAATGCGGAAGACTGTAATCCATGAAGTCTTTTGTTGATCATGAATACATGGGTCTATTTGAATCTCATGATACTAAGCAACTCATTAACTTAATTTTATGGTTTAGAATTAGACTGAGCTAGAAGTAGATGAGTTTGGGACAGAAGCCCAAAACTAGTTATAACTTGACAAAAACTGAATCAATTTAGTTCCAAACCGAGGAGATGATAAGGATTGATGAAGCACTAAATCAACCACCAAATGCTTCAGCCCTGGAAGTCTTTCACATTACTTGTGACGCTTGGTGACTATAATTCTGTCATAATACGTGACAGAATTGCGACGTTTGCACAGCCACAAAATATGACGATGTTGTGACTAAATTATTAGTTAGTAATTGTGAGACTTTTGTTACTCTTATATATCGTAACTAGATATAATTGTAGCAATATTGTGATACTTTTGTTAAATTTTTTTTTTTTTTGTGACGATTGTATCCCAACCGTTCACAATTGTCATAAATTAGTCACAATAATTATATTCTTACAAAAATATTTTTATTGTGACGATAAATTTTGTATCTACGAAGGAGGTTGTACTGATTGTCATTAAAGCTGATACCTTCACTGATGTCTTATCCACCTCCCAAAATGTTTCTTCTTCCTCTTGTCCTTGGCTCATCTAGTGCTTTTGAATTCGATGCTATAAATGGAACCAATCAGTTTGGTATGGTGGAAACTTCTGACTCTCATACAGATTCTCTATATCAGATTGTGTCTGGCCAGAGATCTACGAGAGGAAGGCTTTTTAACTGACACAAAAGAAGCAAGAGATGGAATTGGTAACTGTCCAAGGAGGAAGGAGAAACAGAGGTCATGGATTTTTTTTTAATTCAAAGAATACCTTTTCTTCTTTAGAAATGTATTTAAAGTTACTTATCATAATATATGTCAGATAACTAATAAACTAAAATCTTATGTGATATCACGATGGGTTATAATATCTTGCAAAAAATAAATTCTCTCATGACTTCGTTAGAATATAATAGGGACTATGATGTCGTTTGCAAAAATTTCCATGAAATAACATTATATATTTTGGTGACACGAAACAACCATGAAGCTTCTTTCCTAAGAGTCAACGAAGTGTATCAAATATATATACAAACCCTTGTTAATCTTTCCTCGGCCATGAAATATCTTGAACCCCTCTCTCCACCTTAGTAATGAATTCTTCTTTTTTCCTTGGTACTCTTGCAGCTGCAATAGGCTTCTTCACGCTTTTTAGAAAATTCAGATTCCAACAAGATAACAAAAAAGTTAATTCTTCTTCTTTATCTCGTTCATCAGTTCGTCCTTCTTCTTCATCTCACAAGTGGACACCTCAAGTGTTTCCAAGCTTCCGAGGAGAAGATGTCCACAGAGACTTTCTTAGTCATATTCTGAAGGAGTTTCGAAGAAAGGGAATCACCATATTCAATGATAATGAGATCAAGAGAGGAGAATCCATTGGTCCTGAGCTCAAACAAGCGATTAAAGGAGCTAAAATCGTGATTCGTCTTGCTCTCTAAGAACTATGCTTCTTCGAAGTGGTGTCTTGATGAATTGGTGGAGATCATGAACTGTAGAGAAGAGTTGGGTCGAACTGTGGTACCCATTTTCTATAAAGTGGATCCATCTGATGTTAAGAAGCTCACCGGAAATTTTGGGAACGTCTTTGAAAATAATTGTGTGGGTAAAACAAATGAGGCTATTACGAAATGGAGACAAGCTCTCGAGAAAGTGGCAACAATCATCGGTTACGACTCTCGCAGCTGGTTCGTCCTTTCCATATGCTCTTAATTGTGGGATATGGGATTTGCCCTATTGCACTTGGCACTTGGTCCAAACGGGAGTCCGAAAAGATTTAATGGGCCTTCAATATCACAAATACGACCATTAAAAGCCTGTGATACAAAAGACACGAGAAAACCGCAAGTCAAGAAATTTCTCTATAAATAGCAGAAGACATCATTGAGAAAAGGGGGATTTTTTTGGATTCTAGAAAGAATTATAGAGAGAATTATAGAGAGAATCACGAAAATCGTATTCAATTCCTAACTTAAAATCGCTAAAGTTTGTGTGTTTCGGTTTGCTTTGTACACTAAGTTCTCGACTCGGCCGGTTATCTGTAACCTCCGTTTCCGAAATTAATCTTCTGTAATCACCGACTCATTCGTCGTTAATAAATTCATTCGCTCCGTGCGATAATTCCCAAAAAAAAACACTTAGAGATTTATTGTTGCAACTTCGGTACGAACAATTGGCGCCGTCTGTGGGGACTAGCCATACGGAGCGTTTTTATTTCCATTGACGATTAAATACGATGATGCCGACAATTCCAGAAGAGTACGACAGCATGACGGAAATCTCGAATGAACACGGAATCGAGTCCACTTCACCTCACGCCGCATCACTCGCTCAGCCGAACCTCGCATGTCCATCCTCCCGGCAATATGGTGCAGCACTTTCTCGGCCACCCAGCTCTGCGTTACCTGCTCGCGGCCCACAACCTGCTACACCACATAATGTCACTCTGCATACGATGCCTCCTACCGCAACTACTGCAAACACCAACGATGAGGCAGATGGAACCGATCCAAGAGGATCCAGAATCGATGGACTCCTTCAATCCATCATTGATCGACTCGACCACCAAGAGGCACGAACATCCGAACGACTCGAAGAAATCATCGCCGCTCATGAAGTCTCCCGAAATCAGATCGAGCAACTTCAATCTTCCGGAGAACGCCCCCTTCGGGCACAAAGCGACGAGGATATAATACGGCCACAACGAGCCCTAGCGGAGGAACAAACAACGAATCGACGAACCAGACCGGCCTCCATCATCGTTGGATCTACCGACGAGCGCACCCGCGAGAATGTGTCTAGTCGTAGTCACAGGACGCATGAAGATGCTCGGCCACACCGAACCAAAGATGACAACGCTAGTATACGCAACCACGAACTAGAACAACTAAAGACGACAATGAAAGACATGTCATCTAAGATGCATCGCGCTACCAGTTCGGCACCTGACATAGAAAAGGTGTTGGAAGAAACCCAACGCTCTCCGTTTACGCAACGCATCTCTAGTGTCCGTATCCGGCATTTTAGCAAGGTCAAGCTAGACAATTACGAAGGGCTCGTGGATCCACGACCATTCTTAACATCTGTAAGCATCGCAATCGGTCGTGCTCACTTCGCCAATGAAGATCGGGATGCCGGAAGTTGCCAACTTTTTGTCGAACACTTAAGCGGAGCGGCGCTTACTTGGTTCTCTCGCCTTGAGGCCAATACGATTGATAGTTATCATGAGCTCACGACAAGTTTCCTGAAGAACTACGGTGTCTTCATGTACAAAGGAGCTGACCTGTGGACAATGGCTCAAACCCAGAAAGAGTCACTTAGAACATTCATCGACCGATTTAAAGGAATAGTCACCAGCGTAGCTACCCCCGATGAAGCCGCGATTGCCGCTTTGCGGAATGCCCTTTGGCATGAATCAAGGTTTAGGGAAGATCTCATATTGAACCAACCAACGACTTTACCTGATGCGCTTCACCGCGCCAATCGGTTCATTGAGATGGAGGAGGAAAAGGCTGCCATGACAAAGAGGCAAGGATTGACGAGGGTACCAGCCCATAAGGAAAAAGCAAAAGAGGAACATTACGAGCCCCGCCAGCATTACGATGCCGATTATCTCCGAGAAGATAAGGCCAAAAAGGCATCAACATACTACGTTAACGATTCGTCGAACAAATCCGGTAAGCCGTGGAATAAGTGGGATCGTACTACTGACTCAAAGACTGAGCGAGTCTATTGTGAGTTCCACAAGAGTTTTGGACATTCGACTGAAGAGTGTCGGCAATTGCAAAGTCTGCTGTTGGCAAGGTTTAAAAAAGGTAACCTTGATATTGAGCCCAATAAGCGTCGAACGCCTCCAAGAAACAGAGATCGTTATACTAACGATGACGATCGTGATAGACGAGATAACAACAGCCGACCCAACGAACTAGATCGACGAGCTGAGCGTTCTCACAGCAACGACCGTCAAGAGAATCCTAAACGAGCTAACGATGGACCGAGACAGGTAGACGGTGAGCCAGTTCCACGGCGTCGAATTTTTATGATCATGGGCGGATTAACGTCGTGCCGTGACTCTGTCCGATCAATTAAGAGCTATCGACGCCAAGCCGAGACTCAACGAGCATGGATCAAAAAAACTGCAGCACCCATTCAGAATCCAGAACCGATTAAATTTTCAGAAGTAGACACAACCGGACTTGCAGACATCCATAATGATCCGTTAGTCGTCGAATTAATGATTGGAGAAAGCATTGTTACAAAAATTCTCATTGACACTGGAAGTTCGGTCAATGTCATTTTCAAAGATGTGTTGCTACAGATGGAAGTCGATCTCCGAAGAACCTCGCAGAGCGTTCAACCTTTAACAGGTTTTGATTGAGATACGATAATGACCGTCGGTACTATCACCTTACCAATCTACGTTGGTGGTAGAGAAACTTGGTTTGATTTCGCAGTAGTCGACAAGCCAATCGTTTACAATGCCATTCTTGGTACGCCGTGGTTGCATAAAATGAAAGCAGTCCCGTCGACTTATCACCAGTGTGTGAAGTTCCCTACACTCCGAGGTGTCCATACTTTACGTGGTGATCCGCTTGTGTCACGCACATGCTTCATGATCGAGTGTAAATTACGAAATGCCAAGGCATTATAGCAATCACTGAACTTGGAAACGGGGCTTGCCTCAAGTTACGGCGCACATCCATACCCGAATGTCGAAACAATTGTGCAGATTAATATCGATGAAAGTGATCCAGGACGTTGCGTTGGTATCGGAATTAACCTATCTCTGCGACTCCGTGATGAACTTATTTATTTCCTCTGTCAGAATGTCGCTACTTTTGCATGGTCCGTCGATGACATGCCTGACATTGATCCTAACGTCACGTGTCATGAACTCAATGTCGATCCAACTTACAAACCTGTAAAGCAAAAGAGACGTAAGCTCGGCCCTGACCGCGCCCTGGCAGTCAACGAAGAAGTTAGAAAGTTACTCAATGTCGGATCTATTGTCGAAGTAAGATATCCTGACTGGCTAAGCAATCCCGTGGTCGTCAAGAAAAAGAATGGGAAATGGCGAGTATGTATCGATTTTACTGATCTCAATAAAGCTTGTCCAAAAGACAGCTTTCCGCTCCCAAATATCAACCAAATTATTGAAGCAACTGCCGGAAATGAACTACTATCCTTAATGGATGCTTTTTCCGGCTATAACCAGATCCTCATGCATAATAACGACCGCGAAAAAACTGCATTCATTACGGACCAAGGGACATATTGCTACAAGGTGATGCCATTTGGACTTAAAAATGCGGGCGCAACGTACCAACGACTGGTAAATCAGATGTTTGCGGAACAGCTAGGCAAAACGATGGAAGTTTACATTGATGACATGCTAGTCAAATCGAACCGGTCCGAAGACCATATCGCACACCTACAACAATGTTTCCAAGTATTAAATCGATATGATATGAAACTAAATCCGGCAAAGTGTTCATTCGGAGTGACCTCTGGAGAATTTCTTGGATATCTTGTCACCCGACGTGGCATCGAAGCTAACCCGAAGCAAATCTCTGCCATAATCGATCTTCCATCTCCAAGGAATACACGCGAAGTACAAAGGCTTACCGGACGCATAGCTGCACTGAATCGATTTATTTCTAGATCAACGGATAAATGTCTTCCTTTTCATCAATTGTTAAGGGGCAACAAGCGGTTTGAGTGGGATGACAAGTGCGAGGAGGCTTTGAAACAGCTGAAAAATTATCTATCGACCCCTCCAATTTTATCCAAACCCGAACAAGGAGAAACTTTATACTTGTACATTTCCATATCTAGCTCGGCAGTTAGTGGAGTTCTTGTACGTGAAGACCGTGGCGAGCAGCACCCAATTTTCTATATAAGCAAAACGCTCGACGGTGCCGAACTGCGTTATCCCACCTTGGAAAAGCTTGCATTTGCAGTCGTCATTGCCGCACGAAAACTACGACCGTATTTTCAATCCCATACTGTCGAAGTCTTAACAAACCAACCCCTTCGGACAATTCTTCACAGCCCGAGTCAATCCGGCCGACTTGCCAAATGGGCCATCAAACTCAGTGAGTATGACATTGAGTACAAGAATCGAACATGCGCTAAATCACAAGTTCTTGCCGACTTCCTTATCGAACTACCTCCAGAACTTACCACAGGAGTGCTTCCGGTCGAAAAATGGGTACTACACGTCGACGGTGCCTCGTCACGGCACGGATCTGGAATAGGCGTTAAATTGGAATCACCCACAGGAGAAGTGCTTGAGCAATCATTCCGTCTAGCTTTTCCGGCAACAAACAATGAAGCAGAGTACGAAGCATTGATCGCTGGATTACGCCTCGCCCAAGGAATCGGTGTAAAGAAAATACAAGCATATTGCGACTCACAGCTAGTTGCAAACCAGTTTAACGGCGACTATGAAACCAAAAATGAACGTATGGAAGCCTACCTCAAAGTCTAGCAGTTTCGAACTCTGTGAACTCAGCAAAATCCCTCGCAGCGACAACGCGCCTGCCGATGCCTTAACAACACTTGCTTCTACATCTGATCCGGATCTTCGTCGCATCATACCAGTTGAATGCATCGAGAGGCCAAGTATCAATTTGCCTGCCGCAAGAACTGAAATCACCGAGGAGCCTATCATAACGAAGAGTAACGAATCAATCGTCATAAAATCTACAACGGCAAATGTTGTTTTACTCGTCGTAACAGATCCTCCGGATCAACTGGATAACATCGAAAACATTTCCAACATGGTTACTCCTAACGAAGCCAAAAACATTAAAACCGACTGGAGAGATGAGATCCGTTACTACATTGCTGATGGGATAATACCGAGCGAAAAATGGGCAGCCCGACCCCTACGAGCCCGTGCTGCACACTACACAATGATGGACAGCTTTCTTTTCCGATGGAGCGCGGGAAGGATACTTATGTCTTGCATTGGTGACGATGAAGCAATAGAAGTCATGCGCGAAATTCACGAAGGCGCTGGCGGAAATCATTCAGGCGGTCGTGCATTAGCACAGAAAATCCGGAAACACGGTCATTATTGACCGACAATGATTTCAGACTGCGAAAAATTTGTTGCCCGTTGCGAGAAATGCCAACGACATGCACCCATCATTCACGCCCCAACCGAGCTCCTCCGGACCGTGGCGCCACCCTATCCATTCATGCGATGGGCTATGGACATCATCGGGCCACTCCCTCCGTCACGACAGAAAAAGTATATCCTAGTAATGACGGACTACTTCACCAAATGGGTTGAAGCCGAGTCATTCGCAAAAATACAATCAAAAGAGGTGTCACAGTTTGTCTGGAAATACATAATCTGCCGACATGGGCTCCCATGCGAGATCGTCACGGACAATGGCTCCCAATTTACATCTCTTCAATTTGAGGGTTTTTGCGCCAAATGGGGAATACGCCTAAGCAAATCCACACCGAGGTACCCACAAGGCAACGGCCAAGCCGAGGCGACCAACAAAACGATCCTTGATGGACTCAAGAAGCGCTTAAATGAGAAGAAAGTAGCTTGGGCAGACGAACTTGACGGCGTTTTATGGTCACATCGCACGACTCCGATACGATCGACAGGCCAAACTCCGTTCTCCCTCGCATACGGAATGGAAGCCATGGCACCCTCAGAAGTTGGACTATCAACAATTCGCCGATCTATGCTGATCCACGACCCCGGTCTTAATGACAAAATGATGCTTGACAGCCTCGATGCTCTTGAGGAAGAACGCGACAATGCACTCCTCCGTATACAAAACTATCAACATGCCGCTGCGAAGTTTTACAACAAAAGGTTAAAAACCGACTCTTTACCGAGGGAGATCTTGTTCTCCGAAAGGTTTTTGAAAATAGAGTCGAACTCAACGCCGGTAAAATGGGTGCTCTCTGGGAAGGACCGTATCTGATCTCCAAAATCGTGCAACCCGGTGTTTACCAACTCCTAACAATGGACAGAACGCCGATTCCACGCTCATGGAACTCCGCCAACCTTAAACGTTATTATTATTAGCGCCAGTCGGCGCAAAAAAAAAAAAAAAAAAAAAGAAGCAAAAAAAAAAAAAAAAAAAAAAAAACGTTCCTTTGTAATTTGAACTACGATTGGCTTGATCCCTTCCAAGGGTACGTAGGCAGCCTTTCATAAAGGCACAGCTATAATATTAATAAAAATATGTATTTTCATAACGATAAACTCAAAAGCTAGATAGCTTACCATTACCTCCGAGTGCCATCTTTGGTTGAAATCTACGCGTGTAGTCTTTTAGCGCGCCAGCGCGCAAGCTTGCCGTTACCTCCGAGTTCAACTTTCGGATTCGAAACTATACGAGTAACGCTTGTCGTCCACACATCGTCTCCCTGGCCAGGTGTACGATTTTAAAACGCGTTCCCGCATGGATGCAGTGGTGAAATAATCCACATCTTTATTTAAGTAACATAAAAGCTTACACTTAAAGATTAAAAGCCGACCCCGATCGCACCAAATAAGCTTATAGGCGACTGAACAATAGTAAGCCGAGTCCACTCGCCCGTTCGCGTCGACCTAAAGGCATCTACAGGGTAAGCCGGACACCCGCACCGCACCTATAAAAGTATGACGAGTCCCATCTCGCATACTTCATACGTAAGCCTTGTATTTCGGGTCGACAATATACAGGATAAGTCAAGGGACGCCTTGCTCCATAATATGTTCCGAACCAAGCTTAAACGCCAAGGAAACCTCGCAGAATGTCAGCCGAGGATAACCTTGCACAAAAAAAACTCAAAACCGAGTTTCAAGAGAAACTCGTCATCTTCTGTCTCTACGACGATGAATAAACCAACTTAAACCGCAAAAACATAAAATCAAGCCGAGCCCAGTCTCCCAATTAAACGACCATAAAATTGATGAAAGTCAAACAAGGCTACGTAACATTTTAGCCAAACAAAATATTCAAAGGCAATACAACTACCATCAAAAGTCTAGAAAGACATACCGAAGTCTACAACCATGAAAAGGAAATCAGAAATAAAATCCAAACACGTGGATACAACGAGCACAAATCACTAGTTTCCATGAAACTAATCATTAGTGCGTGCATCAGTAGGCTCCGAGAGAGCTACGAGATCACCATCAAGAAGATCAATAATGTCATACTAATTGACCCTCCCACGCCACTTTGCCTCATCGGCCTTTAACGGCAACATCTTTGCACCAGGGATAATCGTTCCCTCTTTTTCCAACTTCTCGAGACACTGAAAAGTGCCCAAAACCTGGCTAAGCATGAGAAGAGGAGTCTTCACAGCATCATTGTCAATAACATGCCTCCTCAACCTATCAATACGAGAACGATACCCCGCAATATCGTCTATAACACGGTTTCGCTCGTTATGAGCATGAGTAGTTTGCGAATCTCTCAGCCTCGCAACCTCAATCTTCAAATCTCTATTCTGCGATTCAAGATTACAAACTCGGCCTTTCTCTGAGTTCAGCGCTCGCAAGCGGCTATGTGTAGTCCTCTCCATGGACTCCAGAGACACCTTCACATTAACTGTCTCTTGCTCAGCTGCCTTTATCCTGCTATCATAGAAATCGACAAGAGCATTCCCGGCAGCCACCGACTAAAAATAAAACCAAAGCCTATGAGATACAAAATGAAAAGTAAACGCAAGGAAACCTGATAAAAGTAAATTAACCAAACCTGCATCTCCTTGCAGGCCCATGTTTTGTAAAGATTTGCCCCCAGAAGTTCATCAACGGGAGGGCGCTCGGACAATGACGCACAAACTTTGCGGGCAAAATCTCCGCAAAAACTCCGGAAACGCCGATTCTTTCATATCATAGGTGAAAGAAAATGAATGATCAGTCTCATCCTGATTCTCCGAGAAGAGGTTCTCCTGCCTCCTCACATCACTGGAGGACCCAATTGAGGGCTCTTTGTACGCAGGCCTCTTTCGCGCAGAAACATTCACATCAGCCGGAACACGAAAGACAGGTCCCCTAGCCAAACCAGAAACTTCATGTTGTGTTACATCATCACTCGGCTCTGTAACCCCTACTCCGAACTCATCTGCATAATTGGAAAATTGACAGTTAGCTTTTCCCATCCTCAAGCACGACGGTGAACCTGCAAAAAAAAAAGGGGGGATATACGAATAAGAAAAAAAAAATAATAAAAAAAAAATAATAAAAAAAAAATATATAAAAAAAAAAAAAAAAAACTCACAAATTCGATAATGTTCAAGCACGTTCGGCCACAACAATGTATTCTTCGCAAAAATCTCCTTAAGATTTGATGCCAAATTGATGGAACGCAAGCGCGATCGAACAACCGGAACTGCAAATATCAAAGAAAAAGAAGTCAGAAAACGACAATAGTTCAAACACAAATTTCAATGTCAACTAAAATCTACCAGGAAACATGTTCCATTTCGTAATATACGATGAAGCAGGGCCCTCAATCGAAATCTCGTTTAACTTCAAATAGAAATAAAGTCGCCGCCATTCGTGAAACTTATTCTCTGCTCCCTTATAAACCGTATGATTTCTTTTGGCGTCCGCGGAACACAAACCCGGGTTGTTACTCATAACTGAAAACTTGGTGGCTGCTTCTAAAAGATCAACATCGACTTCAATTCCACACTCAGCTCCCAAAATCGTTAGACCAACTGCGTTACGAATCGCATTAACAGTAAGTTGAGATAATGCGATCTTTCGTCGGGCGCAGTAGCACGAGAGCAACTTGGGAAGGGGAAACCAAAGCCCGCCTTCAGTAAAATATGGTTCATATACGCATATGCATCCCTTAGGCGGAGTCCAAGGACGTTGATGCGATTTTGGTACCTTGACTAATAAACCATCAGGAACTTGGCATTTATCAAACATAGCCGCCAAAGAGTCTTCGGTGCACAACGACTCCCCATAATCACGTTGAACAGGAGCGTTCACAAGACCAGCGCTAGTCGAAGCTCGGAGCCCAATAACAATTGATCTATATGAAGTGTCATCAATAACGCTCACGTCAAGCTCACGCTCCGCGGATCTATCAACCTCGTACTCTATAACTTCCCTAGAACGGCTCCCGGAATAACGCAAAACTTTCCCACCGCCAGGCATAGGATCCACATGGTTCACCACAAAAGGATCATCTAACTCACTCTCAAATTCTCCGCTAAAATCACTATGATCGTCGCTAGACTCGAAACAACCAAAAACGCTAGCGCGGGCGACATCATCGAAATCATCCATATTAAGTGACAAATCGTTCGACTCATTCTCATTCATGTCGGTAGCTGAAAAATTTCCGGAGATCAACACGTCAGTAGCCGCAAAAAAAAAAAAGAAAAAAAAAAAGAAAAAAAAAAAAAAAAAAAAAAAATCGGAGATCCAACACGTCAGTAGCCGCAAAGTTTTCGGGAATCAACACGTCATTAGCCGCAAAATTATTTCGGAGATCAACACGTCACTAGCCGCAAAAAAAAAAAAAAAAAAAAAAAAAAAAAAAATCGGAGATCCAACACGTCAGCAGCCGCAAAGTTTTCGGAAATCAACACGTCATTAGCCGCAAAATTTTCGGAGATCAACACGTCAGTAGCCCAAAAAAAAAAAAAAAAAAAAAAAACGGAGATCCAACACGTCAGTAGCCGCAAAGTTTTTGGAAATCAACACGTCCCTAGCCGCAAATTATTTCGGAGATTAACACGTCACTAGCCGCAAATATTTCGGAGAAAAACACATTTTATTACACGCAAACCATCACAGATTTGAACGATGAGTTCGAGACAACATTCCCGGCGAACCACCGCGATCCACAGAACGTACAATATATCAATGGAAAGCCCCAAGAGTCATCTTTCCAAAGAGTCAAACTGTATCTAAATCGGACCTATAGCGCGACAGTTATTGCCTGCCGACACAACCGACAGAACTCTAAATCGCAATCCGTTGCAGATTAGATCTACCAACTTCGAGACAACATTCCCGGCGAACCACCATGATCCACAGAACGTACAATATATCAATGGAAAGCCCCACGAGTCATCTTTCCAAAGAGTCAAACCGTATCTCAATCGGACCTAAAGCGCGACAGTTATTGCCTGCCGACACAACCGACAGAACTCTAAATCGCAATCCGTTGCAGATTAGATCTACCAACTTCGAGACAACATTTCCGGCGAACCACCGCGATCCACAGAACGTACAATATATCAGTGGAAAGCCCCACGAGTCATCTTTCCAAAGAGTCAAACCGTATCTCAATCGGACCTATAGCGCGATAGTTATTGCCTGCCGACAGAACTCTAAATCGCAATCCGTTGCAGATTAGATCTACCAAATTCGAGACAACATTCCTGGCGAACCACCGCGATCCACAGAACGTACAATATATCAATGGAAAGCCCCACGAGTCATCTTTCCAAAGAGTCAAACCGTATCTCAATCGGACCTATAGCGCGACAGTTATTGCCTGCCGACACAACCGACAGAACTCTAAATCGCAATCCGTTGCAGATTAGATCTACCAACTTTGAGACAACATTCCCGGTGAACCACCGCGATCCACAGAACGTGTAATATATCAATGGAAAGCCCCACGAGTCATCTTTCCAAAGAGTCAAACCGCATCTCAATCGGAGAGAAGAAGTAAAAAAAAAAGGGAAAGTTTGGCTACGATGAAGAGAGGGGCGAGAAGAGAGAGTTTTTACCTTTTTTTGGCGTTTTTGCAGAGGAAGAAGAAGCATAAGCGAAGAAGAGAAGTGAGTAAGATATTTTTAAGTTTTCTTTTTTTATTTTTATAGTTAAAAAATTTGTTGAAAAAAAAAAAAAAAAAAAAAAACACCAGATTCTTTCTGTTCGAGCTCCGAGCTCCCGGAAAATGTGCTCATACATTATTCTTCAATGCGAGCTCCACGCTCCTAGATAAACACGCAATGTTGCACTCCGTTTATGCCAAGCTGACGTCTCTCTGATTCAAGAAACGCGCTCGTCAAACTCAAGCGAACAACGCATCATTTGCCGAACTATGGGGGGGACTATTGTGGGATATGGGCTTTGCCCTATTGCACTTGGCACTTGGTCCAAACGGGAGTCCGAAAAGATTTAATGGGCCTTCAATATCACAAATACGACCATTAAAAGCCTGTGATACAAAAGACACGAGAAAACCGCAAGTCAAGAAATTTCTCTATAAATAGCAGAAGACATCATTGAGAAAAGGGGGATTTTTTTGGATTCTAGAAAGAATTATAGAGAGAATTATAGAGAGAATCACGAAAATCGTATTCAAGTCCTAACTTAAAATCGCTAAAGTTTGTGTGTTTCGGTTTGCTTTGTACACTAAGTTCTCGACTCGGCCGGTTATCTGTAACCTCCGTTTCCGAAATTAATCTTCTGTAATCACCGACTCATTCGTCGTTAATAAATTCATTCGCTCCGTGCGATAATTCCAAAAAAAACACTTATAGATTTATTGTTGCAACTTCGGTACGAACATTAATTAATATTTTTAATCAACTCATCAAATTATGTGTCTGTATGATATATCCAACCAAGAAATTTATATATTTAGAATGTTTTTGTTAATTTTTAATGACTATTTAACGGATTTATTTATTGATCCTCCACATTTATTAGGAATAATGAAGCGGCCATGATAGAAAAGATTGCAACCGATATTTCGAAAATGTTGAATTATTCTACACCATCACGTGATTTTAATGACTTAATTGGGATGGGAGCTCATATGAAAGAAATGAAATCGTTGTTATGCTTAGACTCTGATGAAGTGAGGATGATAGGGGATTGGGAAGACCGCCATTGCCAGAGTCTTATTTAACCAGTTTAACGATAGTTTTGAATTGAGTTTCTTTATGTAGAATATCAAGGAGTTAATGTATACAAGACCAGTTTTTTCTGATGAGTACAGTACAAAGTTGCACTTACAGAAACAGTTTATGTCTCCAATAATCGACCACAAAGATATCGAGGTTCCTCATTTAGGAGTTGTAGAAGATAGGTTGAACGACAAGAAAGTGTTTATTGTTCTTGATAACATCGATCAGTCAATACAACTAGATGCTATCGCCAAAGAAAATCGATGGTTCGGTCATGGAAGTCGGATTATCATCACAACACAAGACCAAAAAGTTTTGAAGGCACATGATGGCATTAACCATATTTACAAGGTGGGTTTTCCATCAGCTTATGAAGCTTGTCAAATATTTTGTATGTATGCTTTTGGACAAAATTTCCCCAAAGATGGTTTCGAGGAGCTTGTGTGGCAAGTTACAAATCTTTTAGGTGGACTACCATTGGGACTAAGATGGTTGATTTATTGTCGGTAATTTCGTGTTTAATACGTTGAATAATTATAATCGTTTGTGTGTATAGCTTGTAGATGGGAGGATTGCCTCACTAAGTATTTGTTGAAATACTTATGCATCTCTCTTATTTGATGCAGAAAAAGAATAGGTGTGACCGTGGAATTATGGCGAAGAAGAGGGGATGATCTAGGAACTCGGTTGTTTGTTTAAGAGTCTTCCGCTATAAAAGAATTTGTGTTTTAGTATTTATGGACTACCATTGGGACTAAGATGGTTGATTTATTGTCGGTAATTTCGTGTTTAATACGTTGAATAATTATAATCGTTTGTGTGTATAGCTTGTAGATGGGAGGATTGCCTCACTAAGTATTTGTTGAAATACTTATGCATCTCTCTTATTTGATGCAGAAAAAGAATAGGTGTGACCGTGGAATTATGGCGAAGAAGAGGGGATGATCTAGGAACTCGGTTGTTTGTTTAAGAGTCTTCCGCTATAAAAGAATTTGTGTTTTAGTATTTATGGATAAAAGATTTATCAATCTCAAGTCCGGATTCTTGTTTATCAAGAACCGTTAATAGACAACAGAAATTGTCTATGGAAGCCAAGGTGGCTATACAGACCAACTTCGACTCTCAACTCAAGTCGTCGTATTTTGGAAAGATCAATGGATCAAATGTCCTTACGGATAGTTAAGTAAAATATTTATGTGTTATATTTTACTTATGGAGTTAAATAATTAATATGCATGAGAAGTTGAATGGTTAATTAAGTGGGGAAATTAATTAATATTTATGGGAATATTAATTAATAATTATTTGTAAAAAAAAAAAAAAAAAAAAACGAGTGCGGTCGTTTCAAAAGGTAGGATCATGTAGTTAAAAATTTAAAATTGCTATCTAAATGGTTAATTTTCGTAATTAAAATTACTATCCGAGTGGATATTTGCAGATAATTTTAACAGTAATAAGATTTTCTTGCAAATTTTTGTAAATTTATAGAAAATTTTGGGAATAAAATGATTTAAAAAAAAAATAATTTCCTAACTATCGAATAATTTTTAAAATTAAAGAACACATAATTAGGTAATTGACCATCCTAAAAAATTATTACAATACCCTACCTTTATCCATTGGAAAAAATTTCTTGATCCAAACAGATAGATTCTATCATCCTTATCCAACGGGTTTGTATAAAGAGTCAGCATACCTGAACTGTAATGCGCTGGTCTAGACTCAACAATATACATATCTTAATATTAATCAGATCATATTACAAAAAACAGAATCAAATTGTCAAAAACACCTACATATTTATGATTTTTACGTGTATTAAATTTAAATTTTACAGTATTTTTTCCCGCACGATGCGCGAATTATAACACAGTATAGGAGATAATTAATAATACTTGATGTTCATGTTTTTTTTACTAGAGTTTAGCTACTTTGTTTTCTCCTCAAGCAAGTATTTATTTTCCTCTTCTTTTGAACAAGGATCCGTTTCTGTAATTGTTTCACTACACTTATATATTTATTATTTGACTTCGAAAGCTACGCGTTTGAATTTATGTGGTTTATCTTGAGTTTTTTTTATAATTTCTATATTTCACTTCTGTAGTAATTTACAGAGCTTGTTCGACTTTTGTCATTTATATATATATATGGTAGAAAATCTTCCTAAACAGTCTAAAATATATGTTTTACGTAGTTTAGAATTTGATTTATGTTTAATGTATTTTAGAATATACGTCTACATAGTTAAAATTCATCTTCTTCCTTACGTAATCTAGAGTATAAGTTCTATGTAGTTTAGAATTCCTTTGCTGTCTTACGTAATCTAAAATATAAGTTCGGTGTAATTTAGAATTTTTCTTCTGCCCTAAATAATCTAGAATATAAGCTTTACATAGTTCGGATATGTCTGATGAGTTACAAAATCTAAAATATACATTTTACATAATTTTGAATTCCTATTCTATATTACACAATTTAGGATATGAATTCCACATAAATCATGATTGTCTTTTGCGTGAAATAATATAAATTTTACTGAGTCTTATGAATTATATAATGGTACAAAACTATATATTTAGTGGACAGAAATATGAAGATCTATTAAAAACAATTATTGATTTAGAAAACCTAATGTAAAATACTAACTTAAGAAAAAGTCGACGATGCAATTCGTAAGAAAAATAGGAGACAATGATCCTTCTCGTTCTTGGGACAACTTTACCAATTAAATTAGTTTTATTTGGTGTTTCTTCCTCAAAAATCATGTTACAAAAATTGTGGTGGTAAAAAATTAAACCCAAAATTAATGGTTAAAAAGAAAGAAATTAAGGAGAAAAAGACATTATATTGGTCATTATCACTTTTTGGAAAGAGGTTCTTGGTCAAATATTATTTTCTTAATATGTTTTGAATTTATGGTAGTTTAGAACATGTACCATAATTGAGATAATCTTAAAATTACATACATTGTATTGTCATAGTCTTACAGATATGCATGCATTTTTAACTAGTTTTAAGAACATACATGCATTTTAATTTTGTTAAAAAAAAGAGAGTTTATTTTCCCTATAAATAGTCTCTCACTCATCCTCTCAAATCACCTTCTTCAATCTCTCTCAAATTCTCCTCTGGAATTCACTTTTCATCGTAAGTTTTCTTTGCAGATTTTCCTGAATTTAGTGTCAATCTAAAAGCACAATAATTAAGAACAAGCATGCATTGTAAAAATTTATTTTATAATTGTTGTTTTTTGAAAGAAAATGAAGATTTGTTATGATTTATACAATATTTATCACTAAAATATAATATTTAAAATAAATTTTACAATTTTCAAAAACTATCATTTGAATTTATTCTTGTTACAGTATGAAATTTCTGCAAAAATAAAAATTTATCATAGTTTTTACAATATTAGTCATTAGGATATTATATTTTAGATCTATTTTAAAGTTAATTTTTTTTTTTTTGTTTATCAATTATTAGTATTCTTTGAGCCCCAAAAATTTCAGGACCTGCTCTGGAGGGTTGATTGAGCGACTCGTTCAACTAGGAGGCTAAGGCTCTGTTCTTAACAGGGTCGCAGCGACAACCACCTGCGACAAAAAAAAAGTTTTCATCTCTCTTTTAATTTTCTTCTTCTATGAAATTTTATGTCGCTGTGACTATATTAAGTTGATTTCGGAGTTGCTGCTAATTACAGCGACTGCATCACAAGCCTTTTTAAAAAGTAGCGAGAGTCTCTGGTGTTTTCGATCTCCTTTAATTGAGTCTTCAACCTTAATTTAAAGAGTTCCTGAGTTCTTTTTTTTTTTGAGTCGCAGACGCAGTAGCTGCGACTTTAATCATATTAAACTGACTCTGTGACTGTTAAGCCTGATGTGGTACCTAAAGAGATGCAGTTAGCTAAACTAGATATTTGAGGGACTGAATTAGGTGGGTATGTATTATCTTCAGTCATACACTTTATCTTCAAAAAGGTTTCAACGAGTTGTTTTAATATGCATGCTTTATGTACACGGTGTATCTGAAGAGCAAGCTGGTCAAGCTTTTAGACAAAACCATCCTGACTCTAAGGGAGCCACCGAACTAGCAAAACCTAGATAACATTATAGGAAAAAACTATGCATGTCGAGGTAGATAAATCGGAGTGATGATGGAAGCCATATAGTTTTGGAAGATACTGGATGTAAGTCACGTAATCATGTTATATTGTGCAATTAACAGTGGAGGATCCAAGAATTATTTTTACCGGAGTTATAATTAAATCTATTTAAAAAATAATAACAAAAACATATATCATATATTATCATGCCAAAAGGATGGTGGCCTAATGGTAGTACTAGTACAAGTGTGTTGGTTTTTTTGTGCTCCGCGATCAATCCCAATTTGGGATGAAGATGCATTTTTAAACTGGAATGGATTAAAAGCTGTCTGAAAGGTCTAACTAATCAACTCATAATATAATATTTTGTATCTAATTCAGTCCAACTAGTCTGTGCATTGAGGATAGAGGATCATGTAATAACGAGTACGAGTTTGGATCTTGGAAACTATTATACAAAATATAGCCGCTAATACCGGGTAAAGGTAGGATCATGTAGTTAAAAATTTAAAATTGCTATCTAAATGGTTAATTTTCGTAATTAAAATTACTATCCGAGTGGATAATTGCAGATAATTTTAACAGTAATAAGATTTTCTTGCAAATTTTTGTAAATTTATAGAAAATTTTGGGAATAAAATGATTTAAAAAAAATAATTTCCTAACTATCGAATAATTTTTAAAATTAAAGAACACATAATTAGGTAATTGACCATCCTAAAAAATTATTACAATACCCTACCTTTATCCATTGGAAAAAATTTCTTGATCCAAACAGATAGATTCTATCATCCTTATCCAACGGGTTTGTATAAAGAGTCAGCATACCTGAACTGTAATGCGCTGGTCTAGACTCAACAATATACATATCTTAATATTAATCAGATCATATTACAAAAAAACAGAATCAAATTGTCAAAAACACCTACATATTTATGATTTTTACGTGTATTAAATTTAAATTTTACAGTATTTTTTCCCGCACAATGCGCGAATTATAACACAGTATAGGAGATAATTAATAATACTTGATGTTCATGTTTTTTTTACTAGAGTTTAGCGACTTTGTTTTCTCCTCAGGCAAGTATTTATTTTCCTCTTCTTTTGAACAAGGATCCGTTTCTGTAATTGTTTCACTACACTTATATATTTATTATTTGACTTCGAAAGCTAAGCGTTTGAATTTATGTGGTTTATCTTGAGTTTTTTTATAATTTCTATATTTCACCTCTGTAGTAATTTACAGAGCTTGTTCGACTGTTTGTCATTTTCATATATATAAATGGTAGAAAATCTTCCTAAACAGTCTAAAATATATGTTTTACGTAGTTTAGAATTTGCTTTATGTTTAATGTATTTTAGAATATACATCTACATAGTTAAAATTCATCTTCTTCCTTATGTAATCTAGAGTATAAGTTCTATGTAGTTTAGAATTCGTTTGCTGTCTTACGTAATCTAAAATATAAGTTCGGTGTAATTTAGAATTTTTCTTCTGCCCTAAATAATCTAGAATATAAGCTTTACATAGTTCGGATATGTCTGATGAGTTACAAAATCTAAAATATACATTTTACATAATTTTGAATTCGTATTCTATCTTACACAATTTAGGATATGCAATCCACATAAATCATGATTGTCTTTTGCGTGAAATAATATAAATTTTACTGAGTCTTATGAATTATATAATGGTACAAAACTATATATTTAGTGGACAGAAATATGAAGATCTATTAAAAACAGTTATTGATTTAGAAAACCTAATGTAAAATACTAACTTAAGAAAAAGTCGACGATGCAATTCGTAAGAAAAATAGGAGACAATGATCCTTCTTCGTTCTTGGGACAACTTTACAAATTAAATTAGTTTTATTTGGAGTTTTTTCCTCAAAAATCATGTTACAAAAATTGTGGTGGTAAAAAATTAAATCCAAAATTAATGGTTAAAAAGAAAGAAATAAAGGAGAAAAAGACATTATATTGGTCATTATCACTTTTTGGAAAGAGGTTCTTGGTCAAATATTATTTTCTTAATATGTTTTGAATTTATGGTTGTTTAGAACATGTATACCATAATTGAGATAATCTTAAAATTACATACATTGTATTGTCAGTCTTACATATATGCATGCATTTTTAACTAGTTTTAAGAACATACATGCATTTTAATTTTGTTAAAAAAAGAGAGTTTATTTTCCCTATAAATAGTCTCTCACTCATCCTCTCAAATCACCTTCTTCAATCTCTCTCAAATTCTCCTCTAGAATTCACTTTTCATCGTAAGTTTTCTTTGCAGATTTTCCTGAATTTAGTGTCAATCTAAAAGCACAATAATTAAGAACAAGCATGCATTGTAAAAATTTATTTTATAATTGTTGTTTTTTGAAAGAAAATGAAGATTTGTTATGATTTATACAATATTTATCACTAAAATATAATATTTAAAATAAATTTTAAAATTTTCAAAAACTATCATTTGAATTTATTATTGTTACACTATGAAATTTCTGCAAAAATAAAAATTTATCATAGATTTTACAATATTAGTCATTAGGATATTATATTTTAGGTCTATTTTAAAGTTTAATTTTTTTTTTATTATTAATTATTAGTATTCTTTGAGCCCCAAAAATTTCAGGACCTGCTCTGGAGGGTTGATTGAGCGACTCGTTCAACTAGGAGGCTAAGGCTCTGTTCTTTACAGGGTCGCAGCGACAACCACCTGCGACAAAAAAAAAGTTTTCATCTCTCTTTTAATTTTCTTCTTCTATGAAATTTTATGTCGCTGTGACTATATTAAGTTGATTTCGGAGTTGCTGCTAATTACAGCGACTGCATCACAAGCCTTTTTAAAAAGTAGCGAGAGTCTCTGGTGTTTTCGATCTCCTTTAATTGAGTCTTCAACCTTAATTTAAAGACTTCCTGAGTTTTTTTTTTTTTTTGAGTCGCAGACGCAGTAGCTGCGACTTTAATCATATTAAACTGACTCTGTGACTGTTAAGCCTGATGTGGTACCTAAAGAGATGCAGTTAGCTAAACTAGATATTTGAGGGACTGAATTAGGTGGGTATGTATTATCTTCAGTCATGCACTTTATCTTCAAAAAGGTTTGAACGAGTTGTTTTAATATGCATGCTTTATGTACACGGTGTATCTGAAGAGCAAGCTGGTCAAGCTTTTAGACAAAACCATCCTGACTCTAAAGATTTTTGTTGACAATTGCAATGTGATTCAAAAGTTTGTAGTGAACACTTACTCTTCTAGTGTGGCTATTTACCTTAGGATCACATTGCAGTTGTCAACAAACACTGTAGAATCATGATGGTTTTGTCTAAAAGCTTGACCAGTTGGATCTTCAGATACACCTTGTAGTGTGGTTATTTCTTGTATTGTGAACAGATTTTGACATTAATTTGCAGGGCTATAATGGAGAAATGTGGTGATGATCAAGAAGAATGTATCTCTACTAAGGAGGCAGCTAAACTTAATGAGGACCAAAAGAGTACTATGCCACTGCCTGGTCAAGTGGATTTCATTAATGGAGGACCTCCGTGTCAGGTATATCTGTCTACAATTTTGTTCAAATATGCGAAAAGCTCTTAACCTGTGCAATTTGGCAGGGATTTTCTGGTATGAACAACAAAAGCACTTGAAGTAAAGTTCAATGTGTATTTATTTTAGCATTCTTGTACTTTGCTGATTATTTCCTGCCAAGACATTTTCTGGTATGAACAACAAAAGCACTTGAAGTAAAGTTCAATGTGTATTTATGTTCCCTGATCTGTTCTGTAGAAGGTCCAAAGGTCCTCAGCAAATGACAAGAATGCTAAGATCATTTCACATTAACATGCGCCACCTCCCTGCATTTTTTCTGCAACGGCCTCCTCTGTTTCTCTCTTTCCCCTTCCTCTGTTTCTTCTCTCTCCATCTTCAATCCCTTAACCATATCTTCAAGATCTGTTAAATTCCCGTTTTACCCTTTCCCTTTTGAGCTTCTCTCCCTCATCACTTCCTCTAAGGGATACAAAATCTTCACCCTCTGTTCATCTTCCTCCCCCGCTTCTTCAAGATCCGTTTGTCTCTACGATTCCGGTGATCGTTCATGGAGAAAATTCAGTGGCGTTGATCAAGTCTTACCTCATGGGTTTAATCAAGATGGATTCTTTTACAATGGATCTCTTTATTTCGTCAGATCGGAACAGTTTCTAATCGTGAGCGTTGATCTCAACGACGGAAAATGGACAACAGCTACCGGAGATGGAGTTTTGCCGGCGGATGATGAGATCACGTTTGCTAGATTAGTTAGTGATCCAGAGAAGAGGATACTTTGCATGGTTGGAGGAATTGGAAGCAATGGGATTTGCAGAAGTATCAAGATTTGGGAATTTAAAGAAGAAACAGAGAACTGGATCGAATCCGAAGTATTACCGAACATTGTTTGTCGGAAGTTTACTTCGGCCTGTTATCATAATTACGAGCATGTGTATTGTTTATGGCATAAGGAGATGATCTGTGTTTGTTGCTATAATTGGCCTGAGATTCTGTTTTTTTTTTTCATGTTGGGAGAAGAACATGGCATGGGGTTCCAAAATGTCCTTCGTTACCGGAGAAGTGGAGTTGTGGTTTTCGTTGGTTCTCTTTTGTCCCGAGTTTTTCTGCTTCAGTGTAGTTAAAATATGATATTTGTATTCATTTCTGCTAAAAGTATTTGTTATTGTTTGTGTTTGAGCTTTTATTTTATTTGTTTAATCAAAGTTTATAAAAATAAAATATTTGTTATTGTTTGTGTTCGAGTATTTATTTTATTTGTTTAATCAAAGTTTGAGAGTGTTGATTTATGATCAAATATTTTATTTTTATGTTATGAGATTTCTTTGTCTCATTCTCCCCACTTTACATTAAGATTAAAAGTGTACTTATAGAGTTTTATCTATTTTGGGTTTGAATATCTAGGTCTTCCGAGGGCCACCGAACTAGCAAAACCTAGATAACATTATCGGAAAAAAACTATGCATGTCGAGTTAGATAAATCGGAGTGATGATGGAAGCCATATAGTTTTGGAAGATACTGGATGTAAGTCAGGTAATCATGTTATATTTTGCAATTAACAGTGGAGGATCCAAGAATTATTTTTACCGGAGTTATAATTAAATCTATTTAAAAAATAATAACAAAAACATATATCATATATTATCATGCCAAAAGGATGGTGGCTATAACACTCGTGTTCCGAAAAATGGAAATTTCGGAATTACATCCGGGAATTATGCGTAGAATCTCTGGAAAATATTTCCAAGAGATTTTGAAGTGATTTGGAAGTTACACCGCATTTTCCCGTAGGGGTGTTCGGGATCGATTTAGGAAGTTGGGGTCCGTTTTGTGAACTTGTGGAAGTTCAAGGACTAGACTCTAAATAAGAATTTAACTGAATAAATCAGTTCTGCAACCCCCCCTTTCCACCAGCAGCCTCCACCCTCCTTACAAAGCAGCTCTACCCCCCTAAAAGTCATCCACCCTCCCTACAAAGCAGCTCTACCCCCCCTAAAAGTCATCCACCTTCCCTACAAAGCAGCCTCCCCTAGCCTTTTAGAGTTCCCCACCTCTCCACCTTCTTAGAGCAGCTCCACCATTCTCCACCTGCATCCTTTTCTCCTCCAAAAACTGCCGACACTTCAGACACAAAGAGAGAGAGAGAGAGAGAGAGAAAGAGAGAGAGAGAGAGAAGCTGAGCTGGTTGGAGACAAGGAGAGAAGGTGAATTGTGTGTGGTGTGGAGAACAAGTGAGGTGAGGCTTGTGAGCTGTGTGAGCGTGGAGAGCAAGAGAGGGTGAGCCTTGTGGCTGTGTGTGGCGTGGAGAGCAAGGGAGTTGCGAGTCTAGAGGCTGTGTGGCGTGAGAGACAAGAGGTGAAGGAAACGGAGGTTGCTGTGGCGGTGAAGCTTCGAAGCTCTCTCGCATCCTTTGTCATCACCGATAGATAGGGTAACTGTTCCTTCCTATGATTGTATCATGTTGATGTTGGGTGGTTCGGTGAGAGGAACCGAGTGTGTGAGTCACGGTGGAGACGTTGGGAGACCGAGACGTGACGTGTACGGTGTTGGTTGCGGAGGTTGCTTAAGCGTGACTCCAAGACGGTGGATTGTTGGTTTAGCCGTGAGATGTTGTTGACCGTTGTGAAACTCATGATTGGTGAGTAGGTCGCGATGGGGCCTCGGTGGTGTTGTTGGCGTTGTCACGGTGAAACGCGTGAGTGTTGGAGGAGTGATCGTGTTGATCGATCTGGCTATGGATCGATCGATCTGGTCAGGATCGATCGATCTAGCCTTGGATGGTCGATCTGGTTTACTCTCGGCAGCTTTGGATCGATCGATCTGGTCGTTCTGGTCGAGTTTCGTACTTGTTACTTGAGTCTTAAGTTTTCGTTATTTGATTATTTTTAGGCACGCGGTTGGGGGATTGAGGGTCTATTCAATCCAGGGAGTTCTGGAAATTTCTGTGCGTGGCTAAAGGTGAGTGCATGACCATAAGCTTATCTGAGCGGTTTGATTGTTTGATGTGTTTTGCATGAGATAGGCCGTAAGATCTCATGGGGTCTAGATCGAGTGTTTCTTGAGATGGTTGATTTATTGTCGGTAATTTCGTGTTTAATACGTTGAATAATTATAATCGTTTGTGTGTATAGCTTGTAGATGGGAGGATTGCCTCACTAAGTATTTTTTGAAATACTTATGCATCTCTTTTATTTGATGCAGAAAAAGAATTATGGCGAAGAAGAGGGGATGATCTAAACTCGTTGTGTGTTTAAGTGTTATTATTCATGAGTAGTTGAATATTAATGGATTGAGGAAGTAATTAATATTTATGGGGATATTAATTAATTAATAAATAAAAAAAAACGAGGGCGGTCGTTTCAATTTGGTATCAGAGCCTTTACGGTTCTAGGATGGTTTAGAAAAATTAAATTGGATTTGATTTAATTTTTGATGTTGTGTGAAGCATGAGCAAATTGTTATTGAATTGATTATGTGAGTTAGTCAATTGTTTGGGTATCGAGTTCTAGATCATCCTCTTCGAGCCTTTAAAGAGATTCCACGGTAAGTTGTTTTGTGTTACTTAATTGTTTGTTGTGATTAGATAAAAGACTCGTGGAATAGTCTTTTGGGGCCAAGTTTTTAATCATATAATATTTTATGTGATTTAAGCTGTGGTGTCCGGTTTGAGTTGGCTTAACCAGCGAATCGGATTAGAATAATTTAATTGAGGAATTACTCATATTAAATTAAATCGGGACCATGGATTGGTTGGGTTAAGAGATTAACCATGGTTTAGTTTTGGGTTGTTAAATAAGGATTTAATCCTTGATCGGTTAATCTAAACAGTAGAAGTTCGAGTTGTTGTTGAGCCGGCTTCTGTGGTTGTTAAGGTTTAATCAAAGAGTCAACTATTGGGTATAGATGGCTAAAAGAGGTAGAGGTCGCGGTCGTGGTACCGGTAGAGGTAGGGGTCGCGAGGACTCCGGTGGTGGAGGAGAGTGTGACACAAAGTGTTACGTTTGAGCGGGTCGGGAACTCGCATGCGGATCAGGTTGGGGCGGAGGGTGTGGCCGGTGTTGGTGTCGGTGTTGCTGGAGGTCCAGCGGGTGCTGCGGGTGTGGCAGCAGGTGTAGCTCCGGCCCAAGAGGATCGTATTGCGAACTTCTTGGCCTTGCTGTTGGAGCGGTTACCGGAAAGGGTACCAGTGCAGGCTCCAGTTGTACCACCAGTAGTTGAGGTGCAGCCGAGGGTTGCGGTTGCAGAAGAGCGCCCATCATACCTTAAAATGATGGAGCAGTTGCAGAGGATTGGCACGAGATTCTTTCAGGATGGTGCCAAGCCTGAAGAGGCAGATGAGTGGAGGATGCGGATGGAGCGGAATTTCCGTTCGATTAGTTGTCCAGCGGGATACCAAGTGGATCTCGCAGTCCACTATCTGGAGGGTGACGCACATCTCTGGTGGAGAGGTGTTGCGGCCCGGAGGGTCCAAGCAGAGATGTCTTGGGAGGATTTTATAGTGGAATTTAACTCCAAGTATTTCCCCCAAGAGGCATTGGACCGGATGGAGAGACGGTTCCTAGGGTTGACTCAAGGGAACCGGTCGGTTCGTGAGTATGAGGCGGAGTTTAACCGTCTCAGAGTATATGGGGGTCATATACTGGATGATGAGCAGGCCCAGGTGAGGCGGTTTCTGATAGGTCTTCGGGCCGAGCTGAGGAACCAGTGTCTAATAGGATCGTTTAACACGGTTGTAGAACTGGTGGAGAAGGCCTCGTTGATTGAGGAGGGTCTGAGAGATGTGGTTGTGGCAGTCAGCCCAATTCTCCAGGCAAGGAAGCCTCCACATCAGTCTGGTCCTAGCAAGGGCGGTAGGCCGGTGCATGGACAAAAACGGAAGTGGGAGGATCATTCCAAGGGTAACCAAGGTGGTCTGGGATGCTTCGGATGCGGAAGCAAGGACCATAGGGTTGCGAGTTGCCCCCGAAAAGGTGGAGCGATCGGGAATACTCTGGTGTGTTACCACTGTAATGAACCAGGACATATTAAGCCGAAATGTCCCAGGTTGCAGCAGGGAGTGGTAGCGGCAGCACCGACAGATAGGCGGGCTGCAGTGACACCTAGGGTATATACCATGGTGGAGTCGGGAGAGCCTAGTTCCAACCCGATCACTAGAAAAAAATTCTAGACTTGCATAAGGGTCTTGTGGAATTGTGACGGGGTTGAGGAGGAGACTTGGGAACCAGAGGCGAGGATGAAAGCAAGGTTCAAGAAGTGGTTGGAGAAGCAATCAAATGCTTGAGCTTTCATCGATGGTTCCCAGTTTTGAGTTATTATTATTGAACATTATGTATTCGTTTTAGGGTTGTAAACGATAATGCATGATGAGTGTAATAAGACGGATAGTTTTTATTGTTGATGGCGGATGTTGCCATGGAAGTTAAGTGAACATGAGGTTCTGAAAAAAGTTTTTATGAGGATTTAAAAACTTGAGTTATAGTCGGGAAAAGATTATGTGAGTACCCTGAGGACGGGGTATGTGTGAGATAACCTGAGTAGTGGTTATGGAAAAGATGACATTCCGAGTTGGAATGTGTGTGATGCCGGTATTACCTTGCGATGTCGTATGCGGATCACGAGAGGTCAGTTCAGTCATGAGTGCTTATAGGCGTATGGTGAATCATGGTTGCTCAGAGGACGGTTTGGTCCTGTACAACTCTCGGGAGGATGGATAGTTCCTCTGATACCCAGAACTCGTAAGGGGTATAGCCCAGGGTAGAGTGGTATGTGATACCGAGAACCCGTAAGGTTATACTGCCCAGAGTGGAGTGGTATGAGTGTGATACCCAGAACTCGTAAGGTATATAGCCCAGGGTGGAGTGGTATGTGATACCGAGAACCCGTAAGGTTATACTGCCCAGAGTGGAGTGGTATGAGTGTGATACCCAGAACTCGTAAGGTATATAGCCCAGGGTGGAGTGGTATGTGATATCGAGAACTCGTAAGGTATATAGCCCAGGGTGGAGTGGTATGTGATACCGAGAATCCATAAGGTTATATAGCCCAGAGTGGAGGGGTATGAGTGTGATACCCAGAACTCGGAAGGTATATAGCCCAGGGTGGAGTGGTATGTGATATCAAGAATCCGTAAGGTTATACTGCCCAGAGTGGAGTGGTATGTGATATCGAGAATCCGTAAGGTTATACTGCCCAGAGTGGAGTGGTATATGATGTCGAGAACTCGTAAGGTGCATAGCCCAGAGTGGAGTGGTACGTGAGTATCGAGAACTCGTAAGGCTATAGTGCCCAGAGTGGAGTGGCATGAATTGGATACCAAGAGCTCATAAGGACTGTGTGGCCTGAGAGCGGAGTGGTATTGATACCCAGGACTCGTAGGACTTGGTGTCTTAGAGTGGAGGGGTATGAGTTTGATACCGAGAGCTCATAAGGACTGTGGGCCTGAGAGCGGAGTGGTATGGATACCCAAAACTCGTAGGACTTGGTGTCTTAGAGTGGAGGGGTATGAGTTTGATACCGAGAGCTCATAAGGACTGTGTGGCCTGAGAGCGGAGTGGTATGGATACCCAGAACTCGTAGGACTTGGTGTCTTAGAGTGGAGGGGTATGAGTTTGATACCGAGAGCTCATAAGGACTGTGTGGCCTGAGAGCGGAGTGGTATGGATACCCAAAACTCGTAGGACTTGGTGTCCTAGAGTGGAGGGGTATGAGTTTGAGTTGTGAGCAATGATCTATGACCGGAGTCTTAAGCTAGTGACTGAATGTGGACCTCAGGGGTCAATAGTGTTTGATCTCGTGACTGGTTGTGTGGCCAGTAGGGTCAAGTGTGACCACTGTGTTATGAGATGTGTGGTTAAGTTCATTGGGGATGGACTGTGCCGTTAGATTCGAAGACGAATCTATGTTAGTGGGGGAGAATTGTAACACCCGTGTTGCGAAAAATGGAAATTTCGAAATTACATCCGGGAATTATGCGTAGAATCTCTAGAAAATATTTCCGAGAGATTTTGAAGTGATTTGGAAGTTACACCGCATTTTCCCGTAGGGGTGTTCGGGAACGATTTAGGAAGTTGGGGTCCGTTTTGTGAACTAGTGGAAGTTCAAGGACTAGACTCTAAATAAGAATTTAACTGAATAAATCAGTTCTGCAACCCCCCCTTTCCACCAGCAGCCTCCACCCTCCTTACAAAGCAGCTCTACCCCCCCTAAAAGTCATCCACCCTCCCTACAAAGCAGCTCTACCCCCCCCCTAAAAGTCATCCACCTTCCCTACAAAGCAGCCTCCCCTAGCCTTTTAGAGTTCCCCACCTCTCCACCTTCTTAGAGCAGCTCCACCATTCTCCACCTGCATCCTTTTCTCCTCCAAAAACTGCCGACACTTCAAACACAAAGAGAGAGAGAGAGAGAGAAAGAGAGAGAGAGAGAAGCTGAGCTGGTTGGAGACAAGGAGAGAAGGTGAGTTGTGTGTGGTGTGGAGAACAAGTGAGGTGAGGCTTGTGAGCTGTGTGAGCGTGGAGAGCAAGAGAGGGTGAGCCTTGTGGCTGTGTGTGGCGTGGAGAGCAAGGGAGTTGCGAGTCTAGAGGCTGTGTGGCGTGAGAGGCAAGAGGTGAAGGAAACGGAGGTTGCTGTGGCGGTGAAGCTTCGAAGCTCTCTCGCATCCTTTGTCATCACCGATAGATAGGGTAAGGTTCTGTTCCTTCCTATGATTGTATCATGTTGATGTTGGGTGGTTCGGTGAGAGGAACCGAGTGTGTGAGTCACGGTGGAGACGTTGGGAGACCGAGACGTGACGTGTACGGTGTTGGTTGCAGAGGTTGCTTAAGCGTGACTCCGAGACGGTGGGTTGTTGGTTTAGCCATGAGATGTTGTTGACGGCGCCGTTGTGAAACTCATGATTGGTGAGTAGGTCGCGATGGGGCCTCGGTGGTGTTGTTGGCGTTGTCACGGTGAAACGCGTGAGTGTTGGAGGAGTGATCGTGTTGATCGATCTGGCTATGGATCGATCGATCTGGTCAGGATCGATCGATCTAGTCTTGGATGGTCGATCTGGTTTACTCTCGGCAGCTTTGGATCGATCGATTCGGTCAGGATCGATCGATCTGGAGAGTACACGCACGAAGGGGATCGATCGATCCTGACCAGGATCGATCGATCTGGTCGTTCTGGTCGAGTTTCGTACTTGTTACTTGAGTCTTAAGTTTTCGTTATTTGATTATTTTTAGGCACGCGGTTGGGGGATTGAGGGTCTATTCAATCCATGGAGTTTTGGGAATTTCCGTGCGTGGCTAAAGGTAAGTGCATGACCATAAGCTTATCTGAGCGGTTTGATTGTTTGATGTGTTTTGCATGAGATAGGCCGTAAGATCTCATGGGGGATCTAGATCGAGTGTTTCTTGAGATGGTTGATTTATTGTCGGTAATTTCGTGTTTAATATGTTGAATAATTATAATCGTTTGTGTGTATAGCTTGTAGATGGGAGGATTGCCTCACTAATTATTTTTTGAAATACTTATGCATCTCTTTTATTTGATGCAGAAAAAGAAAGAGTGTGACCGTGGAATTATGGCGAAGAAGAGGGGATGATCTAAACTCGTTGTGTGTTTAAGTGTTATTATTCATGAGTAGTTGAATATTAATGGATTGAGGAAGTAATTAATATATATGGGGATATTAATTAATTAATAAAAAAAAAAAA
This sequence comes from Barbarea vulgaris, assembly GCA_963667165.1. Lineage (NCBI taxonomy): Eukaryota > Viridiplantae > Streptophyta > Magnoliopsida > Brassicales > Brassicaceae > Barbarea > Barbarea vulgaris. Next base: position 4,293,879 of record OY763891.1, read on the forward strand.
AATGAGGGCGGTCGTTTCAGTGGCCTAATGGTAGTACTAGTACAAGTGTGTTGGTTTTTTTGTGCTCCGCGATCAATCCCAATTTGGGATGAAGATGCATTTTTAAACTGGAATGGATTAAAAGCTGTATGAAAGGTCTAACTAATCAACTCATAATATAATATTTTGTATCTAATTCAGTCCAACTAGTCTGTGCATTGAGGATAGAGGATCATGTAATAACGAGTACGAGTTTGGATCTTGGAAACTATTATACAAAATATAGCCGCTAATACCGGGTAAAGGTAGGATCATGTAGTTAAAAATTTAAAATTGCTATCTAAATGGTTAATTTTCGTAATTAAAATTACTATCCGAGTGGATAATTGCAGATAATTTTAACAGTAATAAGATTTTTCTTGCAAATTTTTGTAAATTTATAGAAAATTTTGGGAATAAAATGATTTAAAAAATAATAATTTCCTAACTATCGAATAATTTTTAAAATTAAAGAACACATAATTAGGTAATTGACCATCCTAAAAAATTATTACAATACCCTACCTTTATCCATTGGAAAAAATTTCTTGATCCAAACAGATAGATTCTATCATCCTTATCCAACGGGTTTGTATAAAGAGTCAGCATACCTGAACTGTAATGCGCTGGTCTAGACTCAACAATATACATATCTTAATATTAATCAGATCATATTACAAAAAAACAGAATCAAATTGTCAAAAACACCTACATATTTATGATTTTTACGTGTATTAAATTTAAATTTTACAGTATTTTTTCCCGCACAATGCGCGAATTATAACACAGTATAGGAGATAATTAATAATACTTGATGTTCATGTTTTTTTTACTAGAGTTTAGCGACTTTGTTTTCTCCTCAAGCAAGTATTTATTTTCCTCTTCTTTTGAACAAGGATCCGTTTCTGTAATTGTTTCACTACACTTATATATTTATTATTTGACTTCGAAAGCTAAGCGTTTGAATTTATGTGGTTTATCTTGAGTTTTTTTATAATTTCTATATTTCACCTCTGTAGTAATTTACAGATCGACTGTTTGTCATTTTCATATATATAAATGGTAGAAAATCTTCCTAAACAGTCTAAAATATATGTTTTACGTAGTTTAGAATTTGCTTTATGTTTAATGTATTTTAGAATATACATCTACATAGTTAAAATTCATCTTCTTCCTTACGTAATCTAGAGTATAAGTTCTATGTAGTTTAGAATTCGTTTGCTGTCTTACGTAATCTAAAATATAAGTTCGGTGTAATTTAGAATTTTTCTTCTGCCCTAAATAATCTAGAATATAAGCTTTACATAGTTCGGATATGTCTGATCAGTTACAAAATCTAAAATATACATTTTACATAATTTTGAATTCGTATTCTATCTTACACAATTTAGGATATGAATTCCACATAAATCATGATTGTCTTTTGCGTGAAATAATATAAATTTTACTGAGTCTTATGAATTATATAATGGTACAAAACTATATATTAAGTGGACAGAAATATGAATATCTATTAAAAACAATTATTGATTTAGAAAACCTAATGTAAAATACTAACTTAAGAAAAAGTCGAAGATGCAATTCGTAAGAAAAATAGGAGACAATGATCCTTCTTCGTTCTTGGGACAACTTTACAAATTAAATTAGTTTTATTTGGAGTTTCTTCCTCAAAAATCATGTTACAAAAATTGTGGTGGTAAAAAATTAAACCCAAAATTAATGGTTAAAAAGAAAGAAATAAAGGAGAAAAAGACATTATATTGGTCATTATCACTTTTTGGAAAGTGGTTCTTGGTCAAATATTATTTTCTTAATATGTTTTGAATTTATGGTTGTTTAGAACATGTACCATAATTGAGATAATCTTAAAATTTCATACATTGTATTGTCATAGTCTTACAGATATGCATGCATTTTTAACTAGTTTTAAGAACATACATGCATTTTAATTTTGTTAAAAAAAGAGAGTTTATTTTCCCTATAAATAGTCTCTCACTCATCCTCTCAAATCACCTTCTTCAATCTCTCTCAAATTCTCCTCTGGAATTCACTTTTCATCGTAAGTTTTCTTTGCAGATTTTCCTGAATTTAGTGTCAATCTAAAAGCACAATAATTAAGAACAAGCATGCATTGTAAAAATTTATTTTATAATTGTTGTTTTTTGAAAGAAAATGAAGATTTGTTATGATTTATACAATATTTATCACTAAAATATAATATTTAAAATAAATTTTAAAATTTTCAAAAACTATCATTTTAATTTATTATTGTTACACTATGAAATTTCTGCAAAAATAAAAATTTATCATAGATTTTACAATATTAGTCATTAGGATATTATATTTTAGATCTATTTTAAAGTTAAAATTTTTTTTTTTGTTAATCAATTATTAGTATTCTTTTAGCCCCAAAAATTTCAGGACCTGCTCTGGAGGGTTGATTGAGCGACTCGTTCAACTAGAAGGCTAAGGCTCTGTTCTTTACAGGGTCGCAGCGACAACCACCTGCGACAAAAAAAAAGTTTTCATCTCTCTTTTAATTTTCTTCTTCTATGAAATTTTATGTCGCTGTGACTATATTAAGTTGATTTCGGAGTTGCTGCTAATTACAGCGACTGCATCACAAGCCTTTTTAAAAAGTAGCGAGAGTCTCTGGTGTTTTCGATCTCCTTTAATTGAGTCTTCAACCTTAATTTAAAGAGTTCCTGAGTTCTTTTTTTTTTTTTTTGTGTCGCAGACGCAGTAGCTGTGAATTTAATCATATTAAACTGACTTTGTGACTTTTAAGCCTGATGTGGTACCTAAAGAGATGCAGTTAGCTAAACTAGATATTTGAGGGACTGAATTAGGTGGGTATGTATTATCTTCAGTCATACACTTTATCTTCAAAAAGGTTTGAACTAGTTGTTTTAATATGCATGCTTTATGTACACGGTGTATCTGAAGAGCAAGCTGGTCAAGCTTTTAGACAAAAGCATCCTGACTCTAAAGATTTTTGTTGACAATTGCAATGTGATTCAAAGGTTCGTAGTGAACACTTACTCTTCCAGTGTGGTTATTTACCTTAGGATCACATTGCAGTTGTCAACAAACACTGTAGAATCATGATGGTTTTGTCTAAAAGCTTGACCAGTTGGATCTTCAGATACACCTTGTAGTGTGGTTATTTCTTGTATTGTGAACAGATTTTGACATTAATTTGCAGGGCTATAATGGAGAAATGTGGTGATGATCAAGAAGAATGTATCTCTACTAAGGAGGCAGCTAAACTTAATGAGGACCAAAAGAGTACTATGCCACTGCCTGGTCAAGTGGATTTCATTAATGGAGGACCTCCGTGTAAGGTATATCTGTCTACAATTTTATTCAAATATTTGAAAAGCTCTTAACCTGTGCAATTTGGCAGGGGTTTTCTGGTATGAACAGGTTCAACGAAAGCACTTGAAGTAAAGTTCAATGTGTATTGATTTTAGCATTCTTGTACTTTGCTGATTATTTTCGGCCAAGATATTTTCTTCTAGAGAACGTGAGGACCTTTGTATTATGTTCCCTGATCTGTTCTGTAGAAGGTCCAAAGGTCCTCAGCAAATGACAAGAATGCTAAGATCATTTCACATTAACATGCGCCACCTCTCTGCTTTTTTCCTGCAACGGCCTCCTCTGTTTCTCTCTTTCCCCTTCCTCTGTTTCTTCTCTCTCTCCATCTTCAATCCCTTAACCAGATCTTCAAGATCTGTTCAATTCCCGTTTTACCCTTTCCCTTTTGAGCTTCTCTCCCTCATCACTTCCTCTAAGGGATACAAAATCTTCACCCTCTGTTCATCTTCCTCCGCCGCTTCGTCAAGATCCGTTTGTCTCTACGATTCCGGTGATCATTCATGGAGAAAATTCAGCGGCGTTGATCAAGTCTTACCTCGTGGATTTAATCAAGATGGATTCTTTTACAATGGATCTCTTTATTTCGTCAGAACGGAACCGTTTCTAATCGTGAGGGTTGATCTCAACGACGGAAAATGGACAACAGCTACCGGAGATGGAGTTTTCCCGGCGGATGATGAGATCACGTTTGCTAGATTAGGTAGTGATCCAGAGAAGAGGATACTTTGCATGGTTGGAGGAATTGGAAGCAATGGGATTTGCAGAAGTATCAAGATTTGGGAATTTAAAGAAGAAACAGAGAACTGGATCGAATCCGAAGTATTACCGAACATTGTTTGTCGGAAGTTTACTTCGGTCTGTTATCATAATTACGAGCATGTGTATTGTTTATGGCATAAGGAGATGATCTGTGTTTGTTGCTATAATTGGCCTGAGATTCTGTTTTTTCATGTTGGGAGGAGAACATGGCATTGGGTTCCAAAATGTCCTTCGTTGCCGGAGAAATGGAGTTGTGGGTTTCGTTGGTTCTCTTTTATCCCGAGCTTGTCTGCTTCAGTTTAGTTAAAATATGATATTTGTATTCATTTCTGCTAAAAGTATTTGTTATTGTTTGTATTCGAGCTTTTATTTTATTTGTTTAATCAAAGTTTAGAGTGTTGATTTATGATTAAATATTTTATTTTTAAGTTATGAGATTTCTTTGTTTCATTCTGCCCTTTTTACATTAAGATTAAAAGTGTATTTATAGAGTTTTATCTATTTTAGGTGTTTGAATATCAGGTCGTCGGATCTTAGGTTGGGTAGTCTTGCCACCTTTAAGTCTTCCGAGGGAGCCACCGAACTACCAAACCTAGAACACATTATCGGAAAAAGTATGCATGTCGAGTGATGATGGAAGCCATATAGTTTTGGAAGATACTGTATGTAAGTCACGTAATCACGTTATATTGTGCGATTAACAGTGGAGGATCCAATAATTATTTTACCGGAGTCATAATATTCTATTTAAAAAAATAATAACAAAAACATATATCATACTCCCTCCGTTTCAAATTAGTTGTCGTTTAAGCTTGTTTCACACATATTAAGAAAACATTTAAATTTTCTATTTTAACCCTAATTGATGTTTATTTGGTTTTATTTGATTGGTCAAACATTAAATCAATAGGGATAAAATTGAATTTTTTAACAAACATTTGCATTGGAAACACAAAACGACAAGTATTATGAAACGAATTTTAACTTCTAAAATGACAATTATTATGAAACGGAGGGAGTATATATTATCATACGAAAAAGGTGGCCGCCTTGTGATAGTACAAGTGGGTTTATTCTTTTATGTCCACCAGAGCCGCATAGACATACACATTTGAATGAGATCTTACTTTTTAGGGGTTCACAAAAAAATGATATATATATATATATATATATATATTTGTTATTAAAAGGGTTAAAAGATGTAAAAATGAGATATATATATATATATGAAAATAAGAGAAAATTTCATAATATTTGATAAAATATTATGTAGATCTCAAGTCATTATTATTTAAATACTACTTTATATTATTTAATTAAAAAATACAAAAATGAGTTAATCTCTTTTTTGGACTTCTTATTTATTTTTATTTTTTTGGACTTTTTGTTTTCTTCTATTGAAATTTTAGTTTATCTTTATTTTCTTTAAAGATGTTATTGTATTTTGTTTTTAAACGTGAGTTTTATGGAGACTGATTTTTTCTCTATTAAGTAACTGAAGAACAATTTTCTATATTCTAAAAACTGAATGTTAAATTATTTGTTTCGTTTAGGACCCCGAATTTCTCAGGACCGGCTTTGGTGTCTACTACCAATCCTAATTTGGGATGGAGATGCATTTTTTAAATCGGAATGGATTAAAGGATGTCTGAAGGGCCTAACTAGTCAATTCATAATATAACATTATGTATCTAATTCGGTCCAACTAGATATGTGCATTGAGGATATAGGATCAGGTAATAACGAGTACGAGTTTGAATCTTGGAAACTATTATTCAAAGTATACCCGCTAATACCGGGTAAATGTAAAATCATGTAGTTAAAAACTTAAAATTACCATCTAAACCGTTAATTTTGGTAATTAAAATTACTATCCAAATGGATAATTGCATATAATTTTAATAGTAAGATTTTGGATAATAGAAACTTTTGGGAGTAAAATGATTAAAAAAAAAAATTTTCTTACTATGGAATAAATTTAAAAATTAAAGAACACATAAATAATTTTTTTTTTAAATTATAATTATCCAAATATGTAATTGACCATCCTAAAAATTATTACAATACTATACTTTTATCCATTGGAAAAAATTTCTTGATCGGAACGGATAAGTTCTATCATCCTAATCCGACGGGTTTGTATAAAGAGTCAGCACACTTGAACTGTAATGCGTTGGCCTAGACTCAACAATATACATATCTTAATATAATCAAATTATATTACCAAAAACAGAATCATATTCTCAAAAACACATACATATTTAAGACTTTTGCGTTTATTAAATTTAAATTTTACAGTATTTTTCTCTGCACAATGTGCGAATTCTAATATAGTATAAAAGATAACTAATAATACTTGATGTTCATGTTTTTTTTTTCTAGAGTTTAGCAACGTTGTTTTCTCCTTAAGCAACTATTTATTTTCCTCTTCTTATATGAATTTTTTTTTCTGTAATTGTTTCACTACACTAATATATTTATTGTTTGACTTCGAAAGCTAAGAGTTTGAATTTTTGTGGTTTATCTTGAGTTTTAAATTTGAGATTTCTACATTTCACCTGTATAGTAATTTACAGAGCGTGTTCGACTGTTTGTCATTTCATATATATACATAGGTAGAAAATCTTCCTAAACAGTCTAAAGTATATGTTTTACATAGTTTAGAATTTGCTTTATGTTTAACGTATTTTAGAATATACATCTACATAGTTTAAAATTCATCTTCTTCCTTACGTAGTCTAGATTATACGTTCTATGTAGTTTAGAATTCGTTTGCTGTCTTACGTAATCTACAATATAAGTTCGGTGTAATTTAGAATATGTCTTCTGCCTTAGATAGTTTAGAATAGAAGATTTATGTAGTTAGAATATGTCTGATGAGTTACACAATCTACAATATACATTTTACATAATTTTGAATTCGTTTTCTATCTTACATAATTTATAGGATATGCATTCCACATAATTCATGATTGTCTTTTGCGTAAAATAATATAAATATTCATTTGACTGGTCTTATGAATTATATAATGGTACAAAACTATATATATTTATTGGACAGAAATATGCAGATCTATGAAAAAAACAATTATTGACTTAGAAAACCTAATGTAAAAATACTAACTTAAGAAAAAGTCGACGATGCAATTCGTAAGAAAGATAAGAGACAATGATCCGTCTTCATTCTTGTGAAAACTTTACAAATTAAATTAGTTTTATTGGGAGTTTCTGCCAAAAAAATCCTGTTACAAGAATTGTGGTGGCAATGATAGTGGTGGTAAATAATTAAACCCAAAATTAATAGTGAAAAAGAAAGAAAATAAAGGAGGAAAAAGACATTATATTGGTCATTACCACTTTTTGGAAAGAGGTTCTTGGTCAAATATTATTTTCTTAATATGTTTTGAATTTATGGTTGTTTAGTACATATACCATAATTGAGATAATTTTAAAATTCCATTCATTGTATTGTCATAGTCTTATAGATATGCATGCATTTTAACTAGTCTTAAGAACATGCATGCATTTAGTTTTGTTTCCAAAAAAAAAGTTTATTTTCCCTCTAAATAGTCTCTCACTCATCCTCTCAAATCACCTTCTTCAATCTCTCCCAAATTTCTTTGTGGAATTCTCATTTATTTTTTTGATAACTCGGGTGATTCGGTTCAACAGACACCATGAGTTCCCAATCAGGTCGCGGAGACGTTTACTCCCTAACTGGTTCTAGGGTCAACGAACCATGAGATCAGACTAATTACAGGGCCCCGGAGAATAATTAAGTTAATGCTCCGGTGGCTAAGTGGAAATAAATAAAGAGTTCCGCATTTGATCGTAAGTTTTGTTTGCAGATTTTCTTGAATTTAGTATCGATCTAAAAGCACAATAATTTGAACAAATTTCTGGGTTATTAATTGTTTTCTTCGATTTTATATTTGTTTTTTTTTTTAAGAAAGTGAAAATTTGTTATGATTTATACACTATTTACCACGAAAATATTATAATTAAAATAAATTTTACAATTTTTAAAAACTATCATTTTAATTTATTCTTGTTAAATTATGAAATTTCTGTAAAAATGAAAATTTATCATAGCTTCTACAATATTAGTCATTAAGATATTATATTTTAGATCTATTTTACGGTTTAATTTTTTTTTTTATCACTTATTAGTATTCTTTGGGCCCCAAAATTTTTAGAACCTGCTCTGGAAGGATAATGGAGCGACTCGTTCAACTAGAAGGCTAAGAGCATCTTCATCGCTCAGATACGATGTAAGAGTCTCTATAGAATAGAATATTGTTATTATAATGTAACTTAATTATTTAATTAAATATTAAATCAGAAACAAAAAATTGAACAAGTAATAATGTGACAAATGTCACTATGGTTACTCATCCGTCTCTCAAACGAGAGACGGTTCTCCTTTAGTCTTTCTTCTTTTCATTTTTTTATTTTTTTTATTAACTAGATACTCATCTAGAAACTCCAGTTGGGAGTGCTCTAAGACTTTGTTCTTTGCAGGCTCGCAGCGAGAACCACCTGCAACCAAAAAAAAGCTTTCAACTCTCCTTTAATTTTTCTTCTTCTCTGCACTTTTAAGTCGATTTGACTAAATTAAGTTGATTCCGGAGTTGCTGCTAATTACAGTGACTGCATCACAAGCCTTTTTAAAAAGTAGCAATAGTCGTTGGTGTTTTTTTCTCCTTTAATTGAGTCTTCAACCAATTTAAAGAGTTCCTGAGTTCTTTTATTTTGTGTCGCAGTCGCAGTGACTTTAATCATTAAACTGACTCTGTGACTCTTAAGCCTGATGTGGTACCTAAAGAGATGCAGTTAGCTACACTAGATATTTGAGGGACTGAATTAGGCAGGTATGTATTATCTTCAGTCATACACTTTATCTTCAAAAAGGTTTGAATGAGTTGTTTTAATATGCATGCTTTATGTACAGTATCTGAAGAGCCAGCTGGTCAAGGTTTTAGACAAAACCATTTTTCACATATCTGAACAAAATTGTAGAAAAATATAACTGACACGGAGGTCCCATAGATGAAATCCACTTGACCAGGTAGTGGCATATTACTCTTTTGGTCCTCATTAAGTTTAGCTGCCTCCTTAGTAGAGATACACTCTTCTTGATCACCACATTTCTCCATTATAGCCCTATAAATTAATGCCAAAATCTGTTCACAATACAAGAAATATAGCCACACTACAAGGTGTATATGAAGAGCCAACTGGTCAAGCTTTTAGACAAAACAATCCTGACTCTACAGTTTTTGTTGACAACATCAATGTGATTCTATGGTAAATAGCCACACTGGAAGAGTAAGTGTTGGCTATTTACCTTAGAATCACATTGCAGTTGTCAACAAAAACTGTAGATTCGGGATGGTTTTTTCTAAAAGCTTGACCAGCTGGCTCTTCATATACACCTTGTAGTTTCTTGTATTGTGAACAGATTTTGACATTAATCTGCAGGGCTATAATGGAGAAATGTGGTGATCAAGAAGAGTGTATCTCTACTAAGGAGGCAGCTAAACTTAATGAGGACCAAAAGAGTACTATGCCACTGCCTGGTCAAGTGGATTTCATCAATGGAGGACCTCCGTGTCAGGTATAGTTGTCAACAATTTTGTTCAAATATGTGAAAAGCTCTTAACCTGTGCAATTTGGCAGGGATTTTCTGGTATGAACAGGTTCAATGAAAGAACTTGAAGTCAAGTTTAATGTGAAATGATCTTAGCATTCTTTTCCTTTGCTGATTATTTCCAGCCAAGATATTTTCTTCAGGAGAACGTGAGGAGCATTGTGTCATTCAATAAAGGGCAAACATTTCAACTTACTCTGGCTTCACTTCTTGAAATGGGTTATCAGGTAAAATTCATAATGCTATGTTTTTTGTCATGCTTGCTCTTTACTAGATGCTGGCATTGCATGCCCATGTGAGCAATGGTTTTCAAAATTACAGTGTGAAATTATACTCAACATCTGTTTTAATATGATGTTTTCTAGGTGAGATTTGGTATCTTGGAGGCAGGTGCATATGGAGTTACCCAATCTCGTAAAAGAACTTTTATTTGGGCAGCTGCACCATAAGAAGTTCTTTCAGAATGGCCTGAGCCGATGCATGTCTTTGGTATTCCCAAGTTGAATATCTCACTATCTCAAGGTTTATGTTATTCTGCTGTTCGCAGTACTGCACTTGGTGCACCTTTCCTCTCAATCACTGTGAGAGACACTATTGACGATCTTCCTCCAGTAGAAAACGGAGAATCCAAGACAAACAAAGAGGTATGATAACAGATGAGGATAACATATATATATATATATATATGAACAGAACAACCTGAGCCCATTTTTGTGTGTCTTGCAGTATCAAGCTGATCCAGTCTCGTGGTTCCAAAAGGAGATAAAAGGAAACATGATTGCTCTCACTGATCATATCTGCAAAGGGATGAACAAACTAAACCTCATTCTATGTAAGTTGATCCCAAAGATGCCATGTGCTGATTGGCTTAACCTCCCAAATGGGAAGGTCAGCCTTATACTTATACATAACTATAGAAATAAAAGGAATTCGTTTTTTAAACTAAATCCTTTGTTTTCACTATTACAGGTGAAGTTATCAAATAGACAGCTAGAAGATTTTATCCCTAGGGGCTAGGTGTCTATCAATCACAACTAAGCATCACGACCAATGTATGGAAGATTGGATTGGCAAAGGAAACTTTCCAACTTCCATCACAGATTCTCAGCCCATGGTTAAGGTGGGAATGTGCTTCCATCCTGACCAGGAAAGAATTGTCACCATCCGCGAATGCGCCCAATCTCAGGTATATGTTCCTATTCAGTCCTCTAGTTTCAGAAATAAGAATTGGTTGTACTGAAAAAAAATGAGAAATGAAATTGTGGTATTTATGAAAACTGCAGGGGTTTCCAGATATCTATGAGTTTGTAGGGAACATATATAATACACAAGCATAGACAGATTGGAAATGCAGTTCCTCCACCATTGGCGTTTGCTCTCGGTCGTAAGCTCAAAGAAGCCTTACTTCTCAAGAACTCTCTTCAACACCAACCTTAAATTTTAATCACTCAACTCAAATTCCCATTATGCCCGCTTTTTTAGATTGTCATTTCCCTTTATTATTGTAGTAGTATGATCCCCCTTTTGAATGAAACTCGTTTATCCTAAGTATAGTTTTGTAAAACTCTTATTCTATCCCTTAGGGTCTTGATATCAAGCAAGCAATGGGCTATGATTGGTCGCCTTGCGAATTGGATAAAGACAAAAATTAAAAAAAACTAAAAAAAAACAAGAAGAAGTTTGTCAAACATATCTAAAAGAATTGGAGCATTTAAAGAGTGATCCACCAAAGCGACGAGACCTTGAATGCTGCTATTTCAAGTGTCAGTAGCAGAACGTTCTGTCAATCGGGAAAGGTTTTTCGTGACAAGACCTGAGAAGTTAGTTGTTTACAATTTCCTAAAAAAAATTATATCATTTTTTGGGTTATCATGGTAAATATGTTAGCGAGAATTAGCTAAATATCCTATATATAATGGGAGAAGGGGCTCTGTCTATCTCTATCTCTTCTTTAAATTTTTCTTCTTCTCTGTAATTTTAAGTCGCTGCGACTATATTACGTTGATTACGGACTCGCTGCTAACTACAAAGATATAAATATAACGAAATAATACAAAATGAAAGACGTATCTTAATTTGTTAGAGTATTTAGAGTTTCAAACAAAATTTTATTGGTGTTAGAAAATAAAATTTGTCAAAACATTTCACTAAATCCAATTAAATATATAATAAAATAATTAACTTAATAATTTTAGAGGGGTCAATTGACACCCCTTAGTTCATGTTGCGTCCACCCATGTTCTTTCTTACGACCATGTTTATTCACTTAATTTTTTTTTTTTTACTAAGAATGTAAATACTTATTTAAAATGAAATTGTTTAGGTTGACAATCATAGATTCAAAACCAATTAAATTGTTCCATGGCAAAAAAAAAAAACATGAAAGCAAAACGGATCAGTCCATCGACTTAACATAACTAGTGAAGCAAATGGTGTCAGATGAAGTGATACACGATTCTTAATTTAATATTTTTACTTTGTGTTTCATATCACTAAGAGAATCTCTTAGATTTTTCATCTGTTATGTTAAAACAAATTAGAATACAGTTTAATATAATACTTTTACTTAGTGTTACATATCATGAAAATAATGATCTGATTTAAACTTGGATCTTTTATGTTAAATAAAATTAGATTCAAGAGATCTAAATTTTTTTTTGCGTCAGTCACATTAATGTTATGGCTTATGAAACAAATATCTTCATCATGGCTTAACGATAATCAATCGATCGGTCTTTTTCGTTATTCTAATAAATGAGTGGATATAAATCATACATAAGAATATTAAAACATCTTAGTTATTGAACGTTGCAAGAGAATCTAATGAAATTTCATGTTCCCCACAAACCACAAGGTTTAAAGAAACAACTTAGCACGTCCTCTATATGCATTTGGAAGTGCCACACACGAAACCAAGTTAGGAAGATAATACAATATTTACCACACAAAAACAAGACTATAGCCCTGTTCTTTTACTAGTCGCTATAACAGCGACTGCAACAGAGAAAACTAGTTATAAAAAAACCAAAAATCCATAGAGGTGAGAGAAAAGTGATCGCTGAAGATGAACATCACCGTAGACGTAGCTGCCGCTGGTTTTTCCAGCGATACATTTAATGGATATTTCATCTCCGTAACGGTCGCTGCGATCAACGAACTGCCAATCTTCTTTTTCCTTTTTGTCGTTTTATTCTGATGCTTCCTCCGCCATATGTCGTTTTGTTGAGTCGCTGTAGCTGTCGTAGCTACAAGTAAACGAACATACACTATATAAAGAGCTTTCATGTCCAAGAATTAATATAACAACAAAACGAAGAAAAAAAAGAGCAGCGGTGGGTATGATGAGAAGTTCAAGAATGATGAGGTTTGGACAATGCTTGGTTTATGTCATGGTCCTTAGTACCATCGCAGCTACAGTTACAGCTTACCCATACTCATCACCTGAAACACCAGAGTACAATTATCCAGTCCATCCAAACAAATCACCTTATACAACAAAAATGAATTCTCCATACTACTCCACATCACCACCACCTCCGCCACAATAAAAAACACAAGGCCATAAGTATACACCACATCCAAAACCATACATCTAAAACTCACCAGCACCTCCACCGTACTACTCTCCTTCTCCTAAGGTTGATTACAAGTCTCCACCACCACCATACGTTTACAGCTCTCCACCACCCCCACCATACTACTCTCCTCCAAAGATAGAATACAAGTCTCAACCACCACCAGACGTCTACAGCTCACCACCACCTACACCGTACTACTCTCCTTCTCCTAAGATAGATTACAAGTCTCCACCACCACCGTAAGTCTACAGCTCACCACCATACTACTCTCCATCCCCAAAGGTAGACTACAAGTCTCCACCACCACCATACGTCTACAACTCACCACCACCTCCACCATACTACTCTATTTCTCCTAAGGTTGATTACAAGTCTCCACCTCCACCATACTACTCTCATTCTCCAATGGTAGACTACAAGTTTCCACCTCGACCATACGTTTGCAGCTCTCCACCACCCCCACCATACTACTCTCCTTCTCCTAAGATCGACTACAAGTCTCCAACTCCCCCGTATGTCTACAACTCACCACCTCCTCCACCGTACTACTCTCCTTCTTCTAAGGTCGACTACAACTCTCCACCTCCCCCATACGTCTACAACTCACCAACACCTCCACCATACTACTCTCCTTCTCCTAAGGTTGATTACAAGTCTCCATACGTCTACAACTTTCCACCACCATATGTCTACAGCTCTCCACCACCTCCACCATACTACTCTCCTTCTCCTAAGGCTAATTACAAGTCTCCACCTCCCCCATATGTCTAAAGCTCATCACCACCTCCACCGCACTACTCTCCTTCTCCTAAGGCTGAATACAAATCTCTACCACCTCCACCATACTACTCTCCTTCTCCAAAGGTAGACTACAAGTCTCCACCTCCACCATATGTCTACAGCTCACCACCATCTCCACCGTATTACTCTCCTTCTCTTAAGGTAGACTACAAGTCTCCACCTCCACCATACTACTCTCATTCTCCAATGGTAGACTACAAGTTTCCACCTCGACCATACGTTTACAGCTCCCCACCATACTACTCTCCTTCTCCTAAGGTCGACTACAAGTCTCCACCTCCTCCATACGTCTACAACTCACCACCACCTCCACCGTACTACTCTCCTTCTCCTAAGGTAGATTACAAGTCTCCACCTCCACCATACGTGTATAGCTTTCCACCACCCCCACCATACTACTATCCTTCTCCAAAGGTTGACTACAAATCTCCACCTCCAACTATACGTCTACAGCACACCACCACTTCCACTGTACTACTCTCCTTCTCCTAAGGTTGATTACAAGTCCCCACCTCCACCATACGTGTACAGCTCTCCACCTCCTCCACCTTACTATTCTCCTTCCCCTAAGGTTGATTACAAGTTTCCACCTCCTCCATACGTTTACTAGACTCCCTACTATTGAATTTGAATTTGTTCGGTTACAAGAAACATGATGATTTTAATAACTTTTTTTTGTCTCTTGATTCTTCCATTTTGTTCCTTTTTTTACTATATTATGGAGCTTTTATTTATCTAAAAGTTTTTGGCTATATTCTAAATGCAATTATATTTTAATATTAATTTGCTCAAATTTGGCTGAAAATTTATTATATATATTCCCAATTTTTCTGTTTGTTACTAAAGAAAAGTTTCGTTAGGATTTCGGTATGACATTTTCAAATATAAGAGAACCATTGAGAATTTAGTTACAAAGATAGACAGTTGCATCGAGCTGTTATATTCGATGATGGCAGGTTTCTTTTTGGTGAATTCAATATCCCGTTTTCAGTAATCGAACTGTTATATTCTGATTAATATAATATCTAATTCAGAAGGATTTATTCTAAATGGTTTCAATGAGTATAAAGAACATGATTGATTTGGCGTATGTTTGATTTAAATGATTAAAATTATCTATTTATATATGGAAACAATTCGATGCTGAAAGCACGTTAAATATATTAAAAGTAGTAAAGAAAAAATGAAATACAAATATATATTAAAAAAAATGAAAATATTTATAAACAGTAAAAAAAACAAGTTGAAATTACACAAAATAAAAATATTTATAAACAGTAAAAAAACAACAAAATCAACAAATTTATATTAAAACAATTGACTTGCGGTAGTATACCGCATGTTCGAATCAAGTTAGACGTTAAGGTTCTAGTTATTTTATTATAGTAATCAAATTATGTATATATATATATATGTGTGTATATATTTACATATAATTTTTGGTATGTAAAATTCGCTGAATCAACAAATAAGGTTATTTACACGAGGAATAAGTGAGTTGAAAATTTGAAAATGATAAAAAAACAAATCTTAAGTAGGGGGAGAATATCAAATCACTCAGTCCCATTGAATGTCTCTCACACTAATGCACCGCAAAAGGAAATCGTTGTTGCTATATGTGGGGCATTGATTACATGAGAGGAGGCCGTTTCGAATAACTTTGTCCATGATATGAAGGTGAGCATGAGAGTGAGAGTTTTAGATGATGGCTTCCCTTTTCTTTCTCTCCATATGTGATAAATAGCTATTTGGGAAGCTTGGGTATGCGGTTGTTGATGAGCCCTATAAGGATGACCAGATTATGAAAGAGTAAGGGCTAACCTTATATGCCAAATTTATTAAGAAGATACATCAAATCCTTTGAATTATAATTACTTTTGGTAAATTTGAATATTCGAGCATCATTGGTGTATTGATTGCTTCAGTAAAGGTATTAACTAAAAATAAGGAAATCTTAATGGTTCCCTGATATTCGAAATTGTCTTACAGAAACCCTAACAAAAAAATTCTTCTCCAATAAACAGCTAAATGAGAATATAACAAATTTTCACCCAATTCGAGCAATTTAAATCAAACAGTATGTGCATTTAGAAAATAGCCAAATTTTTTAGATAAATAAACTCTCAACAATATATTATAACAAGGAAGAAAAACAGAAGAATCAAGAGACAAAATCAGAAAATAATAATTGAAATCATGTTTCTTTTTAACAAAAAAGTTTCAAAAATCAATAGTAAGGAGTCTTGTAGACATATGGTGGTGGTGAAGACTTGTAGGTCACCACTGGAGAAGGAGAGAAGTATGGTGGAGGTGGTGGAGAGCTGTAGACGTATGGTGGAGGTGGAGACTTGTAATCAACCTTAGGAGAAGGAGAGTAGTACGGTGGAGGAGGTGGTGAACTGTAGACGTATGGTGGTGGTGGAGACTTGTAGTTTACCTTAGGAGAAGGAGAGTAGTACGGTGGAGGTGGTGGTGAGCTGTAGACATATGGTGGTGGTGGAGACTTGTAATCAACCTTAGGAGAAGGAGAGTAGTACGGTGGAGGTGGTGGTGAGCTGTAGACGTATGGGGGAGGGGGAGACTTGTAATCAACCTTAGGAGAAGGAGAGTAGTATGGTGGAGGTGGTGGTGAGTTGTAGACGTATGGTGGAGGTGGAGACTTGTAGTCTACCTTAGGAGAAGGGGAGTAGTACGGTGGAGGTGGTGGAGAGCTGTAAATGTATGGTGGTGGTGGAGACTTGTAGTCAACCTTAGGAGAAGGAGAGTAGTATGGTGGAGGTGGTGAGTTGTAGACGTATGGTGGAGGTGGAGACTTGTAACTACCATTAGGAGTAGGAGAGTAGTAAGGTGGAGGTGGTGATGATTTGTAGACGTATGGTGGTGGTGGAGACTTGTAATCAACCTTAGGAGAAGGAGAGTAGTAAGGTAGAGGTGGTGGAGAGTTGTAGACGTATGGTGGAGGTGGAGACTTGTAGTCTACCTTAGGAGAAGGAGAGTAGTACGGTGGAGGTGGTGGAGAGCTGTAGAGATACGGTGGAGGTGGAGACTTGTAGTCTACCTTAGGAGAAGGAGAGTAGTACGGTGGAGGTGGTGGTGAGCTGTAGACGTATGGTGGAGGTGGAGACTTGTAATCAACCTTAGGAGAAGGAGAGTAGTAAGGTGGAGGTGGTGGAGAGCTGTAAACGTATGGGGGAGGTGGAGACTTATAGTCTACCTTAGGAGATGGAGAGTAGTACGGTGGAGGTGGTGGAGAGATGTAGACATATGGTGGTGGTGGAGACTTGTCGTCTACCTTAGGAGAATGAGAGTAGTACGGTGGAGGTGGTGGTGAGTTGTAGACGTATGGTGGAGGTGGAGACTTGTAAGCAACCTTAGGAGAAGGAGAGTAGTAAGGTGGAGGTGGTGGTGAGCTGTAGACGTATGGGGGAGGTGGAGACTTGTAGTCTACCTTAGGAGAAGGAGAGTAGTACGGTGGAGGTGGTGGAGAGCTGTAGACGTATGGTGGAGGTGGAGACTTGTAGTCTACCTTAGGTGAAGGAGAGTAGTAAGGTGAAGGTGGTGGAGAACTGTAGACATATGATGGAGGTGGAGACTTGTAGTTTACAATCGGAGAAGGAGAGTAGTATGGTGGAGGTGGTGGAGAGTTGTAGACGTATGGTGGAGGTGGAGACTTGTAGTCTACTTTAGGAGAAGGAGAATAGTAAGGTGGAGGTGGTGGAGAACTATAGACATATGGTGGAGGTGGAGACTTGTAATCAATCTTAGGAGAAGGAGAGTAGTAAGGTGGAGGTGGTGGTGAGCTGTAGACGTATGGTTTTGGATGTGGTGTGTACTTAGGGCCTTGTCTTTTATATTGTGGGGGAGATGGGGGTGATGCGGAGTAAGGTAATTTGTGTGGTTGGACTGGAGAATTGTACTCTGGTGTTTGAGGGGATGAGTAAGGGTACGCTGTAACTGTAGCTGCAATGGCACTCAAGACCACGACATAAACCATGCAATGCCCTAACCTCATCATTCTTGAGGTTCTCATCATGTCCGCCGCTGCTCTTTTTCTTATTGTTTTTGGTTGTGATATTAATTCTTGAACATGAAATCCCTTTATATAATCTCTTTTTCGTGTGTTAAAATATCATATTATCTTCCCAACTTGGTTTCGTGTGTGGCACTTCCAAATGCATTTAAAGGACGTGCTAAGTTGTTTCTTTAAACATTGTGATTTGTGGGGAACATGATATTTTATCAGATTCTCTTGCAACCTAAACATCTGTAATTTTTAGATGTTTCAATATATTTTTTTATGATTTATATCCAGTCAATTTATTTGAAGAACAAAAGAAAAACCAGGTGATTGATTATTATTGAGCCATAATAAAGGTATATATATATATATATTATAACAAAATAAAAACATAAATGTGACAAACACAAAATTTATATATATATATCACCTGTATCTAATTTTACTAATTACCATATTAAAATTTTATAAAATTCTTTTAATGATAAGAAACTCTAAGTAAAAATATTAAATGCTGTTGAAATAATATTAAATTAAGTGGTAAAGAAACTCTAAGTAAAAATATTACCATATCAATATATTGTTTGCATGGTTGCAATTTTTTACGTAATTAGCCCCGAAATTCTAATTGTATAATTTAATAGTTGGATAGATTATTACATTCACGGAATGCAACCTAAACATTTTTCTTGTCATTTTTTTTTATTAAACGAAGCCATGGAAAATTTAAGTGAATTGAGTTCATGACGAAAAATAATCCAAAATTGAAAACCTAATAGGCCTGTTTGCATGTTTGTATACCAACATTTGCATGTTTGTATGCGTATTTATAGTTATAGAGATTTCATGCGTCAGAACATTTACAAGAGCAAGACATTGGTCTCTTTGGAGCTGTCAAATGTAGAGTTAAAGTATCCAGAGTTTGTTGTTTATTTACCTTGTCTCAATATCTTGCATCTATATAAGGTTTGTTACCATAAGGATGGTCCTTTGGTTGCTGAGAAGCTCATCTCAGGATGTCCTGTTCTTGAGGATCTTGAACTGAATAGACCTTTTGATTTTTTGAATCAAGATGTTGTGCTGTTTTTGAATCAAACTTTTAAAAGATGTTGTTTAGGATTTGGGTTCACTTGGGCTGATACAGATTTTACAGTTGAGGTTGATGCTCCACGACTCGAGTGTATGAGTTTATCAGAAAGTCAATCTGATAGTATTGTGGTAAAGAACATGAGTTCCTTGTTCATGCTCAACATTGGTACCTATTCCGATTTTAACTAAGGCAGTCCTTTGACACTGGAGGATTTAAGGAACCGTTATATTTTATGTGATTTTTAATTTCTAGTGTAAGACGTATGATCATCAATCAGGAGACTCTAAAGGTAAATATAATAATTTAATGTATTAATTCTCTATGAAAACTGTCTCAGACTCTCACATATGTATCCTCTTGTCTTTTATTCTCCTTACAAGTGCGTTATTGTTATCCCAAACTCCGACCAATTCCCATATTCCACAACTTATATCATTTGCAGGCTGATTGGTTCTTCAGCTTATATATCGTTACAACTTTTGCCAGCCCTTCTTGAGAGCTGTCGAAATCTGAAAAGTCTCATCTTTGTAAGAAATTGCGTCAATGTAGTTTTGGTTACAAGAACATTGTTGAATCATATTGTAAACTCAGCTTGTTTTTTTTTTCTTTTCTTGCAAGATTATTATGTTTCAGAGGAGTCAGACCAAATCAACTTTAACAATGTGCCTCGGTGTTTAATATTAACTTTGGAGAATGCATGTTGAGATTAAATGACCGACTCTGTGTTGGACCGAAGAAAAAAAAGAACTGACTATGAAAGAAGAAACTGGGATTAAACTAGTGAATTATGATATCCATTCATTTTACATGTTTTAAACATTTATTTTATCACCTTTTGTTCCATTTAGTTTCATTTAAAAGTGTAATTAAATGTGCATTTGAGTTTCATTATCCCGCATTTTAGAAGTCTTACGTTTCATGTCTTGTATTTTGTATAAGTTTTGAGTCATTTTTAGGTGAATTGGAGACTCGAAACTTGAAAGAGGGATCATTTGGATGCAAAAAAAGATAAATGATGATTTAGAACCATTCCTAAGTGTCTCAAAGATCTATTCAGGTGAAGGCCTTCCCTTAAGATTTAGATCCATAAACCTTGATGAAAGTTATAGAGAATTGCGTTAGATTTCCAATGGAGGTTGTCTCGAGTGATTTGGGTCAGCGGTTAAGGAGATACGATCCATTTCATGAAGATCGGTATGATCCAGCGGCCTCATGTGCCTGCTAGAGAAGTGATGAAACTCACCTGAGGAACCAGCGGCCAAACTGAGCGGGATTGTGACATTGCTGGACCATAAACGGGAGATGCTACCGGGATTGTGACACCGCTGGACCATAACGGGATGCTGCACCGGGATCACGACACCGCTGTCCGATTTTTTTTTTTTCCTTATAAATATTTTTCTTAACTCAGCTAAACCCCGAGTTTTCTTCCGTTTGGAGTTGGTTTTGATATCTAAACTCTCTTTAGATGTTTTGGATTGATGTCTTTCATATTATGCAACTCTAATGAAGATTTCTTCATCCCTATCTTTGTAAATCCATCTTTTTATCTTTTATTTTTCTTTTTTTCTTCACTTAAGTTGTTAGTCTTTTTGTTGGAACATGTGTTATGCATAGGATGATTATTGTTAGATCCTTCATATTAGGTTGATCATAATGTTAGATTAGCCAAGGAATTGGAATTTAGAGCTTAGGAATTTTACATCCGGAAGGTGTTCGATGAAATGATTGAATGAACTTTTTATGAGCTTTATATACCTAGCGAGCGGAAGTTGTTGATTAGGGTGTTTAGTGAACCTATTGTAATTGTTTATTAATGTTCATTGATTAATTTAATCGCTAACGGAAGTTATTGATGGCTGGATAATTAGTGAAGTGCTAAGTGCCACAGAAATGGATTAGTCATAGTTGTGAATTCCATGTTCCATGATGGTGCTTAATACAATTTATTATACCATTGTTTGATTGTTAGTTCGTCTTTATGATAGTAGAACTCATGGTCCAATTTTCTTTCTTTTCTCTTTTTTCGCTTATTTTCATTCATTATGTTTATAATCACTACATCTCCATTTTCTTTAAATAAGTTTAGAATCATGCATCTCTAGTGCGTGATCCTTAGCTTCCGTGAATCGATACCCTTTTTTGTACTACAATGTACATAGGATTTATTTGATAGATCCGGTGTAATACATCTTTATCAAAATGCTTTCTCGAGAATTCAGAGTCCTCAAAAAACTGACTCTGATTTTTGGAAATTCTTCTATAACCAAGCAAATGGCAGAGAGCTACAAGAAGCTTCTTACATCCACAAAGCTTTTTCCCACATGTCAAGCCATATTTTACTGAACATTATTGTTGTAGGAATTATCTATTTGTCATGAAAATTGCAGCTACGCTTAGTATTTTATAGACATGGTTTACTTTTGTTTGGATTCTTTCATTGATTTATGCATGGTCAACCCATAGTTTACAAATTATTCTTTTTATTTTGGAAATTTGAGATTGACCATTTGAATACTTATTTATAAAGGTTCGTTGTTAAAAAAAAAAATAATAATAATAAAAAAAAATTATAAGGTTCGTTGCCCAACTTGCGGGCAACAAAAGAAAACATTGGCAAATGAACGTTAGGTTGCACATTTGGTTTATTTGATTCAGTTTGATGTCTCCTTCCACGATGAACACTCCGCTCCTCTCCGAGATACTCTTATACCTTCCGACCAATGATTCGGTTAAGACAAGAACGAGAAGTCTATGGCATAATGTTCCAGGACTTCACTAAGACACAAATGACTTCTCTTCTTTAACCAAAGAAGCCATCAAGAACTTCAATGATAGATTTCTAGAGTTTGACAGTGAGCTACGCCTGCAAGAGTTCAAGATTAAAGTCTGATTACTTTAATGAATGCATAGCTCTTTGGAATAAGCGAATGGGTCGTATCGTTACAGCGATTAAATTAATCGTGGAGCTCAACATTTAGATGTCCTTTTATCAAATTTTTAATGTCTATGAATATTTATAAGAGCAAGACATTGATCTCTTCAAAGCATGCAAACATAGCGATGGTACAACCCGAGTCTTCTAGCTTCTCTACCTCGTATCAAAATCATGCATCTGGAAGACAATTTGTACAGTGATGATAATCCTTTGATCATAGAGAAGCTCATCTTAGGCTGTTCCGTTCTTGAAGAGATTTTGTTCTTCTTTTTAATTTTGTTAAGAAAGTAAATATCATTAAAAATGATAAAAATCTAAACTGTGAGGTCTTTCTATTCGCAGGGCGTCTCCAACTAATCTGCAAAATTAATGCACCGGTTCTGCGTGTAATATCTCAGTTTCTCACGAGGCGTTGTGCAAAATATGGCCCCAGGAAGAGTATAGCTGAGTGGAATGTAAAAAATGTGTGTGTGTGTATATTTACATATAAGTGAGTTGGAAATTTGAAAATGATAAAAAAACAGATCTTAAGTAGGGGGAGAAGATCAAATCACTCAGTCCCATTGAATGTCTCTCACACTAATGCACCGCAAAAGGAAATCGTTGTTGCGATATGTGGGGCATTGATTACATGAGAAGAGGCCGTTTCGAATAACTTTGTCCATGATATGAAGGTGAGCATGAGAGTGAGAGTTTTAGATGATGGCTTCTGATGGCGCTTTGATGTCTCATGGTTTTGAGGGTTTAAACGTTTGATTTCATAAGTCTTTTAGGGTCTTTTATTTATTTATATTGTATCTTTAGATTCTTTTACTGTGTTATCGAGTCTTTACAGGTTTCCGGCTACTTTGGAGGAGAACATGTTGTTTTGGGATGAAAACGCAGATTTGGAGATGCAGAATCATGCAAAACCGCCAGAAGTTTAGCATTCGTTGAAAGTCTTCCCGATATTGGAGTGATATGATATTTTTACACAAGATAGATATTTGAGTTAGATTTCATTTGGCACCGATCTCAGGTCATTCTCATTGATGGTTCAAGAGTTATGCCCGTTTTACTGAAAACATGTCATTCTGGCGAGCAAATGAAGCAGGTGTAGAAACTAAGCTCGGGAAGTTAGGATCGATCGATCCTACATCCAGATCTATCAATATGGCATCAGACGCGAATTTTAAAGCCCAAAATCAATCTGTTTTGATCCAAAACCGATACCTTAACCAATTTATTTCGTTTTTAAACCCTAAGACACGATTTTCAGAGCAAGAACCTTCATTCTATTCAGTTTTGTATGTTGTTCTACTTATTGGGAACAATAGAAATAGAAATAGAAATCCAAAAGGGTTCAGAAATCTTCTCCAAATTGTCAATGAGGTCCAAAGATCTTCTCCCAAAAGCTCCCAATAAGTAAAACAATATACAAAACTGAATTAGAGTTTCTGGTTATCTAATGGTTTTGACATTTTGTTGTTTTCAGGCTGTGTCTTTTCTTTTATCGTATTATTGTGTCAGTGCAAGTTGTTTTGTTGAGTCAAAACTTTGTCGAAACTATGAACTTTTCTGGGAACTAACCACTTTGTGTTGACACTTGAGGACCATTACTACATCAGTTGATTGCAGATCTTACTAAGTAGAACGTCGGGGGTGGATTAATCGAACTGAGAAAGTTTTTATTTCTAGAGGGTTTGGATGATCCAGCGTTGACTCCGCACCAAATGAATCTTAATTTCTCAGCTTGGAGCTTGGTATACATAAGACATGATTCCTCTTTCAGCATTGTCGAGATAAGTTTGTCGCCTCTCTTTGATCTTCCCTCAAAGAAAAGATAAAAAAGAAGAAGAAAACGAAACCTAAGTTCAAGAACGGTAACCGGAGTTCCGTGAAAAGAACTATGAAGGTGAGCCACACTTCACATACGCGTCTCCTCACAAGGAACACAATAGTGAGTGCCTTTGCATACACGTCTCCTCACAAGGAACACGACAGCGAGGGGTTCCATTCTTGAAAGAATACAATAGGTTGTAAAAAAAAAAGAGAAAAGGAAAAAAAAAAGGAAGAGAAAATAAAAGGGGATGTGCAAAGACTGTCTATGTGACTTAAGCTAGTAAGAGAAAGAATCTATAAGTCTGTTGATCGATACTCCCTCGATGAGACCGCACGCTAAATTAATTAAAGGGGTCAACAATGAAGATTTCAGATTTCTCTAAGGAGCTTGAGCCGTATTTGGGAGATTTGCTAAGCTTTCGGTTATTTTGCTGACATATTATCTAATGTTGGCTATGTGGTATGTGGATTCAAAGGTGTTGATCAAAGTGGTGCTCTAAAGATTTGGTGAGTTTCTGTTTTCAAACCTTTCTTCTATATTTGTTTTCATTTGTTTGTTCTTGCTTGAGGACAAGCAAGGATTCAAGTCTGGGGGAATTGATGTGTCATGGTTTTGAGGGTTTAAACCTTTGATTTCATAAGTCTTTTAGAGTCTTTTATTTATTTATATTGTATCTTTAGAGTTTTTTAGTGTGTTATCGATTCTTTACAGGTTTTTGGCTACTTTGGAGGAGAACATGTTGTTTTGGGATGAAAACACAGATTTGGAGATGCAGAATCATGCAGAAGCGCCAGAAGTTTAGCATTCTTTGAAAGTCTTCCCTATATTGGATTGATATGAATTTTGTACACAAGATAGATCTTTGAGTTAGATTTCATTTGGCACTGGTCTTAGGTCATTCTCATTAATGGTTCAAGAGTTATGCCCGTTTTACTGAAGACATGTCATTCTGGCGAGCAAATGAAGCAGGTGCAGAAACTAAGCTCGGGAAGTTAGGATCGATCGATCCTACATCCAGATCGATCGATCTGGCATTAGACGCGAATTTTAAAGCTCATAATCGATTTTTTTTGATCCAGAACCGAACTTAACAAATTTATTTAGTTTTTAAACCCTAAGACTCGATTTTCAGAGCAAGAACCTTCATTTTATTCAGTTTTGTATGTTGTTCTACTTATTGGGAGCTTTTGGGAGAGGATTTCTGGACCTCATTGACAATTTGGAAAAAATTTCTGAACCCTTTTGGATTTCTATTTCTATTGATTATGAGTTCTTCTTCATCTCTTTGTGTTTTCTTTGTTTCAATGTCTGAGTAGTCTCTTAGTTAGGTTTAGGGTTTCAAGGGAATTTATGAATCATTGAATTAGACACAAATAGGGATTTATCATATGTGTTCTTCATCTATTGTTGTTCTTATTGCTTAGGCTAAACTGATCACTTAGTCTCTGATTTAGGGTTTAATCTATTCATCAAAAATGCTATAGGTTGCTTGATAGAACATAGGTGAGCATATTGTCTTTAGCCAACGAGAGTTGATGCTAAGGCAATCCGTGAACAAATCAAACCATCTCGTTAATGCTTGTTTAGAATTTTAGGTTCAAACGAGAGTTTAGATACCGAGGTTGCAAGATAAAGTAATTGATACCACGAGAGTGGATAGGTTATACATTGATGTTTGAGTTTAAGAATGGTGTTTATTAGTTCCCCGAATAGTTGTCTGATTTATGATCTCTGAATTCCCGAGATCAACCCTTGACCTAGCGCTTCGTTTTATTGATCTTAACATCGTTTTAATTGTTATTCTCATTTTATTTCACATCAAACAATCATATCATTGTCTTAGCTTAGTTTCTTTCATTAAGAATCGTAGTGTGACACTTGATCTATGTGGATTCGATCCCATCTATTCTATTGCGTTTGTATGTACACTTGCAATCTTTTATTTGGGTTAAAACTCTGTGTATCACGCTTCTCTTTTCTTTCTCTCCATATGTGATAAATAGCTGTTTGGGAAGCGAGATGGATGAGAACATAGTCTTGCTTGGGTATGCGGTTGTTGATAAGCCCTATAAGGATGGCCAGATTATGAAAGAGTAAGGGCTAACCTTATACGCCAAATTTATTAAGAAGATACATCAAATCCTTTGAATTATAATTGCTTTTGGTAAATTTGAATATTCGAGCATCATTAGTGTATTAATTGCTTCATTAAAGGTATTAACTATAAATAAGGGAAATCTTAATGGTTCCCTCATATTCGAAATTGTCTTACAGAAATCCTAACAAAAAAATTCTTCTCCAATAAACAGCTAAATGAGAATATAACAAAATTTTCACCCAATTCAAGCAATTTAACATCAAACAGTATGTGCATTTAGAAAATAACCAAAATTTTTAGATAAATAAACTCTCAACAATATATTATAACAAGGAAGCAAAACAGAAGAATCAAGAGACAAAATCAAAAAATAATTATTGAAATCAAGTTTCTTTTTAACAAAAAATTTTCAAAAATCAATAGTAAGGAGTCTTGTAGACATATGGTGGTGGTGGAGACTTGTAGGTCACCATTGGAGAAGGAGAGAAGTATGGTGGAGGTGGTAGAGAGCTGTAGACGTATGGTGGAGGTGGAGACTTGTAATCAACCTTAGGAGAAGGAGAGTAGTACGTTGGAGGAGGTGGTGAACTGTAGACGTATGGTGGTGGTGGAGACTTGTAATTTACCTTAGGAGAAGGAGAGTAGTACGGTGGAGGTGGTGGTGAGCTGTAGACGTATGGTGGTGGTGGAGACTTGTAATCAACCTTAGGAGAAGGAGAGTAGTACGGTGGAGGTGGTGGTGAGCTGTAGACGTATGGGGGAGGGGGAGACTTGTAATCAACCTTAGGAGAAGGAGAGTAGTATGGTGGAGGTGGTGGTGAGTTGTAGACGTATGGTGCAGGTGGAGACTTGTAGTCTACCTTAGGAGAAGGGGAGTAGTACGGTGGAGGTGGTGGAGAGCTGTAAACGTATGGTGGTGGTGGAGACTTGTAGTCAACCTTAGGAGAAGGAGAGTAGTATGGTGGAGGTGGTGAGTTGTAGACAGATGGTGGAGGTGGAGACTTGTAATTACCCTTAGGAGTAGGAGAGTAGTAAGGTGGAGGTGGTTGTGATTTGTAGACGTATGGTGGTGGTGGAGACTTGTAATCAACCTTAGGAGAAGGAGAGTATTAAGGTGGAGGTGGTGGAGAGTTGTAGACGTATGGTGGAGGTGGAGACTTGTAGTCTACCTTAAGAGAAGGAGAGTAGTACGGTGGAGGTGGTGGAGAGCTGTAGACATACGGTGGAGGTGGAGACTTGTAGTCTACCTTAGGAGAAGGAGAGTAGTACGGTGGAGGTGGTGGTGAGCTGTAGACGTATGGTGGAGGTGGAGACTTGTAATCAACCTTAGGAGAAGAAGAGTAGTAAGGTGGAGGTGGTGGAGAGCTGTAGACGTATGGGGGAGGTGGAGACTTATAGTCTACCTTAGGAGATGGAGAGTAGTACGGTGGAGGTGGTGGAGAGCTGTAGACATATGGTGGAGGTGGAGACTTGTAGTCTACCTTAGGAGAAAGAGAGTAGTACGGTGGAGGTGGTGGTGTGTTGTAGACGTATGGTGGAGGTGGAGACTTGTAATCAACCTTAGGAGAAGGAGAGTTGTAAGGTGGAGGTGGTGGTGAACTGTAGACGTATGGGGGAGGTAGAGACTTGTAGTCTACCTTAGGAGAAGGGGAGTAGTATGGTGGAGGTGGTGGAGAGTTGTAGACGTATGGTGGTGGTGGAGACTTGTAGTGTACAATCGGAGAAGGAGAGTAGTATGATGGAGGTGGTGGAGAGCTGTAGACATATGGTGGAGGTGGAGACTTGTAATCAACCTTAGGAGAAGGAGAGTAGTAAGGTGGAGGTGGTGGTGAGCTGTAGACGTATGGGGGAGGTGGAGACTTGTAGTCTACCTTAGGAGAAGGAGAGTAGTAAGGTGGAGGGGGTGGAGAGTTGTAGACGTATGGTGGAGGTGGAGACTTGTAGTCTACCTTAGGTGAAGGAGAGTAGTAAGGTGGAGGTGGTGGAGAGCTGTAGAAATATGGTGGAGGTGGAGACTTGTAGTTTACAATCGGAGAAGGAGAGTAGTATGGTGGAGGTGGTGGTGAGCTGTAGACGTATGGTGGAGGTGGAGACTTGTAATCAACCTTAGGAGAAGGAGAGTAGTAAGGTGGAGGTGGTGGAGAGCTGTAGACGTATGGGGGAGGTGGAGACTTATAGTTTACCTTAGGAGATGGAGAGTAGTACGGTGGAGGTGGTGGAGAGCTGTAGACATATGGTGGAGGTGGAGACTTGTAGTCTACCTTAGGAGAAGGAGAGTAGTACGGTGGAGGTGGTGGTGTGTTGTAGACGTATGGTGGAGGTGGAGACTTGTAATCAACCTTAGGAGAAGGAGAGTAGTAAGGTGGAGGTGGTGGTGAGCTGTAGACGTATGGGGGAGGTGGAGACTTGTAGTCTACCTTAGGAGAAGGAGAGTAGTAAGGTGGAGGGGGTGGAGAGTTGTAGACGTATGGTGGAGGTGGAGACTTGTAGTCTACCTTAGATGAAGGAGAGTAGTAAGGTGGAGGTGGTGGAGAGCTGTAGAAATATGGTGGAGGTGGAGACTTGTAGTTTACAATCGGAGAAGGAGAGTAGTATGGTGGAGGTGGTGGAGAGTTGTAGACATATGGTGGAGGTGGAGACTTGTAATCAACCTTAGGAGAAGGAGAGTAGTACGGCGGAGGTGGTGGTGAGCTGTAGACATATGGTGGAGGTGGAGACTTGTAGTCTACTTTAGGAGAAGGAGAGTAGTAAGGAGGTGGTTGAGAACTATAGACATATGGTGGAGGTGGAGACTTGTAATCAACTTTAGGAGAAGGAGAATAGTATGTTGGAGGTGGTGGTGAGCTGTAGACGTATGGTTTTGGATGTGGTGTGTACTTAGGGCCTTGTCTTTTATATTGTGGGGGAGATGGTGGTGATGCGGAGTAAGGTAATTTGTGTGGTTGGACTGGAGAATTGTACTCTGGTGTTTGAGGGGATGAGTAAGGGTACGCTGTAACTGTAGCTGCAATGGCACTCAAGACCACGACATAAACCATGCAATGCCCTAACCTCATCATTCTTGAGGTTCTCATCATGTCCGCCGCTGCTCTTTTTCTTATTGTGTTTGGCTGTGATATTAATTCTTGAACATGAAATCCCTTTATATAATCTTTTTGTGTGTGTTAAAATATCATATTATCTTCCCAACTTGGTTTCGTGTGTGGCACTTCCAAATGCATTTAAAGGACGTGCTAAGTTGTTTCTTTAAACATTGTGATTTGTGGGGAACATGATATTTTATCATATTCTCTTGCAACCTAAACATCTATAATTTTTATATTCTTTTTTGTGATTTATATCCAGTCAATTATTAGAAGAACCAAAAAAAAAACAGGTGATTGATTATTACTCTCCTTATAAAAAAAAAAAATGTGGCAAAGGCACAATTTATTTATTTATTACATGTATCTAATTTGACTTAGCATATTAATTTTTTTATAAAATTCTTTTAATGAATGAAACTTTAAGTAAAAATATTAAATGCTGTTGAAGTAATTTTAAATTAAGTGGTAATGAAAAACATCGCCGTCTTTGACAAGTTCCTGCAACACCAAAAAAAAACAAAAACAAACAAAAAAAAAAAAGTTCCTGCAACACCGTGTGTTCAATATATTTTTTGCATGGTTGCAATTTATTACGTTATCTGCCACGAAATTCTAATTGTATAATTTAATAGTTGGATAGATAATTACATTCACGGAATGCAACCTAAACATTTTTCTTGTCATTTTTTTATTAAACGAAGCCATGGAAAATTTAAGTGAATTGAATTCATGAAGAAAAATAATCCAAAAAGATGGACCCAATATTACAAGAGCCTATTCCTTGGATATTCTATTTTATGATTCACCCCATCATGATGATCAAGTATAAAAAGTATCCAAAAATAGCTAATGTTTCAAAAAAATCTAAAGAAAATATAACAAAACACTAAAAATAAACATTTAAACAAAACACACGATATGATAATTAAAACAATGTTTTGAAAACAACGAAAGTTTTTTTTGTGTGTTGTCATTTCTTCTCATCTCCAAAGAGAAGGAAACTCAGGAGATGGGAAGAAAATTTTGGTGGTTGTTTATGAACTACAATATAATTCACGTCAAAACTTTGTCTCGGTACGTTAAAGATGAAGAAGCTGCATTGATCTTCCCAAAAGATCCTCCATGGTTCAAGCCATGGATGGTTCCTCTGATGATGCTTTTTATTTTCTTTATCGTTGTTATTGTAGGAATTTGTCGACGTTGTCGAAATTGTCGCCGCGGCGAAAATTCTCCCAGCATCCATCCTATCTCCCAGGCCACCTAAATTTTAGCTTTCTTCTTTCTTTATATCAAATGTAAATTGTTGTTGGTAAAATGTAAATTTTACAGTTTCACCATATATTTTCCTATCGTTTTGATCTAGTATTGAAAGATCAAAGGAAAAATATTGTTCATTTGCTATCTCATTTGGAATTCAGAATAGGATGTGCAGGAAAAAGAAAGAAAAAAAAAAAAGTTATAAAAATTCTTGCAGTAAAAGATCCATGTCTCAAATGCATACAACAAACGAAAATAATCATAATCAACAACTTCTGACTCATCATCATAATCCATTGATTAACTTTAGGAAGATTTGTTGGATACAATTTTCAAGAACATAAGAAAAGAAATTTAGACCGAGTACTTACATAAATTAAAGGTAAGCTTTCAAATGAATTCATATAATTTCAGATTGTAATATGGATTTCTAAAAAAAAAAAAAAAAAAAAATGTATATCCATATATTTTCGGGTGGTTGACGTGGCAGCTGGCAGCAAGTCAACGTTAAAAGTCGTCGTGTACTAGAACGGAACCGGTCTAGAGGGCTAACTCTCACCGCTGGGAAGCTAGACAGATATGCAAGACAACAACAGTCAAGAAAAAAAACCATAAGATAGCGATGTCTCTGACGGGCCTGGTCGGAGTTTCATTTTAGGAACATCAAAAGAATTACTTTAAAAAGAGAAAAGGATTACCGTAAGAAAATCAAAAGCTCCATCTGATCCAATCATGGATTCAACTCTTATTCGCGATTCAAAGATCTTGTAGGGCTATTAACTGATGTCAAATCTACTAAGTTAAGATATCGATGAAGTACCGATTGTATTTGCTTTTATGATTTTTATCTTTTTTCTGCCATGGAACCAATCTATAGATCAAGCATTTTGCTTTCACAATTTGTAACACCTAAACATTTCATTTTTTCAATGATATTTTTACGTTCTTAGCAAAAAAAAAAACGGATAAATTAACATGAAGTGCTAGACTTTATCTGCAATTTATTATTAATGTAAATTATTTTCCGTTGATTTGGATCTTTAAATCCGTTTTAATAAATTTATAATTTGTTGACAAAAAAAAAAAAAAAAGATTTCTACTGTTCTTGTGACTCAACTCGTGAATTGATGAAAGCCACTATGGAGCTTGTCCTGACACAAGGGGATTAATAATTAGTAAGTGGCTATTTTATGGTTTCTTCCCTTGTTTCCTGGAAATATAAGAAACAAGTTAGGCATTTCACGAACTGAATACATGAGCATGTCATGCAATCTGTCAAATCGTATGGCTTCGAAACAGTATCTATGATCT
The DNA here is from genome assembly GCA_963667165.1 of Barbarea vulgaris. Lineage (NCBI taxonomy): Eukaryota > Viridiplantae > Streptophyta > Magnoliopsida > Brassicales > Brassicaceae > Barbarea > Barbarea vulgaris. The sequence continues at coordinate 4,325,683 of OY763891.1, forward strand.
ATATATATATCTCTCTATCTACTCTAACTACTATGTTCATACTGCCAATAATCGAGTATATCATTGACGTACAAAACATATAGAGAAAGACTGTATTAATATATTTAGAGAGAATTTGGATGAAGCTTCTTTGACGCTTTTACATGTTGGAGCACAGCTTCAAGTAGTGGGCATCCTAACCAAACCGCTACATCCAAGACAGTTCCAGACTCTCATTGGCAAGATGGATGTTGCATCTCCTCACAATTTAATTATATTGAAGGGGAACACTATTGTATGTGATAATCGAGTGAGTTAGAGATGATCAAGAGAGGTTAATTAGTTGTTATTATCTATCAAGCTTCCTAGTTTATTACTTGAGGCTTCTCAACAATAGGAAAAAAAAATTTAGGCACATTCAGCATTTATATATGAGCCTTAATTACATGTAAAATAAATTTTTTTTTTTTTATTTAGACTCTAAAATATAGTAATAAATTTTTTTGTCAATTTATTGTGAATTTTGTGCAATAATACATCTAGCACATGCCTAGAGCCTCTCCTTCTTTACACAACTTAAAAGAATGAGTTTTACTTATAGCAATTTTTATCAGATAGTGTTTTAGAATATGTTATTTTTAATCTATGGGTAAAGTGAGTGTATAGTCAGATGTTGAAATGTGCTAATATGTCCCACTAATATTAAACTTTTATTAAAACTCCGGCCTATAATAAATTGCGTATACGTCCAAAATAACACCGGGAAGACAATGAAGAGATGTCCACTATGTTCGTTTGATGTCTGACTATGAATCCCATTTGTCCACTAACTTTTTATCTTTATTTATCTTTTATATATTGATATATTACTTTGTTAACGCGAATTAGAATTAGTGTAAGATCAAACTAAAACAAAAAGAATAAGGAGAGAATGAGAATGAAGGTAGACACAGACAGCATTTTAGTGCCATTGAGTTTGGTCATAGCAGTGGGATACCATGTCTTCCTTTGGAACACCTTCAAGCACAATCCTTCTCGTACTTCACTTGGCATCGATTCCTCCAAACGCAAATCTTGGTTCCGTGACATCAAAGAGGTTCTTCGTCTTCTCTTTTTTTTTTAGAACTATGTTTAAGTTTTGCGCTTATATGTTATATAACAAACCCTTTAACAAAAAAAAAAAAAAAAATGTTATATAACAGAAAATTTCTTTCTTTCAAACAAACAAATTGTTAGGTGACATAAAGTTTAGTGCCAAAATTATCAAAATAAGAACAATTCAAAATTCAATAAGAACAATTCAAAATTTCGTCGTAAAAGTAAAATTGTCATAATTTTTTTAACAACCAGACAGATCCGGTTAAAGAAAAATAATCATTTATAGCGCGTTTATATCCAGTTTGATAATTCACAAGGTTACTAGACATCTAATGATCACTAATCCGGTTCACAGTCGATTTTGGTCCGACTTGGGTCAATCCAAGTTTCAAAATATTCATGAAACTATTATTGTTTTAATCATTTAAAATCTTAACAAAAAAAAAAAAATTATCAAAATATGTAAACGCAGACGTAACCCACTTTTTGACGTTTAAAACAAAATATAGACCCTAGATTTTTCACAAAAGAAGAAAAAAGGTTTTTGTTAGTTGTAAACGCAAACAAAATAATTGGCGTTTTTGTTTATATTTAACAACAATTTTTTATGACAATTTTGAAAAATAATTCACTTTTTTTTTTTGGTGAAAAGTAATTAACTTGTTAAGGCAAAGACAAAAAAATTGGGTTTAAAACAATCAAATTTCTGTCGATTTTTTTTTTTTGGTTAATTAATATGAAAATAGGTAAACATAAACATATTATTTATGTTTACAAATAAGACAGGTCTTAGTTTTTAACCCAAAAAAAACGCAAACGGAATACAGTAATTGGTTTTTGTGTACATTTTATATGAAAATATAATCACAAAATTCACATATAATTGCAACAAAAACTTTGCTTTTAAAAAAAATCAAAATCCCTAATATATTTTATAAACTTTCTTGTCAGTAATCATTTCTTCTTAATTTGTTGATCATAATGAAAACATAGGGTGACGATAAGACTGGGATGTTGGCAGTACAAAGCTTGAGGAACAAAAAAATGGTAACAATTCTCACCGCTACAATCACCATCCTTATCTTCCTTTCTCTAGCTGCGGTAACTAACAATGCGTTCAAAGCAAGTCACCTCTTCACCACAGCCAACGACAACTTAGTCGGCTCACAAAACGGTACAGTCTTCGTCCTAAAGTATGCCTCTGCCTCTCTTCTTCTCGCAGCGAGCTTCTTCTTTAGCTCACTTGCCGTGAGTTACTTGATGGATGCGATTTTCCTCATCAACGCGATTGTTAAGAAGCCTGAAGGAGACTGCGATTGCGATTACGAAATGACGGGTACAGAATCGTTTAGGGAGTATACAAGATTGGTTCTTGAGAGAGGGTTCTTTATGGCTATGGTTGGGACAAGAGTTATGTGTGTTTCTATACCGCTTTTGCTTTGGATGTTTGGACCAATACCGGTTCTTGCGTCTTCACTAGGGCTTGTTTGGGTGTTGTATCAGTTTGATTTTCCATCAATCGCCAAAGTTTCTGTTTGTAGACCATAGAGAGATAAGATTGAAAATAAAAACAAAAACGTGGATTATTAATGTTTACACTCATAACAATAATGAAAAGAAACATTCTCAAACTCTTAATTCATATGCTGCATTTGATGTAAAAAACGGTTTTTATTTTTGTTTTGAATATAATTTTACATTCAATTAAAAAAAAAATAATGAAAGGAATTGAAACAACTAAGAGTTTGAACGGTATATTATAAAATCATGCAAACTTTGTTCTTTTGTACATTTTGTATGATGAATTTCAATGTTGATAAATTCAACTTTAACATTTGAACTTTAAACATCATACTTAATTGTCGAGAATTCATCTTAATCTCCATATTTAATTTGTGGAGACAAATGCCAACTGAGTCATCATGTCAACCTAAACCCATTCCAATACTATCTTTGGGTCAGAGTCTTTCTCAAAACCATCCACCTTGGCATCTGTCTCGCATATTTAACCCTATCGATTAAGATGGATTCTCCACAATTAGATATGATGTCAACTGAGTCTTTTTCCAAGTCTTAAACTCCCAAATGACATGATTGAGGATGTCAGGAGGATCACGAGATCACACTACAAGAAAACATTGGTTTTCTCGATTGATTTTTCCGACATCCTGGTCTGTCGGAAATTTATGAAAAAATTTTAAACCGACAAAAATTGTAGGTATTTCCGAAGTATCAGATTTATCGGTAATTTATTAAAAATTTAGTTGAAAAATTCGTTGGTAATAAAAAATATTTCAATATTTTTATTTTTATTTTTATTAATTTCTTTAGTTTATAAAATATTATTTTTCTAATTATATTCCGTTGAATTGGGAGGTGTTTTTCTCAGTTGTATTTATAGTTTTTTCTTCTTATAAAGTCATCAGAAAAACAATAACTTTTTTTTGTTTTTTTCTAAATAGTCGTCTAAAATTAGTTAAAAAATTATAATAAATTTTTGATTATTTAAAGTCGTCGGTAATTTGTTGGAAATTTGCTAGAGAGGTTGTTGAGTGATAGATGTTGTTATGATACCGAGAGTACGTTCATTTCATATAGAGTTGATTATTGCTTGCGTAAGGAGTAGTAACATGATGGATTAGCAATGTGATGTTTATGAAGATAATTAATTATATTATAAACTAGCTTCTAAATTAAAGTCAAATTAGTATGAGCATAACCTTTAACAATTGAACGATAACCTTATAAATATATAAATTCGAAAGCATACATGCGTGTATCACAAGTATTCATCTAGTATAATATTGTAATGAGATCGAAATAAGTATTATTATCACTCTTTAAAATAATAATACATATGATCCCAAGTCTTTGGTAATTCTTAAAATAAAATGAAATTGCTGTTAGTCAAGTTGACTTTAGCATATAATAATCACAAAAAAGAGGGTCAAGTTCATAGAACGGAATAGACAGAAAAATTAAACTACTCGAAAAAAAATAACCGTCAAAGAAACAAAAACACCAACTAAGTTATGTTATTCCAATGATATTGTCTTCACATAAGCCGAGACAAAAGATTGTGATGCAGTCCCATATTAAGGCCATTGTGAGCAAGAGGTGCATACATCCATAGATCATCTGAACTCAAGAGCTACATTGCCAAAAACAATAAAAGCTTTAGGTTAGGAGAAATGTAGTTTTACATGGTTTCTTGCATGACAAGACAAAACTCGTTACCTTGATTTGGAGCTGCAGGAACTTCACATAATGAACAGCTTCTTCAAGCATCGTGCTTATATCAACCTTTGTCCCATTTGGAACTAGACTTTGCAATGTCTTTAGCCTATCGTTTATCTTTTCTCTTCGTTTCTGCAACCATTGTTTTCAACATTTTTTTATTACACACAAAACCTAACGACTCAAACCAGCAATGTAAAGATTTGTTTCGTTTCTTGAATTACCCGAGCGTATTGGCTTTGAGGATCAGTAGCTCTCCCTTTTTTGGATTTTGCTTTGCCTTTAACGTTTTTCAATGTATTAGTCGCAAAACCTAAAGCTTTCTCATCATCTGAATCATTGAAACTGCTTAGGCTCTGCCTATCTCCCCAAGCTGTGCTAGGCTCGGTGACCAAATTGCTTTCCAAGCTTAACTTCTGCTTCTTCCTCGGTTGCACTAGCTCCTGCTTTGTCATAACCATTATCGTTAGCTCATTGATATTTCGCGGTACTGGCTTAGCATTAGATAAGAAAAAACATAGGAAAATTAACATTTTTGACTTGAACTTACTTGTCTTGAGTCAACATAGAGATTCATTTGGTGACTAGAACCGTCAAGAACTGTCTGGTAGTTCCCTTGAAGAATTGTACCAAATGAGAAGAAATCATCAGAAGAGAAAACATCAGTCTCATTAGGATGATGATGATGATGATGATGTTGTTGATCATTGTATAAACTCGAGTCGTCAGATGAACATTGATCAAAGTTGAACATCCCCAAAAGAGACTCCAATTCACCATCTACAAAAGCTGCATTCTCCATAGCTATCTTTATCTTATCTTTTCTTTTGTTTTCTTATGTGTGTATGTGTCTCTACATTTATGTACACCGCCTTGCCAGCATATATATACTTGAGACACTTTAAGAGAATAACTTAAGGAAGAAATAATAAATATCTGATGATCATTTATTAAAATCAGATGTTTTAAATATTCAATCATTGTCTCTTGAACCAGTCTTAATGTTCTTCACCTACAATGATCAAAAAACGATTAGTCAACTTGTGGGGTCGATAAAAAGCTAAGTTTAGACAGAGTCCAAGAGAAATGCCACTCCATTGCATGACGAGTACATTAATGTTCTTATTTAATATATAGAAGGATTCATGTTTTTCAATGAATGTTAAACATTTTTATGTTCACAATCACAAAGAGAGTAAAGAAAGAATATATGGAGGCGCCAACTATGCACGATATGTATTAAAACGTCTTGTGACAATGAACTTGTATTGTAAGTTTTGTACCTTTTGGGAAAACAAATAGTCAATGTAATACTATAATCCAGTTCGAAGTTTCTATTCCCGCAAAACATGGATGATCGTACGTTCGGATTTGGAGCTTCTAGTTAAAGAGAAAATATCATTGAGCCGACATACTTCATATTTTCATTTTTATTATACTTACTAATTTTTTCTGATATTAGATTTTATAAAAATGTGTCTATATTCAACGATCTTATGAATCTATAAGTCTAACCATTAATATATATGAAGTACTAATATAATGTAAAGTACTAATATATATGAAGAACTAATATAATGTAAATTATATATAAAATGATACTCAAGAAGATACAAGGTGCCTTAATAATTGTAATAGTCCCAATTATTAATATAAACCAGAAATTTGATCCCAATAAAAAATGATACTCAAGAAAGGAGTAAACCCAAGAAAAAATATGTGGAAGTGAAAGTTCCTTTAGTGGATGAGATAAATATTAAGAAAAATTATGGACTGAAACTGTTCGTCTAAGATTTTTGGTATCATCATAATGCGGTTGATTCTTGTCTCTTGAGTTTGTTAGGGATTGCCATTGATTCTTAAGGTTTACATGTATAATGAAATAAACTACGTTTTTGCATGTTTTCAATCTTGGTAGATGATCATGTCAAAACTTAGGGTGTAGTTGAATATTAAATCCAGATCAAAACCGGTAATCACTGTACAGTATAATAATGCAGTTACCGATTTATTAAACGGGAATCCACATTTCAATTAGTTTAAAGAGTTTTGTAGGTGTTTTTTTTAAAGAGTTTTAACTTTCTGAATTATAAATCAAAGAGATAAAAAGTATGGATAAGAATCATTGAAAGACTCATGGGCATTCATATTTCATAATCAAAAGTGCAATTCTTAGATTTATAAAAGTCGAACAAATGTGAATGCATTGAGAAGATAGCTATACAAACATGTATTAAAATATAATGGCATAAACAAAGAGATAGTAAAAGACCAAAGGACGGCACGAAAGAGTTTGAGATTCCGACAAGATTAGATTCACACTCGGTTGCTTGTCTTAAGATCACCCTTACATACAAAAAACAAATTAAATTTAATAAGTTAGAAGTCATAACTCATTAATCATTACAGCTCGGAGATATGTTCTTGTACCTAAGTTCTAACTAAGGTACAATGCATAAAATTTTTACAGGATATGCTTACCTGTTCATTGATTCTTATACTTAGTTTTGAGGAACACTGGAACTTAAATATAGCTAATTATTAGTTAAATTTAAGAATAATAGAGAAGGATTAGGATCCATGTAAGTATGTAACCTTCGTGGCTACATAGATAACCAAATCTTCTATATGTGTTCATGGGAAGGTGTCGAACCACGAATTGAAGAGTTGTTAAGTAATTTTGTTTTATACTTTTAATATGCTGGATAAATACTATGGCCATAGATGGTTATAGATTTTAAAGTTTTTTTTTGTTTTAGATTTTCATAAAATCTATTTTATAACCAATCATGATTATGATAAAAATGGTTTTCCTAAAAAAATAGAGAATCCAGATTTTAATAGTTTTTGTCAATTTTTAAAAGAAAATCCAAAATCTATGTTTTACTAGTTTTCATTTTCTAACGTGACTTGACTTATTTGTTTGCATTTTTTATTTTTTACTTTTTTTTTAATACAAATCTAAAAACTATAATCTAAAAATCAAAAACCAAAAACTATGATTTAAAAACTAATTAAAAACTTACAAATATTCATGACCTATATCTAATGGTCGTTGAATTATGGTAGATCTCTTTGTGTAATAAATTCGTTACTGATTTATGAAACATGAGATAAATTGGTGGTAACTCAACAACTGTTGACGATTTAACTATAGATGCTATAATCAGTGTATATTTTAGCCCATTGTGTTAATTAAGATACAGATCATAAATTTGGATATGACTTTTTTGTTTGCCGAATGCTCTTGGCTCCGATTGATAATTCATAATTCATTACGGCTTTGTTTTTTTTTTTTCTTAACACTATTTGGATCGACAACGTCTTATCTATAACACAACTAGCTGAATCAAATTTCAATAGGATAAGTCATAGAAATAAACTGTTATCCACTTGACATAGAGCATCTCCAAATGCAACTTCAAATCTTCATTTTTGAGGTTTCAACTTTCAATCATGCTCTCCGAAAACAACTTCAAAACCTCAAATTTTAACTTTTAAAATAGTGAAACCTCAAATTTGAAGTTTTACTATTTAGAGGTTTTATGTTTTCTTTCGTAGTTTAGTTCTTCTAACTATCTATTTCGCAAATAAGCTTACTAACTTTCTTTTTATCATTTTAACTAGGATAGTAACCGCGCTACGCGCGGTTTATTTTCTAATTAATATAAATATTTGTATGACAACAGAAAATTTTGTTTATTTTATGATCATAGATAATAGTATAGCATTCTCATAAAGTTTTTCTGGAATTTTTTTACAACATTTTTTCAGTACATTATTTACAACATATTTAATTAATATTTAAAATATTATTCAATTTTATTTATGTATTCTGATTTTAAATATGTTAAATTTTCACTAATATAAAACCAGAAATTTTACAATAAAATAGTTATGATTAACTATATAAAATTTGGCTTAGAATTAAGGTATTAAAAATATTTTAAGATAGTAAGAGATTTCAGTTATAAAATATTCTATATTGTGTGATAAAAGCACTGATTATTGTATACATCTATATCTCCAGTAGATTTTTCTATATGATTCGTGAGTAAAAGCGGTTCTATAATTTCATTCTTCAATTTTTATGTTATAAAATCTATTTCTTACTTTAAAGTATAGAAGATAACTCAGGTTAATAATTTATTAAACACTAATAAATTAATAGTAACTATAATGCTAGCAAACCATTAATTGTAAGATGTCTAGTACAGTTAAATCTCTATAAATTAATACTTGATTAATTAATACCTCGCTAAATTAATAATTTTCTTCGGTCTCAAATTTATAATTTCACCTAAATATCACATCTATAAATTAATAAACACGATAAATTAATAAAATTTTGTAAAATACATTGGTCCCAATGTTATTAATTTATAGAGGTTTTACTGTAATCATATAATCTTTCGAAGTAACAAAAAGAAAACATAATCTTTGCAAATACAAAATAGAGAAAAGAGAATGTGAGTACTTCAATTCTCTCTTATCTTAATACATTGTTCCATCTCTCTTCTTCAAAATGGTATGACACTCATCATCTCCCAAAAGCATCTTCTTACATAACCTTCATCATTAGAATTTATGGAACCAACGATGCAGTAATATTGTTTTCATCTCTCTTTTTATTTTCCTCTGTTTCTTCTCGGCAAAGCAACATAAACGCAATTGTTACATCATTGCTTATTCCATTGGGATAACGTAACCATCTTTTAATCTTAATTAGGATTGACAAACATAGATTTTGGTCCGAGATACTTTACAGAGCTATTATGTTTCATGTCTTCAAGAGACTAACCTCAGCTTCGAGCCTTTTATTTGATGGTGATCTTGTCCCTAAGAGCGAGGGTAATCCCTTGCGTCTTGCTCTGTATCCTGACGCATCCACTCAATGTCCCTCAGTTTGCTACTAACTTCTGAGTACTTCTAATCAAATCACAACATTAATTCTCATTGAATACACTTTTGGATATCTAGCTTACGTTTAAAAATAAATTCAAGTTAACAGCGTAAGAAATTTCTATTTGTATCACATACTGTAACTATATTACCATAAATTTATAACGGAATGAGCAGCATAAGAGAAGATAGCTACAATACCTACGGCTCACAAACAAATAACACCAATGCAAATGCTATGAAAAAGCTTAAGCAACATTCACCACAAGGCACATGATATCCAGATATATGCTGCAAGGAATCCTACATGTAACTAACCCACCTATCATTATTATATTCAAATGACCTTCGCAACACAATATATGTATTTCTCTTGCAACTTGACGCTCCAAGTTTCATGCTTTTTACCAAACTATTCTCAAAAACCACAATATTGTTCCAATACCATGACAATAAGTACCCACCAATACTTAAAAAATAAATAACTATGTCCCTGTATCTTATATATAGTAAAGTAAGAAGAGGAAACCACGTTTTTTAGTTCTCGCATTTGGGACTTAAGATGTACGTTGAGGAAGACATTGCCATATCTAAAAATCATTTCACTTTTTCAAAGTGTTCCTACAATATTCATTCTGTTTCAAAGTTCAAAAAGTAGACCGTACTTGTGTTTAAGAAAATTATTTTTGGACAGAAAATGTTAGCTCTGAGAACAAATTTTAATTTTCACAAAATAGAAACAAATGGTACACAGTTTAAAATATTAATATATATATATATATATGTAACCAAATAAAATCTACCATTAGAAAACTAACCAATTGTTGGCAGAACGGTCGGCTGGTAACCGACTGGTCGTAGATTTACTATTCTTTTGTAGTTTTTAGCACACTATAGATCAGTTAATTATAAGCATGAGCGGGCACGGAGAAGGAAAGGCCAAACTGCAGTGAGAGGAGCAGGTTATTTAGCAATTTTCAGTCTTCATCTATCTGAAAGTAACGAAGGTCAATGTTTCTATCAGGTGTAAGGATAGTTATTTGTTTTTTTTTTATTATTTTTAAAATGGGTGAGGAAGTCAGAATTATATCGTAGATGTGAATAAAATGTAAATTGAGAAATTCAATCTACTATTTACCTTGATGTAAAGGTTTACTGCATTACAGATCTAGAAAGAAAAGCCATAAAAGGGCATAACTCCATCTACCAAACTGAAAAATTTTAATCCAGCAGCCGGTAGCATATTTATTGATCTATGATTGGACAGTGGAGAGAAGAAAATGAGATAGAAGCGTGGAAGAAACATACAACAATTCTCTGTTGATTCCACCCTCATCATGAATGAATACATAGCATTTGTTTCGTTCCAAAGAGGAAGATCTGAGGGAACAGTTATAAAATTTGCTAAGCCGACATAAAAAGACGCAGGCTCAAGGAAAATCCTTACAACTTTCACGAAAATAAGGATCAGGAGCACATGAAAACGACTATGGAGATCCTTTGCCCCATTAATACCTGAGATTCAACCAATCCGACGCATAGCACAAGGCTTGGAAGAAGTAGTTGCAGGCAAAGCAGAAGGTGATTGTGTTACCTAGAAATGCAAACAAACACACAAATCAACTTTGGGAATTCAAAGCTTATGCATTTGACAAACACGCAAACTAAAGTTTAAAACACTTATATGAGGGCAGTTAAGCAACATTGGTAAAGTATGAAAGAATTAAGCTCTAGTCTTAATCAATGAAACAACATTGGTCAGAATAGAAAATCATTAACTTCCCTCGGTTAGAAGCATCACACAGATGGACGCCATGCTCCCAAGTTAGCTTTTTTATTTGGGGTGACCACGTGTCCTCGCAGAAACCAGTTGTAGTAATAGCTAGCGATATCAGCATCAGCCGTACAATCAACCATACCAGAGTTTGGAATGAAATGATTTCCCTTCAAATATTGGGTGAACTTCCCATGTTCTCCATATTAGTCGACTCTCCCTCCTCTTTCATAAGTTCTCTCCAACTTCATAGGTTGATTCCCCTAAAACATGATGATTGTGTAAAGATACAGTACTAATGCAGGTTCACCGGAAAAGTAATGTATCAAATTCATTGACTTCCGATTTACTCATCAACATTTTACATGAGCCAGTGATCCCTATAACACGCAAGTCAATTTTGAACTCTTCTTTGAACACTGCAGCCTTTGAAAAGAAATTTAAAGATGCATCGGCTTGAACCTTGATTTGTATTTAACTATAATCTCGCATATATACATCATTTACTCACCTGATCTCTAATCTGATCAAGTAAAGTTCCACCAGTTAATCCCGGTCCTATGATTCCCATTGCCAAAGTGGTTGTCGAAAGGTAAAAGCTTGAGGGCACTGCTCTTAATGCCCTAGTTCAATCTTCACGATTGACGACTATTGTAATATTGAACTCGGAGAATCCTTGAGCCATAAGCCTATAGCACGTATATGTTGATATATTTTTTTAATTGTATGTTGATAATATTGGCCTGCAGGTATTTAGAAAAGGCAATGTATCAGCAGAACTTCTTAGCAGGAAAAATGGATATGAAATGGACAATAGAATCACTTTTATAAAAATGGAAGGGAAAAAAACTATCTTTGAGACAAATAATCAATGACTTTGGAAAATAGAAACAAACTGTAAACCTAATAAGATTACCATATAATAATATTCGATGTACCCTAATAGAGAAACAAAGAGAATCGATGTATCTCTCTTAATGTTTCATAGAACCATCGTTTCACTGAATCGCCCATCAGAATCTATAGCTTTTTACTGCTTTTTTGTAGAGTATGTCTCAGGTTTCCTCTTCGTCATTGCTCTGTACATTTTTTGTTTTGTTTTGTTAAGATCCATCTTTAACAGCGCAAATGAAACGAATGAGATAGAAGTCGAAAGGTGTTTGTTATTATGCAAAGAACAAAAGCGATTTTGCAGGGGATGAGAGGAGACGAAGAGTTTGGCTTAGGGTAAATTTTATCTGACGTGGCAGAATAAGAGAGATTGGTCGAAGTAGAAAACCTTGCGTAGGGTTTTCAATCAAGTTTTTCTAAATTTGATGATGTGGCAACATGAGAGACCTTCCTAAAATGCTGATGTGGAGGCCCTCAGAAGCTCCAAAAGCTTCCTTTTATTAGTGGTAGATTCTTAAAACTTTATGTCTTATAATTTTTTTCAATATATCATTGTAATAAAATTAAATTTAATTAAATTAAAAAAAAATCATTTATCACTTTGAAATACATTTATTGACCCTATATAAGAGCATCAAGACAATATTTTGTTAAGTAATTTAATTTTTATTTGTAATTTAATATAATTTAACATTCTAATGTGCGATCTTATCAATTAGTATTGCTTAAAATATTTCTTTAATGTATGTTTTATATCTATTTATAAAAGTTTTAGATTTTAATTTATTAATAATCATTAGTAAGGACTATAGTGCAAAATATTTAAAAAAAAATTAAAAATTAAATTTGATGTTTTACTTTTGGAGAGAAATACCTTCGAATTTTAAAAGTGAGGATTTTTGGATATGCTCTAAAAACACTTCCCCGTTCTTTCCCCCTAGGACTGGGCAAAAACACCTAAACCCGAACTCAAACCCGACAAAAAAAACCTAAAGCGAACCTAATCCAAAGTTTTAGAATACCCGAACGGGTATTAGATTTCAAAACCCGAACACGCAGACCCAAACTCGACCCGAACATAAAACTGACTGAGTATCCGAAATGTCCAAAATATAATACAAAATATTAGTTATATTTAAATTTGATATAATCTAAATATGTAAAATTACAATTATAAACCCAAAAATATCAATTTTTTTAATACCAAAATAATCAAAATAACTAAAATTTTTGAATGTTTAAATATATTTATGAAAATTTAAATAAAATATTTGAATATTTTTAGTTATATCTATGAAAATTTAACTAAATTTTAACCAATTTTTTTTCCTCAATATTTTGAATACCCGAATCCGAATGTATCCTGACAGAATTCGATCCAAAACTAAAAATATCCGAACAAGTGTTATACCCCTAAACGCAAACATCTGAAAACCTAAAATATCCAATCCGAATCCAACCGTGTACTCGAATGCCCACCCAAACCCAACTCATGTTTACCCCTTTGCTGAAAACTCTTTAAATATTTTGTTTTGATTCTTTATCACTAAATTCAATGAAGCAGTCGTTAATGTCTAGTTGGATTCAAATGTCAACTCTCAACTAATCAGAACAAGAGTTAAGCGCCGACTTGTGTAGCTTTTAAGCCTCCTCTTTTATCTCTCCACAAACGTGCCAAAATTATATTCCACTCTCACCAAATTTTAAATAATATTTTATACACATATACTAACTATTTCGTTACAACTTACAACAACTTGCTCCGCCCATTTTTCGTTTCAATTAAATGCTCCCAAAAATATATATATATATATATATATATATATATATAATTAAAAATTAAAAAAATTAAAATAGCCAATTTGGCCACCCACTCTCACTCTTCTTCTTCTCACGCAACTTCCTCTGCTCTTCAAAGATTCTTCTCTATATATCTCTCTGCTCTCAAAATTAGGTTTTTAAGATTAGTAGCAATGGCGCTCGAAGCTCTTAATTCACCGAGATTAACTTCTCCAGTTCCATCTCTGTTCCAAGATTCCACTGGGATTGAGCACTGGACCAAAGGTAAGCGATCAAAACGTTCCAGATCTGATCATCACCACCACAACCACCATCTCAGTGAAGAAGAGTATCTTGCTTTTTGTCTCCTGCTTCTTGCTCGTGACGGCGGCGATCTTGATCCCGTCACGGAGGTGGTGGAGAAGCCGGTTTATAAGTGTAACGTATGTTACAAGGCGTTTTCGTCTTACCAAGCTCTCGGTGGTCACAAGGCGAGCCACCGGAGTAGTGGAGATATTAAGTTGACGCCGTTAGCCGCCGTGAAATCTCACGTTTGTTCTATCTGCTTTAAATCTTTCGCCACCGGTCAAGCTCTTGGCGGCCATAAACGGTGCCATTATGAAGGAAATGGAAATAGTTCGGAAGGTGTGGGGTCTACTAGCCACGTCAGCAGTAGTAGCCACCGTGGATTGGATCTTAATATCACGCCGGTACAGGAGTTTTCGCCGGACGATGAAGTGATGAGTCCGATTCTGACAAAGAAGAAGCTTCGTTTTTAATTAAGTGTTTGTTGGAGGATTTTTTTGCAATTGTAAATACTAAATTTCGATTTTTAAGGATTGAGTTTTGTTGATTCTTTTACCAAACAAGGAGATGAAGAAGAAAATCCTCTAATATTTTGAGGGAGGAAAAAACTCATTTGTCTTACTTAAATCATTAAAATAATTTAATTCTTAATTCAATTTTTATTTTGTGCAAGTACAAATACAAATACAAACTAATAGGCCACAAACTTTAGGCAAATGTTTTATTACTCTTTATTTTCATATCATATGGGTAGACAAGACTCTACCTATAGCCGAAGACATACTATACCGAGTAATACGATTACTCAGGGGATGGTATTGCTTTTGTGATTTTTAAAGAGTTATAATTTTTTTAAGGTTTAGTGTTATTCAATTTTGATTTATAAAATCTATATTAAACTCATATGTTATTAATTCAATATTTATAAAATATTATTAAAACTCATGCGTTATTGGATTAATAAAAACTTTAACTAACTTTTAGATTGAACTAAAGTTTATTAAAGTTTAGTGTTATTGGTTGGGGAAAACGGCCAAAATCAACCTAAACTATTTGCAGAATGTCTTTTTCTACCCAACGTATGCTACCATGCATTTATCAACCTGAACCATCTAAAAATTCAAAATTTAAACCTGAACCATATGAATTTTAGCCGATTTCAACATTTACCTAAACGGTGTTACTTAGCCATTTAACGGTGCTGAATCAGACGATTCGTGGCATACACGTGGCATCAAAGCTTCGTAAAACGACATCGTATTGAATTGAAAAATGAATGGATATGTCGGATACATCAAATCGAAGGATCTCTGTGTTGCTATCTCAGCTTGAATTCAGGTTTTGTCGATTGAGTTGTAGGAAAGCACTCGCTTGGAAGAAGAAGATATATTGATTTTTGGTTCACTTGAACCACATAAGTCAATGTGTCCTAGTGGTTTAAAGAGATGGACTCTAAATCCAATTGGCTTCGCCGGCGCAAATTCGTTTCCTATTCTTTGACAATTTGTTTTAGTTTTATTAACTCAAAATGACGTCGTTTTACTAAGTTTTGATGCCACGTGTACGCTACCAATTGTCTGACTCAACACCGTTAAATGACTAAGTAACACCATTTAGGTAGATGTTGAAATCGGCTAAAATTCATATAGTTCAGGTTTAAAATTTGAACTTTTAGATAGTTCAGGTTGATAAATGCATGATATCATAGGTTAGGTAGAAAAAAGCATTATACATATAGTTTAGATAGATTTTGGCCGTTTCCCCGTTATTGGTTGACTGATTTTAAATTTTTTTGTTCATCTAAAACAACTTTTATAAACTTTCAAAATCTTACATGTTAGGATGATATTCTCAGAGACTTTCAGTGAGACTCTATAAAAATTTCTTAAATTCTACGAACCTAATAATCATTACAAGTATATATAAATATGAATCCAATAACACCCCCTAAGAATCGAATTCCATTGAAAAATATCATAGAGATGGACTTTTAACAACTTGACTACAAATATTTTTTATTTTATTACTATAAAACTCTTACTATAAATATGATATGATTTTTATTGTTAAAAATTTGGTAGCGATATTCAAAGTTTAATAGGAGGCAACCTATTAGGCCACTCTCCACAACAAGTGCATGAGGTAGAGATAGTTCCTTGTCTATTATACCCTGTGCATTGACCATCTAAACCTTTAACCATGTCAGTACACATAGATGTACACTTTCCGTCAAGATCACAAAACCCATATGTTGTATCAAGTGGAAATCGGACACACTGGTAGTTTGGTTGCGCCCCATTCTCCACCACTCCTGTTATCATTATATTTATAACATAAAATCTCAGTTTTTTTTTAAAAAAAAATGGAAAAATAGTATTTTCGTATAGTGAAAAGATGTTATGAGGAACTTTTCTAATATTAATTAACAAAGATCTACAATAAAAATATATTGATAATTTTTTAGAAAGGCATAATTTTTGTAAATAGCAACAGATTAAACAACGGTGATTTAAAATTCTAAAATAGATTTACATTAAAACATCAATATTTATGAAACACAAAATGTAACTTGACATTTCTATCTATGCATGAAGGGAAACGAATTGATGAAGAAATAACTGCATCAATATGTTGAATCAATGTATATCAAAGTAATTCTTCATAATATATTTTTTAAATGAAAGAATTAACCTAAATAGGTAAAGAAATTCTAATAAACCTTTTGGGATTTGTTTTCAAGGTCTAGCAACTAAATCTTTTTAGATCTGGTATGAATTTGAAACTAAAAAAAAAAGGCGAACTTGATATTATGAAATTCTATAGAGAAAACTAATTTTGAAACATTTTATACCTTGAACTGGTATTTTAAAGAAATAGTATGCTATTTAAAATTAGTTTCTTGTAGAACGATTATATGTAATATATCAAGATGATTCTAAATATTTATACAAACCTGACACCAGAATAATGAAGATAAATGACAGTTGAAAGGGTTTCTTCATACTCATGGTAGAATTGAATTGATGGTGTTTAAATTTTTTTTTTTTTTTAAATGAAGAAAGCTAACTTATATAGAAGAAGTTAGATGCATTCCACACATAAACAAATCTGATTCAAAATGATCTTGCAGACACATACCCTTTTGATTAAGCCACCAAGTAGTTTTCTAATTAAAGTATAGTTGAAAAAAATCTCAATTTACTTAATTATATTCTGGATTATGTTAATGGATGGTAACATATATATTCATAATTAAACCTCACCTATTTTTCTTTCTAGTAATATCATAGCTTATTTTTGTCCATATTCGGACAAAAATACCCCTAGTACAATTTTATCAGAATAAACATTTTATTAATGATCACAGTACATGGAAAGAAGTCAGCTCCAATTTTAACGGTAATTATTTTTTTTAACCCGTTAAATAACATTATATCATATAACATATATAAATTCACATTTAAGTTATTAATTAACGTGATATATAGTATATCGTGAACATAGTAATATATCCAGCTGAGGATAAGAGATAAAGTTTTTAAAGATAATATCTTTATTAACATGATATCTTATTATATAAAATTTAGTTGTTTTTACGAGAGCTCAACATATGTCAAAATTAGAATTAACAGAATCCTAACACATGTCGATTGATTGATTTTGGTATGTTTAAAAAAATTACGTTATTTTTTCTTTAAAAAAACGTACAAAAGATGATAACGAAATAATAAAATGTTATGTTATTATTTTTCTTAGTACAAAAAAAAGAAAATATACAATTAAAAAAAAGATTATTTATTTGTTTCATCGTACAACTTATCTTCTAGATTTTGTATACTTGTATATATATTATGATATATTGATAATTTTAAAGGTTACTAGGTTTTGGATCCACACTACGCATGGATATTTTACTATATTTTTCACAAAAATTATATGCGATTTATAATATTTATATAGGAGATGATAATATTATATATTAACAATTTGAAAACAAATTTTAGTGACTATAGTAATGTAAATTTAGAAAATAAATTGATAATAAATAGTCAATTATTACTATTTGGTATATTTTTATGTTTTTAATTTTTTGATAAATTTATGAAACATTTTTAATGTGTAAGTTTTAAAAGAATAAATCATTTTTGGTAAATTATATATATAGTAAGATCATTTTCCAATTAGAAACATGATTTTTAGCATAGATATTATGCCATATTTTTAACGATTTTTTCATCTTTTTTTACTAATCTCTTTTCTAAATTTTATCATAAGTATATATATGATATTTTATGCATTCAATATATTTAATCATGCAATATTTTTTTCTTCATCTTTTTTTTCATTTAGTAGGATATTTTTTTTTCTTTTTTTGAGTTTAATATCCTTATTTCTTTTCTTTTTAAATTCTTAATTTATTTACATATGATTTTGGTTTTTTTTTTTGTATTTAACTTCCCTTTTATTTTTCCAATTCAAATCTATTTAAATAGGCGAGATTTTCTACTTCATGTATGTTATTTTTAAATTTTACAAATAGCATGTACAATAATTGTTTTTTTTTTTTTAAATTATCTAAATTTTTTTTCTTTTCTCCACTCTCAACTACAAATAGACATACATAATATATTTTATTATTATTTTTTGTCAGTGGTGATCTTTTTCTTAAGCATCAATTATTCCTCTAACATTTTTATTATCTCTTTCTTTTATTTGTAAATGATCATTCCCAAAATTTTCCGTTTTATACGTTTTTTTAAAAAAATAAGTTTTATTTACTTTTTCTTTTCAATATTTTTAAATACGAATATACATGTACGTAAAATAAGCTAATATTTCTTTTTTTGGTGATGATATTTTTTCTTAAGCTATCACTCATTCTTCTAATATTTTTTTTTTAAAATTTCCAAATTAATTTAGTACATTATTATTTTTAATATTAATTAACATATGACACTTTTTAACAATTACAACAGTTTTCTTCTTTCTTTTTAGTAATATTTACTGTAGGGCTTATTCTTCCCTATTTTTCTCCTCCATCTATATACAATATAGATGACATATGCCACCAATGACATATTTCTTTTTCTTTTTAATATTTTAATATTGAATAATTTCTTAATTAATTATCAGGAAATATGAAGTTATAAAAAACAAAATATATTTTTAATAATTCATTAACAAAAAATTAAGGCATAATTTCCTTAGATACTAAACTTATTATTTTGAGTAGTTTCTATTATTTTGTTTCTTAATAAGAAATTAATGCTCAATTTATTTATATATTAAATTTATTATTTTGAGTAATTTCTATTATTTTTTTTGTCTAATTTGGTTATGATTTCCTTTTAAAGTTTTTGGAAGATCGATTTTTCTTTTTTAGTTTTTGGTAAGTTATCGTGAGAATTTATGTTAAACATTAAGGTGGACCAATAGCATCGATTTTTTTAAATCCTATGTGGACCCCTTAAGAACACTATAGTTTAAACTTTTATATAGTATAGACTAGGTTTGTGATCCGCGCTACGCGCGGATATGTTTATATCGATTGATTTGAAATATTCTTGTGTTTCTTAATTTATTAAGTAGTAAAAAAAAATTAAATTTAAATTAACGGAACATCATATATAATATTAAGACGGTTTGTATAATATTTTATTTTTACGAATTTTAAACATGTATGATTTTATTAATTTTTAGTATTATCTACATAATTAGAAATTTTTAGGGAAAATGCCCCATTTATGTTTTTCAATTTGAAAAATACTTTCTCATTTTTTTCCTTTTAAAGACTAATGTTGTTTGACAAAAATACTCTCAAAACACTTATTTATAATTTGTAGAATAAATCAAAAATTTTAAAATAATAATTGGTTTGTCTCTAAATTGTAAATCAATGTTTTGTCTCTGCTTCTTTGTTATCCACTTGATTTGTTCTTGTTTCATCCATTGCATCATGCCATTCAGAGTTAGAATCTAGTAGACCTCTAGCATAGCATGATGATATGCTGATTTGAAATCTGGATATATTTTACCATTGAATGTTAGAGCATTCTCATCGGTGAGAACGTCATCTCAGTCTCTGAAAATAATAATAATAATATTTTAATTATAGTTTTATTAGATAATTAAAATTAAAATTATAAAAAGAATATAAGCCAATAAAAATAAGACACATGGGCAATAGAGTCTCTTATGAGTCTCCATGCAGAGAAACGTTTCTCACTTCTTCTCTCTCACTAGTTTTATTTTATTTTATTTTTATTGTCTAGAGACCCACTAAGAGACTCAAGATGGAGTTGCTCTTAGGATTTCTTTGAAACTTCTTGGTTCTTTTAGTTTATTGATTAATATCTATAGATAATATAACTCTCATGATGTTGAATGGATGTTGACTATTTTTCCTATTATTTTTTCCTTCCATACTTTATTGTGATTGTTCCAAGTATATCTTGTAGAAAATTCTAAATAAATTAACTGGCGAGCCTCTTCAGTTTCCTGGCTTTTTTCGATCGAGGTTGTGAACATTGTTCTCTCAATATCTGTAGTTTTATATGTAACGTGTTACTGTCCAGGCAGATGGATTATGAGCTTTTGAACTGCATGACTCTTTTCTATCACAATGGTTTTCTTTATCAACCCACTTTATAATGTATTTGAAAAGATATTTAAGATCGGCTGAATCATTATAAACCATGCAAAGAAGTTGTTTGGGAGAAGAGGAAGAAGTTGAAGGTGACATAGTTCTTGTGTGAGATTTAAGAATAAAGCGTTTGATTTTTCTATGTTCAATTGAAAGTTGTAGATATTTTATTTATAGGTAATACCACTATTTTGGAATATAGTAAATTTCTCGTTTTTGTTTATAAAAACTTTCCTTTACGTTGCATTTTTTTTAATTATAAACTCAAATTTTCTTAAAGCCACTATTTTGGGATATAGTAAATTTTTCGATTTTTTTTGTAGAAATTTTCCTTTACGTTGCAAATTTTTTGTTTTCAAACTCAAATTTTCTTAAAGCTTGATTATATATTAATTAAAAAAATACTAAACTGGCATAATTTCCTTATACCTAGATTAACGATGATTTTTATTTTAACTTTTTGGCAGATATTAATTTTTTCTTTTTTTATTGCAATTTTTCTTATTTCTCTTTTTTTATTACAAACTCTAATTTTCTTAAAACTTGATGATATATTAACTAAATTAATTATTAATTAAAAACATACTAAACTTGCATGATTTCCTTATGTCTTGACTAACGATGATTTTTCTTTTTAGTTTTTGGCAAATATCAATTTTTTTCTTTTTTTTAAAAAAATTATTTTTTAAAGTTTGGAAGATATCGATTTATGGTAAACATTGACGTGGACCAATAGAATCGCGTTTAAGTTTTTGGCAGATATCGATTTTTTTTAAACTTTGACGTGGACCAATAGCATCGGGTTTCTTAAATCCTAGGTGGACGCGTTAAAAATACTATATCTTCAAGTTTTATATAGTATAGATTATATGTTTCGATTGTTTAACAGTATTAAAATATTAGTTATTTTTTCAGAAATTTTTTTTATAAAATATTACTCCCTTATAAATCACTATACAACCCTATAAAATTCTTATAAAACTCTTATAAAACCCTTCTAAACCCCTTATAAAACCTTTATAAAACCCCATAAATTTTATAAGAAGCATTATAAAACTTTATAAAAATATTTTTATAAGGTATTTATAAACCTTATAAGGCATTATAAAACATAATAAAAAAATTTTTATAAGGTTTTATAAGGCATTTATAATCTTTCTATAAGACCATTATAAGCCCTTATAAAAAAATTATAAAGCATAAGATTATAATATCTTTATAAAACCTTATAAAATTCTTTTAGAGAAATTCCCTCAAATAGCACCAAATGATGTTTTTGTTCCACAATTAGCACACATTTTTATTTAGGACAAAAATAGCATTTTATAAAGTTCATAATTTATTTTTTTTGTTTGGGTTAACTATATTAGTATTTAGGGTTTAGTTTTTAGGGGGTAGGGGGTAAGATTTAGGGTTTAGGGTTTTCTAAACCCTAAACCCTAAATCCTAAACCATAAAAATAACAATCCTCTAATAAAAACGCTATTTGTGTCCTAAATGAAAATGTAAGCTAAATATGTCACAAAAACTATATTTTGTGCTATTTTTGAGAATTGCCCTTTTTTATTATGTTTTATAATGCCTTATAAGGTTTATAAATACCTTATAAAAACTTTTTTATAAAAATTTTTATTTTGGCGAGAAATTACGGATTTTCATTTTGTTAAAAAAATTACGGAATCGAGGTTTTTTTTTGCGAAAAACGTATCAGTTTTTGGCGGAAAAAGTACTTATAAGACCTTATAAAAAAGTTTATAAAACCTTATAAAAGTATCTTTTTACAAATTTATAAGGTTTTATAATGCTTAAAACCTTATAAAATTGTATAAGGTTTTATAAGGCATTTATAATCTTTTTATAAGACCATTATAAGCCATTATAAAAAAATTATAAAGCATCTTTTTATTATTAGTTTGTATGTGCAAGATTTTGAGAAGTGCATCTACATGTTCGGAGCAAATGATAAAATCTTCCAAATGTATTTTATTTCCTGGTTTTGTTACCTATTGGAACTAAGCCAAATCAACCTATACTGTATATATGATTCAGTTCCTTTGTTTCTGAAGTAAACACATTAATCTATAGTACAAATAATAGCATAAATTCATTAGAACACCGTATCGAATATTTACAACTGATTTCTAGTAGTTAGACTATCAAGTGAATATTGGCCTCTCTATTTGAATTAGATGATCGATCTCCTTAGTCCAAAATTGCCCATAACGAGTGGCTTTGTAACTTAGATTCGGTTTGTTTTGACAGCTTAATATTGTAGTTGTATTGCCTGTGTCTTCAAACTGCATTCTGTTACCTGCGGATTTAAAGATAAATTTACCAAATCTCTAATTATGATGCGGAAAAAAATCCGTTCTGAAATTGAGATATTGTACCTGCAGAGCTGAGATTGTGTTTAAGAGGTCCCGGCACATATCGAGCATTCCTTGCTCTTTGACATTTACACGGCCGAGTTCTGCTGTCAAGCAACTAATTTTCCCAACCTAAGAAAATGGCTTTCACTTTTTAATATGCAAATATAGAAAACTAGCGACACAATAGATTATATGTTCTTTTTCTCACAATCACTTAGTGATGACATAATTATGGAGCTAAGTATATTTAGACCAGATTCTAAGCACTTTATTCTAATCAAACACTAATGTGTAAGCAGATATATTGGAATATTCACTAAACTACAACAAGAGATGACCGCAGTCGAAAAAGAAAGGATGTGTTCTATCAACTCAAAACATTTCATTTGTCTTATGAAAGGTTGTGAGCTATGAACATTATCCGAGTACAAGAACCCGAAACTAAACATGAAAAGATAAAATAAAGTCACCTTTGGTAGCAACAGACATATGGAAGATGCCATTGCCTGCATAACATCAACTGCTGAACAAATGGCATCCTTAACACTCTGTACATTTACCTGCATATGATATCATCATCAGCGAGCATTACATATGCTTTCCCAATACGGTACTCGGAAGAAAACATTGAGTTGAAAAACCAAACCGTTGCCCCGCAATCAACAGGTAGACAAAGCGTGCTGCCTTTCAAAGCTTCAGCTGCTCCTACTAAAGAACCCGTATAATCCCGGTCCATAACAAACCACTCTTCTAGATGTCCCATCTATACAAATGCATGAAAACGATTTAAGTTTCTTCTTATGTAAGATTCAATTCGAATAAATTTAAGTAGGTCCCGAAGATGTAAGAAGTTGAACATACAAAGAAACCTAAAAGGGAAATAAGAGAAAGAAGAAAAAAGGGGAAACAGTAGATAGAAAATAACTCAAATAAAGTGTTGCCAAATGAGTAAAAGTGGCTTAAGATCCAAAAAGCTAATTAACTAACCTGCCTATTGAGAATAGATATCAGTTTCAAATTCTGCTTCAGGTGCTGCAGTTCAATTCTTTTTGTTCTGACAGAATCATACAGCCTAGAGATACTTATCCATGCATTGTACAGTCTTCTCTGCAATGTAAAACAAGGCTTCATTAGCGTTTGTGGACTCTCGTTGACAACCAATTGAAACATTGGTGGCATAGACAAGCTTTTAAAAAAAAAAAAAAAAAAAATTGAATGTTCAACACAAGACAGACCCACCTACGAGTTAGTTTTTGATTGAAATTAAAGGACTTTCTAAAACCATCAGTGGTTGTCTCATTCATATTGAGTGAATCTTAAAATGCAAAATGATTGAATGTGCTAATCTATAATCGAGGTTCTAAAGCATTCAGGGAAAAAAAAAAAAAAATAGGGTTGATTGCTAGTTTGCTACGGTCTCATTCATAGTGACTGAGTGTTAAAAACTTTTATTGTGCTAATCTATAATCAAGGTTCAAAAGCATTCAGGACAAAAATAGGATTGCTAACCTCAGCTCTTATCTTTTGTGCAGAGATAACAGCATTCGCTCGTGCATTAGCAAATCTCCATTGCAGCAACCTATTATGCAAGAGTCTTAACAAGTGAGCATCAGAAACCCCATTCTCTCGGATCTTCTCTTTAGTATCCACAGCAAAATTCAGAATCAAAGGCACCGAGCTTCTCACTCTTAGTGGACTCATCCTTCCTGAAGGACTAATCCCTCTTGAAGGAATCACACCTCTCGAAGGGCTCACCCCTCTAGCAATGCTGGTTCCTCTCGGACTCGAAGAAGCTGCAATCATACCAAACTTGCTAGGTGAAGCTGGTCGAATCGACTCACGCTTTGGAAACAATTGGCTTCCTTTTGGAGACAATACAGGACTATCCACAGTGATCTTCCTCAGTCCATTAGACTTTGTAACCGGTTTGTCAGGTACTAACCGATGCTGCGAAGATTGCGAAAACTTCTCCTTAACCACATTGCCGCCATGAGCTGGTAACTTCCCACTTCCATTAGAGCTTACAGAAGAAACACTATCTATCGAGATCATAGAATTAGATCCAACCTTCTCTAAATTCTGCAAAGCTCTAGCTACACCATTGTTAGATACGTTCAGTTTCTTCCTAACATCTGTAAAATCTACACTTCTACTCAAACAACTAGGTTGCAAAGACCTAGGCCATTGCTCAGAGAGCTTCGATTTCTCTAGCTGAGAACCACAACTCCTAGATATTACCTTCTTCTTCTTCTCTATTGTTCCTCTCTGTGAACTAATCGGAGACGAAATCACCGTCGATCTATTCTCATTACCTGTAAACGAATCCGCTTGAAACGACGTCGTCGTAAACAAGCTTCTTCCAGAAGTCAACAACAATCTCTGCGCTTCAGAAACATCTCCACTACCTCGTCGATCTAACGAACCACGACGCGGTGTTGATTGCGGCCGATTCGGAGTCACCGGACGATTCGTCCTCGTAACGGTCGAAACCGACTCTCTCCGTCCCGTTGATTGCGGCCGATTTGTAGAAGCTAACGGAGTCACCGGTCGAGTAACGATCGGAGATTGACATCTCTTAGACGGTGATGATTGGTTGAAGAAAAAAGAGGAAGAAGAAGATGATGAAGTAACGCCGCCGCCGCCGCCGAGGTAACGTGAAGCTACATCTCGAGTTTTTTGCCGGCGATCAGTAAGTGATTCCGATGGAAACGACGGCGGTTTGTTATGTTTAGCTCTGGTGGTGGTGAAAGAAGAAGGTGAAATTGCAGTTGTCATTTCTGACATTGAGAAATCAACATTGCTATGAATGTTTGAGCAATGGAGATTGTTGTATATAGGGGAAGAATCTATAACGGCTTTGAGAAAATTCCGGCGAAATTAGGGTTTGAATTAATTGAAAATGTGAGTCAATTTTGCAAGTGTTGATATAAATCGCCGGCGAGAAAATAGAGTGTGTGAGGGAAGGTGGGAGGGAGAAAATTACGCTAAAAAAGTTTTGTGAGAGGCATAACTGTCGTCTTTCCTCGTACTTCGCATTTTGCCTTCCTTTGGAAGTTTTAAGTTTTAATTCATTTTTTAACTTTTATTTATTTAATTAATTGAGTGATAGTATTAATTACTTCACAAATCACAATTAGGGTTTGATTTGTAAACAATCCATAATTGCATAATTGCAGAATACAAAAATTGCAGATTGAAAAACTGCAGAATGAAAAATTACATAATTAAAAATTTGTGTGATTGGATATCATGCATAATGAAATAAACTATTAAATGCATACTTTTTTACTTGTATTTTTTTTAGCCAAAAAATAAATTTTGCATTTTTGCCTAATTGCCTATCATTAGGCAATTTATTATGATTGGTAAAAATTTGGCATAATCGCATTAGAAAACGCAATTAAACGATTATGCATGTTACCAATCAGACCTTTAGTATATACGAAAAAAAAAAAATCTATAATATGAAAGTAGACTCGTCCTCTCCCAGGACTTGACACGTGGTTGAATATGGTGCTGACACCTGTCTAAAAAAAAATTAACACAGAAATTCTAAAAGTCATCCGCTCATATTTACTCTCCCTTGTTTCTTTCCAACCTTTTGCGCCGCCCAACAATTTAATCGCCCAATCTCTTCACCTTATGTGTTCTAACATTCATCAGTTCCTGGTTAATCGGATCTCTATCATCACATTTCAGTTCATGGTGACGCCTTTGAGCAAGAGAAATTGAAGAACGCCATGGAGATGAACGAGAAGCATTTTGTCGTCTTAGGTGTTACAAATTTTGATCTAACTGAGTGTTGAAAGTAGTTGGTTCTTATTTGAATATTTGGGATTTAAAAAAAAAAATCTGCACTTTATGCGTTTGTTTGCAGATGTTAATTTGAATTTAAAGGAACATGCAATGAATTTGGTAATTTTTGAAGTGAGGAAGAACTTTGCCTCTGTTCAGGTGCAGCTCGCTAAAGAACAAACAGAGAAATTGGTAAAAAGAAAAAAACTGCATTTTTCTGCATCTAATTCATTTTCTACGGTTTTCCAAACTTTGTACTGTTTTGCATTAGGCTGCAAAAATGATTCTCTTAAAAGAGAGAGAATCAAGGATTGCTTTTGATAATCAAAGCCAGATGCAATAATTACTTAAAGAGTAAGTCCAAGTTTTATGGAGACTTGTCGAGATGGAGAAATTTGAGTGAATAGAAGGAATGGATTCAAATTAATATAAAGTTGAGAGGAGGAAATCAGCAGCAGGTCAAAGAGGAAGCTACAATAGGAATCAAACAGACCTTCCAGTGTTAGAGCAAATGTAAAAGATACACCTTTTGACCAGAGCTCTATAACTGCTTCTCAAGCTGGTATTGATAAGCTCACTGATTGTGTTGGTCTCACTCTTACATTTATGGTTTAGTGTTTACAATTTAACGTTTAGGATTTAACCTTTAGGATTTAGGAGTTATGTTTTGTCCATGAAAAAAATTATGATTTTGTGTACTAAATAATGTGTTCGTGTACCAAATAAAGTGTCCGTATACCAACTTTTTTCTTCACCAGTTAAGGGTAAATTCGTCAAAAAAATTCACTGTAGCTACAATGTTCAGAGATACCGTAGCAAATGGTATATTTAGATTCTCTCTCATGAAAAATGGTGGTTTTCGTAAATTTTCCTTTATAATTTTGGTTTAAATGTTAAGTGACTTCCTACTGATCGGATCTGTCAATTTAAAAATGGTCATGACAAAATCATGATTATTTTGTCAAAGCACGTATGTTATCGATTATTGTAAAAAAAAACTATTGTTTGATTTTTAGAGACAAAAATTTCTTAATTTGGTTGGAATATAAAGTAAGATTACATAATTGTCTTTTCCAATTTTTGAAACACATTATACTAAACATTCAAATAATCAGAAGCAAAAATATCATAGTTGAAACTAATAGAATATAAATATTTATTTTTTTTTTTTGTCGGCATATAAATATTTATTTTTAAGCAAAAATTTTAGAAAAATAGTAATTTTTTTTAATAAATTTGTGAGTTAATACTTATAAAGAACCAAATTAATATCTGATACCATATTTTTACCTAATATTCAAAATAAATAGAATTTCAATATTTTCTCACCAAAGAAAAAAATCACTTAATGAAAAAAAAAAGAACCACAATTTATATCATCAGACCGTCAAAAAAGATATAATAATAATTTACATCATCAGTATTGGATCGATCCAAAGAAATTTCAACAGAGTTGCATTTTAGTAGGATTTTATCTATTACACATCATTAAAAGGAAAAAGAGAAAGGGAGGAATTCAAATCCTCTGTACGATTAACTCGTACATGTCCACTGTTATTAGATATTAGAATTTTTCTGAAAGGTAACTATCCCACTTTCGGATAAATAAAAGTTTATATAAAATCTTTGAAAAAGACTCTTTTTTTCTTTTTTTATGAAGTCCGAGGTTATAAATTTTTTCACTGTATTTCCTTGTTCACTTCAGCTTTACTAATGACTAAATTATCATCCCAAGCCAAAAATCCTAAATTCCTACACTAATGTCAATGAAACAATGCTTACGAGCTCATCAGCTGCATCTCAATAGACAAAAATTGGATATCTGCAACATCGCTGTGTGGATGTAATAAGCTTCTTGATGATATCTAACTCTTGATTCATCATCAAAGAGAATCCTTAACACGATAATATCTTTAAGAACAGGACACCCAGAGGAAAGTACCATCATTACAATACCAATTGTTTTTTCTAGTTGCATGATCTTAAGACAAAGGGAGAGAAACAACAAACTCAGGATTCTATGTACCTTCTCATGTCATGTGCTCATAATCACATGCATGTCAATCGATGATAACTTCACATGTGGGAGAAAGCATTGTAGATGTAAGATGCTTCTTTAACCTCTCTGCCATTTGCTTGGTTATAGAAGAATGATTGAAACTAAGAGCAACTTTATCACTCATACTTGTATTGAGTGTCTTAAAAGTTAATTAAAAAAAAAAAAAAAAAAAAAAAATCATCTTTCAATAAAAAATTGACACGTTAGGAATTGTGGGTGTCTTGTTGGATATGTGAGTGTCTTGAGTGTCTTCACACAGACACCACATCTACACTATTTAATAATTTTTATTATTTGTTTAAGTAAAGACCCTCTAAAAAATAAGGGTTGGAGGTGGTCTAAGATTCAGTTTCTTGAGGATTGCTGAATTCTCAAGAAAATATTTCACTAGTTTAAGATTACTTTTCTCCTTCATTATCAGATTGTTAATCTTAACATATTCGAGAGTTGACACCAAACACTGTGGCACTTTGTGAAATTCACTATTCTCTGGCTTCTGTGAAACAGGAAAGTCCTGAGAAAAGAAAAAAAAAAACACACAAAAGCTGAGTTTACAATATGATTCAACAATATTCTTATAGCCAAATCACAACAGATTCAAGCAGATTCTTACAAAGATAAGGCTTTTCAGATTCGGACAGCTCTCAAGAAGTGCTGACAAAATCTGAAGCGATGTGTTGAAGAACATAATCTGCAAATGGTTCAAGTTATGGAATTTGTGAATCCGTCCGAGTTTGGAATAACAACAGAGCACCTGCATACATGTGAAAACTTTTTAATTTTAATAGAGAGTTAAAATACATTAAGTTGTTATCACAGAGTATAATATATATTTTACCTCTATATCCTGATAGATTAACATACGTCTTACACTAGATACCCCGGTTAAAAAATCACGGAACATATCACGCTTCCTTGTCAAAGGACTGCCATACTTAAAATCAGAATTGGTACGAATGTCAAGCATGAACAAGGAACTCAGGTTCTTTACCACAATACTATCAGACTGATAGTCTGATAAACTCATATACTCGAGTCGTGGAGCATCAATCTCAACAGTAAAATCTGTCACACCCCTATCGCTCGCAAATCCTAAACAACATCTTTTCAAAGTCTGAGACCTCACACGCAGTAACAGCAAAACTTTTCGTTTCAAAATATCAAAAGGTCTAATCAGTTCAAGATCTTCAAGAACAGGACATCCTGAGATGAGCTTCTCCACAATCAAAGGACCATCTTTACCGTAACAAACCATATGTAGATGCAAGATCTTGAGACAAGTTAAAGACACAGCAAACTCTGGATTCTTTAATCCTACGTTCCCAAGCTTCAAAGAGACTAATGTCTTGCTCTTGTAAATGTTCTTACTCATGATATCATCTCTGAAATTACAAAGACTCATAATAAAAACATCCAAATGTTGAATTCCACGATCGACCACTGTACCAATCAACTCCATGAATCGAACTCGATCGAAATCGTCATGTGTTATATCGAACTTTTGCAGGCGTGAGCCGCGATTGAACTCCATGAATCGGTTCATGAACCTTTCATAGACTTCTTGGTGAGGAAAGAAGTCAAAGGTTTCTAAGTCAAGTCCAGGAACACTTAACCAAAGATTTCTCCATCGTTTCGATAAAACACTTGTCTTCACAGAATCTTTCGTCGGTAGGTTGAAGAGTATCTGAGTTAGCAAAGAATCCGGCAAATCGCAGATTGTATCGCAACCCATCCCTAAAAGCATGAACAACGATAACAACAACAAACATCATCAAAATCGAATCCTAGGGCGATGAGTTTCTCAATTTTATCCCAAATTCTAGGGTTCAACAAAACCGATCAACATCAATTACGTAAACGTATAGCTGAAGGAGGAATAAAGAACTTACCGATCTCCGTTGATTTGATTTGACGGCAGATTATCGCCGGAGATATCTCCAAGTGAGCGATCACTGATAATTAGAGAGAGAACACTGTCTTCAGTTCACACATAGGCCGGCTCATACTTTATTTGGGCCTGTACAAAACATACAAATGGGCCTATTTTATACGTAACTTTGTATATCCAATTGAACATTATAAAATTTCTTAAGTAATCCTTTTCTCCATCTTACACAAAAAAAAACCTTAATCATTTTCTCCAACCGTCAAATAATTCTAATATCCAATTGAACATTATAAAATTTCTTAAGTAATCGTTTTCTCCATCTTACACAAAAAAAACCTTAATCATTTTCTCCGACCGTCAAATAATTCTAATATCCAATTGAACATTATAAAATTTCTTAAGTAATCCTTTTCTCCATCTTACACAAAAAAAAACCTTAATCATTTTCTCCAACCGTCAAATAATTCTAATATCCAATTGAACATTATAAAATTTCTTAAGTAATCGTTTTCTCCATCTTACACAAAAAAAACCTTAATCATTTTCTCCGACCGTCAAATAATTCTAAGAAATTTTTTGTTTTGAGAAATTAATTCCCTCAAATATCACCAAATAATGTTTTTGTTACATAATTAGCACACATTTTTATTCAGGACAAAACTAACATTTTATAAAGTTTATAATTTATTTATTTTGTTTGGATTAACTATATTAGTATTTAGAGTTTAGTTTTTAGGGGTAGAGAGTAAGATTTAGGATTTAGCCGTTTAGGGCTTAGGGTATAGGATTTAGCATTTTATAAAGTTCATAAATTTTTTCTTTTTTTGATTAACTATATTAGTATTTAGGGTTTAGTTTTTAGGAGTAGAGGATAAGGCTTAGGGTTAGCATTTTATAAAGTTCTTAGTTTTTTTTTTGATTAACTATATTAGTGTTTAGTTTTTAAGGGGTAGAGAGTAGGGTTTAGGGTTTAGGGAACCCTAAACCCTAAAAATATGAGGTTATAACTATCTTTTAATTAAAATGTTATTTATGTCATAAATAAGAATGTTTGCTAGCTAAATATGTCACAAAAACTATATTTTGTGCTATTTTTGAGAATTGCCCTTTTAAAAAAAAAAAAAATTTAAGAAGTTCACACATTACAGAAAGTTGCATAGGTTTTTATATTTTTCCCTAAACCAAACTCAGTTACTGAGATTGAGGTTTGTTTTTTTTCTTAAATTATGTTAATAAATAGAAGAAGATAATTATCTTTATGGCTTATAATTAGAAAAAAGTAAATTATCACGTAGTGTTTAACCATTATCTTGTCATTATCGTTCCATGTTTTTGTCAATGTTTTTTTTTCATTATACGATAAATTTTCTTTTTCTTTTTTCCTAATTAAAATTTTTCAATATTACTAAATTAAAAATTTCTTTAAATTATTTAATTTTGTTATTATATTACTAATTTTGACATTAATTTTGTTATTATATTAATAATTTTGACATGTGTCAAAATCTGAAGTTATAGCAGACACGTATCATAATCTCGTTAATTATTATTTTGACACGTGTCGAGTTCTCGTGAGTGCAAACCAAATTTATATAATAATATAGACTTTAAATTTTTATAGAATATGGATACTAATTTCCGAACTCAAATCAAAATTGACAAAAAGATGAAGAAAAGATATATATATATATATAGAAAAGAATCGCTCGAAAATAATATATAAGATTGACCTTGAAACAAAGCGAATAGACTAGAGTATATAATTATCAAATTAGGTTAGTTACACTAAACAAAATCAATAAGTCGTTAGGTGAAATGTCTACCCAAAAAAAAAAAAAGGAGAAAAAGCAATCACATCATCTCACACAATACTTGTTGATTACTCTTTTTTGAAGCCTAGAAGCAGCCGACACTTATATACAACAAACACGAGAGTAAACGCACACTTTGTTTGGACATCAGTATCTAACCAATTGATTCTGACATTTCATCTTTCTTTTTGGTATTCATTGGTTGATGGTATCTAATTATTTTTTAATTAAGAGATTTTTTAAATGGCCAAAAAATTAGAAGTTTCATTTGTTTAATGGAATAGAGTTATAGAGATGTCTCTTTTTCTTTTCTTTTTTTTTTGTCCAAAGAGAACTATTATTCTTTCCTTTGATTTTTATTTTTTAATGAATTCATCATTATACTCTCAAGAAAGTGTTTTCTTCTACTAGTAAATCTACTTTTATACTATTAATTAATTTACAAATGAGGTATGTAATTTGGTAAAACTTTATATCAGGGTACGTTACCTACTTTTAGCTATATTTTGAAGTAATTTCATGGATCTTTCGTTAATTTAGGTAACCAAGACAATCAAATTTTGGTCTTTAGTTTTCTAAGAGTATAGAGAAACCTATTCCTAAAACATTTCTTTCTAAAAACTTTTGGTGTCATCGAAGATTCAAGAGTTTTCTAACTAATGCAGTCTAAACAAAATTAAAGAAATATTTTTATTCAAGTGGTTAATAATTTATCTTTATGATCTTTCTTATTGGAGCTCGACTACAAGAAGTCGCGTTACCCTACATAATACGCATTGGACTATAGGTCATGCCTTCTCGACTTTAATAATGTCAAAACAAAAGAAAAATGTAAGTACAATATTTCAGTATAATTCTCAATTGGAAATGAGATTAATAAGCTCAATTAAATGATCAAATCAATATTTTGAGCCATATAGGTTAAAAAGTCAAAGATTTGTTGTGTGTTTCTAATGTAAATAGACAAAATTAGAGATGAACATAGTAGTATCAAACTATATATGTGAAACATCTTTTTTTTTTTTATCATATATACAACACTCATGTGATTGTAATAGTCATATAAATACATAAGAGGCCATGCCATGGGAAAATATATAACAACCAATTAAAGCTCTGCAACCTCATTGATTTATTATTATCTGTGAACCTCACCACACTTGCAAGGGACCCGTGAAGGCTCTCACAAATACAACTATGGGTTTTGGAACATTTTGGATCAAAATCTTTGGCAAAGATATGAACCGAGAAGATTCCAGCAAGGTTTCTTCCTTTGTTGTTGGATTCGTGTGGTGCCACGTGTCAGATCTTCGTTCTTGTGCAATAGATTCCACATTATGTGTATGTCTTCGTACTCGCAAGAACTCACGTCGTTTTGTAACCTCAAGAGTCCTGTAACACACAAAGAACCATCACTTTAGTATTATAAAACTTAAATATGAATTTTAATTTTATATTGAACAAAATACTAGGGAGTGGTCAAACAAAAAAAAAAAACAATCCGAAAACCGAAAAATACGGGGAAAAAAAAAATCTTAATTCAAACCTAATACAATATAACTTAAAAATCTTGAAAATTAGAGATATATTAAATTAAAATCCAAATCCGAACCAAAAAAAAAACAAAAAAAATGGTATCACATCATCTATATTAAATTAGATTTAATTTAGATATTATTATTCATTAACCGAAAATATAAATCGAAACAAATTAAACCAAAATTCAGGATCCAGCACCTATAAAAACCTCAAAATTTCTTTAACCAAAAAAGAAAAAAAAAACCTCAAAATTTCCTCAAAAATATACTTAGTTTAAACTAAAATCAAAACCAACCACAGCATCCATAAAACCATATGATATTATGTTTTAATTTGGATAAATACTATTAATAAACCGAAAATCTGAATCGAAACCGAACCAAAATCCACGATTGAACACCTCAAAAGAACCTTCAATTCCAATTCAAACCATCTTTTTAAAAGTATTTTGAGAAATACTGATTAGCTCAAGAATCTCTTTTAAAATATATTTCCCATAGCTAAAATAATCCACCGACAGTTTCAAGAAACACATAAAGAAATTGACAAGTCTAATTAATCTAAAAGAATTCGAAAATGGTTTTTTTTTTTCATTTTCTTCTTCTTAAAAGCAATGAAACAGAGAAAATTTTAAGTCGCCGGTGAACTGAAGGATCGGAGCTTACCACTGTGGCGGAATCCGACACGAACGGTGAAACGATTCCAGATTCGACGTGTGGGGAAGGCCATCGTGTTCCACCACTCTCTCCATCTCATGCCGGCCATTAGAGCTAAGTAAAGAGAGAAGGAGAAAGAGAGAAGAGAGGATGAAGAAAGGGAGAAGAAACTCAACCCCCAAAAAACAGACGTTACAAGCAATAACCTCAATTAAATAGACAGGTGAGTGGAAATATATTAAAAAACATTTTAGTAAAGAAAATTAAAATATCAGCGGTATTCTATGTTTTATTTGTTAATTATATATAAAAATATTACATTATTATTAAATATAAATAGTGCAAAGACTTTTGGGTCCTTTCTTCACTAGATGAAAAAAAAAAATTTGTTTGGATATATTGGATTGGATAAAAAAAAAAAAAAAAAGGATTCGATCGGCTTGGTTCGAAATTTGTATTATAGAAAAATAAGTGATATTTAAAATATATAAAAAAAAAAATTAATTTGGTTAGGGTTTAGATTTGTTTCGGTTTTAGATAATATATCATTTTTTTCTACAAAATATCATTTTTTTCTTTCTACAACTGCGTTATTTTAGGTTAAAATCCAAACAAATTTTCGAAATTTAAAATAATTTGAGGTTCTTTTATTTAAAATTTGACTAGTATCTAAAAGTGTATTCTAATAAAATCAATACAAATTCAATTAGAATTTGACTAGTATCTAAAAAAAAAAAAAAAAAGAATCTACGTGTTGCCCTCTAAATTACAAACCTTAATCACTAGAATACAACCATTAGGTTTGGATTAAAAAACTACAGTAAAAGTCAAAATATTTAATTAATTTTATATAATATTTTAAATTAATAAAAACATTGTGTTTTATAAACTTGGTTAGATTGATGTATCTGTATAAAATTCTTATTTGGTTTAAATTTAGTTCCGATATAAGTTTTTCCACCACTTAGATTATAATAAAACGAAAATTCGAGTTTGAATTGATTAACTTTGAATTTAAAACAGATCAGTTGGTTCGGTTATAATGTCAAATAGAAAATGGAGTTTCCAAGGAGAATAAAGGAATATTACTATTTTCCTTTCGGCATGCTGACGTCAGTAACAACAATTAGATTTGCGCCACGTATTAGAAATCAATGTGGGTCCCATTGTGGAGTGCATTTTGATAACGACAATTCTATCTATTAAAACTGTCGGTAGGTCTTAATTGTCTCCACGTGTACATTTCCTGATGGCTTTAGATTTCAAAATGGTTTTTAATTCATTTTCTGTGGAGAAATGAGAAAGAAAAAAAAACAAATATCTTATGTTTTTTTTCCTGACGGCAAATATCTCGTGCCAATTTTTTTGTTTTTGTTTTTTTCAAAGAAATTTAAAAGAGTAGGACAAAACTAAAAATAACAAATATACTTAAGAAGAAAAGTGACGTTTTATTTTGGCCACCATCAAAGATGATGTTTTTATGGTTGAAAGCAAAATGACCTAAAAACGTAGCCTAAGTTTGGTTTGAAATGTGAATTATTTGGTTAAGTCAGGTTGACCTCATACAAGTTCTACCCTAATTATTTTTGGATAATCTCCTAACTATAGATGTGATATAGGATCTATCTAGTCTTTAGTTAAGTTATGTACGCAAAGCCGACCATAGACACAAGCCAATCACAATCTATTAACAGAGTTCGACCGGTTTTTTTCTATGTCTTTGGACCTGCTACAAATATGTTACTATTAGTGGAAAAAATTACAACTCCCTTTAAGAAAATTACTCTTAATTTTCTCACAAAGAAAAATTTATTGTTGTCTCTCTTACATGTTTTTTTCTTCTTGTTTTGGATTCCTAATTTGCTTCTCACCTTATATTGGTATTTATAGAAGTTGTAGAGTTTCGTGGAAGCCAACATATTTTGACACTCCTTTTTGTGCCTTTGTGATATTCCAAATCCATCCATCTGACATTTTCAGATTGATATCTCCAATACCAATTATATCCAAAGGTAAAACATCAACTAGATATATCTTCGAATAATTTTTCGCAACACAATTCTCCATAATGTTGTGGTGTGGTGTAGTGTGGAATGACACTCTTGAGTCAAGAACCTAAGAATCGATCATGCTATCAACACAAGAGATGGATGCTTTGGCAGTGTTTACAGCTGCAACATGGACTTCATTTTTTCTTGGGGACTCAACATACACTAACAATGCATCAAGAATTTCATGTGTGACTGACTGTAGTGGCTCCACTTCCCTTGTTTTCCTCTTTGTTTGTTGGTGCCCAACAATTTTTTTTTTTTTTTTTTTTTTTTTTTTTTTTTTTTTTTTGTGGCATGTCTTTCCACAATTCCACTACTTAGTACGCTGCTTGAATTTGGACTGACCTCTTCCATTCTTTGACTTTGATATGCCTTTGTTCTAGTTGTTTCTGTCTTGGTTTATGCCTCTAATTTTTTTATTTGTTATTTTAATGTTGAAAGCATATAGTTCATTAACGTTTCACTAGAATTTATCCTACAAACTTCCTCAGCAAGGATACGATCTCGGATATCATTGAATGTAAGTGTAACATCTCTGATTTCTGATATATTATAATGCATGATGAGAGTTTAAAAGAATTGATTTGCCTATCTATGTCACTAAAGTGAGCTTATTTTTCCTTGTCAACCATCTGGACAGAACTCCAACGTTAAGCATGCTTGCAGTGGAGTAGTATTAAGATGGATAATTTACAGAAAAGTAATTGCCGGTACCATGTGAGTGAGACCAAAACCCGAGAGAAGATCATATGGTGATTTTTAGGGACAGTAAACAAGTATTTTAAGCCTCTCGAGATACCGCACCGGCCGTCGGACGAAGATGGATCCACGAACCGAAAGAAAGCATGGATGCCCACAAATGGTGGTGGTCGGGGTGTTACATTAAGCTTTTGAGTTTCTACATGAATACTAACCGTTGTCCTCATTAGCTCCCAACTATTTGGCAGAGATGCCATCAAAATCAGTGCTCGCAGTTCATCATCTAACTCAATTTCAATGGTTGGAAAGCGTGTTGAACTTGATGCAACAAGATCACCTTCTTCCATCTTCAAGTGGAAGAATTTCTTCATGAAAAAAATCTTGTTATTGGCCGAAGGTTTCTCATATATATCCAAGATAACTTTCATGTGCCCTTCCTTGGTCTTCTCTTTCGCAATGTTGTGAGCAAGGCTTTTTGATAGTGTTAACCTATAACACCTAAACCCACATGTCAAGGAGATCCTAGTTTTCTTGATCCATCTTCTAAGTAATCTGAGAAGAGTATTTATGTACATATAATCTCCTATTTGCATTCTCCAAAATGCATAATCTATACCGTCAAATTTCCCAGTACTATTTACTAAACCACATTTGCCTTCCATTGATTATTCTTGCGATCCACCGTTTATTAGAACACCTTCGTCAACCAATCAATATCGCTAACAAAATATACCTATTCACGGATTTCACTATTCATGTTAATAATAACTTGGTAGAAAATTTGACTGAAATCATCCGAACATAAGCCATGATACCAATTATTAGGAATACCAACAAATTTTGGATAATTCAGATTTATGAAAATGATTTTAAACACAATTTGTTAACGAAATTCTGCTAATTTTGCATGTGTCTAGACTCTGGAGACATTCAACAAATCTTTTATTATTATTAACGGAAAAAATTATAATACTCTCAACTCACACCCAAACATGATTACATTACATTTTAAGAAAACTACTCTTAATTTTTTTCACGAAGAAGAATTTCGTTTTTCTCTTTTTCTCATTTCTTTTCTATTTTTTGTTTGTCTTTTTGATTGGGATTCCTTTGATTCTCACCTTATGTTGGTATATATAGATTATAGAAGTTGTAGGTTTGGTGGGAGCTAACAAATGATTATAAACTAGTCTCCTTTTGTTAATATGGGTGCAAGTCATATGATCTTTGACTAAACAGTAAAGATCTAATTTTTTTTTGTTACGACAAAATATTTCATTAAAACATCGAGGTAAAAAGAGTATTACAAAGTCGAATACAAAACATCGAAAATCATTATAGATCTAATTATTTAGTGATATTCCTCGGTATTAAAATCATTTTCATATTTAGTTTAAAAACAGAGGTTTAGCCCGAGAATCTGAATGTTTGAAGTTGAAGGCAATATAGCAGTCTTTACACTGAAGAGTGTGTTGTTACTTCACAAGTATACTTTTTGTTCTACTAAGAATAATAGGATGAAGATAAAAAGAAGATAGTGAAGCAAGAGTGATTGAACTTCCCGTAAAAATATATGCTTCAAAATGCATACATTTTTGTGTCCTTTTTATATGCAAAAATTAATAAATCTACTTGTACTAATATCTGATGTTTGGTTCACGGTTCAATTGAATGAAGAGATTGCGATTGCGATTGCGTGTGGCCACGAATAGTCATTGTTCAACTGTCAGCTTTCGTCTGGTTTGCCATATAAGTCAAATATATCGTCCATATATATGCGCACGAGCTATTCATCAATGGCTGCAACCAAAAGATTACAATGTTGAAGTCGAAAAACTTCTCAAACTCATCCCAAAAAATCGAAAAAAGTAGTAAGTAAGAGACCCAGTTTTACCTGTAGATGAACTGGCACATACTTGAACGTAACGAAATCACAGACCGGCCAATATAAAAGTCCATTTCTCAATGTTGGTAGAAGATCTCGCTTCAATCTCGCCAAGATTTCTTCAGAGTTTTCACCTTAAAAAAGGAGCCACAACATGCCAGAACCGAGCCACATGATGAGTACCATAAATTTTTACAGGTAGAATCGTAAAAAGCTAAATCCATTCGAAACAAAGAAGACTTCATCAATCACATAAGCTTAACTAAGATATGTAGTACCTTGTAAAGCAGCATTATAGGAATAGAAGACCGTGTTACTACAAGGTCCGAAAAGAACTTGCCCCATCATTATTTTCTTAAAAGTTGTCAACACGTCGCGCTTTGGCAATATTCTAGAAAGATAACTGAACCACACATGCTGTGATGGTCCGAGAAATAGCAACCCAAAGCTAGCCATTCTTGATGTTCTCATTAGATCAAAAGAACCAGATGGTGGCATTGTGATCATCTGTTCAAGAATTTAGAGATTCAGCACAAATCAAAAAACAAAAAAGAGTCTCTTAGTTCCCAGAGAGAAGCGAACCACAACATGTTCTTATAATGACTAAAAAATAGAAATCCATAGATAATAAGAAGAAGAAAAAAATAGTTTATAAGCATTCCAAGAAACAGAGGTAAATATTTTCTGCCTTAAAGATAAGAATTCACAGGAGATAACAAGAAGATTAAACGATTCAGATGTGAGTTTTCTAAGCCGACTAAACCGATAGTAAAATTTTCCAGTATTTCAGTACAGAAAGACTTCAAATTCACAAGAGAAAATATACAGATTAGTCGATTGGTAATGGCATTGTCACTTACCCGAGCTACCAAACAGACAATTTTATTCGGTATTTAGTAAATGATATAACAACGGTTAAAGAACACAGATTGGACCAAAGGCTGGAGTATAACAACTTAGAAAAAAATTAACACAAAACCAAACTTCACTGAAGCAAAAATTTCATTAACTAAGAGCATCTCCAAGAGATAACTCTATAAGTAAGTGTTTCTTTTTGAACTCAAAGAGCAACTTTAATACTTCAAATTTTGAAATTTAGCATAGTGATACTCCAAAATTTGAAGTATCACTAATCAATATACTGCAAATTCAAAGGCTTTGATATAATTTCAGAGTTAATTTTACAAAGTAGACCATAGTTAAGAAACAATGAAAGATTGGTGTTTTTTTATTCACAAAAAAATTAGAGACAAAATTCAAAACTTTTATGAATTTCCCCCTAAGCTTAATTAGTGATTAGTTATGAAAATTAGGCAGATGAAATTGCAAAATAACCTAAATTAACAAATAATTACTCAAAACAAAAAAAAATATATAAAAGGAGAAGGCAAAGAAAGATTCAGACCTGAGAAGTGAGATCAGCAGCCATATAAATAAGTGAAGTAGTAATGCTTTTGGTAACGAAAGGATGCGAATCGAGCTTTTTCAAATACCATCGTAGAAACGCAGGTTGTTTCGAAGAAGACGAAGACGAAGAAGAAGCATTCGTCGATAGATTACGCGTTACGATGAAGACACGTGGCACTACGAAATCCCCAGCCTTGCGAAGATGGTGAAACGATCGGCTAGTGAATCGGGAAATAGGTTTCCGATTGGAGAATAATACAGTTTCCACAAGAGCATTGTTGATTCCGTGAAGAGAACGATGATCGGAGAATCGTGGAGATGAGAAGAAACGTTTGCTTAAGCCAACGATGTTCATCGTTTTTGATCTCCGATGATTTGTTTTAATGGCCGGTAGCTTCACTGTTGATGGTAAAGGTCCGCCACCGGAAGAAAACGGCAGCGTTTTTGGTTGTTTATTAGAACGACATACATTGCTTTAACGAATCCGTTAAACGACATGAGGTTTAGTTTTAGACTAACATTAATTATTTAATTCTCCTAGGACTAGGACTGTTAATTAGGGTCGAAACCCAAGTCTGGTCCAGGCCAGCCCTAAAACAACTAGGATTGGGGTTTGATAGAAGTCTGAAAAAATCAGGTTTTTTGGAGTGAGCCGAAATTAATAATACTCCCTCCGTTTCATAATATAAGTCGTTTTAGAAGTTTTCTTTTGTTTCAAAATATAAGATGTTCTCATATTTCTAGGTACCTTTTTACTTTATTGAATATTGTGTGACCAATAATGATTTACAGTTTTTCTTTTAATTGGTTGAATTGTTTTTTTTTATATATTAATTAATACTTTTTAAAAGAAAAAGTAATTTCTTAATATGCGTGCTTTAAGTCAAAACGACTTATATTTTGAAACGGAGGGAGTATAATTTAGTAAAAATATTTATTTAAGGATTTACATTTCTTAAAAGTAATGAGAATTTAATATGCACTGAACACGTTCAAATTTATAATTTGCTATCTATAATAATGTGTTTTGGTGTTATAGTTAAGTATAGAATTACTCAATGTGATAGAGTCACGATTTTCAATGAAATGTTTTAGTAGTCTTATATAATTTTTAAACTTCATATATGACAAATACGAAAACTTAAATATAAACAATAGAAAGAAATCAAGAATGATAAATTATTAAGACCTATAATTTTTATATTAAATAGAAATGATACATATGATAAATTTTAAATATAAATATCTTTAGATAAGTTTTTATTTGATTTTAAAAATATATGAAAAACGTAAAATAGCCATCTAGTCCTGTATGGATCGGGCTCAACTTCAAAATATATGTATAGTTTTTTTTTTGGGTTGGGTCGGGTCATAGCGTGATTAACATGACCAGAGCCGGTCTTGGACACATTTTGATAAAACATTTGAATGGGATCCACCTTCTAGGGGGTCCATAAAAAGTTGTATGTATATATTTTTTTACGTGAAAGAGTCAAAGAGATGAAAAAAAAAGTTATATATAAGGAAATTAGAAAATCTGAATAAATTTGGTAAAAGTTATTGACAAAATATTGCGTGGATCCCAAAAATTATTATTTAAGTATTATATTACATTATTTAATTAAAGAAAAATAGAAAAATTAAGTTAATTTTCTTCTTCTCTAGTTTTTTTTTTCTTTTTGCTACGTTTTTTTCTCTCTTTTTTTTGCTTTAGAATTTTTGTATTTATCCATTGAAAAAAAGAGATCAGTTTTGCTAAAAAAAAGTCTGAATCGTTTTTCTATTCTAAGGTAAAAAAACTATTTAAATTTTATTTTCTTTCTATGTCATAAAAAAGGTTAAACGAATTAGCTATGTTATCGATAGAAAAAGTCATGGCCAAAAACCTCGATTATACAAGTTTGATGAATAATTTCGCAGAGAAAAATGCAAGAAGAGTTATTTTCGAGAAGCTTTAGATTGTTTTTATTTTTTAAAATATTACTGTACTTTTTTTAAACGTTAGTTTTGTCGAAACTGATTTTTTTCTATTAAGTAATTGAAAAAACAATTTATGATGAATGATAGTTTATTTGTTTTGTTTGGTGCTCCAAATTTTTCAGGGTCTGCTCTGAACATGACTGCATATTTCCAGTCTCAGGTTGGAGAATTATGATTTGGTTTACTTTTCAGTTCAATTTGTTTGTTTTTTTTCAATAATATGTTTCAGCATGTGTCAAAATATATAATACATAGGAGAGAAACAAAAAAATTTGAACAATAAATGTTTTCATCATGTGGAGAATGTTACTCTATTTGAAAACAAAGAACTTTTTTACCATCATAAACATACCTCTTAGAAAATAAATATAAGAACATTAATAGTAAGCAAATAGATATATTAGATCAAATGTATTAAATTAAATCAAGTCTTTGTTCAAATAGCTATTAAAATGGATCTCTTATCGAGAAGGTTTGTTGTTACTTGTTAGCTAAAATAGATAGTGAAAGATCTTGTGGCAGCAGTTGGGGCGTTGGGCGTTGGTGTTAATTTTGATGAAAAATCACTTCTCCTTTTTGATATTTATATACCACTTGATTTAAATTTATTAGACAAATGATCTAACATACTAAAAAGACACATATGTCTAATAAATTTAAATATAGTGAATTAAATATAATAACTTATATATGTGGCACACGCAAGAAAACAAATATCTTACCCTCAAATAACATAGAAAAAAATCACAAATATGTAACATTAAAAACCAAATCATTCTAACATTATAATAATACCATAACTATTAAAAAAACGGATAATATAAAGAAAATATATTTCAGTTCAACTTTATTACAACAAGAAAATAATACTTAGAAGATAATTATTGTTTTGCTTATCAGAATTTGAATGTAATCTCTCCTAACTCTTGTAATACTAGAAATCCTAACGAAACCATACATTGTTGGTAGGGTTTGGATTGGTAGCATTGATGATGCTGCTTGAGCTAGCGGCCTGAGCGATGGAGGTTTCACCGTGGATCTGCTGTTGTTGATGCTGCTGTTGCTGTTGATGATGGTGGTGGTGATGATTGTGGTTGTGGTGGTTGTCATTCATGAATTGAAAACCCATTTTCTCAGCCGCATCAGAACTCATGTGCTCGGGATGGTTCATCATCTCCAAAAACCATTGTTGTTGGCTCTGATGATGATTCTGATTCTGATTCCGATGTTGCTCATAGAGTCCAGCATGTGGAGCTGTTGGATGGCGAAACTGTTGATGATAAAGAGGGTTAAAGAAAGACGCAGCAGAGGAGGAAGAACCCACCTCATTAACTGTAGTGGTTGGGGCAGTTGCAGATGCCACTACTGCTATAGATCCAATCCCTTCAGAAGCAGCCTCAACCGCAACAGCGTTGGAAGATTCGCCGATCTCCATACCAGAATTTTTAATAATACCGATCTTGTGGTTAATATCTTTAAGATATTGGTCAATTATATAACCTAAATCATTAAGATCCAAAATATTTAAATGAAACATCC
The DNA here is from genome assembly GCA_963667165.1 of Barbarea vulgaris. Taxonomy (NCBI): domain Eukaryota; kingdom Viridiplantae; phylum Streptophyta; class Magnoliopsida; order Brassicales; family Brassicaceae; genus Barbarea; species Barbarea vulgaris. The sequence continues at coordinate 4,369,970 of OY763891.1, forward strand.
CCATGTTTCCAACCAAACACTGGAACATGACTTCTGTCATCTCTAGTTCTCTATTTTCCTTCCTCTGTCTCCTTAATTGCTCGGTCGCTTTGGCGATTCTTTGTTTGAGAAAAGTTTCTTGGTCCACCATTTTTTTATGCTGGTCCGTCTCCGGTAGCGTCCGAAATTCTGAAACTACCCTTTCCACACCGGAATTCGATGGCCACACTTCAGGATTAGTGTCGTAGGGACTATAGATAATGGCACAAGCAGTGACACCACATAATGTGGAGAGCTCGTTCACTTTCTTCACCAAACCTTTCTTTCTCTTTTTAAAAGTTGCTTTTCTTGACGAGTCGTTAGTAATGAAAGCAAGTTTCACCTTTTTTCTTGTCATTTTAGATGTTTTTCTCTTTGTTTTTCCTTTTTTTTGATTTTTCTCTTTGTATTTTATTTGGGGCCAGGATATGTTCTTTTTATAGTGACCATGGGTACGGAGATTTGTTTCTTTTAATTATGGATACTCAATTTTAAATTACAGATTAGTAAAACGTAAGTTATTTAGAAAAAAGTAATTGTCAATTTTTGTAACAATTCTAAAGATTTGGTTTTTTTAGTAGGTCAAAGATTCTTTTTCAATTCATTTCTAAGATTATTATCCATATCAAAAATTCTGAATGTGGTTTATTGACTTGTAAATTAACCATGAACTAGAGAAGTTATAGAAATAATTATAAAGAAATTATAACCACAGATATGACACCACATATTAAAAATTCATAGCCATAATTAGCAAAAAAATCATAGTCATTAATAGATACATGTATTTAAGTATTGTGATAAAAAAAATAATTTCAAATCTCTGGAAATACTATACCCTTTTGGACAATAGCATTTAGTTTGTTTTTGTTAATTATATTTTAGAAAAATAAAATATCATACATGACAACTATTTTAGAAGTAATTTTTCAAAAGATTATGAGCAACTAGAGATACAAACACCAAATTGATAGTCATGATATTACTCCTTTTAGAGCAGGTGCAGTGGGAGTCTCTCATTGAGTCTCTCACCCCAAAAAAAATATAAAAAAATATAAAAGTATGAAAAAGAAAAAAATGGGTCTCTCAAATGAGAGACTCTCAGAACCTGATGAGAGACTCTCAGGACACATATCTTGATATGATTGGCTTGATGTTTTATTTATAATTTAAATTTTAAATAAAAATTAAATTATATAAAAACTATTAAATTAATATATTTGAAAGACTATGTGGGGTTCTCCCCACTGCACATGCTCTTAGTAGTCTTGAATAAAAATCAGTGAATTAGACGGAGAAGAATCTTGAAGTCCGAGCTTTTAGCTGAACATAAAAAATTAGTGATTAATATATATGTTAAACTAAATTTATCATTAATAAATCTCAACTAAAAATGAAATAATAATATAAAGTGATAATCTAATAAAATTTAAAGTGATAAAATTTTTACTCTAATTTTGAATTCACGAATGTTATTTGTATATATATAATTATAATTATATAATTAATATTTGTATATTATTAAGTATAAATATAATTAATATTTGAATATATATAATTACATTTCGGATATTTCGAATATCCATTCGGTTTTCGGTTTGGATTTAGAAGTGTAAGACCCGTTTGGGTATTTTAAAACTTTGAGTTGGGTTCGGGTTTCGGGTCCCGTTTTTTTTAACGTGTGTTATCGGTTATGACAGAGTTACTGGTTCTGAAAAATCAATAAATGTTTTTTTGTTTTTTACATTTATTAATTTTCTTTGTAGTTAGGAAGTAATTTTTTAGGCAATTGGAGAAAACAAAATAGTAGTATTATGGTGATTGATTTGTTGACATGGTTGAGATCAAAGTGAGGACTTGATAAACTCCCCTTACGAACTTTTGGCTTTACTATGATTTGGCCTAATGATGCACCAATAAAATATCTCTGTCTTACCAAAAGTGTTGAAAAAAAAAAAAAAAAAAGTGTTGAAGGAACAAGATGCAAAAAAACGACCTAAGCTCAGTTCTACACTTCTACTCTAGACATTATAATTATTTATTAATACTTTGGAGATCCTCTCCGATTCGGAACTTAATTTTTATAATTTTTATTTTCTTTTTTCTTCGACTCTTGTAATTGAAATTAACTTTGTTTAATAGAAGATCGTAGGATCTTAAAAAAACTGCTAAGACGAAAATGTTTATTTTTTTGTTGAACGTTTTTTCTATTGAAATGTATTAGATGCAAAAAAAAAAAAAGGCTTTTAAACCCAATAATTTTTGCTCAACATTTGGAAATAATTAGCCCAATCATAACAGCCTAAATAAATACCTAAGGGTGGCCCTTTTGATAGACAGCTTACTATTTCTACAATTAAAAAGCTATTTGGTAGCACTTTCATTGTAGGCTTATACAAAATTTGTGTAGAGAATCTTGAATAAAAAGCTAATTGGAATTATTCAATCTGTCACCAGTTGCATTAGAGTGAAATTCCACAAACTAATAATTCCACACATTATTTCTGCAAACATATATATATATATATATATATATATATATATATATATATATATATATATTAGTTTAGGACCCGTCCGATGCACAAGTTTTTAAATTTTAAAAATAAATTAAATTTAGGTTAAACAAATAAATTAAATATTTATTATTAATGAAATATCTTAATTTTTTAATAGAAAAAAGTAGAAAGCATCTTTGCTTAATGAAAATAATTATTTACATTATAATTTATACATGAATAAATTAATTTTACTTTTTGTACTACAATTTTATTATTCACATATAAAAAATTTATATCACGTCAATTAGCTTTTGTGAAAAATCAAAAATAGAAAGTTTAAAAAATATCGATTTTCTTACTTAATTATTTTGTTAGTTATCTTTAAAATAAAATAAAAATAACATAGTATTTTTTTATATGTGTCAAAATCTCATCAATCAAGCAGCATGTGTTATGAAAATGTTTCCGAATGCAGAATGACACTCTTATAAAGTTTACTAATTCACCGTAAGAGTAGTATGATTCACAGCAAACTTAACAGCTACTATTAGATTGACCAGACGAAAACAAATAATAACCAAAACATAAATAAATGAGAAGATAGATAAATATGAATTGATTTTGAAGTAATTACTTAAAAGTTTATTGTCACCATTACAGAACAGATCTTGAGTTCAACATTGACCACCGTAATTTTCAAATCAGTTAAATAAATTACAAAATTCGAAGCTAATAATTACCTGATTGAATTTCCATTTGGACTTGGAACCTCTTGTGCTCGGAAAATTTCCATTGTCAGGAAAACCCTTAAATTATATTTTTTTTGTTAATGTTAAAAGGTTTAACTCTTTGTCTTTGATTACTTATCATCAAGTCTAGGCATCTCTCTCTTCCCTAAAAATTAAATCTATCTATATATCTACTGAACTATTAAAAAAAAAAAAAAATTATAAATGCATTCAAACACACCTTTTAAAATCAGAAAATAACCAGGATTGATCTTTAAAATGTATAAAACATCAAAAAAAAAACAGATAAGAGCAAGATGAATGTTACCTCAACATGGATGCTTTTCGTTAGATTGAAAGGTATTCAAACTAATTTCCTCTTTGCTTATAAAATTTGTGTAAATCAAACTAAAAACGCTATAGCCACCACATGCAATCGAGAATAAACATATTTTCACATGTGCTACAACTTTTAAACTAAAAGCCCTATTGCTTCAAAATTGTAAACTACTTCCTCCTTAATATCAGAGCATGACCACATATCTAATAAACAATTATGCTTGTCGTTGATCCTTCTCCTCCAAACTCAAAGCTTTAATTCAATCAACATCAAATCATCCATACAATCAAACACAGATCTTGTGATTTATAAACCAATTTGGCTTGTAGTCAATCCTGCTTCTTCGAACTCAAACAACACTAAATTATCTATCCTAGATACAACTTCTTAGACGATGACAATAACTTTCTGGAAACCTAAAGCCACTATTTATAAGATTATAAGAGGCCGTTCTAAAATCTAGATTATCTTAGTAAAATTTAACATATTTTAAAAGTTAAAGTTTTTTTTTTTTTTTTAAGAAAAACAAAAATAACATAATTTTTACACGTGTAAGAATCTCAACGATTAATCGACACGTGTCGTGATCTCGTTAATTATAAGTTTGACACGTATCGCGCTCTCGTGAGTGTAACACATGTTTATATATATATATATTTATTTTATTTTAATTACTAAAGCGAACCAAATTAAAATTTAGCCTACATATTTTGGTATTCGTTCGGGTGTCGAATTCGAATATTTTGATATTAGAAATTTAAGATTTATTGAGTATTTTTGAATTTTGATTTAATTTCGGCTCGGTTCCATCCGGGACCGCAATCCAAAATACATTATAAAAAATAATTTAAGTTAAATTTGAATAAAATTTGGCTAATTTTCACATTTATAACTAAATTTTTTTGGATATTTTAGTTAAATTTGGTATCGACTTGGTTCTTAGTTTGGATAGGGTTGGTACATGTTCTTTGGATGGTATTTGGTTCCGATTCTTTGGATGGGGGTTGGTTATAAATGATCAAGTATCCAATTCTGTAGTTTTATATAGTAGATTAATCTATTAATTTTTTTTTAAAAAATGTAACATGATCACATTTTTAATTAATAATATTTAATTTAATTTCAAAATTATTATTAACTTTTATTTCATATTATTGTAACTATATATATTAAAATAAAGTTTTGGTTTATATTTGACTTGATGAATTTCCGCTTAGCTCGGCCCGGTTCGATATTAATGGCTGACACCCCCTAATTTTACTCCTTCTTTTACATGCCTAAGTCTGCAATTTACTATTTATACAAGGACTCAATCTGCAATTTACAACTCCGTAATTTTCTAACAAACTGTTTCCTTTCCAATTCCTCTTTTCATCAACCTCTCTTCTCTTTGCCTTCCCCAGGTTTGAGCTTTTTTTCTCAATGGATCCTTCAATCTTCAAGCTCCTCGAAGAAGACGAGGTTAGTTTTTTTTTCTTTTTTTCTTCTAATCTCACTCGTTTATTCGAATCTTGCATCTGTGCGAATCTGTGTGATCTCTGGAACCGTCGTTCGTGATTTTGATTCCGGTCGAAATCGGTTTGTAATTAGGATGAATCGATGCATTCTGGAGCTGACGTCGACGCGTTCCAGGCTGCTTTGAACCGAGATATTGAAGGTTCTATGACAACGTCACTGCCGCTTGTGACGAATCCTGGTATGGCTCGATTCAAAATTCGATTGTAAAATAGGGCTAAGTTATAATCTACGTCTAAGATTTTGAAACCTATTGGGTATGAAGTGTAGAACGTATTTGAATAGTTTATGAGGAACTCTGTGTCAAATTTTTGAATTTTATGGATCGATTTAGGTGAAAGTATTGGTCAAAATAAAGAGAAATTTTGTGGTTTGCTCTTATAGATGTTTGAGGAATGAATCTTTGGTATGTTTAGCAAAGTTATGCTTGTTTCGATTGAACTTTGTGTGATAGTTTCAGATAGGTTATTATTTACTCTTGGAACATGGATAAATTGAAGAAGATGTTTCGGGTAGGCTATGTTATAAACCTTGCTAATCTGCTGACACATGAGGAAGCTTTAATCCTACATTAAAGCAATTGTTAGGGTCGTGAAAGACTGGGTTTTTTATAGCTTTTGTATGCTAATAAAGGTATAAAATTTGTCATTCGCGCAACACCATGTTATTTACTTGTTGAATCATTGAAATTTATTAGTGTGATGGGACGTATAGGCAGGGTAGATATTAGGTTTGATGATCCTGATTCCGTTTCCGTGCTTGTCTCACTGCAAGTATGACATAAGCGTGTGGGTACTCAAGTCTTATTTATTTCTCTGTCTCTGGTGTTGAAAGTGGTCTCTTTCTTCTCTCTGCATTAAATATTGGATAACAATTAGGTTGAGATCTGTGAATATGTGTATGAGAGCTACAGAACATGTATTTTTATGCATAATAGAGTTTCATCAATCAACTGATTGAATTGTTTCTACAGGAAACAACCATTCTCCCGGCCAGCAGTTTGCGACCTGGAAGAATGGTATCGGAGATACTAATATCAATGTCCAGACACAGCACAGCCTTGAAAGCACTCAGATGAAAGAGCAACAAGGATCGGCTTTAGACAATCAACACCAACATGATTTAAAACGTGCAAATGAATCTCATTTACAGCACAACAAACCTCAAGACCTTCATCGACCTGGTCAACTCTGGGAGAATCCTTCGCAGGTGCCTCAAACAACTGGGTTGCAGGTTTCTGAAAAGAATCCTACCGGTAATGGATCAGAAAGATCGCATAATCAAGAGAGTGAATCTCAGTATGATAAACTGCAAAAGATAAGTAGTCAACAGGCTCGGGGTGTGGAACAGTCTGTTAACCCTATGAACCGCAACCCTAAGCAGGTACCATTTGCTGCCTTGCTTCCTACCTTAATGAACCAACTCGATAAAGATAGAGCACTGCAGCTCCGTACCCTATATGCTAGACTTAAGGTATGTCTATCTGTGAAATTACTTGACGTTCTGTTCCAAAGCTATTGTGTTATCGTTGCTTTCCTTCTGATACTTGTTTGCAGAAAAATGAAATTCCCAAAGAGGGGTTCACACGACATATGAAGGATATTGTAGGCGATCAGATGCTCAGGTTGGCAGTAAGCAAACTACAGCAGGTATTACCATTTTGCATATTTGTTTCATATAATGATAGCACCAAGACATTCGACTTAGGGTACAAGTTTGGGAATGGAATTCATGTTGGAATTGTCTGTTTAAAAAACTGCTACTTGCTAGGGTGATATGCATTATTCCTTGGAAACTCTATTCACGTAGAAAAAAAGAAACACCTCAAGTCCAAGTCTAACTAGTATTTATAAATTCTTTCCCTATTGTAATAGGATTTCTATTTCTGTACTTTTCCTTTTTGGTTTTGGGTTATTTTGTTTTCGTACAAGTAGGGATGAAGCTCATTGGAAAGCTTCATCCAAGAATTTAGAGAGCTTTGGTGTTTATCGGTTCATTCGAAGGAAGAGAAGTTATTTTAATTGACAGCCTTTGTTTCTGTTTTCTAAGATTTCAATACAGCTTTTGGTTTTGAATTGGGTTTTTAACTCTAACATAGGTAACTTACAGTTTCTTTTTTAATTACTTTTGTCATTTAAATTTAGCTGCATCCATATAGACGATTTTTGAATTAGCTTGAATCCACATAGAATGGCTGACATGGGCTACAACTGATGATCTTTAAGTGAACTGGTGATCTTTAGCAGATTATAATTTTTTTCTAAGGGTATCTGACTTGCACCTGAGTTGATTAATCTAATGCTTTTACTGACGCGTTTGTCCCACATTTCATTCACACCTTGCCTAAATTTTTTTTAGGAAGGTGCTAAATTGATACTTCCAGAGTTTTGACAACCCATTAATTAACATTTGCTGAGTAGGCCTAGTTCAAGTATACCAACTGATACAAATTATGTCACCCGTTAAAGCATTTGAAATTGCGTTGCTTTCGAGCATTTTACCATGGGTGGCATTAGTTGGGTCTGCAGTACATGTTAAATACTTACTTATTTGTTTATAATTTTTGCTTATTGTTTTCAGATGAACTATAACCAAGGGAAAACGGGAGTTCAAGCTCATCCTACTGGTATAAATTATTCACTGATGCAGTTTTTTTTTGTCACGATTATCATAAATTGATATGTATTGTTTCTATATTAGTGATTTGGGGAATAATCTAGGATTTCTATTTTCTTATTTCCTTTTCCCATGAGGTTTTAGTTATACCTTTCCTAAGTAAGGACTAGGTTTTGTTTGTGCGACCTATTCAAGCTAGAGAGTGCTTTGGAGGTTTCTATCTGGTTAGGCCGAGGGGAGGACATAGTTCTCTTTGGAGAGTTTTGGGGTTTATTCTGGTTCTCGAGTCTTATCTCTAACAGAAAACTTCTATAATTTCCATAGCTATGTCTTATTATTTCCTGATCCATCTATTCAATCGCAGAAATCAATAATCAAAAATCACAGTCTGATTCTCGTGCAGTCCACCTTAACCAACTACCGTCCTCAACTTCAGGAACATTAGGCAGTTCAGTTCCTGTGCAGGGACTTACCAAACATCCGCAGCACCAGATGCAGCATCCACCAAGTTCTTTTCCTATGTATACCAGCTCCACTAATTTTCACTCATACCCGGGTCCAAACACCAATGCTTCTGGTTCCACATTGAGACCGCACCTTCATGATTCGCATATGAGACATGTGGCACATAACCAGACTATAGGATCAAGTGGTCTTGGAGGACCGCCCCAATCTACTACAAACATGATGACTATGCCCAAGTTTGAGAGGCCACCTTCTATAAATGACCCTAATAGGGTTCAAAGTGGCCCGACATCGCATTTCCAGAACAGCTCATCATTGCCTCTAAACTCTGCACCTTCTCAAGGATCATCAATGTCCCATGTGAAGCAGGAATCAGTAGAACAAAGTTTTGAACAGAATAATGCAGCCTCAGTGACCTCGAACGAGGACTTAGAGAAGGAGCCCTCTAGAATGGTTTTACCCACACCTAGCAACATGGCGCATGCAAGCGCTTCTGCTCCTTCAATGACAACTCAACTGGACGCTAGCACAGCAGTAAGAGAACTATTAATATACAACTTTCTCATTATAAGTATTAGTTTCAAATATTCTTTGTTTGCCCCTTTTCTTTGAGCTTTTGGTGCCAAGCCATGGCGCTTCAACAGCCATTGCATATTTTCCTTGTTATTTTCCACAATCTTTGCGACTTGTAAAATTTTTCCAGTTGGACAATCTCTCTGATTGACAAATTGTTTGTGTATCCATCAGATGAATGCCCGTGGCCCATTAGGGACTTCTCAAGGAGGAGTCAATGCTAGGATGCCACCCAAAAAACCTTCTGTTGGTCAGAAGAAACCTCTTGAGACATTAGGTTCTTCACCGCCACCACCAAGGTAATTGAGCTGCTCAGGTTTGAAAGTGAGAATTATTTACAGCTTTCCGAAGTCGCCCAGCTATTTGAAATTATAATTAGAGTTAGGGTTTACAGCCTAAAGCACTTTTTTGTTTTGGTTCCCTACGTAAAATTATACTCATACTTGTTTTGCTTGGATCAACTTGCAGCAAGAAGCAAAAAGTAGCAGGGAATTCTATGGATCAAAGTATTGAACAGCTCAATGATGTCACTGCAGTTAGTGGCGTTAATCTCAGGGTGTGTTTCCTGGTAGCTTTAGTTTTCAATTTAAATCTGGACGTGGAGAGTACTGAATAAACCAATTTTTTTTGTTGCTGCATTTGGTTTAGGAAGAGGAAGAACAATTATTCTCTGTGGGTAAGGAAGATGGTCGTGTTTCTGAAGCATCTCGAAGAGTTGCGCACGAAGAGGAAGAAAGATTAATCTTGCAGAAAAGTCCGCTGCAGAAAAAGCTAGCGGAAATTAGTAGGGATTCTTCCCCATGACTTCTTTTTTTCTTTTATTGCTATCATATGGTTCTTTTAAGAATTGATTCACTTGGAGAAGAAGCTTATATACGCTTTTCGTATCTGGCAGTGGCTAAATTCGGTTTAAAGAATATAAGCAATGATGTCGAACGCTGCTTGTCTTTGGTGAGATTTTAACTTCTTGTGCATTGGTTTGCATTACGTGTGCGTTTTTTTTTTCCGCTTTTTCTCATGCATTTCCGCTCTCAGTGTGTGGAGGAAAGGATGCGAGGACTACTATCTCATATAATTCGGTTGTCAAAGCAGGTCAGTCTTAACTTTCTCTTACTATACCTGCTTGAAACATTTTTAACTCTAATCTTTCTCACGCTAATAATGCTTCTGCAGCGGGTTGATGTTGAGAAATCTAGACACCGGACTTTTATCACGTCAGATATTCGGCTACAAATCAACGAAATGAATCAGAAGGTGAAAGAAGAATGGGAGAAGAAACAAGCTGAAGCAGAAAAGCTTAAGAAACCGACTGAGGTCTGTTCTGAGCTCAATATATACGTTCTTATTTTTACTACAGCACGCAGAGATTGCAATATTTGTTATTTTCGTTGCAGAGTGAAGAAGGTGATGGTGGAGTTGATAGTGAGAAGGAGAAAGAAGATAATCGTTCGAAGGGGGGTATGAAGGTAAGGAGAAATTAATAATACATTTTGTTAAATTTACCTTTGCAATGTTCTTTGAAAAGTGTGGTTTTTGTTATGTGAAGGGAAATAAAGAGGACGACGATAAAATGAGAACGACAGCTGCAAATGTTGCTGCTCGTGCTGCTGTAGGAGGAGATGATACGTTCTTAAAATGGCAATTAATGGCCGAAGCTCGTCAGAAATCTGTATCTGAAGCTGGTAAAGACGGGAATCAGAAAACTACTTCAGGTGGAGGAAAAATCTCCAAGGACAGGCAAGATGGTGGACGACGGTTTTCTGGAACTGGTGAGTCTATTCAGTATACACCGCTCTTTAGTTAAGCGTAAAGAATCCTGAAGAATCAAACAACTAAGCAAAACCTATAAACGAAGCTCAAAGCTTTGACCTCGGTTGAAAACGGATAAACTAAGAGTCCTGTTTTTCGCGGTTTTGGTTTGCGATAATAAGCAAGCTTGTGGATTCTTGTTTTGTAGGTGGTCGAAGATTAGGGAAAAACCAAGGTTCATCGCTTCAACCAAAAGTGGTGAGGACAATCTCTGTGAAAGATGTGGTTGCTGTTTTGGAAAGGGAGCCGCAGATGTCCAAATCCACTCTAATGTATCGATTAATTCAATAGAAGATATCAGAATCATTATTATATCTATAAGTTTCTGATTATGATAATTTAATTGTCAAGAGAACAAGTGGTTTATTTATACCATGTCTTTGTTCTGTTGTATTCATCGTTTTGCTTGGATTCACAAGTCCAAATTAAATCCATTTTTAATTGACAGTACAACCACATAAAGACTTAAAACTCAATAAGTGACAATACAACAATTCCTCTTTTCCATAGAACTAAGGATACGATCATCATTGAACTTACCATCTTCAGGTTTTGGAGTAGTTAGGTAAAGACTGTTCTGGTAATATGATTGCATGTTTGCATTTGATATTGGGATACTAATGAACATGCCGGACCCAATTAACTTCTTTTTTTTTGCCCAGTTACAAAGACTTGATATTTTCTTATTACAAATATCAGCATTGCTTCGGTAGAAATCGTTTTGAGGGAGAACTACATTGTGTAGGCTTCAACCACTACACCACCACACTTTTTGTGACACCCGTCTCATCCTCTCTCGAGACCGGCGAGTTAACAACATTAACTTCTTACTCAAGTAACGATAAAACCATAAACCAACTTTATTAATCAGAAATCCGTTCCACAATAACCGAAATAATACTAAAACGATTCTTGTTCTTTTAAAAGCCAAATACGTAAATAAGATAATAACGGAAATAAATGCGATAAAAACAGTGTTGATCCCAAAATAGCACCATACTCTGTCCCGCACATCCGACTACTCAACACGCTCACCTGAAAGGAAGAGAAAGAGGTGAGTAACAGGGGAGTTACTCAGCGAGGTATGAGATGCTAAGCCACACAAGTCAAACCCGGCTTACACCACAACCACGAGAGTCTAGCCCTGAACATGTAGCAAACACGGCACCTAACGCACCCAAGAAATACACCCAATGGCCCTATGCGAGTTAAGTGATCGCCCACCCTCCGAAGAGGTTTCACAAAACTATGGGGTAGTGCCCAATCACACCGCCCAGTGGACGCTTTATCGATCTTGAGGGCTACGGCTCGGCAGATCGACTTGCCGCCCATACCCTCCCGCACACACGACTCCGGGTTATACCACAGTCCTCTCACTGCGTATCCCGCCCAAGTCCTCTAACACAGTTCTATATACATATTTCACCACACCAACACAATAACATGCGAATCAATCAATATGTGAATTCATCTAAATTACCTACGTCCGATTTAACATGAAAGACCGACTCAATCAAGGAGACAATACACATCCAGGAACTAAACTATCAATGGAAGAGGTAAGGCGAAGAAAGAGTTACGCGGTTAGCCCTCACCTTAGCCACAAACGAAGTTTTCTCACTCTAGGATGCTTGAACCGACTCTGAATCTGTAACCGGCACAAAAAACGAGTTAGAAATGATTGATAACCGAGAAACCGCTTTAGACCGGTTAACCGGGCCGGACCGGACGAACCGGACCGTACTGACCAACCCAGTCAAAGTCAACGGTCAACGGTCAAAGTCAACGGTCAACAGTCAAACCGGTCAACCCAAGTCAAACCAGATCAAACCGGTCAAACCAGATCAAACAGGTCAAACCAGAATAAACCAGTCAACTGAGTCAACTCGGCGAGTCACTGAGTCAACCCGGCGAGTCACGGAGAGAGGCGGCGGCGGCTTACCGGAAAGATCACCGGCGGCGGCGGCGGCGCGTGGGCGCGTGCGGCGGCGCGTGGGGGCGCGTGGGATCCACTCGCGGATCTTCCGGCGGCGCGTGGGGGAGCGTGCGGTGGCGCGTGGGTCTGAGCTTCGGGCTCCGGCTTCGTCTCGACGATACGGTTCTACTGGTGGTCTCGGTTTTGCGAGATTCAAAGCGGTTTGGGAGATACGCTCGATTGAAGGTTCGGATCTAAAAAGAAAAGATGGTGGGTGGTGGTTCCGACGGCGGCTCCGGCGAAAAGAGGTGGTGACGGTGAGAAAATTCTGCAGAGCTTCGCAGCCTTTAGATTTTTCACAAAAATGAGGGGTTGAGCCTCCTTTAAATAGAGAGGAGAGCTAGGGTTCACCCAAAAAAAATTGGGCCTTGATGGGCCTCCGAAAATTCTGATGGACCTGGTGCATTTTTGGGCTTGGGATGTCACACTTTTCTTCAATTTGATGCTCCTAAATTATTAGTAAACTTATGTTACTTAAAGCTCTTACTTTATGGGCTTTAGACCAGAGCCCGCGGCCATGTTCATGAAAATGCAGAGCTTGTTGGAAAAAAAAAAAACAATTTTTTTGGAAACTTTTTGCGATTAGTCGGTTGATGCTGACATGGCAAGTGGACTTGAGATAAATATCAAAACATATTGATATGATTTGAAGATGTAAACATGTTGCCAATGCCAACCTTATTAATTATCGTGTGCATTATTTATCCATAGCAAGTCTGGAAGCGGGTACATACTTAGGTCTCCCAGAATGTTTCAGCGGATCGAAGAGAGAACTCTTATCATTCATTACAGATAAACTTAAATCTCGACTAAATGGATGGTTTGCAAAAACACTATCTCTAGGGGGTAAAGAAGTTCTCTTGAAGTCTGTTGCTATGGCATTACCGGTTTACGCTATGTCATGTTTCCGGTTAACAAAACATCAATGTCAAGAATTAACAAGTGCGATGTCAAGCTTTTGGTGGAATGCTTGTGAGGAAAAAAGGAAAATTCATTGGGTTTCTTGGGAGAAGATGTGCAAGTCAAAGAGTGAAGGAGGTCTAGGCTTCAATGATCTGGGAAAGTTTAATCAAGCTCTGCTTGCTAAGCAAGCATGGAGACTCCTCTCGAAGCCCCAGTCTTTGGTCTCACGCATCTACAAAGCACGGTACTTCAAACGAAAAGTTTTTATTAATGCTTGTGTGGGAAAGAGGCCTTCCTATGCTTGGCGAAGCATCCTTTTTGGTAGGGAACTTCTTGAACAGGGGCTGGTGAAATCTATAGGAAATGGCGAGTCTACTCTGGTCTGGTTGGATAAATGGATTTGTGACGATAGTCCTAGGCGCCCCTATAATAAGCAAGTCCGTATGAATTTAAATCTGTTGGTGTCGGAGCTAATTACTTCTCATGGAAAATGGGATGTGGCCATGTTGAATGATCTTTTCTTCCCAGAGGATGTTCAACGGATTATGGCTTATCCTCCTAACTCATCACTTGCAGATAGTTATTTTTGGTTATATTCAAAGAATGGTGAGTATGATGTTAAGAGTGGGAATATGCTTCTTTCACGTCAGAGGGTTGATCTGGAGCCACTAACGGATATTGTTAAGGCTTCCATTGACCTTAAGTCCAAGATTTGGGGTCTTGAGACTGTTCCTAAGATTAAGATATTTTTTTGGAGAATGCTTTCGGGTGCTTTGGCTGTTGCGGAATGCTTAGTGTCTCATGGAATTCAGGCTGATTTGACTTGTAAGGTTTGCTCTTCGTCTTCTGAATCAATTGCTCACGTGTTATTCCTTTGCTCTCCGGCAGCAAAGGTTTGGGACTTAGCGAATGTTCCAAGGCCTCAGCAGGGCTTCTCTGCTTCTGTTCACGAAAATGTTGATTTCCTCTTTAGTTTGTTGAACTCGTCAAGGATTTCTGTCAGGATCAAGCTTGCTATTCCATGGCTTCTTTGGGGCATTTGGAAACATAGGAATGAGTTTATGTATGAGAGTAAACAGGGGGATCTAAACTTCTTAGTTGATCTCGCCTTTGAGGAATCTGATTTATGGTGCAAAGCAAAGGAAAAAATGAAGTATGAAGTGAGAATCATGAGCTCTCCTTGGCAGCTTATGAATGTTCGTTGGGTTAGGCCAGAGGAGGGGATCCTGAAATGTAATCTTCATGCTTCATGGTTAAACTACTCATCGATGAGTGGTGGAGCTTGGTTGGTCCGTGACTCGACTGGTGAAGCTCTTTTTCATGCTCGGAAAGCTTTCGTCCCTTCTCCATCACGTCTTGTTGCAAATTTCCAGATTATTGAATGGACCCTTCAAAGTCTGCTTGATTTAAGGGTGCTGGAAGTCGAAGTCTGGTGTGATTTCTCTACAGCTATTGATGCTTTGAAACATGGCCGGAAATGGCCCAGATTTCGATCTATCATTGCTCGTATTTTGTGTCTCACACGGAGGTTTCAAGTTCTCAGGTTACGAGTATCTCATTACAAAGCAAACTCATTGGCACGGGATATTGCTTGCAGTGTTACGCGAGATGGTCGTTTGAGATCCTATCTATCTATAGGTGGTCCGGCTTGGTTACTTTCTCGCCTCGCGGAAGAAAGTCGTCTCTGATCTTTTCTAAGCGTTTTTTTCTTTTGAGTTTATGCTCAGTATTTCTGTTTCAAACTTTTGTTTTACTGTGAAGGTCTTCTTTCTTTTGAAATGAATGAATCTCTTGATGACAAAAAAAAAAAAAAAAAAAAAGCAAGTCTGGAGGCATTTATGTGAAACTTTTGAATGGGCTCTCACAAAAAAAAAATTGAAAATTTGTGTATATATATATTTTGTACGTGAAAAGAGATTGAAAAAAATAATTTATATATATGTAAATTAGAAAATTTGAGTAAATTTCGTAAAAATTATTGACAAAATATTATGTGAATCCCAAATGATTATTATTTAAGTATTGTATTATATTATTTAATTAAAAAAAATAGAAAAAATTAAGTTAATCTTCTTCTTCTCTAGGTTTACTTTTTTCTTTCCTTTTTGCTAATTTTTTTTTTTTTTTGCTTTAGACTTTTTGTATATCCATTGGAGTTTGATGAATGATTTAGCAGAGAAAAATGAGAGAAAGATTATTTTCCAAAAACTTTAGATTGTTTTTATTTTTTAAAAAAATATTATTGTACTTTTTTAAACGTTAGTTTTGTTAAACTGATTTTTTTTTTTTCAATTAAGTAATTACCTCAACTTTTCAACCATGACCTCTAGAGCGTTTAGCCTTCAACAACTATGATTAACGTGTTGTCGAGGTTAGTTGGCTACTAGACCCACCAAATATATAATTTCAAATATTTTTAATGTAGCTGCCATGACTTACATTATTCTTATTGATAGTTCTGGTAAATAAATTATAAAAATAGAGTTTTAGTCAAAAAAATATACGTAAACTCGTGAAAATTGTCGACACTAAACCATAGTTTAGTAGTTGTATTTTATTTAGTTTAAGAAAAAATAAAAGATCACGCGGACCTTAATGTGGTTTTGTGGTCCTCCCCACCATCTGCGACTCCTACTTTTCCCATTTACTTCTTCACATAAAATACTCATTTCCACTTTATCCAATGCCAAAATCAACAACGTTGTTTAACTTGTAAGAATCCTATATATATATATATATATATATATATTTTTTATTTTATTATATATTCATTTTATTTTATTTTATCAAAAAAGAAAAAAAAAATATATATATTAACAAAAGAAGTTTTAGATTTTTTATCACCCAGACTAATTTATATTTTGTGAGTGTAGCCATCGAGTATCTCACTCATGGGATTATCTAATAGGCTTTAAGCATGATATAATTTTGATTGGGCAAATGAAATGGTTTAAATAATTCTAGGCTTGAGAATAATAGAGTCTGAACCAATATATGCCAATTTATTCCTCAAGTGGAAAATTCATATTTAATTTTTCCATAATATTTGACGATTCGTTCTTATCTATATACTTCAAATTTTAAGGATGGACTAAAGAAAAACGTTGTCACAATATATTAGTTGGAAAAAACTAATCAAAGTAACTCCATAGACTAATAAACTCTTTGACAACCCATCACAAAAGTACCAATCTTTCTAATTTAAAACCAAAAAAAAAAAAGCCATATGAGATAGAATAAAATGCTACATAGATTGATCAATCTAAGAGACTATGTTTCTTCCTTTGCATCACCATTCCTTCTTTCTTCTTCGCAGGCTCTTCTGTGATTGTCGACAAGCCTTGAGAAAGAAAGAAAAAAATGTATTCAATTCATGAAAAACTTGAAACTGTTTTTATATAGGAGAGATCCAAAACCCTATATAAGAAATTGAATGTACCGGTTAAGTGATATTTCTCCTTGTGCAAGATCCGTTGAAGCTTCGATGCTCTAGCCTCTTGAAACAGCCACGTGGCTTCCATTTGTTTGCTGATCATTTGAGTTGCGTAGTATGGGACTTTGCCACTAAAGCAGCGGCCATTAACAAACATAATACAATCCATCAAGCTTTCTCTTGAAAGCCCTTTGATGTCATAAGCTCTTGACCTTGTCCAAAGACTCTTACAATGCGAGTTCACTGGTTCCGACAAGCAAAGAGCTCTTGTACAATCACTTATGGCTGCATCTACATCTCCAAGAAGTAAGTAACACTCTCCTCTTTGGCTATATAGAATCATTCTCTTTCTCCTAAGTTTCAAAGGACATAAGCCTATCGCTTCGTTGTAACATTTAGTAGCTCCTTCTATGTCTCCTACACAAAGCAATTGGTTTGCTTGTTGCTTAATCAAATTCACAACTACACTTGTCTCTGTCAGCTTTTCTTGATTCTCACTTAACAACTTTCTCTCCCTCTTTCTCTTCTCTACTTTATTCCTCCATAGTTCTTTCAAAGCCTTTTGAGCTTTGTGAGTGTAAACACAACCTTTCTTTGTTTTATAATCCATAAGAAGAACCCTAGCTATTCTATCGCCTAGGTTTGCTCTGTCATTAATAGCTTTAAGCTCAACTAGGTCTACTAGATAAAACAATGACGTCTCAAAGACTTTGTACCTTGTTTCTTGGTCTTTGAGAAGGAGCAAAAGACAATCTATACCCATGTATTGCCAATCATCAGAAGACCGAGAGAGATTGCATAGACTCAATATTATTTCTCTTGATTCCGAGATATGGCCTCGCCCTTGTTTAGTATAACAAAGAATCCGGATTAGTCCGATGCTTGCAGGAGATGTGTGATTCACCAATCCACCCCACATTAGGCTAAGCTCCTTGAGAAAGGTTTTGTTGCAAATAAGAGAAATAGATCTTTGCTTGTAAGCAAAGCAATTGAGTAAATGAAGTGACCAGCATTGGAGCTGGCTTGCCCATTCCTCGGCTTTTCGGTCTTCCACCTCTAAACCTCCAAGTCCTCTAGTAAGTAAGTCACTATGATACCTCACTCTTCCTTCTTGAACACTCACAAACTCTTCATACACAACATCAATACATGTAGTTGCAATCTCCATGGCTAATCTCACAACTTCATTCTCGTAAGCAGCCACAGCCTCAAACGTCTTCTCATAGCTCGCCAAGTGACCTAAAGCCCTAACCACAACTCTTTGCTCGACCCATGTCATCTTTCCTCTCATAAGCTCAAGCAATGGAGCTATAACCTCAGAATCTACAGCTTTCGCTGCAAACTCGGGCTTCTTCATAGTATAAGATCCAATGATATGAGCAGCATAGTAAGGAACATACACATTTTGGCCAGTCATTACCCATTCCACATCCTCAAGACTTTTCTTCATCAACCTTGTCATACACTCGAAAACCCCAAGAGACGGTAACTCAGGGTTCTCAGGGTCAGCCATGGCGAATCTCCAAATGAAACTGAGTGTAAGAGCAAGCTCTGTGTCGTCTCTTGTCATGTGCAAATCTCTCAGAGCTAACTCTAACCATGTCTTTCTAAGACAAAGGTCTTTTTCCTCAAATGCACAGAAGAAACAACATGGTCTGGAACTGACAACAACGTGGGTCCTGGTCATCTTGTTTGTACTCCTGCTAGAGAAGTGGTCCATGAAAGATCTGAGATTTGTTGATCTTTTGGCTGTTCTTGCAGATTAAAGAAGGTTAAAAAAAAACAAAAAGGGGAAATAGGGTTTATATGTGATCCAGGTGGGATATGCAGATCAAAGTGGGTTTTTTTGTTTATTCAAAAAGTGAACTAAAGTGGCCTAGTGATGTGATGACATCTAGCGGCCGTATAAGAAAGTGAAATGCAAAAAATGGTCCTTTTCGTTTAAACAATTCAAAAAATTGTAACTTTGTAGTACACTAGTTTCTACTACTATCATTGTAACTAAAAATCCTATTGTAAATTGGTGTATATAAAAAAGACATGAACAAAGGCATGTTGTCTAGTAGTTTATATCAATAATTTTAATGCGTTGTTACCAGAATTTAAATACATGATGCATTTAAAAAATATTTTGGATAGAATTGTGTAAGCGACCATCAGTTAGACTGTAATATTATACTTAGATATATAATTGTTTCGTAATTATGAACATGTGTCACACTCTAGCGCAATGACATCGAAATCATAGGGAGATTATCATTCCTCTTTCATTTATATAACTTGGTATGTGTTATTCCACCATACAAACTATTTGTGGTCTAAAGATATATGAGGATTTTTCACCTGCCATGGTCTTTTTTAGATGATTTGGTGAATACATTCAAAATATTAATTAACATACACTTAAGATGTTCATAGAATGATCTTATGCCTTGCAAAATAAGAGTTTAGAAATCGATTTTTGTTTGCTGTTTATTATAATTAACTTTTATAGATATTATAATATTTTTATTGTACATTAGTTATGAATAACGATGTAATTTTTATTGATTTATTAGCATAAATATGTGAACAATTATTTATTGTATAAAATAATATATATGAAAGGTGTTGAAAAATCACAGAGCAGGAGTCCACCGTCACTATGCAGCATAGTAACTCACTTTTATTTCTCTATATAAAGGATCGTTTAGATCATTTGTAAACACACCTCAAACAACGATAATAAGAAATTCTCTCTGTCTTCTCAGAATCCCGATAATTTTGCGGTTTCTAAATTCGAAGTTTCTAACACGTTATCAGCACGATCACTCCGATCAAATCTAAACGATTCACCGCCGGAGTTACTATTCACACCGCCGGAAAATTATCATTCATCTGATCCTTCAATATACCAAAAAGGTTGAGTTTTATTTAATTTATGGAAATTCCTCGAACCAATCGTTATGAATGGTTATACCTTCACGATCATGATCATAAGACTTTGTCTTCTCAGATCATATGGCAGGCTCTCCCTCCATAAAATAAATGTCCTAATGACATTCTAAATTTTTTGATAGAACAAGAAATAATTATCTGTTTCTTTACATAAATCAGATCCATAAAAATATATGTGATATATTGGTATAAAACTCCCAGGAGTGAAGGGGAGACCCTAGTATCATCCAGGCAGAACCTCTGTATGGTAAAAATCGACATCCAAATCGATTTTGATACGTTCTCAATAGAGTAACCACGTATCACAAATATGACAGACTTATACTCTGTATTTATGGAAATAATTTTTATATTATGGATGTTTATACACCATAATAATGGACGTCTCAGACGCCATAATTTATTTACTGTTATTATTTCGATATGGATGACTCCCTCACCATAATATTATTCTTTAATATTTGTTCATACCATGATCATTATAAAAGATGTTTTAATCACTAGTATATAAATGTTTTATCTGAATTTGGTAAATTTATCTGATTGATTTTTAAGATTTTTAAGATCATTTTTTTTCCACTCCCAACGGTTATATAACGGTCATAAAACGGCTAGTAAATAGTGGTTTTCAATCTATAAATTCATTCATTCTTCACTCATTCATCACATCAAAACTTTTCATCTCTCTTAAATCTTTCTCCGAAAAAATCGCTTTATTTGAAGTTTTGAAGATTTGAAGTTTTGAAGAATGTTTCGTTTGATTTTAATTCTTATTTTCTTTGTAATTCTTGCATTTGTTTACGGTCTCTTCGTTGGGGAATTTTCTCACGGAGAGTTCATCGTAAACATCGTTTTACTCTTTTACGCAATCTTTTTCTTTATAATCGCTTGCATTATTAATGTAACCGGTAATTTTTAATATGTAATATCATTTCATCAATAAAATAATAATAATAATAATTATTATATTTATGAGACATTTGTTAACAAATTGTTATATTATGAATACAGATATCATGTCGAACTTGGCAAAACTCGAGATCACTGCTCTTGATATTTCTGGGAAAAATTATATGACATGGGCAGTAGCAATACAAAGGCATCTGAAAGGAAAACAACTCCTTGATACCATCGATGTGTCAAAAGAGACATCAGATGAACAAAAGGCACAATCTATGATATTTTTGTGCCATCACATCCACGATGGTCTAAAAGACCAATACATCACAAAAGATGATCCAGCTGATATCTGGAAATCATTAAAAGGTAGGTTTGATCACCAAAAATATGTGATCTTACCAAAAGCCAAACATGAGTGGCTTAATCTCCGATTTCAGGATCACAAAAGTGTGGAAGAATATAATTCTGCTTTGTTCGGGATTACTTCCAGGATGATGTTATGAGGAGAAAAAGTAAGTGATTTCGATATGATCGAAAAAACACTCCATACATTTCATCTTGGAAATGTAATTCTACAACAACAATATCGAGCAAGAGAGTATACTGTTTATTCAGATTTAATGCAAACTCTTCTTGTTGCGGAACAAAATAATGAGATTGTGATGTTAAACCATCAATCTCGTCCCACTGGATCAGCTCCACTGCCAGAAGCAAATATTGCTTCAACCAGTTTTAATAATTAACGTGGACGAGAACGAGGACGTGGACGCGGTCGAGGCCGTGGTCGCGGTTTTGGAAGAGGTCGTGGACGAGGAATAGGAAGGAGTTTCCATCACAACAATGCTGAAAACACCAACAAACACCTTCAAGTGAATGATGTTGGTCGTGTTGTGAAAAAGCCAAAAGAAAATATATGTTACAGATGCGGCATGAAAGGGCATTGGTATCAAACATGCCGTATACCAAGACATTTGGCTAATCTTTACCAAGCATCTAAAAAGGGAAAAGAATATGATGCTGAAGCCAACCTCATCTCTGATGAGCCTGGACCTTCTTTCCATGGCATAGAGGATGAGGCTGGACCTTCCTTTCATGGCATAGAGGATGAACCTCTTCTTGATATTGCCGATTTTCTTGTTGATAATAACGACGTAAAATAGAATATTAAAGGCGACATGATATCAATATGATTGTATTATATGTCTTTATGAATAATGTTTTCATTGTAAAATATTATAACTTATACTTTTATAAGTTTATTATAAAATAATTTTATATAAATATGTTTTACTAATACTTTATATTTTATCTCAGAAAATGTCAAAGTTCGAGATTGAGGATAAAGAGATATGTCTAGCAGACAGTGCTACGACTCATACAATTCTTAAAGATAAAAAATATTTTTCCTCGCTAAAAATAAAAGACTCCGCTGGAAGAGTGAGTACTATTTCTGGAAGTGCAAATATTATTATGGGTTCTGGAAACGCAAGTTTCCTAATGGCAAGGAGAACAAAATTTGAAATAAGTGATGCATTATATTCCCCTAAGTCTCATCGAAACTTGATAAGTTTCAGAGATATCCGAAGAAATGGATATCATATAGAGACTATGAATAAAAATGGCATTGAATACCTTTATATTACAAAAGAGAGGAAACATATATTGGAAGAACTACCAATGTTATCCTCCGGATTATATTGCACAAAGATTTACATAATCGCATCATATGCCACAGAGATTACTAATACATTTAAAGTTTGGCATGAAAGATTTGGACATCCTGGTTCAATCATGATGCGAAAAATTGTGAAAAACTCAAAAGGTCATCCATTAAAAAACGAGAAAATTTTACAATCTCGTGAGTTCTCATGTAAAGCATGTTCTCAAGGAAAACTCATAATTCGACCATCTCCAGTCAAAGTTGGGAATGAATCTCCAATATTCTTAGAAAGAATACATGGTGATATATGTGGACCAATCTACCCTTCATGCGGGCCATTTCGATACTTCATGGTATTAATTGACGCATCTAGTAGATGTCACATGTGTGTCTATTGACAACACGAAATACGGCTTTCGCAAAATTCATTGCCCAAATAATCAGGTTGAAAGCACAATTTCCTGACTATGCCATAAATAAAGTTAGGCTTGATAACGCTGGTGAATTCACTTCACAAGCTTTTAATGACTATTGTTTATCAATAGGAATCGATGTTGAGCATCCGGTTCCTCATGTTCATACCCAAAATGGCATGGCTGAGTCTTTGATTAAACGGTTGCAACTCATTGCTAGACCGTTAATATTGAGAACAAAACTCCCAATTTCTATATGGGGTCATGCAATATTGCATGCTGCTGCATTGGTCCAGATACGACCAAGTGCTCAAAATACATATTCTCCTATACAACTAACATCTGGCCAAGAGCCAAATGTATCCCATCTCCGTATTTTTGGATGTGCGGTTTATGTTCCTATAGCCCCACCACAAAGAACAAAAATGGGGCCACAAAGGAGATTGGGTATATACGTCGGTTATGCATCACCGAGTATAATTCGATATCTTGAACCACAAACTGGTGACATGTTTACGGCACATTTTGCTGATTGCCATTTTAATGAAGATGAATTTCCAGCGTTAGGGGGAGGAATTAAACAAATACCAAAAGATATTACATGGTTTACACCATCTTTGGTATATCTTGATCCTTCAAATAAAGAACGCGAAATGGAAGTACAAAAAATTGTACATTTACAAAATATGGCAAATCAATTACCAGATGCGTTCACAGATACAAAGAGGGTAACAAAGTCTTATATCCCCGCTGCAAATGCTCCATCAAGAGTTGAAATTCCAATAGAGGAACTCAATGGAAGCAAAGCAAATGAACCTAAAGTTCAGCTAAAGCGCGGGAGGCCAATGGGCTCTAAAAATAAAAATCCCCGAAAGAAAAAAGAAAATAGGAGAAGAAAATGAAAAGGTTCAAGAAGAACCAGATAACGAGAAAAATCCTCAGGGGAAAGATAATACAGAAAAATATGAGGTTTCCATTAATTATGCCCAAGATGGAAAATTATGGGCTAGAAATGATATTAATGATGATAATGGAATATTTTCTTTTTCTGTATCCAAAGAGATCGATCATGAAAATGATGATCCCGATCCAAGGTCCGTATTAGAATGTCAGAAAGACATGATTGGGAAAAATGGAAAAGTGTCATGCAAATTGAATTGTTTTCCCTCAACAAAAGAAATGTTTTTGGACGTATTGTCACGACATCTAATGATATAAAACCTATTGGGTGCAAGTGGGTATTCGTGCGAAAAATGCGAAAAAGAAATGAAAGAAATGAAATCACACGATATAAAGCACGACTTGTTGCACAAGGTTTTTCTCAAAGACCGGGAATTGATTATGAAGAAACATATTCTCCAGTCATGGATGCAATTACATTCAGGTACTTAATGAGCCTAACAGCATCCAATAATCTAGATATGTACCTCATGGATGTAGTGACAGCATATTTATATGGATCACTGGATTACGAAATATACATGAAAATCCCAGAAGGATTTAAAATCCCTGAGGCACTAGGCTCAAAGCCTAGTGATATATATGCGGTCAAATTACAGCGATCACTTTACGGATTAAAACAATCCGGACGCATGTGGTACAATCGCTTAAGCGAATATTTATTAAAGAAAGGGTATGTAAATAATAAAATTAGTCCTTGCGTCTTTATTAAGAAATCCCTATCAGGATTTGTGATCATTGCTGTATATGTCGATGACCTAAATATAATTGGAACTCCGAAGGAGATTAATGATGCAAGAACTCATATGAAAGAAGAGTTCGAAATGAAAGATCTTGGAAAGACAAAATTTTGTCTCGGGCTCCAGATAGAGCATTTACAAGATGAAATATTCGTGCATCAATCAAACTATATTAAAAGAATCTTAAAACTCTTTTACATGGATAAAACAACTCCTTTGAGTACTCCAATGGTAAATAGATTTTTGAATATTGAGAAAAATCCATTCAGACTTTGTGAACATAACGAGGAAATACTTGGTTCCGAAGTACCTTATATGAGTGCTATCGGTGGACTTATGTATCTTGCAAATTGTACAAGACCAGATATAGCATTTGCTACTAATTTACTTGCAAGATACAATTCATCTCCTACACGGAGACATTGGAATGGTATCAAACACATTTTCCGTTATCTTCAAGGCACAATTGACTTAGGATTATTTTATCCTAGAAAATCCAAAATTGGTGTAGTTGGTTTTGCAGATGCAGGTTATTTATCAGATCCGCATAAAGCTCGATCCCAAACCGGATATGTTTTCACAATTGGAGGAACTGCAATATCTTGGCGTTAACTGCAATATCTTGGCGTTCACAGAAACAAACGTTAGTCGTCATTGCACTCCATGAAGCATGTTGAGAATGTGTGTGGCTCAGATCCGTGACTCAACACATACAAGAAGCAAGTGGTATAACCACTGATAAAGAACCAACACAATTATTTGAAGATAATGCTGCATGTGTCGCTCAACTCAAAGAAGGTTACATCAAAAGCGACATAACGAAGCATATTCCACCAAGATATTTCTCCTACACACAAGAACTCGAGAAGAATCGAGAAGTGGATATCCAATACATTCGTTCAACAGACAATGCACTTGATATGTTCACGAAGGCACTTCCTACTACAACATTCAGAAAACATGTTCGAAGTATCGGAATGCGTCATCTACGTGATCTATAAGGAAAAGATCATATCCATCATTTCGAGGGGGAGACTGCACTCTTTTTCCCTTATCATGGTTTTTATCCCATTGGGTTTTTCCATGATTAGGTTTTTAATGAGGCAGTACATAATATATTATTAATGATGGATAATCAAGGGGAAGCAAAATTTACAAGACGACACTTGATCATTCGAGGGGGAGTTTGCGTAGTTGTACTCTTTTTACCTACTATGGTTTTTCAAACTGGATTTTCCTAGAAAGGTTTTTAATGAGGCAACAAAGATACACGCAAGAGACAATAGTGACACTGGTCTCCAAGGGGGAGTGTTGAAAAATCACACAGCAGCCAGCAGCCCTCAATTGATTTTATAATATTTGATGCGGAGCCCACCGTCACTATGCAGCATAGTAACTCACTTTTATTTCTCTATATAAAGGATCGTTTAGATCATTTGTAAACACACCTCAAACAACGATAATAAGAAATTCTCTCTCTCTTCTCAGAATCCCGATAATTTTGCGGTTTCTAAATTCGAAGTTTCTAACAAAAAGAGAATATAAAACTCTTTGCTTTCTCTCACTCCTCCAAATCGCTTTCATATGCTCAAAAAATTCTCAACTTCCTCTCTCTTCTCACTCTCTATTTCTCTGTCTCTCCCAAATCTAACTACAACATATATTTATCTTTTTCTTAGTTTTAAGGATTTATTTTTTACAAATTTTTTTGCTCAAACGAAGTTCAAAATACAATTTTAAAAGATAAATATATGCTCCAAGTCAGAATTGAAAGACCTGCGGGTTACTACTATTATTTGTTACCCATCAAGGCAGATTTAAAAAGATGCACCGAGAACAATATAAAAAATCTCACATATTTATGGAGAGAAAAAAATATTCCATCTTTGTACTCGATATGGGACAAACGTGAAGAGGAAGAGATATTTTGTTGGATCCACAATCTTTATGTACAAAATATTTTTCGAATTGTTATGTAAATTTTTGTTCAGTTAATCTTTTTGTTTTTATGGATGTGAGTTATTTGATGGAAAGTAACAACAATATAACTAAATTTTCTAAACAATAGCAAAAAAAATATTAACGGATTTAACCAAACTAAATACATGCTAAATTTTTTTTTTGTACTTGATACTTGGCTTGTATTTACAAGTATTCATTTTGAATTACTTGTTACTTAACCTGATCATTGCAAGTATTTGGTTTTATGGGGTAAGTACGAGGTGAGTAACAAGTATGGGACGAGAATCAAATAGTTATGCCCAGTTATACGTGTGATCACTCAAATGTAAATAGGCCTATCCACATTTCTTCCTCTTTTCACATAGAAAACAAAAATACTTTCTTCGTCTCTATGCTAATATCCATATTTTCTATTTTAATTTCAAAAAAATAATAAAAAAATTGCATGAATGACATGCAAATCATCTTGGAGGGGGGGAGGGGGAGGGGGTGTGTGGTCCATCCACCATTTATTCAATCCTATATCCTAGTTTAAACTGCTTGATTGGTTTGAGATGCACTTATTCCACTTGATTTTCTAGATTTGCTCTTGTTACTTTATCCGCTTAATCTACACCATAGATTCGTACCACTAGATTTGATTG
Organism: Barbarea vulgaris; assembly: GCA_963667165.1. Lineage (NCBI taxonomy): Eukaryota > Viridiplantae > Streptophyta > Magnoliopsida > Brassicales > Brassicaceae > Barbarea > Barbarea vulgaris. Next base: position 4,397,062 of record OY763891.1, read on the forward strand.
ATATGCACTGTCATATCCATTTTCACCATTCGAACCCTTAATTTTATTTTATTATTAGTATCCTACAACATATATCCATATTATTGCAAGATGCCATGAATGGAGAGGCGTAAGAAGACATATCAATAAATAGTGTGATCCGTCAGAGCATTATTATCCATCGTCTCTCTCTTTGCGTCTCTCAGATACACTTTTTAAGTGTGAAAAGAAATTATTATAATTTTTAATTAAAAATAGATAAATTAGCCAATCACAGAAAGACATTTGTGAGAAACGTTTCTTATGAGTCTCTTGCTTAAAAGACGTCTCTTTCTCTCTCACATACTTTTTCTATTTTGTTCTTTAATATAATAGTGAGAGACGGTGGTGGGAAGGACCGATGGGAGTACTCTCACTTCTCGGTTTGCACATTTTCACCCAAGAAACCCAACAAATCTTTTTTTTTTTTAAATCTCCACAAGCATTCCACCAAAAATTTGATATTGCACGTGCGAGTTGCTGACATGAAATTTCGTTAACCGAAAACAAGATATGGCATATATGGGAAGGGCCATAGCAACGGATTATAAATAGAACCTCCTTACTGCCCAAAGAGTGTTTTTTTTTTCAAATCACCAATTCAGCATGCCTTTAAGCTTATCAATGATGAAAGAAAGAAGTTCCTTCTTCAAATCACTAAAATACTTTATTAAGCTTAAGTATGCACCAGCCCCACCTTTTGTGATACCCATAAACAAGCCAATCAAGTGACACATATTCGGGTTCAATCTTCTCTCCAAAAGTAATCGAAGATAAGATTTCTGGAGGTTAATCACTATACCAGACGCTTCTCCATACACTTTGAGGCAACTTTTTAAAAAGATTTAGGTTTCTTAGAAAGAAACTTTTTTTTTCATTTCTTTGATGATGGGGTTCAATGCACTATGATTTATGAGAACAGTTGATGTGGAAATTAGTTTGTTTTAATTTTTAAGTTTGGAACGTTTTAGAGAAACTAGGAAGAGAGAAGAGGAGAGGCTCTGTTTTAACTTTTTTTTTTTTAGTTTAATTTTTTTCAAGAAAAAGGACATATGTCATCGATAGGGAGTGCCACGTGTCAGAAGTAAGAGAGCAATCTTAACTTTCATAGTATAAATTTATATATAAAAGTTATATAATCTTAATTAACTATGATCAATGATTCAATATAAAGACTATAATTCCAAATACAAATTATTTTGAACTTGAATTTGAAATTTTAACATTGAAAATAAATATCCTTAAACTTAAATATAAATTTTGCAAACTAAAAAAGGGTTTTTTTTGAAAAATACCCCTTTATGTTTTTCAATTTGAAAAATACATTCTCATTTTTTTATTTTAAACACTAAAATCAGGTATTTGGAGAGATTTGAGTTAAATGGACAAATCATGTGTTATTGAAAATTGGATTTCAAAATATCTTTTAAAATCTTGTGTTATTGGATTAATGATTTTAAAATATACAATCAAATCCACCGTTATTGAAAACAGTACTAGGATTTTATTTAAAAGTTTTAGCTAAGATTTGAGGGGATTTCTTAGTTAAAAATACAAAGACCAAAATTCCATTGTTTTAGTTGAGATTTCAGAGAATTTAATAACAATATTCCAAATTCACCAAAATTTAACCAAATCATTTAAAAACTCATTAAAACTCATTAAAACTCAAATGACACCAAATATTTAATTCAATACATCCCTTAGAGGTTGTATTGGACTAGGTATTTGGAGATATTTGAGTTAAATTAAAAAATCATGTGTTATTGAAACATGAATTTTAAATTATCTTTTAAAATTCAATGTTATTGAATTAATGATTTTAAAATATACAATCAAATCTACTGTTATTGAAAATATTATTAGGATTTGATTTAAAAGTTTTAGCTAAGATTTGCAGGAATTTTTTAGTTAAAAATACAAAGATCAAATTATCATAGATTTAGATAAAATTTTAAAAAATTTAATAACCAAATTCTTAATTCACCAAAATTTAACCCTATCCCTCTTCTTTTACCATTCCCACTTAGAAGGTAAGAGTTGTGAGTCGTTGACTTCAACAGACTTAAAAAGTGCTACGTGGCACAACATCATTCGTCACAGAGGCACAAAGAAATAATAAAAAAATTAAAAAACATTGAAATCATGAAACCACCGTGAGAGACCATTTCATTCTCTCTTCATCTCTTTCTCTTCACATCTTCAACGACCAAAAGAATCCAACGACGGAGCCACGGTGGAGTTTTACTCCGCCTTACCCCCTCCGTCGCCGTCGACGTTCTTCAATTTCATCCAATCCACAAAAGCCATGGATCGAGCTTCCTTCCTCCTCCTATTCCTCTTCTCCATCACCATCTCTATATTCTCCGATCTAACCGCCGCCGATAAGCTCAATTTAACAACCGAATCGCCGATGATTTTCCCGTTAAGCTACTCTTCCTTACCGCAACGAGTCGAGGATATTCGCCGCCGTCGTCTTCATCAATCTCAGCTCCCTAACGCTCACATGAAACTCTACGATGATCTTCTCGCCAACGGGTTCGTATCTCCAATCAATTAGCTAATTTCACAAAAAAAAAAAAAAAAAATCGTCAAAAATCCTGAGTTTGATTCATCTTTATTGTAGCTACTACACTACACGATTATGGATCGGAACACCACCACAAGAGTTTGCTTTGATTGTAGATACTGGAAGCACTGTAACTTACGTTCCTTGTTCTACTTGTAAACAGTGTGGGAAGCATCAGGTGATTCTTTTTAAAACCTTCTACTAAGTTTTTGTGTGTGTGTGTGTGATTAGGCTTTTGGTTTTGAGAGATTTTTGTTAATTTTACTGTTTTCAGGATCCAAAGTTTCAACCTGAATTGTCTAGTAGCTACCAAGCTTTGAAATGTAATCCTGATTGTAATTGTGATGATGAAGGGAAGTTATGTGTTTACGAAAGACGGTATGCTGAGATGAGTTCGAGTAGTGGGGTTTTAAGTGAGGATTTGATATCTTTTGGTAATGAGAGTCAGTTAACTCCGCAACGCGCTGTTTTTGGATGTGAGAATGCGGAAACTGGTGATCTTTTTAGTCAGCGTGCTGATGGTATAATGGGATTGGGTCGTGGTAAGCTTAGTGTTGTAGATCAGCTTGTTGATAAGGGTGTTATCGAGGATTCGTTTTCCTTGTGTTATGGTGGAATGGAAGTTGGTGGTGGTGCTATGGTACTTGGTAAAATATCTCCTCCAGCTGGAATGGTGTTTGCTCATTCAGATCCTTTCCGCAGGTAGAGTAACTTGATAGATTTGTAGTTTTTAGTTGGTATATGGAAAATTTTGAGAGTTTGATTTCGAGCTTCTCACAACATCGCTGTAGTTTTCGGGTGTTTGCAGTCCATATTATAACATTGACCTGAAACAAATGCATGTTGCTGGCAAGTCTCTGAAGCTGAATCCAAAGGTCTTTAATGAAAAGCATGGTACCGTCTTGGATAGTGGAACAACATATGCTTATTTTCCCAAGGAAGCCTTTATTGCCATAAAAGATGCGGTAAGATATCTTAAGTCGTATAACTGTTTGCTCATCTCTCAGCGCTTCTTTCTTCACAACTCTCCTGTCTCCATAATTTGTTAGCATTGGTTTTAAGAGCTTCCTGTTTATTATATTCTGTATCTGAGTATACAAAGCACATGTATCGCACTACATCAGACATTAAGAACTTATCATAGTGAGTTGGTAAAGCTATGTGAGTGAGTTGCTAAAGCTATGTAAATATTCGTGTCATGCCCAATGGACCTTGGAAAGAGATTATTCTTTTTTTAGCTTAGAATATAAACTGTAGGAGAGAAATGTTGATATGTCTGCCTTATTTTAATCACATGTGATTATGTCATATTGCAGGTCATTAAGGAAATTCCATCTCTCAAACGAATCCATGGTCCAGACCCAAATTATGATGATGTTTGTTTCTCTGGCGCTGGAAGGTTTGTTTAACAATGATAATACAGAACTTCAGATTATATTTGTAGCCTAAGGATATTATTTTTGGATGCCATACAGGGAAGTGAATGAGATAGACAAATATTTTCCCGAGATCGCTATGGAATTCGGAAATGGTCAGAAGTTGATTCTGTCTCCCGAGAACTACTTATTCAGGGTAATAACTTGGTATAGTAAATTAGCTTCATCCTTATCTTTTGAGTACTTGTTTGATCCTTTGGGCAAGTATTAACAGTTTCCATTTGTCTTCCTCAAATGCTTATAGCACACTAAAGTTAGAGGCGCATACTGCCTTGGAATATTTCCTGATAGAGACTCAACAACACTCTTAGGAGGTAGTGTATGCAGACTTGATTTACGTATCTTGCACCCATTCCCATTAGTTTCAAAGCAGATAATATGTTTTCTACTCTTTATTCAAATCAAGTTCAATTTGGCTTCCATGTGAAAAGTATAATTATGGTGCTTTTTGATATTTGGTTCAGGAATTGTTGTCCGCAACACTCTTGTCACTTATGATCGTGAGAATGATAAGCTCGGGTTTCTGAAGACCAACTGTTCTGATCTATGGAGGAGGCTGGCGGCACCAGATTCTCCTGCACCTACTTCACCAGTTTCCCATAATACAAGTTCTCATATTTCTCCAAGCCCTGCTTCGAGCGAGTCTTCTAAGACTGATCTTCCAGGTAGTTTAGCCTTGTATGTTTGTATGTGGCTGGTCACTGTTGTAGTCGCTCGTCGCTAGCGACTGCAAAACATACAGAACCTATATCTGATATAGTATGTTCTGAGTAAATTATTCAGAATTTCGCTGAATCGAACCGCTTTCTTGAGCATGCTATTATTTTGTTAAAATCTTTTGTATGACTCTTTCCCACCTTGAAAGTTTGGTTTTCTGGCGATGAGAAAGTAAAGTTACTCAAATCATCAGCTATTTATTCGAAATAAATTGTTTGTTAACTTGTTATTACACAGTGTCTCATCTGTCGTTAGCTACAGCAGAGTTTCTTCTTCTTTTTCTATTTTGGTGTTAATCAGTTATTGGCTACATCTTACAAACATGAAGGTGTTTTCCGGGTTGGAGTTATCACCTTCGAAGTGTCAATTATTGTGAACAATGCTTCATTAAAGCCCAACAAGTTCCCCGAGATCGCTGATTTCATTGCTCATGAGTTGGCCATTGAAAGTTCACAGGCAAGCTTATAAACATTCATTCTACTAGTTGCGCTGTCTGATTGCGATTAAAAAAAATTATCCCAATGGCTCTTGTTGTTGTTGTTAGGTTCGCTTACTGAATTTCTCGTCCAACGGAAATGAGTATCGCCTGAAATGGGGAATCTTTCCTCCACAATCTTCCGAGTACATTTCCAATAACACAGCATTGGTAGTTCTCTTTTCCCTTTACAAATGATGGTTTATGATAACGATTCGTTTCAATATCTTCAGGCGCTGATAACGTTTTCTGTGGTTGCAGAACATAATGTTGCTTCTAAAGGAAAACCGCTTACGCCTACCGGGACAATTTGGAAGCTACAAGCTGCTAGAATGGAAAGCTGAACAAAAGCGGAAAAAGTATGTTTTCTTCTCCTCACTATCTATCGTCAAACGCTACTTTCACTAGATTAGATCTATTTACGGGTTCTGATGTCGTTTTTTATGGTTGGTAAGGAGCTGGTGGGAGAAACACTTACTCGGGGTGGTGGGCGGAGTGATGATATCATTGCTGGTTACTTCAGTAATGATAAAAATCGTATTGGTATGGAGACGAAAGCAGCAAGAAGAAGCAACTTATGAGCCTGTAAGTGCTGCTGTTAAAGAACAAGAACTTCAGCCTCTTTCTTCTGATACATCTAATGCTTGAGTAGCTTCGCCATTACTCATAATAGAGTCTCTTAATTACATATGTCTCTCGCTATATATATATATTTGATAGAAAGAAATGAAACACCAGAATACAGGAAACAAGATTCATCAAACTAAAGACATTTTGATTTCAAGTAAATTGTTGTAGTTACCATATTTTTAATGTAACATGGAAAGAAAGAAAATAGAGAGAAAATATGGTTGGAATGCTTTTTTTTTTTTTTTTTTTTTTTTGTTGCTTTGGTTAGGATTTTGTGTAAGACAAAAGCTACTGACACTTCATCATTTAAGGTGTACTGAACTAAATGTTTTTTGAATTGAGGTAGGTTTTTAAAATGATCTTTGATGATTTTAAGTGAATTTATAGAAGTTAGAATTTGTTTTTGAAATTCACTCTAGAGCTATAATATTCTTCGCAATTTCCATTCGAAACTCTTCTTTGTTATCTTTTTGACTTTATTTTTTCTTAAAAAAAAAAAAATTAATACAAAAGGATAAGACTGGTTATATGGGTTTTGTAATTTGGAAGTTAAAGATGGATAAATATTTGAAATGCATTTAACTTTATTCAAATCTATATCTTAATAGTTAATACATATGGTAATGCGTTCTGATTTTATATCTTATTTGGTATGAATTTTATAGAACTTATATGAATTTAGTGATTTTTTTAGTTAAGTTTGATTCGGTGTAAATATATTGGTGGTTATTTAAATATAGAATTGCACCATTTTCAATGAAATTTTTTAGTAGTCTGATACATTCTTTAGATTTCATATATGACAATTACAAAAACTCAAATATAAACTATAGAAAAAAAACTATAGAAATATTGATAAATTGTTAAAACCCAAAACATTTATATAAGATAGCAATGACACAAACGACAAAATTTTAAATACAAATTTCTTTAGATAAGATTTTATTCGATTTAAGAAAAGTCTAAAAAGCCCATAATAACCATGTAGCCGACGGATGGCAGGCCGGACCGGGTCGAGGCGGCTCGATTGACATGCCTAATCATAGCAAACAAAAGAGTATCGTACCAATATGTATCATACTAAAAAAACTCAGACACAGATAAATACATTATTAATATGCATTTTTTGTTTACACAGAAAACTCTAAAAATAAACAACAAAATCAGACCAAAATTGTGTTTGTTTGGAAATCCTAATGCTTTTTCTAGTTGGTTGAAATTGTTATACCAAAAATATTTAATTTTTTTTTGGTTAAAATCTAGATTCATGCTCTTTTTCATCAATAAATACATATGGGTGTATTAATAAACATTTTTTTCCTTAATGTTTGAACTATTTTTTTAAATTAATTTTCATTATTGTTATAATGATAACTCATCAAAATTATAATTTTGTATGCAACAACGAAACAAACACATGTCTAATGGTCTTATACTCTTATGGGTTTATCTCTAAGGAAATAAAGCTTGAGTCTTTCGAGCAACCCATAATTGGTTTATCTCTAATGGTTTCTGTGAAAAACGACTCTACTGAACTAGAAGCAAAAAGTCGTACGGAAACCCTAACAACAACATCCGATAGAGAGAAAAGAAACAAACAGAGGAACTGACATCGAGTAGAGAAAAAAGATTGAGCTCAGACCTAGAAAACCCAATGAAACTTGCATATTCGATACGTGATTACTGGAATTTTTAGTCTCTATGAGGAATAAGAAATCTGGGAAATATTCATGACGTATTTCCCTAAAATAATTAAAAAGTCAAAGTGTTCCTCAATCCTTGATAGTTTCAGCTCATTAGACATACTTGTTGCGGTGGTTCCTCATACGGAACCACCTCTTTTTCGCTACGCTTAGCGATTTTTGATGGAGCTTCTGCCACATCCGCAACCTTTCTTTTTGCGGCTACACTTTCATTTGTTTCAGCCCCCTTAGTCGTAGACTCCTCTATAATTTGTTTAGCATTCTGGTTCTTTTGAGCCTTCCTCCTCCATTGACTTGGTCGGTTACACTTGTATATGTTTTTAGTCCTAGTCCCAATAGAACTCTCACCATTGCCAGGTCGAAACACCATAGGACCAGTACTAATACCCGAGACCAAGGCTGTATAATGTGCCCTCTGGCTCATATAACTCCCTACTCGAATAGCTCCAACTAACAACTTTCCTTATGTATCTTAAAAGATGCTATGTTCAGAGAAATCAAACATGAGACCTTTATCCTTATTGACGTCAATGGTAATAGTCGTGGCAACCTTAAGATGTAACATCGTCTTTTTACCATGAGGGTTCTCGTCCAGGTATCAAACCAATCTTCTTAGACTCTCAATACAGGTTCGTTTCCTTATGGGGGTCTTCTACACATAAGTATTATCGCATCTCATCGAGCACCGCTTTTGTTATCTTTGGTTTTCTTGTTGCTTCATCGATGCCAACGTCAGCATCAGTTAAGATCCCAAATAGCGGGTCATCCTTGCTAATTCTTGGAACCAAAATCTCATTCGACAAACCTGCAACATCCAACCCACACATTGCAATTAATTTCCGGTCCAAATGGTTCAGCAGACAGTACGATTTGTCGTGGGTTAAGCATTGACGTTGATAACAATGTTTCTGTATTCTCTCGTATTCCCCTATGATTTTAACACATAATGGAAAATATCATGTAACAAAACACAACATATTATGGGCATCAATATTCAGCTATTGTCGTCCATCTGTACAAACCACATCAACAACCTCAGAAAAGGTGTTACAAAAGAAACTTAACAACTAAAGTTCAACAACCAATATGATATTACTGCAGAATGAGTCTATGCCTAATATGATATTACTGCAAAAATAGAGAGAGATCTTGATGAGTCTTTGAGCTGGGACTCTCCTAAACTTCTTGGTCTCACAAATGGATGCTCCATCAACTGAGAAATGGTATTGTGTTCTGTCATGTCAATGGTCAAACAAAGTGTCACGAAATTCCTTACATTATCAGGCACAGTTGGAGGGATGTTATGTGCCATATTGTGTGCAAGAATACTCTCGATTTTCAAAATGTTGTAATTGGACCATAAGGGGTTGTTTGTGCACATCTCTAGAACTAAAAACCCTGCAGCCCATATATCATGAGCTTTGAGAAGATTTTTTTTTATTAACCGACTCTGGTGACATGATCTCCGAACACCCTAAGAACCGGTTCTCAGAGCTCCACCAGCCATTGTCCTCACTAATTCTCTTCACCACTCCAAATTCAGATACTTTTGCTTAAACTAACTCTCTCTCATGAGATAAAGGAAACGTTGCAAGAATGCAAGTGTCCATAAAATAAACAAATATGGTGAAGTGATTTAAGCCCTACAAGGATCATATGTGTGAAGCTTTTCACAGTGGCTATGGATAGTCTCTTGGGGGGCTTTTTTTTTTTATCTCATCATCTAGAGTCCCACATGCCGCATATTCCATAAAAAAACTGATGGACCTTGTCACCAAAAGATGTTATCTCATGTGTTGACTTTTTCACATATTGCACAATTCCAGTTGCCTATAGGCTAGATATTACCTCGAATTCTGTTCTGGCCACTGACTTTGATCTTCCACAAGTCTTGTGAACATAGTGTACAACATTTCCACTCGGTGTGGGATGTTCCACGAGCTCCGGTATAGTATTTCTTGAGGCGCAATAAGTAAAATGATGCACAACTGTCCTAACGGTTCTCTCCAAATATAAATTTCTCTGTGAAACCTCTTATTCTCCTAGTTTTGCTCTTGTTGATGTCTTATGTTTCATCTCTTTCAAAAACTATGCGTAGCTGAGAGTAGCTAGCAAACCAAGCAAACCAAGAACTTCTCTCACTGCTTTCTCAACCTCCAATGGAGATACTACCATCGACATCAGATGCTTCTTTTGTGATATTTTGAGCTTGATGATTGATGTGCTGATGAATTTCATGGCGTCTGGAAAAGCACCTGAGAGTATATCGGCAATGTCTGACTCGTCTGACATTTGTGTTTCGAGGTGAATTTTCACATTCTTTATCTTTCCACCATCACTAGAGATTACTTCTTGTTGTGGCGAGAGTGCTTCTGTTAGACTTTGTAACGTCTGAATAAACAAAAAGTATCTGGTAAGAAAAATTGCAACTGCTTCTACTGAAGAGATGCATGAAAAAAAAATGTATTGGTATTGAGCCTGATAAACAGAAAGTATAGCTCAGAGGAGACCGGTAGTGTGCACTGATCAAGAATTGTCTGAGAACCAGTGGATGTTACTTAGCTGTGATTTCAACAATGCTGCATTAGCCATGAGAAAACACACAACCGAAATAAGAGTCAGTTTATGTGATGTAACAAATAAGAAACATACATATTTACATGTAACAAAGTTGTCAAGTGATATTCCCATATTCATGTTGTCTTTGGTGAGATTCTCATTACGCAACCAGTAAGTCATACCACTATCTTCATAAGCAGAACATGTATGGGTAATCTCATTCTCATGGTGCGAGAATTTCATATCTTCACCACCACCATGGATGTCAAACCTCAGAAACAGATAAAGGGCACTCTCATTGCACTGCACTCGATGTGCCATCCTAGTCTTCCTGGATCCCAAGAGCTCTCGCAGCTTGGTTCATCGGGTTTTGCAGCATGCATGTATCTATATATCAGCATAAACTCAGAAAAAAGGAAAATATTTTATGTGACAAACCTTCCATAGTGCAAAGTCAGCAGCCTTGCGCTTCCTTGGATCAATGGCAACACTCTCACCAAATCGAGTATGATCCAGGAGTTTCCCAAATAATTGATTGTAATTTGGTGATTCATCGACATAGAATAACACTTCACAATCACTTACTTCATACCCACAATCTTTGCAAATGATATATATGTAACACATAAGCATATATCTGGATCATAGACCTTAGTGAGAGCTATAGTAGCATGATTATATCGCATCTTTCAAGAAAGAAAGATAGAATAATGCGAGATCTCCCTCATGAAGCCAGCTTGCATAATGTTTGGATTATCTTTTTATGTGCTTTATATGGTTACTGACACGAGGCTGATGGGTGGGAAGGAGGCGAGGAGTATCTTGTATTACAAAGAGACGTTTTCTCCTGTTGCGAAGATGGTCCAATCCGTATATTTCTTCAAGTTACTACTGCTAGAAACTAGGAGCACCATCAAATGAATGTCCATAATGTTTTTCTTCATGAAGACCTTGAGAAATAAGTATTTATGAAGCTTCCTCCTGGGTTTTGTGCTTCTCGTCCTTCTCGTGTGTTCGGAAATCGCTTTATGGGTTGAAGCAAACACCGCACTGTTGGTTTGCAAAACTCGCGGATGCCTTGATAAGCTATGATTTTCGCGAATCCTGCTCATATTACTCTCTTTTCTCATATATACGTGATGGGATCCAGTTGTATATCTTAGTATATGTTGATGATCTGCCCATTACATGTAATGATAGCAATGTTGTTAAGAGGTTTGAAACCAATTTGAGCTTACTCTTTCACATGAATTTGATCATGGTGTGTTGAAGTATTTTTTTAGGACTTGAGGTTGTTAGGAACTTGTAAGGCATATACTTACGTCAAAGGAAATATGATTTGGAATTTTTTTTTGGAAATTGGTCTTCTTGACGCCAAACCAGTGGCTTTTCCTTTTGGACCAGAATCATCGCTAAGTGGTGTCCTTGAGTACACCTCTTCCGATCCATAAATATATCGTAGATTGGTTGGTCGTTTGATATATCTTGCGGTAACTCGGCCAAACTTGGCGTATTGTATTCATATACTATATCAGTTCATGCAGCTTCCTCGAGAGGATCATTGGAAAGCCACCTTATGAGTTGTGTGATATATAAAAGGAATTGCGGGTCAAGGTATACTTCTTAGTTTGGATTATGATTTACATATCCGTGGTTGGTGTCATTCTGATCATGCTGGATATCCATTAACTCACCGATCATTATCGGGTTGGTTCATTCAATTCGGCTCCTCACCTATTTCATATAGAACGAAGAATCAGCGTATTGTGTCTCTCTCATCCGTTGAGACTGAATATCGAGTCATGGCAGACGTTACTAAGGATTTTATTTGGATTAAGGCATGTTTACTTGATTTTGGTATCAATCACTCATCTTCGATGTCTTTGTTTTTGGATAGCCAAGTAGCTATTCATATTGCGGCTAATCTAGTGTTCAATGAAGGTACAAAACATATTGAGAAAGATTACCACTTTGTTCATGGTGAGATTCAACGGGGTGTTCTTGCTACGCAACATGTCTCCACCACCTCTCAGCTCACGGAATTTCTTACAAAAGCATTAGGTGCAAATCAGTTTTCTTCTTTTCTTGGCAAGTTGGGCATTCTTGATTTGCATGCTCCAACTTGGAAGGGGTATTGGAGTATAAATATGTTAATATTCGATTTGTAAGTATATAACCTAGGTCATTTAGGTTTGTATAAATACATCTCTAAGAGCTTAAAAGATATAGACAGATAAAAGTATTATACTTGCGACTCTCTAACAAGATAATATTTTTTAAATAAAGCTTTTATTTTGTATATAGTTATATGTTATGTCCTAAGAAAATAGATATATAATGAACTAAGAAAACAATATAATTTTTCTTAAACCAATTGAGACTTTCTTGAATTTATTTTCATTTTTAATCTTTTTAGTTTTGAAATAAGATTCACCAAATATTTTCTTCTGAAAATATCATTTGATAATTCTACTTTAACATACTGTGTAAAATGTTAAAAAATAATATGCAATTTAAAATTTTGAAAAATCTACTGCAATATGTATATATATAGCAGTAAATTTTTCAAAATTTTAAATTGCATATTATTTATATATATATATATATATATATATGTATATTCAGTGTTCAAGTAGTTTATGTCATATTTTTACATTTAAATATGACATGTTACATTGTTATCATGGTAACCTCCAAGATCTTGGATTGTTTATATATTTCCTCCGTTTCATAAAGATAGATGTTTTAGACAAAACAAATTGTTTCATAAAGATGGATGTTTGGTATTTTCTATGCAAAAGTTGTATAATTTTTCTTGTTTTACCCTTTTAAATAGAGTTGAAATTTAGAAAAAAAAAACATTTAATTAAAAATTAGGGTATTTTTGGTTATGTAAAAAGCTTCTAAATATGTGTGCAAAACCTTTAAAAGTTATTTTTGAACAGAGCGATTATTGAACAAAATGATCATCATATTTTAATATAATTTTATTAAAATTTGAAGTTATGCTACATAACTATGATTATTCTCAAATTATACTTTTAATACTATTGTTCATAAAGCAAAAACTATATAAAAAACAAACCTTAAGTAACAAATCCGAAATCAGAAATGAATAGCATTTATTAACAATCTTCAACAATAAAATATAAATTTTATAGTTTATTTAATATTTAAAATAATGTTAATCTCGCATTATATGCGGGACATAATTTAACTTTGATAATAATGTGGTAATCAAACATTTTCCGATTCATGCCGTAAAATAATACCGTAAATTATTTTTATGGTCACAAAAAAAACCCAAAAAAAAAATTGTAATAGAAGGGCAAATCTTTATTTTTGCTTATGGGTCCTTATTTACTTTGGACTCATGGCTGGGTGATCCAAATCATTACCGAATTTAAGCCGCTTGATTAACTATAATTATCTTGAAATAAAATTAAAATTAAAAATTAAAAATTAAAATATAATAAAAATAATCCATAAATCTATATTTTCAAAAGCTTATTTTTATTTTTTTATTAAAAGCGCTGCCGCCCACCCTTTCCGTTCTTCCATTATTTAGTATCTTTTGCGGTTTCATATTTTTTTATTTATTTCTTCTCTTTCTCAAGTTTAAGATCTTATATTACCATCATTATTCAAACCAATTAAGAAGACGAATAATGTTTTCAGAAAAAAAAAACAATGATGTAGATCTCTAACAAATAAAAGCATGGTTTTGAGAGAACTGTCAGTCACATTTGGTTTGCTAGTTGGCAGTTGAACTTGTTCAGCAAACCAGTCTAATTTGGTTTTAAAATCACTCATTTAAAAACATTAATAATTGGGGGGATTATTAATAGATGGAGTTAAATTTTAAAATATGAGAGAATGACAATTTATAGGATGAGAAATGATGGAAGTGAATAGTAATTATGTCAGAGAGTTATAAATTTTGCTCATCAAGTCAAAATAATATTTATTTTATATATTAAAAATTATTGCAAATTAACCCCCTTACATAAAACCATCCTCATTAGGGGTTTCTAAGTAAAAATCTAAACAATAAAAAATTAAAAATAATGAAAAAGGATAAAAGAGGATCTGATACCTCTCAAAAATGATAGAGAACCCCCCCCCCCTCATGTTACACTTGTTCAAATATAAGTGGTTCATCTTTTATTTCATTATACTTTAATTTAATTAAACACTTAAAATATTTTTTAAATATAAATAAGAGACTAGTGGAGGTTCTCCCAGCCGAAGATGCTCTAATTAATTTCTCTTACATAATTAATTTTCAGTTACATATACCAATAATTATTACAAATTAACTCTCCTAATTTATTTATTTTTTAAATGTAACTTCCATCAGTTCTCATCCTATAAATATTCATTCTCTCATCCTAATCTATCATATCACAGAATAATATAATAGTATAAATGTTATTACCTATAACTGTAACAGTAGTGTTATTAGAAGAAAATTGTTCTAATTATTTTAGATAAAATTAATTAAGCTAAGAACAGGAGTGCAACCAGCCAGTAAGTGAGAACTTCGTTTGCTGTTTTTGTTTTTGTATTGGTGTTTAACTAAGATGTTATGTCTTTATGTAACTAGGTTATTTCATGTTCAACCAATAAGTGAGAATGCTCTGGGACAAACTGAGAATGATGCGGATGGCAGTCTTGGTGCAGGCAGCTCGAGTGGTCCAAACCAGTCCGATGGGGAGAGGCACTTTAGTTCCTTTTAAGATTTAGCCTCTTGGTTGATTGATTCAGTCTGAGACTTAATATATGTTCATGTCACAGTAGGGAATTGAGGAGGCACGACGGAAATGGAAGATGCATAGTCGTTCTGTTTTAGTGTGCAATATTTATCATAATTAAAATAGAAAATATGGAGATTAGTATAGAAAAAAAAATTGTCTACATTTGGAAAAAAAGGGGGAAAACATGGGGAGACAACTCATATAAATTACTATCGAGCAAAAAGATAAACAAAATGTGAATACACTCACAAAAACATTTGTGCCAACTACAAACTAGTAGTTATGTTCCTCCAATGTAGCTGACCTAAATGAAGGACTGATGGAGCTAATCTTCAAAGCTGAGTTATAACCATCGTACAAGAGATATGCGGAAATAAAAACATCTCACATTAGACAACAATTAAGACAAACAATAAAAGAGAAAGACTTAAAGATTAACCTCTTGACTATTTGAAAATTTTCTAAGGATAGAATCGGCCTTGATCTGCTAGAGAAAATGATATTACATTTGTTGGATAATAGTAGTTTGCATAGATATCCCACGAATACCTTTCTCCATGAGAAGGTAACCCAACACAAATCTACTGATCAAGTTTTTTTTTTTTTTTTTGAATTACCAGGAGGTTCTGGACTGAAACCTGTAATCTCTCAAGGCCCAAAGCCACAACATGTAATATTAGTTTTGTCTCAAACATCACTTGATCATTTGACCTCTAACTCTAAGTTTTGCCTAGGGTACTTTTTTAGTCGAGCTAACGGCACTTGGTTACTAATCAAATTTTTACTGTCTGCATCTGAGTTAAAACGCAAATTTAAGTTTCTATTGTAAAACAAATAAAAAACCAAAAAAAAATCAAACGAACATCAAAACAAAGGGGTCGAAACAAATCTATTTATCAACTTTTTACTGTCCATATCTGAGATAAATCGCAAATATAAGTTCCTTATGTGTAGCAAATAAAAAAAAAAAATCAAAAGAACACAAAAACAAAGGGGTTGAAACAATATGATAACCAAATCATGAAGCCAAAAAATGAATAAAATCACTGCCAAAATCTATGAAACATCAAGGAAAAGGAAACAAAGCGAAGGTAATTTAACAGAGCATCTAACATGAGCAAGAGCTGTAGTTGAAGGAAATTTTTGAGAGAAATCAAATTTATTAAGGAGAATAGAGCCTTTAGTGTTCTTAATTCTATTACTCTAATAGACTGACAAAGTATTAAAGAGTCAACTAAACAAGCATTGAAAAGTTTCAAAAAAAAAAAAAAAAAAAAAACTAAACAAGCCCAACCTAATTGAGAGAGGAATTAAATATCTAGGCTCTCAATGATTGTTATGGACGGGGTGGACTAAATCTTCATTAGCGGACTAAATCATCCATTTTTTGGAGTGGACACCAATCAATTGTGTTTTAAGTTTAAGGCTTCGAACGGATGTGGTAGATGGGACGGACAAAAACATTTGGGCATTCGACCGTTTGTCTTTTACCGTTCATAAATTATAGTGTGTAGTGGCGCAGACAAAAAAAAAGTAAATGAAATTTGCTACGGACCGCTTTTACAAATAAAATATGATGACCTTTTCTTTCGCCTTTATTCAAATTTACTAATGTTATATACTAAACAAAAAATCATCATATTTAATTTAAATTCATTAAAATTTTGAGTTGTGGTACATAACGATAATTATTCTCAAACTATACTTTAAGTATTATTATTTGTAAACCAAACAGCCTAAATATATAAATAAATATATATATATATATATATATAACTAAATGAAACCAAAATCGGAATTAAATAGCATGCATTATCAATATTCAACCATAAAATAAATAAATTTATTTTATTTTATATTAAAAACCATTTAGTCTTGTGCTCTACGCGGGATATCATCTAATTTTGATAATAATGTGATAACAAAACCAATACTAATTCGTACCGAACATTAATACAATAAAATAAAATTTTAACTATAGTGATTTCAGATTCGGTCTACATGGGTGACCAAGACTACGATGCCCCAAAGGTCCTTATTTAAAAAAAATCATTTAAAAAAGACCCATAATCATTTAACCGAAAGTTAGATTTTTGAAACTAAGTTTTTAATAAAAACTAAAAAGCCCAAATTTTGTAATAAAGTCCAAAAAAAACCCACGGGCCCTTAATTTTTTTGGACCGGGGGCGGGGCTGAGTGACCCCAATCATTGAATCTTAGTCACTCGATTAAATATAATTACCTTACATATTAAGAAAATAAAAAAAATAATTTTAAGAGAAAATTAAGATATTTTAAAAGAAACCCTAAATCTATATCGCAAAAAACATCCTCTTTGTTTTTTTATCAAAAGCGCCGCATCCCACCCCCTCTTTTCTTCCATACTTTTGTGTCTTTTGTGGTTTCTTACCTCTTATGATTTTGTTTTTTTTTTAAGTCTTATGTTTTTCTTCTCATCTCTTTTTCAAACAAATAAAAAAGAAATAAATGTTTTCAGAAAACCAATCATGGTGTAGGTCTCTAACAAATAAACACATGGTTTTCAGAGGATTCACAATCACATATGGTTTGTTAGTTTTCTAGCATCTAGTTGGCAGTTACACTGGCTCAGCGGACTAGTCCAATTTAGTTTTTAAAGCACTTATTAAAAACATTAAGCTTGGGGGAGGGGGGATAGATTATTGATAAATGGAGTTTTAAAGATAATTAAAAAATTTAGATTATATTGTTATTAATTTATGAATTCTGAAATTCTAAATAAATCGTTATTGTTTTATTCTAATATCCTTTAATAATCCACAGTTGTTGGGTTATGATTTTTAATTCATTGTAGCAAGAGAAACAACAGAGGTTGACCAACAATGACGAAAAAAAAAACAAAATGACAACAAACATTATGAATCTAAATTTAGAATTGTTTTAGTCTTTTACATAGAGAAAAAGCTCAAAACACAACACAAAACACATAAATCTCACAACACAAAGACATGGTGTTCAAGTGAGAACACTGTCTGGTTGTGTCTAAATAATAATAACCTATGCTTTAACAAAAAGTTAAAAAAATATAAATCCAAAACACCCATCTAAAAAGCCAACAATGTTTAATCAAACACTAACCAAATGACACACAACAAAAACACCAAATCACATTCATTAAGGCTCTTTAGAGATTGAGTTTCTCCAGAACCTTCTTCCCAAACTTGCTGCACCTCATCAGTCGAATGTTATGCTGTATATGCCACCTCAATGCCAGACGAACATCGTCCTACAAAACACACACAAAAAACAAGATTCTTATCATTCTCCAAATCTCTAACCAAAGGCATTATACAAAATGTGCACACCACTTTACCTTAGACACAAACCAAGCAGTTTGAATAACATAGTTTCCAAACGGGTCAAGAAGAAGTGCATCAATCTCAAAAAGCAAGTCATTTACGATCAATCTACTGTCAAGATTGCTCATTTTCAACAGCTTCTGCACAACATGACTTCCATATTTGTTACGGGAGAGGTATCCATAGTTTCCTACTAGCTGTCCCGCGAGCAGTTGTGTAACATGTGGACTGTTCATCTCCAAGATATACTGAACCACATAGTTTCTGAAAGAGAACATACTCAAGTCAGTAAAACCAAAAGAGTGTATATGAATTGTAGAGTTGTGTTATCATGTTTTTACCCATAGTTGTTCAAGCAGAGTTTCAAAGAATTAGCGATTATCTCGCCAGTCAAACGTCGCCTTAGGTCTTCACAATTGATATGAAGAGACTGCTGAAGCAAGCAGCATCCATGTTGATCAATTGCTAAATGGTAACAGTTTTGAGCTATCACTTCAAGAAGAATCTGTAAAAAGAGTCAAAGCAAAACACAGATTAGAGAAGAAAGAGTGTCATATCTCAAGTTTTGCTTAAAGAAGATTAGAACATGGCTCAGTTTACTTGTACCACAAGAAATAAAGTTACTAACGTTAGAACTACTACAAACATTACCAAACAACTTCTAAGATAAGTTTTAAGTCATTACTTCTATAGCAAATCTTGAACTGAAGAAAACAGACATCGAAAACTTAACAAACAACAAGCAAATTGAAACATCTATTTGATGAATTTCTTCAACTATATAAGGTACAAGGAAGTGACTTCAAGACTAGAAGCAAAGATTCAGCAGATGAATAGATTTGCGAAAAAACGGATTTATATAAGTTAATACTTGAAGAACTGAAGTAGAGTACTGATGGATAAGATACTTACCCTAAACTGTGGGAGTTTAAACACTTTGAAGCACTGAATAATCACATGTTTACCATTGATATTCCTAGCCAGTTGAAGAGCTATCCCTAGTATAACTCCCACAATGCGCAAGACGAGATCCTCAGAAACTTTTTCAATACGCTCCAACAGCAATTGTATTGCACGAGTTCTGATATCGTCAAAAACAAAAAGATACAACTAATATGAATCAAGAATATAAAACAAAGACAAATGCTTTTATATTAGCACACTACTACTTCACAAATATTAAATGTTTAAGTATAATAATCATATCAAAAGTGGAACTAAGAATGAGAAGTGTGTACCCGAGTATGTCAAAACATATGTTCACAAACTGAAACTGGTGCTGAGTGACAATATCAACAATAAGAATAATCTGTTCCTTGTTGCACTTAGGCAAAAGATCCAAAATCACACCTTGTCCAAAAGGGTCCACCATCAACTCACAAACATGGAATACGAGATTGTTGTAAATCTTATCAAACATCTCCTTAGAACTCTTCTTGATCCTATCCTTCAACTGTTCACTTAACAGTTTATCTTTAGCCCAAAAAAGCAACGACCTATTCTCACTCTCCATAGAAGAAGACGGATCTTGATTGTAACCAAAACCTCCATTGTTCCTCCAAGATTGGTTAGTTCCATATCCAAAACCATTCATGGCCTCCCTAGGGTTTTGATTCCTTGAAGGATACGAAACGTCTTGCGGATTCTCATACAAGTAACCATTGTAGTTACTATCATATGATCCATGAGTACAATCGTTCTGATAAGATAATCTCTGACTCATCCTTAACCTCTCAAAGTAAGGTTGATATTCACTAGGAGGAGGACGAAACGAGAAACCACCACTGCGGCCACCACCACCAGAACCAGCGCCGCCGTTGATCGGTTGATTGTAAAGATTGTGGTTTAATGGATTCCCGTTTTGACGAACGGTTGAATCATTGAAAGAAAGATTACCAAAAGATGAATTTAGGGTTTGTAAATCAAAATCTAATTTAGAGAGATTAGCTAACTGTTCATCAGTTCTTTGACTATCAGGTTGAAACTGAGAAGACGACGACGACGACGACTGCATCTGAGATGAAGGCTCTCCGCCTCTACGAAACGCCGTCGCTGGAGTTTCCTCCTCCGTGGATCTTTCGCCGTTTGTGTTAACACGAAACTTCGACTCCATGGCTAAGGAAAGAAGCTGAAAAATCTAAAAGATTATAATTAAAAGCAGAAGAAAAAAAAAAGAGAGAAATATATTGGGGAGAAGAGAAAGAGACCTTTTCTTTTCTTTTTTTTTCTGGAAATTAATACGAATAGGAAATATTAAGGAAGGCGAAGATTTAGAGAATTTAATGGAGAAAGAAGTGATTAAGGTAAAATAAGAGAGATTTAATTGCAGAGAGAAAATAAAATAAAATCTTAACAAGGAAAGGAGAAGAGATTGAAATACGTTTTTTCTCTCTCTCTCTCTCAATTGCTCCTGCTTCTTGTTCTTGTTCTTGTTCTTCTACTTAGTTTTTCTTTTCTTTCCCATGCAAATTAAATAGTAGGAAAATATTCATTCGTACAGTCAAAGTCAATTGACAAGATGTACTTGATAATTACAAACTTCAGATTATTCAATTAAAATATATTATTTTTTTTCTTTTTGATAACAATGAATCAAACAATATATAAGATTTGATAACTTTTTTTAGATTTTGATAATTATCAATAGAATCAGAATTTATCAACAATATAAAATAATTAATTTTTATTAAAAACAATATAATAGAAAATCAATTATTTTTTAAAAAAATTAATAATGTTTTGAAAACTAAATCTTATTAGTAGATTCAACCAGTTTAACCGAGATAATAATTTTTTTGGTTTATCGCTGAAATCTCTATAAAAATGGTGAATGTGATCAAACTGATACAACCTGCTAATCAAATTTGATTTTAAAAACATTAGTGGTCTTTGTATAAAAATTATATTTATTTTTATGATAATGTTTTTTGTTGAATCAAGGAAATCGGTTCAAATCGCAAATTGGATAACAGTTACATACTTTGTTCAAAAACAAAACAAAAAAAAATTTCTTCCAAAATCTGATTCTTATTTGCTAGAGATTCACACCATTATCATTATTGATTACATCTTTTCGCCGATATATTTAAGGGAAAATTAGAAATAAGGGAGTTCTACCAATTTTTTTGTCCATCTATACTTTTTTTTGTTCTACCAATTTTTACCTAAACTACCCCTAATACTATATTAATACCATTTTTAAAAAAAAAACCTAGAAAAATATGTATAAACATAATTTTTAAGAAGTTTTCAAGAAGAAACTTTCTGATTTTATACAGTTTTAAGTAGGTTTTTAGAGGTTTAAAGTTGTTCTGAAAAATTTAGAATATGTTTTCTAACCTTCTGAAAATATTAGATTACATATTCTACCATTTGTACATGAAAAGTTTAGAATATGTATTCTACCACTTGTACATTTTCTATCAATTTTAGAACTAGAATTTGTTCTAAATATTTTAGAATACGGAATTCTAAAAATTTTAGAATACATATTCTACCACTTGTACTTGTTCTGCGAGAATTCTGGAAATTTTAGAATACATATTCTATCAGTTGTACATATTCTGCCTGAATTAGAATATGCATTCTATCATTTTTCTATGTTCTAGAAAATTTAGAATATACATTCTGGAAATATTAGATTATATATTCTAGAAAATTTAGAATTTGGAAAAATAAAGTAACTTAATCTAAAAATAAGGAAAGTAAATATTTAATTTTTAGAATATTCTATTCATTTGTTATTTAAAATTCGGATTAATTACAAAAAAAGTTTTTTAAAAAATTTGACAAAAAGAAAAAAGGGATCCGATTTTCCAAAAAATTAATTTCTTTTATTTATTTTTTAAATAACACAGATTATTAAGTTAAAAACCCTAGCATATTTATCGTTTTCTTCTTCTTCGTCTCCTTTGGACGACTTCTAGAAGAGATTTGGGATAAATTATAATTTTTATTTTATTTTTTTGGGTAAAATCTGATTATCTTATATTATATTTTTAGTCAAATTATATTAAAAATTTATTATAATTTTAATTTGATTATATGAAAAATTTAAATTTTTTTTATTGTTTATTTATAGTGAAGTCTCTTTATGTGTTAGAATAGATTATTTTTTAAAATAACACAGATTATTAAGTTAAAAACCCTAACATATTTGTCGTTTTCTTCTTCTTCGTCTCCTTTGGACGACTTCTAGAAGACATTTGGGATAAATTATAATTTTTTTTATTTTTTTTGGGTAAAATCTGATTATCTTATATTATATTTTTAATCAAATTATATTAAAAATTTATTATAATTTTAATTTGATTATATGAAAAATTTAAATTTTTTTATTGTTTATTTATAGTGAAGTCTCTTTATGTGTTAGAATAGATTATTTTTTAAATTAACACAGATTATTAAGTTAAAAACCCTAGCATATTTGTCGTTTTCTTCTTCTTCGTCTCCTTTGGACGACTTCTAGAAGAGATTTGGGATAAATTATAATTTTTTTTTATTTTTTTTGGATAAAATCTGATTATCTTATATTATATTTTTAGTCAAATTATATTAAAAATTTATTATAATTTTAATTTGATTATATGAAAAATTTAAATTTTTTATTGTTTATTTATATTGAAGTCTCTTTATGTGTTAGAATAAATTATTTTTTAAAAAAACGCAGATTATTAAGTTAAAAACCCTAGCATATTTGTCGTTTTCTTCTTCTTCGTTTCCTTTGGACGACTTCTAGAAGAGATTTGGGATAAATTATAATTTTTTTTTATTTTTTTGGGTAAAATCTGATTATCTTATATTATATTTTTAGTCAAATTATATTAAAAATTTATTATAATTTTAATTTGATTATATGAAAAATTTAATTTTTTTTTATTGTTTATTTATAGTGAAGTCTCTTTATGTGTTAGAGGATTTAAATTTTATGATTTACTTGGAATTTTTTTAAAATTAAGGGTAAAATGGAATTTCATATTTCAAAAAGATTAACATACCAAAAAAATAGAACAAAAGTATAGATGGACAAATTTTTTTCAAAAGTTCCTTTATTTCTAATTTTCCCTATATTTAATAAACACCAGTAAAAAGATGTTTTATACTTGGGAGATATGAGAATAAAGAAAAAAAGACAATATTACAAAGGAATAAACAAAATTCTGTAAAATTAAGTAAAATTAAATATGTATGAAAGAAATGATGAAGAAAGCAAAAGTAGGGTTTTACCATTATAAATTTAGTGTTTCTTTTAAAATATCTTAATTTTTCTGTTTAACTTATTTACGACATTTTAACTATTTTTTTGTTGTTTTATGATAGATGCAATTATTTCTATATTATCATAATTATTTTTGTCAATTAAAAGTAAGTTTTGTTGTATTTACTCTTAAAAGTTATTTATTAATATTTTCAAATTTAAATATGTAAACTATAGAAAAAAATTACTAAGTAAATTTCTTAAATATTATAAAATATTTTTAAAGCATATATATGTATACATAATATATAGTCAAAGCAATTTACTCATGACCCAATGACTTGCTCGAGTCAATATTCAGCCTAGTTTTAAAAAGTAATACTGGAAATTAGAAATGGTGACAAAGTAAAACTTTAAGTGTGACTAAACCTAGTTAAGCCCACTATAAGTTGAAGAGGTCTAACCGAGTCCTAGAGTTCCAAGTTAAATCATTAGTCATGTGACAGCATATGTAGTGGGAGTCTCTCATTGAGTTTCTCATCCACAAAAATTTATAAAAAGTAAAAAGAAGTAAGAAAGAGAAGAAAGTGAGTTTCTCAAATGAGAGATTCCAAGAACTTGATGAGAGACTCTTTTGACACATGTCCTAACATGATTGGTTTTAAATTTTATTTACAATCTAAATTTTAAATAAAAAATTAAATTATTGAAAAGCAATTAAAATAGTATTTTTTAAGAGAGGTTCTCTTCATTGCAGATGCTCTAAACTACTACAATATAAAAAATCAACACGAAAACCAACGTAAAAATCCTCGGTAATTTATCGGGAAAAAGTTTTTTACCAATGGAACTTCGACGGAAAAATATTTAAAAAAAAATATATGTCAAATGTTTTTGAATTTTTTTTGCTAGATTTTTGAAATCCACTATTTCCACCGATTTATGCTGGTTTCTCTAGTAAAAAAATATACCAAACCATCACAAATAAGCCCTCAAAAATGTAACCGATGGATTTCTAACAAATTCCCGATGAAAATTTTCTGATGGATCGACTAGTTTCTGACAGGTTTTTCCAACATAATTTCAGTGAAAGTGTAAAAATATTTCCGATCCAAGTAGGTAGATATTCTCGATGGAATAATATATATATATATTATAGTTGTTTTCATAATAATTAATAAATAAATAAAAATAAATTAATATTAAACATTAAATCATTCAAATCCATAATAAAAAAATGTGTTCAAATCCTTAAAAAAATTCATAAACTGGAAAATTTTCCGAATAACCACATATCTTACATGAATTTCGCGTGTCCTCGGCTTCCCGCTTATTCTCCACCCAATCCCCTTACTATCATATGTTCATCTTTATATGTGAGCGCGTCCACGAGCTCGAAATCGCTTCATTAGCCATATTCAAAATCATGAAATTCATCTTCATTATCTTGGTCATATATTCATAATGAGTTTATTTCTCTTTTGGCTCATAATGTTCAACTTTCCATTGTAAAAGTCATTAAAAAGGCAAAATATTTTTATGTCATTCTTGATTGTACACCGGATGCAGGGCCGGCCCTAAATTATTTAAGGCCACAAGCAAACAAAAAAAATGGCTGTTTTTCTGGAAATTTTGTTTTTTATGTCATGGTAAAGGCTCAAACTAGAGACAATAAAGTCATCAAACTTGTCTTTTACCACCAGACTAACAAGAGCATTATGTAATGAAAACGGCCGCTAAACTATATAAATTTATTTAGGATCGCAAGCACATGCTTGGCCTGCTTGGCCTCAAGGCCGACTCTGACCGGATGTTAGCCCAAATGTTAAACAACATTTACACATCTAAATTCTAGACCACAACATTTTAACATACCCCAAATGTTAAACAACATTTTCACTTCTCTTTTCATAATTCTGTTAATCTCGTTGAAAAATATATAAAAAGCTCCATAGTAGTAACATCAAAATAGAATAAATGTTAGGATACGATATGATACAAGGTGATTACGATATGATATCTTGGTATAGTTATTATCTCTTGTAAATATTCTCTAGGATCACTAGGATTTTGTATTAGATCTTCCAGTTGTGTAATCTTGTAAATGTCTTCTCTAGTTTATATCAATAAATTACTCACTTTTGAGTCAAAAATAAAAGAAAAAGATATGATGACTGATATAATTTGCAACAAATAAATTCCGAAATATGGGGAAAAAATACCAACAAAAGTGTATACGCTTAGATTAATTTAAAATTTTTAAAACAAAACTCAAACAAAAATTTCATAATTACTTAACCAAAATCTTTATAAAGACCCCTTAATCACAACATTTACAACTCAAACCACCAAAGAAACTGCTTCATGGTTCTCTAAATGTTGACATCTTCAAAAAACGTAAGAGGCAGCTCCGGTGAAACAGGCAAAGTCGCCACACACTTGAACTGTATTTGAACCAAACAGATAACAAAAAACAAAAACATGTAAATCTCAAGAACATTGGCTTTTTCACATTCAACTCAAATTAGTGTTTTACCTTATGCTGCTTATATTTCTCTCTTATAGCTTGTAAAGCTCCACCATTTCTACTTAGATACAAATCATGTATCATACTCACACATTCTTTCAAATCACCCGCTTTGTATTTCGTGTATTCTTCCAACATAACACTCTGTTACATTTCAACATCATACAATTAGTATCTTATATAAAAAGTTTAGTATATAGAACTAGAACAAGAACAAGAACCGCTTTACCCAAGGATGTTGTTTAGGACGGATGATGAATCTAGCGAGAAATACCGATGAAGCAGCAACAACAGATGGAAGAAACTTCACACAGTTATAGTCTAATAGACTTAACTCTGAAAGATAACTACAAAGAAACTCCATTTGCAAATGTGACATCTAAAAGAAAACAAAAACAAAAAAAAACACTTAGCAAATTCATACTCTATAATAGTCTATATACATTACAAGTACCATAAATTCAAGAACTTACTTTGAAATCTTCTTGTGCAACTCTTATAAACCGTCTACACAAAACCAACATAAACCGATAAGACAATGAACTATACAAACCATAACTCAAAAACTACTCAAAAGAATCAGATTAGTAACCTTAGAAATGTGTTGCTTGTTGGGTTTCCTAATTCAAACTCCAAAGCAAGAAGTATATCAGATTCCATCTTCACAATCTCTTGTTTAGTATAAGTATTATCTGTAATATAACAAAAATCTTCCACATTTGGAGGACTAATCTCTTCATACTTTCTACAAATTTTTCAAAAAACCACAATTAGCAAAAAGAACCCATACAAAGAGAGATATATAACAAAACAAACAAAAAGACGAAAGAGCTTACGAAGCAATAAGCATTGAAGAAACACCCAAAAGCTGAAGTCTTTGTCTATTAACAGTCTTTAAAGACAAGAATCTATCAATGTAAGAGACAGCTAAATAAAGAGTATCTGAAAGAAGTTTGTATTCTTCAGCTACTTCAACTAACCAATCAATCAAAACTCCTCTCATATTAGATGTTACATCTTTTTGAATCTTCTCTATATAATCAATCAAAGGTCTTGACTTTACTTTCCCCTGAAAAATTTCACACAATAACAAAATTAAAGTTACAATCTTTTTACGAATCTAACGAATTTAGAATACTAAAGATTGGTTTTTTTTTTTTAATTACCTCTAATTGACGAAGATACTCGAAGATTGATGTAACATAAGGAGCACACATCTGTGGATCATCAGATCTTGTGTCAATGTCTGATTTTGGTGTTTCAATTGAGACTGATTTTGTCTTCTTCTTCAGAGCTTTTGTGGCTTTTCGTTGTTTCTTGATGGGAACAGAGATGTTATGAAGCTCTCCGAGGATGATTCTCTTTTTGTTGATTCGATCTTCGTCTATGGTTGAATCCATGGAAGCTTTTCTTTTCGTCATTGCTCTTGTCATTCTAACGTAGTTCTCTTTGTCGTCGGCCATGATTGATAAATTGAGATCGAGATTGAGATTTTGCTGGAAATGAGAATGATGAAGAAGTTTTGGGGATTTTTGTGATTTTTTTTGTTGAAATAAAACATCGAATTTGGCGCTCTCTGTGAAATTTTTATTTGTTTTGAAATTTTCAGGTTTTACAATTTTTGGGTACTAAAATCAAATTAGTCGAATTATGTTTGGCGGTAAATTGCTTTTGGTTAAAATAAAGAAAAAAAAATTCTAATTTGTTTTTCTTTTTGTCTGGGCCTAAGGTCTTTTGATTTTATGGTGGCAATGGATCAACCTTTACTTTATTTAACAAAGTGATACAAATAGTTATTGACTTAACATAATCCAAGCCCAACAAACTAAATACAATGGAGTTAATGGGCCGATCAGTATCTACGTATGTTCGAAACTAAATATCATTCTAGTTTAAATTTAAATAGATATATTTTTAAATTTTAATTTAAATGTTTAAGGTTTCTCGAATCTCAAAACTACGTCGTTTTGCTTATTCCGTTAGTTTTCTAACAGAGAAAAATAATGTCACGTCGACAATATGACCAAAGGTTGTATTGCGGATGACTTTTGAGTTCGATGGGTTGATCTGCACAATAATTAGTTGAGTAGCATTTTTGTAAAATTTAAAAAGTTCAATAGTTTTTTAACAGAAAATCCAATATACATCCGTGAATCAAATTTTTTTTTTGTTTGTTTTGCATTCTTACACACTTTAAATTCTAAGAAGTTTATCTTAGTACCGATCACTAATGCATTTTTGAGATGCGGTTTTTTAACCAACACATATAAATCAAAATCTGCAATTTTTTTTTAAACCGAAATTTTTTTAAAAAAAATTTGATTGATGTTTATAATGTGGTTTTGAAAAAACTATTTTAGTTATTTAGGTACGGATCCTTGTAAAATTCAAAATTGTAATCCACAAAAACTTGTAAACAAAAATATATCAAAAAGTGAAATGTAACACATCACCCAACTCTTAAAACGACATCGTGCCAAACCACTCCTTGCTCTCCTTATCATCATCACCCACAAATATAGCTTTTACCAAAAACTTCAAAATCCCTAAAAAAAAATCTTTCCAACAAACAAAAAAAAACTCAGAAAAATGGCAGAAACCGAAACGATCACCACCACCACCGCATCACCACCGCCACTCTCAGAATCCGAATCCACCGCCACATTTCCGACGACAAACAAAGAATCAGACGAGCCTAACACAGAGAACAAGCCTGGAGGCATTTCACTCCGAATCTGGCCACCGACACAAAAAACTCGCGACGCCATCATAAACCGCCTGATCGAGACATTATCAACCGAATCAATCCTCTCTAAGAGATACGGAACAATTCAATCCGAAGAAGCTTCATCCATCGCGAAATCAATCGAGGACGAAGCTTACGGCGTCGCTTCTGCTGCTGTGATTAGTGATGATGATGGGATCGAGATTCTTAAGGCTTATTCTAAAGAGATTAGCAAACGTATGCTTGAATCGGTGAAAGCTAAGACTCCAATCGCCGATGATGTGAAGATTGAGTCAGTTGAAGATGTTAAAGAGGAAGAAGAAGAAGCTGTGGATTCTGCGAAGCTTGAGGCTTGAATTTGGTATTAATTATTAATGATCTTTTGTTAAAAAAATTATGTTTTTAAGTGTTTTTTTTTGTTTTGGTAGATTTGTATGAGATTAATTTCAGAGTTTGTTTTTAGTGACTTGTTCGTTTATGCGATTTGCCTTGGCTTTTGCACTTGTTAATTGGATGATTTTGCTTATTTAATCGTTAATTAAATCTGTATTTTGATGAAATCATTGTATAGTGTAGTTTGTATGAGGTTACATACATTAAGTTTTGATATTTCTCTACTTTGGATTTTAAAATTTGAAACTTAGTTGTTCATGTGCATTGGGCAGTTCAATATTTTCTTCTTGGAACTAGAAATTAACTTTTTGACTTGTCTTTAATCGTGATTGGTTTTGGAGGACATGGAACTTCAGAGTTTTGAACACACCTTTTTTTTTTTTTTTTTTTGGGGCTCAACATCTATTATTCATTAATCCAAACCTGATTACAAATTAGGTTTTAATAACCTCTACAAAGGGATTAACCCATATGAGCACTAAAAAGTACTTAAAACATCTTAGATTACATTTCTATTCAAAGGGATTAACCCATATGAACACTTAAAACATCTTAGATTGTTTCAGTTTATTTGATTTTCTTACATTTCTATTTCAAAAGTTTGAATGTATTTAACTTTTTTGATCATTTATATTTGATAGTGTATTTTTATCATTGGTTGAGTTGCATTTAATATCTGATTTACTGAGTAGAAACATTAATAATCAGTTCTTTTACATGTCGCTGCGACTGTGACTGCGACAAAGTAAAACGACGAGTGATGTCGGTTAGTAATAAGGAAAAACGACAACAATGGAAGCATTGTGAAATCAAAACTATCGTTGAAAAAGGACGCATGTGTTTATAATAACATTCCTCATGGTCACCGATTATTCCAGCGACTCTCTCTCCTGTGTAACATGATATTTCTCTCTCTTATTAGCGACAGTTAAAAACTCTACCACTGTCGTTTTCTTTTACTGGCTTTTGCAGTTATTATCATTTTGCTCTGTTTTCCTCCATCGCTATCTCAGTTGCAATCACAGCGACGTGTAAAAGAACATAGCCTAAATAGTAAAAAAAATTGTGTAGTTTCTTAATTCTTGTGCTTTTACCGAAAACATCTTACATATTTTTACGAAGGGAATACAACTTAGGATCTTAACTCATAAAAGAAAGAGATTTTCTCGCTACCCGATCCACCACTCCATTATCTTCTCGTAGATAGAATACCAACTTGAACTCTCGATGGTGAGAGATACAATTGTAGATGTCGCCCCGCCCAAGGATTTAAAAAATGGACCATCATTCCATTCATGCAACTGCCTCTACCAATTCTTTGGAATCAGTCTCATATATAAACTTTTTATGACAGGAAGAAGAAATAGCAAGGATCACCCATCTTAAAGCCTCAGCTTCTGTCTGTAACATCGTTCTTAACCTTGAGACAACTTTAGCTCATATCCAAAATTTTGAATTTTATTTTGGTTGATCACAAGATAACTATTTCATACAGTTTTTATGTAATTATTTTTGATGGAAAGTTACGTACGTAATCGATTCAAATTTGTAGTCTTAGTTTATTACTCCCCCCGTACACAATTTTGAATTACTATTGATAGTACAAATACCAATTCTCTCTCACATTCACATTTTTGCAATTGTAACATAAGTTTGATCACGAGCATTCTAATGTGATATGTCTATCACTTTCTTTCTCTTTCTCTGTAGTGAGTCATTCCCGGTTTCATTTTATAAGATGTTTTAGCCTTTTTTTTTCAATTTTATTAGATGTTTTACAAATTTTTATGCAAAACTTAAATGCATTTAATATTTTGTGATAATTATATTATATAGTATTTCTTTGATTGGTTGAATATGAATTTAAAGTAAAACATTAAATTATATTTATGTAAAAAAAAAAAAAAAAAAAAAAAACAAGATTTCTCAATATGGTTGAATGGACCATCGTTCTTGAGTCAAGGCAACAGAGGGATGGTTGACATTCACAACACGAGTTCTTGAGTCAAATCGTTTTTTGGTTTGCTTTTATAACAACCCTTGAGCCCTCAAAACCTAAAGTTTAAAGAATATCAAAAAACTATTTACTCTGTATTCTTTCTTATTTTGTAAAGGAGGAACTTATAGTTTCAGAGGTTTAGCAAAACTTTAATGCAATAATAATTAAAACGCTTTAGTTTACATAAATAATATCAAGAGGTAAATTTTTATATTTTTGTATTAATGTTAAATTATATTCACCCAAAAAACGTTTGTACAATGAATGCGACAATGAGAATTGAAATTTCTGAACTGTTTCGAAAGTAGCACAGAATAAGTGATCTAGGGACTAAGAGTGTGAAACGAAGACCCTCTTTATAGACAAAACCTAACTTTCGAATAGTGCTGAAGTGGTTTCTTACGTTGTTATCAATAACACGTACTAGCTTGGTAGACAAAATAGGAGAATCACCATGGCGCGCGTCTTCCATTACGCTTTCGCCACAAGCGGTAAAATCTAACACTCCATGCTAATTTATCCGCCTTAGATGTGATACTAGTGCAGTGGAAATTTGATAGATTAGTTTTGCAATTATAATATGAGAAATTCCCTCAAATAGCACCAAAACAAGTTTTTGTTCCATAAATAGCACACATTTTTATTTAGGACAAAAATAACATTTTATGAGTTTCATAATTTAATTTTTTTGGTTTGGTTTAACTATATTAGAATTTAGGGTATAGTTTTTAGGGGATAAGGGTACAATTTAGGGTTTAGAGCTTAGGGTTTAGGGTTTTCTAAACTTTAAACCCTAAATCCTAAACCTTAAAAATGTGAGGTTAGAATTACCCTCTAATAAAAATGCTATTTGTGTCTTAAATAAAAATGTGTGTTAAAAATGTCACAAAAATTTCATTTTGTGCTATTTTTGAGAATTGCCCCAATATAATATTCACATATCCAGAAAATTAGTCTTTAAGAAATTTTTGATTCAATATAAGACCAACTTAAACTCTTTGATAGTGAGAGAGACGATTGTTGATGCCGCCCAAGACTTTAGATCGAATGGGTCATTTCCTCACCTGCAACTGCCTTTACCAATTCTTTGGAATCAGTTAAAATTTTACCAATGGGCCATTTTTAATTTTAATTTAGTTGATCACAAGATAATTATTCCATACCAATTTCTTGTGTAAAATTTTGCTATTTATGATTATTTTCGATTGAAAAGTCCATATGTACATACATAATCGATTGAAATTTGTAGTCCTAGTTTACTAAATAAAATTAAAGTCAAATATAAAACATTCACGAGAACGACTCACTATAGAGAGCGTAGGTGATGATATTATCACATTCAAAAGGGTCGTGATCAAACCCAGGCCTGGGCGTTCGGATATTCGGGTTAGGTTCGGGTCAGATTTTTCGGGTTTACAAATTCTTTACCCGTTCGGGTATTAGAAAATTTCGGATCGGGTTTGGTTCGGATTTGGTCGGGTTCGGGTTCGGTTCGGGTTTACCCAAATATCCAAAAAAAAAAAAATTGAATGTAAATCTACTAAATTACTTGAAAATATCCAAAATCCAAAAAAAAACAAGTATTATTATTCAAATATACCAAAAAATAACTAAGTATACTCAAAATAAATATTAAAATATCCAAAAATTATGATTATTTGGGCATTTGGCTTATTACAAGTATAATTATTACTAATATATTATTAGTATGTATGTATATTTAGGATATGTTCGGTACATGTTCGGGTTTCGGTTCGGATCGGATTCGGGTTCGGGTTTTAAAGTTTAGTATCCGTTCGGGTATTTTAATATTTCGGGTTCGGATTCGGGTTGATTTTTTCGGGTCGGATTCGGGTCGGGTACTCGGGTTCGGATATTTTGCCCAGGCCTACAATTGTGAGGATGTGAAGGTGAGAGATAGTTGATACTGCGGTGATGAGATTTTTAATACTCCATCCGTTTCAAATTAGTTGTGTTTTAGGAGTGAATTTTCGTTTCAAATTAGTTGTCGTTTTAAGTTTTCAATGTAAATGTTTGGTAAAATTTCTAAAATTTTCTATATTATTTTAATGTTTTGATCAATAAAGTTTAATCAAATATAAATTAATTAAAGGTAAAATAAAAAAATCAATTATTTTCTTAATTTACGTAAAACAATTTAGAACGATAGCTAATATAAAATGGAAGGAGTAGTAATTCAAAAATTGTAAATATAAATAAGTAATATTTATATACAAAATATAGAGAAACAAGTGGTAAAAAGAAAATAAAAAGTGTCACAAAAGTAAAACTTAAAGAAGAAAAAAAAACAATTAGGAAAAGTCAAGGCTGGTTGACATTTACAGCACGACTTCTTGTGTCAAGTCGTTTTTTTTTTTTTTTTGCTTTTTGTAACAACCCTTAAGCTCTCAAACGGTCAAAACCTAAAGATCAAGGATTATAAAACCTACTGAATTTGTATTCATCTTTTATAAAAAAAAGGAACTTAAAGTTTGAGATATTTAGCAAAACTTTAATGCAATATTTTAGATGTAATACTAAATTACTAATGCATCGGAAAGTTGATACGCTAGTTTCACCATTAATATTCAGATATCCACAAAATTAGTCTTCTAAAAAAATTAATTGTTGATTCAATGAATTCAAATGTTGAGGATACTGAAATAAAGAGCAAACACTCAATTTTATTAACCCTTTAACAAAAAATAAAAAATACACATTTATTAATTAAATTAACTGAAAACATAAAAAAAAAAAAACTCATTCATAAGATCTTGTACATCAAATACGGACATTGGCTATTGTTATTTGCTATGATCTTTGACTCATATTGTCCATCTTTTATTCAATAATTGAGATATAAATATGTTTTCAAAAACTTCACTCTATTGCTGGAAAAATGCATTTAACTACTTAGTCTTGCTTTCTAGCCACAATTAGGAAGTGCATTTGCTAGTTTTTAATATCAAAATAGGAATTCTATCCAATAAATCATTATTTTACTATGACTCTTACCATTCCCTTGGGACCAAAAATAAACCATTAAAACATTTACATGCAAAGGAAAAATAGAAGATATGAACATCGTGTCACGCATAACATCTCCTTTTTTTTTTAAACCACATTACATCTCTTTGAAAAAATCATTCTCTTCTTTTTCTTTTTCCGACTGATACAAAAACTTTCGATTTACACACATAAAAAAAAAAACAAAACAAAAAACAAAAAACATCCGAAGAAGTGGTCATCGTTGATCAGTGACCACGTCCTCTTCTGCTCGGCCCTGAACCTAAGATCCTTCTTTGTGACGCTAAGATCCTCATCAAAGGACGTCTACTGCTCGAGCATTTCTTCACCTTCATGGTCGCCGCCGAATGATCATGGCCGTTGATATCTTTAAACGGCTCCGATCGTAAGTCTCTACAATCAACTCTCTCAAACATCAACGACGAGCCCACCAATAACAAGATCATACACAACACAAACACATTCTTCTTCTCCATTTTCTTATAACTTTTTTTTTTCTTTTTCTTTTTCTTTGGTTCTCTTTCTCTTTGAGATTAAGAAGAATGCTTCGTGATTTTTTTTGTTGGATTTAAATGAGATTGTGTATGTGTGTAAGCAAAGGGAATTAAAATCTTGACCGAGAATGTTTGACTATTTCGTTTTTTTGATCGCGTTTTTAAATATTTAATTAAATTCTTGAGGGTTTTCAATCTTTTAGTATTTATATTATTGTATAAGCTTAGACAAAACCATTGATGTGTATGCATATTACAAGCTAATATCTCCATGAGTTTCTCCAACTACCTACTTCTCCACAAGACATGTTTGTTGAACTCTATGACTTTCATAAAATGTTGAAAAAAACCATTTGTTTTTAAGTGAAAAATAGTTAGCAAACTTGTAAAAAGTGGAATTTTATTGGTTAATATTAGACCAATAGGTTTCTTATCGAAGAAACATGCAACTATCTTTCTTGAGTTTGAGCTGTCAACTTTTGACTTTTTATTATTATTTTGTAGTCTGGTACGGATTTAACACGGTGTGAAGTCATTAGAGACTGATTCACCTCTTTCATAAGAAAGCAAGTAAAATCGGTGAAACTTCAAATGCTGACGAGTGATGACGTTCACACACTCTTGACCAAATATGATTTTCATCTTTGCTTTTGTTTTAATTGTGGTCAATTAACATTGGGTTTTGATTATAGTTGAGCGGCGATGTGGTGTCCTAGTTGAATTATAGATATCTGTCATTTCTTGAAATTTTTTATGAATCTAGTCGGATATATATATTACATATATCTGTTTCAAATTTTGATATCCGATCTACTATGTAAAATTTATTAATAGTTTTAAAAAATAATGAAAAATCTAAATATTTCACTTTTATGCTTTTATTCCTAATTAGTTGTGATATTTGTTTTCAAGTGTATTGTAACACAGATTTGTGCTGCTTGATCCTTTCTCATGGAGGACAAGAAAGCAGCATGGTGCAGAGTATTGTGCTATGGCTAGTGGCTACTGCTGTTGGGTTCCATATCAAGCCATAATGGCTGAAATCGTAACTGCTCTTTTCGAGTGGCTATAAAAGCAACACTCCTCTATTCATTCTAAAACATGGAAAAAACCATCAATCTCTTCACATCTTTTTCTCTTCTTAGTTGTGTCGAGAGTACAACACAGAAAAAGGTTCGTTAGATTCTGTTCTTAGGTTGTGCAAAACAGAATAGTTGCAATTGTATCCTGAGATTCGAAACGTCATATAACTGTCACACTACAGGGCGTTTTCAGAATTAAAGAAAAAATGTCTCGCCTCTGCAAATCTCATTCCTAATTCTTGTGTCGGTATCATTTTTATACAATAAACTTTACAATTTATTCAGTTTGCCATATTGTAGAAATAGCGTTCTTACAACTGCTACATATGAGCTTAAATGGATCACAACTCTTTTACTTGCTTTTGGTGTGTTTCAAGACACACCATTACATCTCTATTTTGATAGCCAATTCGCTCCCTACATAGCTGCTAATCATGTTTTCATGTTCCGACTAAACATATCGAGTCTGATTGTTATATCTCTCGTGATGCAATTCAAGACAAAGTTCTTCTGACTAAGCATGCTTCGGCTTCTACCTAACCAGCAGATATTCTCATCAAGGCTTTGGGATGTCTTGCATTTGACTCTATACTTTCTAAGTTTGGTGTTGTTGATCACAATGCTCCAGTTCGAGAGGGAGAATGTTATGAGATTAATTAGATACCAAAAAATATTTTTAATAATTTACAGATAAAAAGTTTAAACCTAGCAGTGTTTAAACAAATAAATAGGAAAACTACTGACAAATAATATTAAGTGATTAATAGTTAAAGAAAATAATGTGAAAGCACATTGTTTGATCTTAACTGTATCATATTCTTTTCCATTTTTAGTAGTATGTTTTAAAAGTTAAGATTTTAAGTAATATTAAGGTGTATATATATATATATATACTAGCACTATGGCCCCTGCTATGCAGGGACATATTAATTATTAATTATCTATCATCAATTTAAATATATTTTGAGATTAATACTAAATTTAATATCTATTGATAAATATAAAATCAACAACTATTTTTTGTCAGATGTTAATGTATATATAGTTTTATTTTAGTAAAAAATGCTTTAGAATTTTAATTGTTTGAAAGGAGACAACAATCATATGAATCATACGAATGAACTTAGGAAGGAAAATCAAGTATCAATGGAAAGGAGAAAAAGAAGCACACCTTGATAAAAAAAAAAATCATGTGACTGCACCTTTTTATCCTTTGAAAACTTTGAAATATGCTGATAGAACATGTGGGAGGATATGAACTAATCTTACTTTCATTTCCTTGCATGGAACATTGAAATGGAGATTCACTTGTGAAGTCTCACTGTCACAATTCTTTTGAAATACCAAAAAAAAGAAGTTTATTCGATACAAAAATAAAAATAAGTGAGAAAAGAGCGATTTTGAAGATCAATTTAAAGGAGAAAAGAAGTAGTTTTATAAAAAATAGTGGAGAAAAACCCTGAAGAAGAGAAGATCGTGGCTTCCCTAAAAAATAGAAACAGTTAATTGAATAAAGATTTTTTTCCGAAATAATTATAAATTATTTTTAGGAATAAAAGTAAATTATCAAAAAAATGTGGTGTTGACACCTCATAAAAAATATACGTGTCAGATAGAGAATGAAGCAGTTACTGTTAAAGTGACTTGTGATTTAGTAGATATAGATATAAATAAAAATTAATGTTAAATCTACCATTAGTTATTTTTCTCTTCGTTATTTTAACTACATTAGTTAAATCTTTTTTTTTGTCACAATTAGTGTTAAACATTTTAAAATTATAAATTCAGGATTAGATCATTGTTTTCTTTATATATAGATATACAACTCTAAACTATGAACTAATTAGGAAAAAAATGGAAGATGACAAACATAATCCTAAGACAATTATAACATCAGAGGATATAGTAGAAGAGATCTTTCAACCTCTTCGATGAAATCACTCGCTAAAATGATTCGAAGCTTCCAAGAGGAGGGTTGCTTTACATGGACTCATAATGGATTCTTAAGCTGTACATGGCTCTCTCCTGATCAACCACACATGTCACTGGTTTAAAATTTAAATGCTCGTTTCCTCAAATTGTACCAGTGTATTGAAACCAATCCATTTTTTTGAAAAAAAAAAAAACTGAAATGTTATCATGAAAATTGAAGTAAGAATTCGGTCCCAAAAAATTGTGATCTGCTTTAAATAATATTTTTATTTTATTTTGTAAGTTAAACAAAAAATTCTAGACCAAGACTCAAAATTAATATTCATTAAATTATGGATTTCAATTTTTTTTTGAAAGGAAATCAAATTTGAATACAAATCAAAACATACCTAAAAAACATTTATTAAGATTCAAACCCATATAAAATATAGTAATATGCCACAATAACCTACTTTATTTTTGAAATAACCAAAATAACCTATTAGAACTTTAAAAATTGGAAAAACAAAAAACTTGACAGCATTTGTAAGTGAAAATTAACCCATTAATTAAGGAGATTCGCAAGTTAAGAAGCATATGGAACCAGAGGGAAATTTGATAGTTGGCACAAATTTGGCGAAGGTTTGATATATTAGATTTATTTGATGAGCATATAACTAAGATATATAAAATGATAACAAAATAAAAGTGGTATGTACAATGGTAGAAAAATTACCATATATTCGTAGGCCTCGAACTCGAACTCGAACTCTTTGTTAGGGTAGGGAATGGAGAAGTCCTCGAACTCTTTCTCGGATCATGATCATCGAGAGACTTGTTTAGGTGTGTCCCTTCATTGTTCATCTAGAGCACAATGACTCCTTTCATCATCTCATATATCCATGGCTTCTTGTCCTCTTTCTTTTACTTTTTTTTTGGTGAGAATAGCTTTTATTGTAGCAAAAGTTGAGCTGCCTTTTCACTTCTCCTCGTACTTTATAAAGTTGTCATCCACAAACATCATAGTGGGGGCTCTTCACGAGTTCATAAGCTTTTTCTTTCCCTTCTTGACTTTCTTGGTATTCCATTTCAAGGCTGGGAGGGTGGTTTGCATTTGGTAACTTAACAATAGGTTTGGAAATAGAGAGTCTAGACAATCTCCATCCAAGACCTCTTCATATTCATCTTGCTTGTCAAGCCGTGAGACTTTTTTTCTTCATCAATGGTTCATGATCATGGATGTGGCAACCTTGGATGGCTTGGTGTTGTAGAGGAAATCTTGTCAATCTTTATGAAGCTACTCTAGAATTTTTAGAAAATCCCCATAAATGATATAATACCTAATTTTAAGCACTAATATGATCCAAAAATCGGAGGTATTTGGCGCTTAACTCAATGGATTGTCTTGATAAGTCCTTCGAGATTTTGAAAAGAGATTTGTCTAACCTTAATCTTTATAATGACTAATTTCAACTCATTCAAAAGTCTCTGTACGATTAACTAATCATCGTTTTTATGAAGCACTCTTGGATGAACAAGCTAGTCTCGAACACACTACAACAAGGACGATAGCATGAGTCTATACAGCCAAAAGCGGCTTCTCATTTAGCCACTTCAACTTGAGATTGGTCTCATTATCAACCATGACTTTAGATACTTGTTTTTTCATAAAGTAAACTCATATCTTTTTTTGTGCAGGAGTCATCAATGAAAGTAATATAATAGTGTAATCTTCCTAGCGATACGACATGATGAGCAAGTCCCGCACGTCAGATTCCAACTTCTTGCCATCACTTGAGAAACTAACATGTTTCTACTTTTTTAAGGATGCAACTCCCACACATGTGATGATCCACCATCTTCAACTGCACCATTCGCCACCATGAGATTCATGCCTTTTTCGCTCATATGCCCCAACCTACAATACCATTACTTAGTCTACTAATTAGCATTCTTGACAACAATAATTGTATCTACATATGTTGTAATCATATAAAGAGTGCATCTTTTATGACTTCAAGCGACTACAATGGAACCCTTTGTCACTCTCCAAGCTCCACCTCCAAAATTGATATTATGTCTTGTATCAACTTTTAGCACATGTCTGATCTTTGTGATCTTCACGGCCATATGACATCTTCAAGTTAAAGTCTCCAACGCCAAAATACTTTCCCGTAATTTCCCACAAAATAATTTTCTATTATATATATATAATGGTGTGTGGTGGTGTAGAAAGATGCTCCTAAATTAAGAACCCAAGAATGGATCTTAATTACTATCAGTTCAAGACATCTATGCTTCTGTGGTGTCAATAACCACAACATGAATTTCACTTCCTCTAAGAAAAATAACCATTATCATGTGTAACTATATTGACTCCAGCTCATCTAACATACTAAAAGTTTGTTGAACGTTTGATTTTTAGTTTTATAGATTTTTAGTACCTTTATAACTTATAAGAAGTATAGTAAGCAAAAAGTTTCACAAGGAAAACAAATAACCATGATGAAAGTAGAGTAATATTGTTTTGTTTTGTTTACCTTGGATAAACTTTCAGTTGTGTAAAAAGTTTTTTTTTTTTGTTTTGTTTACAACGTGATTAATAAATGTAAATTATGTAATTTTAGTCATTTTCGTTTTTTTGTTTTTTTTTAACTGCTTATTATTAGTGGTCTGTTTAAAGAAACAAAAGCAATAGTTTTGTTTTGAACATTTTGATACAAAAGAAACAGTTAATATAACAACTCACTCATGTATCGCTAAATCCTGTGGCATTTCTTTATGGACTACATATATGTTTAATATTTGTAATTACTTTATTTTTTTAATTAAAATAGAATTTGATTTTGAATTCGTATTATCGATACAGATCTAAGATATAAGCAGTTACTTCTCCACCTCAATAGCAACTTGAACGCAACTAGTTGCACATGGTTCATGAATCGTGATCTATAACACGGCAAATCTGTTGATGGGCAATTATCTTCAATTTGTTGGATCATATGAATAAATAATAAGATGGGCATGAAACGTGATCCAACATTTTCAACCCAAAAGAAAATATGACCATGTTACCACTTGTTATAAGATCAAGTGGATCTCACGTATCTCTTTGGATCTTACATTTATCAAAGATATATTGAAAATTCAGAGGAATGTGAGAATTGAAGCATTATCACATTTGTTGTTTTCCCGTTTGATATTAAACAAATCATGTAGCTAAGATTGCTTGCTACTATACGCGAAAGTATTCTTTTATTTATCAAACTATATTATATATTGCAAGTGGACTTTAATTATGATAAAATACAATATACATAGTTTGTGATTAAAACAACCACACAACTCCTTTAACGTTTTTGTTGTTGTTATTATATTACGGATCTTGCGGTGGAAAAGGGGTGTAAATGAATCTATCTTCAAATTTCAACTACATAAATATTTCGTTTTTTTATTTTGTCTATATTGAGTAATTTTTTACATGCGAATTTTGTTAATTTGTTCTTTGGATGATGAAAAATTGTAAGAACTAAATTATGTAAATTGGTGACAAGAGCTCTTTAGTCGTCCAGTGGTAGAATCCACATGGAAGCTGCTTTATCTCCTCCGATGTGTGGTTTATAGATGACAAAAAATAATTATGTAGATTGTTAGTTAATGTTTCTTATACAATTCGATAATATATTAATATGCATTTACGCAACCACGTTGTTGGATATGGACGTCACACGAACATGCTCTATCTTCGAAATTAAAACTTGTAAAACCTTTTACCATCGACTCATTCCTCAAATATCAAGTGTCCTATAAGAATTTGATACATTGGAAAAATGATTTTATATTATGAAATATTTTCCAATTTCAAAGTCTGATTAGATGATGTCATATGTATATAGTTTCTAAACATATATTTGGATTCCGCAATGAATTCAATCTTTCTTAAAATCAAGAAGTCAAAGCCATGACCTACCAGATTTTTCTGTCAATTAGTAATTTTAAGTCACAAGAGTATGAAAATATTCTTTTAAGTACATATATTTCTTCTGGAATGAGTAATGAGTAATGAGTTATAGATATTAACACAATGAAAACATAAAATTATAAAACTAAAACCAAACAAACATAAAAACTAAACACAACAAGATAAATTTTAAGCACATACTGGGTAACATTACAAAAAAATAAAACCTTTATTTACGAAATATTTTAAGTGCCATTGTGTCCAAATAATTCAACTCATATAAATATTTGTTTGTAATAATAAAAATATAATGAGTATTTTATTTTCGGAAGGAATCAAATAATAGAGACAACAATGTGAACTAACTTTCCGGTCATTTGTTATCTTAAAAATACAAAATCCATAGTATCTCGTAACATTATCAAAAGAATCTTTTATTGTTGGGAAATAGTAAAAGATACAATCATCTTGTTTTACAATCCTATCTACGCGCTAGCGCGTGAGATTTAAATGTTCCTTCACACGTGCTCGACTCCTATTTGCTTAGACTTTGATATATTTGATAAGTCTCTCCTCCAATCACAACTCAGCAACTCATCCGCTAGACAATTCTTAGTTGTCCCTTCCAATATTGTCTTAACCAATAATATTTGACTCTTCACAAATTTTACATTTCCATTTTCACCCCACCATTTCTCACTTATTTATTTTACCGCCTCATATTTTGTAAATGGCTCCACTAGCCCACCCCCAGAAAAACAAAAACATTTACTTTAAAA
This sequence comes from Barbarea vulgaris, assembly GCA_963667165.1. Taxonomy (NCBI): domain Eukaryota; kingdom Viridiplantae; phylum Streptophyta; class Magnoliopsida; order Brassicales; family Brassicaceae; genus Barbarea; species Barbarea vulgaris. Next base: position 4,439,359 of record OY763891.1, read on the forward strand.
TTTTTAAAGGGCAATTCTCAAAATAGCATAAATTATAGTTTTTATGACATATTTAGCACACATTCTCATTTAGGACAAAAATAACATTTTTATTAAAAAATATTTTTAAACTCACATTTTTAAAGTTTAGGATTTAGGGTTTAGGGTCATAAACCCTAAGCCCTAATCCCTAAATCTTACCCCTACCACCTAAAAACTATACCTAAATACTAATATAATTAATCCAAACAAAAATTTTTAAATTATAAGCTTTATAAAATGCTATTTTTATCCTAAATAAAAATGTGTGTTAATTATGGAACGAAAACATCATTTGATGCTATTTGAGAAAATTTCTCTTTTTTAATAGGGGACAAAATGATAAATAACGACACTTTTTAAATAATTAAAGACATGTTCTCTTTAGGTATTGTCATACAAAATTAAATAATTTTGCATCAAAATGTAATTTCTGAATGTAAAAACGAGTATTCAGAAATTAGCTAAGAAAAGAATAATATCTATATGCTACAATTTATGTTATCTAGATGCTTATCTAGATTAAAAAAAAAACCAAATGGAGAAGAAAATAATTGACTTTTCACAAATTTTACATTTTTATTTTCACCCCACCACTTCTCATATATATCTTTAACCGCCTCACTTCTATTAATTATCTCCACTAGCCCCATAAAAAAACAAAGAATCACCATTTTAATTATTTTTAAAAAGTGGATTAAAAAAACAATAAATAATTAATAAAATGACTCTTATCTAATTTCTCCTTTATATAACACCCCATCAACCTCTTTTATCAATCAAACAAAAATTGTCTACATTCATCTTCTTCTTCTTAAAAAAAAAATGGGATTCATAAAGCTATCTTCAACGATCCTTCTCCTAGCGATGATCGGCGTTTCATATGCCATCGACATGTCGATCATCTCATACGACGAAGAGCACCACATCTCCGCCGTGAACAGCCGTAGCGACGCCGAGGTTGCGAGAATCTACGAGGCCTGGATGGTTGAACATGGGAAGAAGAAGATGAATCAAAACGATCTTGGTGCGGAGAAGGATCAACGATTTGAGATCTTTAAAGATAATCTTCGTTTCATCGATGAACATAATTCCAAAAACCTCAGTTACAAACTTGGTTTAAACCGGTTTGCTGATTTAACCAATGATGAGTACCGATCTATGTATCTTGGTACTAAACCGACCAAAAGAGTTGTTAAAACTAGCAATCGCTATGAGCCGCGTGTTGGTGACGCGCTTCCTGATTCTGTTGACTGGAGAAAAGAAGGTGCCGTCGCCGATGTTAAAGATCAAGGAAGCTGCGGTAAGTTTTTTTTTTTTTTTTTTTTTTTTTTACATTTTGGCTTATTAAATTAAATTGGTTTTAAATTCCAGCAAATCGTAGATTTCGAATCTGAAACAATCCCACATATTACTCATATTTAAAACTTGTTGATAATTTTTTTTGAATATTATAGAAAAGTTAAGAAAAACTGTGAATATTTTTTAAAATTTTAGTTTTTTTTTTTTTTGATAAATATTTCAGTCATTATCTTGAAACTTGTCTAGGGAATGATGAGTTTGGTCTCAACTCTCAAGTATTGACTTTTAGATGCACGTTGCGGATTAACCAAGATTTTGAATAATTCTGATCAAAAAAAAAAAAAAATCCTAAACATTTGATGATATTTTGTGTTTATTTATTCAAAAAAGTAATTTTGGTGGGACCTTTTAGTCTTTAAAGTTGAAAGTAGTAGTGGGACAATTAAGCGTTATGGACCCATTTACAAGATTCGATTTTTTTCAAGAATTTTAAAAGTATTGGTAGGGACAATTTATTTTGTATGTGATAGAGTTTGATACAATTTGATTGATTGATTATAACTTAATTGTCTTGTTTAGGGAGTTGTTGGGCATTCTCAACCATTGGAGCAGTAGAAGGAATAAACAAGATTGTGACAGGAGACTTGATCTCATTGTCTGAACAAGAACTAGTTGATTGTGACACATCTTATAACCAAGGTTGTAATGGAGGTTTAATGGACTATGCATTTGAGTTCATTATCAAAAATGGTGGTATTGATACTGAAAAAGATTATCCTTACAAAGCTTCTGATGGAACTTGTGACCAGAACAGGGTTAGTTTAGTTTGTGAAATTTAACTTTAGTTTATGAACCCTCAAACCAATGAGATTTTAAATTGAAATTGCTCTGTTTTTTTTGTTATGTTGTAGAAAAATGCAAAGGTTGTTACTATTGATTCTTATGAAGATGTGCCTACGAACAGCGAGGCGGGTTTAAAGAAAGCTTTGGCTCATCAGCCTGTTAGTGTAGCTATTGAAGCTGGTGGTCGCGCTTTCCAGCTCTATTCTTCGGTATGTAACTAACTGTTTTAACTAATGTTTACACAATCTTGATTTTGAGGATGTTTATAGTTGTTGGTGTGGTTTTTATTTGTGTTCAGGGTGTGTTTGATGGAATCTGCGGGACGGAGTTAGACCATGGAGTTGTGGCTGTGGGTTATGGAAGTGAGAATGGAAAGGATTATTGGATTGTGAGAAACTCATGGGGTAATAGATGGGGAGAGAGCGGATACATAAAGATGGAGCGTAACATTAAAGAGCCAACAGGGAAGTGTGGAATCGCGGTTGAGGCTTCGTATCCTGTTAAGAAAGGTCAGAACCCGCCTAACCCTGGCCCGTCGCCTCCTTCTCCTATTAAGCCACCAACTCAGTGTGACAAGTATTTTACTTGCCCTGAGAGCAATACTTGTTGTTGTCTTTACAAGTATGGTAAGTATTGTTTCGGTTGGGGATGTTGCCCGCTTGAAGCTGCTACTTGTTGTGATGATCACTCTAGTTGTTGTCCTCATGAGTACCCGATTTGTAATGGTGGAAGCTGTTTGATGGTGAGTTTGATTACTTCATATCTTTTGGTATTCAGTATCATTGATGTTAGGATATGTTTTTTACTGACGTTTTTTGAAATGTTGTGGTTTGACAGAGCAAGAACAGTCCGTTTAGCGTAAAGGCGTTTAAGCGTACACCCGCAAAACCGTTCTGGGCGAAGAGCAGAAAGGACATTGCGTAAGGGAAAGATCGAGACATTGCGAACGAGAAAGATCGAAAACATTTGAGGATTCATCGAAAGCGTTTTTTATGTTGTTGTTAAGAATTACAAATTGCTGATTCTGCTTCTGGGGTTTTCTGTACATATAAAACCCCTCACCTAAAGTTTCATCATTGTTAAAACAAGCTCAAAACAAAAATGGGTTTGGTTTATTAATCTTTTTATACTTTGCTATTTATCGGTTAAATTTCAATCTCCATTGTCATATCTTATGAGCTTTGTACACTCAGTTCTCATTATATTTCAGAGTTCAAATGCTAACTTCATTTCCTATAAAAAGGTTATTGGAAAAGTATAAACACAAACATCAAACAATACACACTAAAGCTTAAAAGCAATCAAAGCTAATGTGAAAAACAAATATAAACACTTAATGAAGCTTTCATAGTATCTTTACATCGACATTTAGGACCTCTCTTGACTCTATCTAGCAAAAACACTTCAACTAGCCAGCTTAATCGCATCAATGAAGAGACCATAAGTGAAATCCATCTTGAAATTATTGAGTAAAGCAATCGCAAATGTCGCCGTGGTGCAGCTATAGTAGAATCTGGTCACATACTCTATTAAAAGAACACATAAAACCGCAGCTATAACATCGTTTACACTAATTTCTGTATATGAAACTTACAAAAAATAGTTCACTTCTCATCATATTGCAAACTTCAAACAATACACACTAAAGCTTAAAAGCAATCGAAGATGATGTGAAAACAAAGTATAAACACTTAATGAACCTCTCATAGACCTGACTTTTAATATTTACATCGACATTTCTCAACTCTCGTTACTCTATTATAGCTAAAACACTTCAACTAGCCAGCTTGAACGCATCAATGAAGAGACCATAAGTGAAACCCATCTTGAAATTATTAAGTAAAGCTATCGGAAATGTAACCGTGGTGCGGCTATAGTAGAACCTCGTCACATACTCGGTTAAAAGAACGCATAAAACCGCAGCGATAACATCGTTTACTCCCAAAGCTCCAAATGACAAAGAGATAGTTTGTGCTACATAGAACCCACCTAACAATGAGATTCCTCCGAAAAGCGTTCTTCTTGAAGGTTTCTTGAAGTAATTCCTAGAGATTTCAGGAACTGATCTTATAATGTCGATTAATCTTCTTGGACTTGGACCTTCACTCTCTTGCACAGCTCTAATATTAATGGTTCTTGCAAATCTCTTTTTACATTTATATGGTGATGACACTAATGTTCCAAGACTATGCCATTGATGATGATGATGATTAAGGACTAAACTGTTTAAGTTTGTGGAGATTAAACTCAAAGAATGTGCCATCCTGAAAACAATAAAGATGAAACCTTTATCTGAAATCTGAAACTACTTAAGAAATATATTGAGTTTATAAAAAGCCAACGGAATCAATTTCTACAGGAGCTAATTGAAAAATCTATTTATGCTTATTCAAGAAACAAGATCATGAGTTTGTTGTTTTAAGAAATTTTACAGGAAGAACAAATGTAAAAACATACGGAGAAAATTGACTTAGAAATTGTAATTACAATTGACAAATGCGCAAACCTGTAATTAGGGTTTTCTGGGTAGCCAAGGAAGATAGAAGAAGCTTACTTGGGATGAATTAATGGAGCAAGGAGATGAACTATCACGTCTGGATTAAACCCATTGAGAAGGAAATAAAAAAATACAGAAGTTGAATAAAAAGAATCAGAGAAGAAGAAGGGAAGGCCTCTTGAAAATTGGGCCTATTGTGTTAATATGGGCTTCGGTTTGATTTTAAAGAAGGAACATTGAAGGTGGATAAGATTTGGATATCAAACTAAAAATTATATACTGCTCCTAGAGGTGTCAAATGGGTGACCCATGCTATGTCCATGTCCAATTCATTACGTCCAAATTCCTCCATAGATAAAATAGATTTGGACACTATTGAACAATGGACAGTCCATGTGCAGTCTGCTCTCGCCTTCATTTCTTCCTAACTGTTTGTATTTATAGGAATTTTTTTTCCTTTTTTTAAAAATATTATTTCTTAATTTTCTAAAAAATTTTAGCTTTATATTTTTTATTATGTTCTTTACTTAATTCTGTTTTATTTGTTTTAATCAAAAATAGTCAGTTAATTATAAATACAAGATTAAAATTATCTTTCAAATTTTTTAAAATCTGTAAAAAATTCTAAAAATACAAACACTTAGGAATGGAAAGAGTATATACTAGCAGAGTTTTTTTCTCCATCTAGGGTATCTAAAGGGGTGTATTGGACTGAATATTTATGGAGATTTGAGTTTTAATGAATTCTGAGAGGATTTGGTTAAATTTTGGTGAATTAGAAAATTTGTTATTAAATTATCTGAAATCTCAGCTAAAACCATGCGAATTGAGTTTTTGTATTTTTAACTAAGAATTCCCCTCAAATCTCAGCTGAAACTTTTAAATGAAATCTTAATAATGTTTTCAATAACAGTAAATTCATGTTTTAATAACACATGATTTGTCATTTTAACTCAAATCTCACCAAGTACTCAGTCCAATACACCTCCCTAAATCATTATTAATGTAGACTCTGCAAGTAATTATTTCAAAACATTTAATTTTAAAATTAAATTCATTTAAACACTTATTTTCAATTTTATATATTTCATTTAAAGTAATATGTATAAGTATTTGAAAAACATAAATAATGTGGACTATATAAAAAAGAATAAATAAATTATCCTAAAATATATAACTAAAAATAAAAAGTTAATAATTAAAATTTCTTAATCAAGATCTTAAATCAAAAGTTATCATGAAAAATAAAAACACATTTTTTCTTCCAACTGAAAAATCTAAAACAAATAAATATATATATATATATATATATATAACATAGAAAAATTAATAACTATTGGAAAATTAAAAAAATAATGTTTAAAAAATTACCAATAAAATTCTTAAAGAAATATAAATCTTTTAAAAAAAATTGGTCAGTAATAATTTTTTTAAATGATCAAAAAAAAAAAAATAATTCTAGAACATGGTACAATTTACTCTATAGAAATGTGCTTCCTAAACACACTAATAAACCAATAACTAACAGTTAGAATCACAATCCCACCGTTGAATCACCAGCCTGAAGTACCATGAATAATTCCACCAATTTTGAGCCAGATCGTACAACATTTCAACCTCCAAACGTTGCCTTGAAGATGATGCATAAAAACTGTTTATGAATTAGGATTTCTGAAATTAGTCAAGTCCGCTATCAGCTTCAAACCCTGATCCCTGCCAGAGTTTACATTGGAATCCAGATATGCCAGTTAATATAGAAGCTGATATCTGGAGCTTTCCATTGATATGTAGATCGTCTCCAAACTCCTTACGGTTTGTTAGAAAACCGCTCTTGAAGTTAGACGACGACGAAATCCGATATGCAAAGATCCGTCCCAGAAGAATGGCCATAACTTTCTTACCAGAACCCGATTTGAGATCTGCTTGCGGCTGTAACTAGCTCTTTATGTATTGCATCTCTCAATGAAATATAAGCTGGAAATAACTTTATTTTCTCATATGTATCCTCTTTCTCCCAGAACCGGTCAAATCTTTCTGCACCCTCTTCTTCTTATTTTCTCTTTTTCTCTCACGCCACAAGCCACAAAACTCAGGTCTCTCTTAACTCTAGAGGAGCTGACGACAAGGAAAAGAAAAAGAGAGGTTTAGGCCCTGAATTATAAATTTTTTTAGGGCTTTTGGTTTAATTAAATTAACCAGAATTTAAACTAAACCGAAAATTAATTTAGAACCCCTTTGGATTAATTAATAACTTGACCAGCTTATTTAAACCAACTGGAATTAAACTTATTACACTCCAAATTCCGATATTAAATTCAAATTTCCATTTTTTCAGAATACGAGTGTTACATAAACAATCAGTTGAAAATTACCAATTCATATATATAATTATGTTTAGGTGGCCAAGCCTCTATTTATAATAATGATAATCAATAAATTATTTTAAAGATATAAAAACTAGTGAACAAATCATCCATATAAAGAAATAAATTAAATAAATTCATGCTACAAAATTATTTGTTGTTAAGCCAATAATACATAATATAGTCACATAATCATCCATTACGAACGAGTAAAATAAAATACTAACGCTTATGAACTATATATCTATACTATTAATTGAAAAGGAGGGATATAAAAAATTACAAGTCATTTAAGCTATTTTAATGTATTTACGGTTCATGCCACTCTGATTTAGTGTTGAGAAAAAAAGAAAAAAAAACATATGGGCAGAATCACCGATTAATAGAGCTATCGCCGATCCGATCCGACCCGATATCCAACCCGTTTTAAAAACACGCGGATCCTAAACCGGATCCTTTTTTTTACCCGATTTTTTTTTGTTTTATCTCTCTCTCTCTCCTCTCTCTTTTTTTTTTACGGCCGAGGAAGTGAAGAGCGATCCAAACTCGGAGAAGAAGAAGAGGAGCAGCAAGAAGGTTAAGTTGGGTGTTGAAGTTTAGGATTTTGGCTCCGTTGAGGGAGAAGCTTTAGGAGAAGAGTACTGAAACTCGTTTTTCCAATTTAGGGTACAATGTTTGATATGGTTCTTGATGGTGCTGATTTAGTTGTAAGGGCTCGAACTTCGATCGGAAAAGGAAGTTGATTCCATCAGAGGCATTATAAAGGTAAAGTGTAGTCTGAATCTTGGGACTGATAATACATGGACTAAATTTTAGTATTCTTTTGTCTTTCTCAGGAATTTTTTTCTTAGGTGGGTAACGATGAATGTAATGCATAGGTTGAAGAGTATTGCTTCTGGATTCATCTCCGTCTCTTCTGATTATGTAATTTTATTTTCTTGCTAAATTTATAACTTTAGTTAATCTCTTAGTTTAATTTGATTTAAAAGTTTAAATTTTTTCATCAGATCGGGGGAGAAATAGCAACTACGAAGTCTGAAAGATTTGGGTTTGATGAGAATACGCCAGAAGCTGTTGCAATCACAGTAATTTCAGACGATAACCACGAAATGAGGATCAGAGATGACAAGGTTTTAATTTTCAAAAATCCTTTTTTTTGATATGATGTATATTTCTCGAATCTTAAAGCTGATGTTATTATAAGTTTTGGATTTCTGTAGGATACAGAAGTTGGAATCATCAATTGCAGTAATACAGAATGTGGACAGATAATTACCACTACAAAATGTTTGAATGAGCAAAAAGTTAAGGTTGGTTAAATTTCCTTGTGAACTATATGCACTTTTGTTATTTTTCTAAAACTAATCTCTCCCTGATGATGTGTAATAGTTCACTGTAAATTATGAACAACTTCAGCAGGTCTGAGGACCCTATGAATCAAGTTTCTCAATAAGTATTTAGCTTTGTGATTCGTAATAGTTCACTGTAAATTACCGACACAGTCCTCTAACCACTTGAGAAGAAAAAGAATTATGAAGGAGAAACTGACAACTTGGTCTCAAATTCGTTCTAACCTTGGGAGTCAATTTAAAAGGTACATATTTCATGCTCATGAGGCTTCTGTGTATATAAGTACTGTTTCCCCTTTCTAAAAAAAATAAAAAAAGAAAAAAAAAAGAAAAGAAAAGAAACGGATATAAGTAGATGTGGCCAAGGGATATATTGCGTAAACACGTGCATAATTCGGAGTTCCGCGGAAGCTTGTATCCGCAAAAAGAGACGGATTAGGAATAAGTGACCCAAGGGATAGAGTGCGTAAACCCGTGCATCCTTTGTAATTCATGAATCCGAAATCCGTTTGCAAAAAAAAAAAAACCGAAAGGAAAGGAAACAGTTACGAATGTGAAGTCTCATAGCATATATTATCCCAAGGAAGACATGGACCACCTTATAAAAGAGATGGAGCCGTTACAGAGTACCCCACAGAAACGTCTAAGTCTGGCGGAGTTAAAAGAAAAGAAGTAAAAGAGTGTTACAAGAACAAGCGGTTGGAGCTGTGGATATCAAATGGTTCATACTCTCGGGCGATTCTGCGGCATATGCTGCTCTTCTCGAATAAACCGGTAAATCCCTAAACACTTTAACTCCACCACCTAAACTGTAACGTTCGTGTTCCGAAAAATAGAAATTTCGGAATTTCATCCGGGATTTATGCGTAGAATTTCTGGAAAATATTTCCGAGAGTTTTTGGAGTAATTTGGAAGTTACACCGCATTTTTCCCGTAGGGGGTGTTCGGGATCGATTTGGAAGCATCAGCACGGTTTGTAGACTTTTGGGAGTTTAAGGACTAGTCTACAAATAAAATTAAATTAAGGACTCTGCATCCTTTATTTTCCACCAGCAGCCTACACTTCTAGAGTTACCCACCTCTGCATCTTTTTTTCCTCACAAAGCAGCTCCACCATTCTCCACCTTCCCTACAAAGCAGCCTACTCCACTATCTCCACTCATCACACTACTTCTTCTAGCCGACACCTCCATCTGCAGAAAGGAAAAGAGAGAGTTAAGTGTTAGCTTTTGGTGAGAGAGGAGTGAGGCTGAGTTTTCTTGAGACAAAGGAGAGAAGTTCTTGTGATTGGTGTGAGTGTGGAGAGTAAGAGAGGAGTGAGCTTGGTGGCTGTGTGTGTGTGGGCGTGGAGAGCCAAAGAAGGTGAGCTTGGTGTCTGTGTGGGCGTGGGAGACACGAGGTGAAGGAACGGAGGTTGCCGTGACGGTGAAGTTTCGAAGCTTCTACGCACCTTGTGTCATCACCGGTAGATAGGGTAAGGTTCTGTTCCTTCTTTGTTTGTATCATGTTGATCGTGTTGGTTCGGTGAGAGGAACCGAGTGTGTGAGTCACGGTGGAGACGTTTGGAGACCGAGACGTGACGTCATGTACGGTGTTGGTTGCGGAGGGTGCTTAAGCGTGACTCCGTGACGGTGAGTTGTTGGTTTAGCCGTGAGTTGTTGTTGACGGTGCCGTTGTGGTGCTCATGATTGGTGAGTAGGTCGCGATGGGGCCTCGGCGGTGTCGTTGGTGGTGTTTGGCGTTGTCACGTTGAGGCGCGTGAGTGTTGAAGGTGTGATCGTGTTGGTCGATCTGGCTGTAGATCGATCGATCTGGTCAGGATCGATCGATCTCGCCTTGGTTGGTCGATCTGGAACACTCTCGCTTGTGCCAGATCGATCGATCTGGTTAAGTCACGGCCGTGCTGGATCGATCGATCCGGACCAAGATCGATCGATCTGGTCGACCTTTGTGTGTATTTTGGGTTTCTTGAGTCTCAAGATTTCCTTATTTGATTATTTTAGGCACGCGTTTGGGGAATTGTGAGTCAACTCATCCCGGGGAGTTTTTCGGGAAAAATTTCTGTGCGTGGCTATGTGAGTGCATGACCATAAGCTTATCTGAACGGTTTAATTGTTTGATGTGTTTTCATGGATATAGGCCGTAAGATCTTATGGGAGATCTAGATCGAGTGTTTCTTGAGATGGTTGATTTATTGTCGGTATTTTCGTGTTTAATACATTGAATAATTAATCGTTTGTGTGTATAGCTTGTAGATGGGAGGATTGCCTCACTAAGTATTTGTTGAAATACTTATGCATCTCTTTTATTTGATGCAGAAAAAGAAAATGTGTGACCGTGGAATCAAGGCGAGGAAGAGGGGATGATCTAAGAACTCGTTGTTTGTTTACGAGTTTTCCGTTATAGAGGATTTTGTTGGTCTAGTATTTATGGAATAAATTGGTGAATTTATGGGTAAATACTATTAAGTCTTGTGTGTTTAATTAATCCGAAAGGATAAAAGATTTAACGATCTCAAGTCCAGATTCTTGTTATCAAGAACCGCTTATAGACAACAGAAATTGTCTATGAAAGCCAAGGTGGCTATACAGACCAACTTCGACTCTCAACTCAAGTCGTCGTATTCTGGAAAGATCAACCGATCTAATATTCTTACGGATAAACAATAAAAATGTATTTTTATTGTTGGAGTGATTGATTATTATTCATGAGTAGTTGAATATTAATTGATTGGGGAAATAATTAATATTTATGGAAATATTAATTAAAAAAAAAAAAAAAACGAGTGCGGTCGTTTCAGTTTGGTATCATAGCGATGACGGTTCTAGGATGGTTTAGAAAAATTAAATTATATTTGATTTAATTTTTGGTGCTGTGAGAAGCATGAGTAAACTGTTATTGAATTGATTATGTGAGTTAGTCAATTATTTGGGCATAGAGTTTTAGATCATCCTGTTCGAGCCTTTAAAGAGATTCCACGGTAAATTGTTTTGTGTTACTTAATTGTTTGTTGTGATAGTTAAAGACTCGGTGGAAATAGTCTTTTGGGGCCGAAGTTTTAATCACATTATATTTTTTTATGTGGTTTAAGCTGTGGTGTCTGGTTTGGGTCGGTTTAATCAGTAAACCGGATTAAAGTAATTTAATTGAGGAATTACTGATATTAAATTAAATCGGGACCATGGGATTGGTTGGGTTAGGAGATTAATCATGGTTTAATATTGGGTTATTAAACATAGATTTAATCTTCGATCGATTAATCTAAACCGTGGAAGTTCGAGTCTGTTGTTTTAATTAATCTAAATCTTTGATCGGATGGACAGCCTAAATTCGGACAAAGGACAGCTTCTGTCTGGGCGAAGAATAAGAAGACGAAGAGATTACGAGAGGAAGAGCTACAAAATCGATTCTGTTTTTTAATTCCACTTTTTCAATTTTTTTAAGTAGAAAAATAATAAAGTCGGGGAGTCGGCACGGCATCGATTCCCTCCCACTCATTAGTTTGCATATTTATCCAAAAAATTTATTCCGTTGGGCAATAAAAACAAAAGTATCTATTGGGCCTCAACAAAGCCCAAATTAATTTCTGCGTAATAAAGCCCAATATATGGTGCGTGGTTAAAGCATAAATAAAGATGGGAGATGCTTGCTAGCTGCTGAAATCTCCAAAAATCTAGCAACGATGAGAAAACGTAAGGAGCAGGTTATGGAGAAAACCCTAACCCTATCCCGATCAAGTAAACGATCTTCTACCTCTGGAGGAGGATACTTTGATCTGATCCCTGTTGATCTGACCATCAAAATCATGTCGAAATTATCGGGGAAGTCTATTTCTCAGTGTCGTTGTGTATGTAAGCTCTGGTCATCGATAATTCGCCGTCAAAATCACAACCAGTTGTTCCCGATCAAGTCTGCGGTGGATCCACTGAGGTTACTCATCGCCGTAGAAGTTGGAGAAAAGCTGTACTTCTACTCAACACCTCAGATTGGAAAACAACATGATGATAACTTCACTGTTACAGCCACCTTTCATCACGCATTTTCGCGTAGCACCCTTATTTCTAAAGTCTGTAGTCCTGTACACGGACTGGTTTGTCATGAACGTAAGGAAGATAATCATATAGTGGCTGTGGTTTCTAATCCCATCATAGGAGAGTCTGTAACCTCACCTAAATTGTTAACATATGGGAACAATGCAAAAACCTTTTTGGGGTATGATCCTATTAACAAACAATTCAAGGTATTGTGCTTAACTTGGTCTCAACGCGGAAGACTTGAGCATCAAGTTCTCACATTAGAGACTGATCATGAAAAACAAACCTTATGGAGAAAGATCCCATGTTGCATACCTTATCATAATCCTGTAGGTGATGGGATATGCATCGATGGTATTTTGTATTATTATACATCAGTCAACAAAGCTATGATCCTTTGCTTTAATGTCACGTCTGAGAAATTCAGCTTTGTTACCGGAAGACCTGGGACAGCTTCCTCTGATCTTATAAACCACAAGGGTAAATTATGTGCAGGTGCAGTTAATGAATATGATGATGGTCTTGTGTTGTGGGTTTTAAAGGATGCAGACGAACATAAATGGTCAAAGCATATCTTGCTCACGCCCCTTCAATTGCAGACTGTATATTCAATGTCGGAATTTGTTGCTGCCGTGACTGATAGAGGAGAAATTGTATTGTATGCAGATTCTGCTGAAGAAGATACCTTCTACATATCTTATTACAATCTCCAGATGCACACTAAGGTAAGAGTGGGAATTATAATTCAAGGATTAAAAGTCCTTAAATGGTCTAGATTTCATATATTTCCAAACTACGTAGAGTATGTGAAGCTTATTATGTAAGTGATTTATTGGATTTTTTATATATAGTCTTTACAGACTTGGTTTTACTTGTTGATTCTATGGAGAATGTTTTAGCAATCTGAAACTCTTAATTACCCTACAATTGAATTGAGTTACTTATAGACAATGTTGTAAAATACGCTATACGCTAGACGTACGGTAGAGCACCGTATAGCGTATAGCTGTATATGCGGCCGTTTATGCGGGGATTATACGGTAAATATTTTTCTATAAAAAATAATATTTAAACATAAAATATAGTCAAGATATGTACACATATCTATAATAGTACAACAAAAATAAAGAATATAAAAATAATAATCATGATGAATACTATTAAATATTAATATATATGAATATTAAATGTTTTTTTAATTTTTCAATTTTTAGCAAAATGTTTTAATTATCAAATTATTAATAAAAATTGAAATAATAGAAATACAATCTTTTTTTTAGTTTAAGGTTAATTTTTATTAGAGAAGAAACTGTATAATTTTATTAATTTCTAAACATTCAAAAAATGGTACAAATTTTTTTGAATTTAAAACAATATCGTATATACGGTATTTACTGTATATACGGCTTATAAACGCTGTATATGCGTCCGTATAATTTTACCGTATAATAACACTGTATAGCTAAAATACAGTACGGCTTGTCACCGTACAAAGTATATACGCCGTATATACGGCCGTACAGACCGTATTTTAGAACACTGCTTATAGATACAACTTTCTCATTACAAACATGAAACTGTTTTTTACAAGCATGACACCAATTTTTTAATCACTTAAGACCTACTGAAAAAAAATTTGTCTGCTGGTTCCAAAGATACGGTCTGCTCTTCCAGAAATGGTATTTATCTCCCTTCATAATTACAATCATAATCATTAATTTGGATCAAAACGGCTTTTGCATCACTCTCACTACATTGTGATAACAAGGCAGCCATACATTTGGCGGCATATTCGGTCTACCACGAATACAAAACGTTTTGAGAATGATTGTCATCATTCAATCTGAAAATGACACTGACACTTTTTCTATGTAACTGTGTTTTGTCTTATTGGACTCCCATCATGATTTTGAGTTGTCTCAGTTGATATCTTCTTTCTCGTATAGAGATTGCAATAGGAGATGAGCAAGAGAAAGCAGATGAGAACCGGATTGGGAATTATGCTAATGAACAGTTACTTTCCTACTAATAGCAGAGAGTTTGCCAAGCGAATATTTTACACTGTTTCTTTATGGGTTCTGAAAACATGTAAAATTCGTTAACAGGAACAAAGAGGATATGAGTTTTGGTCTCAGCTGTGTGATGAAGGTGCCAAAGAGCATAGAAAGTTAGTCTAGTGAATAGGATGACCCAGCGTCAAACACATGCATGATGGATGAGTTGTGATCTATCGGAAGCTGATGGATGAGTTGTGATCTATCGGAAGCTGATGAAAGATTGTTCTCATATAAAACCAGTGTCTACTATGTGAATTAAGAATGGTTTATTGAAAAAAGCTACAATGATTGGTCTTTAGAAGCTAAATTGCTGAAACTAAACATATGGAATTAAGGCTGGCTCTTCACAAGCTCTTCAATAGATTTCCTATATTCCACAATCAAGTCCCTGCCCAAAGAAGGTTTAACAACACAAAGTAAAGTAAGAGCAAGATCTGATGATCAAACAATACGTTTTCGTTGTGACAATTATGTTTACCTTCTTAGTTGAAGCAATAGCTCACTTTCTTCAAGATTTCGCTTTTGGCCATCTACAGTCTACACAAAGATCCTTAATCAAAGCAAATTCTTATAGATTAAACAGAACGTAATGATCCAAATCCTACCATAGTTTTAGATCCAAGGGATCCTGAAATCGAGTTCAGCAACTGTTGACACTTATCAAAATGGCTATTCAATTCAGTCACCTGCAATTTCCACATACGCAATTCAACATCCAAGAACCCTAAAAAATCTTAAAGACTGGATTTTTCAACATCCAAGAACCCTAAAACTCTTGGAGACTGGATTTTTTCAAAAAAGAAAAACAAACCAGGGCATCAGAATTCTGATCTCTTGTTCCATTGTCAATCGTATCGCTTAATTTCTCCACCAACTGCGTCATCAAACGAGAAATTAAACCACAAAGGATTCATAATTTCAAGGAAGAAACAAATTCAATTTTAATTTCATACCGATAAGAGATGAAAATGAGAAGCTAAAGATTGATGCTGTTGTGGAGTCTGAACCGGAGTTTGAACCAATTGTGGTTGTTGTTGCGGTGTATGCATCATAGATTGAGGCGTATGAACCACCGTCAGAGGCGATTGCAATGAGGATGGCTGAGACTGAGGAGGAGATTGTAACAAACGTTGTTGTTGGTATTGTTGTTGTTGTTGAATGAAATGTTGCTGCATTTGAAATTGCTGGAATTGCTGAACCTCTGGTTGTGGTGGTGGCTGGAACTGTTGTTGTTGTTGTTGATGTTGTTGTTGATGTTGTTGTAATTGTTGTTGTTGTTGTTGCTGGAGGAATAGTTGTTCATGATTCGCTTGTGTACCGAAGTTACCCTGTGCCTGTACGTTTGAGATCATCGACCAATTACCTCCTCCTGAGAACTGATCCATTTTTTTTCCGACTCCGATCTCACAATTGCCTTTCTCGTCGTCGTCGTCTATAAAAGGGAAAAGGAAGAGGTGAAACGACGTCGGACAACACAACGACCTTTTATAAAACGATGTCGTATTCTCAAAACTCACAAAAACGATGCCGTTTCATTTTTTATTTATTAAAAAAATGGTGTCGCTTGGGCTTTAATCTCTTATTCCCCTTAAACCTCTCTTATTTTGGGCTTTAATCTCATATTCGTGATAAGGAGGTATGTGCTTGGAATGCGATAATATCAGCTCTTGCTTCCAACGGTAGACCTAAGCAAGCGCTGGAGATGTTTGAGATGATGAAATCCAACGATGTGCATCCAAATGGGATCACTTTACTAGCAATACTCACAGCTTGTGCTCGATCTAAACTTGTGGACTTAGTCTTCCATATGTAGTGAATACAAGATCATTCCAACATCAGAGCATTACGGTTGCATGGTTGATCTCATTGGCAGAGCTGGACTATTGGTTGATGCGGTTAATTTCACCAAGAATTTGCCATTCCAGCCCGATGCTTCTGTTCTCGGAGCTCTTTTGGGTGCATGCAAGATTCATGAGAATGCTGAATTAGGAAATAAAGTAGGTAAACAACTTATTGGACTACAACCTCAACACTGTGGCCAGTATGTGACATTGTCGACGTTAAATGCTTTGGATAACAATTGGTCAGAAGCAGAACAGATGAGGAAAGTCATGATAAAAGCTGGAATTCGGAAAAGACCTGCTTATAGTGTGCTGTCTTAAAGGCTTGAGAAGTGAAAATAGATTGTTTCAGACAAAAGTTACTGTGTAATCTCTATTCTGTTCTGTTCTACTATGTTCTGTTCAGTTCATGTTGTTTGAGTAATATTGATCTAATTTACTTCTGTGAATCTCTTGCTTCTCTAGGTTCATGGTTGGGATTTGCAGTGATCTCATGAGCTGAACAATAGGAAAAAGCAAACGGGAAATTTCACTAGCTGATTTGAAGAACAAAACAGGAATCACAATGTTTGAAATTAAAGACTTAAGTAACTTAATTCAACATATAGACATACTTCACTGCTGCACACAGGTGGAGATTATTTTACACAAACGAAAAAAAACACTTTTGCTTAATAGGTGAAATAGCCTGAATTTACGGAGATGGCCAAATCTGAACTGGTCCTTGCAAAGGAAGGTATATCTCCTACACGATTTATCTTCTTAAACCAATGACCGATGGTCTCAACTCCAAGATAGGAAAAGAGTACCGTCAAAGCTCCACCAGCAACAACGATAATGGCCGGAAACAACCATTGTGTTCCGTCGTAACGCGGTATGGTCACCCAAGCCGTCGCAACATAAGTAGTTGCCATGAACCCTACAGAAATCCACATCATTCTGTGAGTGGCCACCAGTAATCTCTTCAAAGGTTTCCTCTTGTAAGGTATGCTGCTAACGAGAAGAATAACGATGCACAAGGACGTAAAGAGTGCAATGTTGTTGCATATGGCAAACACCTTAAACGCTGTGGTTTTGCCCACTACGGATTTCCCTCTCCATGGCCCCTCTTGGTAAACGCCGCCAGGAGGATTTATACCACCGGCATAAGCAACTGAAGCAATTAAGACAGCCACTATGGCAATCGTATTTCTTGCGTTTTGTAATGCTTCAATATGCATCTCATATTCCAAGCTCTCTCGACCTTTTTCCACTTCATGTTCCTTCCTTTTACTTCACTCTGCTATCTCTGATGTGTTATTTCCGATTAGCCTAAGCAACTCTATTACCTCTTCCTCATGAGATATTTTGTAGATATCTAAAGGTTTAAGATGTCCCAAAGACTCTTTATCAAATGGATTAGACTGGCCTTCATGTACTCCATTGTTCTCAGAATCCAGCTCTTCTGAAGTCTCGATGCCAAATCTCAGCCACCTTGATAACAACTCAAAGTCTTGGGCTTCTCGAGGGAGAAGTTGAAAAGCTTCTAACCCCATCTTATTCTTATACATTGATGTGATCATGGATATCTCACGGAAGCAGCTTGAGGCTGAGGATGCTTTAGCAGTATCAAGTGGACCGATGACAAGATCAAGAGTTAAGGAGCTCGGTAATGCAATCACCACATTACTCACTCAAGTTCAACCGTCTACAATTCAGCTCGGAAACATGGAGAATAAAATTGTCTTGGTTGCTCGAGTGGACTAATAAACGGGTGATTCGTTTGTACTCTTTTTCCTAGCCTTTGGTTTTTTCCCACTGGGTTTTCCAAAGGAAGGTTTTAATGAGGCAAATGGATCACTCTAATCCACCTAGTCCACTAGAGTCCACAAGACAAGTCCAAGTCCAAGTTCAATAATTTTGGGAGTTTGTTTGCTGAAGTTTCAAGCCCAAAGAAGAATAAATTCAGCCCAAATAAATATTTATCTGATTCAAATCAGTCAAAGAAGAGGAGAAGTTGGCGTGGGAAAGTCCAAGAGTTCATCCAAAAACTAGTTAATAATGTCTTAATTTTCTGTGCTAATTTATTGTCTTCTTTTACTTCATCTTTTCTTTAAAACTTCCGATTGTGAGGGGAAGAGATTCAGACTTCTTTTTATTAAAATTTGAGAGTGATTTTCTCTTGTGTTCTTGAAGAACAAATCTGGATTGTTGGTGAGTAATATCCTTCAATCAAAATCGAATCAAGGTGTGTCATATCCGCGATTCAAACCTTGGCGTTTTCAAGTGTGTCATATCTTGGAAAAGTCATTGAGGAAATATCCAAGGTCTTCCACAACCTTGGTGCGATCCATTCACTCCACCACTATCCTTATCCTTCTCTTTCTTTCTACCCCTCGAAAGTGCCGATTCTAGGGAGGATCATATCAAGTGGTATCAGAGCACACTTTCGGGATCGGTATTTGTATCTATCATCTTTTGATCTTAGACTTTTCATTTCTCTCTTGTCCTTTGTTTCTAGTTGATCGGATCAATCATTTGGGGAATTAGTCGATTTAATTTTTATTTTGATCAAAACTCCTTGTTGATCCCTTTTTCTTTTGGTTCTAGTTTTACCTAAGTTGTTTTAAAAAAAAAAAAAAGAAGAGAAAAAAAAAGAGAAAAGAAAGAAAAAAAAAAAAAAAATTAATCAGTCCGAAATTAATTAGCTTAAGGGGGGGGGGGGGTTTATTTCCTAATTTTATCTCCTAATTTTTTTTTTCTGATCCTTGTTCTGTTCATATTTAAAAAAAAAAAAAAAAACTAAACTCTTTCCTTTCTATCTCAATTCAATTGATCGAATTTTTGTTGTTGGAGTTGTTCATTCGATTTGATCCGTTTTGTTCCAAACGAACCATTGAGAAAATCGCTGAGAGAGAACATTTTGAGTGCTGAGTGATTGAGTGAATAAAAAGGAGAGAAACACTTGTGAGGATCGACTTTTTATTACTAACGTTTGTTAAGTGTGCAGGGAAAACAAAATCAATATGTCTAATCATTCCAGCGAAGAAGATGAGAACACCAACCGAGCTCGAAGAGGAAGAAATAACAATCTGGATATGCAAACTCTTATGGTAGAAATGAGGAGGATGGTGAGGGAAGAGATGGGTGCAGTCAATGAAAGGATTGATACGATTCAAGAGTCCGTTAATCAAAGACTATTGCCGAATACTGTTGCTAGAGGAAGAAGAGCACGACTTCAAGAAGAAGTTGATGAGGATGACTTGAATTATTACAGCAGAGGTAGCCAAGCTTCTAATCGAAGTGAAAGAAGGCCGAGACGAGTAAGAGAAGCTAGGGGTCGAAATGAAGACAATCTCAGTGGACTTAAGTTGAAGATACCACCATTTCATGGGAAGAATGATCCGGATGTCTACTTGGAGTGGGAGAAGAAAATTGAGCTCGTGTTTGATTGTCAAAATTATTCGGAGCAAAAGAAAGTTCAAGTAGCGGCAACGGAGTTTTATGATTACGCAATTAATTTGTGGGATCAGATTGTGACGAGTCGAAGACGTAACCGAGAACCGCCTGTAGTTACTTGGGAAGAGTTGAAAAATCTGATGAGAAAAAGATTTGTTCCAAGCCACTATCATCGAGAGTTGCATCAAAAGCTTAGGCGTCTAACTCAAGGAAGTAAGAGTGTGGAGGATTATTATCAAGAGATGGAGTCTCTTATGCTTAAGGCCGATATAGAGGAAGATGTTGAGGCAACAATGGCCAGGTTTTTGAGTGGTTTAGCTCGTGATATTCAAGATAGGATGGAGCTTCAAACTTATAACGATTTGGAAGAAATGCTTCATAAGGCTGTGTTGGTTGAACAGCAAACTAAGAGGAGAAGTACTTCTAAATTTTCCTATGGAGCTGGAGCGGCTAACACTAGAACAAGTTACAGCCGAGAGGATAGGACCGTTACCAAGCCAAAACCGGATCCTAAGCCCTACACCAATGCTGAAGACGCCAAGGGTAAAGCTGTAGCTACGTCGTCTAGAAATCGGGACGTTAAATGTTTCAAGTGTCAAGGGAGAGGACATTACGCCAACGAGTGCACCAACAAGAGAACTATGATTCTATTGGATAATGGCGAGATTGAAACTGAGGAGGAAAAGCTTGATAGTGATGGTGAAACCGAGGATGAGGACATAGAGTTACCAGCCATTGGGGAATTATTGGTAACAAGACGTTCTTTGAGTATTCAAATTAAAGATACTGTCCAAGAGCAGCGGGAGAACTTGTTTCACACGAGATGTTTGGTACAAGGTAAGGTTTGCAGCCTTATTATTGATGGTGGAAGCTGTACTAATGTGGCTAGTGAAACAATGGTGAAGAAGTTAGGGCTGGAAGTTAAGAAGCATCCGAAACCTTTTAAGCTTCAATGGCTTAATGATGCTGGTGAAATGAACGTGAGCAGCCAAGTATTGGTCCCTTTAACCATAGGCAAGTATGAGGACGAAATTCTATGTGATATTTTACCTATGGAAGCCGGCCATATACTACTTAGGAGACCATGGCAGTTCGATAGGAGGGTCTTACATGATGGATTTACTAACCGGTACTCTTTTGAGTTCAATGGCCGAAAGACGATACTGGCTCCTTTGGCGCCACATGAGGTTCATCAAGACCAACTTAAGCTGAAGCACCAAGAAAAAACCATTGAGAGAGAACCCCTAAACACGCCACCTCAAATCAAAAACGAGAGTTTGAGAAAAACCAAGAAAAAGGCTTGTGAGAGTAAACCCGTGAGGCATTCAAATTTCTTTGTGAGGTCTAATGAGGTTAAGAGAGCTTTATTCTCTCAACAACCCGTTCTTTTATTTGTTTACAAGGAAACTTTGCTGAACCTTACTAATCCCGTACCGGAGTTGCCGAGTAAAGTCTCTTCTATCTTGCAGGATTTTGAAGACGTCTTTCCGGAGGAAAACCCTAAGGGATTGCCGCCTATGCGTGGGATTGAGCACCAGATTGATTTCGTACCAGGAGCTTCACTTCCTAACAGGCCAGCATACAGAACGAACCCGGTAGAGACTAAGGAGCTTCAAAAGCAAGTGAGTGAGCTGATGGACAAAGGATACATACGAGAGAGCATGAGCCCTTGTGCTGTGCCGGTGCTGTTTGTTCCAAAGAAAGGATGGGACTTGGAGGATGTGAATTGATTGTCGAGCCATCAACAATATCACTGTAAAGTATCGCCACCCTATTCCTCGTTTAGATGATATGTTAGATGAGCTGCATGGTTCTAACATATTTTCGAAAATTGATCTTAAAAGTGGATACCATCAAATTAGGATGAAAGAGGGTGACGAATGGAAAACTGCGTTTAAAACGAAACATGGCTTGTATGAATGGTTAGTTATGCCATTTGGGTTAACCAACGCACCTAGTACTTTCATGAGATTGATGAATCATGTTTTAAGGAGCTTTATTGGAATTTTTGTTGTTGTTTACTTTGATGATATCTTAGTTTACAGCAAAAATTTAGAAGAGCATGTTAATCATTTGGAAGCGGTTTTGATGGTACTTAGAAAAGATGAACTTTATGCTAATCTAAAGAAATGCACTTTTTGTACGGATAACCTTGTGTTTCTAGGATTTGTCATAAGTGCAGATGGCATCAAAGTGGACGAAGAAAAGGTTCGAGCTGTCCGAGAATGGCCCAGTCCGAAAACCGTAGGAGAAGTGAGAAGTTTCCATGGACTAGCGGGATTCTATCGGAGATTTGTGAAGGACTTCAGTACCATAGCTGCTCCTCTCACTGAAGTGATCAAGAAAAATGTCGGATTTAAATGGGAAGAGGCACAAGAAGAAGCGTTCCAAGCATTAAAGGATAAACTCACCAATGCTCCACTTCTATCTTTACCGAATTTTCTTAAAACTTTTGAAATAGAGTGTGATGCATATGGTGTAGGTATTGGAGCTGTCTTGATGCAAGAGAAGAAGCCAATTGCCTTTTTCAGTGAGAAGCTTGGAGGAGCTACGTTAAACTATCCAACCTACGACAAGGAGTTGTACGCGCTTGTCCGAGCATTGCAAACATGGCAGCACTACCTCTGGCCGAAGGAGTTTGTCATTCATACTGACCACGAGTCCTTGAAGCATTTAAAGGGTCAGCAAAAGCTCAACAAGAGGCATGCTAGGTGGGTAGAATTCATCGAAACATTTCCCTATGTGATCAAGTACAAACAAGGTAAAGAAAATATAGTTGCTGATGCCTTATCTCGAAGGTACGCCTTGATTTCTACTTTGGATGCTAAGCTATTGGGATTTGAACACCTTAAAGATCTCTATCACACTGATTCTGATTTTCAAGAGATTTTTAAATCGTGTGAAAGGTTTGCCTTTGGAAAATATTTTAGGCATGATGGGTTTCTTTTTTATGAAAATCGATTATGTTTGCCTAATTGTTCTGTGAGAGATTTGCTAGTTAGGGAAGCACATGGAGGAGGCTTGATGGGGCATTTTGGGATCGCCAAGACTTTAAAAGTGATGCAAGAGCACTTCTACTGGCCGCAAATGAAAAGAGACGTCGAAAGAATTTGTGGGAGATGTGTCACATGCAAACAAGCCAAATCAAAGGTACAGTCTCAAGGTATGTACACGCCTTTGCCTATTCCTGATCATCCTTGGACTGACATTTCTATGGATTTTGTGCTTGGATTACCTAGAACTAGGACTGGAAAAGACTCAATCTTTGTTGTTGTTGATAGGTTCTCTAAAATGGCGCATTTTCTTGCTTGTCATAAAACTGATGATGCTTCTCATATAGCTGACTTGTTCTTTAAAGAAATAGTTCGTTTGCATGGAATGCCTAGGACGATAGTCAGTGATAGGGACACAAAGTTCTTGAGTTATTTTTGGAAAACGCTTTGGTCTAAGCTAGGTACTAAGTTGCTGTTCTCAACTACTTGTCATCCTCAATCCGACGGTCAAACTGAAGTAGTTAATAGAACTTTGTCTACATTGCTGCGTGCCTTGATTAAAAAGAACTTAAAAAGTTGGGAAAAATGCTTACCACATGTTGAATTTGCTTATAATCGATCAGTGCATTCCGCCACCAAGTTTTCTCCTTTTGAAATTGTTTACGGCTTTAATCCTTTATCTCCTTTGGATCTAACCCCATTGCCTTTGAGTGAAAGAGCAAGCATGGATGGGAAAAAGAAAGCTGAACTTGTTAAACAGATTCACGAGAAAGCAAAGCGCAACATCGAGGAGAAGACAAAGCTGTACGCCAAACAAGCTAACAAGGGCAAGCGCAAGATGATCTTTGAAGAGGGAGACCACGTTTGGATTCATCTAAGGAAGGAGAGATTTCCGGCTGAGAGGAAGTCTAAGTTAATGCCTAGAATTGACGGTCCATTTCGAGTCACAAAGAGGATCAACGATAATGCTTACCAACTCGATCTCCAAGGTAAGTACAATGTGAGTTCAAGCTTTAACGTTGCAGATGTTCCAGATTTGAGGACAAATCCTTTTCAAGAGGGAGGGGATGATGTGATCATGGATATCTCACGGAAGCAGCTTGAGGCTGAGGATGCTTTAGCAGTATCAAGTGGACCGATGACAAGATCAAGAGTTAAGGAGCTCGGTAATGCAATCACCACATTACTCACTCAAGTTCAACCGTCTACAATTCAGCTCGGAAACATGGAGAATAAAATTGTCTTGGTTGCTCGAGTGGACTAATAAACGGGTGATTCGTTTGTACTCTTTTTCCTAGCCTTTGGTTTTTTCCCACTGGGTTTTCCAAAGGAAGGTTTTAATGAGACAAATGGGTCACTCTAATCCACCTAGTCCACTAGAGTCCACAAGACAAGTCCAAGTCCAAGTTCAATAATTTTGGGAGTTTGTTTGCTGAAGTTTCAAGCCCAAAGAAGAATAAATTCAGCCCAAATAAATATTTATCTGATTCAAATCAGTCAAAGAAGAGGAGAAGTTAGCGTGGGAAAGTCCAAGAGTTCATCCAAAAACTAGTTAATAATGTCTTAATTTTCTGTGCTAATTTATTGTCTTCTTTTACTTCATCTTTTCTTTAAAACTTCCGATTGTGAGGGGAAGAGATTCAGACTTCTTTTTATTAAAATTTGAGAGTGATTTTCTCTTGTGTTCTTGAAGAACAAATCTGGATTGTTGGTGAGTAATATCCTTCAATCAAAATCGAATCAAGGTGTGTCATATCCGCGATTCAAACCTTGGCGTTTTCAAGTGTGTCATATCTTGGAAAAGTCATTGAGGAAATATCCAAGGTCTTCCACAACCTTGGTGCGATCCATTCACTCCACCACTATCCTTATCCTTCTCTTTCTTTCTACCCCTCGAAAGTGCCGATTCTAGGGAGGATCATATCATACATGATATCTATTATCTTCTTACCAACAATGTAACATATAAGCTGTAATTAACAGTAGGAATGTGTGAGAGAAAAAAAAAAAAAACCAAACCAAACTAAAACTGAATCATATTTTTTCCTTCATTTTTTTCTGGATTACCAACAAGTTCTTGTGCTTGGCACATATCAAATACGAGCTCTGCTATTATGTCAATGTTTATAGATTTTCAAAATAAGTAAGCGGTTCATGTCTCTTATGTATTAAATTAGCATCTTATAGAGTTATAGTCAATGTATTACTAACATAGAGTATAAGGCAAGTCAAATTTTGTAACTAAAGGAGAGCGACACAAAGAAAACTACTCACCGGAGCATCACAAGCGACGGAGGCAGCAATATGTAAGACAGTGTTGCCATTTTCATCTGTTTGCTCTAGAAGAATCTGGCTGTTAATGCCCAAACTCTCCGCCATGAAAACAAAGGCGTCCAGATTTTTGTTTCGAACAGCGAGATGAAAGACTGTCTCTTTAGACGGCGTGAGAGAGCTGAAAGACAATGGAACCTTGTCCAAGAACTCCTCCAGGATTACAACTGAGCCCTTGAGAACCGCCCACTACAAGAAAACACGCCGAAATCCGACGGGATTTCCGACGAAAATCCGAGAGACTTTAATAATTACAATCCGTCGGAATGCCGTCGGAAATTTCCGACGGATACAAAGCCGTCGGAAATTTCCGACGGATTTCCGACGGATTTCCGAGTAAATGTTAACGTTAATATAGCCGTTTTATGACCGTTAGTGTACTGTTAATATTCCGACGGAAAAAATAATTCCGTCGGAAATCCGTCGGAATTTATGACCGTTATATAGCCGTTGAATAGAGCCGTTATAAACCGATGGAAATCCGACGGATTTCCGACGGACACGAGGTTATAAATATGTTTTCACACCCCTCTACCTCATTACACCACAATCCAATTCCATTACATTCTCTCTATCATTTCTTGTTAATATACGATTTCTATAACAAAAAAGTAAAAAATATGTCTAGATATTTTCGATCATGGATGGACGAACCAATGATGAATCCGGAGTCGAACACCTTTAATGAGGATTATGCACGAGGCATAGTCGAGTTTATGCAAGTGGCCGGAAATCAACCGCGTGTGCAAAAATCAGGTAAGTTGATATGTCCATGTTCAATTTGCCAAAATTCTCGTAATGTTAGGGTAGAGATGGTTTGGCATCACTTGTATAGCAATGGATTTTCGCCTGGATATAAGATTTGGTATCTACATGGAGAAAGAAATTACGATTATGGTAGTACTAGTGAACCAACTGTCTCGGATAGTTTAGGAGATAGAACGGAAGTAGATGTAGGTGTAGGCACAGTTGAGATGGTGAATGATGCGTTTAGAGAGAATGTGCAGTACTATGGGGGTGAAGAGAGAGATAGGTTCGTAGAACCTAATTTAGAAGCACGAAGATTTTTTGATATGCTAGACGCAGCAAAGCAACCACTATATAAGGGGTGTAAAGAAGGTCAATCGCCTTTATCATCTGCAAGTAGATTGATGACGATTAAGAAGGACTTCAATTTGGCGGAGGAGTGTGTTGATGCAATAACAGATTGGGCGAAAGATATGTTGCATGAAGACAATCTTTTACTCGCATCATACTACGAGATACAAAAACTTGTATCTGGTCTTGGTTTGCCGTATAAGGTGATAGATGTGTGCATCGACAACTGTATGTTATATTGGAGAGAAAATGAAAACCGCAAAAGTTGTCAATTTTGTGGTAAACCGCGTTATCAGGAAAGTAGTGGAAGAGTTCTAATTCCGTATAAGCGTATGTGGTATTTACCAATAACAGAGAGGTTGAAGAGGTTATATTCATCTCAGCGCACGGCAGAGCCAATGAGATGGCATGCAGAGCATCGCCAAGACGGTGATATTACACATCCATCAGACGCAAAAGCGTGGAAACATTTTCAGTCATTGTATCCAGATTTTACCTATGAGCGAAGGAATGTTTACCTCGGGTTATGTACGGATGGTTTCAACCCATTTGGGATGCATGGAAGGAAGTATTCGTTGTGGCCCGTAACTGTAACTCCTTACAATTTACCTCCATCACTGTGCATGCGTAGAGAGTTTTTGTTTCTCTCTATTCTCGTTTCCGGCCCAGAGCATCCGAAGAGGTCACTCGATATATTCCTCCAGCCATTGATATATGAGTTACAAATGCTATGGGAGCATGGTGTCGAAGCGTACGATGTTTCATGTCACCAGAATTTTATGATGCGTGCAGTTCTTATGTGGACCATAAGCGATTTTCCAGCATATGGTATGTTATCTGGATGGTCAACTCATGGGAGATTAGCGTGCCCGTATTGCCAAGACGTGACTGATGCATTCCAACTTAGGAACGGAAGAAAGAGTTGTTGGTTTGATTGCCATCGAAGGTTTCTACCGAGTCGTCATCCGTATCGTCGGTCTAGAACATTATTTACGAAAACAAGAAAGTGTTTGATGTTCCACCTCCTAAAATTGACGGAAGTGCTATATTGGACCAATTAAGAGATTTTGGTGCTGAAATGACTGCTTATTGTGGGGGTAATGGACATGAACCTGTTTACGGTGCCGGCGAAATTCATAACTGGCACAAGAAGAGTATTTTTTGGGATTTGCCTTACTGGAAGGACCATTTATTGCGGCACAATTTAGATGTGATGCACGTTGAGAAGAACTTCTTTGAGAACATCATGAACACCGTCTTAAACGTCCAAGGGAAGACGAAAGACAATATGAAATCTAGATTGGACTTGGCTGATATTTGCAGTGGTCGTGAGAACATGGAAGTTTCAGAGGATGGTAGATGTCCTTTTCCTCCATGGAGGTTGGATGCAGCTAAGAAAGAAGAATTTTTTGATTGGATTCGCGACGATGTCAAATTCACGGATGGATACGCATCTAATCTGCGTAACTGCATCGATTATAGAGAAGGATAGTTTACTGGAATGAAGAGTCATGATTGTCATGTTGTGATGCAGCGGCTTCTTCCTTTTGCTTTTGAATATCTTCTTGAAGAAGATGTCCACAAAGTAATTGCAGGAGTTGGTTCTTTCTTTCGAGATTTATGCACAAGAACATTGACTGTTGAGGGAATCGACAATTTAAAGGCCAATATCCCGGTGATCCTTTGTGATCTGGAGAAGATATTTCCGCCGTCTTTCTTTGATGTGATGGAACATCTTCCAATCCACCTGCCACGAGAAGCTGAACTAGGAGGCCCTGTTCAATACCGTTGGATGTATCCTTTTGAACGGTAGATGTTCCATCTGAAGAAAAAAGTTAAAAATTTAAGCAAAGTCGAGGGATCTATTGTCGCACAGAGCCTCAACGAAGAAGCGTCACAATTTGCTGAATATTACTTCCCATCGGAAGTTCGTACGAAGAGTAGACGTCCTGGTCGCCATGATGATCGTAATGAGAGAGCGATTTACCCCGTCGTTGTTCCTGAGTTATTTTCCCAAGTTGGTCGAGTTAGTGGTAAAGGAAAGAAACGCAAATTATCGCAGCAGGAGTTGTCACACTTACATACATATATCCTAACAAATTGTGAAGATATTGCGGAATATGAAAGGTAAAAAACTTTACTTATGTGAATACAAAAATATATTTTAATTTTTCTTAGATATGTAAATTTAACTAATCATGGTTTTTTGTTATTTTACAGCATTCACATGTCATGTATGCGCGCGTTCTATCCAGACAAGTCAGAAGAAGAGCTTCAAGCGATTAAGGAGGAGGATTTTATGCCTTGGTTGAAATTTTACGTAAGTGTGTTAATAGTTTACTATTTTGTTATATTTAAAACTTATATTTTAATTATATTAATTAATTTTGTGTGAATCATTTTTATAGGTTACTGAAGGAATAAGAAGCGGACAAACATTTCCAACATGGTTAACAGATTATCCTAGGTATTGCAGTCGTGGATATGCCTTTAGGATTCATGACGAACGAAGTACAAGACCAACTGCAGATTATGGAATATCTGTGAAGTCTGGTGATGATGTTTACTACGGCATTCTTAAGGAGATTTTGGAAGTGCGGTACCCAGGAATGTTAGACTTGAGGTGCATTGTTTTTAAGTGCGATTGGTATGATCCAGTACTTGGGCGTGGTGTTATGGTTAACAAATTCGGTGTTACGTCAGTTAATACAAGTCAGAGCCTTCAATATTATGACCCATTCATTCTAGCGTCACAAGCAGAGCAGGTATGATATATCCAAATACCAATTGTTTTATTACTAATTAGTATCTTAAAATCGACAAACTAATTGAATGTGTGGTTTTTTTTTTATAGGTGTGTTATATTCGTTACCCTCGAGTAACCCGGCGGTCAGATCCTTGGGTCACAGTTACTGCTATTACCCCTAGAGGAAGAATTTATGGAGTTGCTGCACACGATCCGTTACAACCCACCATAAATGTTCCAATGGATCCAGTTGAACCTACTTGTGATCTCGCACTTGTCGTTGATTTCACACAATTCTGTGTAGTTCATTCAGAGTCACAGGAAGAAGAAGGAGAATTTTTTGAGGATTCAGACGCAAATATTCCATCTGAAGGATCTTCATCATCAGAACCAGAGAACGACAATATGTAATTTTGTTTTTTCATGTTTTTAATTTTAAGACATTATGTAATTGTGTTTTGTAATTTTATTTAAATTTACGGCGATATGTAAACCATGATGACCATAGCTGACGAGCAGTTTATAAGCTCCTTTGCAGCTCTGTATATTTTACCAATTATTAATAAAATAACGCAGTTTCTAACATTTTAATCATATTTATACAAATTAATGATGATGATGATGATGATGATGATGATGATGATGATGATGATGATGATGATGATGATGATGATGATGATGATGATGATGATGATGATGATGATGATGATGATGATGATGATGATGATGATGATGATGATGATGATGATGATGATGATGATGATGATGATGATGATGATGATGATGATGATGATGATGATGATGATGATGATGATGATGATGATGATGATGATGATGATGATGATGATGATGATGATGATGATGATGATGATGATGATGATGATGATGATGATGATGATGATGATGATGATGATGATGATGATGATGATGATGATGATGATGATGATGATGATGATGATGATGATGATGATGATGATGATGATGATGATGATGATGATGATGATGATGATGATGATGATGATGATGATGATGATGATGATGATGATGATGATGATGATGATGATGATGATGATGATGATGATGATGATGATGATGATGATGATGATGATGATGATGATGATGATGATGATGATGATGATGATGATGATGATGATGATGATGATGATGATGATGATGATGATGATGATGATGATGATGATGATGATGATGATGATGATGATGATGATGATGATGATGATGATGATGATGATGATGATGATGATGATGATGATGATGATGATGATGATGATGATGATGATGATGATGATGATGATGATGATGATGATGATGATGATGATGATGATAATGATAATTAAAATTAATAAAAACAATATTATATTTATTAAAATTAATAATCATACTTATTAAATTTAATAAAAACATATATTTTAATTAATTTAAAAGAATAAAAATATCACAAAACCCTTAAAACCACAAACTACAAACCCTTAAAACCACCAACTACCCCAATAACCACCAAACCTTAAAAATCTATCAAATCCGTCGGAAACCCTATCCGATGGAAAAACGACAGATTTGTGGTTTCATGACCAAATTTCAATCGTTCCACACATGAAACCCAAAAATGTGTTTTAAAACGTTATTATATAAGTCAAGTTATAAAATGAACTTAAATATTACCTATAAATCATATTTACAAGATTTGTCATACAAATGACGTAAGTGTTTCATAACGTTTCATATACGATAGGTACTTGTTTGTGTTTTGAAACTTCGAAATGTAAGTTTTCAAGTTTTCATACAATCTGAAAGATATTTTTTTGTATTCTTTCATAAAAATCACTAAGAATTACCATACAAACATATCTCACCAGGAACGGATCGAATAAAACACGAAAACCTCAAATCCGTCGGAAATCCGTCGGAAATTGCCGACGGATTTCCGACGGATTAAAGAAAACACGTGGCCTTGTTTAAGGTTGACTGACCAATGACAGACAGGTTTTGTTTTGCATGCCGTCGGAAATCCGTCGGAAATTTCCGACGGATGGCGAAAATTAAACTGCGAAATTAATTAGACAAGATTTTTCGTCTTCCCGCGTGTATTAAATTTCGCGCTTCCGTCGGAATTCCGACGGTTTCGCGAAATTTTAGATAATAAGATTCTCGAGTCTCGGTGTCATTTATTATTTTACATGCCGTCGGAAATCCGTCGGAAAGTTTCGATGGATTTCCGACGGATTGTGAAAATTAAACCACGAAATTAATCAGACAAGATTTTTCGTCTTCCCGCGTGTATTAAATTTCGCGCTTCCGTCGGAAATTTCCGACGGATTCGCGAAATTTAAGATAAGAAGATTCTCGAGTCTCGGTGTCATTTATTATTAATAAAATTCCGACGGAATTAGCCGTCGAAATTCTTTTATATAGCCATTTTTAACAAAAAAAAACCTCAAATTCTCTCAAAATCTCCAGAGACTTCCGATTTTCTTCAGATCTTCATCATCATGTCATATCTTCCAGAGAACATGTAAGATCTAATCCTACTCTTTTGATTTTGATTTATAGATTTATAGATTTAGGATTTGGAATTGGGTTTAGGGATTTGGAATTGAGATTTTGGAAATAAATTGTTAGATTTAGGTTCATCAATGTTAGATATAGGTTTTGGATGGTTAGATTTAGGTTTTGTATGGTTAGATTAAAATTATAGGTTACATTTTTGTTTATGTAATTATTTAAAATTTTTGGAAATTTAAAATATATGAAAACTAGATTTATAATTAAATGAAATTGTAGTTTTATTATTTTTAAGATTTTTAGAATTTTATATATATATATATATATATATAATAGAATTTTTTATATATATATTTACTTTCTTATAATTTAATTATCTTTAATTTATATATTTTTCTAATTTGGTATGAAAACTTGATTTTAATTTTTATGAAATTGTAGTTTAATTATTTTTACAAGATGCGGTGGCTCGGGAGATATGCGAGGCCGTTGAGGTGCAAACGCAAGCCTATCTCCAATCTCAGCCGTTGGTTGACGGAACTCCTCCGTGCACTGAAGCTCCTGTCGAGGTCGTCAACAACTTCGTGTTGAAGGTAAGTAATATTTTGTTTTTATATTTACTTACTATCTAATTTTAATTTCTATTTTTAAATTTTAACGTTTAATTTCTTTTGCAGGCAACTCCGCAGAGCAGAGGTCGCGTTTTCGGTCTTCCCGACGAGTTCCGATCTACGGGCCGAACTCGCACAGAGGACTTCGGAGATGGACGAAATGCGCACCAAGATTCTTACATTGGAAGAAAGCAACCGCGAGATGGAAACGCGGATGGCAACGAAGGTGCAAGAAGAAGTCCAAGCCCAGATCGCGTCTCAGATGGCCGCGTATTTTGCTCGGATGACGCAGACGCCACCGTCATCATCATCGTCACCGCCCCCGCCACCGCAACCGTAGATTTTTTTTTTTTTTCGTTTTAATGTTTTTTTTTTAAACAACAAAATTTAATTTTTATTTTTTTTGGATATTATTAATTTTAATTTCATTTTTAATTTTCAATATAATTTTTTTAGTTATTTAAATTTTTATATATTTTCTAATTATATAAATTCATTAATTTTTTTAATTTACAAAATTACTAATAACCGTCGGAAATCCGTCGGAATGGTATCCGTCGGAAATAATCCGTCGGAATTATGTCTGTCGGAAATCCGTCAGAATTGTGTCCGTCGGAATTACGTCGGAATTACGTCGGAATTATATTCATCGGAATTCTGTCGGAATTCCGTCGTTCAGTGTTCATCGGAATTCCGTCGGAATTATGTTCGTCACATTTCCGTCGGAACATGCGACGGCTTTCCGACGGATTTTCAAATTCTGACGAGATAGGCCCGACGGACAAATCCGTCGGAATTTGCCAATTCCGACGGATTTCCGACGGATTTAACCGTCAGTTTTCGGCCTGTTTTCTTGTAGTGGCCAGATGCAGAGGTGATAAACCATCGGCGTTAAGTGCTTCTTCTAGTCTTTGATCGAGCCCTAACAACATACTAGTCAGTTCAAGGTCTCCTCTATCACACGCATAGTGCAGTAGCGTTGATAGCGAGCCATCTTCGACCACCCAAGCATCTACCCTAGCTAGGTCTGGCGATCTCTCCAGTATAATCCCTGCAATACCTGATCATTGATCCGAACACACTAGTGACCTATGGAGTTTTCTACAAGATTACGAAAAATGATGAGCGCGCACTAGAAACATACCAGTGGATCCATTTGATAAGGCTAAGCTGAGTTCATCGAGGCCGACTGTTTGTGCCTTTTCCGCAATGAGTCTGGCAGCCTTCACGAAATTGTAACGGAAAGCTAACTAGAGGGGTGTTGATACAAGCTCGGAATCACTCCAAGTCTTATGGCTCAGAAGGTTGTCAAGAGTTGGCCAGCTTTAGCGGAAGATGGTCGTTGGTAGAGATGGACGAGGATTGATTGTCTCACTCAATCGATGAACAACAAGTTAATTGAATCTCTCAAATAACTCAATTGCAGACTCAATAAAACTTAAAAGAATCACTCTTATAAAAACTAATGAAAGAAACAAACACAAAGAATTCACAACTTTGTGAAGAGAAGAAAAACTGTTTTTATTATGAACTTTAAAATCTCGATTAAGGGTGTTTTACAATGAAACTAAAATGGAGCTTTTATAGGCTCGTAAACAACATTTCTAAGTAGCTAAAACAAGAAACAACTCGTGCATAATTGAAGGAAATAGCCATTTCTAAGGAGCTAAGGCTTTTGATGACATACTCCTTAAATTAAGGTAAGTGGAGGCTCCTTTTATCTTGAAAACTTGAAGAGGTGGAGCTGCCAGATTTTTAGGCTCTTGTCTGGGTCTTTTAGTGGCTTTGGATGTCTAGGATCAGGTGGAATAGATGGAGGGTCGAGTTTAAACAATTTGGGTAGTGGAAAGAAAGCATTTCCCCAAAACAAGGAAATTGTCTTTCCTTTTGTTGTGAAAACTATGAGTTGAAGTGGTGTTGTTTTGGAAGCCTTTAAACAACATGTAGTCTTCATGTGGTCTTGTAGAAACAGCAGGAAGGTCTCTAGAAGTTGAATAACGTCGCCTGGTCGCCAAAGTCTTGTTTGCAAGTGATTAAACCCGTCAGCTTCCAAATTAGGCAAGCTGAGAATCATCTGGTTTAGAAAATTAATATCTCCTAAACCAAACTCGGTATTGACTTGATTCCAATTCGATGAGCTTCCATTATGAGTCACGATTCCATAAGAGGTCTCCTCGTTGCTCGGTTCCTCTTGGTCTGGCCGGAATCCACCTTTTAATGTACATCGGTCTAAATCCGGTATGTTAGAATTCAGCTGACTTAAAAACTCAATACCTCCTTCATCTGAACTGATAATTGGTTGACTCCACTTCGAGGTGCCCTCTAGATGAGATGAAAATGTAATGAAAATGGTGTATGATATGGAACAATTGACATTGGGCACTTTTGCACCAACAAGTTGCTGCCTCGTTAAAACCTTACCGGGAAAACCCATTGGGATAAAACCACAGTGAAGGAAAAAGAGTACAGTCCTTGAAGATGTCTTTATCCATCTCATCATGACCTGAGGAACTCCAATATTGGTTCTTGGTTCGAGTTCCTTCTTTACTTGAGACTGGTTTGGTCCTTTTAGTGTTGATTTGCTCCCCTCGGTCTCGTCGGCTTGTCTTTGCTCAATGTGATCTCTCTCATGGTTGATGCTAGGTTTGATGACCGCATCATACCCTCCCTCTTGAAGAAGTTTCGACCTCGAAACTGTAAAATCTGCACCAAGAGAAAGCAAGTTAGCTTTCATTCGTTTTTGGGAGTCTAGGGACTTACCTTGGTATTGTGGTGGTGATGTTGTCGGCTTAGTTCTTCCTCGGACTTGGATTTGATCTTCTATGTCCGGGGGCTCCTCTTTTCTACCTACAATATTTCCAACTCCTTTGGCGAAAATTAAGTGGATTAATACAGTCTTGTATTTATTATAAACATATAAACACGATTTCGTTCGATAAAAATTTTGCCCATGTTTTACTTGTGTATTATAAAAATGTTTCAAACATGATTTCGTTTGATAAAAATGTTTCCTTGGTGTTGGATCCGGTGGCTCTTCTTTGATCAGCTCGGTACCTGTTCTTTCTTTGACACTTAAAATAAAAATCAAGTGTATTATATTTGTAATATAAGTACTTATAATTGTATACTTGAGACTACGAGTGACCATTAGATTTTCCCAATATTTAATAAACTCGTAAATGTCACTTGTTTGAACATGGAATGTTATTTTCGAATGTGGCTCTCCAAGACGTGAACTTCTTACAAGTTCCTTAACATCTTGCTCCATGATATGACCTGTATGAACAACCTTTGGCATAGACAAGAGTATTATCCTAGAATTGGACATTTCTAAACCAGATTGTGTTAAACAATCACTTGAGTTAGATGGATACGGTTTTGGTTCAAGTGTGGTAACATTATCTACCTGTCTTTCAGGACATGCTACAGCAAAGTGACCTTTCTTATGACATCTATAACAGATTATTTGTTTTGATTTAGTTAGCTTAGGAGACTTACATTGCTTTACGTTGTCGTGTGGCTCAAGCTTTGAGCTCGGACTTTGCTTGTGAGCTACGACTTTTGCTTTTGGCTTCTCCTCTTGTGTTTGAGTGATTAATCTGGCCTCAGTCCTCTTAATTGGTGTTGGTGTCGTCTTTCTCTTCAGCTTAGAACTGTATGGTTGTTTTAGAGCCGACCTCTCCTTTGGAGCTGATTGGAATAAGGACTTCTTTGGAGTATAACTCTTGTTTAGGGACTTTGGAACAAATGTCCGGTACATGCTTTGCTTGAGTAGTCCCCAAGTGTTGATTGGCTGGGAATATTGACACCAAAAATCTTCTTGTTGCCACCATTCCTTAGCTTCTCCAACTAGGGTGTCTAAGGCATAGGAAAGCTTGTCATCTTTAGGTATGTGTTGGGAACGGAACCAATTCTCCATGTTGTTCTCCCAATGTAAGTAAGCTTCTGGCCCTTGTTCATGACCAGAAAACTGGATGTACCGATGCTCTTCAGCTATGTCTCCATCCTCTTTGATGTGGGCTTCTTCAAAATAATTTCTTCCAGCCTCACTTTTGACTTCATCCTCTTCAACAAACTCTTTTGGAGACCTTTGAGACTCAGTCTCATCTTCATGGTTGAAGTAAGGAACCTCACATTCAGCTTCATGGTGCCACTCTTCTTCAACATAGTGCTCAGATTTTACTAAACTGATTTGGGAATCAGTTTCTTCTTGGTATTCTTCCTCATGGTTAGAGTAAGGTGTCTCACACCATTGTCTGTTCTCCTCGAATGTCTCTTCTTGTTGACTGAACTCTCCTACATGGTATTTATCTACCACTGAACTGAATTGAGACTCATCTTCGTGGACTTCCTCTTCCGGAGCGAAACAAGATTCAGTCTCTTCACTCCATGAATCACCTTCATGGTTTTCTTATTCATAGCCTTCATGGTTGCGTGTGGTGTCTTGAATACCGTCTGGTGGCTCTGGTTCGATCTCATCATCAACTTGTTCTTCTTCTTCTTCAAAAGCACCTTCTGAATCCGTCTCTTCATACCAAGGCTCTTCATCACGTTTATCTACTTCTTCTAGAGTGATTTCAGAATCAGTTTCACCTTTCCAAGAGTCATAGTCGTAACCCCCTTCTCGAATCCACGATGGGTCATGTTCTTCTTCCAAATCAACTTCTGAATTTTCGTATTCACTCCTCTCATCTTCTTCATACCCCATGGTACCTTTCAAACAAATCAGAATAGGAAATCAAAGTTCTACCCAAATCAAACAAAGAACACAAAACAAAACAAACCGAAAATGCAACAGAAATATGTGGTTTATGTTTCCCTTTTAATAAAATAGCAAACAAATTCTAAAATTAATAATGACAATTGTTCTGGGTTTTGTAGGGTCTTAAAAACACAAAACAAAAGACGAAATATTTTTATGAGTGTTTTTTGGATTTTATAAAATTGAAACAACAAAACTGACGAAAATTGATTTTTATGGTTTTTTTTTTTTGTTTAATGAAATCGAAACAAAAAACAAACAAAAAATATGAAAGATAGAGGTTGGATGAACACAACCTGGGATTGATAGGAGCTTTAGGCTCTGATACCAAATGATACAAGCTCGGAATCACTCCAAGTCTTATGGCTCAGAAGGTTGTCAAGAGTGGGCCAGCTTTAGCGGAAGATGGTCGTTGGTAGAGATGGACGAGGATTGATTGACTCACTCAATCGATGAACAACACGTTAATTGAATCTCTCAAATAACTCAATTGCAGACTCAATAGAACTTAAAAGAATCACTCTTATAAGAACTAATGAAAGAAACAAACACAAAGAATTCACAACTTTGTGAAGAGAAGAAAAACTGTTTTTATTATGAACTTTAAAATCTCGATTAAGGGTGTTTTACAATGAAACTAAAATGGAGCTTTTATAGGCTCGTAAACAACATTTCTAAGTAGCTAAAACAAGAAACAACTCGTGCATAATTGAAGGAAATAGCCATTTCTAAGGAGCTAAGGCTTTTGATGACAAACTCCTTAAATTAAGGTAAGTGGAGGCTCCTTTTATCTTGAAAACTTGAAGAGGTGGAGCTGCCAGATTTTTAGGCTCTTGTCTGGGTCTTTTAGTGGCTTTGGATGTCTAGGATCAGGTGGAATAGATGGAGGGTCGAGTTTAAACAATTTGGGTAGTGGAAAGAAAGCATTTCCCCAAAACAAGGAAATTGTCTTTCCTTTTGTTGTGAAAACTATGAGTTGAAGTGGTGTTGTTTTGGAAGCCTTTAAACAACATGTAGTCTTCATGTGGTCTTGTAGAAACAGCAGGAAGGTCTCTAGAAGTTGAATAAAGTCGCCTGGTCGCCAAAGTCTTGTTTGCAAGTGATTAAACCCGTCAGCTTCCAAATTAGGCAAGCTGAGAATCATCTGGTTTAGAAAATTAATATCTCCTAAACCAAACTCGGTATTGACTTGATTCCAATTCGATGAGCTTCCATTATGAGTCACGATTCCATAAGAGGTC
Organism: Barbarea vulgaris; assembly: GCA_963667165.1. NCBI lineage: Eukaryota > Viridiplantae > Streptophyta > Magnoliopsida > Brassicales > Brassicaceae > Barbarea > Barbarea vulgaris. Next base: position 4,477,403 of record OY763891.1, read on the forward strand.
TCCTCGTTGCTCGGTTCCTCTTGGTCTGGCCGGAATCCACCTTTTAATGTACATCGGTCTAAATCCGGTATGTTAGAATTCAGCTGACTTAAAAACTCAATACCTCCTTCATCTGAACTGATAATTGGTTGACTCCACTTCGAGGTGCCCTCTAGATGAGATGAGAATGTAATGAAAATGGTGTATGATCTGGAACAATTGACATTGGGCACTTTTGCACCAACAAGTTGCTGCCTCGTTAAAACCTTACCGGGAAAACCCATTGGGATAAAACCACAGTGAAGGAAAAAGAGTACAGTCCTTGAAGATGTCTTTATCCATCTCATCATGACCTGAGGAACTCCAATATTGGTTCTTGGTTCGAGTTCCTTCTTTACTTGAGACTGGTTTGGTCCTTTTAGTGTTGATTTGCTCCCCTCGGTCTCGTCGGCTTGTCTTTGCTCAATGTGATCTCTCTCATGGTTGATGCTAGGTTTGATGACCGCATCAGGTGTGTGGTTGTCGTTATTGATACGCGCTCCACGCAACACTGATGCGTGTGGGGTTATAGCTGTATAGCGCGTTCAAACTTTACATTTGCATATATAGTGTGAGATTATCAATAAAATTTGCTTTGTGAATTGGGTGATCTTTCCTTGACTTGCGAAAACCGAATATGTGAGGAGGTTTACGGTCTGATGCAGAACCAAACCGGTTTGTGAATCATTTGCTCGTGTGGTTTATTGGCGGCAAGAAATACTCGTTGCTGCTGTACGGAAAAATCCCAGGCACGTGATTAGTATATTCATATATTGTTGCTAATCACAATATATATATTCCATGAGAATCTCTTTATAGAAAAATATAAATGCAGATTTTAGATCTTTATGATACTGACGAATTAATTTAAAACCTAAATGCAGATTTCAGATCTTTGGTATGATGCCACTGTCATGTTTTAAATTTTTTTTAACAATTTTTTTTAAATCAAAATTGATGTAAATGTCGAAAAACCCTTAGTAAAAATCAAAAACTACTAACCCAACCTGAAGATTGGATCCAAACCCGATGATTCGATCCAACCCCAACTTATCCACCTAATTTTAATTTGAAAAGTTTAGTAGAAAAAAAAAATTAAAAAAAAATAAAGCTTCCACCGTAACAAAGTGTCGGTGTGTTGAAACCCAGATTTTCAGATTTTTCAATCGCCGACGAAGCTGATTTGAATGCTTTGAGGTAAATTACTAATTACTAATCCAAAGTTAGAATCTTTTCTCTAACTCTAAGGCTAGCTGATTGCGTAGCTTCCCATCAATTTTGCCCCAGTTTTGAGTTCCTTTGCGAGCACTTTGTTGTTCTTCTACTGGGTTTTGAACGAGGATCTTATGCTCTCTCTTGGTTTGTTGTTTCGTTGATGATTGAGTGATCTTTCTGGGTTTTTGGGAATCTAAGTCATCTTGAGGTTATATAGCTAATGGTTTGGATTTGAGTTTGAAATAGAACGTTTCGGATCCTGGGGATTGTTGATGGGTAGTGTGGAAAAGTCATCGGATTCTGGGAATTCAATGGCTTGCTCTGCATCTATGAAGAATGGAGATGAAGACATTATTACTTCATCGAAGCAAACTTCACCTTCTTTGGATTTGTTTCCCTGCGTCAATCTTTTGATTTTTAATTCTTCCATTTCCTCAATAATCTAATCTGCATTGACTACGGTTTGTTGTGATTAATGTTTGATGATTGACTGAAAAATGGCTTAATCCTATTCTTTTGCGTAAAGATTGAAGCTCGTCTTGTAATTGTGATGTCAATCATAAAGACTAATTACGTAATGTTGTTGTGTACATGTCTCTCTTTTGCTTCATGATTCATGTTTCTCATTGACCTCGGTTTGTTTAATCTCTTCTGCTCCTTATCTTCTTTTTCATTTGTATAATCTCTAATGTTCTTTAGCTTCCGAATTTTCCATTTAGCTGCAGCTATAATTTGAATATGTTATAAATCAAAATTAAGAATGAATTTGTTCATAATGCTAATGTTGGAACAATAACATCTTAAAAGTATTTAGCTATAAACTCAAGTTCTGTCTTTTGTTTTGTCTACGGTGATGGAACACACAATTTTAGTGGGTTATTAATTAGGGGTTCGGTTAGCTTGAACCGAAACCGTATCAATGAAATTGACATAAAATTCGATCAACCATACCAAACCGGAGAACCCTAGTTGGTTTACCTGAAATTGCTGCTGCTCTAGTGCTCTGAGCTCCCTTTCGATAGACTACTGAAATTAGAAAACTTTCATCATCTTTTGGGGCGCAATCCGATTGAGAATTTCTCCACTTTCACACTTCTTCGTAAAATTTGAATCTTTCTCTACCTTCTATTACTTAGTAAGTAACACTTCTTAAATTACTCGTCTTTTTTTGTTTTAAGTATTTGGGTCTCATGTTTTTTAATTTGTAAACTAAAGTCAGCGTTTTTTTTTTTTGGCTTTGTAGATTGCTTCATCTTTGTACAAATTGCATGCGTTGTACTTCCTTCTCGAGTTTCAGTTTGTCTCTTGAAGACGCACTTCATCTTCTCCAACGTTTCTTTAACTCCTCAAACCAGATTAAGCAGATTCACACCGTTCTCTTTACTAGCAACGCATTGGTCGCTTCGGGATGGAAGACGAAATACGTCTACAACACTCTCATTCGATCCTATCTTACTTCAGGACAATACAAGACTTCTCTTGCTCTCTTCACTCACATACTAGCAAGCCAAGTCCAACCAATCGATTTCACTTTCCCTTCTCTGATAAAAGCAGCTTGCTCATCTTTCTCTGTTTCTTATGGTGTTGCCTTACATGGCCAAGCTCTTCAACGTGGTGTTCTAATGGACCCATTTATTCAGACTTCTTTTGTTCGATTCTATGGTGATTGCTGATTTGAGAAGCTCGAGGAAGATGTTTGATGAAATTGTAGACCCTTGTGTAATAGCTTGTAACAGTATGCTTGATGCTTGTGGAAGAAATGGAGAGATGGATTCTGCTTTCGAGTTATTTCAGAGAATGCCTGTAACTGATGTGGTCTCTTGGAATACTGTTATCAATGGGTTTAGTAAAAGCGGGTTACACGCCAAAGCTGTGATGCTTTTTGGTGAGATGATAGAGAACAAGCGTGTGGTAATAACACCAAATGAGGCTACTTTCGTTAGTGTAGTTTCTTCCTGTGCTAATTTGGATCGAGGAGGTGTTCATTTGGGGAAGCAGATTCATGGATATGTTATGAGGAATGAGATCATCCTCACTACTACATTGGGTACCGCTTTGCTCGATATGTATGGAAAAGCCGGGGACTTGGAGATGGCGTTGACCATTTTCAATCATATTCGTGATAAGGAGGTATGTGCTTGGAATGCGATAATATCAGCTCTTGCTTCCAACGGTAGACCTAAGCAAGCGCTGGAGATGTTTGAGATGATGAAATCCAACGATGTGCACCCAAATGGGATCACTTTACTAGCAATACTCACAGCTTGTGCTCGATCTAAACTTGTGGACTTAGGTATCCAGCTGTTCTCTTCCATATGTAGTGAATACAAGATCATTCCAACATCAGAGCATTACGATTGCATGGTTGATCTCATTGGCAGAGCTGGACTATTGGTTGATGCGGTTAATTTCACCAAGAATTTGCCATTCCAGCCCGATGCTTCTGTTCTCAGAGCTCTTTTGGGTGCATGCAAGATTCATGAGAATGCTGAATTAGGAAATAAAGTAGGTAAACAACTTATTGGACTACAACCTCAACACTGTGGCCAGTATGTGACATTGTCGACGTTAAATGCTTTGGATAACAATTGGTCAGAAGCAGAACAGATGAGGAAAGTCATGATACAAGCTGGAATTCGGAAAAGGCATGCTTATAGTGTGCTGTCTTAAAGGCTTGAGAAGTGAAAATAGATTGTTTTAGACAAAAGTTACTGTGTAATCTCTATTCTGTTCTGTTCTACTATGTTCTGTTCAGTTCATGTTGTTTGAGTAATATTGATCTAATTTACTTCTGTGAATCTCTTGCTTCTCTAGGTTCATGGTTGGGATTTGCAGTGATCTCATGAGCTGAACAATAGGAAAACGCAAACAGGAAATTTCACTAGGAATAGCCTGAAATTACGGAGATGGCCAAATTTGAACTGGTCCTTGCAAAGGAAGGTATATCTCCTACACGATTTATCTTCTTAAACCAATGACCGATGGTCTCAACTCCAAGATAGGAAAAGTGTACCGTCAAAGCTCCACCAGCAACAGCGATAATGGCCGGAAACAACCATTGTGTTTCGTCGTAACGCGGTATGGTCACCCAAGCCGCCGCAACATAAGCAGTTGCCATGAACCCTACAGAAATCCAAATCATTATGTGAGTGGCCACCAGTAATCTCTTCAAAGGTTTCCTCTTGTAAGGTATGATGCTAACGAGAAGAATAACGATGCACAAGGACGTGAAGAGTGCAATGTTGTTGCATATGGCAAACACCTTAAACGCTGTGGTTTTGCCCACTACGGATTTCCCTCTCCATGGCCCCTCTTGGTAAACGCCGCCAAGAGGATTTATACCACCGGCATAAGCAACTGAAGCAATTAAGAAAGCCACTATGGAAATCGTATTTCTTGCGTTTTGTAATGCTTCAATATGCATCTCATATTCCAAGCTCTCTCGACCTTTTTCCACTTCATGTTCCTTCCTTTTATTTCCCTCTGCTATCTCTGATGTGTTATTTCCGATTAGCCTAAGCAACTCTATTACCTCTTCCTCATGAGATATTTTGTAGATATCTAAAGGTTTAAGATGTCCCAAAGACTCTTTATCGAATGGATTAGACTGGCCTTCATGTACTCCATTGTTCTCAGAATCCAGCTCTTCTGAAGTCTCGATGCCAAATCTCAGCCACCTTGATAACAACTCAAAGTCTTGGGCTTCTCGAGGGAGAAGTTGAAAAGCTTCTAACCCCATCTTATTCTTATACATGATATCTACTATCTTCTTACCAACAATGTAACGTATAAGCTGTAATTAACAGTAGGAATGTGTGAAAGAAAAAAAAAAAAAAAACCAAACCAAACTAAAACTGAATCATATTATTTCCTTCATTTTTTTCTGGATTACCAACAAGTTCTTGTGCTTGGCTCATATCAAATACGAGCTATGCTATTATGTCAATGTTTATAGATTTTCAAAATAAGTAAGCGGTTCATGTCTCTTATGTATTAAATTAGGTAGCAGCATCTTATAGAGTTATAGTCAATGTATTACTAACATAGAGTATAAGACAAGTCAAATTTTGTAACTAAAGGAGAGCGACACAAAGAAAACTACTCACCGGAGCATCACAAGCGACGGAGGCAGCAATATGTAAGACAGTGTTGCCATTTTCATCTGTTTGCTCTAGAAGAATCTGGCTGTTAATGCCCAAACTCTCCGCCATGAAAACAAAGGCGTCCATATTTTTGTTTTGAACAGCGAGATGAAAGACTGTCTCTTTAGACGGCGTGAGAGAGCTGAAAGACAATGGAACCTTGTCCAAGAAATCCTCCAGGATTACAACCGAGCCCTTGAGAACCGCTAGATGCAGAGGTGATAAACCGTCGGCGTTAAGTGCTTCTTCTAGTCTTTGATCGAGCCCTAACAACATACTAGTCAGTTCAAGGTCTCCTCTATCACACGCATAATGCAGTAGCGTTGATAGCGAGCCATCTTCGACCACCCAAGCATCTACCCTAGCTAGGTCTGGCGATCTCTCCAGTATAATCTCTGCAATACCTGATCATTGATCCGAACACACTAGTGAGCTAGGGAGTTTTCTACAAGATTACGAAAAATGATGAGCGCGCACTAGAAACATACCAGTGGATCCATTTGATAAGGCTAAGCTGAGTTCATCGAGGCCGACTGATTGTGCCTTTTCCGCAATGAGTCTGGCAGCCTTCACGGAATTGTAACGGAAAGCTAACTAGAGGGGTGTGTGGTTGTCGTTATTGATACGCGCTCCACGCAACACTGATGCGCGTGGGGTTATAGCTGTATAGTGCGTTCAATTAAAATTACAACATTTCCATCTCTAAACCGTTTCACTAAAACGCAATAATAACGACAACCACACACCCCTACACTTAGCTTTTCGTTACAATTCCGTGAAGGCTGCCAGACTCATTGCGGAAAAGGCACAATCAGTCGGCCTCGATGAACTCAGCTTAGCCTTATCAAATGGATCCACTGGTATGTTTCTAGTGCGCGCTCATCATTTTTCGTAATCTTGTAGAAAACTCCCTAGCTCACTAGTGTGTTCGGATCAATGATCAGGTATTGCAGGGATTATACTGGAGAGATCGCCAGACCTAGCTAGGGTAGATGGTTGGGTGGTCGAAGATGGCTCGCTATCAACGCTACTGCATTATGCGTGATAGAGGAGACCTTGAACTGACTAGTATGTTGTTAGGGCTCGATCAAAGACTAGAAGAAGCACTTGACGCCGACGGTTTATCACCTCTGCATCTGGCGGTTCTCAAGGGCTCGGTTGTAATCCTGGAGGAGTTCTTGGACAAGGTTCCATTGGCTTTCAGCTCTCTCACACCGTCTAAAGAGACAGTCTTTCATCTCGCTGTTCGAAACAAAAATCTGGACGCCTTTGTTTTCATGGCGGAGAGTTTGGGCATTAACAGCCAGATTCTTCTAGAGCAAACAGATGAAAATGGCAACACTGTCTTACATATTGCTGCCTCTGTCGCTTGTGATGCTCCGGTGAGTAGTTTTCTTTGTGTCGCTCTCCTTTAGTTACAAAATTTGACTTGCCTTATACTCTATGTTAGTAATACATTGATTATAACTCTATAAGATGCTGCTACCTAATTTAATACATAAGAGACATGAACCGCTTACTTATTTTGAAAATCTATAAACATTGACATAATAGCAGAGCTCGTATTTGATATGAGCCAAGCACAAGAACTTGTTGGTAATCCAGAAAAAAATGAAGGAAATAATATGATTCAGTTTTAGTTTGGTTTGGTTTTTTTTTTTTTTCTCTCACACATTCCTACTGTTAATTACAGCTTATACGTTACATTGTTGCTAAGAAGATAGTAGATATCATGTATAAGAATAAGATGGGGCTAGAAGCTTTTCCACTTCTCCCTCGAGAAGCCCAAGACTTTGAGTTGTTATCAAGGTGGCTGAGATTTGGCATCGAGACTTCAGAAGAGCTGGATTCTGAGAACAATGGAGTACATGAAGGCCAGTCTAATCCATTCGATAAAGAGTCTTTGGGACATCTTAAACCTTTAGATATCTACAAAATATCTCATGAGGAAGAGGTAATAGAGTTGCTTAGGCTAATCGGAAATAACACATCAGAGATAGCAGAGGGAAATAAAAGGAAGGAACATGAAGTGGAAAAAGGTCGAGAGAGCTTGGAATATGAGATACATATTGAAGCATTACAAAACGCAAGAAATACGATTGCCATAGTGGCTGTCTTAATTGCTTCAGTTGCTTATGCCGGTGGTATAAATCCTCTTGGCGGCGTTTACCAAGAGGGGCCATGGAGAGGGAAATCCGTAGTGGGCAAAACCACATCGTTTAAGGTGTTTGCCATATGCAACAACATTGCACTCTTCACGTCCTTGTGCATCGTTATTCTTCTCGTTAGCATCATACCTTACAAGAGGAAACCTTTGAAGAGATTACTGGTGGCCACTCACATAATGATTTGGATTTCTGTAGGGTTCATGGCAACTGCTTATGTTGCGGCGGCTTGGGTGACCATACCGCGTTACGACGGAACACAATGGTTGTTTCCGGCCATTATCGCTGTTGCTGGTGGAGCTTTGACGGTACTCTTTTCCTATCTTGGAGTTGAGACCATCGGTCATTGGTTTAAAAAGATAAATCGTGTAGGAGATATACCTTCCTTTGCAAGGACCAGTTCAGATTTGGCCATCTCCGTAAATTCAGGCTATTTCACCTATTAAGCAAAAGTGTTTCTTTCGTTTGTGTAAAATAATCTCCACCTGTGTGCAGCAGTGAAGTATGTCTATATGTTGAATTAAGTTACTTAAGTCTTTAATTTCAGACATTGTGATTCCTGTTTTGTTCTTCAAATCAGCTAGTGAAATTTCCCGTTTGCTTTTTCCTATTGTTCAGCTCATGAGATCACTGCAAATCCCAACCATGAACCCAGAGAAGCAAGAGATTCACAGAAGTAAATTAGATCAATATTACTCAAACAACATGAACTGAACTGAACATAGTAGAACAGAACAGAATAGAGATTACACAGTAACTTTTGTCTGAACTGAAACTCGACAAGGTTTCATTGTCTTTCAGCTCTCTCACGCCGTCTAAAGAGACAGTCTTTCATCTCGCTGTTCGAAACAAAAATCTGGACGCCTTTGTTTTCATGGCGGAGAGTTTGGGCATTAACAGCCAGATTCTTCTAGAGCAAACAGATGAAAATGGCAACACTGTCTTACATATTGCTGCCTCTGTCGCTTGTGATGCTCCGGTGAGTAGTTTTCTTTGTGTCGCTCTCCTTTAGTTACAAAATTTGACTTGCCTTATACTCTATGTTAGTAATACATTGATTATAACTCTATAAGATGCTGCTACCTAATTTAATACATAAGAGACATGAACCGCTTACTTATTTTGAAAATCTATAAACATTGACATAATAGCAGAGCTCGTATTTGATATGAGCCAAGCACAAGAACTTGTTGGTAATCCAGAAAAAAATGAAGGAAATAATATGATTCAGTTTTAGTTTTGTTTGGTTTTTTTTTTTTTTTTCTCTCACACATTCCTACTGTTAATTACAGCTTATACGTTACATTGTTGCTAAGAAGATAGTAGATATCATGTATAAGAATAAGATGGGGTTAGAAGCTTTTCAACTTCTCCCTCGAGAAGCCCAAGACTTTGAGTTGTTATCAAGGTGGCTGAGATTTGGCATCGAGACTTCAGAAGAGCTGGATTCTGAGAACAATGGAGTACATGAAGGCCAGTCTAATCCATTCGATAAAGAGTCTTTGGGACATCTTAAACCTTTAGATATCTACAAAATATCTCATGAGGAAGAGGTAATAGAGTTGCTTAGGCTAATCGGAAATAACACATCAGAGATAGCAGAGGGAAATAAAAGGAAGGAACATGAAGTGGAAAAAGGTCGAGAGAGCTTGGAATATGAGATACATATTGAAGCATTACAAAACGCAAGAAATACGATTGCCATAGTGGCTGTCTTAATTGCTTCAGTTGCTTATGTCGGTGGTATAAATCCTCTTGGCGGCGTTTACCAAGAGGGGCCATAGAGAGGGAAATCCGTAGTGGGCAAAACCACATCGTTTAAGGTGTTTGCCATATGCAACAACATTGCACTCTTCACGTCCTTGTGCATTGTTATTCTTCTCGTTAGCATCATACCTTACAAGAGGAAACCTTTGAAGAGATTACTGGTGGCCACTCACATAATGATTTGGATTTCTGTAGGGTTCATGGCAACTGCTTATGTTGCGGCGGCTTGGGTGACCATACCGCGTTACGACGGAACACAATGGTTGTTTCCGGCCATTATCGCTGTTGCTGGTGGAGCTTTGACGGTACTCTTTTCCTATCTTGGAGTTGAGACCATCGGTCATTGGTTTAAAAAGATAAATCATGTAGGAGATATACCTTCCTTTGCAAGGACCAGTTCAGATTTGGCCATCTCCGTAAATTCAGGCTATTTCACCTATTAAGCAAAAGTGTTTCTTTCGTTTGTGTAAAATAATCTCCACCTGTGTGCAGCAGTGAAGTATGTCTATATGTTGAATTAAGTTACTTAAGTCTTTAATTTCAGACATTGTGATTCCTGTTTTGTTCTTCAAATCAGCTAGTGAAATTTCCCGTTTGCTTTTTCCTATTGTTCAGCTCATGAGATCACTGCAAATCCCAACCATGAACCCAGAGAAGCAAGAGATTCACAGAAGTAAATTAGATCAATATTACTCAAACAACATGAACTGAACAGAACATAGTAGAACAGAACAGAATAGAGATTACACAGTAACTTTTGTCTGAACTGAAACTCGACAAGGTTTCATTGTCTTTCAGCTCTCTCACGCCGTCTAAAGAGACAGTCTTTCATCTCGCTGTTCGAAACAAAAATCTGGACGCCTTTGTTTTCATGGCGGAGAGTTTGGGCATTAACAGCCAGATTCTTCTAGAGCAAACAGATGAAAATGGCAACACTGTCTTACATATTGCTGCCTCTGTCGCTTGTGATGCTCCGGTGAGTAGTTTTCTTTGTGTCGCTCTCCTTTAGTTACAAAATTTGACTTGCCTTATACTCTATGTTAGTAATACATTGATTATAACTCTATAAGATGCTGCTACCTAATTTAATACATAAGAGACATGAACCGCTTACTTATTTTGAAAATCTATAAACATTGACATAATAGCAGAGCTCGTATTTGATATGAGCCAAGCACATACCTCCTTATCACGAATATGATTGAAAATGGTCAACGCCATCTCCAAGTCCCCGGCTTTTCCATACATATCGAGCAAAGCGGTACCCAATGTAGTAGTGAGGATGATCTCATTCCTCATAACATATCCATGAATCTGCTTCCCCAAATGAACACCTCCTCGATCCAAATTAGCACAAGAAGAAAGTACACTAACGAAAGTAGCCTCATTTGGTGTTAATACCACACGCTTGTTCTCTATCATCTCACCAAAAAGCATCACAGCTTTGGCGTGTAACCCGCTTTTACTAAACCCATTGATAACAGTATTCCAAGAGACCACATCAGTTACAGGCATTCTCTGAAATAACTCGAAAGCAGAATCCATCTCTCCATTTCTTCCACAAGCATCAAGCATACTGTTACAAGCTATTACACAAGGGTCTACAATTTCATCAAACATCTTCCTCGAGCTTCTCAAATCAGCAATCACCATAGAATCGAACAAAAGAAGTCTGAATAAATGGGTCCATTAGAACACCACGTTGAAGAGCTTGGCCATGTAAGGCAACACCATAAGAAACAGAGAAAGATGAGCAAGCTGCTTTTATCAGAGAAGGGAAAGTGAAATCGATTGGTTGGACTTGGCTTGCTAGCATGTGAATGAAGAGAGCAAGAGAAGTCTTGTATTGTCCTGAAGTAAGATAGGATCGAATGAGAGTGTTGTAGACGTATTTCGTCTTCCATCTCGAAGCGACCAATGCATTGCTAGTAAAGAGAACGGTGTGAATCTGCTTAATCTGGTTTGAGGAGTTAAAGAAACGTTGGAGAAGATGAAGTGCGTCTTCAAGAGACAAACTGAAACTCGATAAGGAAGTACAACGCATGCAATTTGTACAAAGATGAAGCAATCTACAAAGCCAAAAAAAAAAAACCGCTGACTTTAGTTTACAAATTAAAAAACATGAGACCCAAATACTTAAAACAAAAAAAGACGAGTAATTTAAGAAGTGTTACTTACTAAGTAATAGAAGGTAGAGAAAGATTCAAATTTTACGAAGAAGTGTGAAAGTGGAGAAATTCTCAATCGGATTGTGCCCCAAAAGATGATGAAAGTTTTCTAATTTCAGTAGTCTATCGAAAGGGAGCTCAGAGCACTAGAGCAGCAGCAATTTCAGGTAAACCAACTAGGGTTCTCCGGTTTGGTATGGTTGATCGAATTTTATGTCAATTTCATTGATACGGTTTCGGTTCAAGCTAACCGAACCCCTAATTAATAACCCACTAAAATTGTGTGTTCCATCACCGTAGACAAAACAAAAGACAGAACTTGAGTTTATAGCTAAACTAGGGAAAGTCCCGCGCGGTGCTCGGGTTCGTAATCAAATTTATGGTCGTAAAGTAAAGTGCTAATATTGTTTGGCCCCTTTAAACTTTCTACACGTATTGAACAATCCTCGTTTTCTTTCTCTTATGTAGCTGGTTTTCCTTCTTGTTTTGTATTGGCATTCTTTAAAAAAATTTCCATTTTGGTATGATTGTTGAAGAATATTTTGAAGGCATGGACCGCATGGTTAGTTAGGCGATAGCTGGGAAGTTAGCTTTTGACATCAAAATCTCATATGGAGAACTAATCGTCGTCTTAAAGTTTATTCTTAAACTTTTTGAGATGAAGTGGATGGATAGATGCTTGTATGGCAGTAACCTTAGGGGCGGACCCACAGAGAGAGCATAGTAGGCACGTGCTTCACTCTTTCTCTCTTTTTTAAGGGTTTTTTTTTCAGCTTGGTTGGAAAAAAATCAGGTGTCTCACTCTAATTTTTTCTTTAAGTGCCTCGGCCCACATAAAATTAACAATTTTTCTATAAGTCCTAAAAATTTAGATCCAATATAAACTAAAGCTAACTAAAAGTCTAACTAATAAAAAGATATTTTCAACTTTAACAAAAAAAGTTTATTTTTTATTTAAATTAACTAAAAAAATAGTGAATAATAGAGTTTTGATACTTTATTCACTCCTTAATAGTGTTTTATATGAAAGACTGACAAAAAAAAAAGCAATAATGCTTATAAAATATGGAGATCTGAAAAAGAAATAGTGATTATCAATGAAACAGTTTTTTCGGTTCGTTTACAATTCAAGTATTTGGTCTGAGTATTATCTCAGGGTGTGCCTCAAGTTAAAAATCGTTTTGGATCCGTTCCTGAGTAGCCTAAAGTAGGAACCAACATCAATATGTACATCAACAAATGTGGGAACATTGTTTAGGGTTGCATCACCTTTTCATCCAAAAGTAAGCAGTGAAGACTGGGTAAAATATTATTGCTGTTAAAATCAAGTGCTCCCAATGGAATAGGACAATTCCGTATTTTTTATAGACTTTTTTTTTGGCGAAGCTTGTATCATAAATACACCTTTTATTTGTGTTAATTTCTGAAGTTTACATCATAAACCCTTTTTATATTTGTTTATTTTAATTTGTATAGATTTTTGAAGATTGCATCATAAATCTTTTTTTTATAATTAATCGTATAATGTTTTGAATAGTGATTTACAAAGATTGTGAAGTTTGGATCATTGTTATATTTTTTATTTTAGGAAACTATTTTGTGAACCTTTTATTTGTGTAGTTAGACATTTTTTTCCGTTTATTTATTTATTTTTATGTGTGTAGATTATGAATCTTGCAACATGAATCTGAGTTTTAATAGACAGTCGTATAATGTTTTGAATCATGATTTTAAAAGATTGTGAAGCTTGGATCATGTTTTTTTTTATTAGGAAAATATTTTCTGAAGATTGGATTATAAAATATACCTTTTATTTGTTTTGTTTTTATTTGTGTAGTTAGAAAATTGTTTTTTTTTTCTAAGTTTGGTTAGAGAAAATATGACATTTTCATATAATTGTGTGTTTTGTTTAGAAGAGTTTTTTATTTAAGAAAACAGGAATTTTAAAAAAATAAAAATTTAGTTAGAAAAAATAAAAAAAAATAAAAAAAAATAAAGAAAAGTTAGAGAAAGGGTTTTTTGTGACACGTGTCAGTCTCTAATATAAAGTTAGAGAAGGGTTGTAAGTGACACATGTCATATTTTCTAAGTTTGGTTAGAGAAAATATGACATTTTCATATAATTGTGTGTTTTGCTTAGAAGAGTTTTTTATTTAAGAAAACAAGAATTTAATTTTTTTTTTTTTGAGTTAGAAAAAAATAATAAAAAAATAAAAAAAAATAAAGAAAAGTTAGAGAAAGGGTTGTAGGTGACACGTGTCAGTTTCTCATATAAAGTTAGAGAAAGGGTTGTAAGTGACACATGTCAGCATCTTAGAGCTTCTCAAAAGAAAACCTTACTTTATTATATAAGATACTTTTAAGATGTTATTGTTCCAACATTAGCATTATGAACAAATTCATTCTTAATTTTGATTTATAACATATTCAAATTATAGCTGCAGCTAAATGGAAAATTCGGAAGCTAAAGAACATTAGAGATTATACAAATGAAAAAGAAGATAAGGAGCAGAAGAGATTAAACAAACCGAGGTCAATGAGAAACATGAATCATGAAGCAAAAGAGAGACATGTACACAACAACATTACGTAATTAGTCTTTATGATTGACATCACAATTACAAGACGAGCTTCAATCTTTACGCAAAAGAATAGGATTAAGCCATTTTTCAGTCAATCATCAAACATTAATCACAACAAACCGTAGTCAATGCAGATTAGATTATTGAGGAAATGGAAGAATTAAAAATCAAAAGATTGACGCAGGGAAACAAATCCAAAGAAGGTGAAGTTTGCTTCGATGAAGTAATAATGTCTTCATCTCCATTCTTCATAGATGCAGAGCAAGCCATTGAATTCCCAGAATCCGATGACTTTTCCACACTACCCATCAACAATCCCCAGGATCCGAAACGTTCTATTTCAAACTCAAATCCAAACCATTAGCTATATAACCTCAAGATGACTTAGATTCCCAAAAACCCAGAAAGATCACTCAATCATCAACGAAACAACAAACCAAGAGAGAGCATAAGATCCTCGTTCAAAACCCAGTAGAAGAACAACAAAGTGCTCGCAAAGGAACTCAAAACTGGGGCAAAATTGATGGGAAGCTACGCAATCAGCTAGCCTTAGAGTTAGAGAAAAGATTCTAACTTTGGATTAGTAATTAGTAATTTACCTCAAAGCATTCAAATCAGCTTCGTCGGCGATTGAAAAATCTGAAAATCTGGGTTTCAACACACCGACACTTTGTTACGGTGGAAGCTTTATTTTTTTTTAATTTTTTTTTTCTACTAAACTTTTCAAATTAAAATTAGGTGGATAAGTTGGGGTTGGATCGAATCATCGGGTTTGGATCCAATCTTCAGGTTGGGTTAGTAGTTTTTGATTTTTACTAAGGGTTTTTCGACATTTACATCAATTTTGATTTAAAAAAAATTGTTAAAAAAAATTTAAAACATGACAGTGGCATCATACCAAAGATCTGAAATCTGCATTTAGGTTTTAAATTAATTCGTCAGTATCATAAATTCAATAAACGATGATGACTATTAATATGTAATCCCGGAAACGAAAGATCTAGAATCGGAGCATCTAATCCCTAAAACTTGCAACACAAGACATCGAAAAATCCATTGAAAAGGGGAAAGGAACAACAGAAGGCATGGCGAACAACCATCACCAATAGGAAAGCTTGTGAAACTGATCGATAAAAACATTCGGAACCCGTTAAGCACAATTCGGAGTGGGGGAAACCTAAAGCATGAAGGCGGTATGCAACTGTGGTTTGCAACAAGATAATTTCAAGGATAAAAGTCTTTAGGTTTAAAATCCAAAAAAGTATGCATTAATTTGTAACAAACGTTTGTTATTCTTTGAATATAATTTAACAAAATTCAAAAAAAAAAAAAAAAAAAAAAAAAAAGAATCCATTGAAAAGGAGACATAGAGAGAGAGATCGAGATCGGAGAAAATTCCACGGCGAGCGAGAGATTACCTGAAATCGGGAGGCTCGTTCATGATCAACACGAAGAAACGCGTTTGGATTAAAAAAAAACACCGATTATGATGAGAAGAGGAACGAACCAGGAAGAAAAAAAAAAAAAAGCTTGGTGGTGGCTAAACGAGAGAGATCTCTAAACATAAGGAAAAAAATGGAGGGAGAAGGAGAGAGGCTCTTCTGATTTTCTCGGAATTGTTCTCTTTGTCTCCTTCACTCTCTCCGACTGCAACTCAAATCAAACGCAAACCTTTTTACCCTCTCTCTCTAATTCAGCTTCCTATTATTAATTAGGTAATTTTTCTATTACTTTTCTATTATTATTTTTAAAACATTTCATGAGTGCCTTAATTAGTTCTGTCCAAAAAAGTTACCAAGCTAAATTGGTTTTTCTACTGTTGCCAAACTAATTAAAAATTTACTTTATTAATTCGTCCTAATCACTTGACCAACACAATTAATTTACATCATTTAAATTCATTGTAATTAACATTTATAATTTATAATAAGGAAAAACAAATAATTCTTTAAACTAAAATCAACACGGAGCATAACACCAACCAGTGTAACAAACCATTTTCAAGTGACTTGTTGGCTTATTAAATCGTTAGCCATAGTTTTTTTTTTTCATTTTTTGCGTTATATTTTTCTATAAAGAGATTCTCATGGAATATATATATTGTGATTAGCAACAATATATGAATATACTAATCACGTGCCTGGGATTTTTCCGTACAGCAGCAACGAGTATTTCTTCCCGCCGATAAACCACACGAGCAAATGATTCACAAACCGGTTTGGTTCTGCATCAGACCGTAAACCTCCTCACATATTCGGTTTTCGCAAGTCAAGGAAAGATCACCCAATTCACAAAGCAAATTTTATTGATAATATCTCACACTACATATGCAAATGTAAAGTTTATACATTGTATATTCGCTCATAAAGCAAACCATTATATATATTTTCTGATACAAGATGAAAAAAGCATTAATACATTAAGTGATGTTTTATACTTCCTTTGGGACTGGCTGGCTGATTCCGTAAATACCACGAAGATGAACAACGAGTATCTAGAATTGCTCAAAAACCATGGATTTTGATGTTATCTTTCTTCACAAGCCCAGCCTGATTCAAACATTTGTATCATCAGAACACACAATGTTTCAACCTCTCACTATGTAAACCAACAAAGATGGAACGAATAAAAGTGTGATTTACCTGAACAAGGAACGTAGAGACGTTCTTCCTCTGGTCACCTTGAAGCTGAATAACTTACAACAACAGATTGAAGATATAATTAAGTCACAGGCAACTAAAAAGATTCAAACTTTCAAATCTATACTTGTATACAAGAAGCAATCCAAAATCCTGACACTTTAAAAGATGTAATAAAGTTAAAAAGAGCACCTGTCCTAGTTCAGAGTCCTGGACAACAGTGCCATTGCAGCAGAATTCTTTCTTAAGGTCTTTAAGAATCTTGCTATAGCTATACTCTTTCTTAAGTCCCTGGACAGTAGTCAAGCTTTTTCTACCATTCCGCTGCTGAACACGAATGTGCACGTATTCCTTTGTTCCCGCCCCAGAGTCCTCAGCATTTGCATCAGCAAACGGATCTTAACATCACCCAAGTAAAAACAGAACAAGATACTCCATTAAGAGAACAACAATGCTTCAACCAATATAATTTATAGTCACAACAAGTTCAATCGCAAAGTGGCGAAGCGTATCAACGGTAACTCAGCTCCAATCTAGGGATTTATCGAAATCTCTAGAGACCTGACTTCTTGAGTGGATGAATTTAATCAAAATCAACTCAAGGCTCTCGAATTGATGAATTGAATCGAATCAATACAAGGCTTTAGAGAAAACTCTAGTTTATTATCTTTCAAAAACTGAATATCAAAGCCAACTTACAATGCCTTATATAGGTCTTAAGAGACTGTTTATAATAACCTAACTCTCTTAAAAATAGGAAATCTAATAAAAGGAAATCACCATAAGAAAAGGAAACCTTAAAAAAAAAAGCCCTGACTTATAGTCACAACAAGTTTTTACCAAAGGCAGTGGGGACTTGAACTTCAAGATCAGACATGAACCTTAGTTGAAACAAGGGAGTAACCCAACAAGCCTGAACAAAAACTGAATTGATATCATCAAACGAGTTTTATCAGGAAGTTAGAATCTAATAGATTCATATAAAATAAACAATTTTCTGCAAAATAAAAAAGAAAGTCTCAACTCCATCGTAGAATTTTAAATCGAATCTATAGAGAAATTTTTTCTCAGCATCTAATATGTATAGTTTTGGAGTCAACTTCTTATTGGAAAAATAAAATCAAAATCGATCATTTTTGCGATGAAACGGATACAACAAAATTAAAAACATATCTAATCGATCAAAGTAAAAAAAAATTGTTTGTCGAAATCATGGAATTAAGTATCGGAAAAAAAAAAAAACAAGTATAGCAAGAGGAAACAGTACGAGAAACAACGACAAGTATAAAAAAAAAAACGAAATTTTCACCTGAACTAAAGAGATTAGGGTTTCGATGATTTGATTGTAGGAGAAGGGAAAGAAAATGGGACAGCCTAAATTCGGACAAAGGACAGCTTCTGTCTGGGCGAAGAATAAGAAGACGAAGAAATTACGAGAGGAAGAGCTACAAAATCGATTCTGTTTTTTAATTCCACTTTTTCAATTTTTTTTTTTTTTTAAGTAGAAAAATAATAAAGTCGGGGAGTCGGCACGGCATCGATTCCCTCCTACTCATTAGTTTGCATATTTATCCAAAAAATTTATTTCGTTGGGCAATAAAAACAAAAGTATCTATTGGGCCTCAACAAAGCCCAAATTAATTTCTACGTAATAAAGCCCAATATATGGTGCGTGGTTAAAGCATAAATAAAGATGGGAGATGCTTGCTAGCTGCTGAAATCTCCAAAAATCTAGCAACGATGAGAAAACGTAAGCAGCAGGTTATGGAGAAAACCCTAACCCTATCCCGATCAAGTAAACGATCTTCTACCTCTGGAGGAGGATACTTTGATCTGATCCCTGTTGATCTGACCATCAAAATCATGTCGAAATTATCGGGGAAGTCTATGGCTCAGTGTCGTTGTGTATGTAAGCTCTGGTCATCGATAATTCGCCGTCAAAATCACAACCAGTTGTTCCCGATCAAGTCTGCGGTGGATCCACTGAGGTTACTCATCGCCGTAGAAGTTGGAGAAAAGCTGTACTTCTACTCAGCACCTCAGATTGGAAAACAACATGATGATAGCTTCACTGTTACAGCCACCTTTCATCACGCATTTTCGCGTAGCACCCTTATTTCTAAAGTCTGTAGTCATGTACACGGACTGGTTTGTCATGAACGTAAGGAAGATAATCATATAGTGGCTGTGGTTTCTAATCCCATCATAGGAGAGTCTGTAACCTCACCTAAATTGTTAACATATGGGAACAATGCAAAAACCTTTTTGGGGTATGATCCTATTAACAAACAATTCAAGGTATTGTGCTTAACTTGGTCTCAACGCGGAAGACTTGAGCATCAAGTTCTCACATTAGAGACTGATCATGAAAAACAAACCTTATGGAGAAAGATCCCATGTTGCATACCTTATCATAATCCTGTAGGTGATGGGATATGCATCGATGGTATTTTGTATTATTATACATCAGTCAACAAAGCTATGATCCTTTCCTTTAATGTCACGTCTGAGAAATTCAGCTTTGTTACCGGAAGACCTGGGACAGCTTCCTCTGATCTTATAAACCACAAGGGTAAATTATGTGCAGGTGCAGTTAATGAATATGATGATGGTCTTGTGTTGTGGGTTTTAAAGGATGCAGAGGAACATAAATGGTCAAAGCATATCTTGCTCACGCCCTTTCAATTGCAGACTGTATATTCAATGTCGGAATTTGTTGCTGCCGTGACTGATAGAGGAGAAATTGTATTGTATGCAGATTCTGCTGAAGAAGATACCTTCTACATATCTTATTACAATCTCCAGATGCACACTAAGGTAAGAGTGGGAATTATAATTCAAGGATTAAAAGTCCTTAAATGGTCTAGATTTCATATATTTCCAAACTACGTAGAGTATGTGAAGCTTATTATGTAAGTGATTTATTGGATTTTTTATATATAGTTTTTACAGACTTGGTTTTACTTGTTGATTCTATGGAGAATGTTTTAGCAATCTGAAACTCTTAATTACCCTACAATTGAATTGAGTTACTTATAGATACAACTTTCTCATTACAAACAGGAAACTGTTTTTTACAAGCATGACACCAATTTTTTAATCACTTAAGACCTACTGAAAAAAAATTTGTCTGCTGGTTCCAAAGATACGGTCTTCTCTTCCAGAAATGGTATTTATCTCCCTTCATAATTACAATCATAATCATTAATTTGGATCAAAACGGCTTTTGCATCACTCTCACTACATTGTGACAACAAGGCAGCCATACATTTGGTGGCATATTCGGTCTACCACGAATACAAAACGTTTTGAGAATGATTGTCATCATTCAATCTGAAAATGACACTGACACTTTTTCTATGTAACTGTGTTTTGTCTTATTGGACTCCCATCATGATTTTGAGTTGTCTCAGTTGATATCTTCTTTCTCGTATAGAGATTGCAATAGGAGATGAGCAAGAGAAAGCAGATGAGAACCGGATTGGGAATTATGCTAATGAACAGTTACTTTCCTACTAATAGCAGAGAGTTTGCCAAGCGAATATTTTACACTGTTTCTTTATGGGTTCTGAAAACATGTAAAATTCGTTAACAGGAACAAAGAGGATATGAGTTTTGGTCTCAGCTGTGTGATGAAGGTGCCAAAGAGCATAGAAAGTTAGTCTAGTGAATAGGATGACCCAGCGTCAAACACATGCATGATGGATGAGTTGTGATCTATCGGAAGCTGATGGATGAGTTGTGATCTATCGGAAGCTGATGAAAGATTGTTCTCATATAAAACCAGTGTCTACTATGTGAATTAAGAATGGTTTATTGAAAAAAGCTACAATGATTGGTCTTTAGAAGCTAAATTGCTGAAACTAAACATATGGAATTAAGGCTGGCTCTTCACAAGCTCTTCAATAGATTTCCTATATTCCACAATCAAGTCCCTGCCCAAAAAAGGTTTAACAACACAAAGTAAAGTAAGAGCAAGATCTGTTGATCAAACAATACGTTTTCGTTGTGACAATTATGTTTACCTTCTTAGTTGAAGCAATAGCTCACTTTCTTCAAGATTTCGCTTTTGGCCATCTACAGTCTACACAAAGATCCTTAATCAAAGCAAATTCTTATAGATTAGATTAAACAGAACGTAATGATCCAAATCCTACCATAGTTTTAGATCCAAGGGATCCTGAAATCGAGTTCAGCAACTGTTGACACTTATCAAAATGGCTATTCAATTCAGTCACCTGCAATTTCCACATACGCAATTCAACATCCAAGAACCCTAAAAAATCTTAAAGACTGGATTTTTCAACATCCAAGAACCCTAAAACTCTTATTGACTGGATTTTTTCAAAAAAGAAAAACAAACCAGGGCATCAGAATTCTGATCTCTTGTTCCATTGTCAATCGTATCGCTTAATTTCTCCACCAACTGCGTCATCAAACGAGAAATTAAACCACAAAGGATTCATAATTTCAAGGAAGAAACAAGTTCAATTTTAATTTCATACCGATAAGAGATGAAAATGAGAAGCTAAAGATTGATGCTGTTGTGGAGTCTGAACCGGAGTTTGAACCAATTGTGGTTGTTGTTGCGGTGTATGCATCATAGATTGAGGCGTATGAACCACCGTCAGAGGCGATTGCAATGAGGATGGCTGAGACTGAGGAGGAGATTGTAACAAACGTTGTTGTTGGTATTGTTGTTGTTGTTGAATGAAATGTTGCTGCATTTGAAATTGCTGGAATTGCTGAACCTCTGGTTGTGGTGGTGGCTGGAACTGTTGTTGTTGTTGTTGATGTTGTTGTTGATGTTGTTGTAATTGTTGTTGTTGTTGTTGCTGGAGGAATAGTTGTTCATGATTCGCTTGTGTACCGAAGTTACCCTGTGCCTGTACATTTGGGATCATCGACCAATTACCTCCTCCTGAGAACTGATCCATTTTTTTTCCGACTCCGATCTCACAATTGCCTTTCTCGTCGTCGTCGTCTATAAAAGGGAAAAGGAAGAGGTGAAACGACGTCGGACAACACAACGACCTTTTATAAAACGATGTCGTATTCTCAAAACTCACAAAAACGATGCCGTTTCATTTTTTATTTATTAAAAAAATGGTGTCGCTTGGGCTTTAATCTCTTACTAGATTAATAAACCCGTGCTGCGCCCAGGTACAATAGTTTAAAATTTTTGATTTGTTAGGTATAAATTAATTAAATAATAACAATTTTTTGGTTTTAGAGTATAATGCATGTGAGTTGTTAGTTGTTGAATTAACTAATGTACTAATATTATGTACACGTTTTAAGTATTGAGTATGTATTTTTTTAACGTAAATAAAGGTAAAATAACTATAAGTATGAAAATTGTTATTATTACTTTTGTAGAAATATATATATATATATATTTCTGACGCCAGGGGCTAATGTTTTAATTTTTTATTTGTTATTGTATTATTTAATTGGTTATTATTTTTTTGTTTGGTGTTAGTGTGTAATGCATGTTAGTTATGATTAAAGTGATTGGATTAATTAGTGTATGTTAGTTGTTAATTCAATACAAAAAAAAAAATTGTGTATTTAGACCCGAGTAAGCATTCGAAGCGCATAGATAACATTAAATATTTTAAATGTTTTACATAATCAGCTTTTCCTATTCCAATCTACGTGAGGTGCATCATATATAAAATATTTTATGTCATTTTATGTCTATTATGATAAGATGTGAGGTGATATTGGTGTCACCACGAAAACATCTCTCACAAATTCACAATAAACATCACAACACGAAAGCATCACTCATAATGACAACATGTCAACAACTAGCGATTGAAATTCCAGATTAACAACAAGTCAACAACGATTGAAACATCACTCACAATTTAAATATGCATCAAAATTGGAATTGAAATTCCCAGATTAATTAAGAGATTCCCCATTACAGTCCCAAACTAAACCACATGTCAACAACGATTGCAACTAAGAGAGACTAAAAAATTAAAGCATTCATACACATATCTAAACAATTTCAGACCCAACCCTAAATCCCAAATTAACAAATCGAAGGAGATATGCTGAAAAATTGTGAAAGAAGAACTAACCTTAAGCTAGAACGAAGAATGAACAAGGAAGAGACTGAAATACAGACAAAGAAGACAAGATTTGAGAGTCTATCGTCGGATTGGACTGAGGAAAAAAAATGAGGCGGAGAGGCTATTGTCGTGTAAAAGAATGAGTTGTTTTGGGTAATTTTAGCCTTATATACTAAATTATTTAGGTTTAATTTCGGTTTTCCGATCGGTTATCATGAAACCGAACCGAACCGAAGCAATAACCAACCATAATAGAAATGTCTTCCGATCGGTTTGTGCCTGATAACCGACCAAAAAAAAAGGAAGAAATAGAGAGGATTTGTGTGATTTAGAAACGACAATGAGAAATTCAGAATGAAAGAGTAAAGTTGTTTTTTTTAAATTGCATAATTAATTTAAATCATTTAATATATATAAATATAAAAACATGTCATTTTTAGTCATTTTTAATTAATTGCATCTGGATGCTATTACAAACTCAAAAACGAACAAACTTGCATCCAGATGCAACATTTATATACAACATCCAGATACTGAATCCAGATGCTGGATGCAGATGCAAAAACGAACAGGGCCTAATTAGAAACGAAAATACACAGCAGACGTCAATAGGAAACTCATCAAATCATCACTGTTAAAGACAGAATTTTTCAGAGAGATGAAAGATGCGCTTCTAGCTTAAAAGTATGAAAAACCCTAAAAATGAATCGATGTTCAAATCAGATCCAGAAATCACATGAATAAAATTAAAAGGAGACAGAAAAAACCCGTTTCATGAACTAAAGAAGAAAATCAGAGCGGAAACACAATCGGAAAAAGTCGTACCCGGAGAGAGGGAAAAGTTCAGACGGAGGAAAGGACGATCGGCGTAAAGGGGGGGAGGCGAGCGAGAGAGTGGCGTGAAGGATAAGCCAGAACTGCGGAGAGGGATTTGGTCTTAGGTCTTATATAGGGGACGGAGCTCCAGACCTCACGCGTTTATTACTGAGACACTGGTAGGCCCATTTTCAATCAAAGCCTACTATAAGGTGTAAATGTTAAAATTTTAAATTGGTGAACAAATAATAAAACAAAAAAATTAGAAATTTAACTATTGAGGCAGGTCAAATTAGTTTTTTTTTTTTTACTAATCTCGTTGTGTCATATAACTCGAATCAAAAAATTATGTGCGAGTTATAACAGAAAAAAAGATTTCACCCAATCTGCCTTCTTAATCTTACACTAGATTAATAAAGCCGTGCTGCGCCCGGGTACAATAGTTTAAAATTTTTGATTTGTTAGGTATAAATTAATTAAATAATAACAATTTTTTGGTTTTAGAGTATAATGCATGTGAGTTGTTAGATGTTGAATTAACTAATGTACTAATATTATGTACGCGTTTTAAGTATTGAGTATGTATTTTTTTTACGTAAATAAAGGTAAAATAACTATAAGTATGAAAATTGTTATTATTACTTTTGTAGATATATATATATATATATATATATATATATATATATATATATATATATATTTCTGACGCCAGGGGCTAATGTTTTAATTTTTTATTTGTTATTGTATTATTTAATTGGTTATTATTTTTTTGTTTGGTGTTAGTGTGTAATGCATGTTAGTTATGATTAAAGTGATTGGATTAATTAGTGTGTGTTAGTTGTTAATTCAATACAAAAAAAAAATTGTGTGTATTTAGACCCGAGTAAGCATTCGAAGCGCATAGATAACATTAAATATTTTAAATGTTTTACATAATCAGCTTTTCCTATTCCAATCTACGTGAGGTGCATCATATATAAAATATTTTATGTCATTTTATGTCTACTATGATAAGATGTGAGGTGATATTGGTGTCACCTGGTGCGATTGGCCTTGGATATTAGAGAGTTCTCGATTTTGATATACTTGAAGGTAAAATATAATTTTGGTATTTCATATAATAGGTGATGTCTTTCTTAATACTTAACTTTCATATAAGAGGAACGAAGATTTTTTATATTATATTGGAGATTCCATTTGGCGTAGAAGATCTTTTATATTATATAAATATGGTAGAGGAGTTGCAGTTTGATGACATTGATCTTGATTTTGGCGATATTAGACAATATTTTCCTGTCAATTTGGTCTTTTCCGGGATATTTAAAACACGTCAGTTCCTTTTTGGAGAGTTTAATTCTCTACTCTTCTAAAGAGTCTATAAACTTATAGATGAGGAAAAGATTAAAGATGAGCCAAACAAAAAGTCTAATGATGAAGTTGAGAAACAAAAGAAGTTAATGTCACTATTGTTTCTGATTTTAAGAATGAAAAGCTGAATTTGGTAAAGGTGAAAGGGGAGAGGTACAAGGAGTAATCTCTTACTCCATTTGGGTTTTTTGCAGAGCTTTTGGCTTTTCTAATAACTTTGAACTTTTCTTATTGTCTGGTTTTATAATAATTCAGTAAAGGCTACTGAATGATGGTTTTATTTTCAAACTAGTAAATTACTAATCAAGCCAACGAATCTCATAATAAAGCATTACATAATTGAGCTGCTGAATAAAATTAGTAAAATCATATACCAATGAAGTCATAACGCAAACATAAGCACCTACCGCCTTGAAACCTAATTGTTCATCTGAATAACTAAAAGACGATCTACGAATCTCACTGCTACAAACCAAATCTCGTTTTCTTCTTTCTTATTGAAACATCGACGCAGAAGCAACATATATATATATATATAGATCTAGTGCGGAAAAAAAAGAATCGAAACAAATCACAACAAATTTATCAGATAGATCTGAGTGAATCGTTTAATCACACCAGAAGCATTCGATTTGAGAGGAGTGATTTACCTGAATCGATTCACAGACGACGAAGCGAGAACGAACACGGAGAGGCGCAGAAAATTATAGAGAAGAATCGTTCGTAGCCTTTTAGGGAGGAAGAGAAATAGCGATTTACGTTTCTGGAAAAAAAACTTGAAATGACCCAAAAGGGCCACTTCAGGCTTTAAATTTTCATTTCAAATTGGGCCTCATATGACTTTCTTAAAAGTTCAAAACAGAATTGAGAAAGGTCGTGGTACAACAAATGAAAATCACAATTCTCAAACCCACCACATGACCCACAGTATTGTTTCTTTTTTTTTTTTAAAGCCTTCTTACTATTTAAAAAAACTGTAGAAATCTAAGGGCACCCACATCAATAGGGTTTCTCAGCATAGTCTCTCCAATACCTGCAGTAAGTTTGAGAAGGCCTCCTTATTTGATGATCTCAATTTGACATTCTTTTGTAATGTTTCTTTGTCATATTGCTTGGATCGATTTCATCTATTTTATTCTAAAAGTCTCCTACGAAAAATTTTGTCCTTTCCTGACATCTTTCATGTATTCAGTATATTCATATATTATAAAATCAAGCTAGTTTGCAACTTCTTAAATTGATGCAACTCTTACTTACGTCTTCAATGTAAAGTAAACATTTGTCTTCAATATCTACTCTTACTTTATGTCTTCAATAAGTCTACCATCTCCAGGACAGACCTCCTCCATTGCAGCCCGCTCTTAAACACTTGCAAGAGTTAATAAAACAGAACAAAAACATTCAACGATACAGAGTTTGATATGTAATGAGAGTTGAAAAAGAGAAGACCATAACTACAATGAGCTCTTGATATGTAAGCTCCTGGTAATCTAAATAATAAAATCTTAGTAGCTTATGAGATGCCATATATGGTGAATAAATGAGACATGCTTGCCTCCATATTTTTGTTCCAGAGCACTGCCATAAAGAGAAAAGGATTCATGAGAGGATGGATATCATAAGCAGAATATACAAAGATACATATAATCATATTTACATGCTTAAATATAATGTATATACCTAAGGAGATAATATTAATGGGGTTGTTTAATTAACAAAGAACATTAATCCATTTACTCAATACTACATTCATATTTACACTTGCCCAAAGTCATCAGCAGTTATCTCCTCAAATCATAACACCCATAGTTCAAATTCAGCGAAGTCATCCATCCAAAATCCTGTAACAATATAAAATCATTTGGAAAATTGGCTGAACTAAAATTTGAAAAACTTGGAGAGAATATATTAAAGAATTTAAATAGAATGAGATAGTATATCATCTCATTCAAATCTGACTATAGAAAGATAAATTAGAGAATTGGTAGGATGAATACTCACCTGGGAAACCCACAATTCCAGCTTTTTTTTAATTATTGAAGAGTATGGTTTTTATCTTCACTATGCACATCTGACTGTTCTTAATCACACATATCGACCCGTGAATGGGAACCATGATGAATAAGGAAGTAAATTAAACTTCCCTCAATGACTTAAGAACAATGAACATAAGCAAGGGAAACGACCAAAGATGATATATTGTAGGTTTGGACTCACAGTTGACAAGTGACAACAAAAGAAAAAATATTATATTTTGTAGGCTTGTTATAAGAGGATGTTATACGTACCTAGCGCTTCTTGAATTGCTTTATATTTTTCTGTATTCAGCCATATGTAGTAGAGATAAGTTGAACCATGTCAGCCTTATAGTTAAACTATTATTTTAAAATTGAACGAACATTAAAACACGAATTCTCGGAAACTGATTTACCATAAAACAGTAACAAATATGTGCATTGCAAACACTATTCAAGTAAAGCTCTTCATTAGTTTCTGAGACAGTGTTAGAAATATTTGTATACTATTTTGTAGTGATCCAGAAACAATATCAGACATAAGAGTTCATATGATTCAGTTTTGTTATTTTACCTTAGATGAAGAAACTGATTACGAAAATGTTTCACAATGCCATCACCAGGAAGCTCAAAGGATTCCAATCCCTTGTCATCTTTTGAAACTTCTTCATTCATTTTTTCTTTAACCCCACTCGACGATGGACCCGTCTCTTCTTCTTTTTTTCCCATATTGATGTCCTTGCTTTCTCTGCAATGCAAAAATCAGAACATATACAACTTTGTTCATATATGCAAAACCCAAAACCGGAGAAGGTAAGGAGGCGGAGGACTTAACCTTAAAGAATGACTGAAATTCAAATCATCCTAAGAGGCAGAGAAACTAACCACAAGATACACCCAAAACTATCAAAGACTAAGCCAAAGAAGAACCCTTTAATATCTACGAATCCATTTACATCAACGTTGGTCAATTGGCCATTGAATGAAGGACAAATCAGACTCCAGAGGGAGGGGGAGCTATTGAGGTGAGAAGGTTTCCGCTTAAAGCTTTGGAACTAACAACGCCGACATTCTATGAGTCTCTGTTGGTGAAAATAACTTGAAGCATACATAGATGAACCAACACGATTTACATCTCTTGCTCCGTCTCTTTATCGAGTATATAAGGACCAACACATGATCTGAAAATATTCATCGTTGAATTGGTTTCTCTTGGGTATGTAGTTTAAAAATTTAGAGGATAGAAATAGATTAGAGAAGAGAGTAGTCGCTTAGAAACACTTGAGTCAGTAAATTTTGAAACCAAACAGATCATGAGTTGATGATAGATTGTAAGGTTAACCGAACAAAGATATATAATAACAGAAAATTATGATTCATACCATTTTATCATCATCGCTTGTTTAAAAAATTCTGATTGTGTACATCCATCTGCAGTGAGCTATGGCTGTTTCACTTGAGCTTGCTAGTGGACAGTCTTACTCTTTCATACTGAAAATGTGCAAGTAGAATGAATCAGATATCTCATAACAAATTAGTAAACTTCTTAGTATGGACAATAGTTGCAACTGATATTTTTAGCATCGACTAAAATTTATTCTTGCAAGACCCAGATATTTGAAACTGGATTTCTACTATTTATGCAGAGAAGGAAGAGATTCTAGAACCAAAAAAATCATGGATCATCAGCCAATCATACAATATAACATCTAACCATCAACTGTCACACTGCTAGATTCACATCCAATGTCAGATTTAACCTGATTAAGAAAAAACAACTTAAATAGGATTTTACTCAATCAAATAACTGAGCTGGTCATATATATCAAAATTATTTACCAAAAGAACAAATTTTCTTCAAAATTTTCGATGTCCCCCTCATCTTTTTGCTTAAAGCCGCTCCATCATGGTAAAATCTCATCTTCTGTGTTGGCCGAAGTGACAATACTATTCTGAACCCTCGAATATGCTCAAAGATCTCGAAATGATCATCCAGTTATGAGGAGAATTTGCTAATGCCTGAGAAGAAGAAACGTCGAAGATGTACAAATAGGGATTGTAAGAGGAAACGTTAGAAGAATTGATCTTGGTGTTTATTGGGCCTTTCGTTATAATTTTATAGCCCATATTAATTTTTTTTGCTTTAAATTGAAAAAAACAATGTATAATTCTTTCGTTTATAAGTAGTTTTGTAGAGCTGATGTGGCACTTTCTTAGAAAGTTTTGTTTTTGCTGACGTGGAGGGCTTGAGGAGCTTCAAAAGCTACCTTTTATTAGTGGTAGATGTTGGTTATTTCTCTATTCGAATGGTTTTTGAATAATAAAAGTTCTATCTTACATTTTCTTATCATTTCACTACGATTAACCAACATTACTAATTAAGTAATAGATTTGAACACTTACAGCAGAAACTGTAGACGTAAGCTATGATCCTTCATCAAGTGATTAGCTATGATCCTTCATCAAGTGATAGAGACTGTAAAATCAGTAAAAGAAAATGTGATCAGAATCTATGGTAGAGAGCTATTATGAAGCCATTGTCGAAAAGCTAAACTAAAATCAATTACTAAAACTCGTGAGTGTATTCAAAGAGGAAAACACAATTATTATTTTTATCAAATTAATAATAATCACAAAATCTATTTACTCTTATATTGGGACAATAAAACTACAATAGGCTAATTTTAAAAAACTGAAGATCATAAACATATGGACATGTCAGAAAAACTTATAAATTGATTCAATCAAAAACACCAATGAAAATTAGAAAATCTAAAGCTCACAAACAATAAAGATGAAAAAGACTAACAAAATAGAATAACATAATATCTAAATTTCTGTGTAAAACTGTATCTATAACTAAATCGTGGTCAAAATCATTTGGAATACAATAATGATTTGGTTACTCTTTTTGAAACAAAATATATCACTAGATTTTACTATATCTAATCACACGAAAATCTACACAATATTACAAAGAGTACACTATCTAAAATCTATTCATTCTTTAGATTTATCTTTGTTATTCTCGACCAGAGCTTAACAAATCTCATCACAATGAAAAAAAAAAAAGACCCTAAGAATTCTCATGAAATAAGTGTTTAATTACCATGATGCTAAGTAAGAAATAATTTTCTATTAAATAAGTGTTTAATTACCATGTTATTTACAGTGGGTAGGAAGACGTCAATGTATTGTTTAGCTGCTGGTACTCTTTCTGTTTGGTAATCAAAACATGGCAAGAATAATTATTTCCGCCACCACCTCAAGTACTTTTATATCTTCATCCTCCACGCATCTGTAGTTTTAGAAAGATAAAAAAAAAACAGATTATAGAGAATTAACCACATATAATTTCAATCTATAAGTAAAACTCTTAATTTGAAATCGAAACCCATCAATAAACATGCAACATAATTTTTTACCCAAATCTTAAATTATACAATAGATAATCGATTTTGGCTTGAAAAATCTATACTATCAATCGAAACCCTTGATTGAAAAAAAAAAATTTAAACGAGATTGAGTACCTTCAGAAATCGATTAGATCTTGAAGCCTCGATCATGAATCTTCTTCCTCTATCTGCTTTGCTTTTTCAGAAATACTTCCAAGTCCTCACTCCTACTTAAGTTTTAGACAAGAGATTTTAGAGAAAAATTCATCTTCTTCAAGCGACAGTCGCAAATCAGAAAACCCTATAATCCTAATCTCTTGGATTTCCCGATTGTTGATGTCAAATTTGAATTGCTCAATCAATCGAAAGAAACCTACGCCCAAAAAAAAAGGAAGAAATAGAGAGGATTTGTGTGATTTAGAAACGACAATGAGAAATTCAGAATGAAAGAGTAAAGTTGTTTTTTTTTTCTCCTTCTTTTTCTTTCTCCATGAAAGTTCAGATCTGCTTTATTGTTTGTCGGTGAAGGAAATAATGTCCGAAAGGTAGGTGAGATCTCAGATAAAAATATTTGACCTTAACAATTAAATCATATTGGGCCACACAGTTTTTCACTAAGCCCATACAATGAAATATGAATGGATACAATATTAATTTTGGCCGAGTTTCAAAAAAATAAATATGTAACTTTTATCATAATTTTTTTTTTTAAAAAGGTGTTATAATAATGTAGTTTAGATTTAGTTTCAAAAAAATTTAAACATTTAGATTAAAAAATATAAATATTTAGATTCAAAAATAGGTTTATTAAAATAAGATTATAGATTTACCATGTTTTACATTTTATAACACTTAAAATTATTTACATAGGTAAAAACAAATAAACCTATTAAATCAAACACATATATAATATATATACTAACAATTCACATATACTATAAACAAAACAACTAATACTTAGAGTTTACTTACTCCAAAAAATAATTACTACACATGCATACCCGCAAAACTCAAGTGGCGAGGATGCGGGCATACTACTTATTTATGCGAAAAATCCTTTAACAAAAAAAAAAAAAAAAAAAAACTTATTTATGCGGATTTCTTGCATCATATATTTGACTATTAAATGTAAATAAAATAAAATAAATAAATTTTAAATTTTATGGTTATTTACCTTCATAAAACCTATAATCAAAACTTAAAACACTTACATAATATTCAATATTAACAATTAACATACATCATTGAACTATATTATTCTACTCATAATTCACATGATCTATAAATTATAGTCTAAAACCACAAATAACAACTTTTATAATATTGCACCCGGGCGCAGCACGGGTTATCTATCTAGTTCAACTATAAAAGGGGCCACATATTTTTTTATCGCTTCAGACCATCATTTTTATTGGACCGACCATGGGTCAGTGTCATTGAAAGAAGCCTTTGACAACCGTAAGGATGTACATAGTCAAAGCGGCATAATTATGAAGTCTACATTATTATTAAGAGCATCTCCAACCTATTTTTATTTTTGCCTCTAAACTCTATTTTAGAGTAAAATCTACTCCAATCCACTTCTATTTTCACTTCTAAAATTGTAACGCATGGGTTCCAGAAAACATAATTTTTAAATTGTTTTTAGGATTTGTGCAGAGAATCTCTTGAGGCGATTCCCAAGATTTTTTTAGAACTGAATTTCTGGTGGATTTTAATTTGAAATTTGAATTAATTATTCAGCTTCATCAGAGGAAAATAATTATTTTATGAAATGGTTAGAGAAATCAAATAAAAATCAAGGGGTTGATTGAAAAGATCAGGAAATTGTGAGGTCAATTTAAGAAGGCCATGAAGTTGCGGGGGATGTTAAGAGAAAAGGCAGAAAGTGGACTTAAGAGGAAATTTAAAAAAAAAAAAAAAAAAAAAAAAAAAAAAAAAAAAAAAAAAAAGAAGAAGAAGAGATATATTTGCACATGCATAGAGAATACATGATAGAGATAGAAGAAAACATCATAGTAGAATTGCAAAAGGTTACATCATAACCACGGTTTGGTTATTTGCAGCCGCCGTTGTTATCTTCACCATCACTTCATGAGCCATTGTCGTAATCATCATTGAGATCTGTTCGCTCCGCCACCGTTGTCAAGATCTGATGTTCAACTTTTATTCATCTCATCGAATAGGAAGACACACACATGTGTATATAGGTTGGTAAAATGAAAAAAAAAACACAAGCCCAATGTTTTGTTTTTAAACAAGGCCCAATTTCTTTTACATCAATATTTTAAAAACAAAACTTATATAATTTCTTTTATATTTTTTTCAATTTGGGCTGAATTAAATTGGCCTAATTATGTTTTTTTTGTCCAACTAATTAACCCAATTTTAACCAAAATACTGAAAATTTTGGTTAATTTTGATAACAAAATAAACAACCAAATAATCTGAGAACCGAACAGAACCGAAACATTTTTTGGTTCAATTTGATAAGAGTTTACAAAAAAAAAAAAAAAACCAGAATCGAGATAACCGAATTCACATGCCAACATAGAATTATGGTAAAACAAAGAACAATTATTGTAACTGTACCTATAATTGTACTACGGATATTCTGTGGTAATAGATATTCAAAGGAAAATGGAAAGAGGCAATGTATGATTACGTCACAATCATGACTGTTTATCTCTTGAAACTTACCCTCTCTAGTATTAATGCACTCTCATAATTTTTATTCGTTTTCATTTGGGAATTCACTACTTTTTATAATCTAATGAAAAAACTCATCCTTTGAAGACGCATCCAAACGGAAAACATGAAATTAACATTTTCCATTCGCCATAACATGAAACTCCTTAAAACTACAAATGTCAGACAAGTCCAGTATGTTGGTATCAGATCCCACACCAGAGATTCAGTACCCGGAGAAAATGGCCATGTGGCCTCCAAGTCATAATATCAAGAAGATGTAGGGGACCAACATCAAGGATAGGATTATGCCGAGGGAATCAAGTATACCATCTCGCGATTATCCCATCTCGACCATTAAGTCAAGGTTTGGACTTGTTTAGTCTCTCTCATTCCGACCCTTTGCAGCTTGGATTAACGGAGAAGTCAGAGAAGAATGGGTAGCAACAACATGTAGCATATGGATTCAAAGCTTTATCGGAGCTATACACACATTTGCAATCTAATATTCAATCCTCAAATCATCTCAATCTTAGGACCAATTAACTCTTAATTTTGTTTTTGTCCTCAAAGACATCGGTGGTACTTTTAGAGATATTTGACGAAATGATATCTTAGGAGAGAAAGAAAGTCTGATGTCGCAAATTTTGGCTTCTTTGGCAAATTTTATGCTGATATATATTGTAATTTGATTGATTATCCTATTTAGATGATATATATAATTAAAATGATTTGATTGGATTAAATATTTTTTTATTAATTAATGTGACATCTCCGGAATGAACAAAAATAATTGATGTATCATCTTCTAAAATGACACTTGTATTATTATAGTGTTGATTTCTATTTATCCGTATGTATTTTATTCATTACAGTAGTGAATACAACATCAATGAATGTGTGAGGTGAGCTGATAGCCTAAGCTTTTAGTATTTATGTTTTTTTTTTTTGTTAAAAAGTATTTTATTAGAACATGTTCTCATGTTTACGATGAGATTAGTTGTCAAAATTAACATATTATATTGTATATTGTAAATTATTCTGAAACGACTATAGGTTCTTATTTATTAATTACTTTCTTAGTTAATGCATGTCGATCACGTTTTTTTGTGTCTTTGAAAAATATATTCTTTTAATTTCCAGATCTACTCTTTTTGTTTGACTTACAAATTAAAGATCAATATTTTTATTCTTGTACTATTTAAGTTGATTATATTGCACGCTAAGCGCAGGTTCATGATTTTCAAAAAATCTAAAAATAACTTGTTAAACTATTTTTGAATATAATATTTTATGTCATAATAATAAATGCAGTTACATACATACCATCAAATTATTTTTGTATCCATGTTATGTTGTATGTTGCTGATCCAAAACAATATATGTTTTAATCATAACTAAGTTTTCATTTATTAATATTAAAATTTGAAAGAGGTTAAAAAAAATAGAGAAGACTTTTTCACTAAATAGAAAATATACGTTTCTATTTAAAAAAAAAAATTAGTAGAAGATATTGTATTTTGTAAATTACTTAATTAAAAATTAATTAACTGTTTTACCCATAACTGATTAAAACTATTATTTTATAATGATATTTTTGTAATACTAGGTTTTGGATCCACGCTATGTGTGGATATTTTAATATATTTTTCACAAAAATTATATGCGATTTATAATATTTATATAGGAGATGATAATAATATATATTAACTATTTGAAAACAAATTTTAGTGATTATAGTAATGTAAATTTAGAAAATAATTTGATAATAAATAGTCAGTTATTACTATTTGGTATATTTGTATGTTTTTAATTTTTTTGATAATTTATGAAATGTTTTTAATGTGTAAGTTTTAAAAGAATATTGCCAAACTTTTAACGATTTTTTCATATTTTTTTTAACTAATCTCTTTTCTAAATGTTATCATAAGTATGTATATGATATTTTATGCATTCAATATATTTAATCATGCAATATTTTGTTCTTCTTCTTGTTTTCCATTTAGTATGGTATTGTTTGTTTTTCATTTTTTGAGTTTACTTTCCTTATTTCTTTTCTCTTTAAATTTTTAATTTATTTACATATGACTTTGGTTTTTTTTTTTGTATTTAAATTCCATTTTATTTTTTTCAATTAAAATATATTTACATACGCGAGATTTTCTACATCATGTATGTGAGTTTTAAAGTTTACAAATAGCATGTACAATAATTGTTTTTTTTTTGAAAATTATTTAATTTTTTTTTTCTTTTCTCCATTCTCAACTACAAATAGACATATACATAATATATTTTATTATTTCTTTTATCAGTGATGATCTTTTTCTTAAACATTAATTATTCCTCTAACATTTTTATCATCTCTTTCTTTTATTTGTAAATGACCATTCCGAAAACTTTTCGTTTTATACTTTTTATTTATTTTTTTAAAGTAAGTGTTAATTACTTTTTCTTTTCAATAATTTCAAATACGAATATACATGTATGTAAAATATTTTAATATTTCTTTTGTTGGTGATGATATATTTTTCTTAAGCTATCACTTATTCTTCTAACATTTTTGTTTTTTTTTTTAAAATTTCCAAATTAATTTTGTACATTTTTCTTCAATATTAATTAACATATGAAACTTTTTAACAGTTACAACTGTTATCTTCCTTCTTCTTAGTAAGATTTATTGTTTACTGTAGAGCTTATTCTTCTCTATTTTTCTCCTCCATCTATATACAATATATTATAATCTAAGATTAAATAGAGATTCAAAACTTTTATGTGAGCATTGACATATTTGTTTTTCTTTTATAATATTTTAATATTGAATAATTAATTAATTAATTACCATTAGAGCTAAGAGATTGAG
This sequence comes from Barbarea vulgaris, assembly GCA_963667165.1. Lineage (NCBI taxonomy): Eukaryota > Viridiplantae > Streptophyta > Magnoliopsida > Brassicales > Brassicaceae > Barbarea > Barbarea vulgaris. The sequence goes on from OY763891.1 coordinate 4,513,324, forward strand.
AGAGAGATCATCAGATTTGATGTTTCCGAAACATATAAAAATCTCGTTTTGTTCGATTCTCCTATTATCAAAATGGCGAATGCATATGGCTTCTTCACTCATCCTTCAGTTCCTACCTTGCGAAGCAGAAGCCATGTTCCGATTAGAGTTTCTAGATCTGGGTTTTGCGTTATGAATCGATTCTCTAAAGTGTTTTGTGTCCAAGCGTTAGTTCCATCGGTGGCGTTGATAAACATGGAGACCTTATAAACATGCTTCGTCTTCTCCTTCTGTATATCGATGACCCGGGTGAAAAAAAAAAAAAATTTATATCATTTTTAATAATTAATTGATCTGAGATCGTTCTTTGTTATTAGGATAAAACTTATGTGATTAGAAAGATTGATTATTGTTAAGTTCTTAGCTTTAGCTTTGGAAAGATCTTTAATTGCTTTTGTAGAATATGCATTTGAAATAGTCTCTGATTCATAATTGTTGTAAGTATTAGCTTAGTTTTAAGATGATCTTTAAGCCAAATTTTATCACAATTTTTGCTTTTGAAGATTGCATCTCTGATTCATGACTTATTTGGTTCTGTTTACTTAAAGGCTAGTGCCAAGTGGCTGCAAATTGATTGGATGTGGTTCAGCAGTTCCAAGTCTTCGTATTTCTAATGATTATCTTGCAAAAATCGTTGATACTAATGATGAATGGATAGCTAACTTGTCTCAGGTAACATTCTATGATAAGTTAAGATTATTATTCAGTGATGTACATACATTAATTCTTAAAACTACACAATTGAAGTCAAAGATAGCTTCCTTGGCTTAGCAGTAGATGCAGCAACCAAAGCTCTTGAAATGGTAGAAGTTGTTGCTGAGGATATTGACTTAGTCTTGATGTTCACTTCCACCTCCTGATGATCTATTTGGTGTTGCTCCACATGTATTTATTGACCTTTTAAATCTGGATTTCCCTTAGATGGAGTAAAACTTTACATTGTAGGATTCACGATAATTCTCTATTGATGGCAGATTCAAAAGCAAAACATAAATAAGCAAAACATAGAAGATTAGTCTGCATCTGCTCTTGACGTTTCTGATTTATTCCATTCTTCTGTTTATATCCTCCCTCTGCTCCGCCTCTGTAGCATTTTTCGTCTTTTCCTTTGCTACTTGTATGTATTTGTTGATTAGTTTTTAAGAATTGGAATCTAAAATTGTTTCATAATGAAGGGAAGGGAGAATACATGGTTCTTTATTTTGGAGATTGTTGAAAATCTCTTTATAGACGACATTCTTGAGAGTTGGTGTTGTATCTTTTCTTGTTGCTTCACTCCAAATATGTAGTCTTTTTTTTGAGGTGACACGTGATAGAGCAACATAGAGTTGTCCATGACTGAAAACAGGTTTTGGTAGATATATGTCTACATTTTCCAAACTTTGTCACTTTTTTTTATTGTCATAGCATAACAAACTCTGATTGGAAATTGCCTTCTTTTCATCTTGTATGGACAATTTGTATATGTTGTTGTCATTTTGATCCTTGGTATAAGGATTTTCTTGCCAACTAAAATCTCTGCCTCGAGTACTTTGTCTCCCAAACGCGTAGTCATCATCCTTTGCAATTGTTGGCTGAATCCATAACTGCCTTGTAAATCGAAAATTGGTCTGAGTTGAGTTGTGAAAATAAGTCCAAATGTCTACTTTTTTCTTCATCAGCGCTATAACTCTTTTCCTCTAATATCATTGAATTCTTGACATTGTTGAGGATGTTTTTCTCAGGTACCGGCATGTCTGGATAGTCTGTTAATGACTTATCACTATGGTTGAGGAGCTTTTGAAGTTCAATGAGAACATATTGTTGAACGAACATATTGGCGAAACATAATCGAAAAAGAAAAAAATCAAAACTTGGGTTTATAGAAAAAATACGATCAGAGTGAAGGGAAAATCGTAAACCTGGGTCTAGAGAACGAATTCGATCGGAGAGAATCCAATCTTCTATCACACTCATGCATCTCCGCCGTCATCGACAGGAGGCAAAGACATAAAGTCACCGACTACGGCGGAGAGAAGAGGCGGAGGATTTGTCGACAAGTTTCAGACCAAAAGGAGAAGAACCAGAGGGTTTGAAAACAGAGTCGTGGACGAGGAAAACAGATCCTCTGGGCCTTTTCCGAGGAGCTTGAGAGCTCTGATTTTGTTGAGGTCAAGATTTGTCGCCGGTGAAACAGAAGAAGAGGATGGTCGTGTCTCCATTGAGAAAGAAAGAGAGAGTGGGTCTGAAACGTTTATGTTTTCGTGTTTAACATTAAAATCTTACCAAGCTTATGTGTTTTATTAAAATAATCTGATTGGTTGTTCAACTTTTATCATTTATTGACATGTCAACACTAGAATCTCTGAAAAATCTGATGTGTCAACACCAGGAGAGTGACTTGTGTTATTATAGTGTTGATTCACTAGAATTTCTTAGGTACTCTTTCCATTCCATTTTATTAGATGCTTTAGCATATATTAAAAAATCTGTTTCTTTTTTTTTTCAAAAATATCATTTAATGTTTTACTTTAAATTTATTCAATCAATCAAAAGAGTTTATTGCATAGCATAATTATCACAAATTTATAAATGCATATAAGTTTCATAAAAAAATTTACAAAACATCTAATTGTACATTGTATATTAATTTTATAAAACAGTTAAAGTTAATTTGGGAAAAAGAGCACCATTTACTTAGCCTTAAGATCAGCACAAAAGGAAAAAAGGGAAAAAATTCTCCTTCGGACTATTAATAGTAAATCTGATTTCTTATATAAAATAAATAAATGGTATTTTAAAAAAATAAAATAGCAACAACAAAAAATATTAAAAAGAGAAAAAAACAAATTATAAAAAGTATTTGTGATTAATCTATAGGGAGAAGTGTTTCTGATAATTATATTCACAAATGATTACAGACTCTTATATAGAGAGCCATGAGCTTACATGAATGGTAAGGAGCGATATGCATTCCTAAATAAGATGTTACAAAGAATATATTCAAATAAGAGATGATTGATACTAATTGATACTAATTGGCTTACATGCCCCCTCGGCCCCTCAAGATGGTCGTAAGGAATGAAGACCAATCTTGTTCATGAGCGGTAGGAATCGTGAGCGCGGTAATGGTTTAGTAAGACCATCCGTCAATTGATCACCTGTATTAACATGAGCAACACGTAAGTGACCAGCTTGTACTAAGTTACGGATAAAGTGGTAGTCAACGGCTACATGTTTCATACGGGAATGGAACACCGGATTAGCGCAGAGATAAGTGGCTCCCACATTATCACAATATATCACTGGAGTCTTGCTGATGGGGTGTCCAAGTTCATAAAGTACCGATTGAATCCATTGAAGTTCAGAGGCCGTGTCAGCTACTGATTTATATTCAGCTTCAGTTGATGATCGCGCAACTGTCTTCTGTTTTAGCGATGACCAAGAGACAAGATGTTTGCCAAGATAGACAAGATTAGCACCAGTCGAAAGACAATCTTCCTTGTCCCCAGCCCAGTCCGCATCCGAATATGCATGAAGACTAATGGTGTTCTTAGCGTCGAAATAGAGACCACGAGTGGACGTACCACAAAGATACCGCAGAACTCTTTTGGCTGCCACCAAGTGATCCACTGTTGGTTGATGCATGAACTGCGAGAGTTTGTTGACCGCAAAGGCAATATCAGGCCGGGTAAGAAGCAGATATTGGAGACTTCCAATGATCATACGAAATTCAGTAGGGTCCGAGAGAGTAGTACCACCATAGCGGGTCAACTTAACATTTTCAGCGAGAGGGGTTGTTATTGGCGTCGCATCAAGCATTTTAGTGCGCTGAAGAAGATCAATAACATACCTCGTTTGATTGAGAAGTAAACCAGCAGTAGTGCGATAGACCTCAATACCAAGAAAATAGGAGAGAGCACCTAAGTCCTTGAGAGAGAATCTGTTACTGAGAATTGTGATAAACTTCGGAACATACAGTTCGGAGTTCCCCGTGATAATAATATCGTCAACATACACCAACAGGAAGATGACAATGTTCTGTGTCTGAAAGATGAAGAGAGAAGTATCTGCCATCCCATTGATAAAACCAGAGTCAACCAAAAATTTTCTCAACTCATTATACCAGGCACGAGGTGCCTGCTTTAAGCCATAAATGGCCTTGCGAAGTTTGCAGATCGCATCAGGAAATTCTTCATTGACAAATCCTGGAGGCTGAATCATGTAGACATCCTCAGTAAGAGTACCTTGAAGGAAAGCATTATTGACATCTAACTGTCGTAATGGCCATTGATAAGTGACGGCAAGACTTGTAACAAGGCGTATCGTAGTTGGTTTAACAACGGGGCTGAAAGTTTCATAGTAATCAATACCTGGCCGTTGATGAAACCCCTTCGCTACAAGACGAGCCTTAAAGCGTTCAATGTCACCATTTGGTAATCTCTTGATTGTGAAGACCCATCGACATCCCACAACATTGAACGATGGATTCCGCTTAACCAAATCCCATGTATGATTCCGAATGAGAGCATCAAATTCTTGAGACATTGGATTGTTCCATCGGGGATCTTTGAGAGCTTGCTGATAGGTGGTCGGCGGAATCATGATGGTGGAAGAGGTTGTCGCAAGCATGCAGAATTTCTTGTTTGGCTTGACAATGTTGTCTTTGAGACGTGTATGCATAGGATGTTGATTGGCCGGTGGTAAAGGGGGGGGAGCTGGCGGTGGAACAATAATCATAGGTGGTGCCGGTGCCGGAGGCAAGTTCGACGTGGATGGCGAAGTAGGTGCTGAGTCACGGTCAGCTGATGAGGACGTTGTTTCAGAGGACTCTGCAGATTCGGCATCGACGGAGGATCTGATAGCATTGTTAGTGGACTCTGCTGTATTATTTGGAGTGTGGGCTTGAGAGTTTGGCCCAATACCATCTGATCCATCTGTATCTGCATTCAAAGAAGAAACTGGACCCTGTTGTAAACAGGCCCATTAGTATGTGAGCTTGTATAAGTGTTCTCTTCCGTTGTCTCAACAGTGTCATTCATCGGAGATGGTGACACCATTGGAATCACCGGCGACGAAGCCAAGCTCGGTGACTGTATCATCGGCGGTGGGATTAAAGGCGGCATGTGTGACCGACGAGGAAGAGGCGTTGTGACTGGATAATTTGGTGATTGCTTTTCAGAGAAGGGAATGGGATCTGGAATTGTGTTTGGGCAATTTTTGTAAGGAAAAGATTCCTCAACAAACTGGACATGTCTGGAGACATACAACCTTGCGTTTTCTTTGTCATAGCAAAAGTAACCGGACTGAGTAGGTGAGTACCCAAGAAAGACACAAGGTGAAGATCGGGAGTCCAATTTGTTGGAGGAATAAGGTCTTAGCCATGGATAACAAAGACATCCAAAAACCCGAAGCTTAAGGTAATTTGGTGTTTGTTGAAATAACTTTTCATAGGGTGTTTGGAAACTAAGACTCGATGATGGAAGCCGATTAATGAGATATACGGCGGTGGCAAAAGAATACGTCCAAAACTCAACAGGAATAGAGGCGTGAGAGAGAAGCGCCAGACCAGTTTCAACAACATGTCTGTGCTTTCTTTCGGAGATTCCATTGTGTTGTGGCGTATGTGGAGGAGTAGTGTAGTGGGAGATACCCTGAGAAGCTAGATAGGAAGCCATCACCATGAATTCTCCGCCGTTGTCGGAATGAAAATTCACAATGCGTTGTCGGAATTTGTTCTCCACCAGACCCTTAAACTTGGTAAATGTCTCGGCTACTTGAGATTTACAGCGTAATGGATACAGCCATGTGTATCTCGTATAGTAATCAACAAGTACTAAGTAGTATTTGAATCCATCAATAGAGAGAGTTGGTGAAGTCCAAACATCCGAGAAAATTGTTTCGAGTGGTTTGGAAGAGAGAAGGGAGGATTGCGAAAACGGGAGTTTATGACTTTTATTAATTGAGCAAGAATTGCAAGGTAGAGAGTTCAACATTGCATTAGACAAAGGTAATGAAAATTTCGAAATTGTTTTCTTCAAAAGATCAAGATGAGGGTGTCCTAGGCGAGAATGCCAATCAAAGAAGGAGGTTTTAGAACTGCTGAAAGCTTGGAAGATAGAAGACTGATTTGGGACAGTCGGCCACTCATACATCCCTTGTTTAACCAGACCGCTTTTGAGACGAGTTCCCGAGCCCAGATCCGTCACCTGAAAAGCCAAAGGATCAAATGTTACCGCAACATTATTATCAACACACAAGCGATATACGGACAGCAGATTTTTAGCCATTTCCGGAACATGAAGCACATTAGTCAATTTAAGGTTCCTACTAGATGAAGGGAGAGTAGCTGAACCCATGTTGGTAATCGGAACGGCGGAGCCATTAGCAATCACAACATCATTGTTACCGGTGTATGGAGAGTGTAAGGAAAGGTTCCCAAGATCAGTGGTAATATGGTGAGACGCACCACTATCTAGAAACCATTGGGAGGTATCCGGACCTGACGTAGCAGCATTCACACTTGGTTGCCATGGAACTTGACCCGGTGCTTGTTGTTGTTGAATGAGCCGGAATTGAGGGCACCTTTTTGCACTATGGCCCTGTGTGTTGCAGGCTTGACAGCGGCCTAGACATGGCTTGGAGAAGCGTTGATTGCCATTGTTGTAGTTGTTGTTGTTGTTGTTGTTCTTCCACGGAGGACGGCCATTGTCTCGAGATTTTTGTCCAGCAGCGTTAACAGTAATAGGAAAAGGGGCAGCGCTAGGTGCGGCAGCAAGAAGATCAGCTTCACGGTTTAGAAGCTTTTCGTGAAACTCATCAAACGGAATCGCAGATTCCCTGTTATTGACTCCATCAATCAGTGAGCGATAATCTTCCGGTAAGCCATCGAGGATATGCTCGATGAGATCCTCATGGTCAACCGGTTTTCCAAGAAGCGCGAGTTGATCAGCTTTGGACTTCATAAATTGCATATAGGTATCAATAGTTTTGGTACCTTTCTCTCCTTTCTTGAGTTGATCTTTTAGTTGCTTGATATGACCACGGGTAGGCTTGCCATAAGTGCGATTGAGTGTGCTCCATGCTTCAAGAGTGGTGGTAGCACACGCAACTAAGGACTGAAGTGGTGTGGAGATGGTGCCAAGGAGTGCAGCAAAAATGAGTTGATCCTGGCGGAGCCAAGATTCATAACTTGGATTGGGAACTTCAGATGTTGTAGCGGAGACCAACATGGGCTGTGGTGGTATTGTTCCATCAACAAAACGGAACAGAGAGTGTCCCCTGAGACAGAGGCTAACTTGCAAATTCCACGTGATGTAATTAGTGGAAATGAGTTTGGTGATATGAGACATGTTAACAGCAAGTATCACCGTTTGTGGGTCGGCTGGATTAGGAAGCATCTGTGATCCATTTTTAGAACCAGAGATGGGCGCAGCCATGATGAAGAAGAAAACTTAAAAAAAAAAAAAAAAAAAAAATTTTGAAACAGAAACGTAGAAGGAAGCGAGATTCAGAGAACCTGCTCTGATACCATATAGGGAGAAGTGTTTCTGATAATTATATTCACAAATGATTACAGACTCTTATATAGAGAGCCATGAGCTTACATGAATGGTAAGGAGCGATATGCATTCCTAAATAAGATGATACAAAGAATATATTCAAATAAGAGATGATTGATACTAATTGATACTAATTGGCTTACATAATCTATGGGAAAAATGTCACAAAAACGTCGAACTTTTAAATTTTGGCCATTTTAAACATGAACTTTCATGTATGTCACTTTAAACATCAAATCTGGTTAACTATTTTTAATACATGAAGTTTTCGTTGACCAGATCAATCAACACATGTCGTTAAATTCGATGACGGAGCAACTAACAAGTGTTAATCTAACCGTTTGAGAAAGATTAGAAATGATGAGAGGTTACTTAGTGTTTTTCGTGTGGCAAATGATATATATATATATATACATAAATTTTGTTTGTTTCTTTAAATGATGGTAATTGTTCTAGTCGAATCCCAAAACCACATCTGCGGTGCATACCTATTTTTTACGAGCCAGATACTTTTTAGCACTAGTATGTAATAACATGGTTCCCAAAAAAGTAGTATGTAATAACATAAATGAATAGTATTTTTACAATATCTAGACTTGGTATTTCAATGAACAAAATAATTTTAGGCAATTAATGATTAATTTATTGTGAAGATAATACAGTATATATATTTAATTTAGTATTCTTTACGTTTCACAAAAAGTGTCATTTTGACATTTTTCATACAAATTAAAAAAATGTTCAATTATACAAATTTGTACTTATTTAATATGCCACTAATTAATTGATACTGACTAAAATTCAAAACATTTTAGCTTTAGATAGAGGATAAATTAAAAATTTTATTTAAAAAGTCATATTAGAAATATAAAATGATATTTTTTTGAAAAAAATTCAACTCTAAAATGATATTTTTTAAGAAATAGAGGGAGTAAAATAATATTTAACGATTAAATTATACCTTGTATTATTTAATTTTATAAAATAGTAAACATTAGGGAAAGAGCACCATTCACTTAGCATTAAAATCAGCGCAAAAGAAAAAAAAATGGAAAAAAACACTCTCCAGACTATTAATAGAGGACTATTAATAGTAAATCCCATTGCTTATATAAACACATAACTTGTGTGTTTAAGAAATAAAATAACAACAATAAAACATATTAAAAAGAGAAATATTTTTTTTTATATAAAAAAATATTTGTGATTAATCTATTGTGTTGTTTTAGAGAAGATGACATGGAGAGGAATTGTAGTACGTTGTCTCGTAATAATCTTCGTGTTATCCACTTTCTTCATCAGAATCGATTCGTATAGACCTCCGGGAACACCAATTATTATATGTAAGCGTAATAACCGCAGAACAACACGGCCGTGCAATAAGCATGTACTACCGCCACGGGGGCCTTGATGAGGCGGTGCCTGGAGTATTCAGTATTTTATGATCACCCAATCTGACATGGAATATTATTATATCAACTTCTAAAATATATATATATATATATATTTGTTTTGCTAGGGCGAATGTCTTACGCTTTTTCTTTTTATTTCATAAAATAATTGTTCTCTAAATTTCTAACATGATTTGATTTTAAAATTAACTTTATTTCATAAATCAGAATGATTGTGTAGTTTCTGCGCAATTTTACATAAGGATTATATAGTTTATAGTATAATATTATTTTGTTTCTAAGTGGAAGGCGTGATTCACTCATCTAGAACAATATTTTCTTTCATGTATTTCAACCAATTGATACGATTCCAAACTTTAATATTAAAAGTTGCTCCAGTCATTCCCAATAAATTGGCTCGATAACATATATTAACATATTATACCCATAAAAAAAAAAAAAAACATATACATATTGCTTCTTCAGTTTTTTCTAAGCACGCATACTATCAGTCAATTAAAGAAAACGAAAAAAAAAAAACTTTATATTACTGCTTATATTTGAAAGAATAGCACTTATCCACGTGCATCATGACGAAAAATATCTTCGGCGTGTGTACCATTTCCCTTGGAAGTTTTTTCTCCTTTTCCAAAAAAAAAAAAAAGTTCCAGTGTCAGCTTTTTTAAAAAAATTTTTTTACCTTTTTTCTCTTCTCTAATTCGTAATTATACCTTATCAAGAAATTAATTAAAAAAAATTATTCATATTAATATTACTTTTTTCTATCTTTTGATATACATATTGCTATATAAATATATTCTCATATAAATTTTTAGTAGGATTTCTAATATGAATTAGTTATTGTTATATAATGATCATTAGAAGTGACTTTGGAAATAAAGTTTAAAACTTAGAGGTATGAGTTTGTATGCTCAAATATTTTGAGACATGTGGATATGTACATGTAGTCATTACATATTAGCATATATTTCTTTTTATCAGATATATTGTTTTTTTAAAGTTTTATTCTTGTATAAAAAAATTGATTTTCTGTAATAGATTTAATGCATTTTTATATTTTTGATCAATTAATTATTTGATGCTTTTAATATTTAGTGTAATTATAGTTATTAGAAAAAGATAAATAGAGTAAAAAATAATTTGAGATTAACTTTTTACTATTTTTTTAAAAACATGTATTATTTTTCTTAATCGTGGTGAAAACTTCAGGAAATCAATATTTCTAATAGTGAGGAAGTATATTTTAATGTATATACTTTCATAACACATATATTGAATAATTTAGCATTTAATAAATTTACGTACACATCTACATATATTTTTGAGTTTATATATATTATTTTTATCACATATATTAAATATATATGTACGTATATATTCACATATTTTAAATATTTGAACGTACACACGTATTTCAAATTGTAATTTTAGTTCCAAAATTACTTCTATGCATATGAATATATGATGTACATACATATATATAAAATAATAATTTAATTCATATAAGAAATAATAATAAAAACTAGCCGCGGGTCAATTATTTTAATATAAATTTATAATTTTTTTTATTTTTTATTATTAATAAATATTTTATAAATAATTTTTTTTATATATATATATTTGTAGTTTTTTTTTTTCTTTATTTTTATAATATATTTAATGTGTTTTCAACATCAAATTATTTTATTTTTATGTAGCAATATAAATTTTTTGTTATTTGACTCACACTTACGCCAAATAAATGATGTTTTTTACTCTCATTGAAACAATTTAGACCAAATCGTATCGAATTATATATTAAATTAGTCTGAATTAAAAAAAATTCCTAACTAAATAAAAACCAATACAATTGTCAATTTTATGTAATTTAAATATGCTCATTACATTTAAATTTGAAGAAAATGTGATTCTAAGCCTATTTATTCTAAACTCATTTCAATATTTTGTAAGTAGTTCTAATATTGAAAAATATATTCTATTTTTACTATATATTTTATGATTAGTTATCCAACACTTGTCTTAGATCTGTCCATTTTGGGACGAAAACACGTCTTGTCCCATACTTGTCGAAAACTTTTTGGTCCATGTATGAAAAATAAAATTTAATAAATAAATTTTAATTATTATAAATTAGAATTTCTAATATTAAAATATATATTGTTTATTAGTCGATATTATAAAATTAGTTATCCAACAATCTATTTGACCTATCTATTTTAGGATAGAAACCCATCATGTAGAAAAAGTTAAAATTTTATTAATTATATGCATTATTACTTGAATAGTATTTGGAAATACTCGGACAGATTGAGTCTTATTAATAGTTTAGTAGATAGATAATTATTTTCAATTATTTCAACTAAAGAATCAGATTAAACCGAATAAATTTTTGAAATTTGGACATCTCATAAGTCAAGTTTCCTTTTTATTCGTATTTAAAATCATTTTGATTTTTTTTATATATAAAATGAACTGAACTATTGCCCACAAATTTAAGTCAATATGGGATGTTTAAATTATTTCAACTAAAAAAGCGGATAAAACCGATCACATTTTTTAAATTATGACGTCTGATATGTCATGTTTCATGCTCATTCGTATTTGCAATCATTTTGGTCTTTTTTATAATATGACTCTGAACCATTGCCACAAAAATTTATTCAATGTGGGACGTTGAACACACACTTTTTTCTTCATTAATTGAGTTATATATCCGTTTTTAAAAATTTTAATCACAATATATGCAGAAAAAATATTAAATTTTAATTATTATATGTGTTATATATTAATTTAAAATAATTTGAAAATAAGATCTAATAAAGGTGATAGGAGAATTATAATTCCTACTATTAATATTATAATATTAAATAAGGAAATAAATGATGAAGAGGAAAAAGATAAAGATGTAAATGTGTGTTTGGATACAAAGATACAATTATTTATTTTTCATTTTAACTTCAACTAGATTTAAACCCGCGGTACACCGCGGGTCAATTGTTTTAATAAAAATTAATAAATTTTTTTGTTTATTTATTATTTATAAACGGAAAAATTCCATAAAAACCTTTAAAATATCAAACATCGCGGGTCAATTTTTTAAATAAAAATTTGTAATTTTTTTGTTTATGCATTATTTATAAACGGAAAAATCACATAAAAATTTTCTAAAGTAGCACAAACTTCTACATTAAACCTTCAAGGTATTACACTTCCAGTTTAAACCGCCAAATTGAAATTTTTTCCAGTTTAGTTCTTCAAAGTGGCGTTTTGTTTCGCACTAATATTTGCGATCCCGGAAAAGTTAACTCTGCTAACAGATAAATTAACACCAACAATCTGGAAAACGAAACGAAACGCCACTTTGAAAGTTTAAATTAGAAAAAGTTTCACTTTGACGGTTTAAAGTAGAAGTGTAATATATTGAAGGTTTAATGTAGAAGTGTGTGCCACTTTGGAGATTTTTTATAGAATTTTCCATTTATAAAATTTAAATATTGACCCGTAAATACGGATATTAACTTGTTTTTTTTGTATATATGAACTTTTATTCAAAAAATGAAATAAAAAAATAAAAATATTTATTAACAGTAAATAAACAAAAAAAAATGTAACCTAAAATTATACGGAAAAAATACAAATTTTTAAACCATTATACACATGATGTTCACTCTTCCAACCTATATAATAGTTGAATCTAAAATTTGGATTAGACATACATTTAATACAGAAAATATACAATTGTATTGTTAATTAAAAAAAATCAGAAACAACCAAAAGAAAATTCTTGAGTTGTGTGACGGTAGCCAATTATTTTATTTCAATGTAGTTTTATTTACAATTGTATCAATACATAATAAAAAAATTTTAAAATAATAATAATAGAAATTTGCTAGTGCTGTATATTATATATATATATATATATATATAATTTTATCAATACCACTTTTCATGAGCACATTGTTATAACTACGACTTTCATTTGGTACGACTTTCATTTGGTCAAAACTACCACTATTAGAAAAACAATTATACTCTTTATATCATTTAACCTAAGAACAAATTATCATTTCAATTGTTCAAATAGCCAAAATGATGGAATACGTTTTTTGCGGAAAATTTGTAGATTCATTTTTCGTGGAAAAATACTGATTTGCAGTTTGTTAATAAAATTATGAAATCAATTTTTCCATCATGTTTGAAACATAAACCCGTCATATCTCGTATCCATCCGAAACTTTTCGTCATGTAACCGATCCCTTTTATATAATATGAATTTGAACCATTGCCCAAAAATTTTAGTCAATGTAGGATGTTTAAAATTATTATTATACCGAATAAATTTTTTAAAATTATTTTTTTAAAAATTAAGTTTTCTGCTTATTCGTATTTGAAAGCATTTTTATCTTTTTTATTATATGACTCTGAACCATTACCCAAAAAATTTAGTCAATGTGGGACATTGAACTTTTTTCTTCTTTAATTGAGTAATATATATCCATTTTCAAAATTTTGAATCATAATATATGCAGAAAAAATATAAAATTTTATTAATTCTATGTATTATATAATAATTTGAAATAATTTGAAAATAAGATCTAACAAAAGTGATAGGAGAATCATAATTTATACTATTAATATTGCAATATTAGATAAGGAAATAAATGATGAAGAGGAAAAAGAAAAATATGTAAAAGTATGTTTGGATACAAAGATACAATTATTTATTTTTAGATTAACTTGAATAGTGTTTGGAAACACCCCCTAAAATTGGGTCTTTTTAATAGTTTAAGTAGATAAGTAGATAAGTAGATAAATAGATTTAACCTTAAGCAGCAAAACAACCAAAACGACGTTGTTTTGTACCATCTCGTTAAATACGTGTCAGCTGAGTCAGCATCTCTAAGGGTTTCTAACTTCCGTTAACGATTGACTCCAAATTTGGCACGAAATAAAAATTTTAAGTAATAAATTTGACTTTTTTTTTAAATAACCCTTTTCCCTCGTAAAACAGTCTGTACTAAACTCAAACTCTTTGTAACTCTTTCATCTAATGTTATGTTATGCCTTTGTCGTACGTCTACGACCCATAAGTATAACTAGAGTCTCTAGAGATTGATTTAGGGTATTAAAAGTATTAAAAACACCCTCTAAAATTTTAATTATTATTATATATTAATTTAAAATAATTTGAAAATAAGATATAATAAAGGTGATAGGAGAATTATAATTCCTACTATTAATATTGTAATATAAAATAAGGAAATAAATGATGAAGAGGAAAAAGATAAAGATGTAAATGTGTGTTTGGATACAAAGATACAATTATTTATTTTTTATTTTAACTTCAATAGTGTTTGGAAACACCCTCTAAGATTGGGTCTTTTTTAATAGTTTTGTAGATTTATATGAAAATATATTTATATAGCAATATGGATATCAAATGATAGAAAAACAAATATTAACATGAATAAATAATTCAAATATTCGTTTGCAGAATATAACTACAAATTTAAGAAGAAAAAGAAAAAAAAGATAGAAATTATTTTTAAAAATCATTTTAAAAAATCTGACACATACCCTACCCTATGTATGTGTCAAATGAAGAAAAGATTTAAAAAAAAAAAAAAAAAAAAAAAAAAAAAAAAAAAAAGAAGTTAAAAGTTAATAAAAAAACATAAATTTGAGTGTAAGTCAATTTGTTATTTTAAAAGGATTTTTTTAGAGCATCTCAATCAGGAATAAATGTTTATGAGGTTCTTACTAGTTTTTAAATATATTTTTATTATTTAATTAAGTTTATTATTAAAATAAAAAGACTAGACAAATTATATATATGATATATCCAAGTGACAAGTGGATTTTTTAGAGCACCTCCATCCATTGATGAGTCTCTTAGACAAAAAAATATTATTAATTTAATGTAAATTAAATAAATAATTAAATTTTTAAAAGTAAAAGTAACCCAAATAAAAGATGACACCTAGTATAAGAATATCTAATGAGTTTTTTATTTGAGAACTTCTAGCTTTTTTTTCAAATTTTAATTAATTAGATACCTTCCAAAAACCAAGATGAAAGTGCTCTTAGCTTCTCTAGAAAAAGTGTTTCTGAGTTTATCTACTTTTTTTTGTTAATTTTTTTTTTAATGTTGAGAAATTCATTGAAAAAATCCCTAATGAAAGAGATCTTAAAAATACTCTAGATACTATATATAAATTACATGTTGAATTTTTTTTTTAGATTTTACCCTCTTTTAAGTTTTGATGTACCATAGTTTTCGTTTCTTTGGTGTTATTTTAGTGGCATTTCTCATTGATTGAGTCTGTCTAGTGTATGCTTAGAAGTCCTAGGCTAGTTTCTTTTCTTTTGGATTTTTTTAGCACATTGTCACCATGGAAGCTAGGAGACACAAATGATTTGAAGAGGCATCGTGACGGTTCGAATTGGTGGATTTTGGACCAAAAATTGAAGGTCATCGGTTAGGGCAAGAAAGTGATAGGCCGATTGTCATGCTGCTCTGAGCTAATGCAAAGGAAGATAGCAGCGGCATCATAGGTTCTGCAGATTCACTCTCTATAGAAGGGATCTAGAATGATGACAAATATATTAAGATTGGTGAATATTTATTAATAATATCAGAATAAAGTATACTTGTTTCCTTGATCCCTACTGGTTAAATAACTTAATTAAGGCGCTACTATTGGAATTGCACGGTTATTATATGACTGCCATGGAGCCGATCGAGGTAGTCTTATGACTGCAGAAGTTGAAGCATGGGCCAATTGCTATGAGCCGTCCAGCACGCATTCTCGATTCTAAACTACTTAAATAACACTATATATATATATATATATATTGTTCTTGCACTTGGTGAAGTGCTCAACCTATCTCAGGAAAAGAGGATATTCGATCGTCTCAAATAATCAGAGAACAAAACACAGGAGGATATTTTAGCAAAAACAAGTCATGTACCTCTTAGTTATACTCTCGTGGAATGGGAAAAGGGTAATTTTTGACAGTGTCTTTTCCAATTTGTATAAATTTGTAAAAAAATTTAAATTTTAAACCTAATTTTTTTATTTCGTGCCAAATTGGGAGTCGTCATTTAACGAAAGTTAGTCAAGCTGGTCTAAACGACCTCTCATGAAATCAAGCATGCACATAACCAGTTGCTCCAATAACAATCACATACACATACCCAAATTTTAATATAGGAGATTAATAAAATCTAGGATTTCGAATTGACCAAACCAAACCCTAAATCGATTTCAATCTTTTTTTTTTCTCCAAACCCCTTAATCAGTTATTAAAATGATACAAACCATAAAAGTTTACAATTTCCGCAACCGAGAGAAATTCTGAGATTGGAATCAAAGGATTCTACAATCTCGTTGAAGCTCAAAGGAAAAAGGCAAAGGATCAAAGGGTGCTTCATCATCCGATGACAAATCAAAGTTTCAGGTCGTTAAGGAATGGACCAATTGGTCACTGAAGAAGGCAAAAGTCGCATCTCACTATGGCTTCATCCCTCTGATCATCATCATCGGCATGAACTCTGATCCAAAAACTCATCTCTTCCAGCTCCATAGCCATGTCTGATCCATCCTATTTCATCATCAACAAAGCTAGAATTAATCGATATGTCTCCTGGTTTGGCTTCATATACGCTTGCTCTTGGATTCGCAGAATCTTCTTTATGTTCTATATGGAATCAGTATAGCTTATGTTATAATGTGAAATCGAATTTGATGTATTTTGAATTTGGGAATTATATGTTATGATATACAAACTTAATCAGTAATGTTGGATTAATGCTTTAAAAAACTGAAGTTTTGTTTCTGATCCATACATCAATGGTTCAAATGTTTTGTATCATTTTTACAACATCAATTATATTAATTTTAGAGAAGAAGAAGAATAAGAAAATTGAAGTCGATTTTGGGTTTGGTCAATTCAAAATCCTAAATTTTATTAATTTTTTCCCAACCGTAATTGTTTTAGGTTAATATATAGTAAAGTTTGGATAAGTATCGACAATTGTTGTGGGAGCAACTAGTAATGGGCATACTTAAAATCATGAGCTATTAAATCTATACTATATAAAAGTTGAAGTTATAGTGTTTCTAAGGCGTCCACATGGGACTTTAAAAACGCGATGCTATTGGTCCACTTCAATATTTAACATAAATTCTCGAGGTAACTTAACAAAATATTAAAAAAAGAAAAAATCGATATCTGCCAAAAACTCAAAAAGTAAAATCATCGCCAAAAGAGGAAACAAAATAATATAAATTACTCAAAATATTAAATTTAGTATATAAGAAATATTATGCCTTAATTTCTTATTAAGCAACAAAATAAAAGAAACTACTCAAAATAATAAGTTTTCTTAATTTTTTATTAATGAATAATTAAGAATAATATTTGTTCATAACTTTATATTTTCCTGATAATTAATATAGAAATTATTTAATATGAAAATACTAAAGAAGAAAAATAAATATGTGCCTTTAAAATAAAGACAATTGGTCGCATAATAGTTTTGAATCCTTATTTTAATCTTAAATAGTATATTGTATATAGATAAAGGAGAAAAGAAAAAAAAAAGAATAAGCCTTAGAGAAAATTTCAGAAAAATTAGGAAGAAGAAAAATGATAGAAACCCCAAAGACAAAAAAAGAAAAACAATATGACAAATCAAAAAACGTTTAAGAAAGAAAGATATAATAAAAGTGTTATAGGAATAACTCATGCTTAAGAAAAAAATCATCACCGGCAAAAAAGTAATAAAATATATTAAATACATGTATATTTGTAGTTGAAACTTGAAAATAGAAAAAAAAGAGAAAAAAATTAGAAAATTTTCAAAATAAATAAAAATTAAAAGAAACATAATTTTTAGTGTAACTTTAAGAACCAAGCGAACGATATATATATATATATATATAAATGAAGAAATAATCTCGCCTATGTAAATAGATTTGTATTAGAAAATAAAAGGGAAACTAAATACAAATATGAAACAAAAATCATATTTGAATAAGTGTAGAATTTAAAAGAACAGAAAAAAAGGAAAGTAAAGTCAAAAGATGGCAAACAAAATCCTATAAAATACAAAACAAGAAGGAAAAACAAAATATTGCATAATAAATATATTGAATGCAAAAAATATTATATACATACTTCCTATGATAAAATTTAGGAAAGAGATTCGGTAAAGAAATATGAAAAAATTGTCAAAAATATGACACAATATATATGCTCAAAATCATGTTTATAATTGGAAAATGATCAACTATATATATATAATCTTACAAAAATAATTTTTTCCTTTAAAACTTACACATTAAAAACATATAATAAATTATCAAAAAAAAAAAACATAATATTATACCAAATTTTAATAATTGACTATTATAATCAATTTATTTTATATATATATATATATATAACTATAGTTTTCCAAATTATGTAATTTTAATTGCATTAGTAGACTTAATTATACTTTAAAAATTTAGGGTTTAAAGTCACTAAAATTTGTTTTCAAAAAGTTAATATATATTATTATCATCTCTTATATAAAACTAATATTTTTATAAATGACAGATCACACATGATTTTTACGAAAAGTATATTAAAATATCCACGCGTAGCGTGAATCCAATATGTAGTTTTTATAAAAATTTAACCTTAAGTAGCAAAACAACGTTGTTTTATACCATCTCGTTAAATACGTGTCAGCTGAGTCAGCATCTCTAAGGGTTTCATTAACGATTGACTCCAAATTTGGCACGAAATAAAAATTTTAAGTTAATTTGAAATTTGACTTTTTTTTTTTTAAATGACCCTTTTCCCTCGTAAAACAGTCTGTACTAAACTCAAACTCTTTGTAACTCTTTCATCTAATGTTATGTTATGCCTTTGTCGTACGTCTACGACCCATAAGTATAACTAGAGTCTCTAGAGATTGATTTAGGGTATTAAAAGCATTTGCTTGTAAAAAGGTGGGTTCATTAATTGTGGAATGGGCTCTTACTTATAGTATTTGTTTTGATAAAGAGGAGGCTTTTTTGAGTATACAGGCTGATGCTTGCATTTATATTACACCTGTTTTCTTCTCTGATCAGTGACATGAAGAGCGAGTTATTATAATTGGCTCCAGAGATGTTGAAGTCTTGACGATGGTGTTACCGACTTACTGAAAACTCTGCAACAAATCGCAAACCTAATTCTCCAGGTAAATTGACTTCTTCTTCACACTAGAAATTAGAATAATAAGATGAATGACTTGGTGTTTCTAGTTTTTTTTTCTTCTTCTCAAAATTAGTCCTTAAAGGAATATCATAAAAGCTTGGAAGCAGTAGTATTGGTTCCGGGCAGGATCTCTGATTCGAGTTATCTGGTCGAAATGCTGACAAGTTGAGGATAATAACTTCGGGGTGTAACAATTACCATTTGTTCCAAAATTTCCAAACTGGAATGAGATTATCTCTATTTATCACATTCTCGGAAAGTTATAAGTCACTAACTGTGACATTTTAATTTTTTTTTTTTTTTTTTTTTTAAATAGTAACAAATATTATTACTATTTCTGCAGGCTTCATTTGAGAAAGATTAGAAATGATGAGAGGTTACTTGGTGTTTGTCGTGTGGCAAATGATGATATTTGTTCTAGTCGAATCCCAAAACCAAACCGGCGGTGCGTACCTAATTTTTTCCTTTTTTCAAAAAAAATTGTATCTAACATTTTCTAAAATTCTAAAAATAACTGAAAATGAAATCAGTCGCTCATTATTGTTTTTTGTTTTTTTTTTTTTGTTTTCAGGTGTATCAAAAGATTTCGTCAATGTGGCTTGCGGTTTGGCCAGTCATGAATCACCTTACACGGATAACTTGACTAATTTGACATATACCACAGACACAGATTTGGTGCAGAGTAGAGAAACAGTTACAGGCAGAGTCGGTAAGGCATTCGAATCGGACAACTCTAAGCCGTATTGGAACCTAAGAAGCTTTCCAAAGGGAGAACGAAACTGCTACAATATCAGTGTGAAGCAAGATACAAAGTATCTGATCAGGGCCACATTCTTATATGGAAACTATGACGGGCTTAATGTCGTCCCGAGCTTCGATCTCTACTTGGGTTCGAATATGTGGACAAAGGTGGATGCTAATGATACTCATGAGGAGGTCATCCACGTTACCAGATCCCAGTCCATACATATATGTCTAGTTAATATAGGAACAGGAACACCGTTCATAAACATATTGGAGCTGCGACCGTTGGATCTAAACGCATATAGTACTCCAAGTCGTTCACTCAAGCTGTTATCCCGGTGGTATCTTAGCAATTCAATATATATCATTCGGTAAGAAGCATTGATACTGGAACGTATTTGATGTATTATTTTGGTCTCATACAAGATCTTGGCAGGTACCCTGATGATGTCTACGATCGTTACTGGTACCCATATTTCGAGGAGAAGCTTTGGAAAAAAATAACTAGAGATCCCAGTGAAAACACTAATCTGGTGTATTATCCACCAGAAATGGTCATGGCAACGGCAGCAACACCTCTAGATGCTAATGCGACATTGGATGTTGAGTGGACTTTAGAGTCTCCTACTACACAGTGTTATCCCTACACATACTTTTTGGAGATAGAGAGTCTACAAGAAAACGATACTAGGGAATTCAATATTATGCTAAATGGGAAATTTTTGTATGGACCTATCGTTCCCGAACCACAAGAGGCCAATACCGTGTTTGACAGATTGCCAAATCAATGCACGGATGGAAAATGTTTATTGGAGCTTAGGAAAACGTCAAGGTCTACCCTTCCTCCTATTCTTAGCGCCTTTGAGGTATATACAGTGATGGATTTCCTGCAAGTGGAGACGAATGATGATGACGGTACATACATATCTTGTCTCATGTATACAAGTCCTTGAGATTGTATCTAGTATATGTGCGTGCTGATTTATTTCTTAATAATGGCAGTTAATGGTATCAAGGATGTTCAGGATACCTATGATTTGAGAAGAATCACTTGGCAAGGCGATCCCTGTGTCCCCAAAAAGTTTGTGTGGGAAGGTCTAAAATGCAACTACTCGAATAACTCTACACCACCCACAATTATTTCCTTGTAAGACCAATCATTCAATCATATATATATATATATATATTTTGTTCCTTGTTAAGTCATTTGTAAAAATACTCATCTTACCATCTTCATGTCTGTAGAGACTTATCTTCAAGTGGTTTAACGGGGACAATCGCAGAAGCAATTCAAAACCTAGCTCACCTTCAAAAATTGTAAGTCTCTTTCTCCACGAATGGCCAAAAGTCCTATACATATTTGTCATGACTCTGATGATCTGGTGCTTTCATTAATTAATGGTAGAGACTTGTCAAACAACAGTTTGACCGGAGGAATACCTGACTTTCTGGCCTACATCAAGTCCATCTCTTTCATGTAACATCTCTAGCTCCACCTTCCTTTTGTTAGTTTTCTTTTGGACAGGTATGCTTATGTTTAGACTCTTAACTCTTAACAGAAACTTAAGTGGTAATAATCTCAGTGGCTCAGTTCCTCAAACGCTTGTCCAGAAGAAAGGCTTGACGTTAAAGTAAGAAATACACATTTTCTATATACTTTACATTTTCCGGTTGATTTAGTTAATGTTCTTACTCTGCAGTGTTGAAGGCAACCCACTTGTCATTCGCACACCCGGATCATGTGTGAATAAAGAAGATAAGGGTGGAGATCACTTAAAAGATATCCTAGTACCAGTCGCTATAGTGGTGGTGGTTGCTTCTCTTGCTCTTGTTATAAGTACTGCACTAGTTATCTTCTTCCTTTGCCGACAGAAAAGGACACCAAGTGTTGAAGGTATTCTTAAAATATTAAATATCCATCAAAGTTCAAACTTGACTGAATATTTTCGACTTGTAGTCTCAGGACCACCACCAGATGCATCATCTTTAACGACGAGAATTACAAGGTTTACTTACTCCCAAGTCAGAACCATGACTAATAACTTTCAAAGAGTCATCGGGGAAGGAGGGTTTGGAAGCGTTTACATTGGTTTTGTCAATGGTGCGGAACAAGTAGCTGTTAAGGTTCTCTCTCATTCATCATCTCAAGGATATAGACAGTTTAAAGCAGAGTTCTTACTCACAAACTTAATCTATCTCTTTGATGGAAACGTAGTCCATGTGATTTAACTACATACAGTACTCTGGTTTGGTGTTTAGGTAGAACTACTTCTCAGGGTACATCACAAGAACTTGGTCGGCCTTGTTGGGTACTGCGACGAGGGAGAGAATCTGGCTCTCATTTATGAGTATATGGCAAATGGAGATTTAAGAGAACATATGTCAGGTAAATAAGAGAATTTGTTTGTTTAAAGTTATCTGCTGGTTTGACTTCCATCTTTATCTCTTCATTTAAAATTACAGGAAGAAGAGGTAATAACTTTATTATGACCTGGGAAAATAGACTCAAGATCGCCACCGAGTCTGCCCTAGGTAACTTGGAGATTATTAGTTTAATTGCTTGAAGCTTTTTGTGAAAGCTAATATCGTGGCACAGGATTGGAGTATCTGCATAGCGGATGCACTCCGGCAATGGTTCACAGAGACGTCAAAGCAACAAACATACTGTTGAATGACCATTTTGAAGCCAAGCTGGCTGATTTTGGGCTTTCAAGGTCATTCCCAATCAGAGGTGAAGGTCATGTGTCAACTGTCGTTGCTGGAAGTCCCGGATATCTAGACCCAGAGTTAGTATTGTTACCCCTCATAAAGAATTTTTTTTTTTTTTTTCTTTAATAATGATAACAAACAAGTTTTCTTCTTCTTGTTTTGTTTTACAAGATATAACAGAACAGGCTGGTTGACTACGAAAAGTGATGTATACAGTTTCGGCGTCCTACTGTTGGAGCTCCTCACAAACCAAGCCGTGTTTGACCAAAGCCGTGAAAAGCCACATATTGGAGGATGGGTAGGAGTAAAGCTTACAAACGGAGACATCAGCAGCATCATGGATCCAAGGCTTAACGGAAATTATCAGTCTGGCTCTGCCTGGCAATTTCTTGAATTAGCCATGTCTTGCCTAAATCCCTCTTCGTCGGAAAGACCGACCATGTCCCAGGTTGTCAATGGATTAAAGCAGTGTTTGGCGTCTCAACTCTCTAGCGCAGGTCCAAGTCGGGACATGGACACTTCCATAGATACTCAAATTAAACCTACAGCTCAGTAGGTGACATGCAGATTTCCATTCCCTTGATGTTTCGATTTTCTACAAACTATCTTCAACTTATGTTAAACAAATGCTACCAACTTTGTCTTAAATACTCTAGCTATGTGAAATAAAACTTTAAATTCTCTTCTTCTTTTTTTCTATTCACTAGCTAGTGCCATACTTGGTGTTCAATACGGTAAAATACATTGGTATATATATTTCTTCTGATGGAAACAATCATTTGTAGAAGAGAAGAAGATGGGTAGAGTTTATTTGTCATGATGGAAGATGGAAACAATCATTCCAACACATGTTCTCATCTTTCACCTTTGACTTTCTTGACAACTTTGTCATGATGGGTAGAGTTTATTTATTTTTATTTTTTTTTCTGGATAACAACTGAATAGGTAATAAACGAAAAGTGACTTAATGTTTTATTTACGTGATCTCATCAAGTCTTTATGTAATCCCTAGTCTTTAGAAAATGGAGTCTCTGTTTCAAACATGGTGACTGAATAAAACAGAGAAACGGTTACTCTGTTTTTCTATACAAGTACATGTTTTCAGTACTAGTTTCCTTTTAACTAACTGCCTTGTCAACAAAAAAAAGAACAAAAATAGATTCTTTAGAGTCACTCTCAAGTCTCTCCTCATGAACATGAGCTTTTTTATCAGTGAACATAAATACAAAATGTATTATTATAATCATGTGTTAGAAAGGACATTTTTTCTTACCTATCTATACACAACAACAAGTATCTTGAGACAACACCATCAACATACATATATAACTAGGCCTTGTTATTATTGTAAGAGCAAAAGCTGGCGAGAGGAATGGCACCAACGAACATAAGAGCCGTTGAGGTCAGGCCAGTCAGAGGAAGAGCTGTGTGTGTAATGGTGAAGCCAAAGTGAGAAAACTTGTTCTTGTTCCTCTTCTTTCAGTTCTGATATCATCTTCTAATTTATTCGATTAAAATTAGATAGTTTAAATATAATTTTATATTTCAGAGATTTATATGGTCAAATGAGATGACTTGTGCACTACTTCAATGAGTGATTATGGAGAAATAAACGGAGGAAAAATAAAAAAGATTTCTAAGTAGTCTTTATAGAGAAAATGTTTTTAAGAATATTAACAACCAGCTTGATATTGATTTGTGATGGGCTCAAGTATAAAATCGTTTGGATTCATTGAAGAGACTTTATCATATTTATAGAGTCAATCCGGAAGATCTACGAGTTCAAACAAGCATTTTGCAGTTTGTCACACTACTTGATATATTTTTTGATGATGAACTTAATGCATGAAGTAATCAACATTTTACTATGAAAATTTATTTGTTTTTGAATAAATATTTAGTAATTTATTATGATTTTTTCTTTATTATTCATGATGAAAAGTTTATATTTTATATTAATAGTATTTTGTGGTGTTTTATAGTTTTTAAATTAATTATTTAACATATATTGCATTTATTTTGATATTTTTGGTTTAACCGCTATATTATCCGATGGTCAACCAGTCACAAATTTTTCGTAAACGCTCCATTTTTCAACTGCTAAACCAGTCGTTTAAACCGCTTAATAACACTTAAAACTGCAACCGTCTTCTTCCACAAACTCCCAAACTCACAACCGCAACCACTGCGTTTAAACCAGTCGAGTCCTATGTGTGTAGAAAGTAGAAACCTAATATTTATCCAACACATTAATCTTATTTTCAACTTGGACTGTACTTCTCTCTTGACTGTTGAGTTATAAATCAGAACGATAGAATTTATAATGCTTTCTTTAACACCCAATTTTGGTTGGAAATAAAAACTAATGAACAAAGCTAATGAAAAATCACATTGTGCGTATGAAATATGGCAGTTTCTAGGAGAATAAAATTTAGGCTATATTCTCTAAGTTTACTCATGACTAACCATGCATGTTCACGGCCAAAATGAACACAATAGAGAACCTAGTTCTGTTAGAAAATGAAGTTGTACGATAGATGTTGCCTAGGTTTACATCAAAGCCCGGATGGTTCAAGAACATCATGTTCACCAGTTGGTCGAGTAGATCCTGCAGTTAATAAAAAGGATGGTTCAAAGATGAAAAATTCTACCATATCAGATGCAGTGAATGTTTCGCTTCTACTCTCAAAAGCTTATGTCGAGCCTTTTCTAGTTAGGTCAAGTATTTCGAGTCGTCTTGTGTCTAGAGTCATTTCTATTCATGTGGGGGATTGTAGGAACTCGTTTTTTTTACAAAGTGGTTTTGGCCATTTTCTGGTGGATTTTCAGTGAAGACGTTCATCAGAATGAACAATTGTTGGGCACAATGTAATCATAGCCGTGAACACTAATGGTGGTGTTGTGAAATGTTAAAAACGAAGTTCAACATGGTAAGCTGGCGCTGCCTAGGCATTGGTCGAAACCAGCTACATGTATTTTGAAGTGTAACATGTATGCATCCTGGGTTCATTCGAACTCAATGTGCAGGGGAGCTTGGTTGCTTCGAAATCATGCAGGCGATGCAGCTTTTCACGCTAGGGAATGCTTTCACACCAGTGTCCTGTCATTTGGCTGCAGAGCTTACATGTCTGTTATGGGTTTTAAGAAGTCTGCGTGACTTGCATATTGAGTCATGTGAGATTTGGTCGGAGTTTGCATCTGCGACTGAAGCTATTCACAACAGGATAAAATGGCATCTATTCCGCGCCATTCTGGATCAGATTCATCACCTCCTTAACGAGGTCTAGGGTTACAGACAGTCTCTTCAAATCTTCGGCTCGGGCAAATTCAATTGCAAAGGAGATTGTTCGAAGTGTCGCGATAGACGTTTCAGTTCTTATCTCTCAATCGGTGGCCCGGCATGGCTTCAGTCCTGTATTTACAAGGAAAGTCGGGTTTCTTTTGAAGTTTGATGTTCTTTTGTTTTTGCTCTGTTTTTTCTGGGTAAAAGACTCTTGTTTACTCTGTTTGGTTCGATTATAATCTGATTGAGATGACAAAAAAAAGGTCGAATTAATGACAATAAACGTTGAGAATCAATTCTCTAATAACTCCTCTTGATTTTCCCAAGTAGAAAACGTTGGGTGCTTGGTTATAAAACAAGTACATCATTTTCTCATTTGAAAAAGGTCGAACAACAGAAGAAAAAACAATCTTCCTCATGTCTCTTTTCTTTTATGTGTTTAAGAGTGCAACACAGTTTTAGAGTTTGTCAAGTTTTTGATTTTGAGTGCTGCAAATCAAAAGATTATGTGGTTGTATTCTTGGATTCCGCTTGCTTAAAACCGCCACACAACATAAAAATTGAAATCAAAGAATTAAGAAAATAGATTTTCATTTCGACTCTGCATGGACCACTTTTCGTTTATCAAGGTTTGGTATCATTTATTGTATTTTAATTCTGTTTTATATATTAATCTATTGAAATTATTCAGTTTGACATATGTTAGACATTAAGATTCTATATATCAAACTATATATTGCAAGTGGACTTTATGATAAAACACAATATCATACAATTCCATTAACGTTTTTTTGCTGTAATTATATTATGGATCTTGAGGTGGAAAGGGGTTGTAAATAGTTTTTATCTTCAACTAGATGAATATTTCGTTTTTGTCTCTATTAATTAGTTTATTGGATGATGAAAAATCGTGAGAACTACATTATGTAAATTGATGACAAGAGTTCTTCATCCATATGGAAATTGCTTTGTCATTCTTGGGTTCGATCCAGGCTTCACCCTTGGTCCGGTTTCAAAGGGTCAGTTGGACCCATATCTCCAACGTTGTGAGATTTAAGGATAAATTTTCTATATTTTTCGTAATTATATAAGTCGGGAATATGCATTTATGCAACTCCTCCGAATCCGTTGTTGGATATGGACGTTACAAGAACATGCTCTAGTCTAGTTGTATCTTCGAAATTAAAACACCTTTTTTTCCGGCAATAAATCTACGTACAGTATTCCTCAAATACCAAGTGCCTAGAACAACACTACCTTTTTTTTTTCTTTTTTTTTTTAGAAGAACACTTTTGATACGTTGGAAAAATAATTTTATATTATGAAATGTTTTCCAATACTTGTATAAAGTTATGAACATAAAAAAAAAAAGTTATAAACATCTAAACTTAAAGTAACGTAAGTAAACAGTTTCTTTTTTTATTCGTTTTTTTTTTTTTTTTTTTTGTCAAAAGGAATATGTAAACAGTTTCTAAACATGCTGTATATGGATTCCGTAATGAGTTCAATATCAAAGAAGTCAAAGCCATGACCTACCAGAAATGACAATGTCCTTTCAAGAAGTACTTATATTCAGTTACCAATTAGGCCAAAAGCATGGGAAATTAAAAATTAAGGTCAACTAATTAGTATATATATTTTTTGTTCGTTTTTTGATTTTGTAGAGTTAATAATTGAAGTTACACCAAGCATAGTATATTGTATGGCTATACATTTCAACATAGTTTATGTATTAAGGAGTGTATAGCTTATCGAATTTATCCTTTATATAACACCCCATCAACCAAACAAAAATTGTGTACATTCATATCCTTCTTCTAAAAATGGGATTCATAAAGCTATCTTCAACGATCCTTCTCCTAGCAATGATCGGCGTTTCATGTGCACAGAGCCGTGGCTAGAGTTTAAGCAGCCTAAGGCACAAAAAAAAAATTATTTATATATTTTTCATTATAAAACATGTATAACTAAAATTTTACATGTTGTATAATACTAAATTAGAGAAAATTAATACTATTTTCACAATCTAGAGAAAATTATATTATTTTCTTGAACTATAAAAATATAATTTAATGATGTTTTTATAATTTATTTTCTTAATTAACATTATTTTAATCTATAAAATACTAAAATTTAAATATATTTGTAAAATATTATAAATATTTGATACTATTTTTAGTATGTGAAATGGTATTTTAAACCAAAAATAGAATTAAAATACAAATTTTATTAATATATTTTAAAATTTTGGGACCCTAAAATATGCTTAAAATTTGGGGCCTAAGGCAAATGCCTTTTTTGATACTCATGAGGCACGCCTCTGCATGTGCATACGACGAAGAGCACCACATCTCCACCGTGAACAGCCGTAGCGACGCCGAGGTTGCGAGAATCTACGAGGCCTGGATGGTTGAACATGGGAAGAAGAAGATGAATCAAAACGGTCTTGGTGCGGAGAAGGATCAACGATTTGAGATATTTAAAGATAATCTCCGTTTTATAGATGAACATAATTCCAAAAACCTCAGTTACAAACTTGGTTTAAACCGGTTTGCTGATTTAACCAATGATGAGTACCGATCTATGTATCTTGGTACTAAACCGACCAAAAGAGTTCTTAAAACGAGTAATCGTTATGAGCCGCGTGTTGGTGACGCGCTTCTTGAATCCGTTGACTGGAGAAAGGAAGGTGCCGTCACTGATGTTAAAAATCAAGGAAGCTGCAGTAAGAATTTTTTTATTTTTTTTCTTTTGCTTATTAAATTCATTTTAAATGCCAACAAATTTTAGATTTCGAATCTGAAATAATCTTTACTAAATCCTCTTTTTTTGTTTAGCTTATTGATCCATTTCTTGAATATTATAGAAAAGTTAAGAAAAAACAGTGAAAAATCTTGGATTATTTCAAACATTTTTTTTTTTTTTTTGGAAAAATATCAATAGTGAGTATTCTTAGCATTAGAAGATAGCAATTGGTGTGGTTCTGCTATATTTGACCTAATCCTGTATTTTTTATAGCGTTTGATAAAATGCAAACGCTATGAATTATAGTTAAAAAAAAAATGAGTACAAATTAAATTTTTTAGCTGAAAGATTTTATAACACTAATTCTAATTGCATAAACTATGTATAAAACGCTATACATATGTCTGGCGAAAAAAATAAAATCCCCTTCTAAACCTATTTGGGTAAAGTGGAAAATATTTTCGCTAAGTTGTATTGTCTCTCTAAATATATTTAGAAAGATCACCGATACATGTTTATGCTTTCTCCCTAATTTCTCTCATTTTTGTGTAACTGTTCATCGATTCTCCCTCTATTTCTTTAGAGGATAGTATCAAGTGGTAACAGAGCTGTCGAGAAGGAAAAATGGGCTTTAACTATGGTGAAATCGAGCTACTCCAACAGATCTACGATCGATTGGAGAAGATGGAGTCAATCTGCGACATAATCGTTGTAGGGGAACAAGGCAAGAAGATGAATAAGCTACAGCAAACCCAGGCCACGAGATCTGCTCCTAAAGTGATGAAGAACCCATAAACTTCTCTTGGGAATTTCGTCGAGCACTTGGTGGGCAAAGCTACATGTGATTCAAATTCCTATGAGAATCAAGTTTCAGGTATTTCTTTGAGTAAATCCATCGACCATGTGGTGTGTGAACCATCCCAGTTTCGAAAAACCTTTGTTTCTCAGAGTTGATAGCTTCAGTCTGATGGAGAATTGGAGGATCTGCCTAGCTCTTGGGATGCTTTACGAAAACAGGTCTCTTTCTTTTATTACAATTTTTCTGTGATTTAATTCGAAGCTACTGCGTAAATCCTTACAACACATTTTCGAAGCTATTAGCGCCTGAAATCTTTGAATTCTGTATGGAAATTCGGTTTTGGAGGTCTGAATCGATATTATTTGAATTGGAGAACTTATTGGTCATTTGGTGTTGGCTGAATATCAGAGATCAATATATCTTTCTATTGGATCCAACTGTAATGTTAAGTTGCATTAGCCTTCTGATACTTAAAAGGAATATGCTTTGTGTTTGTTTTCATTTGAATCCCACAGACTAGAAAGATTGAAGCTCAGCTTGACGAGCAGATGCATTCGTATCGTAGACTTGTTTCCACAAAGGCTTTAATAAAGTTAGATGGTGCCGAGACTGATCTTGAAGCTTGGATTGACTTATTGCTTAGGCAATTTGAACAAGTTAATGCTCAGATGCAAGCATGGGTATCTTCAGGTGGATCAGAAATGGTCTCCCGTACTTTAACTCGACATTAAGAGATCCTTCAAGATCTCACACAGGTACTGGCTCAATACCATTTCATTATTATTACCTAATTCTCAGAGCTGACTTGAGTCTCTTTTTTATTGTAAGTTGTCTAATTTTTTATGTTATGAAGTAGTATTCTAACTTGATTTCTTGATGTTCTGTAGCATGAACTGTCTAAAAATCATTATTTTTGGTTGGTGATGCAGAGATTATTTTAACACTTGCTCTAGATCTGGTCTATATGTAGACTCCATTATGGAGAGCCAATGCATCATTGTTAAAGTCAAAAACCCATAAAACCATAATAACCTGCATCAGAACCTGCAAAAGAACCTGAGACGATTTTATGGGTCTGCGATCATCTACCATAAGAGAGTGTGGTCTTACCGTTCTTTTCGACTGAATCAGAACCTGCAAAAGAAGAAGAAGACATGTTCTGCATCTAAGATGAACACCAAAAACAAAGATTCTCCTCCGTTAGGTAATCACACTATTGTTTTTTCTATTAATATCTTATTCAACTAATTCATCAATTCCAATTTATTTTGCTCAAGCTCAGTATAGCTTATTTAAGCGTGTTTTCTTATAGCTTATTTTAAGCACGCTCTCTTATAGGATTTCCTTTTATTGCTGTTAATTGTTATCTCAGATGGCTCTTAGCTTAGAATGCAAAATTCTGAAACTTTCATAAGGAAAAATATGGATACCAAAGCATTCATGTCTTGCTGCTTGTTGATATTTCAGCAATTTTGTCTTGATGCTTGTTGTTATTTCAGCAATTTGGTGTTTTTACTATGACTTAATTAGTCAAAAATTTAGATATAGCTCTTTGTATGATGATGCATTCATTCTCAAAGGGGCAGTGCTTAAAGCTATATCTATCTAGGTTTTCAAGACTTAACAAACCAGCGACTAAAGGTTTTCTTCCTCATTCACATGCTTCTCTTATATTATTAATGACGACATGTTCATTACTTTGACATGAATTGTTTTCTTTTCCCACAGCTCTAATCATAGCTTCAGATTCAATTTGTGAGGGAGCATGAGTCTGTCCTACTTGATGATTGGAGGAAGCTGCCTGATGAGACTTGTGACACCTTCTGGGATGAAAGCATAGCCGATGCAATAGGTACTGCAGTGGCTTGGCCAAATGATAAGATCGTCTTTATCTGAAACTGCTAATGTTATTCGTGGTTAGGTTTTGTAGTAGTTTAAGTTTGAACTTGTGGTTGTTGAAACAAATGTTGTTATTTCGGTTAGGTTTTAATTGAAGTTGAAACTAATGTTGTGAAACCTTTACATGGTTCATCTTTTCAATTATTAAGGTATTATAGAACGAATTGTGAATTAGATACATGAAACCAAACCAAAAGATATAGCAAAATACATATGCCATTTTAATAAAAAATATTGCACAATACCTGTGCTATTTAAATTGAAAGAATTGCATAATAAAAATGCTATGTTAAAGTAATAAATTGCATATTAAAAATGCTATGGAAATATTTTAATTAACAGTTCAAAAACGCTGTATTTAAGTAATTAATAACAAAAATGACTCGCTATTAAATACTATAACATTACATTAAAAAGACGCTATAATATATGACAATATAATAACACCACAAAAAATCGCTATCTAAAACCGTCGATCTATTATCATGGGTCATGTCATAGCGTTTTGAGATTTGTCATCGTATCGTTAGATAGCGTTATTCTGGCGCTATGAATGCTCGTTTTTCTTGTAGTGTATATTACATTATCTTGAAACGTGTCTATGGAATGATGAGTTTGCTCTCAACTGTTGACTTTTAGATGCACTCTACGGATAAGGAGTGGACACAGATGGGATATTCGACATTTTCCTAGTTTTTAAATTATAACTATCATAATTTTCACAAAAAAATAAAGAGATGTAGTGGTAAAATGATGCAAAATTCGATTTTTCAAGAATTTAAAAAGTTGTGGTAGGGACAATGATTTGGTATGTGATAGTATTAGAATGTAATTTGATTGATTGATTATAACTTAATCGTCTTTATTAGTGAGTAATTGGGCATTCTCAGCCATTGGAGCAGTAGAAGGAATAAACAAGATTGTGACAGGAGAACTAATCTCATTGTCTGTACAAGAATTAGTTGATTGTGACAAATCTTATAACAACGGTTGTAGTGGAGGTTTTATGGACAATGCATTTAAGTTTATCATCGAAAATGGTGGTATTGATACCGAAAAAGATTATCCATACACTGCTTCTGAAGGAACTTGTGATCAAAACAAGGTCAGTTTAGTTTTAAGTTTTTCATTTAGTTTTAGTCAATGAACAATGGGATTTTTTGAATTGAAATATTCTTTCTTATGTTGTAGAAAAATACAAAGGTTGTTACTATTGATTCTTATGAAAAGGTGCCTACGAACAGCGAGGCGGCTTTAAAGAAAGCTGTGGCTCATCAGCCAGTTAGTGTAGCTATCAACGTTAATAACCGCTTTATGCACTATTCTTCGGTATGTAACTAACCGTTCTAACTAATCATTACACAATCTTGATTTTAAAGATGTTATAATTGTTGGTTTGGTCTTTTTTGTGTTCAGGGTGTGTATATTGATGACAAGTGTGGGACAGAGATAAATCATGGACTTGTGGCTGTAGGTTATGGAACTGAGAATGGAATAGACTATTGGATTCTGAAAAATTCATGGGGGTAATGATTGGGGAGAGAGCGGATACATAAGGATGATGCGTAACTATAAAGAGCCAAGCGGAATGTGTGTAATCGCGGCTCATCCTTCGTATCCGGTTAAGAAAGGGAAGCAACCAACTCAGTGTAACCAATTATTTACTTGTCCTCCGAGCAACACTTGTTGTTGTCTCTTAAATTTGGGTACGTACTGTTTGGATTGGGGATGTTGCCCGGCCGAAGCTGCAATCTGCTGTGATGGTTTCCCTAGTTGTTGTCCTCATGACTATCCGATTTGTAACGGTGGAACTTGTTTGATGGTGAGTTTTCTTCATATGTTTTGGTATCAAAGAGATTTAATGTTAGGAAAATGCTTTTACTGATTTTTGGGATGTTGTGGTTTGACAGAGCCAGAACAGTCCGTTTAGCGTGGAGGCATTCCAGCTTACACCCGCAACACCGTTCGGGGCAAAGAGCAGAAAGGACATTGCGTAAGAGAAACATCGAGACATTGAGAAAGCATTTTATGTTGTTGTTAAGATTTTAAAAATTGCTGATTCTGCTTCTGGGGTTTTTTTCTGTACACCTAAGTTACATTCAGTTTCCATCATTGTTAAACAAGCTCAAAACATAAATGGGTTTTGGTTTATTAATCTTCTTAAAGTTTGCTAATTATCGGTCTTTTA
Organism: Barbarea vulgaris; assembly: GCA_963667165.1. NCBI lineage: Eukaryota > Viridiplantae > Streptophyta > Magnoliopsida > Brassicales > Brassicaceae > Barbarea > Barbarea vulgaris. Next base: position 4,546,937 of record OY763891.1, read on the forward strand.
TGAATAAATTTCAATTTCCATTGTGATATCTCATTAGCTTTCTACACTCAATTCTCCTCATATTTCAGAATTCAAATGCTAACTTCATTTCCTATAAAAAGTTTATTGGAAAAGTATAAACACAAACATCAAACAATACACACTAAAGCTTAAAAGACACTTATTGAAGCTCTCGTATTATAAGAAAACCTGACTTTTAATCTTTACATCGACATTTCGGATCTCTCTCGACTCTATTAAGCAAAACACTTTAGCTAGCCAGCTTAATCGCATCAATGAAGAGACCATAAGTGAAACCCATCTTGAAATTATTGAGTAAAGCAATCGCAAATGTCGCCGTGGTGCGGCTATAGTAGAATCTGGTCACATAATCTGTTAAAAGAACACATAAAACCGCAGCGATAACATCGTTTACACTAATTTCTGTATATGAAACTGACAAAAAATAATTCACTTCTCATCATATTGCAAACTTCAAACAATACACACTAAAGCTTAAAAGCAATCGAAGAAGATGATGTGAAAACAAAGTATAAACACTTAATGAAGCCTCTCATAGTATTCAAAAGACCTGACTTTTAAATATTAGGCATGACCACGGTTAAGGTTAGTTAACCATCAGTTATGCTTATAATTTTTGGTAATCTTAACCTTAACCATTTCAATACACGATTAGAACGGTTCCGGTTAAAAGCGGTAACAATTATATACAATAAGATAAGAACAAAACCTTTATAACCTTAAATACTCAAGCTAAGATGAATTTAATAGATGGAAATTGCTTCAAACTAACTACTAATTTTATTTACCAAAATCTTCCTATAACTGTATTTGAACCAAGTTGCTCATATGCTAACTTAATGCTCAAAACTTTTTTCCCGTTGCCACGGATACTCATCGTAATGTTGATATGAATATCTGCCTTATTGTTGGCCAAAAATCTTGAAATAACACATATAACAGAATGGGGTAGTTATGTATAAATTTTTCAATATGATCAATTGACGATGTCATGTAGCGTTATAAATCAAGAACTCATATTTGAGAGTAGACAACAATAATCTCAAATTCGATAAGAATCAAACCTTTATAACCTTAAATACTCAAAGCTAAGATGAACACAAATAACTCTCTAAGTGAAGTATGGAAATGGAGTATGATCTAACATATGATAATACACAACTGTGAGTGTCTTTTAAAAAGACACATCCCCATGGAGGTATACCATGTTTAGGTTAAGTCGTCCTCCTTTCGTTTCTTGGCCTTGTACTTCTTCTTCATCATCCATAACACAATTGTCTTCAACTAATAATCATGCAACTTAGAGTATTTGAATAAGCCAATTTATAGAAATTGTAAGACTTTCAGTTAACTTGGATAATATGATTAGTTAGAACCAGATGTGAGAAAATTTGCATTATCTTGTTTTAAAAAAATGGATCCGAATCCAAAAAATAATAATATTTAGATTTACATGATGAAATCTAAAGATCTCTGAAAAATTACTTAACATTATGGAGTATTTGTGTAGAAAGTAGAAACCTAATATTTCTCCAACACATTAATCTTGTTTTCAACTTAGATTGTATTTCTCTCTTGATTATTAAGTTAGACTATGAACTGAAGCTCAGAACTAAATAATCTATTTGATTTCTTTAACTTGGATTGTATTTCTCTCTTGACTATTAAGTTAGACTATGAACTGAAGCTCATAACTAAGTTGGATACTCGGATCGGATGCGGTCTTTCTCGGCGGGACGCGGTCAGGGCGCGACCAGGACGCGACCTAGGATGCGGCTAAGGACGGTAGATCGCAGCTTCGGACACGGTAAGGATGTGGCAAGCCCGCTTCCATGATGCGGCTCGGAGGTCTCAGCCAAGCCTTAGTGTGCGGTAGCTCTCAGCACGGTCACATGTGGCCGTGACCGGTCCTATCTTTCCTTCACGCGACCGGTCACGAGGGGTTGTAACCGGTCCGGCTCTTCTTCACGCCACCGGTCACGAGGGGTTATAACCGGTCTGGCTCTTCTTCACGCCACCGGTCACGAGGGTTTGTGACCGATCTGACTCTTCTTCACGCCATCGGTCACGAGGGTTTGTGACCGGTCCGGACGCTTAGCTCGATGGGGACTCTCGGCAGAGGTCACGGGTCATGACCAATCCGCTGCCTTCTGCATAGGACAATATGATGTGTTTGCTACCAAAACGAACTTCGCATCCTCTCCTTTCCGTCTTTTTGTTCTTTTATGTTTTCTTTTTTTTTTTTTCTATTTTCTAGTTTTTATTTTTATAAAACCTGAAATGCAAAAAAAAAAAAAAAAAAAACAAAAGCAACAAAATCAAAGTAAAGCTAAAACTAAAACAAAAAATGAAAAAGGAAAACTTACAAGTGGGTTGCCTATGACTAAGCGCACTTGTTTAACGTCGTTGGCTCGACGGTTGTGCCCTTTTCGGCGGATTTGGGAGAATCACTTGTCCTTAGACAAATCTTTTTGAAAGTCTCCCCTTTCCTGCTTAGCGATCTTCCGAAGTCGTCCCTTTCTCGCACATTGTGCGATCTAGGAGTGTACGGGATGGCTTCGTAGAAGATGTTCTCGTTGATGTTGGCAAAGGAAATCCTTTTGTTCGGCCAATCTATCAAGGCACCTGTTGTTGCAAGGAAAGCTCCTCCAAGTATGAGTTGGGAAAACTTACCTTTTTCTATGTCGATCACATGGAAATCGCGTGGGATGTTGCAATTTCTGATTCTCACGTGGATGTCCGGGATCATTCAATTTGGGACCGTGTAGGAAGAGTTCGCGAGACCGATACGAATTCTTGACGGCTTAAGGTTTCTTATCCCAATCTTCCTTGCGGCTTCGCTAGACATGATGTTGAGGCACGAACCAGAATCACAGAGCGCATCTTTGAATTCAACTCCCCTTATGGAGCAAGTGACTAGGTATTGTCCGGGACTATCAAGATTCCGCAGAGTCTTGAATGGTCTTTCATAGTACAATGCTTGCTCATAGAGTTCCTTCATCTCTTCCCTGGTTTCTGAGCTTCCAAGAAAGAAACGATCAAATTGAAAGTCGGAGCAAGCTTTTGCAAAGGGTGTACCTGGTGGTAGTCTTCCAACGGCTCGGTTGAAATCTCCAAGCTCCCTTGCGCCTAACTTACGTGGGAACCAACGGTTCCTTAAATCATTGGGGACATTTGGGTAATGCTCCCCCAAAGGTAATGGTTCCTTTCCTTTTAGGAATAGGTTCCTTATGTCTTCCACCTGTTCCTTACTATCATTGAAAAAACGGTCAAAGTTATAATCAATCCAAGCATTCATGAAAGACGTACCCGGGGGTAAAGCTTTAATGGCTTCATTGAAGTTTCCCAAATCTTCTTCGCTTATGCGTCTCCTACGGCATAGACTTCGGATCTCGGTCGGGACTTCCAGGAAAAGAAAGAGTCTCGTCTCTCTGAAACGATCCTCAACGTGTTCCTCTGTTATGTAGCTTTCCATGAAGAAACATTTAAGTGGGAACTTGGCCCATGCTTCTTCAAAGGGCATATGAAGTGGTATGGCCTTGACTAATCAACGAAACTTGTCTTTTGGTGGCTCATCAAATCGTGAAACGGTTCGAATCTCTGCAAGTTCCGCGATCCTTTGCTCCTCTTCCTCTTCAGGATCTTCTTCATCAGAAGACTCTACTTCTTTTAGCTCTCCTAAATCTCATATTTCCTCTTGAATGGTGACGGCATTGCAAGCTCCCGTTGGATGGTTGTCCTCTCGGGGCCACTCCGATGGCCGGTCTGTGAGCATTTCTTCCTCATCCTCACAATCTTCATATGCTTGGTCATCCTTCCACTTTGAATACTCAATTGGATAATTGAAACCTTAATGCAAAGCTTCAATCTTCCATTCTAGACGCTCCTCCACTACATTGATCTTATATTCCGTGTTCGTGACATTTGATTCAAGTTTCCTCACATCATAGTGTTGGTAAAGTAGCTTTCTGTTAAGCTCCTCAACTTGGTCCTCCACTCGTTTGATGTGGCAAGCGAGAGTGGATAGCTTAGAGCTGAAATCTATCCCAAACCTTGAAAGTTTGTTGTCGACTTCTTCCTTGTGCTTCCGTTGTACCGAGGAAAGTTGTATCATGAGCTCCATGAGCTTTTCCTCAGTATGTGATGTCCTTGAAGTGAACTTAGGAGTACCATACAAGCTCTGGTCGATGGTATCGATCCTCATAACTTCTCGGGAGTCGAAGTTCTGATTCACTGCAAAACAGAAATCTTCCGCAAGGTGCGGGTTAAGTGAATGAGTAGCTAAAGAGTTAGAGTTACTCACATATCGATCTCCAGAGGATCGAGTAGGATGGCAGCGAGAGTGTACCATGAGTGGTGAAACACAAGATGGCCGAGAATGGCCGTGGTGGTTCCCACGAGTAGAGCTAGCTACGGATTCGGAGATGACTCCATCGGAGGCTCTGTGATACGCCAAGAGTTGCGCAAGTGTAAGGTTCTGGAATTCCTCAGGAAGAACGTTGAAGTCCATCCTTAAGATCTCCTGAAACAAAGAAAAACAAAAACATATATTAAAAAGCAAGGTGTCCTAGACATTACTCTAGTTCTTAGATCTGCAAACAAACAATCTCTCCCCGGCAACGGCGCCAAAAAGCTTAATGTGTGTGTTAATTCACTTCAGTCTTTTACCTCAAGACCACACGACTACTGCAAGTGCACATAAAATGTATGTAGTATTTAAGGATCGAATCTCACAGAGAGAGAAGATGTATTGCAAAAGTTATAGACCAAAGTATAGCTAGAACTCAGATTAGGGTTCGGTTGATTGTGTGTCACGGTAACAAGTAATAAAAGCAAGTAAATAAATGGTTGTAAAACAATAAATAGAAAGCGTTGGGCATTCAAGGGATCGCAGGGGTTTCAGAGATCTATCTATTCAAGTGAAACCTAAGACAATGCATGTTTATTTCCAAGTCTTGGACATACGAAACACTAATTGAAACGACCGCCCTCGTTTTTTTTTTTTTAATTAATTAATTATTATTCCCATAAATAATAATTAATTTTTCCCAACCAAATAAAATGCAACTAACTCATGCATTTTAATTAACTAACTCCATTAATGAATACATTCACATAACCACCATAATTAATTAACTTCATCAATAAAAATACATTTTAATTGTTCATCCGTAAGGATATTAGATCGATTGATCTTTCCAGAATACGACGACTTGAGTTGAGAGTCGAAGTTGGTCTGTATAGCCACCTTGGCTTTCATAGACAATTTCTGTTGTCTATAACGGTTTTTGATAAACAAGAATCCGGACTTGAGATCGTTAGACCTTTTATCCTTTCGGTTAATTAATCACACATATTAATTATTTAACTCCATATTAAATCCAAACTTAACATAAAATACTTTAAAATACACAACCGAGTTTAGATCATCCCCTCTTCTTCGCCTTGATTCCACGGTCACACACTATTCTTTTTCTGCATCAAATAAAAGAGATGCATAAGTATTTCAACAAATACTTAGTGAGGCAATCCTCCCATCTACAAGCTATACACAGAAACGATTAATTATTCAATGTATTAAACACGAAAATACCGACAATAAATCAACCATCTCAAGAAACACTCGATCTAGATCTCCCATGAGATCTTACGGCATATATCCATGAAAACACATCAAACAATTAAACCGTTCAGATAAGCTTATGGTCATGCACTCACCTTTAGCCACGCACAGAATTCCCAAAACTTCCCGGGTTGAATAAACCCTCAATACCCCAACCGCGTGCCTAAAAATAAACAATAACGAAACTTAAGACACAAGTTTGACTCTTTTGAAACTCAGATCGATCGATCTTGGTTCAGATCGATCGATCCAAACTTGGCGTGAACTTCTCAGATCGATCGTTCCTCCTCCAGATCGATCGATCTGACCTGGATCGATCGAACTTGACTGGATCGATCGATCTGACCTGGATCGATCGAACTCGACTGGATCGATCGATCCGGCAAGGCCGTGAGTTTTCTAGATGGATCATCCGACCCCCAGATCGATCGATCCGTCTTGGATCGATCGATCTAGCCTGGATCGATCGATCTATGTGCGAAACGTCAACGCCAACTTGCACCACTCACACCAACTTGGCCACGCGATCGAACTCCAACTCCTCAACCATAACCCACCGTCACGGAGTCACGTTCAAGCACTCTCCGCAACCAACACCGCTCACACCTCGCGGCCACAAATCACCGCCACACCAACACGTCTCCTAACTCGTGTCTCCCAACGTCACCACCGTGACTCACACACTCGGTTCCTCTCTCCAACCACCACCAACAACCTCAACGATCTCCACCTCCGTAACACCGTTCGCAACACCAAACAAACATAAAACAAACTAAGATGGAGAGGACCTTACCCTATCTACCGGTGATGACAAAGGATGCGGGAGAGCTTCGAAGCTTCACCGACACGGCAACCTCCGTTCCTTCACCTCGTGTCTCCCACGCCCACACAGCCTCCAAACTCACTCCTCCCCTTGCTCTCCAAGTCACACACACACAGCCCCCAAGCTCACTCCTCTATTGCTCTCGACACCTCACACCAAAAAGTTCACCTTCTCCCTTTGTCTTAAACAAACTCAGCCCCACACCTCTCTCTCTCTCTCTCTCTCTCTCTCTCTCTCTCTCTCTCTCTGCAGATGGAAGTGTCGGCAATGATCAGGAGAAATGGTGTGAGTGGCTTTGGTGGAGAAGGTGGTGGAGAGGTAGCCTTTAATGGCTAGAGTGGCTGCTTTGTGGGGGAGTAGTGGAGAATGGTTGGTGGCTTCTAAAAGAAAGTGGGGGCTGATTATTCAGCTTGTTTAATTTAGGATTTGGTCCTTGAATTCCCAAAAATCCACAAACTGACCCCAAACTTCCCAAATCAATTCCGAACACCCCTACGAGAAAAAAATGCGGTGTAACTTCCAAATTACTCCAAAAATTCCTGGAAATATTTTCCAGAGATTCTCCACATAAATCCCGTATGTAATTCCGAAATTTCCATTTTTCGGAACACGGGCGTTACAATTCTCACCCACTAACATAGATTCGTCTTCGAATCTAACGGCACAGTCCATCCCCAATGAACTCAACCGCACATCTCATAACACAATGGTCACACTTGACCATACTGGCCACACAACCAGTCTCGAGATCAAACACTATTGACCTCTGAGGTCTACATTCAGTCACTAGCTTAAGACTCTGGTCATAGATCATTGCTCACAACTCAAACTCATAACTCTACACTCTAAGACACCAAGTCCTACGAGTTCTAGGTATCAATACCACTCCGCTCTCAGGCCACAAAGTCCTTATGAGCTCTCGGTATCAAATTCATGCCACTCCACTCTGGGCACTATAACCTTACGAGTTCTCGGTAACCACGTACCACTCAACTCTGGGCTATACACCTTACGAGTTCTCGGCATCCCACTCATACCACTCCACTCTGGGCAGTCAACCTTACGGGTTCTCGGTATCACATAACAGTCCACCCTGGGCTATATACCTTACGAGTTCTGGGTGTCACACTCATACCACTCCACTCTGGGTAGTATAACCTTACGAGTTCTTGGTAATCCCATACCACTCCACTCTGGGCTATATACCTTACGAGTTCTGGGTATCACGCTCATACCACTCCACTCTGGGTACTATAACCTTACAGGTTCTCGATATCACATACCACTCCACCCTGGGCTATATACCTTACGAGTTCTGGATATCAGAGGAACTATTCATCCTCCCTAGAGTTGTACAAGACCAAACGTCCTTTGAGCAAACATGACCCACAACATGTCTATAAGCACTCCCGACTGAACTACCTCCCGTGATCCGCATACGACCTCGCAAGGTAATACCGGCATCACACTCATTCCACACCCAGAATATCATCTTTTCCATAACCACTACTCAGGTTATCTCACAACATACCCCGTCCTCAGGGTACCCACATAATCTTTTCCCGATTATAACTCAAGTTTTTAAATCCCCATAAAAACTCTTTTCAGAACCTCATGTTCATTAAACTTCCATGGCAAAATCCGCCATCAACAATAAGAACTATCCATCTTATTACCCTCATCATGCATTAACGTTTACAACCCTACAACGAATACATAATGTTCAACATTAATAACTCAAAACTGGGAACCATCGATGAAAGCTCAAGCCTTTGATTGCTTTTCCAACCACTTCTTGAACCTTGCTTTCATCCTCGCATCTGGTCCCCAAGTCTCCTCCTCAATCCCGTCACAATCCCACAAGACCCTGATCATCGGAACTTTCTTCCTACGATCCTGCTTGATTCTCTTCTCGAGGATCCTTACTGGTCTTGCCTCTAAGGTCATTTTAAACTAAAGATCTGACGGAATCTTAGCTATAACCTCACCATCCTTATGCAAGCACTTCTTCAGCATTGCCACATCTTTCTTCATCCCAACCCAATGATAATACCTTTTTAAGTCCCGGTACATCTTGGTCGCTCCTGGATGAATTGAAAACATACTCGCATGGGCCTCACTCAGGATCTCTCGTCTCAGATCCTCATCCTTGGGTACGCATACCCGCCCATGCACCAGAATAGTGCCATTCGCAGAGACCTGATATTCTGATCCCACATCCCCGGAAGCTTTAATCAGACCTTCATCTTTTTCCTGGGCCATCCGAACCCTACTCAAAAGATCCGCCTGATTTACTGCCTCCAAACCTAACGGTTCCTGAGATATAGCACACACCTTCAACGTACTAACCTCGCTTACCAAGGACTCCATGTCCTGCTTACAAGCTGAAGCTACCCGCTTGCGACTCAATGCAACTGCAACCAAATTTGCCTTTCCGGGATGGTAAGCTATCTCCAGATCATAATCTGCCACTAACTCTATCCAATGCCTCTGCCTCAAATTCAATTCTGGCAGTGATTGGTTTGGAGCTCGGCTCTCCCGACTCCACCATGGTGTATACCCTAGGTGTCACTGCAGCCCGCCTATCTGTCGGTGCTGCCGCTACCACTCCCTGCTGCAACCTGGGACATTTCGGCTTGATATGCCCTGGCTCATTACAGTGGTAACACACCCGAGTATCCCCGATCGCTCCACCTTTTCTGGGGCAACTCGCAACCCTATGGTCCTTGCTTCCGCATCCGAAGCATCCCTGACCACCTTGGTTACCCTTGGAAGGATCCTCCCACTTCCGCTTCTGTCCATGCACCGGCTTACCGCCCTCGCTAGGACCAGACTGATGTGGAGGCTTCCTTGCCTTGAGAATTGGGCTGACTGCCACAACCACATCTCTCAGACCCTCCTCAATCAACGCGGCCTTCTCTACCAGTTCTACAACCGTGTCAAACGATCTTATTAGACACTGGTTCCTTTACTCGGCCCGAACACCTCCCAGAAACCGCCTCACCTGGGCCTGCTCATTATCCAGGATATGACTCCCATACACCCTGAGACGGTTAAACTCCGCCTCATACTCACGAACCGACCGGTTCCCTTGAGTTAACCCTAGAAACCGTCTCTCCAACCGGTCCAATGCCTCTTGGGGGAAATAATTGGAGTTATACTCCACCACAAAATCCTCCCAAGACATCTCTGCTTGGACCCTCCGGGCCGCAACACCTCTCCACCAGAGATGTGCGTCACCCTCCAGATAGTGGACTGCGAGATCCACTTGGTATCCCTCTGGACACCTAATCGAACGGAAATTCCGTTCCATCCTCATCCTCCACTCATCTGCCTCTTCAGGCTTGGCACCACCCTGAAAGAATCTCGTGCCAATCCTCTGCAGCTGCTCCATCATTTTGAGGTATGATGGGCGCTCTTCTGCATCCGCAACCCTCGGCTGCTCCTCAACTACCGGTGGTACAACTGGAGCCTGCACTGGTACCCTCTCCGGTAACCGCTCCAACAGCAAGGCCAAGAAGTTCGCAATGGGACCCTCTTGGGCCGGAGCTACACCTGCTGCCACACCCGCAGCACCCACTGGACCTCCAGCAACACCGGTACCAACACCGGCCACACCCTCCGTTCCAACCTGATCCTCATGCAAGTTCCCGACTTGCACAAACGACACTCTGTGTCACACTCTCCTCCACCACCGGAGTCCTCGCGTTCCTCTGACCGCGACCCCTTGCCCCACCGATACCACGACCACAACCTCTACCTCTTTTAGTCATCTATACCCAATAGTTGACTCTTCGATCAAACCTTAACAACCACAGAAGCCGGCTCAACAATAGACTCGAACTTCCATGGTTTAGATTAACCGATCAAACCATGGTTAATCTCCTTACCCAACCAATCCCATGGTCCCGATTTAATTTAATATGAGTAATTCCTCAATTAAATTATTTTAATCCGGTTCGCTGGTTAAGCCAATCCAAACTGGAAACCACATAAAAATATTATGTGATTAAACCTTGGCCCCAAAAGACTATTCCACGAGTCTTTTATCTAATCACAACAAACAACCAAACAGAAACGAAACAACTTACCGTGGAATCTCTTTAAAGGCTCGAAGAGGATGATCTAAAACTCCATACCCAAACAATTGACTAACTCAGATAATCAATTCAATAACGGGTTACTCATGCTTCACCCAGCAACAAAAATTGAATCAAATCCAATTTAATTTTTCTAAACCGTCATAGAACCGTAATTGCTCTGATACCAAATTGAAACGACCGCCCTCGGTTTTTTTTTTTTTTTATTATTCTCATAAATAATAATTAATTTTTCCCAACCAAATAAAATGCAACTAACTCATGCATTTTAATTAACTAACTCCAGTAATGAATACATTCACATAACCACCATAATTAATTAACTTCATCAATAAAAATACATTTTAATTGTTCATCCGTAAGGATATTAGATCGATTGATCTTTCCAGAATACGACGACTTGAGTTGAGAGTCGAAGTTGGTCTGTATAGCCACCTTGGCTTTCATAGACAATTTCTGTTGTCTATAACGGTTCTTGATAAACAAGAATCCGGACTTGAGATCGTTAGACCTTTTATCCTTTCGGTTAATTAATCACACATATTAATTATTTAACTCCATATTAAATCCAAACTTAACATAAAATACTTTAAAATACACAACCGAGTTTAGATCATCCCCTCTTCTTCTCCTTGATTCCACAGTCACACACTATTCTTTTTCTGCATCAAATAAAAGAGATGCATAAGTATTTCAACAAATACTTAGTGAGGCAATCCTCCCATCTACAAGCTATACACACAAACGATTAATTATTCAATGTATTAAACACGAAAATACTGACAATAAATCAACCATCTCAAGAAACACTCGATCTAGATCTCTCATGAGATCTTACGGCCTATATCCATGAAAACACATCAAACAATTAAACCGTTCAGATAAGCTTATGGTCATGCACTCACCTTTAGCCACGCACAGAATTCCCAAAACTTCCCGGGTTGAATAGACCCTCAATACCCCAACCGCGTGCCTAAAAATAAACAATAACGAAACTTAAGACACAAGTTTGAGTCTTTTGAAACTCAGATCGATCGATCTTGGTTCAGATCGATTGATCCAAACTTGGCGTGAACTTCTCAGATCTCGACTGGATCGATCGATCCGGCATGGCCGTGAGTTTTCCAGATCGATCATCCGACCCCCAGATCGATTGATCCGTCTTGGATCGATCGATCTAGCCTGGATCGATCGATCTATGTGCGTAACGTCAACACCGACTTGCACCACTCACACCAACTTGGCCACGCGATCGAACTCCAACTCCTCAACCACAACCCACCGTCACGGAGTCACGTTCAAGCACTCTCCGCAACCAACACCGCTCACACCTCGCGGCCACAAATCACCGCCACACCAACACGTCTCCTAACTCGTGTCTCCCAACGTCACCACCGTGACTCACACACTCGGTTCCTCTCTCCAACCACCACCAACAACCTCAACGATCTCCACCTCCGTAACACCGTTCGCAACACCAAACAAACATAAAACAAACTAAGATGGAGAGGACCTTACCCTATCTACCGGTGATGACAAAGGATGCGGGAGAGCTTCGAAGCTTCACCGACACGGCAACCTCCGTTCCTTCACCTCGTGTCTCCCACGCCCACACAGCCTCCAAACTCACTCCTCTCTTGCTCTCCACGTCACACACACACAGCCCCCAAGCTCACTCCTCTATTGCTCTCCACACCTCACACCAACAAGTTCACCTTTTCCCTTTGTCTCAAACAAACTCAGCCCCACACCTCTCTCTCTCTCTCTCTCTCTCTCTCTCTCTCTCTCTCTCTCTCTCTCTCTCTCTCTCTCTCTCTCTCTCTCTCTCTCTCTCTCTCTCTGCAGATGGAAGTGTCGGCAATGATCAGGAGAAATGGTGTGAGTGGCTTTGGTGGAGAAGGTGGTGGAGAGGTAGCCTTTAATGGCTAGAGTGGCTGCTTTGTGGGGGAGTAGTGGAGAATGGTTGGTGACTTCTAAAAGAAAGTGGGGGCTGATTATTCAGCTTGTTTAATTTAGGATTTGGTCCTTGAATTCCCAAAAATTCACAAACTGACCCCAAACTTCCCAAATCAATTCCGAACACCCCTACGAGAAAAAAATGCGGTGTAACTTCCAAATTACTCCAAAAATTCCCGGAAATATTTTCCAGAGATTCTCCGCATAAATCCTGTATGTAATTCCAAAATTTCCATTTTTCGGAACACGGGCGTTACACTAATGAACGGTTAACATAATCTCTTAGAGATAACCATCTAAAATCCCTATACTCTGTTACTCAACTCACGCAGGCAACAGCGCATAGATCAAATCATTAATAACAAGTTTGATTCTAGTCCATGAACTCCTATAGGTAAGTGGTATGTGCTTCCTATAACAAAACATTCTTCCAAGTTAGGTTCTAACACTTAGGCAATCGATTAGCAAAACCTAACTACCTATGATCAGAGCTAGCTCATGACGCTAACAATATGCATTATAAGCAAACTTATGTAGAAAGAACAGTATAAACGATCACACAAGGCTCAGATCTTGCCACCTAAACCTATAGATCCATCACCTCCTTTGATGTCCCCTTTAAACCCAACAAGTAAACTACTCACGCATACTTAAAAGAATCATCAAAGCAAGGTTTAAACAATTCATAAGCATAAAATGAATAGATATAAGAATAAGGATCAGAGATTACTTCTGTAAAAGAGTTTACAAGATGCAAGGACTTTTCCTTAAGAACAATGAAAGAGTAAGAGAGAGAGGTGATGAACTTCAAGAACTTTGCAAGAGAGGTGAGGCGGCTGCTCTTCCTTAGGGTTCCTCACGAGTTCTCTTCAGGGTTCTTCAAGTCATGCCTTTAGAATTCGGTTAAGAGTGTATGTATAGGCTTTGGAGTCGGTCTAGGGCTTCATTGGGCCGAGGAAACCATTTAAGGAAACTTAGGGTCGGCTAGCTTCAGACCAGTCACGAGTCCTTGTGACCGGTCATGTCCAGAGAGGAGGCACCGGTCACGAGCCCTTGTGACGGGTCGTGCCAAGAAGGTTGTGACCGGTCCCAACCCTTTGTGACCGGTCGTGACGGGGCTTCACTCATCGGATCATATCTTCCAAACGGCTAAAGGGATTGCATTGCTTCTTGTCCAAGGTGAATCTTGACACTTCTGGATTTCCATTGACACCAAGAACTCCAAATTTTAGTATCGGGAAGTCCCTCAAAAGGTGCCATACATTTGGTGTTCTGAAACTGTCTAAAAACGGGTTTTCCTCATCCTTTAGTCCATTTTGCCTAAAAACCTTCAAAACCTTCTTAAACCTAAAATGAGTGATAAATGGCTCTTTTGCCAAGGTATAACACCAATCTCTTCTCAAAATCATAAGAAAACAATAGCTAAAATAGGTAAAAATACGATGTCATCAGGTAACAATCAGAAATGTGAGGTTTAGAAAAAAAAAATGAAAGGGGATTGCATGGACATCGGAAGAACACATGTTCTTACTATTCAACAGTTTTTAGTTTATCAATTATATGGTTTATATGTTTATTTTGTTCTGACAGAAAAATTATGTATGTTTTGTGCTTTTTTTTGTTTTAAGTTAATTTTTTTTTAGTGTGAATGATTTTCTGAAATTGCTGAATCTTATGTTCTTTTGTTTTCTATGTACCTTTTTTATATATTATGAGTTGAAACTGTTCCAACTGTGTGTTGCTTCTCACACTAATTTATTGATTTCTCTAAGAACAGAGATTTCTTCTTGGTTAGGAAAAATATGGGAAAGGTGATTGGCGTAGCATTTCTCGTAATTGTGTGATAACAAAAACACATGCTCAAGTTGCAAGTCATGCTCAGAAGTATTTTGCACGTCTTACCTCAAAGAACAAAAAAATGAGACGAATTATTCATGACATTACTGTTGCGGACAACAAGAGTATCTCAACAAGCCAAGAACCAATCACATGGCAAAACAAAAACAACAATGTTGCTGTTACTTCCAACACTCAAACCGCTTTGCAACCATGATTAGATCTTCCCTCCTATGGTACATCCAACATACTGAAAACCAAATCAACTCAAAAAATCTTACAACCATCACTAGATCTTCCTATCTATGTTGCACCCACCATATGGAACACACCAGCCGCTTTACAGCCAACAAGTGATATGGTTGGACCTATGTCCTTACCTCTTGATACATGCATGAATCACTGGGCTCCACCTCACATGACTTACGGAGTTCAACATCATTCGAAATCTTACTCCTCAGTCCAAGTGTTTCACTCCACATGGGTTCTGTTCCGTACAACATGAATTATATACCTGATTCTGGTATATAGTTCATTCATGTTAAATAAAATCCCTAGATAATGTTGACATAAGATACTCAACACAAGTTAACACAACTTTGATATTATCTTAAATTACATGAACATAAATAATATCAAATTACATGACTTTTATTTGATAAAATGTTAATATACATGAACATAATATTTTAAAATTAGTTGGTAACCGTTTAGTCAGCTAATAGGAGAAACGGTTACTTGGTCAGTGCAATTAAGAAAATGACTAGATAGTTACCCGCGCTATATATAGCGCGGGGGAAATATTTGTTTTATATTTCGTTATATTCGGTGTTTTAGATTCGATTTATTTTATGCTTTAATATTTTATTTATTATTACATATGTAGTTTGTGTTGTGTTAATTAAAATTACTAATATATAATTACGTACATCTCTATACTATTATTTAAGCAATGTTAAAACAAGACTAACCTTTATTTCCGTGTTATATTACATCATTTGCCATTGGACTTACATTATTAATCATATTATATAATTAATTTAGATTTAAATTTAAATTTAATTTAACTAATTAATCTCTCTCTTCCTATTTTCTCTCCAATTAAATCATACTAATTATTTGTTAATATTTTTTCCTTTTTCCTTTTTTATTTTTATTTGATTCTATGTTTAATAAATAATTAAATACTCATATAGTTTTTATAATAAAAAATTATATATATTTTTTCTATATATGTTATGATTTGATTTGTTTTAAACGGACATGAATTGTTTTATATATTATTATATCATTAAAATAATAGTTTTGGTTTACTAATAATAGTTTAACATTTAAAATATGATAATTTTAGTTCACTACATATATTAGATATAATTTGTATTTAACTCATTAATTCTATAGGTTCGATCTTTCTAAATCATATAGTATATCTATTAGTTAATGAAATGCTAAAAACATAAAATAAATATAATTTAAAACACTAATAATAATCTATGACTATATAAACTAACAAAATATGAAGCATACATTTATTTGCGATGCACAATATAGTTTACAATGGATCAGGACGAATCAAGACGGGTCAATAGATCAAGACGGGTCATAGCAGATAAAGATAGGTGATAACGAATCTTGGATCAAATTTTTAATCATCGATAATAATTAATATTGGACTAAATCAAACTGTTATAAATTTTTTGAATGATGTGAAAATATGTACATAAAACCACTTAACTTTTACAACCAATTTTATGTTATAATCTAAATGATACAATAAATTTGTTTACAAACCTAATACTGCACATAGATAATTATATATAAGTAACTTTAATTAACACAACATAAAACACATATAATAATAATTAATAAGATGTTAAAAACATAAAATAAATTTAATCTAAAAACTGCTAATAATTTATAATTATATAAACTAACAAAATATGAAGCAAATATTTTCCCGCGATGCACATCGCGGGTTACTCTCTAGTACGCTGTTATATTTGTATACAAATTTATTTAATCATTTAGATTATAACATAATTTGGTTGTAAAGTGGTATTATGTATATATTTTTACATTATTCAAAAATTCTATAACAGTTTGATTTAATTCAATATCAATTATTAATGATTAGAAATTTGAACCAAGATCCGTTATGACATATCTTTATCTGCTTTGAGCCGCTTTGACCCGTCATGATCCATTGATCCGTCTTGAGTCGTTCTGACCCATTGTAAAGTATATTGTACAGTGTGAGGAAATATTTAGCATCTTCTTTATTATTATATATGGTTTGCGTTGTATTAGCTAAAAGTATTAATATTATATATATGACTAAAATTACTAATATACCAAATTGTATACCGGAAATAAAAATTAATATGTAGAAAAGATTTCCACATTGTTAATTTCATAAAGTACATCAAAGTAATTGAATTTTACCAAATTTAAATGTTTATTGAATTTCCGTACATCATATCAACATAATAGTGAATTATGTTCGGATTACGTTTCATAATATCAATCATTTTGGTGAAAATATTAGATTTTTATCAACTAAATTCTAACAGATATATTATATGATTTAGAGAGATCCGACGGATAGAGTTTAATGAGTTAAATACAAATTGTATCTAATATATATTGTGAATTAAAATTATCATATATAAATGTTAAACTATTATTAGTAAACCAAAACTATTATTTAAACAATATCATAATATATAAAATAATTCATGTCCGCTGTCAAAAAAAAAGGTTTGTTTTAAGAACTTCAAATTCATACATACAGTATGTGGAAAAAAGTGTAAATAATTATATTATTAAATTTATGTGATTATTTAATTATTTACAAAACATATGATCAAATAAAAATGAGAGGAAGAAATAATATTAACAAATAATTAGAGGATTTAATTGGAGAGAAAATAGGAAGAGAGAGAATAATTAGTTGAATTTAAATTTAAATTTAATGATTTACCATTAAATAAATATATGTATGATTATATTTATTTAAACTATTAACTGTCCAATGGCATTTATTGTAATATGCCATGTAGATGCAAGGTTATTTTAGTTTTAACATTGCTTAAATAATAGTATAGAGATATTGTATTCGATTCGAAAGAAATTTTAAATTGTGATATATACACAAAAAAAAAATTCATTATTTGAAACGTTTAAAAATATTAGGGTTATCCCGTGCGTAGCGCGAGTTAGTTTTTTTTTTCTTGGTAAGAAGAAGGAAGTAATAATAAAATATTTTCATTTAGTAAGGAGTATAATACTAGCTTAAAAAATTAATGTGTGTTTTATAACTACATTAGGTAACATGTTTACTCATTTCTTACATTTACATATTTAAAGTTGTATTTTACTCTATGTAAGCATATAATTCACACAAGACAAATAAATTAATACTGAGAGTTAAACTAATATTTTCTCTTAGGTTTCCGAAATATCCATTGATTATGCTTTTATTGTTTAAGGAACTTTATCTTCCGAAATAAATATTTATATCCTTGACATCATTTTTCTATACCCGCTACTTTTGATATTTTGCATAAACCTTTATACATCTATATCATTTTCCAAAGAATAAACGTAAATAAGAAGTATGCAGTTTTTATGTGTAGATTTACTCATAGTGGTGTACAATCAGTTACTTGGGTCGTGTTTACTATAAAATTTTCAGCTGCATTTTTGTATGTATTTTTTCTTCTATATATGGTTTTGCGGGAGATGAATTTAATAGATTAAAATTGCTTCATACTAACTACTAATTTATTAACCAAAATGTTCCTATAATTGTATTTGAACCAAGTTGCTCATATGCTAACTTAACGCTCAAATAATTTTTCCCGTTCCCACGGATACACATCCTAATATTGATATGAATATATGCCTTCTTGTTGACCAAAAATCCTGAAATCACACATAAAACATGATGGAGTAGTTATGTATAAAATTTTCATTATGATCAATTGACGATGTCATGTAGCGTTATAAATCTAGCACTCATATTTTAGAATAGACAAAAATAATCTAAAATTTGATAAGAATAAAACCTTTATAACCTTAAATACTGAAACGACCGCACTCGTTTTTTTTTTTTTTTTTTTGCAAAACCAATAATTAATATTCCCATAAATATTAATTACTTCCCCAATCAATTAAAATTCAACTACTCATGAATAATAATTAATTATAACACCCCCAACAATTAAATACAAACAAACAGACACCGAAAAGATATTTGATCGATTGATCTTTCCAGAATACGACGACTTGAGTTGAGAGTCGAAGTTGGTCTCTATACCCACCTTGGCTTTCATAGACAATTTCTGTTGTCTATAACGGTTCTCGATAAACGAGAAACCGGACTCGAGGTCGTTCGATCATTTATCCTTCGGATTACTTAAACACACGAAATAAGTTATTTAACTCATAAATAAAATTCTTTCGCATAACTCCTTAAACAATAAAAATACGAATACAGAAATACCAAAGTTAACTGTATGAAATTATTCAACTTTAAAATAAAACACGTAAACAAACAACGAGTCCTTAGATCAACCCCTCTTCCTCGCCTCGATTCCACGGTCACAACTTTTCTTTTTCTGCATCAAACAAAAGAGATGCATAAGTATTTCGACAAATACTTAGTGAGGCAATCCTCCCGTCTACAAGCTATACACACAAACGATTTAAATCATTTAACATAGATAAACACGAAATACCGAATCAACCATCTCACGAAAACTCGATCTAGATCACCCGAGATCAAACACGGCCTATTCCATGAAACCACATCAAACAATTAAACCGCTTAGATAAGCTTATGGTCATGCACTCACCTTTAGCCACGCACGGAATTTCCTAAAACTTCCCGGAATGAATAGACTTCACTTCCCCAAAAGTGTGCCTAACAAAAAATCAAATAACGAAACTTAAGACACAAGAAACCAAAATACAAACAACTTGGCCGACCAGAACGACCAGATCGATCGATCCTGGTCAGGATCGATCGATCCCACCTTGCCGTGTTCTTCAGAGAACGATCGATCCTGGCCGGATCGATCGATCCCAACCAGATCGATCGATCTCGCCTGGATCGATCGATCCTGGCCGGCCGTGAGCTTACCAGATCGATCGTCCACCACCAGATCGATCGATCCTGGTTCAGATCGATCGATCTAGCCATGGATCGATCGATCCAAGTGCAAACGCCATCACCGACTTGCACCACTCACACCAACTTGGCCACGCGATCGAACTCGAACTCCTCAACCACAAACCACCACCATGGAGTCACACTCAAGCACACTCCGCAACCAACACCGCTCACAATTCGTGGCCACAAACACCGCCACACAACACGAAACCAACCTTAACAACCGGCTCCGTTGTCACCACGCTCAAACCGAACCTCACCAACGCCACCACCGTGACTCACACCCTCTGCTCCTCACACTAAACCATCAAGAACCACATGATAAAAACACAAAAGAGCAGAACCTTACCCTTTCTAACGGTGATGACACAAGCTGCGAGAGAGCCACGAAGTTTCACCGTCACGGCAACCTCCGTCTCCTTCTCCTCGTCTCTCACGCCCTAACTCAGCCACCAAATTCTCCTTCTTTGGCTCCCCACGCCCACACACACAGCTCACAAGCCTCAGCCCCACTTGTTTTCCACACCACACAAAGCTCACAAACTCTCCTTCTCTCCTACACTAAAATTCTGATCAAAGCCACACTTCTCACACTTCTTCTCTCAGCCCAAACTCTCTCTTTCTCTGCAGGTGGAAATGAAGTGTCGGCAAGGAGAAAGAAGAGAAGGTGCAGCTGACTTTTGTGGAGGAAAAGAGACACTAGGCTGCTTTGTAGGTGTGGAAAATAGGTGCAAAGGTGGGTACTCTAGGGGTTTAGGCTGCTTGGTGGAAAGGGTTGGTGACAAATCTGATTTAATCAGATTAGAAACAATTGGGATTCGGTCCCTGAACTCTCAAAAGTTCACAAACGGACCCCAAACTTCCCAATCGTTCCCGCACACCCCTACGGGAAAAATGCGGCGTAATTTCCCAATTACTCCTAAAATTCCCGAAAATATTTTCCAGAGATTCTCCGCATAAATCCCGGATGTAATTCCGAAATTTCCATTTTTTTTGGAACACGGGCGTTAATTTAGGATTTGGGTCCCTGAATTCCCGAAAAATTCACAAACTGACCCCAAACTCCTAAATTAACTCCGAACACCCCTTACGCGAAAAATGCGTGTAACTTCCAATTACTCCAGAAATTCTCGGAATTATTTTCCCAGAAAAATCTACGCATAAATCCCGGTTTTAATTACCAAAAACTCCATTTTTTGGAACACGGGCGTTACAATTCTCCCCCACTAACATAGATTCATCCTCGAATCTAACGCCGCAGTCCATTCTCAATGGACTCAGCCGCACACCTCATAACACAGTGGCCACACTTGACCCACTTGCTACACAACCAGTCACGAGATTAAACACTATTGATCTCTGAGGTCTACGTTCAGTCACTAGCTTAAGACTCTGGTCATAGATCATTGCTCACAACTCAACTCGTACCTCTACACTCTAAGACACTAAGTCCTACGAGTTCTAGGTATCAATACCACTCCGCGCTCAGGCCACTAAGTTCTTATGAGCTCTCGGTATCAAACTCGTACCACTCCACTCTAGAAGATATAACTTTACGGGTTCTCGATATCACATAACACTCCAACCTGGGCTATATTCCTTACGAGTTCTAGGTTTCACACTCATACCCCTCAACTCTGGGTAGTATAACCTTACGAGTTCTTGGTAATCACATACCACTCTACTCTGGGCTATATACCTTGCGAGTTTCGGATATCACGCTCATACCTCTCAACTCTAGGAAGTATAACCTTACGGGTTCTCGTTATCTCATACCACGCCACCCTGAGCTATATACCCTTCGAGTTCTGGATAACAGAGGAACTATCCATCCTCCTAAGAGTTGTACAGAACCAACCGTCCCTTGAGCAACATGACCCAACATACATCTATAAGCACTCCTGACTGAAACTACCTCTCGTGATCCGCATACGACTTACAAGGTAATACCGGCATCAAACACATTCCAAACCCGGAATGTCATCTTTTCCATAACCACTACTCAGGTTATTCCACAACATACCCCGTCACTTAGGGTACCCACATAATCTTTTCCGATTATAACTCAAGTTCTTGAATCCACATAAAAACTCTTTTCAGAACCTCATGTTCGTTAAAACTCATGGCAACACTGACCATCAACAATAAGAACTACTCATCTTATTAACGAAAGGAACATAATGTATTTAATTGTTTACAACACCAAAACGAATACAAAATGTCTAACAAGATAACTCAAAACTGGAAACCATCGATGAAAGCTCAAGTCTCTGATTGTTTCTCAAACCACTTCTTGAACCTTGCTTTCATCCTTGTTTCGGGTTCCCACGTCTCCTCCTCAACCCCGTCACAATCCCACAAGACCCTGATAATTGGAACTTTCTTCCTACGATCCTGCTTGATTCTCTTGTCGAGGATCCTTACCGGTCTTGCCTCTAAGGTCATATTAAGCTGAAGATCTGACGGAATCTCAGCCACAACGTCATCATCCTTATGCAAGCACTTCTTCAGCATTGACACATGGAAAACCTTGTGAAATGCTTGCATAACCTCAGGTAACTCCAACCGATACGCAACCGGTCCAACCCGCTCAACAATCCTGAACGGTCCCATATACCTCGGACTCAAATTAGTCTCCGTAATGGACCTATTAGGACCCCGCAACATAGCCATCTTGAGATACACCCTATCTCCCACCTCAAACTCGAGGTCTTTCTTCCTCTTATCGGCATAACTCTTTTGCCGATCCTGCGCTTCTTTCATGTTCAGCTTCAAAACCGGGATCTTCTCCGTAGTTTCCTGAACAAAATCTGCACCAAACATGCTCCTCTCCCCCACTTGGGTCCAGCATAAAGGTGTACGACATGGCCTCCCATACAGCGCCTCGTATGGAGCCATTCCGATACTCGCCTGGTAGCTATTATTATAAGTAAACTCTACCAAGTTTAGGTAGTCCAACCAATGACCTCCCCAGTCAAGCACACACATCCTCAACAAATCCTCGAGAGTCTGGATGGTCCTCTCGGATTGTCCATCTGTCTGCGGGTGATAAGCCGTACTCAGGTGTACCTTAGTGCCCATCTCAGCCTGAAAGGCCTTCCAAAACACCGAAGTGAACTTGGAATCACGGTCTGAGACTATACTCACAGGTATCCCATGAAGCCTCACAATCTCATTGACATACTTCTTAGCCAACACCGCAGCTCCATCGGTCTTCTTGATGGCCAGGAAATGCGCTGACTTGGTCAAACGATCAACAATGACCCAAATAGCATCCTTGGTCCGCGAAACGGGCAAGCCAACCACGAAATCCATCGTAATCATATCCCACTTCCACACCGGAATGGGTAAACTCCGCAACAACCCGCTCGGAACCTGATGCTCAACCTTTACTAACTGGCATACATCGCAAGCCGCAACCCAGTTAGCCACATCTTTCTTCATCCCGACCGAATGATAATACCTTTTTAAGTCCCGGTACATCTTGGTCGCCCCTGGATGAATCGAAAACATACTCGCATGAGCCTCACTCAGGATCTCTCGCCTCAGATCCTCATCCTTGGGTACACATACCCTCCCATGCACTAGAATAGGCCCATTCGCAGAGACCTGATATTCTGATCCCACATCACCCGAAGCCTTAATTAGACCTTCATCTTTTTCCTGAGCCAAACGAACCCTACTCAAAAGATCCGCCTGATTCGCTGCTTCCAAGCCTAACGGTTCCTGAGATATAGCACACAACCTCAACGTGCTAACCTCACTCACCAAGGACTCCATGTCCCGCTCACTAGCCGAAGCTACCCGCTTGCGACTCAACGCATCTGCAACCAAATTCGCCTTTCCGGGATGGTAGGCTATCTCCAGATCATAATCTGCCACTAACTCCATCCAACGCCTCTGCCTCAAATTCAATTCTGGCTGCGTAAAGATGTACTTCAGGCTTTTATGATCTGTAAATACCTGAACCTTCCCGCCATAGAGATAAGATCTCCAAATCTTCAAGGCAAAAACCACTGCAGCCATCTCAAGATCATGGGTAGGATAGTTGTTCTCGTGCTTCCTCAACTGACGGGAAGCATAAGCAATAACCTTCCCTTGTTGCATCAACACGCAACCAAGACCCAATCTCGAAGCGTCTGTGTACACCACAAAAGGCTCACTCGGCTCTGGTAAAGCCAAAACTGGTGTACTTGTCAACATCGACTTCAAGTTCGCAAAACTCTCCTCACACTCTGGAGACCACACGAACGGAACATCCTTTCCTGTCAGTTTTGTCATGGACCGAGCCATACTCGCGAACCCATTGACAAATCTCCGATAATAGCCCGCTAGACCAAGAAAACTCCTGATCTCAGTGGCATTCCTCGGCCTAGGCCATTCTCTGATAGCCTTAATCTTTTCTGGGTCTACCGAGACTCCCTTCTCGGATACAATATGACCCAAGAATCCAATCTCCCGTTGCCAGAAGCTGCACTTGCTCAACTTAGCGAACAGCTTCTGTTCCCGCAACTTCTCCAGAGCATTCCTCAAATGGCCCTCATGCTCCTCAGGACTCTTCGAATACACCAGTATATCATCTATAAAGATGATCACGAATTCATCCAGATACTCCTGGAACACTCCGTTCATCAATCTCATGAATGCTGCTGGTGCATTCGTCAACCCAAATGGCATCACCACAAACTCGTAGTGTCCATATCTCGTCCTGAAAGCCGTCTTTCGGATATCCACCTCATCAATAGGAATTTGACGATATCCTGACGCCAAGTCAATCTTGGAGAACCAGGTAGCCCCTCTCAACTGATCCAACAGTTCGTCGATCCGCGGAAGAGGATACCGATTCTTCACGGTGACTCGGTTAAGCCCCCGATAATCGATACATAACCGAAAACTCCCATCCTTTTTCTTCACAAACAGCACCGGCGCTCCCCATGGTGAACTGCTCGGACGGATAAAACCCTTATCCAACAACTCTTCCAGCTGCTTCTTCAGCTCCGCCATTTCTGCTGGAGCCATCCTGTATGGAGCCTTGGATATCAGCCTTGTGCCTGGTTCCAGCTCAATCGTGAAAGGATCGGACCGAGACGGTGGTAACCCTTGCAACGACTGAAAAACATCCTCGAACTCCCGAACAACAGGAATATCCCGAACCGCAACTTCTCCAGCAGTCTCTGGGGTATTAATCGTCGCCAGGTAGGCTTCACAACCCCGCTCAATCATTTTCTCAGCTTGCATTGCCGAGATTACGAGACTCCCGGTTGTAGGTCTCACTCCCTGGTAGACCAACCTGCCTCTTTCTCTTTCGAACACGACACGTCCCCGGTGGCAATCCAGATGCGCTCTGAACTTTCCCAGCCAATCCATACCCAAGATGACATCATACAGCTCCACGGAGCAGATGATCAAATCTGCTGGCATAGACTCCTCGGCCACCTGAACATCCACGTTCTTAACCCGACCAAGAGTACTCAAGAACTTCCCTCCAGCGACCTTAACCAACCCCAAATGCTCACCCGGATTACCCCGGATACCACACCTTTCTGCCAATTTTGGAGTAACGAAACAATGCGATGCTCCAGAATCAAACAAAACGTGAGATTCAACCCCTCCCACGATTAAGGTCCCTACACAACTTTCATATGCTAAGAACCCTAACACAACTTTCAAGGCAAAACTTTTAACAAACAAGAATTTAACTCGAGTAAGTTTAAAAATTTTACCAGTGATCGGTTTGGAGCTCGGCTCTCCCGACTCCAACATGGTGTAAACCCTCGGTGTCACTGCAGCTCGCCTATCTGACGGTGCTGCCGCTACCACTTCCTGCTGCAACCTGGGACATTTAGGCTTGATATGCCCTGGCTCATGACAGTGGTAACACACCCGAGTATCCCCGATCGATCTGCCTTTCTGAGGGCAATTCGCAACCCTATGGTTCTTGCTTCCACATCCGAAGCATCCCTGACCACCTAGGTTACCCTTAGAAGGGCCCTCCCACTTCCGCTTTTGTCCTTGCATCGGCTTATCGCCCTTGCTAGGACCGGACTGATATGGAGGCTTCCTTGCCTGAGGAATTAGGCTGACTACCGCCCCCACGTCTCTCAGACTCTCCTCAAGCAACGCGGCCTTCTCTACCAGATCCACAACTGTGTCAAACGATCTTATCAGGCACTGGTTCCTCAACTCGGTCCGAAGACCCATCAGAAACCGCCTCACCTGGGCCTGCTCATCGTCCAGGATACGACCCCCATACACTTTGAGACGGTTGAACTCCGCCTCATACTCCCGAACCTACCGGTTCCCTTGAGTCATCCCAAGAAACCGTCTCTCCATTCGGTCCAATGCCTTTTGGGGAAAATATTTGGAGTTAAACTTCACTATAAAATCCTCCCAAGACATCTCTGCCTGGACCCTCCGGGCCGCAACACCTCTCCACCAGAGATGTGCGTCACCCTCCAGATAGTGGATGGCGAGATCCACTTGGTATCCCTCTGGACACCGAATCGAACAGAAATTCCGTTCCATCCTCATCCTCCACTCATCTGCCTCTTCAGGCTTGGCACCACCCTGAAAGAATCTCGTGCCAATCCTCTGCAGCTGCTCCATCATTTTGAGGTATGATGGGCGCTCTTCCGCAACCACAACCCTTGTTTGCACCTCCACTACCGGTGGTTCCATTGGAGCCTGCACTGGTACCCTTTCCGGTAACCGCTCCAACAGCAAAGCCAAGAAATTCGCGATAGGATCCCCTTGGGCCGGAGCTACCCCTGCTGCCACACCCGCAGCACCTGCTGGAACTCCAGCAACACCGGCACCAACACCGGCCACACCCTCCGTCCCAACCCGATCCGTACGCGAGTTCCCGACCTGCTCAACCGTAACACTTGGTGTCACACTCTCCTCAACCACCGGAACCCTCGCGTTCCTCCGACCGCGACCTCTACCGCCGCCGATACCACGACCACGATCTCGACCTCTTCTAGCCATCTATACTTCACCACAAACAGTTAAGTAACACAACCAACTTAACAGAAAAACAGAACAACATACCGTGGAATCTCATCAAGGCTCGGAGAGGATGATCTATAACTCCATACCCAAACAATTGACTAACTCACATAATCAATTCAATCAATTACTCATGCTCACACAACACCAAAAATTAAATCAAAACCAATTTAATTTTTTTTTTCTAAACCATCCTAGAACCGTAAAGGCTCTGATACCAAATTGAAACGACCGCACTCGTTTTTTTTTTTTTTTTTTTGCAAAACCAATAATTAATATTCCCATAAATATTAATTACTTCCCCAATCAATTAAAATTCAACTACTCATGAATAATAATTAATTATAACACCCCCAACAATTAAATACAAACAAACAGACACCGAAAAGATATTTGATCGATTGATCTTTCCAGAATACGACGACTTGAGTTGAGAGTCGAAGTTGGTCTGTATAGCCACCTTGGCTTTCATAGACAATTTCTGTTGTCTATAACGGTTCTCGATAAACGAAAAACCGGACTCGAGGTCGTTCGATCATTTATCCTTCGGATTACTTAAACACACGAAATAAGTTATTTAACTCATAAATAAAATACTTTCGCATAACTCCTTAAACAATAAAAATACGAATACAGAAACACCAAAGTTAACTGTATGAAATTATTCAACTTTAAAATAAAACACGTAAACAAACAACGAGTCCTTAGATCAACCCCTCTTCCTCGCCTCGATTCCACGGTCACAACTTTTCTTTTTCTGCATCAAACAAAAGAGATGCATAAGTATTTCGACAAATACTTAGTGAGGCAATCCTCCCGTCTACAAGCTATACACACAAACGATTTAAATCATTTAACATAGATAAACACGAAATACCGAATCAACCATCTCACGAAAACTCGATCTAGATCACCCGAGATCAAACACGGCCTATTCCATGAAACCACATCAAACAATTAAACCGCTTAGATCAGCTTACGGTCCTGCACTCACCTTTAGCCACGCACGGAATTTCCTAAAACTTCCCGGAATGAATAGACTTCACTTCCCCAAAAGCGTGCCTAACAAAAAATCAAATAACGAAACTTAAGACACAAGAAACCAAAATACAAACAACTTGGCCGACCAGAACGACCAGATCGATCGATCCTGGTCAGGATCGATCGATCCCACCTTGCCGTGTTCTTCAGAGAACGATCGATCCTGGCCGGATCGATCGATCCCAACCAGATCGATCGATCTCGCCTGGATCGATCGATCCTGGCCGGCCGTGAGCTTACCAGATCGATCGTCCACCACCAGATCGATCGATCCTGGTTCAGATCGATCGATCTAGCCATGGATCGATCGATCCAAGTGCAAACGCAATCACCGACTTTCACCACTCACACCAACTTGGCCACGCAATCGAACTCCAACTCCTCAACCACAAACCACCACCATGGAGTCACACTCAAGCACACTCCGCAACCAACACCGCTCACAATTCGTGGCCACAAACACCGCCACACAACACGAAACCAACCTTAACAACCGGCTCCGTTGTCACCACGCTCAAACCGAACCTCACCAACGCCACCACCGTGACTCACACCCTCTGCTCCTCACACTAAACCATCAAGAACCACATGATAAAAACACAAAAGAGCAGAACCTTACCCTTTCTAACGGTGATGACACAAGCTGCGAGAGAGCCACGAAGTTTCACCGTCACGGCAACCTCCGTCTCCTTCTCCTCGTCTCTCACGCCCTAACTCAGCCACCAAATTCTCCTTCTTTGGCTCCCCACGCCCACACACACAGCTCACAAGCCTCAGCCCCACTTGTTTTCCACACCACACAAAGCTCACAAACTCTCCTTCTCTCCTACACTAAAATTCTGATCAAAGCCACACTTCTCACACTTCTTCTCTCAGCCCAAACTCTCTCTTTCTCTGCAGGTGGAAATGAAGTGTCGGCAAGGAGAAAGAAGAGAAGGTGCAGCTGACTTTTGTGGAGGAAAAGAGACACTAGGCTGCTTTGTAGGTGTGGAAAATAGGTGCAAAGGTGGGTACTCTAGGGGTTTAGGCTGCTTGGTGGAAAGGGTTGGTGACAAATCTGATTTAATCAGATTAGAAACAATTGGGATTCGGTCCCTGAACTCTCAAAAGTTCACAAACGGACCCCAAACTTCCCAATCGTTCCCGCACACCCCTACGGGAAAAATGCGGCGTAATTTCCCAATTACTCCTAAAATTCCCGGAAATATTTTCCAGAGATTCTCCGCATAAATCCCGGATGTAATTCCGAAATTTCCATTTTTTCGGAACACGGGCGTTAATTTAGGATTTGGGTCCCTGAATTCCCGAAAAATTCACAAACTAACCCCAAACTCCTAAATTAACTCCGAACACCCCTTACGGGAAAAATGCGTGTAACTTCCAATTACTCCAGAAATTCCCGGAATTATTTTCCCGGAAAAATCTACGCATAAATCCCGGTTTTAATTTCCAAAAACTCCATTTTTTGGAACACGGGCGTTACAAATACTCAAGCTAAGATGAACACAAATAACACTCTAAGAGAATTATGGAAATGGAGTATGATCTATCACATGATAACACACAATTGTGAGTGTCTTTCAAAAAGGCACAACTCCATGGAAGTATACCATGTTTAGGTTAAGTCGGCCTCCTTTCGTTTCTTGGCATTTTACTTTTTCTTCATCCTCTATAACATAATTTTCTTCAAAAATAATCATGCAACTTAGAGTATTTGAATACGCCAATTTATAGAAAATGTAAGACTTTCAGTTAACATGGATAATATGATTAGTTAGAACCAGATGTGCGAAAACTTGCATTATCTTGTTTAAAAAAATTGGATCCAAATCCAAAAAATAATAATATTTAGATCTATATGTTGAAATCTAAAGATCTCTGAAAACTTACTTAACATTATGGAGTATTTGTGTAGAAAGTAGAAACCTAATATATCTCCAACACATGAATCTTGTTTTCAACTTGGATTGTATTTCTCTCTTGACTATTGAGTTAGATTATGGACTAAAGCTCAAAATTACATAATCTATATGATTTCTTTGACACCCAGTTTTGGTTGGAAACAAAAACCAATAAACCAGATTCAAATTTCTAGTAAATCGAGATAATTTATTTTTTAACCCCAAACCAAACTAACTTAAAATCTAAAATTTTAAAAATCTAAAATTTCAAAAATCTAAAATTTCAAAAATCTAAAATTTCAAAAATCTAAAATTTTCTTTCACCAAAAAAAGAAAAACAAATCTAAAATTTGCAAGTAGTATATGATACTATACATAGTTAATATAATAAAACTTGAAAGTAATTTATTTTTTTCTTTTGTAAAAAACATATGCTTACATTAGAGACTACCATTTAAGTTAGATACTTCTCCCAATATAAGCTTACATTATGGTATTCTAGTTTGATGAGCTAGTTATTAGACATTTCCAATTTCAGGTACTGGAAAACCAGTTAACCAAACAAAAAATAAAATTAAAGTATGCAAAACGCAGGTAGAAAAAAAAATATGATTCAATTTATTTTCATATATATATGTGTTTATAATATAAGTATTAGATATTAATTAATATTATAAAATATAAATTCACTCAATTTAAATTTATAAAACATAAATAAAAATACAAATTGAAAACTCAACTAAGATATATTATATTGTATAATAGTTGCATAATGGTTGACACATTACTCCACCACATAAACTCTAATCATATTTTTACAATAAAAATAAAAGGTCATTTTGTCACATACATCTATTTCGAATATATCTTTTTTTTTGCCTAAATAAGATTGAAGTTGATAATCTTTACTACTTGTCACATGATGCAATGTATTGTAAAGCTTATATGGTAAAAACAAAGAAATAAGAGGAAACTAGAAAAAAAAATGTTAATATTTTTTTCCTATAAATACTAAGTAACGTATATTATTTTGTATAATTGTTGCATATTGACACATTACTCCACCAGATAAACTCTAACCATATTTTTACCATAAAAATAAAATGTCGTTTTGACACGTACATCTATTTCAAATATATATTTTTTGCCTAAATAAGAGTGTAGTTGATAATATTTACCAGTTGTCACATGATGCAATGTATTGTAAAGATTATATGGTAAAAAAAAAGTAATAAGAGTGAACTAGAAAAAAAATAATTATAATATATTTTTTTCTATAAATACTACAACTATGTATATACATGCACCTTTTTGATAATATATATATATATGCACTTCAGATTATCATTGTTTATATCAACTTTTATAATTTGTGTCTTCACCCATTTTCATGGTCGGTTAAATTTTTTTTCTTTTCTTGATAAAGGGTTAGGTTCAATAGTTTCTGGGGAAATGATTTTGGGACAAACAAATATCATAACATCATCGTGGAGCAGAGACGATGATCTTGCTTTTGAGGGAGCCCTCGCCATATATACCGACACAACAGAGATTTGTTGGGAAAAGATTGTTGCAGGTGTTCCAGGAAAAACTTTAGAACAAATTAAAGAGCGTTATGATATTTTAGTGCGTGATATTATGATGATCGAATCTGGGTGTGTACCTCTTCCAGATTATGATGTTGCAGAAGAATCAACTCACATTACTAGTGATAAAGAAAGATGCATTTCGGAATGTGGTAACAATCAGAACTGTGAGGTTAAGCAAAAAAAACGAAAGGCGATTGCATGGACATCGGAAGAACACAGGTTCTTACTATTCCACTGTTTTTAATTTATTAATTATTATTTATTTTTGTTATGATAGAAAAATTATGTATGTTTTCTGATTTTTGTTTTACTGTTATTTTTTTTTTAATTGTGAATGATTTTCTGAAAAATGTTTAATCTTGTGTTCTTTTGTGTTCTATGTACTTTGATTTTGATATTATGAGTTGAAACTGTTCCAACTATGTGTTGCTTCTCACACTAATTTATTGATTTCTCTTATAACAGAGATTTTCTTCTTGGTCTGGAAAAATATGGGAAAGGTGATTGGCGTAGCATTTCTCGTTATTGTGTGCTTACAAAAACACCCACTCAAGTTGCAAGTCATGCTCAGAAGTACTTTGTACGTCTTAACTCAAAGAACAAAAAAATGAGACGAAGTATTCATGACATCACTGTTGCGGACAACAAGAGTATCTCAACAAGCCAACAACCAATCACATGGCAAAAACACAACAACAATGTTGCTTCTACTTCCAGCACTCAAACCGCTTTGCAACCATCATTAGATCTTCCTGTCTATGGTACATCCAACATAATGAATATCGAAGCCACTCAGTCAATCTTACAACCATCACTAGGCCATTCTATCTATGGTGCATCCAACATATGGAACACACAAGCCGCTTTCCAGCCAACAGTTGATATGGTTGGACCTATCTCCTTACCTTTTGATACAGGCATGAATCATTGGGCTCCACCTCACATGACTTACGGAGTTCAACATCATTCGGAATCTTACTCCTCAGTTCCAAGTGCTTCAATCAACATGGGTTCCATTCCATACAACATGAATTATATACCTGATTCTGATATATAGATCCTAGTCTTGCGTTTTTCTTTTCTTTTCTTTTATTTTTCTGTTTCTTTTTCTTGTTTTAAGGTTTATGATGTGTAAGGAATAATTAATATTCATCTCGTTATTTGACATGGATTTAGTTAGTATTTTCTTGGATCATATGGTTCGAGTTATAATTCATATTATTTCAATTCTTTTTTTTCAACACATGCAAACTTTTATTAAATTAAACCAGATACAACAAAGTCATGTTGCAAAGCATTTGAAATACAACTCGGAATTGAGTTTTGAATCAGAATCAAATTACCATTTTCATGGCTAGCATTAGCTAGATAATCTGTGGGAACGTTTGTCTTTCGTGGTGTCCACCCAAATTCAACTTCCTCGAAGAAAGGTATCCAACTTCGAACTCCATGAATCCATTTAAACATTGAAAAGCTTGCTCGTCGACCTGTCAATATGTTAAACAGAACTTTGCTATCACTTTCAAAATTCACCTTTCGAATCCCTCTACTCCATACATTCTGAATTGCATAAAGTACGATAGTTATAGCATTCTGCTTCTAATGCATTTTTAAAGTATCGACATTTACCTTTTCCCGCTCCTTTTAAATATATGACCCTAGCGTCTCTAATTACCCAACCAGGGGTAGTCAAAGTTACAACACTACGAAAGCTACCATCATAGGTACACTTTACCCAGTCATTAAGCGGACGTTCCCACTTCAACATTCGAGAGCAATTCAATCCTTTGTACTTGAACTCCGTCAGATAAAACCTTTCGCCAATGCTGTTGTTTTTTTTTGAAAAATAAGTAGATTTCTGCTTTTCAATAGCCTTCATAATATCCACAAAGGTAAATGTGCTTCTAGTGGAGTAACTTCCATGTTTTTGTGCTGCTAAGAATCTGTTTCATCTTCTCCTCAAAAGAGCCATGATTAATATCAAGAGTTAGCTGCAGGGTATTTAGACCATTCCATATAGATGAAGCAAACGGACATAATTCTTCTCTATTTATTTTTATCGTGAATATAATTTGCCACAAAAGATTTAATTATCAATGTGTGTGAGGTACCATCTCAAAGTCAATCGATAATGAATTTTCATATCCATTGTAATTTCTGACATGAAATTCCTAATAAAAATCCCTCAAGAAAATAACTATTATAGCTCATTCATGTTAAATAAAATCCCTAGATAATGTTGACATAGGATATACAACACAAGTTAACACAATTTTTATATTATCTTAAATTACATGAACATAAATAATATCAAATTACATGACTTTTATTTGATAAAATGGTAATATACATGAACATAATATTTCAAAATTAATTGGTAGCCGTTTAGTCAGCTAATAGGAGAAACGGTTACTTAGTTAGTGCAATTAAGAAAATGATATTGTATTCGCTTTCGTAAAAAAATTTGCATTGTGATATATACACAAAAAAAAAAAAAATTACTATTTGAAACGGTTTATAAATACTAGGGTTATCCCGCGCGTAGCGGGAGTTAGTTTCTTTTTTTTTTGGTAAGAAAAATGAAGTAATGATAAAATATTTTCATTTAGTATGGACTATAATACTTGCTTAAAAAATTAATGTGTGTTTTATAACTACATTTGGTAACATGTTTACTCATTTCTTACATCTACATACTTAAAGTTGTATTTTACTCAATGGAAATATATAATTCACACAAGACAAATAAATTAATAATCAGAGTTAAACTAATTTTTTCTCTTAGGTTTCCGAAATATCCATTGATTATGCTTTTATTGTTTAAGGAACTTTATCTTCTGAAATAAGTTTTTATATCCTTGACATCATTTTTCTATACCCGCTACTTTTGATATTTTGCATAAACCTTTATACATCTATATCATTTTCCAAAGAACAAACGTGAATAAGAAGTATGCAGTTTTTATGTGTAGTTTTACTCATAGTGGTGTACAATCAGTTACATGAGTGGTGTCTACTATAAACTTTTAAACTGTATTTTGTATGTATTTTTTCTTCTATAAATATATGATGTTGAGGGAGATGAATTTATAAGATGAAATTACCTTCAAACTAACTACTAATTTTATTTACCAAAAATTTTCTTATAATTGTATTTGAACCAAGTTGCTCATATGCTAATTTAACGCTCAAATAATTTTTTCCGTTCCCACGGATACTCATCCAATTATTGATATGAATATATGCCTTCTTTTTGGCCACAACTCCTGAAATCACACATAAAACATAATGGCGTAGTTATGTATAGATGTTTCAATATGATCAATTGACGATGTCATGTAGCGTTAGAAATCTAGAACTCATATTTGAGAATAGACGAAAATAATCTCAAACTCGATAAGAATCAAACCTTTATAACCTTAATTGCTCAAGCTAAGATGAACACAAATAAAGCTCTAAGAAAAGTACAGAAATGGAGTATGATCTAACACATGATAATACACAATTGTGAGTGTCTTTCAAAAAGCCACAGCTCCATGGAAATATACCATGTTTAGGTTAAGTCATCCTCCTTTCGTAACACACTTGTCTTCAAAAAATAATCATGCAACTTAGAGTATTAGAATACGCAAATTTATAGAAAATGTAAGACTTTCAGTTAACATGGATAATATGATTAGTTAGAACCAGATGTGAGAAAATTTCATTATCTTGTTTAAAAAAATTGGATCCGAATCCAAAAAGATAATAATATTTAGATCTATATGATGAAATCTAAAGATCTCTGAAAAATTACTTAACTTTATGGAGTATTTGTGTAGAAAGTATTAACCTAATATTTCTCCAACACATGAATCTTTTTTTCAACTTGGATTGTATTTCGCTCAGAATTACATAATCTATATGATTTCTTTGACACCTAGTTTTGGTTGGAAGCAAAAACCAATGAACCAAATTCAAAATTATTTCTAGTAAATCGAGATAATTTATTTGTTAACCCCAAACCGAACTAACTTAAAATCTAAAATTTAAAAAATCTAAAATTTGCTTTATCTAAAATTTGCTTTGACGAAAAAAAGAAGAAAAAAAATCTAAAATTTGCAAGTAATATATGATACTATACATAGCTAATATAATAAAACTTGAAAGTAATTTATTATTTTCTTTCGTAAAAAACATATGCTTACATTATAGACTACCATTTAAGTTAGATACTTCTCCCAATATAAGCTTACATTAGGGTATTCTAGTTTGATGGGCTACTTCTTAGCCATTTCCAATTTCAAGTACTCGAAAATCAGTTAACCAAACAAAAAATAAAATTAAAGTATTCAAAATGCAG
This sequence comes from Barbarea vulgaris, assembly GCA_963667165.1. Lineage (NCBI taxonomy): Eukaryota > Viridiplantae > Streptophyta > Magnoliopsida > Brassicales > Brassicaceae > Barbarea > Barbarea vulgaris. The sequence goes on from OY763891.1 coordinate 4,582,350, forward strand.
GTAGAAAACAAAATATGATTTAATTTCTTTTCATATATATTTCTTTATAATATAATTATTTGATATTAATTAATATTATAAAATATAAATTCACTCAATTTAAATATATAAAACATAAAAAATACAAATTGAAAACTCAACTAACGTATATCATATTGTATAATAGTTGCATAATGGTTGACATATTACTCCACCAGATAAACTCTAACTATATTTTTACCATAAAAATAAAATGTCATTTTGACACGTACATCTATTTCGAATATATCTTTTTTATTCCCTAAATAAGAGTGAAGTTGATAATGTTTACAAGTTTTCACATGATGCAATGTATTGTAAAGCTTATATGGTAAAAAAAAAAAGTTAAAAAAAAAATAAGAGGAAACTAGAAAAAGATAATGTTAATATTTTTTTTTCTATAAATACTAACTAAGATATATTATTTTGTATAATAGTTGCATAATGGTTGACACATTACTCCATCAGATAAACTGTCAATTTTACAGTACATCTATTTCAAATATATCTTTTTTTCTCTAAATAAGAGTGAAGTTGATAATATTTAGCAGTTTTCACATAATGCAATGTATTGTAAAGATTATATGGTAAGAAAAAAAAGAAGAGGAAACTAGAAAAAAAATAATGTTAATATATTTTTTTTTCTATAAATACTACAACTATGTATATACTTGAACCTTTTTGATAGAATAAACATATATATATATATATATGTATATATATGCACTTCATATTATCATTGTTTTATATCAACTTTTAGAATTTGTGTTTTGACCCATTTTCATGGTCGGTTAAAATTTTTTTCTTTCTTTGATAAAGGGTTAAGTTCAATAGTTTCTAGGGAAATGATGTTGGGACAAACAAATATCATAACATCATCATGGAGCAGAGACGATGATCTTGCTTTTGAGAGAGCCCTCGCCATATATACCGACACAACATATATTTGTTGGGAAAAGATTGTTGCAGTTGTTCCAGGAAAAACTTTAGAACAAATTAAACAGCATTAAGATATTTTAGTTCGTGAAATTATGATGATCGAATCTGGGTGTGTACCTCTTCCTGATTATGGTGTTGCAGATGAACCAACTCACTATACTAGTTATAAAGAAAGATGCATTTCAGAACGTGCTAACAATCAGAAATGTGAGGTTAAGCAAAACAAACGAAAGGGGATTGCATGGACATCGTAAGAACACAAGTTCTTACTATTCCACTGTTTTTAATTTATCAATTATAGTTTTATTTGGTTATGACAGAAAAATTATGTATGTTTTGTGATTTTTTTTTTTTTACGGTTAAATTTTTTTTTTTAGTGTGAATGGTTTTCTGAAAAATGCTGAATCTTGTGTTCTTTTGTTTTCTATGTACTTTTATTTAGATATAATGATGTGAAACTGTTCCAACTATGTGTTGCTTCTCACACTAATTTATTGATTTCTCTAAGAATAGAGATTTTCTTCTTGGTCTGAAAAAATATGGGAAAGGTGATTGGCGTAGCATTTCTCGTTCTTGTGTGCTAAAAAAACACCCACTTAAGTTGCAAGTCATGCTCAGAAGTACTTTGTACGTCTTAACTCAAAGAATAAAAAAAATGAGACGAAGTATTCACAACATCACTGTTGCGGACAACAAGAGTATCTCAACAAGCCAACAACCAATCACATGGCAAAAACACAACAACAATGTTGTTGCTACTTCCAGCACTCAAACCGCTTTGCAACCATCATTTGATCTTCCTGTCTATGGTACATCCAACATATTGAATACTGAATCCACTCAAACAATCTTACAACCATCACTTGACCATTCTATCTATGGTGCATCCAACATATGGAATACACAAGCCGCTTTCCAGCAAACAGTTGATATGGTTGGATCTATCTCTTTACCTTTTGATACAGACATGAATCATTGGGCTCCACCTCACATGACTTACGGAGTTCAATATCATTCGGAATCTTTGGTATATAGATCCTAGTCTTATGTTTTTCTTTTCGTTTCTTTTTTTTTTTTTTTTTGCTTGTTTTAAGGTTTAAGATGTGTAAGGTATAATTAATATTCATCTCGTTATTTGGCATGGATTTAGTTATTATTTTCTTGAATCATATGGTTCGAGTTATAATTCATAATATTTCTCTTTTTTAAAACACAATAAAAACTTTTATTAAATTAAACCAGATACAACAAAGTCAAGTTGCAAAGCATTTGAAATACAACTCGATCGGAATTGAGTTTTGAATCAGAATCGAATTACCATTGTCATGACTAACTTTAGCTAGATAATATGTGGTAACGTTTGTCTTTGGTGGTGTCCACCCAAATTCAACTTCCTCGAAGAAAGGTTTCCAACTTCGAAATTCATGAATCCATTTAAAAATTGAAAAGCTTGCTCGTCGACCTGTCAATATGTTAAACAGAACTTTGCTATCACCTTCAAAATTCACCTTTCGAATTAAATAAAGTAAGATATGGCATTCAGATTCTAATGCATTTTTAAGGTATCGACATTTACCTTCTCTGGCTCCTTTTAAATATATGATCTCTAGCGTCTCTAATTACCCAACCAGCGGTAGTCAAAGTTATAGCACTACGAAAGCTACCATCATAGGTACACTTTAACCAGTCATCAAGCGGACGTTCCCACTTCGACATTCGAGAGATTCTTCCACCGGATCCAGATAGATGACTCGGACGAGCCTAATGGATTGGTGGCGAAGATTCAACAAGCTGGCCTTCGCTCTCTCTTGTTGGACAGAATAGCAATGAACTAGGGGGGATCGATGGCACCACAAAGAGTATGAAAGGCTCTTTGATACATCGAGTACTCGAGTTCTAAGGGGAATCCTCGCGAATAACAAGAACACTTAAGGTTTTTCTCGCAAGCGGCTTGGAGAGAAATTTGTAAAGAACTGCGTTATTTATTAATTAGGGCAAACGTGAATACAAAGCTGCAGTGGGACTTTATTAAATAGTCCGTCAGCTGATGCCTTCAAGGGCTGAGATTCAATCTCGACGCGTACAACGAAATAAATGAAAACTAAACAAAAAAAGGAAAATACAGAAATGGAAAACTTGGCTTTCGCGCAAGTTGAAACCCTCTCCACAAGTTGGAGTCTTTGGTTTCGACCTCTGGGACTTCTAAAACTCTAAATGAGATAGCAGCTCTGATGTGTACTCGTCCTGCAAAAGATCAAGGTAAAATGGAAATAATAGAAATGGTACTTACCTTATTCGGTGATAAGAGTGGCCACGGTGCTGTTGTCGGTTCCTTGGCGCGCATTCGTTCCTTTGCATTATTGCCTTCGTCATTTTCAGCTTCGAGAGTGATCAGTTTATCTTTTTTCAGCCGCCTGGTGCCTTGATCTTTAGTCGGGCCCTCGCTCGACGTTGCCCGGCCCGTGATGCGTCCTTTGTGGCCATCTTGTGGTCCAGCATGATTCGCGGGTATTTTGCCTCGAGCAATGTCTTCCCCATATATGATTTACGAGTGTCTTTGAAGTCCGGGGTCGATATGTGCAGTGTCGGCATGGGTGCTGAGTAGTTCCTGGTCGCGGCCTATGCCGTGGTACGTACCGAGAGTGCGGTACGTACCGGATGTACCTGGTAGGTCCTTTCCTGCGCGGACTGCCTGTTCTGCCAAAACCCCTCGAGCATTAGTATTAAAACGTTCAGTTTGGGGTTGAGTCTTACCTGGCTTGTTTTGGGAACGAGTACATCCAGCCTCGGCCTCTCAGGCGGTCTCCGTGACTCGGGCTTGGTACGGTAGTGTCGTGTCAACCTCTGTTGGAGGTTCCATCATGTTGACTAGGGCTTCCACTGCGGATTGAACTTTTCTCGGAGTGTCCTTACGCGGAACCGTGTTCATGGTCCTGTCGTGACTTCTGGGGCTTCGGCGGTACTGTCCGTAGTACCGAGGTACTCATCATCCCCACCCTCTTCAAGAGGTTCTGGCCTCAGAACATTTTTACCTACACTGAATGGGGCTAAGTCAGCAACATTGAAACTTTTAGAAATCGCAAACTCACATGGTATTTCCAGTCGGTACGCATTGTCATTGATGCGTTCCAGCACTTTGAATGGGCCGTCTCCCCTTGGTGCAAGCTTGGAACCCCTCTTGTCCGGAAACCTGTTGGTTCGCATATGTAACCACACCCAGTCGCCTGGTGCGAATATCATCTCCTTGCGATGCTTGTTTACTCTTTAATTTGCTTATATTGCTTCGTCTTCTTTTCCAAGTTAGCCTTGGCGGTTTGTTGTAACTTCTTCACAAGCTCAGCCTTGCGGTTCCCATCTTGGTCATGGTAGGTCCCCGGCGGTAGTGGTGACATATCTAATGAGGTTAGTGGTTTAAAACCATAGACAACTTCAAAAGGGCAAAACTTAGAAGCCGAGTGAGTGGCACGATTATAAGCAAATTCAATGAATGGTAAACTATCAAGGCAATTCCTCAAATTCGTACCGACCGTTGCTCTAAGAAAAGTGGATAGAGTACGGTTTACAACCTCAGTTTGGCCGTCCATTTGGGGGTGACAGGTAGTGGAGAAAAACAGCTTGGTTCCAAGTTATCTCCATAGAGTCTTCAAGAAATGGCTCATGAACTTAGTATCTCGGTCCGAGACAATGGTGCGGGGCACGCCGTGCAAGCGGACGACTTCTTTGAAGAACAAATCGGCTATTTGTGTAGCGTCATTGGTCTTATCACAAGGTATGAAATGAGCCATCTTCGAGAAACGATCCACCACTAGAAATATGGAATCCTTCCCCCTGGTCCTCGGCAAACCTAGCACAAAGTCCATAGAAATATCCTCCCATGGAGCATTAGGAATCGTTAAAGGCATGTACAAGCCGTGAGGGTGTGACCTGGATTTGGCCTTAAGGCAGGTGATGCACTTGGAGCATAACCGCTCGACATCCTTCTTCATGTGAGGCCAAAAGAAGTGTTCTACCAGAATAGCCAATGTCTTGTTCATGCCAAAATGGCCCATGAGCCCTCCGTCGTGAGCTTCCCTAGTGATGAGCTCTCGCATGGAACCTTTCGTAGTAGATTTACTCATAATGCTGTACAATCAGTTACTTTGGTGGTGTTTACTATAAACTTTTCAGCTGTATTTTTGTATGTATTTTTTCTTCTATAAATATATGGTTTTGCGGGAGATGAATTTAATAGATTAAAATTGTTTCATACTAACTACTAATTTTATTTACTAAAATGTTCCTATAATTGTATTTGAACCAAGTTGTTCATATGATAGCTTAAAAGTCAAATAAATTTTCCCGTTCCCACGGATACTCATCCTAATATTGATATGAATATATGCCTTCTTGTTGGCCAAAAATCCTCAAATCACACATATAACAGAATGAAGTAGTTATGTATAAATTTTTCAATATGATCAATTGACGATCTCATGTAGCGTTATAATTCTAGAACTCATATTTTAGAATAGACGAAAATAATCTCAAATTCTAGAACTCATATTTTAGAATAGATGAAAATAATCTCAAATAATTCTAGAACTTATATTGGCATGTTCCTTACTCACAGAAACTGGTCTTAAAAATCCATCGATCATATGGCAAATATAGACGCAACATACTTAAGTGAAAATCCAGTGTTCTGCTAAAGAATGACACATTTTGTCGTCGACTATTATTTTATACGATATTAAGTTCAAACCGACAAATTTTAATAACCTCTCTTTTTCCGGTTATCAATTATATTGTTGATATCTTCTCACTATAACAATTCTGCTTATTAAAAAGAGGGTAAATTTGCTAATAAGATAAGTTTTATGTTTATATTTGAGAAAGAGGTAGTTTTAAGTTTTTATTTGAGAAATATGTAGTTTTTAGAGTAGTTTTGAAAAAGTATTTGAGAATAATGACTATAATAAACTTGTTTCTTAGAGAGAGATAGAAATAAAATATGGGGAGAGAAATATGAATAAAATGTGGGGACCAAAAGAAAGAGAAATGTGGGGACCAAAAAAAGAGAGAGAAATGTGGGGACCAAAAATTTATTTTTATTTATTTTATTTTTTATTTCTTTATCTCTTTTTCTCTCCAACTATATATATATATATATATATATGATCATGTATATTATTTATAAAAGATATATATATATATATATATATATGATCATGTAGAGGTGTACACCGTCTTATATAGATGTACACCATCTTATATAAATGTACAGATTCTTATATAGGTGTACAACATCTTATATTTATATATACATATATTTATATATACATATATATATATATATATATATATATATATATATATATATATTTGTGTCAACTTATACATATTTACGCTATTTTATATAAGTATACACAGTCTTATACATATACACATGTATATAATCACTTGTATATGTAAATTTATGTAACGCCCGTGTTCCGGAAAATGGAAATTTCGGAAAATTATAACCGGGATTTATGCGTAGATTTTTCTGGAAAATATTTCCGGGAATTTCTGGGATAATTTGGAAGTTACACGCATTTTTCCCGTAAGGGGTGTTCGGAATCGATTTAGGAGTTTGGGGTCAGTTTGTGAATTTTCGGGAATTCAGGGACCCAAATCCTAAATTAACACCCGTGTTCCGAAAGATGGAAATTTCAGAATTATATCCGGGATTTTTGGGAAGAATCTCTGGGAAATATTTCCGGGAATTTTCGGAGTAATTTGTAAATTACACCGTATTGTTCCCGTAGGGGTGTTCGGTGTGAATTTGGAAGTTTGGGGTCAATTTGTGAACTTTTGAGAGTTCAAGGACCAGACCCTAAATAAGTTCTAAACTGATTAAATCAGTTCCACCAACCAATTCCACTCTTTTCTCCACCTGCAGTCTCCATTTCTTTTTCCCCACTCTAGCTATTAAAGGCTACACACACCCCCTACAAAGCAGCCTAGTGGCTCCTTTTTCTCCACCAAAGTCAGCTGCACCTTCTCTTCATTCTCCTTGCCGACACTTCACGTCAGAGAAAGGAGAAAGAGAGTGAGAGGGAGAGAGAAGGGCTTAGTTTGTTAAGTCAAAGCAAGAGAGGTGAACTTGCTTGGTGTGTGGTGTGGAGAACAAGTGAGGCTGAGACTTGTGGGTTGTGTGTGTGTGGGTGGTGTGGAGAGCAGGAGCCAAAAGAGTGTGAGCTTGGTGGCTGTGTGTGTGTGGGCGTGGAGAGACCCGAGGTTAAGGAGCGGAGGTTGCCATGTCGGGGAAACTTGGAGCTCTCTCGCACCTTGTGTCATCACCGTTAGAAAGGGTAAGGTTCTGCTCTTTCTTTGTTTATATCATGTGGTTCATGATGGTTTAGTATGAGGAGCAGAGGGTGTGAGTCACGGTGGTGACGTTGGTGAGGTTCGGTTGGAGCATGTTGACAACGGAGCCGGTTGTTAAGGTTGTCGGTGTTGGTTTCGTTTTGGTGTGGCGGTGTTTGTGGCCGCGAGTTGTGAGCGGTGTTGGTTGGAGAGTTGGAGTTCGATCACGTGGCCAAGTTGGTGTGAGTGTTGCAAGGCGGTGTTGATGTCTAGCACTGAGATCGATCGTTCTGGGGCTAGATCGATCGATCCAGATCTGGAGGTGAGACGATCGATCTGGCAACCTCACGGCCGGCCAGGATCGATCGATCCGGGATAGGATCGATCGATCTAGTCAGGATCGATCGATCTGAGTGGTTCACGCTTGGTGGAATCGATCGATCCTGACAAGGATCGATCGATCTGGTCGTTCTGGCCGTTTCTCGTGTTCGTTTCTTGTGTTTAAAGTTTCGTTCTTGGTTTGTCTTTAGGCACGCGTTTGAGGAAGTGAAGTCTTTTCATTCCGGAAAGTTTTGGGAATTTCCGTGCCTTGCTAAAGGTGAGTGCATGACCATGAGCTTATCTAAGCGATTGAATTGTTTAATGTGTTTCATGAATTAGGCCTAAGATCTCATGGGAGATCTAGATCGAGTGTTTCTTGAGATGGTAGGTTTATTGTCGGTAAATTCGTGTTAAATACTTTGAATAATTTTTATCGTTTGTGTGTATAGCTCGTAGATGGGAGGATTGCCTCACTAAGTATTTGTCGAAATACTTATGCATCTCATTTTATTTGATGAAGAAAAAGAATAGGTGTGACCGTGGAATCAAGGCGGAGAAGGGGAGGATGATCTAGGATATGTCGGGTTGTGTTTAAGTATTTGTTTTAATGTTGAATTATCATAAAATACTATTAAATTCTGTGTGAATAATTAATCCGAAGGATAAATGATCTAACGATCTCGAGTCCGGTTTCTCGTTTATCGAGAACCGTTATAGACAACAGAAATTATCTATGAAAGTCAAGGTGGCTATACAGATCAACTTCGACTCTCAACTCAAGTCGTCGTATTCTGGAAAGATCAATCGATCAAATATCCTTACGGATAAACAATTTAAATGTTTAAGTGTGGTATTTTATTTATGGAGTTAAATAATTAAAATACATGGATAATTGCATTGTTAATTGAATTGGGAAAATTAATTATTATTTATGGGAATAATAACTAATTAATTAATAATGTATAAAATAAAATAAAAAAAAAAAAAAAAAAAAAAAAAAAAAAAAAAAAAGAGGGAGGTCGTTTCAATTTGGTATCAGAGCAATTACGGCTCTAGGACAGGTGTAAGAAAAAATTAAATTGGGTTTAATTTAATTTTTGGTACGGTGATGCATGGGCAAACCGTAGTAGAATTGACTATGTGAGTTAGTCAATTGGTTGGGTATGGAGTACTAGAGATCATCCTCTTCGAGCCTTTAAAGAGATTCCACGGTAAGTTGTTTGGTTTTCTGTTTGGTGTCCGGTTTGGGTTTGGTTTAACCAGTAAACCGGAATGAAATAATTTAATTGAGGAATTACGGATATTAAATTAACTCAGGACCATGGATTGGTTGAGTTAGGAGATTAACCATGATTTAATTTTTGAAATTAAATATGGATTTAATCTTTGATCGGTTAAATTTAAACCGTGGCAGTTCGCATCTGTGGTTGAGCCGGCTTCTGTGATTGTTTGGTTTGATCGAGGAATCAACTAATTGACTAAGATGGCTAAAAGAGGTAGAGGCCGTGGTCGTGGTACCGGTAGGGGTAGGGGTCGCGGTCAGAGGATCGCGAGGGCTCCGGTGGTTGAGGAGAGTGTGACACAGAGTGTCACGGTTGAGCAGGTCGGGAACTCGTATACGGATCAGGTTGGGACGGAGGGTGTGGCCGGTGTTGGTGTCGGTGTTGCTGGAGGTCCAGCGGGTGCTGCGGGTGTGGCAGCAGGTGTGGCTCCGGCCCAAGGAGATCCTATTGCGAATTTCTTGGCCTTGCTGTTGGAGCGGTTACCAGAGAGGATACCAGTGCAGACTCCAGTAGTACTACCGGTAGCTGAGGTGCAGCCAAGGGTTGTGGTTGCACCAGAGCCCCCATCATACCTCAAGATGATGGAACAGCTACAGAGGATTGGCACGGGATTCTTTAGGGGTGGTGCCTGAAACGACCCGACCCGTTTTTTTTTTTTCGATAATTAACGCACAACAATAACATTTAATACAAAAATAATATTACACAACCAAACACACACAATGGTTTCTAACAACTTAAGCATTACAAATAAGACTCGCTTATTAAACTTAACAACACAAAACAACAACACGAGTCCTATTCATCCTCCTCCGTAACGCCTTGATTCCACGATCACACTTTATCTTTACCTGCATCCAAAACGAAGAGATGCATCAGTATTTAATAAATACTGAGTGGACGGTCCTCCCATCTGCGAGCTATACACACAAGCAAGTAGAACCACGCAATGCCCGAACCAACCGGGCAAGACACACGATGCTACGAACCAAAAATCACACCAAACCCAACTGGATCGATCGATCCAAGCATGGATCGATCGATCCCCCAACAAACAGCTTGGGATCGATCCCCCAACAAACAGCTTGGGATCGATCCCCCAACAAACAGCTTGGGATCGATCGATCCAAGCATGGATCGATCGATCCCCCAACAAACAGCTTGGGATCGATCGATCCACCGACGAGCAGCTTGGGATCGATCGATCCCAAGCTGTTTGTTGGGGGATCGATCCCAAGCTGTTTGTTGGGGGATCGATCCCAAGCTGTTTGTTGAGGGATCGATCCCAAACTGTTTGTTGGGGGATCGATCGATCCAAGCCCCCCGCAACACACAGATTTGACTTCTACCAAGTTGAATTGAGGTAACCAACCTCCAAAACACCACAAACTCGAATCCTAATGATAATACATCATTACCCAACTCCAGGACACAAGAAACAATCCATAAAACTCTATGAATCTAACCAAAACTATCAATCAAGCATCAAAACCGAAATCAAATGCTCTACAAGCTTAGTCCAGCCCATGGTCACGCACTCACCTCGAATTCGGATTGGTTGAAGCCACACGAAGCTTCTCCAGGCCAGCAAGAACCTCCACGCTCAAGCCAAGATCTCTGAAACTCCTTTGGAACTTCCCAAAAGCTCCAACTCAACTCAACCTCCAATTCTCTCTTTCTCTCTCAGATTAACACACAAACTTTCTTCTTCCACCTCTCTCCCTCTCTTCTTTCTCCCTTAATTCATCCTCTGAAAGCTCAGAACCAAAAACCCCTTTCCTCCAACCCAAAAATCACGTTTTAAAAGAGAAAGGTCGATGCAGGGACAGAAGCGGAAGTGGGAAGGTCCTTCCAAGGGGAATCCAGGTGGTTCGGGATGTTTCCGATGCGGAAGCAAGGACCATAGGATTGCGGATTGCACCCAGAAAGGTGGAGAAAACGGGGATCCTCGGGTGTGTTACCATTGTAAGGAGGCAGGGCATATTAGGACGAAATGCCCCAGGTTGCAGCAGGGAGCGGTAGCGGCAGCTCCGACAGATAGGCGGGCTGCAGTGGCACCTAGGGTATACACCATGGTGGAGTCGGGAGAGCCAAGCTCCAAACCGATCACTGGTAAATTTCTGGACTTACTTGAGTTAAATTCTTGTTTGTTCCAAGTTATTTGCTTAGTGAAGTTGTGTTAGGGTTCTTAGCATATTAGAGTTTATGTAGGGACCTTAATCGTGGCAGGGGTTGAATCCCACGTTTTATTCGATTCTGGAGCATCGCATTGTTTCGTTACTCCAGACTTGGCGGAGAAGTGCGGCATCCGGGGCAACCCAGGTGAGCACTTGAGGTTAGTTAAGGTCGCTGGAGGAAAGTTTTTGAGTAGTCTTGGTCGGGTTAAGAACGTGGACGTTCAGGTGGCCGAGGAGTCAATGCCAGCGGATTTGATCATCTGTTCCGTGGAACTGTATGATGTTATTTTGGGTATGGATTGGCTGGGAAAGTTCAGAGCACATCTGGACTGCCACCGGGGACGTGTCGTGTTCGAAAGAGAAAAAGGAAGGTTGGTCTTTCAGGGAGTGAGACCTACAACCGGAAGTCTCGTAATCTCGGCAATGCAAGCCGAGAAAATGATTGAGCGGGGTTGTGAAGCCTACCTGGCGACGAATAATACCCAGAGACTGCTGGAGAAGTTACGGTTTGGGATATTCCTGTTGTTCGGGAGTTCGAGGATGTTTTTCAGTCGTTGCAAGGGTTACCACCGTCTCGGTCTGACCCTTTCACGATTGAGCTGGAACCAGGCACAAGGCCGATATCCAAGGCTTCGTACAAGATGGCTCTAGCAGAAATGGCGGAGCTGAAGAAACAGCTGGAAGAGTTGTTGGATAAGGGTTTTATCCGTCCGAGCAGTTCACCGTGGGGAGCACCGGTGCTGTTCGTGAAGAAAAAGGATGAGAGTTTCCAGTTGTGTATCGATTACCGGAGACTTAATCGAGTCACTGTGAAGAATCGGTATCCTCTTCCGCGGATCGATGAATTGTTGGATCAGTTGAGAGGGGCTACCTGGTTCTCCAAGATTGACTTTGCGTCAGGATACCATCAAATTCCTATTGATGAGGTGGATATCCGGAAGACGGCGTTCAGGACGAGATATGGCCACTACGAGTTTGTGGTGATGCCATTTGGGTTGACGAATGCACCAACAGCATTCATGAGATTGATGAACGGAGTGTTCCAGGAGTATCTGGATGAATCCGTGATCATCTTTATAGATGATATACTGGTGTATTCGAAGAGTTCTGAGGAGCATGAGGGCCATTTGAGGAATGCTCTGGAGAAGTTGCGGGAACAGAAGTTGTTCGCTAAGTTGAGCAAGTGCAGCTTCTGGCAACGGGAGATTGGATTCTTGGGTCATATTGTATCCGACAAGGGAGTCTCGGTAGATCCAGAAAAGATTAAGGCTATCAGAGAATGGCCTAGGCCGAGGAATGCCACTGAGATCAGGAGTTTTCTTGGTCTAGCGGGCTATTATCGGAGATTTGTCAATGGGTTCGCGAGTATGGCTCGGTCCATGACAAAGCTGACGGGAAAGGATGTTCCGTTTGTGTGGTCTCCGGAGTGTGAGGAGAGTTTTGCGAAGCTGAAGTCAATGTTGACAAGTACACCAGTTCTGGCTTTACCGGAGCCGGGTGAGCCTTTTGTGGTGTACACGGACGCTTCGAGATTGGGTCTGGGTTGCGTTCTGATGCAACAAGGGAAGGTTATTGCATATGCTTCCCGACAGTTGAGGAAGCACGTAAGCATTTCTTCAGCATCGACACATGGAAGACCTTGTGAAGTGCTCGCATAACCTCCGGTAACTCCAACCGATATGCAACCGGGCCAACTCTCTCAACAATCTTGAACGGACCCAAGTACCTCGGACTCAACTTAGTCTCAGTAATGGATCTGTTCGGACCCCGCAACAATGCCATCTTGAGATATACCCTATCTCCTACCTCAAACTCGAGGTCTTTTCTCCTCTTATCGGCATAACTCTTTTGCCGATCTTGGGCGTCCTTCATGTTCAGTTTCAAAACTCGGATCTTCTCCGTAGTTTCCTGAACAAAATCTGCACCCAACATACTCCTCTCCCCCACCTGGGTCCAACACAAGGGTGTACGACATGGCCTCCCATAGAGCGCCTCATATGGGGCCATCCCAATGCTTGCCTGGTAGCTATTATTGTAAGCAAACTCTGCTAAGCTCAAGTGATCCACCCAATGACCACCCCAGTCAAGCACACACATCCTCAGCAAATCCTCAAGAGTCTGGATGGTCCTCTCGGACTGCCCATCCGTCTGAGGGTGATATGCCGTACTTAAGTGCACCCTAGTGCCCATCTCTTCCTGGAATGCCTTCCAGAACTTTGAAGTGAACTTAGGGTCCCGGTCTGACACTATACTCACCGGTACTCCATGAAGTCTCACTATCTCCTGCACATACTTCCTAGCCAGAACCGTAGCTCCATCGGTTTTCTTAATGGCTAGAAAATGCGCCGACTTGGTCAATCGATCAACAATGACCCAAATAGCATCCTTGGTCCGAGAAACAGGTAACCCAACTACGAAATCCATCGTAATCATATCCCACTTCCACTTGGGAATGGGTAAACTCCGCAAGAGCCCGCTCGGAACCTGATGCTCTGCATTCACTAACTGGCACACATCGCACTCCGCGACCCAGTTAGCAACATCTTTTTTCATCCCGACCCAATGATAACATCGTGTTAAATACTTTGAATAATTTTTATCGTTTGTGTGTATACCTCGTAGATGGGAGGATTGCCTCACTAAGTATTTGTCGAAATACTTATGCATCTCATTTTATTTGATGAAGAAAAAGAATAGGTGTGACCGTGGAATCAAGGCAGAGAAGGGGAGGATGATCTAGGATATGTCGGGTTGTGTTTAAGTATTTGTTTTAATGTTGAATTATCGTAAAATACTATTAAATTCTGTGTGAAAAATTAATCCGAAGGATAAATGATCTAACGATCTCGAGTCCGGTTTCTCGTTTATCGAGAACCGTTATAGATAACAGAAATTGTCTATGAAAGCCAAGGTGGCTATACAGACCAACTTCGACTCTCAACTCAAGTCGTCGTGTTTATCGAGAACCGTTATAGATAACATAAATTGTCTATGAAAGCCAAGGTGGCTATAAAGACCAACTTCGACTCTCAACTCAAGTCGTCGTATTCTGGAAAGATCAATCGATCAAATATTCTTACGGATAAACAATTTAAATGTTTAAGTGTGGTATTTTATTTATGGAGTTAAATAATTAAAATACATGGATAATTGCATTGTTAATTGAATTGGGAAAATTAATTATTATTTATGGGAATAATAACTAATTAATTAATAATGTATAAAAAAAAAAAAAAAAAAAAGAGGGAGATCGTTTCAATTTGGTATCAGAGCAATTACGGCTCTAGGACAGGTGTAGGAAAAAATTAAATTGGGTTTAATTTAATTTTTGGTACGGTGATGCATGAGCAAACCGTAGTAGAATTGACTATGTGAGTTAGTCAATTGGTTGGGTATGGAGTACTAGAGATCATCCTCTTCGAGCCTTTAAAGAGATTCCACGGTAAGTTGTTTGGTTTTCTGTTTGGTGTCCGGTTTGGGTTTGGTTTAACCAGTAAACCAGAATAAAATAATTTAATTGAGGAATTACGGATATTAAATTAACTCAGGACCATGGATTGGTTGAGTTAGGAGATTAACCATGATTTAATTTTTGAAATTAAATATGGATTTAATTTCAAAAATTAAATCATAGTTAATCTCCTAACTCAACCAATCCATTTAATCTTTTATCGGTTAAATTTAAACCGTGGCAGTTCGCATCTGTGGTTGAGCCGGCTTCTGTGATTGTTTGGTTTGATCGAGGAATCAACTAATTGACTAAGATGGCTAAAAGAGGTAGAGGCCGTGGTCGTGGTACCGGTAGGGGTAGGGGTCGCGGTCAGAGGATCGCGAGGGCTCCGGTGGTTGAGGAGAGTGTGACACAGAGTGTCACAGTTGAGCAGGTCGGGAACTCGTATACGGATCAGGTTGGGACGGAGGGTGTGGCCGGTGTTGGTGTCGGTGTTGCTGGAGGTCCAGCGGGTGCTGCGGGTGTGGCAGCAGGTGTGGCTCCGGCCCAAGGAGATCCTATTGCGAATTTCTTGGCCTTGCTGTTGGAGCGGTTACCAGAGAGGGTATCAGTGCAGGCTCCAGTAGTACCACCGGTAGCTGAGGTGCAGCCAAGGGTAGTGGTTGCACCAGAGCCCCCATCATACCTCAAGATGATGGAACAGCTACAGAGGATTAGCACAACAATAACATTTAATACAAAAATAATATTACACAACCAAACACACACAATGGTTTCTAACAACTTAAGCATTACAAATAAGACTCGCTTATTAAACTTAACAACACAAAACAACAACACGAGTCCTATTCATCCTCCTCCGTAACGCCTTGATTCCACGATCACACTTTATCTTTACCTGCATCCAAAACGAAGAGATGCATCAGTATTTAATAAATACTGAGTGGACGGTCCTCCCATCTACGAGCTATACACACAAGCAAGTAGAACCACGCAATGCCCGAACCAACCGGGCAAGACACACGATGCTACAAACCAAAAATCACACCAAACCTAACTAGATCGATCGATCCAAGCATGGATCGATCGATCCCCCAACAAACAGCTTGGGATCGATCCCCCAACAAACAGCTTGGGATCGATCGATCCAAGCATGGATCGATCGATCCCCCAACAAACAGCTTGGGATCGATCGATCCAAGCACGGATCGATCGATCCACCGACGAGCAGCTTGGGATCGATCGATCCAAGCATGGATCGATCGATCCGCCGACGAACCGCTTGGGATCGATCGATCCCAACACTGGATCGATCGATCCAAGCCCCCCGCAACACACGGATTCGACTTCTACCAAGTCGAATTGAGGTAACCAACCTCCAAAACACCACAAACTCGAATCCTAATGATAATACATCATTACCCAACTCCAGGACACAAGAAACAATCCATAAAACTCTATGAATCTAACCAAAACTATCAATCAAGCATCAAAACCGAAATCAAATGCTCTACAAGCTTAGTCCAGCCCATGATCACGCACTGACCTCGAATTCGGATTGGTTGAAGCCACACGAAGCTTCTCCAGGCCAGCAAGAACCTCCACGCTCAAGCCAAGATCTCTGAAACTCCTTTGGAACTTCCCAAAAGCTCCAACTCAACTCAACCTCCAATTCTCTCTTTCTCTCTCAGATTAACAGACAAACTCTCTTCTTCCACCTCTCTCCCTCTCTTCTTTCTCCCTTAATTCGTCCTCTGAATGCTCAGAACCAAAAACCCCTTTCCTCCAACCCAAAAATCACGTTTTAAAAGAGAAAGGTCGAGTTTAACAACTCTGCCGACAGTCGGGATCGATCGATCCTAGCAGGATCCCTATCAGGATCGATCGATCGATTCCACGGTAAGTTGTTTGGTTTTCTGTTTGGTGTCCTGTTTGGGTTGGTTTAACCAGTAAACCGGAATGAATTAATTTAATTGAGGAATTACGGATATTAAATTAACTCAGGACCATGGATTGGTTGAGTTAGGAGATAAACCATGATTTAATTTTGGAAATTAAATATGGATTTAATCTTTGATCGGTTAAATTTAAACCGTGGCAGTTCGCATCTGTGGTTGAGCCGGCTTCTGTGATTGTTTGGTTTGATCTAGGAAACAACTAATTGACTAAGATGGCTAAAAGAGGTAGAGGCCGTGGTCGTGGTACCGGTAGGGGTAGGGGTCGCGGTAAGAGGATCGCGAGGGCTCTGGTGGTTGAAGAGAGTGTGACACAGAGTGTCACGGTTGAGCAGGTCGGGAACTCGTATACGGATCAGGTTGGGACGGAGTGTGTGGCCGGTGTTGGTGCCGGTGTTGCTGGAGTTCCAGCAGGTGCTGCGGGTGTGGCAGCAGGGGTAGCTCCGGCCCTAGGGGATCCTATCGCGAATTTCTTGGCTTTTCTGTTGGAGCGGTTACCGGATAGGGTACCAGTGCAGGCTCTAATGGAACCACCGGTAGTGTAGGTGCAACCAAGGGTTGTGGTTGCGGAAGAGCGCCCATCATACCTCAAAATGATGGAGCAGCTGCAGAGGATTGGCACGAGATTCTTTCAGGGTGGTGCCAAGCCTGAAGAGGCAGATGAGTGGAGGATGAGGATGGAACCGAATTTCCGTTCGATTCGGTGTCCAGAGGGATACTAAGTGGATCTCGCCGTCCACTATCTGGAGGGTGACGCACATCTCTGGTGGAGAGGTGTTGCGGCCCGGAGGGTCCAGGCAGAGATGTCTTGGGAGGATTTTATAGTGGAGTTTAACTCCAAATATTTTCCCCAAGAGGCATTAGACCGGATGGAGAGATGGTTTCTTGGGATGACTCAAGGGAACCGGTCGGTTTGGGAGTATGAGGCGGAGTTCAACCGTCTCAGAGTGTATGGCGGTCATATCCTGGACGATGAGCAGGCCCAGGTGAGGCGGTTTCTGATGGGTCTTCGGACCGAGTTGAGGAACCGGTGCCTGATGAGATCGTTTGACACAGTTGTGGATCTGGTAGAGAAGGCCGCGTTGCTTGAGGAGAGTCTGAGAGACGTGGGGGTGGTAGTCAGCCCAATTCCTCAGGCAAGGAAGCCTCCACATCAGTCCGGTCCTAGCAAGGGCGATAAGCCGATGCAAGAACAGAAGCGGAAGTGGGAGGGCCCTTCTAAGGGTAACCTAGGTGGTCAGGGATGCTTCGGATGTGGAAGCAAGGACCATAGGGTTGCGAATTGCCCTCAGAAAGGCAGATCGATCGGGGATACTCGGGTGTGTTACCACTGTCATGAGCCAGGGCATATCAAGCCTAAATGTCCCAGGTTGCAGCAGGAAGTGGTAGCGGCGGCACCGTCAGATAGGCGAGCTACAGTGACACCGAGGGTTTACACCATGGTGGAGTCGGGAGAGCCGAGCTCCAAACCGATCACTGGTAAAAATTTTAAACTTACTCGAGTTAAATTCTTGTTTGTTAAAAGTTTTGCCTTGAAAGTTGTGTTAGGGTTCTTAGCATATGAAAGTTGTGTAGGGACCTTAATCGTGGGAGGGGTTGAATCTCACGTTTTGTTTGATTCTGGAGCATCGCATTGTTTCGTTACTCCAGAATTGGCAGAAAGGTGTGGTATCCGGGGTAATCCGGGTGAGCATTTGGGGTTGGTTAAGGTCGCTGGAGGGAAGTTCTTGAGTAGTCTTGGTCGGGTTAAGAACGTGGATGTTCAGGTGGCCGAGGAGTCTGTGCCAGCAGATTTGATCATCTGCTCCGTGGAGCTGTATGATGTCATCTTGGGTATGGATTGGCTGGGAAAGTTCAGAGCGCATCTGGATTGCCACCGGGGATGTGTCGTGTTCGAAAGAGAAAGAGGCAGGTTGGTCTACCAGGGAGTGAAACCTACAACCGGAAGTCTCGTGATCTCGGCAATGCAAGCTGAGAAAATGATCGAGCGAGGTTGTGAAGCTTATCTGGCGACTATTATCACCCCAGAGACTGTTGGAGAGGCTACGGTTCGGGATATTCCTGTTGTTCAGGAGTTCGAGGATGTCTTTCAGTCGTTGCAAGGGTTACCACCGTCTCGGTCTGATCCTTTCACGATTGAGCTGGAACCAGGCACGATGCCGATATCCAAGGCTCCGTACCGGATGGCTCCAGCAGAGATGGCGGAGCTGAAGAAGCAGCTGGAAGAGTTGTTGGTTAAGGGTTTCATCCATCCGAGCAGTTCACCGTGGGGAGCGCCGGTGCTGTTTGTGAAGAAAAAGGATGGGAGTTTCCGGTTATGTATCGATTACCAGGGGCTTAACCGAGTCACAGTGAAGAATCGGTATCCTCTTCCGCGGATCGATGAGCTGTTGGATCAGCTGAGAGGGGCTACTTGGTTCTCCAAGATTGACTTGGCGTCAGGATACCATCAAATTCCTATTGATGAGGTGGATATCCGGAAGACGGCCTTCAGGACAAGATATGGGCATTACGAGTTTGTGGTGATGCCATTTGGATTGACGAATGCACCAGCGGCGTTCATGAGATTGATGAACGGAGTGTTCCAAGAGTATCTAGACGAGTCCGTAATCATCTTTATAGATGATATACTGGTGTATTCGAAGAGTCCTGAGGAGCATGAGGTCCATTTAAGGAATGCTCTGGAGAAGTTGCGGGAACAAAAGCTGTTCGCTAAGTTGAGCAAGTGCAGCTTCTGGCAACGGGAGATTGGATTCTTGGGTCATATTGTCTCCGAGAAGGGGGTTTCTGTTGATCCAGAAAAGATTAAGGCTATCAGAGAGTGGCCTAGGCCGATGAATGCCACTGAGATCAGGAGTTTTCTTGGTCTAGCGGGCTATTATCGGAGATTTGTCAATGGGTTCGCAAGTATGGCTCGGTCCATGACAAAGTTGACAGGAAAAGATATTCCTTTTGTGTGGTCTCCAGAGTGTGAGGAGAGTTTTATGAACTTGAAGTTGATGTTGACGAGTACACCAGTTTTGGCTTTACCAGAACTGGTGAAGGTTCTGGTAAAGCCAACAAGGGAAGGTTATTGCTTATGCTTCCCGTCAATTGAGGAAGCACGAGAGCAACTATCCTACCCATGATCTTGAGATGGCTGCAGTGGTTTTTGCCTTGAAGATTTGGAGATCTTATCTCTATGGCGGGAAGGTTCAGGTATTTACAGATCATAAAAGCCTGAAGTACATCTTTACGCAGCCATAATTGAATTTGAGGCAGAGGCGTTGGATGGAGTTAGTGGCAGATTATGATCTGGAGATAGCCTACCATCCCGGAAAGGCGAATTTGGTTGCAGATGCGTTGAGTCGCAAGCGGGTAGCTTCGGCTAGTGAGCGGGACATGGAGTCCTTGGTGAGTGAGGTTAGCACGTTGAGGTTGTGTGCTATATCTCAGGAACCGTTAGGCTTGGAAGCAGCGAATCAGGCGGATCTTTTGAGTAGGGTTCGTTTGGCTCAGGAAAAAGATGAAGGTCTAATTAAGGCTTCGGGTGATGTGGGATCAGAATATCAGGTCTCTGCGAATGGGACTATTCTGGTGCATGGGAGGGTATGTGTACCCAAGGATGAGGATCTGAGGCGAGAGATCCTGAGTGAGGCTCATGCGAGTATGTTTTCAATTCATCCAGGGGCGACCAAGATGTACCGGGACTTAAAAAGGTATTATCATTAGGTTGGGATGAAGAAAGATGTGGCTAACTGGGTTGCGGCTTGCGATGTATGCCAGTTAGTAAAGGTTGAGCATCAGGTTCCGAGCGGGTTGTTGCGGAGTTTACCCATTCCGGAGAGGAAGTGGGATATGATTACGATGGATTTCGTGGTTGGCTTGCCCGTTTCGCGGACCAAGGATGCTATTTGGGTCATTGTTGATCGTTTGACCAAGTCAGCACATTTCCTGGCCATCAAGAAGACCGATGGAGCTGCGGTGTTGGCTAAGAAGTATGTCAATGAGATTGTGAGGCTTCATGGGGTACCTGTGAGTATAGTCTCAGACCGTGATTCCAAGTTCACTTCGGTGTTTTGGAAGGCCTTTCAGGCTGAGATGGGCACTAAGGTACACCTGAGTACGGCTTATCACCCGCAGACAGATGGACAATCCGAGAGGACCATCCAGTCTCTCGAGGATTTGTTGAGGATGTGTGTGCTTGACTGGGGAGGTCATTGGTTGGACTACCTAAACTTGGTAGAGTTTACTTATAATAATAGCTACCAGGCGAGTATCGGAATGGCTCCATACGAGGCGCTGTATGGGAGGCCATGTCGTACACCTTTATGCTGGACCCAAGTGGGGGAGAGGAGCATGTTTGGTGCAGATTTTGTTCAGGAAACTACGGAGAAGATCCGGGTTTTGAAGCTGAACATGAAAGAAGCGTAGGATCGGCAAAAGAGTTATGCCGATAAGAGGAGGAAAGACCTCGAGTTTGAGGTGGGAGATAGGGTGTATCTCAAGATGGCTATGTTGCGGGGTCCTAATAGGTCCATTACGGAGACTAAGTTGAGTCCGAGGTATCTGGAACCGTTCAGGATTATTGAGCGGGTTGGACCGGTTGCGTATCGGTTGCAGTTACCTTAGGTTATGCAAGCATTTCACAAGGTTTTCCATGTGTCAATGTTGAAGAAGTGCTTGCATAAGGATGATGAGGTTGTGGCTGGGATTCCGTCAGATCTTCAGCTTAATATGACCTTAGAGGCAAGACCGGTAAGGATCCTCGATAAGAGAATCAAGCAGAATCGTAGGAAGAAAGTTCCAATGATCAAGGTCTTGTGGGATTGTGACGGGGTTGAGGAGGAGACGTGGGAACCAGAGGCGAGGATGAAAGCAAGGTTCAAGAAGTGGTCTGAGAAACAAACAGAGACTTGAGCTTTCATCGATGGTTTCCAGTTTCGAGTTATTTTGTTAGTCATTATGTATTCGTTTTGGTGTTGTAAACGATTAAATACATTATGTTTCCTTTCATTAATAAGATGAGTAGTTCTTATTGTTGTTGTTCAGTGTTGCCATGAGTGTTAACTGAACATGAGGTTCTGAAAAGAGTTTTTATGTGGATTTAAAACTTGAGTTATAATCGGAAAAGATTATGTGGGTACCTGAGTGACGGGGTATGATGTGGGATAACCTGAGTAGTGGTTATGGAAAAGATGATATTCCGGGTTGGAATGTGTGTGATGCCGGTGTTACCTTGTAAGGTCGTATGCGGATCACGAGAAGTAGTTTCAGTCGGGAGTGCTTATAGACATATGTTGGGTCATGTTGCTCAAGGGACGGTTGGTCCTGTACAACTCTTAGGAGGATGGATAGTTCCTCTGATATCCAGAACTCGAAGGGTATATAGCTCAGGGTGGCGTGGTATGAGATAACGAGAACCCGTAAGGTTATACCTTCCAGAGTTGAGAGGTATGAGCGTGATATCCGGAACTCGCAAGGTATATAGCCCAGAATAGAGTGGTATGAGATTACCAAGAACTCGTAGGGTTATACTACCCAGAGTTGAGGGGTATGAGTGCGATACATAGAACTCGTAAGGAATATAGCCCAGGTTGGAGTGTTATGTGATATCGAGAACCCGTAAAGTTATATCTTCTAGAGTGGAGTGGTACGAGTTTGATACCGAGAGCTCATAACGACTTAGTGGCCTGAGAGCGGAGTGGTATTGATACCTAGAACTCGTAGGACTTAGTGTCTTAGAGTGTAGAGGTACGAGTTGAGTTGTGAGCAATGATCTATGACCAGAGTCTTAAGCTAGTGACTGAACGTAGACCTCAGAGATCAATAGTGTTTGATCTCGTGACTGGTTGTGTAGCCAGTGGGTCAAGTGTGACCACTGTGTTATGAGGTGTGCGGCTGAGTCCATTGAGAATGGCCTGCGGTGTTAGATTCGAGGACGAATCTATGTTAGTGGGGGAGAATTGTAACGCCCGTGTTTCAAAAAAATGGAGTTTTTGGAAATTAAATCCGGGATTTATGCGGAGAATCTCTGGAAAATATTTCCGGGAATTTTAGGAGTAATTGGGAAATTACGCCGCATTTTTCCCGTAGGGGTGTGCGGGAACGATTGGGAAGTTTGGGGTCCGTTTTTGAACTTTTGAGAGTTCAGGGACCAAATCCCAATTGTTTATAATCTGATTAAATCAGATTTGTCACCTACCCTTTCCACCAAGCAGCCTAAACCCCTAGAGTACCCACCTTTGCACCTATTTTCCACACCTACAAAGCAGCCTAGTGTCTCTTTTCCTCCACAAAAGTCAGCTGCACCTTCTCTTCTTTCTCCTTGCCGACACTTCATTTCCACCTGCAGAGAAAGAGAGAGTTTGGGCTGAGAGAAGAAGTGTGAGAAGTGTGGCTTTGATCAGAATTTTAGTGTAGGAGAGAAGGAGAGTTTGTGAGCTTTGTGTGGTGTGGAGAACAAGTGGGGCTGAGGCTTGATAGCTGTGTGTGTGGGCGTGGGGAGCCAAAGAAGGAGAATTTGGTGGCTGAGTTAGGGCGTGAGAGACGAGGTGAAGGAGACGGAGGTTGCCGTGACGGTGAAACTTCGTGGCTCTCTCGCAGCCTGTGTCATCACCGTTAGAAAGTGTAAGGTTCTGCTCTTTTGTGTTTTTATCATGTGGTTCTTGATGGTTTAGTGTGAGGAGCAGAGGGTGTGAGTCACGGTGGTGGCGTTGGTGAGGTTCGGTTTGAGCGTGGTGACAACGGAGCCGGTTGTTAAGGTTGGTTTCGTGTTGTGTGGCGGTGTTTGTGGCCACGAATTGTGAGCGGTGTTGGTTGCGGAGTGTGCTTGAGTGTGACTCCATGGTGGTGGTTTGTGGTTGAGGAGTTGGAGTTCGATCGCGTGGCCAAGTTGGTGTGAGTGGTGCAAGTCGGTGATGGCGTTTGCACTTGGATCGATCGATCCATGGCTAGATCGATCGATCTGAACCAGGATCGATCGATCTGGTGGTGGACGATCGATCTGGTAAGCTCACGGCCGGCCAGGATCGATCGATCCAGGCGAGATCGATCGATCTGGTTGGGATCGATCGATCCGGCCAGGATCGATCGTTCTCTGAAGTACACGGCAAGGTGGGATCGATCGATCATGACAAGGATCGATCGATCTAGTCGTTCTGGTCGGCCAAGTTGTTTGTATTTTGGTTTCTTGTGACTTAAGTTTCGTTATTTGATTTTTTGTTAGGCACGCTTTTGGGGAAGTGAAGTCTATTCATTCCGGGAAGTTTTAGGAATTTCCGTGCGTGGCTAAAGGTGAGTGCAGGACCGTAAGCTTATCTAAGCGGTTTAATTGTTTGATGTGGTTTCATGGAATAGGCCGTGTTTGATCTCGGGTGATCTAGATCGAGTTTTCGTGAGATGGTTGATTCGGTATTTCGTGTTTATCTATGTTAAATGATTTAAATCGTTTGTGTGTATAGCTTGTAGACGGGAGGATTGCCTCACTAAGTATTTGTCGAAATACTTATGCATCTCTTTTGTTTGATGCAGAAAAAGAAAAGTTGTGACCGTGGAATCGAGGCGAGGAAGAAGGGTTGATCTAAGGACTCGTTGTTTGTTTACGTGTTTTATTTTAAAGTTGAATAATTTCATACAGTTAACTTTGGTGTTTCTGTATTCGTATTTTTATTGTTTAAGGAGTTATGCGAAAGTATTTTATTTATGGGTTAAATAACTTATTTCGTGTGTTTAAGTAATCCGAAGGATAAATGATCGAATGACCTCGAGTCCGGTTTCTCGTTTATCGAGAACCGTTATAGACAACAGAAATTGTCTATGAAAGCCAAGGTGGCTATACAGACCAACTTCGACTCTCAACTCAAGTCGTCGTATTCTGGAAAGATCAATCGATCAAAAATCTTTTCGGTGTTTGTTTGTTTGTATTTAATTGTTGGGGGTGTTATAATTAATTATTATTCATGAGTAGTTGAATTTTAATTGATTGGGGAAGTAATTAATATTTATGGGAATATTAATTATTGGTTTTATAAAAAAAAAAAAAACGAGTGCGGTCGTTTCATAGGGTGTATCTCAAGATGGCTATGTTGCGAGGTCCTAATAGGTCCATTACGGAGACTAAGTTGAGTCCGAGGTATATGAGACCGTTTAGGATTGTTGAGCGGGTTGGTCCGGTTGCGTATCGGTTGGAGTTACCCGAAGTAATGCGAGCATTTCACAAGGTGTTCCATGTGTCAATGCTGAAAAAGTGTTTGCATAAGGATGATGAGGTTATAGCTAAGATTCCGTCAGATCTTCAGCTTAATATGACCTTAGAGGCAAGACCAGTAAGGATTCTCGAGAAGAGAGTCAAGCAGGATCGTAGGAAAAAGGATCTGATGATCAGGGTCTTGTGGGATTGTGAAGGGGTTGAGGAGGAGACTTGGGAACCGGAGGCGAGGATGAAAGCAAAGTTCAAGAAGTGGTTTGAGAAGCAAACAGAGGCTTGAGCTTTCATCGATGGTTCCCAGTTTCGAATTAGTATTGATGAACATTATGTATTCGTTTTGGGTTGTAAACGATTAATACATTATGTAGATTCTCCTTAATAAGAAGAGAAGTTCTTATTGTCGATGGCCAGTGTTGTCAAGAGTTTTAAGTGAACATGAGGTTCAGAAAAGAGTTTTTATGTGGATTTAAAAACTTGAGCTATAATCGGAAAAAGATTATGTGAGTGTCCTGAATGACGGGGTATGTGGTGAGATAACCTGAGTAGTGGTTATGGAGAAGATGACATTCCGGGTTTCGAATGAGTGTGATGCTGGCATTACCTTGCGAGGTTGTATGCGGATCACGGGAGGTAGTTCAGTCGGGAGTGCTTATAGACGTATTATGGGTCATGGTTGCTCAAAGAACGGGTTGGTCCTGTACAACTCTAGAGAGGATGGATATTTCCTCTGATTCCCATAACTCTTAAGACTTGGTGTCTTAGAGTGGAGTGGTATGGTACAACTCTAGAGAGGATGGATATTTCCTCTGATACCCATAACTCTTAAGACTTGGTGTCTTAGAGTGGAGTGGTATGGTACAACTCTAGAGATGATGGATATTTCCTCTGATACCCATAACTCTTAAGACTTGGTGTCTTAGAGTGGAGTGGTATGGTACGACTCTAGAGAGGATGGATATTTCCTCTAATACCCATAACTCTTAAGACTTGGTGTCTTAGAGTGGAGTGGTATGGTACGACTCTAGAGAGGATGGATACTTCCTCTGATACCCATAGCTCTTAAGACTTGGTGTCTTAGAGTGGGAGTGGTACGAGTGTGATACCGAGAGCTCATAAGGACTTTGTGGCCTGAGAGCGGAGTGGTATAGATACCCATAACTCTTAGGACTTGGTGTCCTAGAGTGGAGTGGTATGAGGGAGGATGGATATTTCCTCCGATACCCATAACTCTTAGGACTTGGTGTCCTAGAGTGGAGTGGTATGAGTGTGATACCGAGAGCTCATAAGGACTTTGTGGCCTGAGAGCAGAGTGGTATGGATACCCATAACTCTTAGGACTTGGTGTCTTAGAGTGGAAGGGTATGAGTTGGAGTTGTGAGCAATAATCCATGACCGAAGTCTTAAGCTAGTGACTGAACGTAGGCCTCAGAGGTCAATAGTGTTTGATCTCGGGACTGGTTGTGTGGCCAGTATGGTCAAGTGTGACCACTGTGTTGTGAGAAGTGTGGTGAGTTCATTGAGAATGGACTGTGGCGTTAGATTCGAGGACGAATCTACGTTAGTGGGGGAGAATTGTAACGCCCGTGTTCCGGAAAATGGAAATTTCGGAAAATTATAACCGGGATTTATGCGTAGATTTTTCTGGAAAATATTTCCGGGAATTTCTGGGGTAATTTGGAAGTTACACGCATTTTTCCCGTAAGGGGTGTTCGGAATCGATTTAGGAGTTTGAGGTCAGTTTGTGAATTTTCGGGAATTCAGGGACCCAAATCCTAAATTAACACCCGTGTTCCGAAAGATGGAAATTTCGGAATTATATCCGGGATTTTTGGGAAGAATCTCTGGGAAATATTTCCGCGAATTTTCTGAGTAATTTGGAAGTTACACCGTATTGTTCCCGTAGGGGTGTTCGGTGTGAATTTGGAAGTTTGGGGTCAATTTGTGAACTTTTAAGAGTTCAAGGACCAGATCCTAAATAAGTTCTAAACTGATTAAATCAGTTCCACCAACCAATTCCACTCTTTTCTCCACCTGCAGCCTCCATTTCTTTTTCCCCACTCTAGCTATTAAAGGCTACACACCCCCCTACAAAGCAGCCTAGTGACTCCTTTTTCTCCACCAAAGTCAGCTGCACCTTCTCTTCATTCTCCTTGCCGACACTTCACTTCAGAGAAAGGAGAAAGAGAGTGAGAGGGAGAGAGAAGGGCTGAGTTTGTTGAGTCAAAGCAAGAGAGGTGAACTTGCTTGGTGTGTGGTGTGGAGAACAAGTGAGGCTGAGACTTGTGGGCTGTGTGTGTGTGGGTGGTGTGGAGAGCAGGAGCCAAAAGAGTGTGAGCTTGGTGGCTGTGTGTGTGTGGGCGTGGAGAGACCCGAGGTTAAGGAGCGGAGGTTGCCGTGTTGGGGAAACTACGGAGCTCTCTCGCACCTTATGTCATCACCGTTAGAAAGGGTAAGGTTCTGCTCTTTCTTTGTTTTTATCATGTGGTTCATGATGGTTTAGTATGAGGAGCAGAGGGTGTGAGTCACGGTGGTGACGTTGGTGAGGTTCGGTTGGAGCATGTTGACAACGGAGCCGGTTGTTAAGGTTGTCGGTGTTGGTTTCATTTTGGTGTGGCGGTGTTTGTGGCCGCGAGTTGTGAGCGGTGTTGGTTGGGGAGTTGGAGTTCGATCACGTGGCCAAGTTGGTGTGAGTGTTGCAAGGCGGTGTTGATGTCTAGCACTGAGATCGATCGTTCTGGGGCTAGATCGATCGATCCAAGCTGGATCGATCGATCTGGAGGTGAGACGATCGATCTGACAACCTCGCGGCCGGCCAGGATCGATCGATCCGGGATAGGATCGATCGATCTGGTCAGGATCGATCGATCTGAGTGGTTCACGCTTGGTGGGATCGATCGATCCTGACCAGGATCGATCGATCTGGTCGTTCTGGCCGTTTCTCGTGTTCGTTTCTTGTGTTTAAAGTTTCGTTCTTGGTTTGTCTTTAGGCACGCGTTTGAGGAAGTGAAGTCTTTTCATTCCGGAAAGTTTTGGGAATTTCCGTGCGTGGCTAAAAGTGAGTGCATGACCATGAGCTTATCTAAGCAATTGGATTGTTTAATGTGTTTCATGAATTAGGCCGTAAGATCTCATGGGAGATCTAGATCGAGTGTTTCTTGAGATGGTTGGTTTATTGTCGGTAAATTCGTGTTAAATACTTTGAATAATTTTTATCGTTTGTGTGTATAGCTCGTAGATGGGAGGATTGCCTCACTAAGTATTTGTCGAAATACTTATGCATCTCATTTTATTTGATGCAGAAAAAGAATAGGTGTGACCGTGGAATCAAGGCGGAGAAGGGGAGGATGATCTAGGATATGTCGGGTTGTGTTTAAGTATTTGTTTTAATGTTGAATTATCGTAAAATACTATTAAATTCTGTGTGAATAATTAATCCGAAGGATAAATGATCTAACGATCTCGAGTCCGGTTTCTTGTTTATCGAGAACCGTTATAGACAACAGAAATTGTCTATGAAAGCCAAGGTGGCTATACAGACCAACTTCGACTCTCAACTCAAGTCGTCGTATTCTGGAAAGATCAATCGATCAAATATCCTTACGGATAAACAATTTAAATGTTTAAGTGTGGTATTTTATTTATGGAGTTAAATAATTAAAATACATGGATAATTGCATTGTTAATTGAATTGGGAAAATTAATTATTATTTATGGGAATAATAATTAATTAATTAATAATGTAAAAAAAAAAAAAAAAAACGAGGGCAGTCGTTTCAATTTATATGTTCACTATCAATTTTAATGGACTATTTTTTCTATCAATTCTATGGTGTGTATGTCTCTAACCACTCTCTCATAAAAAAAAAAGTTTAAAACAGAAAATGAATAATAAGTTAATGAATGATTAATTATTAAAAAAATGAATGGAAGTATAAATCTAAAAATTTTATTTTTAATTTCTAATGTTTGTATATGATATTTAGATTTAAAATATTTTTTTAGCTTTAAAATGATGTACATCTATATAAGAGTGTATACACCTATATAAGAGTGTATACACCTATATAAGATGGTGTACACCTCTATAAAACAATGTACACCTTTATAAAACGGTGTACACCTTTATAAAACGGTGTACACCTCTATAAGACGGTGTACATCTATATAAGAGTGTATGCACCTATATAAAATGGTGTACACCTATATAAGAGTGTATACACCTATATAAGATGGTGTACACCTCTATTTAGATTTAAAATAGATTCAAACATTAGAAATTAAAAATAAATTTTTTAGATTTAAAATGATGTACATCTATATAAGATGGTGTACACCTCTATAAAACGGTGTACACCTATATACCTATATAAGATGATATATATTATATAATATGTATATATGTGTAATATGTATATATATATATATGTATAATATGTATATATATATATATATGTATAATATGTATATATATATATATATATGTATAATATGTATATATATATATATATGTATAATATGTATATATATATATATGTATAATATGTATATATATATATGTGTAATATGTATATATATATATACATATATATATATATATATATACATTTTACACATATATATATGTATATGTATGTATATATACATATATTATACATGTATATATACATATATATATATGTATACATATATTATATATGTATACATATATTATATATGTAATAGTTAGAGAAGAGAGAAATAAAACATAAATAGAGAGAGAAAGAGAAAGAAAAGAAAGTTAGATTTTAACTATTTATTTATTTAATTTGTATAATGGCAACTGGGTAAATAAAAGAAAAGTTAAAGGATATATGAGATTTTGCACATCCAAAAACTATCCTATTGAAAAAACTACCTTATTTGCAAATTATAAACTTAAAAACTACCATATTGACCAATTTTCTCTTAAAAAGAATCAAAATCCATATACATCACGATCCTATATTAAATACAAAAGACTCTCTTAGAGCATGTGCAATAGGGAGAATCTCTTTTAGACTCAAAAATATTATTTTAATAGTTTTTCAATAATTTAATTTTTTATTTAAAATTTAAATTGTACATAAACTTTAACATGTGGCAAATGAGTTTTTCATCAGGTTCTTAGAGCATGTACATCAAGGGTATCTTGTTTAGATACCCTATTAAATTAGCAATAAAAAAATTAAAAAGTATGAGAGAGGTGATGAGAGAGTCTCTCAAATGAGAGACTCTAGTCTTTTAAGTATATATCCTTTTTCTACATGTTGATTTTTGATTGGTTTACTTTTTATTTTAAAATTTAAAATTAAATATATATTTAAATTATATTAAAGATATTAGTATATTAATGTGTAGATACCCTTTGAGTATCTACACCAATGAAAATGCTCTTAGAATCTCTCATTTGAAAGACTCAATTTCTTATTTTTTTTAATTTTTTATAATTTTGTGTGAGTGAGAGAGAGTCGCACTGCACATGCTCTTATAGAGAATGATGGATTTGATCTCGTACCCATGTTTAAGGTCATCCAAAATCTTGTTTAATACTAAATTAAGTTCATGGTTGGATCTTCAATAGTTCTAATAATTAAAGGGACCCATAATAAAATTCGAAAAAAACATAATATATCTCTTCATAACAGTACTTAGATTCGCAAAAAAAAAAAAAAAAAAAAAAAACAAGAGTTAGATCTCGCTTATTAGCTTTATATTCCTACAAAATCGGCATTAATATATTTGATCCATCGCATCCTCTTCTCATTGCTTCGTTCGTTCAACAGTTTTACAAGTTATAATAATTACACATCTGCCTACTTTTTTCAGTCTTCACGTGACTCTGAGCTTTATCAGTCCGACAGCTACTCTCTTGTGTCTTACATCCTTTTGTCACGTACCTCTTGCTCTCTTCACCTCTCTTCTCTCAAATCCTTGATATGTAATAATCAGACATTTAACATAAACACATTCTCACAAAGACATGCTTCGGTCTAACTTACCCATTTTTGGGTTCTTCTTCTTCTTCTTCACCATTGTTGCTTCGCCGTCTTCTACGAACCACACACAACGCGCGTTTCATCACCGCGACGTTTACTCTCTGTTGCGTTTTAAATCTAAAGCTGATTTGTGGAATAAGCTTAATACGAGCTCTCATTTCTGTCAATGGTGGGGTGTGACGTGTTACGGTAACAGAGTTGTTCGTTTGGTTATTGAAGATCTTTATCTTGGAGGTCAACTCGCTTCTGACTCAGTTAATAAACTCGACCAGCTTCGAGTTCTTAGTCTCAAGAACACTTCATTAACCGGTCCTATACCGGATCTTTCCGGTTTAGTTAATCTCAAATCGTTATATCTAGATCACAACTCTTTTTCCGGTTCGTTTCCTCTCTCGGTTCTTTCGCTTCACCGGTTACGAACGTTAGATTTCTCTTTTAACAACCTCACCGGTTCAATCCCGTCTGGTTTAGTTCTTTCCGATAGATTGATTTATCTCCGGCTTGATTCAAACCGGTTCAACGGTGCCGTCCCTGCTTTTAACAAATCATCGCTTCAATCTTTCAATGTTTCGGTTAACAACTTAACCGGAGCTGTACCGGTAACGGCCGTTCTGTTACGATTCGGCATTTCGTCGTTTCTCCAAAACCCTAATCTCTGCGGTGAGATCGTTCACAAGGAATGCAATCCGAGACCCAAATTCTTCAGCCCCGTCACGGCGGCGCCGCCACCGGCGAAGGTTCTCGGTCAAATCGCGCAAATCAGAGGAGTAGGATTATCCCGGCCGAATCACGGCGAACATTCACGAATCGTGATGATTCTAGGGTTTATTTCCGGCGCTTTTCTCCTATTTATCTCCGTCGCGTGTCTAATCGGCGCCGTGAAGAGACGGAGAGACAATAACGAGAAGAAGAAAGGGAAAGAATCAACGGCGGTTGTAGCTTCAGACGCGGCGGAGACGGCGGAAGTAGCGGCGGCGATACAGATGGAGCAAGAGAGTGAGATAGAAGAGAAGGTGAAAAAGCTACAAGCGGCGAAGAGTGGGAGCTTAGTATTCTGTGCGGGAGAGGCCCACGTGTATACGATGGACCAGCTAATGACAGCTTCAGCTGAATTATTAGGTAGAGGAACAGTGGGGACCACTTACAAGGCGTTGCTTGACAGCCGTTTGATCGTGACGGTTAAGAGACTAGACGCCATTAGATTGGCTGGTGTAGGGAGAGAGAAGTTTGAGCGACACATGGAATCAGTTGGAGCATTAGGGCATCCGAATTTAGTCCCACTCAGAGCTTATTTTCAAGCTAAGGAAGAGAGGCTTTTGATTTATGATTATTTGCCAAATGGCAGTCTCGCATCGCTCGTCCACGGTAAGCTCCTAAGTCTTTTCACAGGCGATTACACATTATTTTAATATTTTTAGGGCATTAAATTTTTAATAAATGATTAGTAGACTATCATTGAAGAAATCAAGCACCTGTTTGGTTTGCGTGATAAATGGTTGTATAGTAGTAATAAATTGA
This sequence comes from Barbarea vulgaris, assembly GCA_963667165.1. Classification (NCBI taxonomy): domain Eukaryota; kingdom Viridiplantae; phylum Streptophyta; class Magnoliopsida; order Brassicales; family Brassicaceae; genus Barbarea; species Barbarea vulgaris. The sequence continues at coordinate 4,614,541 of OY763891.1, forward strand.
AATTACTAGTTACGACTTACGAGGTCTTTTACTTTGCTCAGTCATTTTTTTAACTTAACTTTACGGTTAGCTCAGTGGCCACGTGGCATTAATTGTTCGTCTCATGTCAAATTCGTTAGTCTTTAGACTTTAGGGATGGATAATTAGACGTTATATTTCGTGTGTGTGTGTGTGGCTTTTTTTTCTTTTACTAATTTGTTTTTAAGCTAAAACTAAATGAAAAATTATCTATAACTCCGGTAGACCCGGTTAGGATTTTACTCGGTTTAGAAAAAAAAAAATGTAAATTTAAAAATATATAAATAACTATTTATAACTTCCGTTGATTCGATTTAGATTTTTTTTTAAAAGAAAGTAAATTTGTAAAACGTATTTATTTCTACATTCAGTTAATATTGTGTATATTTTATTTTAATAAATGTTGGTTGAATTGGTTTACTTTATTTTCGTTACACTATAGTTGATTTGGAGGGTTTTTTGGTTAGTTTGAAAATAATAGAACAAAAAAAGTTTTAAAAAAATTATTTTAAAAACAGTTTGGTTCAATTTTAGTCTAAGAAATTAAGAATGGCATTATACTATATATTTTTTATGGAGTTACAGTAAAACCTCTAAAAATTAATAACATTGGGACCTATATATTTTACGAAATTTTATTAATTTATCATGTTTATTAATTTATAGATGTGATATTTGGGTGAAATTATAAATTTGGGACCAGAAAAAATTATTAATCTATCGAGGTATTAATCTATCGAGTATTAATTTATAGAGGTTTAACTGTAGTTAGTTAATTACAATTTGAACAATGAGAAGCTTATATTAAACATTTATATCATATTTTGTGTTAGGTACAAAATCATCAAGAGCAACACCATTACATTGGACATCATGCTTAAAGATAGCAGAAGACGTAGCTCAAGGTCTCTCATACATCCACCAAGCTTGGCAACTTGTTCATGGAAACCTCAAATCCTCAAACGTCCTTCTCGGACCAGACTTCGAAGCTTGTATAGCCGATTACTGTCTCGTAGCTCTCGCAACAAACCCTCCATTAACATCAAATGACAATCAAGAAGACGCAGATGCTTTAGCTTATAAACCCCCTGAAGCTAGACACAAGAGCTTGAGCCATCAATCTGTTAAAGCTGATGTGTACTCCTTTGGGATTCTTCTCTTAGAGCTTTTGACAGGGAAACAACCTTCGAAGCTTCCGGTTTTACCATTGGATGAGATGATGGAATGGGTTAAGAAAGTGAGAGAGGAAGGTGAGAAGAAGAATGGGAATTGGAGAGAAGATAGGGATAAGTTTGGAATGTTGACTGAAGTTGCGGTGGCTTGTAGCTTAACATCGCCGGAGCAAAGACCAACGATGTGGCAAGTGTTGAAGATGTTACAAGAGATTAAAGAAGTGGCTGTTATGGAAGAGTGTGAACTTGTTTTGGATTCTAACGATTCTGGTAGCTCCTAATTAAGGACAGTAACCTTTTTTTTCTTTTTAGTATCTCTATTTACTAATCTTAAAACTATGTATAATAGTGGCGGTTTTAGATTAATGCCACCCACGGTTCCTTACCCATTTTACTACTTGGTCTTCATATCTTCTTCAAATAATTAGAGTTGAATTTGAGGTATTAATCTATCTATTTATACAAAACCACCTCTAAGATTGGATGGTGATGATCCAAACTATCTAACGGAAAATGATGTGGACATCAAATATGGGATCTTCTACTTCATCAAGAGGTTCTTACACACGTCCTTAGCCACACAGAACCACGGAGGATCAAACAAATTTATCTAAGAACTGAGTTTCTTTATTTGGACCCAATCGTATTAAAACGTCAACAACTCTTTATCAAGCTGATTGAGCATGAATTTGAGACCTTCTACACCTACAAGAGACTTTCAATCAGTAAAAGATTCATCCCCAAGTTGTTCAGATACAAAACACCTTCATGTTTCCTCATTTGGCCCAAAATCGAGCATTAAAGGCCATATCAATCAAGCATTTGATTGATATATCATTAAGCTTGATTTATTTGTATTTATGTTGATTTATTCTCTTATTTATTGTCTTAGATTTAGCTATGCACGAGCCTATAAAAGCTCAGTTCATATCATTGTAATAAAAAAAAATGAAAATAATAAAATTTTATGGATTTTTTTTATGATGGAATAAAATAGAATTGTTTAAAAAAAAAAAATAGAGATGAAACCAAAATAAAAGAGAAATAAATAAAAAACTATAAAAGATAGAACATTTTGGCTCTGATACCAAGATGATATAGGCACGAAACCTTAGAGGATCTGAGGATAGTGATGGGGCCAAAAAGTTTGTGGTAACACGCTCTCTTCTTTACGAGTGATGGAGTGAAGTGGATCGAGATGGGGCTAGTTCAAATGGTGGTAACACGCTCTTTGAATCAACAACGAAATGGAGTGAAGATTAAGAACAAGAGATGGATCGAAGTTCGCCACACAAAGTTACGGAATGACTTTGTGATTTGTGATAAGAACACGAATCAATGCCTATATGAATCTCACACAAAGACAGAGATCCCACTTACTTTCTAAGGGCATCACACACAATAGAAAAATAAGCAAACAAAGTCGAAGCTTCAAAGGTGAGAAAACTCTCGGTTTTTCTTATTTCTTTCAATTCAAGAGTGATTTTTAAAATGATATGAGCTGAGCTTTTATAGGCTCGTGCATAGCTAAATCTAAGACAATAAATAAGAGAATAAATCAACATAAATACAAATAAATCAAGCTTAATGATAAATCAATCAAATGCTTTATTGATATGACATTTAATGCTCGACTTTAGGCCAAATGAGGAAACATGAAGGTGCTTTGTATCTGGACAACTTGGGAAGGAATCTTTTACTGATTGAAAGTCTCTTGTAGGTGTAGAAGGTCTCAAATTCGTGCTCAATCTGCTTGAGAAAGAGTTGCTGACGTTTTAATACGATTGGGTCCAAATAAGGAAACTCAGGTCTTGGATGAATTTTCTTGATCCTCCGTGGTTCTGTGTGGTTAAGGACGTGTGTAAGAGTCTCTTGATGAAGTAGAGGATCCCCATATATGATGTCCACATTGTAAGGATACGTGATATCCACACGATCAAATCCTATGATTGATCGGCTCCATAACTCTAGAATATTATGTCCATAACTACATTCCATGTATAGCTCTCCTTCTAGGTCATTCGATGTACTATATATATGTATCTTCAACTATCAATAATAATTATTCATTCAGACAATTCAACATGGTATCAAAGCCACAATAGGTTTAACCTATTTTTTTTTCTCTAAGCCGCCGTGCTTCTTCTACTTTTAACTTCCGCTCTCCCTCTCTCTCTTCTCTTCTCTTTGTTTTACAATACTCTATTTTTGCTAAGGTTGTGTGATTCTTTCATCACTCTTGCACGATGAATGATTCCACTACTGCTCACACATCTGTGTTTAATTCCCAAAACCCACAAAGTACGCTTCTCTCCGTTAACATGGCGAGCGTTACTAAGCTTACGCAGACCAATTACTTGATGTGGCGCCGCCAAGTTCGTGCTCTGCTCGAAGGACATGACCTCCACCATTTCCTTGATGGCTCTCTCCAGCTTCCGTCTCCAACTGTCATCGTTGATGGTGTTTCAACACCGAATCCGGCGATGGCTCCTTATAGACGCCAAGACCAACTTCTATACAGCTCTCTTATCGGAGCAATCACTTTGCCTATTCAATCGGTGGTCTCGACAGCCTCCACCACAAAAGAAGTATGGGATACTCTTGCAGATACGTTTGGGAATCCATCTCGTGGTCACATCCGACAACTCAAGTTCCAGATTAAGACATGTGTTAAAGGTACAAAAACAATAAGTGAATATCTTCGTCTTATCAAGTCGAAAGCAGATGATTTAGCTCTCCTCGGCAAACCACTGGATCCAGAGGATCTTATAGAGCAGATTCTAGCGGGCCTCACGGAAGACTACAAGCCAGAGATCGATGCCATTAATGGTCTTGATACGCCGATCTCATACTCGGAGCTTCACGAAAAACTTCTTAATCGTGAAGCTATGATTCTTTGTTCCGACTCTGTGTCTTCAGTTGCCCCGGTTGTTGCCAATGCTACAGACACTCGTTCCCGGAATCCACCTCGTCACTTTGGGACCAATCAGAATCAGACCAACTACACCAACAATTCTCAAAACAGGTTTGGTCCTAACAATAATAATGGGCAGAACCGGTTCTCTAAGCCTTACTTAGGACGTTGTCAAGCTTGTGGCACTCAAGGTCACAGTGCCAAATTTTGCCCAGAGTTTCGTATTGTTCGTGGTGGTGCTCCATCTCAGCCGTGGCAACAGTCTCCATCTCCGCAATCGTATCAGCCCCGCGCCAATGCCGCTCTGTAATCAGACTCTTCAACGTGGCTCATCGATTCTGGTGCTTCGCATCATATGACTTCCGATTTAAACAACTTGTCTCTCCACAACCCCTATCATGGTGGTGATGATGTGCTTCTTGGCGATGGTTCGGCCTTGTCAATTTCGCACACGGGTTCCTTCTCTTCTCCTTCTTATACTCGTCCATTCTTTATTAATAATGTTCTTTGTGTTCCCTCTCTTGACAAGAATCTTATTTATGTGTTTCAACTTTGTAAAACTAATGGTGTTGCGGTTACCTTTACTCCGACTTATTTTCAGGTGAGAGACCTTCAAACGGGGGCTCTTCGTCTGGAAGGCAAGCCTAAGGGCGGCACTTATGAGTGGCCTCGCCACAATTTAGCTCATCCTCCATCTCTTGCATTTGCTTCCGTGGTTAAAACATCTTTGTCAGATTGGCATTCACGTCTAGGACACCCTGCATTTTCTATTCTTCAAAATATTGTTTCGCAATTTCATTTACCTATTTCTTCAAGTGTTTTAATGGCACAGCCATGCACTTCTTGCTCTATTAATAAAATGCATAAGTTACCCTTCAAAGATTCGACTTTAAAATCCTTGCATCCCTTAGATATTGTTTTCTCGGATGTGTGGACTTCTCCGCTTATTTCTATCGATGGTTTTAAATATTATGTGATTTTTGTGGATCATTTTACTCGTTATACATGGTTATATCCTTTGAAAAGAAAATCCCAAGTTTTTGATGTTTTCCAAAAGTTTAAAGCTTTGGTTGAAAACCGATTTCAATTCAAACTTCGAACTCTTTATACCGATAATGGGGGTGAATATATTGGCCTAGCTGCCTATTTATCTACCCATGGTATTTCGCATATGACTACTCCTACGCATACGCCCGAGCATAATGGCATTGCCGAACGCCGTCATCGACACATTGTTGAGACGGGGTTAACACTAATGTCACATGCCTCGATGCCTAAATCGTATTGGACGTATGCGTTTGCTACATCGGTCTATCTTATTAATCGCATGCCAACACCCACTTTGGATTTAAAAACTCCTTTTCAAAATTTATTTGGCAATTCTCCGAATTTTCAAAAATTACAGGTGTTTGGGTGTTTATGTTTTCCATGGATACGACCTTATGCATCTCATAAACTTGATGATCGCTCCACGCCATGTGTTTTTCTCGGTTATTCGATTACTCAAAGTGCATATTTTTGTTTAGATAGAAAAACATCACGCATTTATACATCTCGTCATGTTATTTTTCATGAATCTGTCTTTCCCTTTTCCATTAGTTCACCACTTGAGACATTATCGGTTTCTGATTGTGATTTGCCTATCTCATCACCTATTTCTATTGTTTCACGATTACCTAACACTGTATCTTCTCCTTTGGTTTCCACGGCACCGGCTCCTCAAACCACTACTCCACCACACTCGGCCTCCAACTCCTCTTCGGTCCCAGAATCACCTTCTCCGAGTATAGCTCCATCTTTACCTCTCTCGGCACAGTCGCAAGCTCCGTCCTCTTCATCAGAAGCCTCCTCCTCGGCACACGCCACCGACTCTTCTGCGACTGATGCCCCTCCTACACCACTGGTTCCAGCTCCACCACCACTGCCTCCTCCACCAGTTCCAACAAGAACGAGCACACGCCAACGCAAACCAGTTCAAAAGCTCAACCTTCATACTACAGTTTTGGTGTCGCCAGATTTTATTCCAACTACCGCCGGTGAAGCTTTGAAATATCAACATTGGCGTAATGCCATGAGTGAAGAAATCAATTCACTGATAAGAAATCATACTTGGGATCTTGTTCATCATTCTAATGCATCTAATGTTGTTGGTTGTAGGTGGGTGTTCACGATCAAACGACGACCAGATGGCTCTATAGAAAGATACAAAGCTCGCTTAGTTGCCAAAGGCTACACTCAACGCCCTGGAGTTGATTACCAAGACACATTCAGCCCGGTTGTCAAACCGCCTACCGTTCGTGTTGTTCTAAGTACCGCGGTTTCGCGAGATTGGCCGATAAGACAACTTGATGTTAACAATGCCTTCCTCCAAGGTAATCTAAAATAGGAAGTGTTCATGGCTCAGCCTGTTGGTTTTCTTGACAAGGATAATCCCCAGGCCATTTTCAAATTAAGAAAAGCCATCTACGGACTTAAACAAGCTCCTCGCGCATGGTATAATGAGCTCCGCGAGTTTCATCTCCAATCCGGGTTCAAAAACTCTCTTGCGGATGCCTCTCTCTTCATCTACAACAAAAATGGTGCTCTCCTCTATATGCTAGTCTATGTTGATGATATCATCATCACCGGCAACAGTCCAAAACACATAAACCGGTTTATCGATTCTCTCTCTTAACGTTTTTCGCTAAAAGATTTGGGTGCTTTGACTTACTTTTTAGGCATTGAAGTCACTCGTACTTCTGATGGTTTACATTTAATGCAACATCGTTATATTGCAGATTTGCTTGATAAGACGAAGATGACAAATGCGACTCCCCTAGCCACACCTATGTGCCCCAACACAACACTCACTCTTCTTTCCGGAGCACCTTTACCTGATCCCACGGAGTATAGGGCTGTGGTCGGAAGTCTTCAGTACCTTTCACTTACCCAGCCAGACATCTCATATCCAGTTAACAAGCTATCCCAATTTATGCACCGGCCTACAACTGATCATTGGACGGCTGTCAAACGGATTCTACGATACTTGGTTGGCACAAAGACAAGGGGCATCTATCTTCACGCCAAAAATGCTCCATCACTCCATGCCTACACTGACGCTGACTGGGGGGGGAGACAAGAACGACTACACCTCAACAAGTGCCTATATTGTTTATCTTGGTTCTCACCCAATTGCTTGGTCATCCAAGAAGCAAACCGGAGTAGCGAGATCATCTACGGAAGCCGAGTACCGAGCTGTTGCCTCCACCACCGCTGAACTATGTTGGCTCACATCGTTACTATCTGAACTCGGCATAAAGGCCACCACTCAACCAGCAATTTACTGTGATAACATCGGCGCCACCTATCGTGCGGCAAACCCCGTATTCCACTCACGGATGAAGCACATTGCCTTAGATTATCACTTTGTTCGACAATTTGTACAAAGTGGCCAGATTCGTGTTTCTCATATCTCCTCCATGGATCAGCTCGCGGATGCTCTAATAAAGCCTTTACCTCGAGCTCGTTTCCAGAATCTTACCATCAAGATCGGACTCACCTTCTGCGACCGTCCATCTTGAGGGGGTGTGTAAGGATACGTGATATCCACACGATCAAATCCTATGATTGATCGGCTCCATAACTCTAGAATATTATGTCCATAACTACATTCCATGTATAGCTCTCCTTCTATGTCATTCGATGTACTATATATATGTATCTTCAACTATCAATAATAATTATTCATTCAGACAATTCAACACACATCAGAAAATAATGAAGAGTTATGATAAGTGGTTAAGAAGAATATATATGAATATTTCTTTAGGAGGAGTCCTTGTGATATATCTTAAAGATCCTCGAAAGTATATTAAAACCTTATAGAAATCTTTACAATATGGTACGTAGTCCACAGTAATAGAACTAAGCCCGTTAACAATAAATAAAATTAAGGTTTTGAATGGGTGATAGCATATCAGGTAGTTCGTAATGTCGTGGCTCGTGAGGTAGAAAGAAACTTTCGCCTAGGGCCAATTAAAAAAAAAAAAAAGTCTAAGGACAAATACACTTTTATATATTGTAAGAACTAGATGTTTATCCTTTATACTTAGGTGTAAGAGTATTAGAGCAACTCCAATGGTCGTATCTGGATGAGATACTCAGCAATATAATAAAAAAATACAAAAAGTAAAAAAGAAGTTGAGAAACGTTTCTCATTTAAAAAACTTTCGAGAGACTCTACTGCCGATGTATACATTTCTGATTAGTTTAGAACTTTATTGTTATTTTAAATTTAATTATATAAGTAAAATTATTAATATTATATTAGTGAGATACTTTAAGAGTATCTCAACCAATGTGGATGCCCTTATCGATCTAATTTTAACGTTTTAAAAGAAAATTGGAAAACTAGTAACCAAGGTTCGGTACAGTCACACATTCTTAAATGAGTCTACTCTTTTCTTTTTGTCACAAATTTAAACTTTTTCGGTAGATCTTTTTGTTCTCTCTCTATTTTTAGTTTTATATATAATTAACCTATATATATATATATATGTATAGTTTTATTAGTGATTTTGTAGAAAACGAGAGGAAAATAATATTTTTTTTGTGTCTTTCATAAAAACTATATTAAGGAGTAAATTAATAAACAGTATATCAAAATCAAGAAAAATAGAGCATAACCACTCGAAACAACATTAAAACAAACAAACGTAACCAAAGCATTAATAATGAATAAAATCATGTTATTCCATATTTATACAGTCATGTTCTTTCAACTACAATCATGTTATTTGAGAAAAAAAAAAAAAATTAAGCTGTGAAAACAATGATATTAAAAATAAATATCATTCCATGCTTTTAGTGATGACCACTGTTTGTTGTTAACGGCGATAGTCCGATGCTCGTAGTTGACAGACTTCATTATGATGTTTCCTTCGGATTTTTTTTTGTCTCATGGGATAAATAAAGTGAAGTCACTGATACACGCTCTGTTACAGAGCAAGTTCGAAAACAGAGTATAAACAAAAACAGAGCTACACACTGACTAATTAAAGACCGATGAGCCATTAAACTCGACTTTCTTCCTCAATCATGTTGGGTAACAACGCCGGCCCACCAAGGGCTAGATACGAATTAAACAGTCCTTCATTTGTCACACTTCGAGCAATGTCTCTAGGAATAGAATTGGCCTTAGGAGAAGATGTGCTGAAGCTAACTCCATTAAAACCAGCCAAACTTTGTAATATTTGATGCACTACTACTCCATAACGCGGCCACCCACAAAATCCAGGGGATTGATAGTTGTGTATTCACCTCGACACCATCCTTCGTTATCAGTCTAAAAAGTAAATTTAAATACGTTGTGGTGCCTTCTGAAAAATCATGGGGACTTTAAGGTAAGCGTGACAATGTCCAGACTCTTCTCGCTAGATTGCAGGAGATAAGAACATGATCCACAGTTTCTTCACTAATCTTACAAACATGGCAAATCGGCTCAGTTGCAACCCCATGCTTGTTTAAACACTCAGAGACAGCCAATGCTCTAGATAAAACCCTCCAAAGAAACAACTTAATTTTAGGTAAGGTTTTTTAAACTCCATACCTTCTCCTTCGTTGCATTCACTGCAGCAATATCTGGCGGAATAGGCTCCATGATCAATTCTTGAGAACTTAGCCAATTTCTACTTTTAACAGAATAAACTCCTTCCTTTGAATAAGCCCACGCAAAGCAGTCAAGGATACCTAAATGGAGGAAAGGAACAAATTTTGACAACAACTCTCAGGGGAAATAGAGTTGTTAAACGAAACATGTCCCAACAACCTTGATCATTAACAAGATGTGACACTTTGAGGTTTAGATCAATATGTATCTCCGTGTTAATCTGTCTTCTTGGTGACTCATCAAACACCCATTTGTCCAACCAGACTTTCGTATCAGCCCCATTGCCAATGGAATGCATTCAACCTCTCTCTAGCAATTCTCTTCCAAACATAATGCTTCTTCAATCATAAGAAGGTCTAGCTCTCATCTTTGCTTCTATGAACTCTTTTTTGTTGAAATATTTTTCCTTGAAAACACGTGCTAACAAAGATAATGGTGCATTCAATAATCTCCAAGATTGTTTGGCTAATAAGGCTTGATTAAAATTTTCCAATTCCTTAAAGCCTAGACCACCTTCTTTTTTCCATTTGCACATCTTCTTCCACGATACCCAATGCATCTTCTTCTCCTCTGTTTTATTCCACCAAAAATTTGTCTTTGCACTTGTTAGTTGTGTGTATTGGTGTTTTGTTAACTTGAAACACGACATCACATAAACATGGAGAGCCATCATAACAGGTTTAAGAAGAACTTCTTTGCCTCCCAAAGATAATGTTCTTGCGAACCATCCATTTAATTTTGTCTTCAATCTGTCCGTAATAAAACCAAGTAACTCTCTCTTGGAGCCGCTGAAGCATTCTGGTAATCCAAGGAATGTTCCTGCCCCTCCTTCATTGGAGATACCCATATAAGTACCAAGGAGATGTCTCATGTTCTCATCGATCTTCTCCCCAAATGTGATTGATGATTTTTAAAAGTAATTTCTTGCCCGGACGCATCTCCATAGATCTTAAGACATTGCAGAATCTCCATACCCTCTTTAAAGTTGGCTCGACACATAAAATGACTATCCGGTTCTTGTACACTGCAGCAAACAAAAGATGTTGTACCGATGGTGACTTCATAGTGATTTTCATATCGGTTATTCGACCTTCCCGATAAGCCTTGTTCATAGTATGAACAAGAGCTTCGGCACAGTAGATGAATAAAAATGGGGATAACAGGTCTCCTTTACGAATACCTCGTTCTGGTTGAATAAAACCACCCATTTCTTGTCAAAACCCATCTGTAAACGAAGCTCCTCCAAAAGCTTTCATTCAACTCTGTCATATGCTTTAGACATATCCGTCTTGATAGCCATGAAATCTTCATTACACTTTGGATTATTTCTCAATCCACGAACCATTTCATGTGCTATTAATATATTTTCTGAAATGATACGACCGGAGACAAAAGCACCTTGTGTATTCGACACAATTTCCGGTAAAAAGACCTTCAACCGTGCACTCAACACCTTGGACACGATTTTATATCCTACATAACTGAGACTGATTGGCAATTAAGTCTATCATTCGGTTGGGGTTCTCTTTCTTTGGTACCAAACATAGCTGAGTAAAATTCCACTCCTTAGGAAAGGTACCAGTTTCAAAAAAACTCTTCACCTCCGTAACAACTTGAGGAATAACAATGTTCCAATACTTTTGATAAAAGAAACCGGACATACCATCAGCCCCCGGGGTACTTTCCTTCTTAGTCCTATAAACAGCTTGTTTAATCTCTTCATCTGTAATAGTTTTCGTTAGCTCCTTGTTAATAGCTGCTGTAACTCGAGGCACCATATCTCGAAGAAATTCACTAGCTGATTCTGGCCGAGTAGAAGAAAACATTTTTCGGATTTTGTTTCCTATATAGTTGAACATCAAACAACAAATTGTTTCCAGATAGTAATTTAATTATATTTCAGTTTTATCTTTATAAACATAATTTAGTGCGAGAGTTCGAACCTCTAAGATCAAATTTGTTAGAGTAACGTTTTATGTAAAAATATTTTAACTAAAAAAATACTAAAAGAGTAATTTGGGAGTCAACAATTTTTAAGAGATATAATAAAATATATAATTTTTTATTTCGCATGAAAATAATAAAATTATGCCTATATCAAGATGTATACTCAATATATAGTCTCCAAAACAATCGTCAAACAATATGAATTAATATAATGCACGATAATGAATATATTATTGTCAATATAATTATTAGTATTAACTAATTTACCAAACAATAAATTAAATATTTAATTCGGTGTTTTGACTAAGACCATGAATTCATATTATTCACCCATATATTTATAAAGAAATTCAATTCCATTGAACAACAAAACCACATAGAGAACTTGAAATTTTGGTGGTTTGATCCGGGTTCTAGTTTTGGTTTATTAGTTTGGTTCCAAAAAATTGTTAATATAAAACCTAATTTAATATATATTAGTTTAGTAGAATTTCAATTTAGCTTTGAATTCAATTCTTTATCAAAATATACTTGTTATTTTATTTTAAGAAATAACTTTCATCTTTATGATACTTTTTTTTTTAATTTCACTTTGGTTCAAAATGGATTAAGATCTATTTAGAAAGAAATACTATTTTAATCAAACCAAAGTGAAAATTCTCAATTTTGGGATTGGTATTTTCAACTTGGTTTAGATTGAAACGGTACGGTTTATCTTAAAAACCAAAATAAAGATTCAACACCTTTTAATAAATGATAGTCAAATTTACATCTTCGCAATTATTCGTCTTATCTCTTTTCCTTTGACTGGCATAAGTGTGTAGAACCTTATCTCTTTATTTTAACTCTATTTAAATAAACTCATGTGTTATTTTTTCCACATACCCAACAAACAAAAAAAAAATTAAAATCAAAGAGCGACCATGACAAGAAAAAAAGTGAGACTTGCATGGGTAGAGAATAATAACTCAAGAGTAGTGAGTTTGAAGAAAAGATGGTTAGGTTTATCAAAAAAAGTACAAGAACTAACCATATTGTGTGATGTAAGGGCTTTTATAATCATGTTCAGCCCTAATGAGACTGAGCCAATGGTGTGGCCATCTGTTGCGACGGCTCGTGATCTCTTAAGCAATTTCTTTGCCTTACCAGAATTCGAGAGAAGGAAGAAAGAGACGAATCTCCAATCATACCTGGAGGAAAAGACAATGAAGCTTCAAGAGCAATTGATGAAGAGTCAAAAGAAAATGATGGAGTATCTCACTGATCAACTTATGGTGCAACTACAAAATGGTCGTGGAATTGCTGATCTTAGCATGAGTGAGATCGATTCATTGTTATCTTACTCAAAGGTTAAGATCATGCTTTGTAGGAAAAGGCTAGATTTCATGCAACATCCTCCTCTACGCGAATCGCCGGTGCCTCCATTTGAAGTGCAATTCGAGGATTTTATGACCATAACAAATGATAATTTTGTAGGAGGCGGTCAAATCGATACTGTAAGTGACAATCAAAGTCAATACATATTAGATCATTGGGTGTTCTCATCTGAACCGCCTATTTACCAAGGAAGCAGTAGCAACGGAAATCCTAATTTAGAGATGGAGCCAATTGGTCCTCAAGAGATCAATTTCCTTGGTTTGGTTGGGTCAATATCACAACCAGTACAATATTATAGCATGAACGCTAATCCAACCATGGCTATAAATCAACCAATGCAATATCCTTTTGATTTCGTGAGACGTGATCTCAGAGTACAAGAGGAAGGAAGCAATATAAACAATGGAGATTCACAAATTCACAGAAGCATCACTATTTCGGCCAACGATGGTCTTCGTCAAGAGCCACCTCCTAATGGAACAACCACTAGAGAAGACAATGTTTATGCAACATCGTTTGATATCAATAAGGTTTGGTCGGGCCTTAACAATCGTCATTTCTAGATATGTAGTTGGCGTTATGTTTTAAGTTTGGTATGTGTTTTTTTTTTTTGAAATTGTGTTTGTTTGTCTTTTTCAGAATTATGGACCTTGTTATTTTGAATTTTTGTTTGTTTGTTTTTGGAAATGTTAAACTTGAAGTAATTTTATGTGTCATTTTGATTTTCAATGATGTCCAATTAGTTTTTAATTCTGTGCCAACTTTATAGCTAATTTTTTTAATCTATTACTTTGATCAATAAAATAATATAGACAAATATTTATAAAAAAATTTATCTCAGATTTTGTAAAAAAAAAAAACATAAATTTTTTTTATTTTTTTTTGGTTTTGATATTATATAACTGAATACAATATTACAGTAGTGTGTATATATTTATTAAATTGTAAAATGTGGTCTATTACATTGAACTGAAATAATATAATCTATTACTTTGATGAATAAATAAAATAGAGGAGGAGGTTTAGTGATATAATTAAATATAATGAAAATAGAAAATAATGTATCTGAGTTCTGAAAAAAAAACATGTTATAATTTTAAAAACATTTTTATATTTTTCAAAGTAAAAGATTAACATCAAATTATTTCAAGAGAAAATAAATTAAAAATATAAAAATACTTTTTTTTTTGCGCGACATATATCATATTATCTTATATTTTGTTTTTTTACTCCTTATTTAAAAATTAATAATTCACATCACATTTTTATAGATCTGTTTTATATAATTCCTATAAACTAATAACGCCACACATAAAAACATAACTCATTATATTTTAAAATTTAATGTAGTGTAGAAATAATTTATTTTATAATTATATATTTTAAATCATTATTTTTTATTAAAGTTTACATTATTGTCTTGTCTTTAGTCTAAAACCGTGACTATACAAATGATGCCATATTTGTTCAACGGCTAAAAATATATTATTATTATAAAAATGACAGAAATACAGTTACCATTTTTCTTGCAAACTTCTTGATTTGTGCCAAATCTCATGAATTCTTTGAGTCCTTCCACGAATTCCTTCGTAAGTAGCCCCATATTTGAATCTAAATGAGTTTTGTACATCCATGCTCGAAAGTTGTTGTAGTTTGAAGCTATTTGACCGATGAATGATTATATCTAGAGAAAGCTCAGATCAGTTCCCCACAGATTCCCCACGCTTTTCCTATGCATTTCCCCACTGTTTTCCCACGTTCGTAACGGTAATTACACCCACCATGTCCTCACTTATTTCTTTCGATCTTAATTCGGTCAAAATTAGTGGGGAAATTCCCGACCACTTTCCTAAGAAAAGTGCAACAACTAGATAACGGCTATATTGATGCAACGGTAACTACTCCTCCACCACTAATCCACCGATTTTCTATGAAATTACTAACGGTTATATTTTGGTAAGGAATTGGTGGAAAGATATCCAATCGATTATCCACGAAAATGTTGGTATGAAATTTCTGATATTTTCCCACCAATTTACATATATATATGGGAAGTTGGTAGAAGATCTGTGGGGAGTATTTACCACCATTTTTTTATTAAAAAATTGCTGGCAAAGTGACATGTTTTCTTGTAGTGTCAAGACAATACACGTTCTTTTCAAAATTGGGATATGAATTTATGGTGATATTATATCTAATTATGTTATAGCTAATTCTCACTTATTTTAATGTTTACCACTCATACCCCCTAAGTTTGTGAACAGTAGTTTTAGGGTGAAAAGGTTGTGCAAGTAGTTTTACTCTAGATATATAATATATAATATCTTTATATTCATATATTTTAATTGCAAAAAAGTGGATAGAATTCAAAATAAGAAAATCTTCTTACAAAATAAAAATAGTAAAAAATGTAAGAAGAAAATGTGGACAATTTGTGGGTTTTATAACTTATAAACAAATATATTAAAAATATTAGAGTATTTATTAATTCAAATTGCTTAGTTACTGTTAATGTCTTTATGAAATAATATTTTTATCTATTATTTATAAACTTTAAATACCAAAATTTATTTGAAGTAAAAGTTCCAATTTCTTTTCTACATGTATAGCTAATAAAACGTAAAAAAAAAAAAAAACACACACACAATATATATTATAATTAAAAGACTTTATGCCAACTACTTTATTTTTCCATAACATAATTGCAACATTGTTTCTTATTCCTGCTATATATCCTCTAGCCATGGCCAGAAATATCCGTATCCGGCGGATATCCGTCTCCGTATCTGGATTCAGATCTGAAAAACGGATATCCGGAGAAAACGGATACGGATACGGATATTAAATTTCCGGATCCGCCGGATACGGATATTGAGAAAATGTTGGACCGGATATCCGTATCCGGTAAAAAAAAAAAAAATTGTTTTGTTTTGTTTTAGACCTTTAAAATTTAATTTTTTTTTTTGTTTTGTGCCTTTAAATTTAGCTCAATTTTTTATTCTAATTTTTTTTTTTTGAAAATTCTCAATTTTATGATTGTAATAATATTATTTTAAATTATTTTATTAATATATATATATATATCCGGATATCCGTAATTTACGGATACGAATACGGATAGTGAAATCACGGATAATACGGATACAAATATCCTGAAAAAGTCGGATATCCGTATCCGTAACAGGGATTATCCTCCATCTTTTTTTTCGGCTGTTTCCATGTGATCAACAACTCATTACGTAAAACACTATCAACAAAAAGCTCCGTTAGAAACTCATGAGCACGTTCGCCCTAGTTTGCTCTCTTCTCTCTCCTCTGTGTCCTCAAGAGACTTAGCCACAGTTTGTTCCTTGGACAACATCTGGTGGCTCTCACAACACTGGCGTTGTGTCTCTTTAGTTTAATTTACTGTTTTCTCTTCCCTTTGAATAGGGTGTGTGGTATGTTTGAATTTTTCGAGTAGATCTGGGTATTTTTCATACTCGGAGGTGGTGGTGCTTTCGTGTGCTCATTTGGTGATGGTTTTGTTGCCCTTTTGGTCTCCTTCGATTTATCTTCTTTGCCAAGTTCTTGTTTCTCTCTGTTGGTCTCCCCTGTTGGGGCTAAGTCCCTCTTCCTGAGTTAATTAGTCATTTTCTTAACTTGAGTTAGAGCTTTTGGACGTGTTATCTAGTGTTCATGGCTTTAGTATATTTTCTCGTTTTGACTAGGCTGAATTTTTCTTC
The DNA here is from genome assembly GCA_963667165.1 of Barbarea vulgaris. Taxonomy (NCBI): domain Eukaryota; kingdom Viridiplantae; phylum Streptophyta; class Magnoliopsida; order Brassicales; family Brassicaceae; genus Barbarea; species Barbarea vulgaris. The sequence goes on from OY763891.1 coordinate 4,631,341, forward strand.
CGCGTGGGTTGTTTCTAAAATTTACGGTATCATTGGATCTGGAGATTTGGGTTAGTTCTTTTTTGGTGAGCTCTAGCATTTGGCTTGGTTTTAGGGGCGTCTCTTCGTTGTAAGTTGCTTTCTCGACACACTCACCTTCGTTGGGAAGTGGGAACCATCCTTGCTTTCTCTTCAAAGCCGCAGTAAACTAGCGCTTCAGTCATCATCACAGCAAAGATAAGAGTTAGAATTCTATCCGTTCTGGTGAACCTTCTCAGTTTCTTCTATCTGCACGTGCGGAGAGCTTGTCGAGGGGTTAATCAATTTTTTTCGGTTTCGTGTCCATGTTTCTAGTCCCAATCTGTCAGTGGCTAGGTGAAGTCTTCAAGATCAGTTTACCTCCCAAGTTGGCTGCCTATTTCAGTCTTTCCTTTTGTATTGCTAAATTTTAGACGATAGCTTGAGTCCGTCTTTTCTTCGCTTTATATTGGTGTAAATTTCTGTTTGAGTCCCGTCATTATTTGTTCTTGGCTTGGTAAAAGTTCTTAGTTCTCTTCACTTTTGGTTTCAGTTAAATTAAACTCAGTTGGAAAAAAAAAAAAAAAAAACTCATGAGCTCAAAAACACAATCAGGTCAGTTTAAATGCAACAACTTTTATGGTATTTGGAAATCGAACCAAAAAAAAAGATAATTTTACAAATAATGATAAATATAAAAACGACAGCGTTTTAAGTTGGCCGAGTTTTTTTAGTTCTAATTTCCGGAGAGACTAAACCCATTACTCAAGAAAAGTTAGAAAAAATAAAATTGTTCAGAGAAGATCGTTTTGCTTAGCTTTGAGAAAATCTGAGATCTATCAGTAGAAGACGATGAGCGAAGTCGACGATGCCGTTAGACGCCGTACCGCTGCGGTCTCCGAGTACCGGAAAAAGCTCCTCCAACATAAAGAACTCGAATCCCGAGTTCGAACAGGTTCGATTTCACAAACCCAATTTCAATATTCTCAGATTCAGTTGCATCATGCTATCTTCAAATCTTTACATAGTTCAAAAGGCTTTTTCTAAGTTGAATCTAGGTTCTTGGGTTGTTGCGATTCTAGGGTTTATTTTTTCTCTTCTCAATTGCTTAAATTATTCACCTTTCTTGTTTTGTTAAATTGATTAGTGTATGAGATCTGAAAGTTTTGATTTTTATCTGCTCTATGAAGTTTCCTACATGAGTAGATGATTCGAGTTTGTTTATAAGTAAATGACTTTGGTTGTGGCTCTTGTAGCTAGGGAGAACTTAAGAGGAGCTAAAAAGGAATTCAACAAAACTGAGGATGATCTTAAGTCTCTTCAAAGTGTTGGACAGATTATTGGAGAAGTGCTTCGACCGCTCGATAACGAAAGATGTAATATTTTTCTTCTCTAGCTAATACCCTTTTATTCTTCTGTTAGATTGTTGCTCATTGGTGGCTTTGTCAGTTTTTGTGATGTTTGATGCTTAAAATCTTGATTTTTTGTGTTTTAGTGATTGTTAAAGCGAGCAGTGGTCCGCGGTATGTTGTGGGCTGCAGAAGCAAAGTGGATAAGGAGAAGCTGACTTCGGGAACTCGAGTTGTTCTGGATATGACTACACTAACAATAATGCGAGCTCTTCCTCGAGAAGTAAGTTCGATCTAGACATATGTTTGGTTCTGTTATACTCTTGCTGTGTATTTCTCCTGACACTAATGTGGTTTTTCTTTTGATTGTAGGTTGATCCTGTTGTTTATAACATGCTTCACGAAGATCCAGGTAACATTAGCTACTCCGCAGTGGGAGGATTAGGTGATCAGATCAGAGAACTAAGGGAATCTATTGAGCTACCTCTCATGAATCCTGAACTTTTCCTCAGAGTAGGGATCAAACCCCCAAAGGTAACTATAATTTATATTCTCTCTTGATCATTTCTTTCTTTGCCTCATGAGATTTCAGGATGTGCTTATTTAGTCTCCATCATGTTGTGATCGTCAGTATGATTTAGCTGATTAATGTTGTGGATTTAAATTTTTCTATCAATGCAGGGAGTCCTTCTGTATGGACCTCCGGGTACTGGAAAAACTCTACTAGCCAGGGCTATTGCCAGCAATATCGATGCTAACTTCTTGAAGGTTTAGTTTTGTGCTACGATGTTTTTGGAATTTTTATGTTATGGCATATCCTGTAGTTTAATCAAAAAACTTGTTTCCTCTTGTTAGGTTGTATCGAGTGCAATCATAGACAAATACATTGGAGAAAGTGCTAGGCTTATTCGGGAGATGTTTAACTATGCTCGTGACCACCAGGTTAGTCTTGTCTTTTATGGGTGTATATATGCGTCTTCCTCTTTTCTTTTCTATAAGCTTTGTATCACATTCTTAACTTTATTTTAAACTTTTTCCTTTTGTTAGCCTTGTATCATTTTCATGGATGAAATCGATGCTATTGGTGGGCGTCGTTTTAGTGAGGGAACTAGTGCTGATCGTGAAATTCAAAGAACACTTATGGAATTACTCAATCAGCTTGATGGATTTGACAACCTCGGAAAGGTACTGCTTCTTATATCTGAAGTTATATATAGAACAAACCTGGTGCGTATGTTGATAAGATTGTGTTGTGAAGTTATATATTGGTTGTCTTGAAATCTGTTGGATACTATCTTTATCGAACTGTCTCTTCAAAACTCGTGTCTCACATAGTTGCTTGTTCATTATAGCCATTGCCAATGCTATTAAATGTCTGAGTTGAATGTGTGTGGGAAAATGTATTAGGTGAAAATGATAATGGCCACAAACAGACCCGATGTGCTTGATCCTGCGCTTCTCCGTCCGGGTAGATTAGATAGAAAGATTGAGATCCCTCTGCCAAATGAGCAATCAAGAATGGATATTCTCAAGATCCATGCAGCTGGTATTGCCAAACACGGTGAAATTGATTACGAGGCTATTGTCAAACTTGCAGAGGTTAGTTTTTTTCCTACAATACCTTAGTGAGTGTTACATTCCCCAAGTAAGTTTCTCACTAAACTTTTTTGTTGGTCTAAAAGGGTTTCAATGGGGCTGATCTGCGTAACATATGCACGGAAGCTGGAATGTTTGCAATCCGAGCAGAACGGGACTATGTGATCCATGAAGATTTCATGAAGGTATGTATATTATATATAAGATTTGGTTAAATCATGTTGTGAATCTTGATTGTGAGATGAAATTGAACCAATTTTTCAGGCGGTGAGGAAACTGAGCGAGGCCAAGAAACTCGAGTCGAGTTCGCATTATAACGCTGATTTTGGAAAAGAGTGAGAGATGAATACTCTTATCTCCCTTCCTCTATTTCGTGCTTTAGGGACATTGCAATGGCAGTTTCGTTTTATTTATTGGCAATGTGAAACTCTTTTTTGTTTTAACTTTTGAGGAGCAAAGCTTATGGAGTGTATTTACTACGTTTTAGTAATTTACCGCTCCAAACATTTTTCTTCTTTTTCTCATTGTTGCGTTTGGATTTGGTAAAACATCAATTAATCCAAACAAAAAGAGTTGCTACAAATCTTCCAATTTCGTATTATATAACCATGAACCAATTACTACAGTGAAAATATAATGTAAAACTAATAAATATACATCGATCGGTTTAAAATACGAAATAAGCATCCCAATGATTGGTTATCGTAAAATCATCATAATAAGATAAAAGCATGAGAAATTCCCCAAATAGCATCAAATGAATTTTTTTTTTTCACATTTAGCATATATTTTTATTTAGCACAAAAATAACATTTTATAAAGTTTACAATTTAATTTTTTTTAATTTGGATTAACTATATTAAAATTTAGGCTATAATTTTTAGAGGGTGGTGGTTGCATATTCAGCTCCTGTTGCAGCTGCTACTGCTGTTTTCTTGATCTATCCAATTGGTAGAATTTAGGATTTAGGGCTTATCTAAATCCTATATTCTAAATTCTAAACCATAAAAATATGAGGTTAGGAGATTTATGCTATATAAGAGAATTATCTTTTAATAAAATTTTTATTTATGTCCTAAATGAAAATATGTGCTAAATTTGTCACAAATAATTTATTTTGTGCTATTTAAGAGAATTTCCTAGTAAGTATTGTTTCACAATTTTTCACAGTAGAAAATTATTTTAATATTTCTTATTTTATTATATAAAGCATGGTTGGACTCATGTCAAATATCAAAATTATAATTAACGAGATTATAACAATTTTTTTTTGGCGGCACGAGATCGTAACATGTATCCCTTAATCGATGAGATTCTGACACGTGTAAAAAATATTTTTGTTATTTTTGTTTTCCTTAATAGGTAAAAAGAAAACCAACGAAAAAAGTAAATAATAAAATAGATAACATTTTAGTTTCAATTTTTCTAACATAGGTTAAATTTTATAATCTCAATAAAATTTAAACTCTCTTTTTCAAATTTGGATTTTATATTACTTAAACACCAATAATTTTTTTTATCACATGTTTCTAATTATTTTAAAATTATAATTAACGACATCATTACATGTGTTGCTTAATAGGCGAGACTCTGACACGTGTAAAAGAAAAAGAAAAACTAATAAAAATTAAATATTAAAATAGATAACATTTTATTTTCTATTTTTTAATATATGTTAAATTTTATTGAGATAATAAAATTTAATCTAACATTTTCAAATTTAGAATTTATATTATTTAACCTCCAATAATATTTTGATCACAGATTTCCAAGTATTTGAATGAAAATAATGATTATCAGAATCACACAATCACGAGAACTCAACACTTGTCAAAATTATAATTACCATGATCACGACATGTGCTGCTTAATTGATTAGATTATAACATGTGTAAGAAAATATTATGTTATTTTTGTTTTCTTTAATTAGAAAAGAAAACACGCGAAAATAAAATTAAATTATAAAATATATATTTTTACTTTCTATTTTCTAATGTAGGTTAAATATATTATTCGAATAAAATTTAAACTTACCATTTCAAATTTAAATGTTAAGATTTTTATATTGTTTATGCTCCAATAATTTTTTTCTCACATGTTTATAATTATTTAAATTAAAAATTTGATTAAAGATAATCCAACCTAATTCATTATTCTAATTGATTAAATGTTAAATAAATCTTAGAGTAAGTTGATTAGATTAACACATTAATCTATTCAATTTAATGGATTAAATTAACACATACATGTATTAAATTTCATGGATCAAATGGTTAAATATATTAAAAACTCAAAGAGAAATTCTTTCGTCGGAACCAATTTTCATACAAAAATTCGGATCTGGAGGAAGTATGAAAGCGGTGGAGCTTTTGCTGGAGATTAAGAATGATTGTGGATGTGAATCCAAAAATGGAAAAGAAAAAAGCCGCAAAAACCAAATAATTTCATAAATAGAGCCCGAGATATGAATAAAACATCGAGAGCTGGTAATGAAAGGGCTGAGCTATAGGATGTTGTTGAAAAACTCCTAGAGTCAAGGAATGGCGAAGGACTTCGGCGAGTGAAGGTACAAGAGAAAAATAATATTCAGTTGGGAACCGAGATAAGATCTGAACCATAGGAGAGATATGGATCCGGAGATGGGAGAAAGGCGGTGGGGCTTTTATTAGAGATTACCAATTATGGTGGATAGGAATACGAAGATGGAAAGAAAGAAAAATGCATAAACCAAAAAACTTCATCAAATAGAACCCGATATAGGAATAACAAACACGATCTGGTGACGGAAGAACTGGGCTAGAGGATGTCGTCGAAAAACTAGAAGAGACAAAGAAATGGCAAATGACCTTAACGAGTGAAAATACGAGAGAAAAAATATATTTGGATGGAAATCAAGATACGATCCTAAACATGGAGAGCAGATGGACAACATATATATTTCTTTCTGGAAGAATGTGTCCCCAAGATTATGCGAGAGCATAGACATCGGTCACCGGATCCGTTTTTCAAACTTCACATGGTGGTCAGAAAATCAAACGACAAGATGAAACCAAAAGCTAATGTATGTAGTTTAGATATTAATATGTTAATAATAATATTGTAATATAGAAATTAAAATTTCTTAATTTATTCATATTGAAACACAAACTTATGTCAATCACTCTCTTTTCTAGCCCTGGGCTTTCGGGTTTCAGATCGGATTTGGTTTGAGTTTTTTTGCAGTCGGATACTTCAGGTAGGAGAGTTTAGTATCCGTTCGGGTTATATGATTATTCAGTTTGGTTTTGGTTCGGGTATGTGCGGGTTCAAATCGGTTTTCATGTTTTAAAAGTTCAAATTGTTTAAATTTACTAAAAAGGGGTTCATTTTTAATAAAATTTGGATCTGTTTTGCAGAAAAATGTATAATTTTAATAAATATAACTAAATATTTTTGGATATTTAGACTATTTAGGATATTTTTTGTTATTTGGTATTTTTGGGTATAAATTGTAACTAAATATAACTAATATTTTTGGATATATAATTTTATTTTGGGTTTACGGCTATACTTTTTGGTTTTTGGTTCGGTTTGGTTTCAGTATGGGTAATTCGGATAGAAGCATTTAATATCCGTTCAGCTTTTTATGACTATTCAGTTTGGTTTCGGATCCAGATTTTTCGGTTTGGTTTGGGTTCCGTTTTCAGATTCCAGATTTTATGCCCATCGCTACTCTTTTCTAACAAAACATGTTTTCTACTTATTTCATAAAACAATTTTAAGATATATCATTAAAAATTAATTTTAATTTTAAGAAGCCCGTCCGTCGGACGGGTCATAATTTAGTTTAATATAATACTAATTACATATAATGATATAAATTTAATATTTAATAGAATTCTATATATAGAATATAATACTGAAAAGAGTCTAAATATCCAAAAATATTTAGTTATCCTATGCTAAAGAGTAATCGCTCCACTGCTTAAAGCCTATGCATTTTGGATCTTTTGATCCATCGGTGGTAGCGACGAAGAATATATGATGCAGGCTCCGTTGATGGATTTCTCAGAGTTATTATTGAAACTTCTATGCTGGTTACCTGGATCAAAGGGATTTGAGTTTGGAAGCGTGTAGTGAAATTTATATTTTGCTCTACTTCAACTTGTTTAAAATGTTTATAATCCTTCTTTAATTTGAGCTACACGAAGAATCCGTAGTAATCTTTGTGGCCAGTTGTGACCACAATGATGAATTCTATATGGAGGAAAATGGAAGAATGCAGACAAAAACAAACAGGTATTGTCGAATTCACGTTGCTTAAGTCTTGTTTTTAAAATGTTAATTTAAGGGGCTGATAGGCATAAGACTGTTAAGACTTTATATTATTGTACATACTTTATAGTTTTGCTTAATAGTCTCTTCTCTCTCTCTCTCTCTCTTTGCTCTGTGAAAAAATTCTTTTATTTAGTGACCGGACTTGTGAAGAAGAAAGATCAACCTACAAACAACTCAATCAAGATTTGATCAAAGGAAAGAAATAAAAGCATACACATAGTTATATGTACATGGTCTAGTAAAATATGATTTTTTAAAAAACTTGAAAGAAAAAAGTAAAAAGATATTTTAACTATCCAATGAGAAATGAATGTGAAGCATAAGCAATCAAAGTTGCTAATTATCTGATATTGAAAGATGTCGCTACTTTGCGACCAATGGGGCATCCGATTCTAAGGATATCTCAAACTAGGTTAAAACTTAAACCATGGTTAAATAAATTTGGAAAGTGAGTTAATTTTAACTTTGGATAAGAAAAATGATTTCTCAATCATACATTCATTTCTCTAGTATATATAGTTGAAGTGTTCTTAAGAATAAATATAAAACTAAAAATAAACTAAAAGAATGTGAGGGTACTAGCAAGTTCTATTGTCAAAAAATAAAATTTTATTTACTCAAACATTTTAACAATAAGAAATATCCAGATTCAATTGAGGCAATCAAAATCTAACAATATTTTAGCAATAATGGAGAAAAAATTACACAATCAACTCTCAAAACTGAAATATGATCACAAATCTTCAACACCATTAACACGACAAGCCTAATTTAAACCACAATTCACCACACCCACAAAATCCATAAATGTTGCATTTTCATCTCTTAAAATCTAATCAATGCAAAATAATCAAACCTGCAGCATGAGACCCACCAAGATTCTAACCAATTTCAAAAACGAAAAAAAAAAATCAAATAGATCTATACACAAACAGTACAAATCAATTATAATAAAACTGGCCCAAATTCACATACCATTTCTTTGTAGATAATTTGAATTTTTTTTCGTTTTTGAAATTGGGTAGAATTTGGCGGTTCTCGCGTTGGTTTTATTATTATCACTAATTAGAGTTTAAGGAGGATGTATTGGAATGAAGATTTGGTGGGATTTTGATTTTTTCTTAAAATCACATGTTATTCAACTAGTGATTTATAAATATTTTTTCAAATCTTATGTTATTGAATTAAGAATTTGTGTAAAATCAAATTTTTTCATTCAAATCTCATGTTATTCAATCAATCATTTGTAAAACTTATATCAAATATAGTGTTATTCAAAACATAATTGTTTATATTGAAAATTTCACTGAGTGAGATTTGATGAAACTTTTTATACCTTTCTACTTCAAAAATAAGGATGAAAAAATCTCAGCTCTAGAGGTGGTGTTTGGTCGAACTTGAAAAGAAAAAAAAGAAAAGAAAAAAAGAAAGAGGTCTTCATCGTGAATATCAATCACCTCACTTGACAAATAGAAGAATTGATGTTTCGTTTTCACAAAAATCCCCGATTTCTATTTTTTTTCTTTCTTCTTACGATTTCAGAATGGTATAATAGTTTTGTTTTTACGATTTCCTCACATTCTCTTCTTCCTTTAAACTAGAGTTAAGCATCAAATAGAGGGGTTTTGTTTACTGTTTCAATATATTGGGTCACTTGAAATGATATTCTCTGTTCAATTGGATCAGTCTAAAAGAGAAGCCTTTAGAAAAGAAAATTTCTACCTTACCTTTTCGAAATTCTGGGCAAATCAATAATTGTTTGATTCTGGAATTCATCGAGGGAGATTTATGGTCGATTACCGTATCCGACTCTACTTAGCCTCTATTATCTTGCTTTTAGGGATTATTAGTTCATCCTCCAACTTGCAGGTACCTTCATAATATCTATGATCTGTTTCTCTGGGTTTTAAGTTGCTTACCAAGTTCCAAAATTATGGAATCTGTTGCTATCTTCTAGTTCGATATCGTTTGGCTTTATTTTTTTGGGGTTCTAGCTATTGGGTTTTGATATGCCTTTAAAAATAATCAAACTTTGTTGATTTCAGTTTTCTGGGTCTTAAAATTGTCTCTTGATTTATTCAATATTTTTGTTTGATAATACATATAGTATTTTATCACTAGATTTTTTTACCCTTCAACCTGTTTTTTGTTGTTCTTAATCACATGTTATTGCAGCATAGAATCTTTCAAAGAGCTGAAGTCGTCCAAACTGCCTTGCTAAAAAACATACAAGCCAAAAGACATGTTAGCATTGCGGTCTCTAAAGTACACCCAAAAACTGCAGTGAATCTTAAATTGCAAAACCAAGAACTCAGGACAACATACATGAACCTTCTCTTGGACGTAATTAAACAGCTTCTTTAGCTTCTCCAGAAATTGAAGAAGCCATCAAATTAGAATATGAACACAGACAGAGCAAACAATTAACATGAATGTATCTCGAATCAGAGTTATGCATTCAGACTTTAAGAGAATCGCTACTTAGGTACACACACAGAAACTCTGAACTCTGATTCATTGCTTAGCTACACAGAAAGGTCCAAACTCTAATTCGTAATGACGTGACTTAGCTACAGAGAATTGGTGAGAATTTGTAATGAGAGAGCCTTGATGAGACTAATGCTACACTCACAAGAAGTGTGTTGTTGTTGGGATTAATGTTCTCAGACAGAGCACAAAGTTGGTTTTGCAGTTTCTTTGGAACTGAAATTGTTCAAATAATCGGATCAAGCATATGGAAAAGTGAATAACAAAAGAGAAACGTAATTTGATGAAGTGAATAACAAAAGAGAACCTCAATCTGATGAAGACGTTGTTGTTTCCGACGAAGACATTGGTGTTTTTGTTTAATAAGTTTTTTTTTTTTCTTCAAATCTCACCAATTCTCACCAAATTTTCTCACCAAATAATCAATCAATTTTAGTTTTATAAAATTAAATTCTCACAAATCTCACAAAATATCCTCAAATTTCACTCAAATCTCTTCAAATCAAAATCTCACCATATTCTTTCAATTCTTCATTCCAATACACCCCCCTAAGAGATACAAATGCAAAACAGATTGTATTTTGTGGGTGTGGTGAAATGTGATTTAAGTTAGGGTTGTCGTGTTAAAAGCAAGTGTTGAAGATTTGTGATCCTATTTGAGTTTTGAGATTTTACTGAGTATTTTGTTCTCTATTAGTGCTATAACACTGTAGATTTTGAGTGTCATTATTTGAATCTGGATATTGCTTATTGTTAAAATATTTGATTAAACAATTTTTTATTGACAAATGAACTTGTTAACTACACTCAGATTCTTTTATTTTATTTTTGGTTTTATATTTCTCCTTAAGAACACTTCAACTATATATACTAGAGAAATGAATGTATGGGTGGAAAAATCATTTTTCTTATTAAAAGTAAAAATGAACTCACGTTCCAAATTTATTTAACCATGGATTAAGATTTAACCTGGGTTGAGATATTTAGGTGAATAACCATGTTCTTCATCCTCGCAATCCTCGATGGAGATGATATTGACTTCTTGAAGAGGCAGATCAACGTTAAGCGGCTGATCAGGAAGATTGGTGTTGACTTCATCAACGGCGTTAGATTCAAAAGAACAGACAAAAGGAGCCATTTGGTGCTTTTGTCGCTTCTTTTGAATATCACACCCTTGATAAAGTAAACAACAATCTAACTCATCAGCCGCTGAACGTTGATCTACCTCTTCAAGAAGGCTTCTATGAAATTCCAACGGAAGCTAAGAGTGTGTTTATATCCCATCTCATGTTGAAGCATTTGTTGCTTAAATAACCACTTCTATTGAATCTGACACCGTTCGTGAAGTCAATAACGATATTTCCCAATAGTTTGTAAGCATAATTTCTCTAAATTTTATTAAGATTTTCTTAAGTATCTTTCAAGTGGTCTTCCATATCCTTCGGTCCTATTTCCGTCCAAGAGCATTGGTAAGTATATCCGCCAATTGTTGCTTGGTCGACACATATTTTGGTGAAATCACCCCACGTACAATCTCATCTCGAATGAAACGACAATCCTTCTCAATGTGTTTTGTTCTCTCATGAAAGACCGGATTCTTACTAAGATGAATTGCCAATTGATTATCATAATAAAGAGTACTGATGGTAGAAAAATCAACACCAAGTGTCGTAATAAACTCCCGTAACCACAATATCTCACTCACTGTGTCCACCATTGCCTGATATTCTGACACAGCCGAGGATCGTGCCACCATTTCTTGTATGCTTGTTTTCCAAGGAATAGGTGATCCACCGAGTTGAATGAACCAAGCTTTTGTCGAATGCCTCGTCAAAAGAACGCCTCCCAGTCAGATTCACTCCAAGCACTCAACTTCAAATCAGAACCAGCTCGTAAGAGAATCCCTTGGCCTGGATTACCTTCCAAATAATACACCATGCGGATTTTCGCATCCCAGCGACTTACTTGTGACTTATCTTCAGTCCATTCCTCAAGATCACCGTGTAAGGAAGCATTTTGGACATCCATTTTATGAAACTCCATAATAATAAGAGACTGACACCTCCAAACACGATGGAACCATTGTCATCTTACAAAACGGTGCAAAAGTTTTCATGTAATCAAGGCTTTGGTTTTATTATTTCCAAGAACCACATGCCGAGTCTTATATCGTTCCAAGGATCCATCAGACCAATATTTCAACGCAAAGACCCATTTACAAGCAAGAGATTTCTTACTAGCAGGAAGCGTCTCTACCGTCCAAGTACCATTCTCTTTAAGAACATTGATCTCACCCCGTATGGCGTCGCACCAATGTTCATCGTCAAATGCTTCAGCATAAGTTCTCGGGATAAAACCAGCATTTATGCTCCTATAAAAGCTCGATGAATCTCCGAAAAATTTGAACAATTCACATAGTCATCAATCGGATACCATGAAGAATCAACAAAATCACTATCCGAGCCATGATGAGTTGTATTTGTCGCATAACCTTGCAGCTTTGTTGAAGGAAATTTCACACGACAACCCTTTCACATAGGAAAAACATCACTATCATCAATCTCACTACTCTCAATCTCAATCTCAACAGCAAGTGCTCACAAAGACAAATTCGACGAAGAACTAGTCTTACATGAAGAAGAGGTTGTCCCTGGTTCTTCATGCGATTGTGAATCCATAAGAATATGGAGAGAAACTGTAGCAGGAAGTGAAGCATTAGCCTCACATGGAGGGACAAATTCTGACGAAGCAACCTCGGAAATAGGTTCTAGTGAAACCGGCTCAAATGCCGTTGGAATAGTCTCAGCAATCATGCTTGTGGGCAGCAAAGGTGTCAAAGAAAGTGATGAGTCCGTAGGAACTTAAGTAAAAGAAAATTCAGTTTCAAAAAAAAAAAAAAAAAACATCTCGAGAAGTAGAAATCACACCACTATCCAAGTTATATACATTCCAGCCCTTCTTTAAGGATTTCCTTTTATTGAAGCTTGGGTTGGTTAACAAAATCAAATTGAAGTGGGAGTGTATAAACTCAATTTAATGTTGGATATGCTTAGTTATTGGTTCATTACCGAACTATTCATAATTAATTGGAACAGACCCAAATTAAACCCAACTTTTGTAGAAATACTTTAGAAGAATACTATCTTCTTAAGTATTCTTTGAGAATTATATATGATATATATATATATATATATATATATATATGTGTGTGTAGAATTCAATATATACTTTAGAAATATATACATGTAAAAAAAAGAAAAACATAAGAGAAAATAATTTACCTCAATTCGCATCCTTTAAGTGCCACTTCTTTGTTAAACCCTTTCATCACTTGTTCCTTGTATTATATGAAATTCATGAGATGCATTTTAGATAGACTAAATAAGTGCCTAAAGCCAGAAAATTAAGAACAAGGAAATTGAGAATTTTCCCGATCTGAAATTTTTAACATTAATAAATTTCAAACAAAAAAATCATTAATATATTTTAAAATATAAATCTAACACCAAAAATAGGGTTGAATAAAGATCATATATCTTACAATTTCAGGATTCCTGGATCTGGATCGATATCCATCGATTTCGAGAAACAATTATCCAAATTTGGATTTACCGATATTACCGGATCCGGATCTACCGATATTATCCGATCCGGATCTGTCGATATTACCGGATCCAGATATGCCGATATTAGCGGATCAGATCTGCCGATATTGGCGAATCCGGATCCAGATCTAGCTACATGAGAGGAACTGCAAAAAAGAACAAACCAAAGACATTGTTCAATTCAAAAACAAAGTATGTTTCAATAACCCAAGAATCAAAGTGAGATAACTTGATGCATAAACGATACCTTAGCGTTAACACCGTCAAGAATACACGCTTCTCTTACCTCAACTTCGTGAAGTCTGCTCTGTAAACTTCGTGAAACCCCTGAAATAAAAGTAATATTTATTTGATGAGTTCGCATGCTTATTGCCATGAAACAATCAAACAAACAATTAGATTCAAAATCCCATAAGTGAAAGGATCAAACTTTATAGTAACGTTTCCTGCTGACGATAATCTTTTGATGACCCGAGAATTTGAACATATCACAAGCTGATTTATTAAAATATTTGGATTTATAGACCTCGGGATCCTATTTTTTTAGATCAAAACTAATCGGATTTTGGATCTTGAATTTTTTGCCCACCCCTAACCAAAATATGTAAAATATGTATTTAAACACTTTACATTCACAACCTCATATGAAATTAAATTGAAATGGTCATGTGTTAGAAATTTACTTTCACTTTCATGAATCTAAATGTGTAAATCACCCAAAAATAACGTAAAACATAAATATAAATTCCATTACATAATCAAACTTGTGTGAAATTTGAAAATTTGAGAGTAAAATTAAAGAAAAAAAAAACTTACCCAAGGTTGGTGATGAATGAATAAGTTTTCAGCGACAGAGAGAAACGACGAAGAGAGAAAGATGCGGAAGAGAAAGAGACATGTGCGGCGGCGAGAAAAAAAAAATGAGAATAAGAGGCGATAACAATAGAGAGAAGGAAAAATAAAGTACAATTAGGGTTTAAATTTTTATCTTTATATATTAAAAAAAAACAAATTGGCATGTCCATTAATAAAATAAGTTTAAAGGGGGTTAAATGACATTAAAAATAGTGTGTTTAGTAAATATATTTTGGAAGGTGTTAATTATGTAATTAAACAAATTATTAGTTTCACTGTAAATAGTTTTTCTTCTTCACTTGCAACCACCATACAGTGCATTGACACATGATGACATTTATGCAAACAAATCTTTTGTTCAAGCTAAGTAAGCAAACATTTGGCAGTGTAGAAAACATTTTATAGTTTTCTCCAAGAACTATTTAATGTTTTAATCGATACAATAGACCACCACATTTTGTCCACAATTCTGTCTCTTGTTTGAATGAGCAGCTTGGTTGTTAAAAACAAAAGGAACAAAAAAAACATGATCTTATATGAATAGATTACTGGAAAAATGGTAAAAACGAAATGGCCAAACTTGGTCTCAATGCCAAGGTAATACTCTAAGTTTATAGAGATCAAAAGAGACATCAGTGTTCGAAGATTATCTTACAGTATCTATTCAATAATTGATCACTTTCTCACGGAGAGAAGGATTTCTTATCATAGAAAATACATGCGTATACCATATGGAACAAAGATAAAAATATCCATTCGGTTGAGTCAATAATAGGCATTCGACTAGATTTCACAGATTTTCTTTAATTTAGTTAGCATGTTATTGACAAGTGAATCCCAAATGCGCAAGGGAGAACGCAAAGATTCGCATAGTCCAAATTTCCTCAGTGTCCTTATTTATGTAAAGTTTTATTCAGTATATTTCTTGTGTTTATTTTCGGAATAATGTAAAAAAGTTTTTCTTTTATCTTATTTATTTGTATCACGTGTTAAACAATAGTAGTTAGTTTTGAGTTAACAGTTTTAATTAACGTGAGTCCAATCCTTGTAGGGCACCTCGAACTGCTTTTAAGAAAGAAAAGTGTATATGAGAAAAGGTGAAATAAAAATAGCTAAGAGTATATAATTCTTTCAAGAGGTTCATTTACTTTTCTTTGATCATAATACATTTTCTTTTCTCTAATATCATTCACAAAAAAATCAAAAGCTCTGATTCAGAGCTTTTCTATAAACGTCAATTTTGTTTTACCAAAACATAACTATAGCAATATGTGCCAAAAAAAATATATGATCAAAGTACATACATATGTAAAGCAGATTTGACAATTTTCGTTTCTTTGAGCGCTACTAATTTTTCCATGAGTTAATGTGATTTGACCACTTTTTCAAATTTTAACATGCCGAAGTCACGTACGTCGTAAATCACCAAACAGCTGGGATTCATTGTATCCTACGCTTAAAACTGATTAGAGATTTTATCAAATACACTAGAAGAGTTTACTTGCAATAATATACAAAACAAAATACTAAAAAACTAACTTTCTTTAGTTCCCTATGCAATGAAAAGTGTATAGTTCTAATTAGCACGGAATTTTCCGAGCTTAACTTTTTGACTTTTAGCTCCCTAATCATTTACTAATCATCCCTTCACGTCACTATAAAGAGCACCACTTACAAACTCTCCTAAAGCTCTTATGTATCTTCATATCATATAACATAATTGAAATTTCCACTTGAAATGGCGATCCTGACTCCGGTTATTAAACTTGTGGTTTTTAGGCAAAGTCTTCGTCCACATTCTGCTATTGCATTCCTCGTTGAGTTCCTTTGCTTTGTCTTAGAGCTACTAGACAAGGAGAAAGATCTAGCCAAAATATTTGGTATTTTATGCGCTTGCGATACTTTAATCTTTACTTTCCTCGATCTAATCCAAAATCTGATCGAGGAAGAAGTGAAATTACAAAGATGCGGTCGAATGTATTGGCTTTATACGAAAGATGGGAGCATCTATTGGCACACATTAAACGCGTATCTATTGATATTGTGCATTGTCCACGTCATCGGTTCATCGATCTCTTATATTTCCCGTATACACTTTTTAGTCTTGCTCCCGCTTTTCGCGGCCGGGCTTGAACTCGTCCCGCAAGAAGCTTATCGGGTTCTTGGGCCGGATGAAGAGTCACAAGATTGTATTGGGCCTATACAAGGCTGGCAAGATTGTGTTGAGCCGGATCAAGAGTTAGGAGATTGTATTGGGCATATTCAAGATCATGTTGAGCAGGATCACGAATCACGAGATTGTATTGGGCCTATTCAATGCCTTCAAGATTGTGTCAGACCGGATCAAGAGTCACATGACTACATTGGGCCTATACAAGGCCTTCGAGATTATGTTGAGCCGGATCAAAAGTCAGAAGATTGTATTAGGCCTATTCAAGATTATGTTAAGCCAGATCGAGAGTCACGATATCGTATTGGGCCTATTCAAGGTCTTCAAGATTATGTTGGACAGGATCAAGAGTCACGTGACTACATTGGGCCTCTTCATAGCCCATTAGATGGGAAAGACAAGGGTCTTCAAGATTATGTTGAGATGGATCAAGAGTCAGGAGATGGTATTAGGCTTCGTCAAAGTCCATTAGATGGTATTGAGCTGGAGCAAGAAACGACTGTTCATGTTGTGTCTATTCAAGGCCTATTAGATGGTATTAAGATGGAGCAAGGAGTGGTTATTGAAGTTGGGCCTGAGTGTAGCCCATAAAATATAAAGGCCTACTATGGAATAAAAGCCGAAACCTTATACGTATACAGATGGGGACGTTACGTATGTTTTATTGTACTTTGTCTTAAAAACTTATGTACTTGTCGTCGTCGTACGATTATGTCGAGTTGTACGGTGAAGTAGTAGCTAGACTGTAAGTCTGTAAGAGAACATTTGTATTTATAAAAAAATATTATGAATAAAAAATATATATTTAAATAAAATCAAATATCGACTCTTCAATGTTCCATGGAGTCAGTGAAGGATCTCTGACACGTGTGAACACGAAGGAAGCTTTATAACCGTCCGATTAAATGGTTAGTTTCGTAATTTTGACTCTTTCACGTGTGCCCTTTCCTCACCCCGAAAAATGTTTTATTTTTTTATTTTTTTTTAAATAATAAAAATATTCGAACAGAGGAAAGATCCAGACAAAAGCTTAGACCTATCTGTGTCTCTGTCTTCGTCTCTCTTTCTCTCTCTCTGTCTCCGCCATGACAAGCTCTTCATCTCCTTCACGCAAGGTTCTTGATTCTCTTACTGTTGTCTTTGGTTTATTCAGATTCTGTAATTTTGGATTTTTATTTATGATTTTTATGATTATTGTTTTAGGCTTTGAGCAAGATCGCTTGTAATAGGTTACAGAAAGAGTTATCAGAGTGGCAAGTAAATCCTCCTACTGGGTTTAAGCACAAAGTTACTGATAATCTTCAAAAGTAATTAATCAAAAAAATATCTTTTTCTTGTGTGAATAATTATGTCTTCAATTTTTTTTTTAGATTTTGATTTTTTTTATTGGGTGTGTGAATTTAAAGATGGGTAATTGAGGTAACAGGAGCACCAGGTACGCTTTATGCTAATGAAACTTATAATCTTCAAGTTGAGTTTCCTCAACATTACCCTATGGAAGCTCCTCAGGCAAGTTTTTGTAATTTTAATTTGGAAACTTTGTGTCGTTATTGGTTTGAATTTGTTGATTGTGATTAAGAGTCTTCTCCAAGTTTCTTAATTGTGGCTTAATTAACTAAACCAGAGTGTTTCATTTTTTACCTCAGTAAAATTAGTTTGAGATAGTGACATTTTTCTATTTTCTTGTGAGTGTTGTTCTGATTTCACTTGTTTGGTGTTTGATCAGGTTATTTTTGTTCCACCAGCACCGTTACATCCTCATATTTACAGCAATGGACATATTTGTTTAGGTATTTACTCATCTCCTCACTCTTTAGTACACTCTGCATATGCTCTAAATTGCTAGCTCAAGTTGAGTATTCTTCTTTCTGATGTGTTTGATTAGTCTTGCATATGTGAATCAAAAATAGGTTGATTGTAAAACGAGGAAATGAAATTGATGGATATATGTTTTTTAAGTTGCTAACATATAGTGTAATGTGGCGAAAAGAGAAGCAATATAGTTGTTATGCCTCAGAGTCCTTAAAAAATTCATTATCACATTGTTAGACAGTTTATTCGTTTACTTAAGCCTGTTAGATGTTTTAAAATGAAATTAGGGTGTGAATGTGTTTTCAACACCATTAAGAAAACTGAAACCACCGTCCCTTTTCGACCTCATACCGGATTCATTATCTTAATTAGATGTAAGCAACTATATTGCTTCTCTTTTCGCCACATTACCCTATATGTAAGCAACTTAAAAAACATATATCCATCAATTTCATTATCCTCGTTTTACAATCAACCTATTGCTCAGTCTCTTTTGTGCTGTTTACTTGTTCATTTTCACTAAACAATAAGAAACTGAAAGTGTTTTTTGGAATTTCATAAATCTTTCCTCATGCACATAAATCAGGGTTTAAATAAGTTGTGGTAGAACCTGAACAATATGTTACAATATGTAATCAAGATTATGCCTCATCATGCTGAGTTGTTAGGAACAAGTCCAATAAGATTATGCGGTAAATGTAATGCTCTCTCTATTCCTTTTTGTAGATATTCTGTATGACTCGTGGTCACCAGCAATGACAGTGAGTTCAGTCTGTATCAGCATTCTCTCGATGCTATCGAGTTCACCCGAAAAGGTTTCCTTCCACATTTGAACTCCCACTCGTTCTATTATCGCAAAACTGAACATTTTAACCCGTCAACAAAACTCTTACTCTATGTCTAAAATGTCGATATCTGTCACAGCAACGCCCGGCTGATAATGACCGATATGTGAAGAACTGCAAGAACGGAAGATCTCCTAAAGAGACAAGGTGGTGGTTCCATGACGACAAGGTGTAATGGTGGCATAAAGATGTCTCCTTTCAAATTATAAAACACAACAAACAACGAGGTTTATATAATTTCACCTGAGACTGATAATACTAATTGAAATTCCTCATGGCTTCCTTTTTTTTTTTGTATGGATTATTATTATGTATAAAAGACATCTGAAAATGTTTCAGTGTCTGAATTTAACGTCTTGTGCTTTTGTTCCTCTCTTAAGTAACCCTTAGAGATTTTAGGCTAAAAAAAGTTGTATTTAGCAATGTATGTTACATGTTGAAGTATAAGATGCCAACTCAAAGTTGGTGTAGGAAACATATTTGAGTCTTGATTAGCCCGCATGAAGAATATGTTTTGTTAAGGCTTATGAATGTGAAAATTTCATGGATACAGAAACGAGATACAAAATGGTTCTTTTAGTGTTATTCAGTTGCGCGATTAATGAAAATCTCGACTCCTAAATGATACATCGCTCTTTGAATAACCGCAACATTTTGCTTCCATAGCTTCAACTGGAGGCAAAGAGTTCTGCAACTACCTCCATAAGGTTTTGTGATGACCCTTCTACATCTTCGCTTCTACAATTTCGTTTACGAAGCTGATAATAATACCATTATTCCATTTTTCAATATAAGTTATATTTCTGATTCTCTGAATGACTCTTACAAACTGGTGAACCAATTTTTTCTAAAGAAGAAGAAGAAAAAAAAAAAACATAAAACTTGAAAAGAGATAGCTCTATAAAAACGGACAAAGACACCAAAGTCGACGAATTACATATTTAAATTACTTCGGAGAATATTTTCACAAACTCATAAACATATCACCGCCAGATTCTTGATCGAGAGAGACAGAAAGAAAAAAAAAGATTCGATTCTTCCTCTATATTGCTTTCAACTCAAACTTTAACTGTTAAACTTTTGATCACTGATCAGTCCCACTCGTCGAAGCCTACATGCAATATCAAAACCATATAAACCAAAATCAAAAACATTAATATAAAGAAGCATTCTTATGTAAAGAAAAAAAAGAAGAAATAAATTATACTAACCCTAACAGGTGTGACAAAGCTACAAACGGCACATTTCACAGTTCTTGCTCCATATTGATACATTAGTAGCATCTTGCAGTTTCCACAATGTACATGTGCTACCTGATTCGCTGATTCAACATGCAAACACAAGAAAGTTTAATTAGACCCTCAAAATAAAATAAAATAACATTTAAGGAAAAAAAAAACTTAAACTGGTCTCATGGTTATATATATATATAAACCGAGACGAAACTAGACCCACCAAAAAAAATGCTGCAATATTAAGTTTTTTTTTTTTTTTAAACAACGAACAAAAACATATAATAAGTTGAGATAAACACCAAATATAAAGATCTAAAAAAAATGCATGTATGTATATAAAATGTAAACCTTCATGGGCGAGATTAACAGTGTGACAACAAGCACAATGAACACTTGTAGCTCCACGAAGATACATCAGAAGTGTATGGCATCCTCCACACACCAACTGGGCCATATCTGTTCCTGCATTGCCTTAATTATATACAAAAACTCAAACTTTTCATTTTTCCAAAAAAAAAAACTTAAATTTCATTAATAGTATATATGTTTATGATTATTACCTGGTGGAGGAACGGCTGTGACGGCGTTACAAACGGCACAACAGACGGAGGTTGCTCCGGCAGGAGGATACATCAGAAGGTTTCTACAACCTGAACACACAATCTGGCTTTGCCCACTTGTACCACCTCCGGAATTATCAAAAAAAAAAGTTTAATCCATGAATAAACCAAATGGGTTTTGTAAAAACTAATCAAAAATTCAATTTTCATTTCTTATGATTATAGAAAACTAAAGCTTTGTATCAAACATTCTAAAAACAAAAACAGAAGATTTTATGGATTAAGAACTTTGGTTGTTTGAGAAAAGAAAATACCATTTTCCGGCGGAGGAAGAGCCATCGTCGGCGCTGGTGGAGAGGGGTAAGGAGCAAGAGGAACCGACATTATTTACAGAAAGAAGAATTACAAAAGTTTGAGCTGGGCGATGAAAAGTTTGATAAACAATAGCACGAACTCTCGTTCTTTTACCTTCTTTCATGCGAAAATTGACCAACTTCTTGATCAATAGTTTTCCCAACAGCACCAATAAGAAGTAAAATACAAATAAGATCATACTCTGGCCAATTGCTTCTGACTCTAATGTCTTTTCGAAAGCAAAGGAGGAAAAAAAAGGGAAATCCTTACCGGACGAAAGCAAGAAGCAGGCAGCTAATTAACGCAGTCAACTCATAGTTCATCTTCTTCGACCTGTATCCGCATACCATTTACAATCGATAGATAGCTAGTCTGTCTGGTTTGCTCAAACCTGCCTTCTTCGGGAACTAATGGATGTCTATTCCGTTCTCCAGCTCCATCAGTCCACTAGCCAGTACCACTTTCAAGTAAGTCTTCAGTACTAGTGTCAGCGGGCAGGTTTGAAGATGTCTTTCCTGGTCTATCTCCAGACTTGGCCAGAGAGTCAAATATGCGTTTTCGCACAGTAAGGCACTTTAGACTTTGGTGCACACTCTGGACTTGTCGATCGTTATTCTATATGATAAGTGAAGGAATGCTGGATCTTTGCACGAATAAGCAAAGCTGTGGGGAGAGTTCCTCGATTCGCCGATAGAATTGTTTTCAGGAATGGAATCAGAAGCAAAGAATGCTCTGTTTGCTATTGAATCACTCTTACGACCAACATGGAGCCATTCTAAAAAGGAAAAAATTAGCACTACTTGGTGAAATAGGTTCTTTTAGAATCAATTTCGAACCATCTGCTAGTCCGAAATCTCTATGGCAAGTAGTAGGACCCTCACACTCTGTTCGTTCTCCTGGTAGCAGTCCAAGGGGTTGGTTTACTTTTGGACATGCTTCGTTTGCTCTACTTTTCTCATTGACAAGGTTCAAAGAAAGGGTGGGCCGTCGGTTTGAATCCAATATTATGCACTTTTTTTTTTCAAAGATTTGGTCGTTTACCCTGTTAGTCCGTTCATCTTAGGTTGCTTTCTTTTCGTTTTAGGTAAAATAACCAAGGTTGCAAAAAGCTATGGGGGGCAAGGGCTGAACATGCTGAATCTTTCCTTTATTGCCGGCTAGGCTGCTAGACTATAAGAATCCCCTGCACATGAAAAAGAGGAGAACCGCCATTCCCGCACTATTCCTCCCCACATTGAGAATCTCGATAACTCCAAATTAAGAAGTGAGCGAATCCCAAATAAGAGTTTAAAAGCAGAAAAATATTTTGATTTATTAAAGTTTATAAGATAGAACGGAAAGAAGTCCGGCTACGAGGTCTGAGTATTAAGTATGAATCATAGTTCGAATACTTTGTGATCGATTTGATCTATTTCGTGCTCCGGATACTCGAATGAATATCCGACGAAGTAAAACCATCTTGATAAAGATGACAGATCCCAATTAATGATAGTGTTGCAACAAGAGAAACTCTATATCAATTTGAAGAAGCCTCCGGGATCCTTTTTTGTTCTTGAGATTTTGTATTTCAGCTGAAGGAGTCAAGGCTGATCCGGGATCTCTCAACTGACTTAGCTTGGGCATAGTTGGTCGAAAGGTTTGAGTTGATTCTAGGGTTGTCACGACTATGGTTAGGTTTTTTTTTCCTGTAAATGCCTAAAGTGTTGGTTGTCTGGGTGAATAGGCAACTAGGGAGATGTTTCATCTTCAGCCAACTATTTTGAAAAAGTGAGATTGATGCCATTTTGATAGAAATCGCCGGTATACAAAATGAAAATTCTCTTTTCCACCACGGCTCCATAGAGCTACAAAGGTAAAGCAGGGCTTTCTTGGCAGAGTTTTAGGCGGCAAGATACTTTAGGGCTTGTTGGAGCTGCTGGGCTTTTTTCTTGGTTGGACCAACCGGCACCAGCCATTTCCGTCTTCCTTAATTGGGAGAGTCAGAAATTGTTCATATCTCTCATCAAAAGGGGCTATTCGATAATGTCTATCTAGTAGACTTCCCGCTAATCTATCTCCTTCTTCCTTTGACTGTCGATCTCGGTGTGGGTGGCTTAACGAGATGTTAGGGCTAATGTTGGTATGTAGTGATGTGCTGTTGAAGGTAGATACACTTTATACCTTCTTCCTGAAGCAGACGAAGCGAGCTGGAACGTTGAAAACAGTTCCTTCTTCGCATCTCTCAAGTGAGAAAGGGTCCTACTACTTGCCATAGAGATTTCGTGTCAAGCAACCAATTCTGCTCCTAGGCCAGTTCTGATCTTAGGAATTCCCTGATCCAGAATATCTGAGCCGGAAGGTATCTCCTTTGAAGGAAGGTAGCAGCTGCCGTTCATTGTGTAAATACTGCCGGATCCTCTTCCTCTTTATCCCTCACCTCCAGCGTCGGTGATGGCTTCTCTTCCGCCGGGAAATGGTATTGTCTTTTCTCAAAAACAAAATTTCTTAATCCATAAAAATCCTAAGTTTTTTTTAGAATGTTTGATAAAACTTAAGTTTTCTATAATAATAAAAATTAAAATTTGATTCAAAATTTATAAAATAAGATTGATTTTTGATTAGTTTAAAAAAAAAACCATTTGTTTTATTCATGGATCAAATATTCCAGAAATCCATTTTTTATATTTAAGAAAAAAGAAATATAAGTAAATTTGGGTAAATAACGTATTTCTAGATAAAAATTAAGAATTTGACATCTCACCAAATTATTTTGGAAACTAACTATTTTTAAAAGAATAAAAATGATCAAAATAACCTTGGTCTAGAATTATTTGGAACAAGTATTCATAGCCATGCATAGAGTTTTAGAGGGCTAAGGCCAAAAAAATTGTTTTATATATTTTATAATAAAAACGTGTATAACTAAAATTTTATATATTATTTTATACTAAATTAGAGAAAATTCATACTATTTCAAAATATATGAAAATAATTTTATACTATTTTCTTGAACTATAAAATATAGTTTAAGTTATTTTATAATCTATTTTCTTAGTTAACATTATTTTAATCTATAAAATACTAAAATTTTAAAATAATTTTGTAAAATATTAAAAATACGTAGTACTATTTTAAATATGTGAAATATAATTTTAAACTAACAATAGCATTAAATATATATTTTACTAATATATTTTAAAAAATTAAAAATTTGGGACTTAAAATGCTTAAAATTTGGGGCATAAGGAAAATGCCTTATTTGATACCCATGACTCTGTGAGTATTAATCTTCGAAATCAGTTTGATACTTTGTAATGTTGATGACGATGGTGGGAGGTTAAAGCTGATTATGGTCTTGGTGGTAGTATTTAAGACAGAGGTAGATCTAGTGTGCGATAGAAAGATTCATGTGGTTAAAAAAAATAGTGTTGAACATGTATAAATAACTCGTTAATATTATGAGGATTATCATCTTATTTGTAAAAATTACAGTAACAAAAAACATGTTTATAGAAAAAATAGCATGTCATTTGAAAAACTATATATATTGTGCTTTATAGAAAAGTAGCTTGTTAAAAGAAAAATAGTCATCAGCGTGGGGTTGGGCTAGTGCTTGAATATAGGAAAACTGAAAACGTAGGCACTTAGAAGAGCACAAGTTCGATTTTTGTTGGGGCATATAAATTATTAAAGGCCAATCCCAGTTTTAGTAGATGTATAGGTCTTGGTCCAGATTAGATTAAAAAAAAAAAATAGTCTGATAATGAAAAAAGTAATGAAATTTTGAAAAAGATAAAAGAGATACTTACTGTGGATGGAGAAAAATCCTTCATAAATCCGATCTTCGTCTTATTACTTTACTTGCATCACACTCACCAACTGTCCACCTAACCTCCATTTTGTCGTTAAAATTCCGGAGATAACTGAGAAGATTAGAACTCAAAAAAATGATTCTAATACAATCCCGAAAAAAGCTTATAAGAAGAGAAAAAAATGAGAAATTTGGTGGCTACGATGCAAGGGAAAATGAAAAAAAAAACACGTATGAGAAATCAAGCATGTAGAAAGAGAAATATGGTATTTTGGCAAAGGATTCGATATTTTAAATACAAAACTTACCTGAAAAAAACTTTTTGGAAAAGTGAAAAAGAAAAAGCACGATTAAATAGGCAGAATGATTACTTTGGATCACGCATCATCAGAGATAGAATCCAAGAAAAATTAGAAGAGGACATGGAAGCGGAGGCGATCTCCAAGGGTAGAAGGAGATGGTGGCGCGTGAATCGCATGGAGACATATTTTTTTTAGGAATTCCTGTTTTAAGAAGAGAAAAAATGAGAAATTTAGTGGCTACGATGCAAGGAAAAATAGAAAAAAAAACACATATGAGAAATCAAGCATGTAGAAAGATAAATCTGGTATTTTAGCAAGGGATTCGGTATTTTAAATACAAAACTTACCGGAATTTTTTTTTCCGGAAAATTGAAAAAAGAGAAAGCACGATTATATTGGCAGAAATGTTACTTTGGATCGCGCATCGTCAGAGATCAGAATCCGAGAGGAATTAGAGGAGGACATGGAAACGGAGGCGATCTTCAAGGGTATATGGAGATAGCGACGCGTGAATCGCATAGAGATGGAACAAATTTAGGAATTCCTGTTCTAAGAAGAGAAAAATGAGAAATTTGGTGGCTACGATGCAAGGAAAAATAGGAAAAAAAAAACACATATGAGAAATCAAGCATGTAGAAAGAGAAATCTGGTATTTTAGCAAGAGATTCGGTATTTTAAAGATAAAACTTACTGGAATTTTCTTTTTCGGAAAAGAGAAAAAGAGAAAGCACGATTATATTGGCAGAATGGTTACTTTGGATCGCGCATCGTCAGAGATCAGAATCCGAGATGAATTAAAGGAGGACATGGAAGCGGAGGCGATCTCCAAGGGTAGAAGGAGATGGCGGCGCGTAAATCGCATGGAGGCGGAAAAAAATTAGGAATTTCTGTTGGAGAGCTCCGCCCGCGATGTCAGAGGAAACAAGGAATATGATGTTGGTGGTGAGAGATTAAAAATGTGCTTACAAGGTTAATGGTGAGGGAGCGAGAATGAAGAAGGAAAACACGATTATTTTGGTCATTATCCGAATGGAGACCGATTGGCATAGTGCAACTAAGTTTTAATAGTAGCAAAACACATATTACACGTGTTTCCATATATTGTTATTAGAATCACACCACATTTTTCTGGCATTTGAACCACTTGTCACTACTCGGTTAATTTTCAAATTCTTTTGAACATACGTTATTTTCTCATAATCTATATGTCTATATCTCTATCTATATATATATATTACAAATATTAAACATAAAAAATGATATACTAGATTATCAGTTAATTGGTACTATGATAGGTTTATGATACATAATTTTTATACAAATATAAAAACCCTAATACTACTATTATGGAAGTATATTAAAAAAAACGTAAAAGTATAAAATATTACAAAAAAATATATCTAAATCTTTGAATTCATTAAGGACAAAAATGGTATTTAAGTAAATCATTTAAATATTATAATTTATATAATATATTATTAGTAGATATATAGTAGGTATTTAGGATTTGATTGGTTCTTTCAAAACCACCCGCAAACGCTCTGTTTGTGGGCAACTATGGTTGTGGTTGCTAGCGTTTAACAACTATATATCACCCAAATCGCTCGAAATCTCTAGAATTCAAAACCTCTTTCAAGAAAGTATTTGACTTAAAAAAATTATATGATTTTTTATAATAATATAAAAATTTACTGAAAAAATAAAACAAAATGTTATCTTCTCTTATCAAATATTATCACGGTAAATTCTTAAATACTATATATATATATATATATATATTATTTAAACGTATATATATTTATAACTATAAAAATATTTATGGTATATTAAAAATGTTCTAAATCTCTAAAATAAATATTTTTAGTTTCTTATTATAGGGTTTATTAAAATTATTTATATTTTTAAATTTTAGAATTATAATAAATTTTTGATTTTCTTCTAAAGTTTATATATTGTAAATATTCTTTTTAGGTTTTAGATTAAACTCCTATGGTTGTCATTGTCAACTAGTTAGAAATTTCTCTGAAACTCACATGTTTCCAACCGTTTGACCAATCGTATAAGTTGTTTAAACACGCTTGAAACCGTAATCGTTCGCTTCCACAAACTTTCTCATCCGCATTTACACCCTATGCATTTCAACATATCAAACCCTTTATTAATATGGAAAATCAAAATATTATAATTGATAGACAAAATTTAAATTAGTAAAAATGTATTAATAATATTTTATACTTTTAAATTTGGATTTTATAATATACTTCCAGTATATTAATATTAGGGTATGTTATTAAACATATCAGACAATACCCTTTTCCATCTTTTTCAAGTTTGAAATGGTATGATAAGTTGAACAAAAACAATTGGCATTAAACCATCAGACAAGAGGATCTTTGATCTCAAGGTCCAAGTGGGATCCATGATTTTCTTTTTGTCATGTATATATGGAGATCCGGTCAGGTCGATGAGAAATTTGGTTTGGGAGCATTTAACAAGCATCGGATTTAATGAACTAATGAGGAATGAGGAGAAGTTAGGAGGTCCAACTAGAGAAGAGTCATCCTTTTGGGATTTTTAAAATATGGCTGAAAACTGCAAAATAAAGGAACTTCGAAGCATCGGTAACTGGTTCTCGTGGGCTGGATGGCAGGATCAAGTATGGATACAATGCAGACTAGACCGGAGTTTCGGCAATGATGCTTGGTTTCGTCTTTTTCCTCAATCACAAATGGAGTACATGGATCTCAGGAGTTCTGATCATAGACCCATTATGATCAGATTCGCCTTGGAACTTGAGGAAAGAGGAAGAGGAAGGTTTTATTTTGATAAGAGATGGAATACAAAACAGGGGATCGACAAAGTGGTGAAGAGAGGTTGGAACTGTGAATTAGCTAACAGTAGGATCAGCTTGATAGAGTGCATTGGGAGATGTCGTTCAGAACTTTCTCGCTGGAAGAAAGCTAATAATGCGAACTCAGACAACAGAGGAAGGAGCTTGGAGGCGTCCTTAGAAGCTGAAGTAGCTAAAATTTTCCCAAATAGGGGTGAGATGAGACGACTTCAAAAGGAGATAAATTTTGCTATTAGATAAGAAGAAGCCTTTTGGAAAACTAGAAGTCGTGAACAATGGCTTCAGCTAGGAGATATGAATACTACCTTTTTCACAATTGTGTCAAAGGTAAGAAAGCTCAAAACAGAATTCTGATGCTCAAAGATTCAATAGGCCGGGAACAATTCTCAGAAGGATCAAAAGGACATGTTGCTGCTGAATAAGGATCTCTTCTCATCATCTAGTGCGCGAGATTTTAACTCTTTGCTGGAAGGGTTAACACCGAGAGTCACTTCGATGATGAACAATTTGTTGACAGCCCCTGTGTCAAAAGAGGAGATACGAAAGGCTGCTTTTTTCAATTAAGGGAGGCAGTTCTCCGGGACCGGATGGATTTACGGGAATTTTTTATCAACGGTTTTGGAACATTGTTGGGCCAAATATCACTATAGAGATTCAAGATTTATTCTGCACTTCATTTCTCCCACCAGAATGGAATCACACGCAAATATGCTTAATACCAAAGGTGTCTCATCCGTCAATAATGACTGACATGCGACCAATAAGCTTGTGTGCTGTTCATTATAAAATTGTCTCGAAAGTCTTATGGTGTCGTCTCAAACAAATACTACCAGAGATTATATCAGATACCCAAGGTGCATTTGTCTCGGAGCAGTTGATAACGGATAATATTCTGGTGGCACATGAGCTAGTCCATGCTTTAAAAACCAATGACGCAGTGGCATAGGAGTACATGGCGATGTAGACAGACATGTCTAAAGCTTATGACCGCGTTGAATGGAATTTTTTGGAGGAGCTTATGAGGAAGTTGGGATTTAATGAGATATGGATTAACTGGGTAATGCCTTGCATTAGGACAGTTACTTATACGGTGTTGATCAATGGACGATCTCATGGTTTTATAAAGCCTGAGCGTGGAATTCGACAAGGTGATCCTCTTTCTCCGTTTATCTTCATCCTTTGCGCTGAGGCTCTGGTCCATTCATTGAATTATTCAGAAAGCTTAGGGAAGTTAAGTGGTATTCGCTTTGCACCTCAAGGACCATCAGTGAACCATTTGCTGTTCGTGAATGATAGCTTACTGCTTTGTAAAGCTTCTACTGCAAAAAGTATGGAGATCAAACGTTGTTTAGAAAGATACGAGGCTGCTTCTGGGCAAGTAATCAATCCCCAAAAATTATCAATTATATTTGGAGCAAAGGTGGATGAAGGCTTAAAGAATATGGTTAAAGCAGTGCTTGGTATAGACCAGGAAGGAGGTGAAGGCACATATCTTGGGTTACCAGAATGTTTTAGCGGTTCTAAACGAAAACTCCTAAGTTTTATTCAAGAAAAACTACAATCTCGGCTCAAAGGCTGGTTCTCTAAGACTCTTTCTGCATGGGGCAAGGAGATTTTACTCAAGTCTTTAGCATTAGCATTACCAGTGTATGCTATGTCTTGTTTTAAGCTTCCCCAAGACGTATGTAAGAAGCTCACAAGTGCAATGACGTAATTTTGGTGGAGCAGCGGAAGTAATACAAAGAAAAATCCTTGGGTAGCATGGTCGAAATTATGCAAGAGCAAGCATGAAGGAGGGCTGGGTTTTCATGACATAAGCAAAATCAACCAAGCTTGGAAAATCTGTGACAAACCACAGTCTCTTGTCGCCAGGTTTTTGAAGAGTAGATACTTCACAACTAATACCTTCCTTGAGTGTGGACTAGGCACTAGACCCTCTTACGCATGGAGAAGCATCCTACATGGTCGTGATCTTCTAAAGCAGGGCCTGCAGAAATCTATCGGTAATGGAAATGATATTTTTCTCTTGGCAGATAAATGGCTCTTTGAAGAGGAACCTCGACCCCCAATTGGACACTCTCATATCCGGAATATTATTCTGAATTTATCAGATTTATGAGAATGTCTTCTAAAAAGACACTCTCTTCAATTATTTGTAGAGACAAATATATCTTTGGTCCTTTCTAATCTAATTCTCTTTATTTATTTCTCATGGCATATCAAATAACTATAGATTTAATGTTATATTTATATATGTACTTACATAATTTTGTTAGTATGATTTTATAGACTTATTACATTAGAATTTCTATTGTCTAGGGTTTGGGCATTTTCAAACCCAAATAAAATTAGTGTACACTTTTCATAACTAATACAAAATAAATTTTCGTACAAAAGGCATTTTAACTAAATTAAACAAGTTAACAAAACAAACTTTAGTTGAATGGATTTATTTGTTAAAATTTTAATTGAAATCTTGAATAAGTATATAGGGTGATATGTAATTCTACTTTTTTAAATTCATAAATTTTTTACTTAATTAAAACATAGATTTAATTAAATATAATCATCCACTATCTACGAATTTAAACTATATACTTAATAAATAAGGATGTAATATCTCCTATTAGTGATAAAAATATCTTTTTCAGAGATAATCAGACTGATAGTTTTTGTTTTTGTCTCACCATCTTTGTTCTGGTGTCATAATCTGGAAGTGTTACCCTCAACCTAAAGTTTGCATATAGAGATTAAGTGATAAACAAAAGAAAACTAATAATAAAGAGAAAAGGATACTACCGCTGAGTAAAGAGAAAACTAAGAATTGATTCTTTAAAAGTTAAAACTCATCACACAACTTATAGCTACCAAATGGATCTAATGTATGAGCAAAAATAAGCAGTTTGATGCAATTTCAATCATAATTTCTCTTTACTTTACTTTAGTTTTCTAAAATAATAAATCAAAGTTTCACTTTGACGAATATTTTTTTTCTTTCATTTCAGCATTTTTCTAATTGTGATATTTCAAGCAATCTTACATATAGAGTATTACAACTTGCAACTATGTAGATTCATAATAGGCAAATTGGTTCATATAATCTACCAAATGTACAAAATTAGCTCAATAACATTTACAGTAAAACCCTATAAATTAATAATATTGGGACAAAAAGATTTTATTAATTTAGAAAGGTGATTAATTTATCGATATAATTATTAATTTATAGAGGGATTTGCATAATTTTAAAATACAGTTCATATTTATAGTAAGAATTTGAAAGTAATACTTTAATATTTTTAGCGGCAGTTACATGTTAAGAAAGTATTATCGTATATGCAATTTTTAATAATTTTTTGATGTAATTTGAAAAGATAATACCATATGTTTTTGATGCGCTATGGAAAATATTATAGATGTGTTACACAAAAATGCAAATTTATAAATAAACAAATAACACAAGAGTCATATTTCACTAAATTATTTTAGTTATATTTTATTGTTTTATATAATTATTAATTTATTATATTGATGGGACTATATAATTACATAAGATTTTAAAATATATTACATTGGTCCAATTCGGAAGCAAATTTTTTTATTAATTTAGAGAGGTTATTAATTTATAGAGGTTCTATTGTAACTCTTTTTTTTTCATTTCTATGAAATCAAATGACATAATTACATACACACCTTACAATCTTCTCTTTCTCTTCGATGTATATATTTCTTTCCTCATTTTCTCCATTTTTCCCTCCAAATTTTGTTCATATATTTTTCTTAAAACAGAATCATCTCCTTAACTTTGCATAATTTAGTTTGCTTAATGTGTTTGTTTTAGTACCATGATCGTTCTAATGTCACTTACATATGCCTTATGTGTAACTCAATTTTTTTTTTTTTTTTGACGTTTATGTGTAACTCAATTATTGGTAATATATCACGACAAAAGATTCATTGATGCTTTTTTTTGTCAACCTAGGATGTTTTGGCGGCTAACCAAATCTGGCCACGGGCTCCCTAGGAGGTAATATAATCGACTTAAAATCTAGGCTATACAATACATATTAGAATATAAGATATTCGGCAAATCATACGAGATGTTCTCTGTAATTATTTCCTGATATTCTCATTGATTGTAATTGTACTCCCTATATATTGTGATGTGAATACACAAACTCACTTGAGAAGATTTCCATTACTTTCATGGTATCAGAGCCTCGTTTGTTGACCCAAATAGAGTGGCCCAAGAAGGATTTATTGCCGGTCCTAGAGTGGGATTCAGTTCGAAATGGGCTGATAAGAACCATCATCTTGAGGAGGCGTGTTAGGATCCCACATTGGAAATTAAAAGGGACCAACACTAGTATATAAAGGGTATGAGCCAATCCACTCATTGCCAATTGGTTTTGAGTTGGAAGCCCATTAATACATACAACAACAACAAGAAAAAAACTAAAATCATATATTTGTAGAGTTATGATAACATCAATTTTATGAACTTACCCGGGATGAGTAGCAACCTAGTACACAATAATATTGTTCTGAGCGACAACAAAAAATGCCACATTTTTGCCGGCCACTTCATGTAATTAATTTGTTGTTGAGGTGACATAATTTGATGTCCAATTAAACTTTTATCTACATGTTCCTTTGTTCGCATAGTGTCATTTTGGAAACTTTTTTTTTTATCTTTTTATTTTGCTTCTTTTGGGAGTGAAAAAAAAAAAACATAAATCATAAGAGAGGAAATCGACGAGTTACAACAGAAGCTGAGAAGAAAATGTACCTTAAGAATATAAAAAAACACTCTCTAAAGAATTTATCATATCTCTGGAAGAAAAAATTATCTTGTGTTCTTAAGTTACCCTCTTTGTCTCGCTCAGACTTCAAGAAGTCAAAGTAGATCTCGGCCAAGAATGAGGTAGTGGCAAAGTCTTATTCATTAATAATGGTATCAAGATTTTCTTTCGACACTTATCAAAACAGTCATGAAACAACTTACATGTATCGAGAACGATCATGTAATGACAATCAGAATAATCAAGATATCCATATACATCGAAGTCATGAAGCTCATCAAGTTCTCCGTTGTGGAAAATTCAGCAGCTTAAAACGTGATCATGAGTACACATTGGTTACATCCTATGAAGGCAGTCTCATTGACCTAAGATTAGTGCCTTAAATTCCCAACCGAAGAATATGGAGTCTATACTATATGTGGCAACCAGAAGATATTCCGAATATGCTTCATCACCAAACAAAAACTTTGAGCTCCAATTGTGATAAGGAAAAACCAAGCTCAAACCATAAATCCTCGACTCTTCAAGCCCTAAGCGAGAACTTACCACAATGATCAATATCGATACGTCAGAATCGGTGTCGGTGTCGGACTTCAAGACAACATTCGTAAAGAGCTCGTCGAATTTATTTGCAGCATCTCAACGTTTGCATGGTCCATCAAAGATATGACTTGAATTAACCCAAAGATCGCAAGACAAAAGTTGAACGTAGACCCATTATAAAATTTGATCAAGCAGAAGAGTCCGAAACTCGGCCCTGAACGAGCTAAGGTAGTAAACGTTGTAGTCGTTAAGCTTCTAAAAGTAGAGTCCATTGTCGAAGTGAAATATCCAGACTTGCTAGCAAATCATGTAGTTGTGAAGAATGAGAACGAAAAGTGGAGAGTGTACGTCGATTTCACTTATCTCACAAAAGCATGCCCAAAAGACAATTTCCCTCTCCAACACATAAGTTGGCTAGTAGACGCAAGTCACGCAACCGCAAGAAATATGTTATTATTATTATTCTTGGATGCTTTTACAAGTTATAATGATTCATCCAAATGATCATGAAAAGATGGCATTTTTCACAAACATGGGAACTTACTACTACAAGGTTATGTTAGAATAGTTTTAGACTTGCGAAAGAGAGTATGTAAGATTCATAACTAAGAATATGAGAGAGAGAGTTGAGAGAGAATGATAGAATGAACTTGTGTGTTTATTACTTGCAACCATAAGGCTCTTTATATAGAGTTTACAAAGAGACAATAAGTGATGGGTTAAAAAGAGAATAAAACACAAAGTGATGGGAAATATGCTTTTTGTTGTTGGCATGAGTTAGAATGGTATGGGTGCATCATGGGTATGAGTGCAGCATGGGTACACCATGAGTTAACTAATAATTTAATACTCCCCCTCAAACTTAGCCGAAGTGTTGGAGTGGAGGCTAAGTTTGGCTAACCCGTGAGTACCACCTCATTAAAAACCTTATCAAAAAAATCCCTATGGGACAAAACCTTGATAAGGGAAAAAGAGTGTGGTCTTCACGAATTTAGAGGAGTTGACTCAAGGGCGAGTGAGGTCCACTAGCCCAAGCTTGATATGGATGTAGTTGCAAACTTTGAGACTAGCTGCCTTTGTGAAGATATCCGCCAACTGATCTTCACTTCTTGTAAAGCATGGTAGCGTCACTCCTTCTTCAATCTTCTCTCGAACCTTGTGACAATCTACCTCGATGTGCTTGGTCCTTTGATGGAAAACCGAATTGGTGGCAATGTGAATTGCTGCTTGATTGTCACAATGCATGGTAATGGGACTTGAAGACTCTATGCCAAGATCCTTTAAAAGCGCTTTTAACCATACTAGCTCATTTGTTAGCTTTCTCATGGCTCGGTACTCGGATTCGGCGCTTGAACAAGAGACAACCTTTTGCTTCTTGGACTTCCATGTCACTAAGTTCCCTCCAATGAACGTGCAATACCCAGTTGTTGACTTCCTATCACATGTATCTCCAGCATAATCTGCATCACAATACCCAACAATTTCCGTGTTTCCATTCTTTCCCATCCATATGCCTTGACCCGGTGATCCTTTGATGTATCTCAAGATCCTTTCAACCATATTCCAATGATACACCGTAGGCTCTTTCATGTGTTGACTTACCTGATTCACAGAAAAACACAAGTCAGGTCTTGTAATGGTTAAGTATATGAGCTTACCAACGAGCCGACGGTATTGGTCTGGATTAGCGAACGGTTTGTTAAGAGGATTATCATCTCCTTTCTCCCCCTTTCGCTTGACCTTGTAGCCATCCTCAAGAGGTGTCTTTGCTGGTTTGGATCCTATCTTTCCTGTCTCATTCAACAAATCAAGTGCATACTTCCGTTGTGATAGAAATAAACCGTCCGGAGATCGACATATCTCTATCCCTAGGAAGTACTTTAGCTCACCTAAATCTTTAATATCAAACACTGATTTTAGAAAAGATTTGGTCTCTTGAATACCTACTTGATCACTACCTGAAATGATCAAGTCGTCGACATACACCAAGACAACAATGATTCCTTGGGAGCCATGGAGTGTGAACAATGTGTGGTCAGCTTCTGATTTTCTGAAGCCACTTGCGGTTAATGTGAAGCTTAGCTTGTGATACCACGCCCTTGGAGATTGCTTAAGACCATAGATTGCCTTCCTAAGTCTTAGAACCTTTCCGGGAGTGATAGAATCTTCAAGTCCAGGTGGGGGCTTCATATAAACTTCTTCCTTAAGCTCGCCTTGTAGAAATGCGTTTCTTACATCCATTTGCCATAGATCCCATGAGAGATTAGTAGCCAAGGAGAGTACCACTCTAATTGTATGAAGCTTAGCAACTGGTGCAAATGTATCCTTGTAGTCTTCTCCATACGTTTGAGTGAACCCTCTTGCTACCAAACGAGCTTTGTATCTTTCAATCTCCCCATTGCTCAAATACTTGATTGTGAAGACCCATTTGGAGCTTACCGCCCGCTTCCCGGATGGAAGATCAGCCTCATCCCACGTATGATTTCTATCCATAGCTATTATCTCATCATCTACAGCATTCAACCACTCTTTACTTTCCTTGGCTTCTTCATATGTTTGAGGGATATGATCCTGAGCAATCTTTCCAAGGAACGCTTGATGGTCAGATGGCAAAAGGGCAAGGGAACAAACTGCTTGAATTGGATGAGCAACCGCTTGATTGTTGTAATAGACCCGTGTATTCTTCCACTGACTTGAAAATCGTTGTCTTGTGCTACGTCTAAGTTGGGGAGGTAAAGCTTCTTCGTTACTCAGATCATGCCTTTGAATTTCCGGTTCCTCATGTTGAACTTGACTTAGAAGATCTTCCTTCTGATGGTTTGTATCCGGTTGAGTAGTTTCAGCTTCCCCTTGATCATTACTTTCTTTACCTCTGTAATCCTCAGATCTAGGGCCTTCATTTGGTGGTTGATCAACCATAGGAGCTGGTAGATTGACTCTCGGTACCGGATTATCGAGATGACTCAACAAGTATTGTAAGCTCGTAGCCCGGTCTGTTGTGGAGTCAGCCAAATCTTTCACAATATCCCAACTCTTCTTGTCAAAATAGCTTTGGTTCTCCATGAATTTGACATCCCTTGAAACTAAAGTACGGTTGCTTGATAGATCATAGCACTTGTACCCCTTTTGGGTTGTTGAATATCCAAGAAATACACATCTAGTGCTTTTTGCATCTAGTTTGTTTCTTTGCTCACCTGGCACTAAGACAAAACACAAACAACCAAACACACGTAAGTGTTCAATGGATGGTTTAGTTTTGTTGAGTACCTCAAATGGCGATGAGTCTTTCAAGACTTTTGTTGGGATTCGGTTGATTAGATAACATGCTGTCATGACCGCATCACCCCAAAATCTCCTTGGCATACTTGTATGGAACATCATAGATCTTGCAACCTCCATAAGGTGTCTATTCTTCCTTTCAGCTACGCCATTTTGTTGCGGAGTGTATGGACAACTTGTTTGATGTAGTATGCCATGTTTTGCTAAGTGATTTTTGAATATGTGACTCGTGTATTCTCCTCCATTATCCGATCGTAATACCTTGATTTTAGCATTAAACTGATTAGTTACGTATGTATAAAAGTTGATAAAAGCCTCAAATACTTTATCTTTATATGGTAACAATGTGATCCAAGTATATTTAGATTTTTCATCAATGAATGTCACAAAGTATTTATTGTTATCTCTAGATAAGCAAGGTGAGGTCCAAACGTCTGAATGAATTAAATCAAAGCATTTTTCATAAGTGGTAAATGAGTTTGTAAACACGGTT
Organism: Barbarea vulgaris; assembly: GCA_963667165.1. Taxonomy (NCBI): domain Eukaryota; kingdom Viridiplantae; phylum Streptophyta; class Magnoliopsida; order Brassicales; family Brassicaceae; genus Barbarea; species Barbarea vulgaris. The sequence continues at coordinate 4,668,583 of OY763891.1, forward strand.
CTACAATGTTTTCCGAGAATACACGACTCACAACTTGAATTATCAAATGACATATTTGGCAATATAAGTTTTAAGGCCCGAGAGTGGGGATGACCTAATCTAGCATGCCGCATTACATTTGAACTAAAAGCATAACATGAATTAAAAGATGATAAAGTAGGGCTACTGGGAGAATTCTCAAGAACATATAAGTCTCCTTTTGCGTTTCCTTCTCCAAGAACTTTTCCGGTCTTAATATCCTGAAAAGGAAAGCTATTAGGTCCAAATATTGCATAAGCGTCAAGATCACTAGTTGCCCTTTTTACCGAGACAAGATTAAAAGTAAATGATGGCATAAAGAAAGCTTGAGAGTTCTTATCAAATAGTTTCAAATCGCCTACACCTTTAATTGGTATTCTATCACCATTTGCAATGACAACATTACCATTAGCCGGTTTAATGTTACTAATCATTTTAGGATTGCTAATCATGTGATGTGTAGCTCCTGAATCAATAACAAGTGAGTTATTAAGTTTAGAGGCGAGTAATGTGATACCAGAATCTTTTAGTGTGACGATCGATTTGATGAGTGCCTCCAAATCAGATTTTCTAACCACATCATTGGAGTAGGATACCATCGCTAGCTCTTCTCTTTTCTTTGAAGATTCAGCTGGAACTTGTTTTGAAGATCCGACGTGATAAGGTGATACCACGGTTTGAGTTTGTCCACTTGGAGCTTCACAAGAAATGTTGGCTTGATACCTTGGCTTGGATTCTCTCGGTTTCCAATCTTTAGGCTTGAGATGAGGATGGAGGATCCAACATTCATCTTTGACGTGTCCAGTCCTTTTGCAATGGTCACAAATCTTTCTTGTAGACCCTTCACGCTTGTAAACCACTTTATTTGCCATGATGAGTTCTCCTTTTCCACCAAAGAGACCGAATGATCCTTGTTCTTTTTGGACTTGAGAACAAACATCATCCAAGCTGGGAAGCTGGTCAGCCCTTAAAAGGTGCTTGATAAGATCATTGTACATTGGACTTAAGGTGAGGAGAAGTCCGAACACCTTATCTTGCTCACGCCTTTCTTCAATGATCTTGAAATCCTTAGTGCTTGGCCTCAACATGTCAAGTTCAGCCCAAAGTGATCTGAACTTTCCAAAGTGTTTGGTGAACTCAAGATCCTCTTGGTTTAAGTTGTTGATCGCCTTCTTCACTTCAAAGACTCGGGTTAGATTGGAAACGTTCCCGTAAACGTTTTTGAGTGTGTCCCACAACTCCTTTGCAGTCTCACAATAGGAGTATGCTTCTAGGATCGACGCATCTAGGGCATTTTGAAGAAGACCCAAGATAGTTTGATCCTCCTGAAACCATTTGGAGTCATTATCCGCCTTGGTATCTTTTTTTCCTTTGTTTTCTGCTTCTTGAATGGGTTCTATGTGGCTCCACCAGCCACGGCCACACAGAGCAGTTTTAGTGGTTTTAGACCACAACAAGTAGTTCCCTCCTTTGAGAGTGACTGGAATTATCACCATTTTTGAATTTTCCATGGTGAGAGAGAAAGTTCAAGAAATACACAAATCTAGTCTTTCACAACTCAATAATCAATGATTTTGAGGACTTAGTCTCAGAGTGAAAAGACTTAGACAAATGTATTGCATGAGAGAGAAAGTTCAAAAAATACACAAATCTAGTCTTTCATAACTCAAGAATCAACTGATTTTGAGGACTTAGTCTGAGAGTGAAAAGACTTAGATAGATGTATTGTAAGAACAAAGTTTTTTTTTTTTTTTAAGCGAATAAAAAATAAAAGTGTATTTATTTTTGAGAATGATTTTGCGGAAGCTTAAAAGAGAGAAAAGAAAAAATATCGAAATTTTGAGATTTTGAGAATAAGAGACTCAAGAACAAGATTCAATTAAGAACCCGCTCTGATACCATGTTAGAATAGTTTTAGACTTGCGGAAGAGAGTATGTAAGATTCATAACTAAGAATATGAGAGAGAGAGTTGAGAGAGAATGATAGAATGAACTTGTGTGTTTATTACTTGCAACCATAAGGCTCTTTATATAGAGTTTACAAAGAGACAATAACTGATGGGTTAAAAAGAGAATAAAACACAAAGGGATGGGAAAGATGCTTTTTGTTGTTAGCATGAGTTAGAATGGTATGGGTGCATAATGGGTATGAGTGTAGCATGGGTACACCATGAGTTAACTAATAATTTAATAGGTTATGCCTTCTACCTGAAGAACGTATGAACAACATATCATAGACTCATCAACTGAATGTTCACCAATCAGCTCAGTAAGTCTATGTATCTCTCGTCATCGACCTCTTGAAAACATGCTTCGAGATTTTGAACCAGTACATGATGAAGTTGAAACCTTCAAAATGTACATTTACGGACACATCGAGAAAGTTTTTGGATTACATTATGACCCAAAGAGGAATTGAGGCAAAATACTCATTCAACTTGTGTGTCCCTCTTTGTTCTTTGTGTAACATTTTTTTTTTTTTTTTTGGGTCTAATTAGTCTTATATGATACATAAAGTCAAATCAAAATATGTTTCCTGTAAAACAATGAAATCAACTTGAGGTAACCAAAATATGTATAATTCATACATGTATAGGTAATGTGGAAAAAAAAAAGAGAATATAAGAGTCCTAAAATACAGTATCAACATTGTTATACAGTTTATTCTTTTACAAAATTCTGTTTGATGTTTAAACATGAAATTAGGGTGCAAATGTGATTTCAACACCAATGAAGAAACTGATACTGTCCCTTTTAGACCCTATGCTAGATCTTTTCCATGATCATTGTAGCCTCTGAATTGCTCAGTCTCTATTTGTCTAGAATCTTTCTCTGAATAAAGCAGAAACCAAATTGTATAGGTTTCATTTCACTAAACCATAAGTTGTTGAAAACTTTTTTGGAATTTCATATCTCTCCTCATGCACCTAAATCAGGTTTAACCAAGTTGTGGTTCTACCTATCAATAAAGAAAAAGATCAGACTGTTTTGACCTATGTACCTATTCAAGTTTGAGAACCTTTGGAAGAATCTCAAAACAATTGGCACCAAACGACGCATCTTCTTGATATGATCCGAAGCATGCATCAGGAGTTGAAGACTACTAAAGTAATGAATAGTCGAAGTAACAAAACAAACCCAAGAGTAAAAGTATAACATGAACGAACAATTAACATATATAGATGCAAGTTTTACCAAAGTTTTGCAACATTTATTCACCACACAAAGAGCAACATTATAAAGTCAAAAGACCTCAGGTGAACAAAGGATTTTATTAAAGAAAGAAAAGAGAAATCAAGCTGAAGCAACAACGGCCGAGTGCTTTTCGAGCTTGGCAACGATATCATCTTTCGCAGCTCCAACGACGGTATCGAGAACAACTCCTTCTTTCATGTAGATAAAAGTTGGCATTGCCTGAACATCGAAATCCTTAGCAACAGTCTGCAAAAACACACAACACAACAAGCAAGTTAACAAAAGGCCAGTGAGGTTACAAGCATTAAGGTTTTTTTGGGTAAAGATTAAAAAAAATAAAACTCACATTCAAGGCGTCCACATCGACCTTGAAGAACACAACGTCAAGGTGCTTCTTGGCCAATTCTTGAAAGATTGGTGCAATGAAACGGCAAGGTGGGCACCATGTTGCAGTGAAGTCTATCACAATCTGTTTCAATTACATATAACTTTGAAAAAGCTAAAATCGATAGATAATACAAATCTTAGAGTACAAAACATGGATTAAATAAGTTATGAAAACTTGTATAAGTTTGACTTTTTTTTTATAGAAAAAAAAGTTTGAGGACTTCAAAGAACATGTTGTTGTACTATGAAAATTGTGACCATTTCTCCTATTTAATCAACTTAATTTGAAATCTCTATCGATCTTTTATACTCTCGATCGAACTAAATCCATAGAAAATACAAAAAAAATCGGTTAATTACAATAACAAAAATGTGATTTTTATGTGAGTTCTTATGAAATTCGCATGATTTGAAACCAATTCATCTACTTTATATCAACTGAATTCCAAAATTTCGTAATTAGGGTTTTCAATTTCTAAGATCTAAAGATTCAAAACTCACAAATCAAACAATGAAGGTTCATAAAATTTTCATCTAAAAACTCAATCTCGGGCATGAACAAGGTTATATTCAAAGCCAATTCTGAATCCTTCATATCCAAATTAGAAAACGATAAGCAGAAAAAAAAAAAAAAAAAAACCCTAAATTTTGGGAAATTTTCGAATTCGTACCAGTTTCTTGGATTCGTTAGCGGCTTTGAACTTCTCATTCCATTCTTCAACGCTGTGGCAAGCGATCACTTCTCCTTCTCCGGCCATTTTTTTTTCTTTTCTCTTCGGTGATTGTTGATTTGATGAGTTTTGAGCGATTTGAGTTTTTCTTCTTCGTCTCAGGTCTCAAGGGTCGGTTCTTATATAGTGAAGGAGGCGGAGAGGATCTTACTTTTTGTTTTTTTTTTTTATGCCTTTTTTATTATTTTAAATATTCTTTAAATGGAATATAATAATAATTAGAAAAATGGACCAAACCATTAGGAGGAATTTGATGCTGAGATTGTGAGATCTAACGGTTGAGATTGAAAGATACATAAAAATGGGATTCGTGTTCTGGTGACGCGTATAATGTACGCTCTGGAATGGATAGTTATTGACTTTCTAAATATTAAAAAAGTAATATAATCTTCCAAATTTTATGAATATTGAAAGAAGAAGGTATAAATGGTCAATGTTTTTTTTTAATTCTACTAGATATGTTTTTATAATGTGATACACCCTGGCACAAAGTAAAATAATAGTATATTCTACCAATTTTGACAACACACACTGGAAATTTCCACTTTTTGTTATATATCTATCTAAATAGATGTTATTGATAAGATTAATTGTAAATTTTTTAATATTTAATATTTATCTTTTTGTAAATTATGTATTTGGCCTATAAGTAATATATCACTATAAATACATGTCAATGTACAAGTAAGAACACATTTTCATCGGTTAGATATCCAAATGGAATTCTCAAAAATAAAATAATAATATTTTTTAAATAAATTAATTATTTAACTATTTTTTGTTTTGAATAGTTAAACTAGTTTTGCGAGTTCGGTTATTTGGATCGGTTCAGATTGGTTTAATTGGTTTTTTTTGAGAATTCCATTTGGATTCATTGGTCTTTTTGCCCATTTTACTTAGCATATTAGAAATAAAATTAAGTAATAAATGTTTAAGCACATTTGACAATATTAAAAGTTTGACAAAAAAACTACCAAATCATCTACCACTAATAAAAGGAAGCTTTTGAAGCTTCTCCATGTGTCCACATCAGCTTTTTAAGAATTCTTTCAAAACTTGACACATAAGCAACACTCAAAACTCTTTTAAAAGAAAGGGTTAATCTATCTCAAATTTACATTAATTTTGGCTAAATTAAAATCCAAGACCTGCTACATCAGCTCCATATTTTCTTCGCATCAACTTGCCAAACTTGCTTTGTCCACATCAGCATCACCAATAAATAAGTTTAATGCCTCAGCCTCACCCACGTAACCGGCGATTCGATTGAACTTTCTTATAAGCTTAATAATTATGTTGCAGTAGGATTCGTAGCGTCGTTGCATATAATTAGGTGCCCTTCTGATAGAATTAGATGTGGAATGAGAAGAGGTGGGAGTGGCCAAAAAGCAAATGGAATCTTCAGTAGTCGTTGATGTTAGGTTTGCCGAGACATATGTGAAGAAACGGTAAGACGAAGAACCAAAAACTGATCCAAAATACAAGAGGGAGAGAGAAAGAGCAGAAGGAAACAACACACACTTTGAGGATGAAGAAGCTTATGGGTGTTCCCTTCGAGAACGACAAAAAGTATAGAAGCGCACAAGGTATGTCTTCAAGGCCATATCATTTGTAGACATGCTTTAGGCGTTGTGTTCTAACTTCTAAATACCTGCAGGGACGAGGGTGAGACGAATCAGTACAGAATTGCAAACAGAATCTTTGTAGTCATTCAATCAACAGTTTGGTGATCATGCTGAAACGCTCCGACCAAGGAATATGTGTCAGATTCACGATCACCATACCACGGAATCTATCTCAATTTCCTATAATCGGGAGATTTTTAATTTCTCTCTACTCCGCTATGTCAGTTATCATTATCACATCATGTTCGTTTTAGACGAGTTGGCTTTGGGAAAAAGGCTAAGTAGATCAATGTTACACATACATTCACGTGGTGTTGTTTATCGAAAAATTGATTATTTTCTTATTTGTTTTGGGTCTTTTTGTTCAGCCTTCAGGGTATGGGAGATTCAACAGTCCATAAACCAGAATAATAACAGTGGTAATCGACAAACTGATCTCATGGTAAGGAGATTGCCTTTAAGATATTAGTTGTCAAGAATCTGATTTCTCAAATGGGTTGAGTAATCATTTTAAACTTTCTGTCAATAGGTTCTACCACCAATAACACCCTCTCGCCATAGAGATAATCTTCTTATATTGACGTTTGACTCCAACCAAATGTTACTCAATTTTATAGCACATCAAGTTAAGATTAAATAATATTGTCTCACTATGTACGTTTTCACTTTCTAAAATACAACATTGATTCCTTTTCTTTTTCTATGGCAGCGACATAGTATAAAGTCAAAGAGAATGAGGTTGAATAAGATTAATGGTTTACTATGGATCTACATTGACCGAGTGAAAAGATAAAAGAGCTTTAGAGATTGTTGCCTAAGATAAGAAAATTTTGATTGGAGCCAACACTAGCAGCTAAATATAGTAATCTCCATTATTTTCAATTTTCCGTATAATGAAATCATATGTTTTGAACTAATTTCTCCATAAATTTCTAATTTTCAGGCCTCGAAGTTTGATGGCAAGGAAGGTGTTATAAAAAAAGTGTGATTAAAAAGGCATAAACTTTCAGATGGTTGAATACATGATCACGTACATATGGATTCCATTTTAAACTATGAAATCATGTTCCACTACAATATGTTCACATTGATTTACACGTTTAAGCTGCTATTTTGAGATTGAGAACTAGGATTATTATATACATTGTAACCCTACATATATGATATGTGAAAAGTGGAAACCATTTGACTCCAAGGTTGCATGAGACCGGAGAGAGCCGCATATTGAAGTTCTGTTTGGTTGTCATGAGCGGTCACGAGGAGAATGCTAGAAGAGACAAGAGAGTTGTTTCAACACCAGTACCTGAAAGTTAGTGTTCAGATAACATATTGAGTGTTTTTTTAAAGTACGTTTTAGATTGATAGGTTTGCTTAACACCAGTGCAGAAAAATGCAAAAAGTGGGACTCTGGGAAAAAAGGTGACAAGGACTAAATTTAGACCCAGATGAGCATTGATGATGTAGATAAAACCTTAAAGGGACTTCACATGAGGTACTTAGACTTTCTGATTATTATTCATATATAGGCCACAGATATAGACCTCCTAATATATATCACGATATTTTAATTGTTGCAAAGTTGGGGATCAAACTCCACCCTTCAATTATAAGTAACATCATGGTCCTCATCTGTTATCCTTAATGAATTATAGTGAAATTCATTGTTTCTTATTTTTGAATAGATGTATAGTCTCAAAGAATCACAAAGGAAAATGCTCAGTACGAAAAATGTGTCTTCGTCAAGAGAAATATAGCAAAATAACAATCCTATTTTAGTCCTTAATAGCTATGATTGTGACGTTTCAATCAGTTTAAAACCACTGTATCAAACCGAATAATCAATTCGATGTCTGAAAAATATGTTCTTACAAACATCAAACAAATAATTTAGTGGTTAATTAAATTTTAATATCCGCCCCGCGCGTAGCGCGGAATAATCCTAGTATATATAATGGGAGAGTTCTCTCTCAATTTAGGATGTCCACATCATCATATTAGTCATCCAATAAAAATAAAACATGTAATCCAATAATTTTTTTATTTTTATTAAGAATTAATTACATTGTAAAAACTATTTTTCATTAGCATTACTTAAATATAGTAGTTAATGAGTATTAAGAGATTTAGCAATAAAATCAATAAAAGAAGTGAAAAAAAAAAAAAAAAAAAGAGTATTAAAATGATTAAAAATAATAATAATAATAATAGAGCCAATGAGTGCTTGTCTGGTATCGAATGAGCTCAAGTAGTTGAGTAACTAAAGGCATTGATTGCCTTTTGTAACTATATTTTTTTATATTTTTATTATAATATAATGAGGGGGGTGAACACAAAAATAAGATAAAATAAATTTAAATTTATATAAACTATATTACAATATAAAGAAATGAAAAATCAAATAATAAAAAATTATAGATAGCCACAACCATTACAATTAAATGATTCAATATATAATGTAAAGTAAAAAACCAATAACAAAAATGTAATATAATTATAATGTATTTAAGCAACTTTTTCTGAATTAAAGACAATTTACAATATTCACTTAATACATGTTTATTTATATTTATTAAATAAATCAAAAAATATTTATAAAAAATAATTAAATATAATGTGTAAGAATTAAAAAACTTAAAGATAATGTTAGTAATCAAGTTGTTGAAAAGATTTAACAAATTGAGTGTGAAAAAGCTATAGAGCAATGATAGTTAACTTTCTCAAAAGAATAGAAATATTTACACCAATATTTTTTTGGAATACTTTATGTGAAGATAAAAGTTACAGTTGGATTTTTTGAAAACATCTAAATTTTTTTAAAAAAATCGAAAGTGTTATAGTCTTCGTATTATAAGTAAAAGATTACAAAATTTTACACTAAAAATAACAAATATATAATCGGTAAATACAAACTCAAATGTTACACAATAAAACATCCAATTAGGGGTGATACATGATTTTTGTAGTTTATCGTGAGTGGAAATATGGTTTGGTCTATGTTGTGATAAAAAAAAATATGTTTGAGGATATTTTTGAATCGAATGGTTTTAACCTTAAGGTATGCTAAGTTTTGTGGAAAATAATGAATTGGCTTTATAATTATATTTATAATTAGTGATTTATTTATATTTATAAATAATTTAAAAAATTTATAATATTTTAATATTAGAATCTCGCGCAACGCGCGGGTTATTATTCTAGTTCTAGATAATGAGTAACTTTTTAAGCTTTCTATATAATATGTGGCCTTTATAAGGGATACGACACATGATATACTTTTTAAAAAAAATATTATTAATTCATATTATGTAATCTAAATTGGTAATTTGCTAATGTGGGTTTGTGTTAAATTTCAAAGGTTCAAGTAAACATTTTTAATTAGCGTGGTTTTAAGCTGATAAACCTCTTCTTGCCGACGTTGATCCCTGGAGCGAATCTGACGATGAAGATGTATACGGGACCTTACCAAACGGTTATAGATTTCCCCGTAACGCATAGGAGCAGATTGTGGCTCACTATGAGGCTTTAAACCATGTACCTCTAGAGAGTGAAACCCAAGATGATGAAGATGACGGAGCCGATGAAGACGGTGGTGGAGGTGATGACACATGCAATAAAAAAAGGGAGGGGATGAAGACGGCGGTGGAGGTGACGACACATGCGATGAAGACGATCAGTAGGAAACGAGGCATCTATGTGGATGTGTCCTTTTATGATTGTGTTGCTTAAGTTTTTATCTGGATTTATGTCTTGATAGAGTAGCGTTTGTTAGGCGTTCTATTTTTGCTAGTATAATATTGCCCTCAATTTTAAGTCTGACAATGTGATATTCTATTGTTATTTGTATTAAACTATGATAAATATATTTATTCAAGGTTCTTGTTTTGAAAAGATAAATAAAAGGTTTTTTTTAAAACAAATGGAGATATTATTAATAAAAATAGAAACTGAATATCTTGCAGAGTAGGAGCAAGATCACCTAGAAAATGAAAGCTTTGCAGAAACTGATACCCAATTCCAACAATGTAAATAGAAGAAAGTTGGAATCTTTATCCTCTAGAACTCACTAACTCATCGTGAGAAACATTGTTTGTTTTAATGTTGGTAGCTTGATTAGAATGATGTCAGAAGATGATATAAATGTAACTATCAAATGCCAGAGAGGTTATTAGGGATCTAGAGAACAGATAACACTTACATTAGAAGCAATGAGGTTGAAAGTAGATCTTTTCTAGAGAGAATTGTGTGTCTAAGATGTGGCAAAAGTATGACAGCTGCCTGTACAAGTCTGCTTCAGTGTATACTGTAGTAAGACAAGGCTGTGAGTCAAAAGTTGTCCTATTAAAGCAACACAAAGATAAGAGTTCTTACAAGGGAGGATGAGGGCATAATATACCTTTCTTAAGAGGGTTCCATTACAGTTAGGATACTTTGGGCAAACTGTTCTCCGTTCACGGTCACCGAGCAGACGAAAGTTGGGGCTGCGTGTCGTGTCTTTGCAAGACTCATCCTCATTGTCAATGCCTACTTAGAAATATATGTTTCTTAAAGAAAATCTCAATATATTTATGAATCACTTACAAGTTTATACCACTTAGAGATGTTTGATAATAATCCAAACGAAAACGTTAGATATAAACATTATAATTGTTTAATAGTCGTAATCATATGATTGTTGCGGCTATATAAACTATAAAAACGATAAGATGGTTAAACTGTTAATGGTGTTTTCGTTTCTCTATTATAAGTATATAAAAAAAATTAGATCTAGAACATTGCATAAAACTTCATAATGAAAATTTTTTTTTTGAAGAATTTACGTGGCATATGACTTATAAAAAATGTCACGTGGCATCTGACTCAGTAGTTTGACTAACACTGTTTTTGTCAAAGTTAATTTCAGAACTCATATGTCAAAGTTAATTTCAGCACTCATATGTAAGTTCATGTTGATGTTTTGAAAATTTTGTAAATTCAAGTTGAAAAACGCACCGGATCTTAGTTGGTGCATAAAAAATGCACCATAAAAAATAGTCCATGTTGATTTTGGACATTTTCCCTCATTATGTTAGTCGGAAATAGCTATAAATTGGTGACACACCCAAATTGAGACGTTTTGGTGACTAAAATTGATTTGTAACAACTTTTTGTGACTGTTAAAAAATTGTCACGAATTAGTCACAATAGAGAATTTGTGACTAAATATCTATATATTGTACTAATAAAATCGTCAGAATAATATTTTTTTCTTGTAGCGAATGTTTTCCAATAGATAATTTTCTTTTCGTCTCTAGTAGTTTTATTGAAGATTTTGATTGAGGATACCTTCTCGGCGAACAACATGACAATAGAGCAGATGATTGTGAAATACTCAAATTTGTTACTGATTACAAGATGTTGAATTTTCATATGTTCGACTGAAAATCAAATACCTATGAGAAAAAATGAAAAATCAAGAAACAACTAAAAGTTATCTATGGTGATGAATCCCTGGAACTTAGAAGGACAAATGAACTATTCAATATAATTGAAGAAGACGAAGATGTACCAGTGGCGATTCCGATTAGCAGTGATAGAGATATAACATATTCTCTTCTATATTCTTGTAGATACTTTCAGTTAGATACAAATCTTTGTAAATCCCTGAATATCTTGTAACTACCTTGGCTATATAATGTCGTCAATAATGAGATCAACCCCAAGGGGGTTTCACCAACTTTCATGGTATCAGAGCCACATCGTAGCTTAACGGCATACTTGGATACATATTGGGCTGGTTGCCCTAACACACGACGATCAACCACTGGCTACTATGTCTATTTAGGCCCAAACTTGATATCTTGGTCATCTAAAAGACATCAAACTATATCGCGTTGCTGAAGCAGAGTATAAAGGGGTCGCTAATACAGTTTATGAAACCTGCTGCATACGCAACCTACTCTTGGAACTCGGCATCAATCTCACGAAGGCAACAATGGTCTATTGTGATAATATTAGTTCTGTGTATCTCGCCAACAACCCTGTGAAGCATCAGCGCACAAAAAACATTGAGATTGATATACACTTTGTTCGTGAGAAGGTTGCAATGGGTCAAGTCAAATTCTTTCATGTTCCTTCTTCCCTCCAATATGCTGACATCTTTACAAAAGGACTACCGACCTATGTTTTCAACGAATTCAAGTCCAGCTTAACCGTCCGTATTCCGGACACTTCTACTGCAGGAGGGTGATAGAGATATAACATATTCTCTTCTATATTCTTGTAGATACTTTCATTTAGATACAAATCTTTGTAAATCCCTGAATATCTTGTAACTACATTGGCTATATAATGCCGTCAATAATGAGATCAACCCTAAGGGGATTTCATCAACTTTCAAGCAAAGAGTGAAACGACGGCAAGAAGAGCAGCAGTTCCAATTGTTTATACAAAGAGAGAGATCCAATAAATATGACTGAAGAAGGAATTGATCAATTTATTGTGGTTGCTAGAATAACAAAGGGATTACAAAGCGAGATTAAATTTTCTGGAAAGTGAAACGATTTTAGAAAAGTTTTGATTTTTTTTTTGAAACAGAGATAAATGTCAGAAGCTAGTGTATCCACATGTCAAACAGCTGTAAAACGTAATTCTCCTAATATACAAGGAGAATTACGTTTTATGTATGTATGTATGATTCAAATGTATGTACCAGTTTTTACCATCCAAACATATATTATAGAAAATTGGATCTATTAGATCTATTTGATCTGCCCCATTGATACATATGTGTCTAATCTGCATAATCGCTTCATCTTATATTTTTTTATTTGTTTTCACTATTCTCTAGTTTAAACGGTTTGTTTTTGTTTTTATTTTTATTAAGATTTTTAAAAATATAGTATACCTATTATTTGCTAAAGATAAATTTTGTAAACCCAACAAATTTGGTAAATTTACAATTGCAATGCCCCTATCCATAATCAAATACTAAAAAAAAAAAAAAAAAATAAAAAATAATCAGATCATCTTAAAGCCTCTCCCCTCCGTTTCACCGGAAGAGAAATTATAAGTACTAATCTCTCGCGTTTCGCTTTTTACGTTTTTTTTTCTCTGATAAATATAAAAGACGAGAAAAAAAAAGAGACACACACACAAAAAAGAAAAGAAAAAAAAAAGCGAGAGAAAACAAATCAAAGGTTTCTTAGGGTTTCAATCGAAGCGGGAGAGAAAATCTCAGAAAGAATTACTAAAAGAGAAGCCATGGATGAAGCTTTGACGAACGCTTCTTCAATCGGTGACCAACGCCAAAAGATCGAACAGTACAAAATCATCCTCTCCTCTGTTCTTTCATCTAACGATCTTCTCCAAGCCAAAAAATTCATCGATCACAGTAAATTTCTTCATCTTCTCTATTTCTCATGTTTTTTTGTTTTTCGCCTTCATGAATGATTCCACAACTATCGAATTCGGAGTATTCTCAGAATTTCTGGTTTCGATTGATTTTTGTTTTCTGTCAATTTTACAAAAATTTCTTCAGTTCTCTCCGATGATGTACCATTGGTGGTTTCGAGGCAGCTTTTGCAATCTTTTGCACAAGAGGTTGGGAGATTAGAACCTGAGACGCAGAAGGAGATTGCTCAGTTTACACTTACTCAGATTCAACCTAGAGTTGTTTCCTTCGAAGAACAAGTTTGTGTTTTCTCTTTCGTTGCATCTTACAACAATACCTTATTTTTTAGTGGCGATTGTGTACTTTCTAAACCCTAGGCCATGTATATCAACTTAGTTTTAAGTAGAGAAGTTATGTAGAGATGTTGCTATTGTATACTCTTTGATGTTTGCTTTATAATCTGAGATTAGGATGCTCTTTCTTTGGGGTAACTGAGACAATGTACATTGTGTTGCTTTACAATTTCTTTGTATTAAGAGAGGAGAGACTTTTTTTTGTGTGTGTTTTTGTAGGCACTTGTTATCAGAGAAAAGCTTGCGTGTTTGTATGAATCAGAGCAGGAATGGTCAAAAGCTGCTCAGATGTTGAGTGGCATTGATCTTGATTCTGGAATGAGGTTTGTGGCAGTGAGCAGAAAGATTTTAGTTTCTCCCTTAGTTCTTTTTCAGTTGTTTATTTTGGGTTTCTGGTATTTTTTGTCAGGGCTGTTGACGACAACTTCAAGCTCTCGAAGTGTATCCAAATTGCTCGTTTGTATCTCGAGGTTTGGCTTTCACTTCTAAGTACATATGCACAATAGATTTTGTGTCGTTTTGATTAATATGTAAGCATGTTAATTGTGTGTCTCTATTGATGAGAACTCATTTGAACTTAACAAGTCTCTTGACCAAATCTCAGTGTCATGAAACTAAGAATCTCGACTGTGTACAATTTTTCTGGTTCACAATATCACTTGATTCTAGGGAGTAAATTGAATAATTCAGTTTGTGAATAAATTAGTTTATTTTCATCGTTCTCTAATACTCTTGTGTGTTTGAACATCTGCAGGATGATGATGCTGTAAATGCAGAGGCTTTTATAAATAAAGCTTCTTTCTTAGTGAGCAGCAGTCAGAATGAAGTTTTGAATTTGCAGTACAAGGTTGGACGGCCTAAAACTAAGAATTTATGTGCTGCGTGATTAAGGAGCACTCATATTCAGGTTTTATTACATACCCTTTTCAGGTCTGCTATGCTAGAATTTTGGACATGAAAAGAAAGTTCTTAGAGGCTGCACTGCGGTATTACGGCATATCTCAGATTGAAAAACGCCAAATAGGGGATGAGTGAGTGAACCAACTTCTCTCCCTGCTAAAACTTTTTTTCAAATTTCTGATTAATCAATCTTCAATGCATCTGTGGATACCCCTTTAAAAGCTATTTTCCTACTTTTTAACCCCTCACAGTGCGATAGAATAGTCGCCTTGTTTTCTATCCATAATAAATTTGTGATGTTATGTCATTAAGGGTTCTAATGTTTCCTAATATTTTCAGAGAGATTGATGAGAATGCATTGGAGCAGGCCCTATCCGCTGCTGTTACATGTACCATATTAGCTGGAGCTGGTCCTCAGCGTTCTCGTGTTCTTGCCACTTTGTATAAAGTAATTTCCTGTGGATCAATGATAGAATGCCATTTCTTGCTTGCTTCTTTATCCTTGTTTTTCTCAATATCTATCTCTTTATTAACAGGATGAGCGTTGTTCCAAGCTAAAGATCTATCCCATCCTGCAGAAGGTACTATCCATTGTTACATACCATTGTTTCCTCTGGTACACAAACATACATATATAATATTGTTTGAGCTCGCATATTACTCCTGATTTAAGCCTGCATGATGTTAGTTTATAAACAGTATGAAACAATCTCATCATAGCCTATAGAGAAGCTTGGTCAGAACTACGTGCTAATTTATGTTCTTCTGTAACTTCACAGGTGTATCTGGAAAGAATTTTAAGGAGACCAGAGATTGATGCTTTTGCAGAAGAACTAAGGCCACATCAGGTTTGGACTGTTATTAAGATTTTGATGCAGTATTTGCCTATCATCTGACTTATCAAGTTAATAACAACTTTTTACCTTATTTGTTTTCAACAGAAAGCATCTCTGCCTGACAAATCTACTGTTCTTGACCGTGCCATGATTGAGCATAACCTTCTAAGTGCAAGCAAACTTTACACAAACATAAGGTTTGAGATGTAGAATTAGTATTTCTGTTGTTTTTCTGAGACTTGTTCGATTCTTAACGTACTTAACGTAATTCCACAAATAAATTATATCTTAGGTTTGATGAATTGGGAACTCTACTCGGGATTGATCCAAGAAAGGTAATATTAAAAGTCAATATGTGAATCCCCCTTTTATCCTCTAGCTTTTCTTGTGATTTAAGGGGCAAATATTTGGCTGAGTGTCTAATGCATAAAGTCTTGTTCCTGCAGGCGGAGAAGATAGCAGCTAATATGATTGGTCAAGACAGAATGAGGGGTTCCATAGATCAGGTAAGGAATGAAATAATACTTCTCAGTTGAGCTGTGTCGATAGTTTATAAACGAGCCCTGAAGAGAATTATTGTTAATGTTGATTTATCAAGAAGGGTTTTTCGATGTGTTTTGATATTTTATGTAACTATTCAGGAGGAGGCTGTGATACATTTTGAGGATGACATTGAAGAACTACAACAATGGGATCAACAGGTTCTTTCTATCTTTCTAGCGGATAAATATTTTTGTTCTTATTTGTGTGGCACATGACTGATAAGTGGAAGCTGTGTAGATATCGGGATTATGCCAAGCTCTCAACGATATTCTGGATGGCATGGCAAAGAAAGGCTTGCCAGTTCCTGTCTGATTGATTCCAAGCCGTGAGACCGACTCGTGATGATTAAAATTACATTAGCCGAACACAGCAGATGGGAGTTTCAAGCCTAAGTTTTTGCCAAATTTATGTGTTTTTTGGAGAGTCATTTTCACCTCATTTACTTTTGCAAATTCATGTCTATGCCTTTAGGTTAAACTGATAGAGAAGGAAAGATTAGGCATTGAATGAGAAACTTAAAAAAGAGGTTTCAAGGGTATATTTTTACCTCGGATCAAATTATTTTATGCATAGATTAACTGTCTGGTTCAAGAGAATATGAGATCATTGGTCCATTCGTTTGATAATTAGATTTTAGTTATTTTAAACTTTTAAATTCTTGAACGATCAAAACTTTTGCATATTTAAAAGGTCATAAAGATGATACTAATAATAGACGAAGAACTTCTAGTTATTATAATGAAGAAGAATCTGTAGCAACAAAATTTCGTAAAATTTGCAATAATGAATTGTTAAAATGATTTGTAACACCAAACAATTGAAGACTACATTTCAAGGTTCCATGTGGTTTCTGCGGTCAATTTCGGCGTTTTAACTTCCTCCGCCAGATTCACAGACGCACATACCTATTAAAACAAGAAGTAAAAGCTCATCAACCACCACCAAAGTTATCAATGTGTGCCTCTAAATATAACAAACACTACGCTTTTACGAGAGAGCAAGCAAATACAATGTTATGATTTGCCAAAACACAGAACAATTTAAAACTCTGCTGATTACAATGCAACAAAAACTACATGAACTATTCAACACTAATGGATCTCTCTTTATACAAAATGGTTCATGCCTTATATGTCAATAAGCTTATACATCTCATGTAAAAGAACAGTTTCCTCAATCAAATCAATTGTAACAAAAGTTTATTAGGTTCTAAGTCACTGAGATCAAGTTCTAACATAGCCATCAAAATAATCACAAGATATAATCAAGATGAACTTTTCGACTATAAATGCTTTGCTTACCTTGAATCCACTAGCTTTAGAGTTCTTTGACCATTCCATACCCAACAACTTACTAGACGTCTGATAAGTCGCCTTAACAACATCACCAGCATAAAATTTCCGAGAAACCGCAAAATCCCATGTGTTTTTTGCCAAGTCATAGCACGGCTCGAACGTAGCTACCCCTTGATGAGCATAAGTATACTTAAGCTTACAGTTGTTTGTTCCCACCATGTAATTAGCAGATAGTTTATTCGCAGAATCAATCAAAAGAGACCCATCGACGATTGTTCGGTTATCTCCTCTGCTATGAATGTAAGTCAAATTCAAAGACTTCTCAGCAATCTTAACTGTGTTCATGAACTGAAACCTAACATCCTGTAATCCAAAAAAAAACCAACATAGTTAAGCAAATGAGAAAAAACACTATTTCTGCAAATATCCATTCTTAAATGTTTATACTTCAATTCTCTTGAACTTGTAGAGCATTCAAAAACACTAAACCCTAAATTTTACTTCAATTCTCCTGAATTTGTAGAGAATTTAGAATTACTAAACCCTAAACACTATATTATACTTAAATTAAAACATTTGCTGCGAATTAAAAAAAAAAAAAAAAAAATTTCATGCTTTGATTCTGAATCATTTCTTCAGAAATTAAACTAATTGGAATCAATCTCATTGCACTAAACCAAACCGGAAAAATCAAAGAGTGTTTCACCTAAACCTAATTTCTACTTCAATTTCAATTGGAAAAAAGCATTTGCTTCTCATGAAAATTCCAAAACCCTAAACCCTAAATTCTACTTGAATTCTGAATCATTTCTTCGGAAATTAAACTAATCGGAATTAATCATAACCGATTTTATCAGGTTTAAATTGAAATCAATTTCACTGCACTAAACCAAACCGGAAAAAAAATCAATAAAAGTGTTTATAACTTATACCTTCTTAGGGACGTTGTACTCGACGATGAAGGAACCAGGTTTTTCGACGGCGAGAGAGAGGCCGTTCAAAGTAGGACCAGCGACGAGAGTAGCATCGGTCATGGTAGCACGGAGTTTAAGATCTCCGGCGTTTAAGGCGAATGAACCAACTCCGGTGGTCTTATCGGCATCGTACTTGCCTTTAAGAGAAGCCTTCATCGTCAATTTCGTCAGAGTAGAGAAGAGAGAGATGTTTGGTGAGAGCGGCGAAAGACGAGGCGATAAAAACACGGTGTTATTCTCCGCTGTGTTTTTTTTCCTCGTTGGCACGTATGAGTTGGCACGTGTGAGTTATTTTTCGTCTTTGGTTTGGTCTGGTGTCTATAAACCCTCCGTCTCATTTACAAGGCGTTATTACATAAAAACCAAACTCGAAAATTCGAACCAGAACGGCAGAACCGAACCGAAAAAAATCGGTTTGGATAGGTATGGGTACTATCAAATTATTTTATTGGATCCGATGTAGTTCTATTAGATATCAGGTAAAACCTAAACTCGTACCATGGATAAAATATAAATAAATAGAAATTATCTAAATTATAAAATAAATAATATATATATTTGGAAAATATTCAAATATTTATCTGCATCAACTCATAATTTAAAAACAGTCTAATGGTTCAAAATCGTAGGTAGTTTGAGTCAGTTTAGTAACAAAATCTTCTAATCGATAACGACAAAAAGATATTTAACTTCGGTTTCAGCCAAGTTTAAGTTTAAAGTTACTTTTTCAGGTTAAAACCTAGCTTCAAAATTTTTTGTTTGCGTTTTCGTTTTTTTTAGGAGCAATCTTATGAAACCAACTCTATTTTTTTTTTTTTGAACGTCTTATATTAAAAAAATTATTGGTTACATATTGTTAACATGATCGAAAAACAAATATCTCCGTAACATTTGCGGAGGGAAAGAAAAAGTACATGAAGTCACTACATGGTTGTATGCGACTCTAGCCAATTTATCCGCTACATGGTTACAATGTCTTGGCACTGTTGTAAACGATAAATTGTCGAAGTGATCCGCCCAACTGCGGATATCAGTGAGTAGGGGGTTTAATGATGCATTCATAGAACGATTATGGAGAAGGTCATTCAAGGTTGTGCAGTCCCTTCCATTACTACGTTACGGTAACCCCGGTACCATAGCGATTGGATGGGGTATAGAAGAGCCATTCCTTCTGCTTCCAGTGGGTTTGTCCCTTGTGTGAGTTTTGAGAAACTTGATAACTTGTATGTACCCTTTTCATCTCGAACAATCCAACCCACACATATTGAACCTGCATTGTACCGGTAACTTGCATCCACATTACACTTAAGGAACCCCAATGGTGGAGGCGACCAATGCGATGTTTCATTTCCTAGGGGTGTTGTGGATGTAGTTGAGGGAGCCGAGCTTGAATTTCCAGACATAGCCCCAAGCCATTCAAAAACATTATCCATGGCACGTGATACTACACCAGACGGTTCGATATTGACTTTGTTGAATATAAGTTCATTCCTGGACTTCCACAATTGCCATAAAATCCATAATGGAGGATGTTTTACCTCGGGTGAGCGGCTTGATACTACCACGTCAAGGATGCTTGTAATATTTTGTTCGAGTGAATCTGAGGGAGGAAAGTTGACGATTGGGAGATTGGAAGCACGCCACGTTGCCTTTGCATAATCGCACTGAAATAGGAGATGATTAGTCGTTTCATTATTGTGACAACAGCGTTTGCAAGTAGGATCAATAGGTATTCCTTGATGTAATAATTCATCCCCTGTTGCTAAGGCGCCAGATAAGACACGCCATAGAAAATGTTTGATTTTCGGAGAAGTCGCTAGTTTCCAGATATTTGTCTTGAGATGTGGATCTCCCCTTGGTGGAACAGTAGGTGCAATGCCTGGTTCAGGGTAGTGCATCGAAAGCCAATAACCAGATTTGACCGAATATATACAGTTCTTGGTGTAGTGCCATATTAGCTTATCCGATGTATGATTTTGTGGGATATACATACGTCGAACAAGTTGGAAATCTTCTGGTGAGAGTAAGTGCTGTAATTTCTGTTCATCCCATTGCTTACAATGTGGGAGCCACAAATCTTTAAGGCAGGCCGAGCCTTGGAGCTGATGGTTTGTAGCCGGCTTTAGAGGATGAGTTGGTATCCATGGGTCGATAGTCAGGTTAATAGAAGTGCCATCTCCAATCAGAAACCGCATGCCTTTAAACAAAAGATTTCGACCACTTATGATAGATCTCCAGCCATGAGAGGTTTTCCTTGGTACCAACCGTGAAGCTATGAAACCAACTCTATTTTATAGTTTTGTAATCTTTTTTTTTTTTATATCTTATACAATAAAATAATGTTATTTTTAAAAAAAGCTAACATGTGTCACCAATAAATTTTTTTTTTTTTTTTTTAAACCAAAACCTCAAAAAATATCTTACATAAAATAATTAGAAAAATTAAATCTTATTATCTTTTCTAACCACACCGACAAAAAATTTCTCCTAAAAACATAAATAAATCAAATGAAAGTTTATTATCTTTTTATAATGAAAAATACAACGAATGTCTCCCAACAAAATAAAATAAAAAAACAAAATAAAAAATTTAAATACACTTCCAAAAAAAAAATAGAAAAAATAATTTGAAAAAAACACCAAACAACCGATTTAATAATTTGAAATCTTCTTCATTTTTTCCTAACCAAAACCCCAACAAATGTCTTTCAAGAAAACAAAACTAAAAATACAAAACTTTTTTTAAAAAAAACACCAAACAACAAAATTTAACAAATTGAAATCTTATTATATCTTCTTCTAACCAAAGCTCCAACATATGTCTCCAAAATCAAAAAATCAAAAAATCAAAAAATAAAAAAAACCCCTAAAAAAATCCTCCCAAAAACAGAGAACACAAAATTTCTAACCAAAACCAAAGCTTCATCCAATCAATGTATGGTAAATCAATCATTCCAAATCATCTAACCAAAACAGACATAAATGCATGTAAGTTAAAAGTTGAAACCATTAAGATATATTATGAAATACTAACTGTTTTAAGGCAATGACTGATACAAGCATGCGTAAAACAAACATGCATCTTCTGATTGAAATCTTTAAGAACAACTATATGATCAAATCTTAGTGACACTAACTTTGAGACCATGTTGCATGCGAAAAAGAACCGACGGAACTGGTTCAGTTTTGTGCCCTTCAACAACCTTAAAGTCATAGTTTCGTATGAGCTCCACAGCCACTGTCTTCATCTGCAAAAACGTTAACTTTTTCCCCAAGCAAGTTCTTGGACCTGCGTTAAACGCCAAGACCTTATAAGAAGGTTCATGTTTTACCCTTCCACTATCTGAAATCCATCTCTCTGGTCTAAAATCTTCCGCGTCATCTCCCCAAACAGCTTTCATCCTTCCCAATGCATAAGTAGATATGATTATCTTCCAACTCTCGTCGACTCTATGCCCACTTGGAAGCACATCTGGCTTTGCCGGTGACTTGTGATTAAATGGGATTGGTGAGTATAACCTTAACGTCTCACACACGGCACCGTGTAGATACACGAGCTTGTCTAAATCTGTGGGATCAAACCTTGGCATCTTCTTGTTAATCTCTTGTCGAATCTTGTTCATTGCTTTAGGGTTCTTGGAGAGAAGCCAGAAGAACCAAGTGAGAGCTGAACTTGTTGTGTCTCTTCCCGCTATCAAGAAACCCAAAATAGTGTCTCTAATGAATTTATCATCACTTGGTCTCAAGTGCTTATATTTGGTCGTGTCCACAGTCATGTAATATGTCAAAACGTCCATGGCCTCTCCTTTTGAGTCATGATGAGTCGTCGTCCCATGAGTACTTTTGATCTCTTCTCTTTAGCTGATATGATCTTCTCGAGTAGTTTGTCGAAAACCGCGAGACCTCTTCTCAGTCTCTTCTCTACTCCTACACCAATCCAATATTGAAGCTTCCACAAGAACATTGGCTTGACATGTCTATAAAAAATCCCGTCTGAAACACCATCGACTGCATCATCGAACTCAACCTTAGGCATTTCAATGGATAAACATCTTGGATAATAACCGGTCATCAAAATCGAAGATGTATCGAACAAGAATCTCAAGAACAAATCTTGCAAGTGGACAAGAACATTTTTCTCAGCAGCGTTTTCAAGAATAGGAACAAGGCCTTGTCTTAATTTGCTAACACTTGTACTTACCCAAAACTTTTGGAAATCTTGATTGCTAAAAATGGCATGAGACGAGTTCCTCAAATCCTCCCACAAACCCGAGTCAACGTTGAAAATTGCATCTCCCAAGACTTCAAAGATCTTCTTAAACTCCATCCCTTTAGGGTAATTAGCGAAATTTGAACTTAGAATGTAGTGGATATTCACCGGATCAACAGTGGCTAATATGCCATGACCCTTTGAAACAATGCGTCATATCGGTCGCCTCAAGAACCTCGGCGAGCCAGTCTTAGATACGATGAACTTTGGAGGAGCAGACCCGGAAGCATCCCAAGGACTGGCCAGTTCGTGAGCAAAGGTTTGGGAGTTTTCTTGTGGAGCAAGAAACATTGGAAGACGAGGAAGATAACGAAAGCTATGAAGATTTCAAGTAAGCCTATGACTATCGCCATTATAGAACACAAAAGGTTTTTTTTTTTTTTTTTTTTTGGTAAACAATTTTATTTTTTTCCTTGTGACCGAGTACTTCATATATGAATGAGCTCGCTAGCGATATATATAACATGTAGAAAAACTAAGTAAATACAAATGTATTTAATTTTGATCGGTTGCATTGGGATGTGTAACGCAATTAAATCATTTGATCTATCAAAACTTTATCCAATTTTATTATATCGTGTATGCCTGCCAGTATGGGCGAGGGAACCAATGGTAGACAGAGTAGTAAAATTTGTCAGATTAACGCAATATAACCAAAAGAAAAAGGGATTTCAATGAAAAAGCTCCTCTAATATTGGCTACCCATCTATTATAATCAACAACTAAAGTAATAAAAACTAAAATGACTCATAAAGTAGAAAGAAAAAAATTAGTGAAAAAATCAGTATATTAATTTGTTATCAATCGATTAATTTGAAACTCATGAATTATATTATTAATGAAAAAAATTCTATTTTTTTTTTTCATTTTACGAAGAATCTTATAATCTTTTATACATAAACTAAGAAAAGTTTATAAATTTCTATTATACCTTTTATTAATACATTAAACACATATTTTCTTTTTAAAAAATAAAATAAAATAATAGGGATAAAATTGAGATTTAATTTTAAAATCTGTATTGAAAATATAAAATGATATTGTTTGTGAAAAAAAAAAAAAATCTTGAAACAACAATTTTTACAAAATAGAGAGAATATCAAATAAAAATCCGCTAATGAAAAAATCATTTTGTCTTTAATTCCACTTAAACATATCTCTGTAGTCTATAGTTCTATACTAATGTTAGCGAAATGCATTTATAGAAGTAACATTGAAAATGTAAAATATTACAAAGAATGGGGTAGTTTTAACCAATTCATCATAGATAAAATAGTCAATTAATTTTTAATTAATTAATATACAAAATACAGTACATTTTAATAAATATAAATATACATACTTTATTTTTATTGAAAAAATATTATCTAATTCTTTTTTTAAACCTCTTTCAAAAATTAATATAAATTAATTAAAAAAATAACTATGACTAAATCACATATAGTATATATTTTGATACCATATAGTTTTTTTTGGATCAATAACATACAATGTAATACGGGATACATGAATAATTTGATAGCATGTAACTCATTTATATTATGATATAAAATACTACATCCCAAAAATTATTTTTAAAAATTACTTATAATTATTTTTTAATCATGAATCCGCGCTTAACGCGAGATATAATCTAGTATCATTTAATGAATGTTTATATATATTTTTTGTTAAAAACGACGTGAATATCTTTAAAAACATAAAATAATGTAGAGTTTCTTAATCAAAAACGACATAAAGTTTTAACAATTTCTAACTAATTTTGGTTTTAAAAATCCCAAAATCGTGTAAAGTATAAACCATCATTTATGCTCATGGATTTCGTTTATTTCAGTATGTTTAATTGTTAAAATTTTATATGGATTTTTAAAAATATCATCATTTTATACAACATTTAGGAGGCGATATCTTGATTCTATTGATTGATCTTTCCAGATTTTTAATTGATTGCATCAAAAATTTAATGTTGTATGGAAATCGCTTTAGTAACATAATTTTCTTTTAAGGATACTTCTACTAATAATTCAGTTAAATAAATTTTAAAATATCAATTAAATTTAAGCATTAATAATTTAGTTGGATGATTTCTAATGAATTAGCCGAAACATTTGTTTCATTTAAATCCCAAAGAAAAATGCTTTACACAAATGCCACACGACAGCATCCAAATCTTAAACCTAACCCAACTTTCATTTTCTTTTAAAAACATACAATACTGAAGAAAAAAAAAAAAAGAAAAAAAATTAGAATAGTTGGGTAAAGAAAAGGTGTCTAATACATAAAACAACACAAAACAAAATCAGAATCCAAACATCACTTTTAAGAGTTGCGACTAAAAAGGGAAGAGGAACAAGAAAAAACCTCATCTCGCAGAGAAAGTTGTCTAACAAAACTTCCTACAGAGATAAAAACAAGTTCCATCCCATAAATTAAAGAGACCAAGATTTTGTTGTCCTAGAAAAAAAAAAAACCAAAATGTACACTGAAAACTGAAGCTCAAAAGTGTATAAACATAATCCAAACTTCTTCCCTCTTAATCCTCAACTGTCTGAATCTCTCCCATCATTATCCTGTTACTAACCACATTGAATCCGAGAACCGATGCGCTTAAGCTTACCTTCTTCCCTTTCTTCGCCTTTTTCTTTCCTCCAACTTTCGAGAATCCGTCATTTGGAGCACTAGCAGCTGAGTTATAATAATCTTCGCCTGCGTTGTTTCGTGTCCCGACTCCTGAACCCTTTGATTGAAATGCAATCTCGACTACTTCTGATGGTAACAGGTCTTTATAGTTGAGAAACTTGTCGATGAACTTGTGGTCTGGATCACGCGACCCCAGATTTTCTTTCAGAAGAGATTCTGCTTCTGATCGGGATTGCTTCAGACAAAATTCCAAGACGCTAGTATCTGACAAAAGGGATACACATCAGAAAGAGAATAAATGTTTGATCGAAAAAAAAGAGAGGATGTTCTTGCTCCCATATGTTCTTCAATCTGCCCAACTAGTATTACAAGACAAATTAAACAAAGTGTGCAAAAGGGCAGCTCACCTTCTGAACCAAGAAGTCTGAGACATTCGCTTCTGCACCAATCTCTGAAGCCATTCGCCTCTGTGAAACCAGAAACACGTGAGAAAACCAAGCTATAATTTGGGAAAGACAGAGTGATTGTCAGTAAAAAGCAAAGCAAACCTGTGAGTTTTGTCACTGCCTCCTTATTCCCTTTCTGTGAACCCTGAGTGACAACAGGTGAAGACAAAACCCGGTCTGCAGATCCACTTGAATTTGATTTCTGTCGATTCAGTGAGTTTCCTGCATTTGCTTTCCCAGAAGCGTTTTTGGTTCCCCAACTGCTTTGACTTGCGAGATTAGGGAAGTCTCCCCTGCTCGAAAATAACTTTCAGTTAGTCGATTCCTTCAACAAATATAAGGCTAGCATAAAATGCACAAGTATGTGCAACTTATAAGGCAAAGCTGCTCCTTGAATATATTTAGTAACACAATATCAGATATGATGACTTGGAAACTCAAGGAACAAGAGATAGATTCATACTGTTTTGGTTCCTGGGTTGATTGCTCAACTGGACCCCAGAAAAGGTCGTCATCTCCTTTGGATTTTGACTGCGAGGAAGATTGAGAAACAGCTTGCGAAGGGGAAGATCCAGAACGAGACCAGGAAGAAACACCGCCTTGAGAACTCTGTTGAGGAGTAGATTTCTGGGTGGTAGGTACTTGACTCGGGGGTGGATGAGATGGCGTTGTCATCTTCTCTTGCTCCCTCACGATGTCCCTAAGTGAGCTAGGTTTTGTGGATTTTTTAGGAGCAGTGGACCATGCAGCAGCCGGTGGAGCATTGTTCACGCTCTCTCCTTTCCAAAGAACAAAATCTCCCAAAGAAGGCCCAGAAGGAATAGCAGGCAAAACTTCCTTCTCCTGCTGCTGTACCAGGCGAGAACTTTTTCCCTTCTCAACAGAGTTTGTTGGGAGCGATGTATCTATAGTAGGAACATGTGCAGCAGTTTTTGCTCCAGCATTCTTAGCTCTTGCAGATTTCTTGCGGCTCTTTTTTGTCTCCTTAGCCTCAATAAAGTTATCCTCATCTAAAGACTCTGCATTAGTGGCTGTGACTTGCATAAGTGTGTCATTGTTAGAGATGGTTTCCATTACTTCCCTCTCTTTGTCAAAGGATTTGGCCAAAACATCATCAGCAAGTAAGTCATGCAAGTGGCTTTTGTTACCCTTAAGAGCAGGAACACTTTCAGGCTTTACAACACCGGTTTGAGAAATACCTGACTCTCCATGAGTCTCTCTTAGAGTGTTAGGATCTGAATTGGTAACAATCCCCCAAGGACCAACTGAAGCCACAGTAGGAGAAACCTTTGGAGCTAAAGCTTCTGCTTGTGCTACCCTCTGTTCTTCCATTTGAATTTCTAGCAATGACTTTGGCTTAAAGCCAGGAGCAGGCTTCCAAGCTCGTCCTGGTTGTGGTCGTGTGTTTTGCAGTGAAGTCTCTTCCGCCCTGACTGGATCAGCTTCGGAACTCATAACAGAGGTGTTTGAAGCTGTGGCTGTGGAACTCTTAATAGGGTGAGTATCATTGTCTATCAAAGTGTCAGCCAACTTTTTAGTTCTACGCTCTCTCACAGAATCAGCAGCACTTTCTGTTTCAGGTTGCTTTGCATCCTGCAGAGGAGCTTTAGAAGCTGTCTTAACCAGGTCAGCAGCCTGCTTAGCCCGCTGCTTCCTAGACTTCTTCTCAGAAGTCTTCCGTCCTCCAGGAAGTTCATTATTTTTAACTTCAGTTGCAGGAGTCTCCACAGATAACTCATTACTGTCCTCTTCCTGTCCAGCATATACGTCCTTAGCCTGCTCCTCCAACTTTATTTCACATGCTTCAGGAGCTGTTACAGTCGGAGTGGGGCTTTCATTGTTTGGACGGCTAACAGGTTCTTCCACATTATTTGTAGCATGATAGCCAGGAGAGAGGATAGGCTTTTCTGAGTACAAGCTGTTCATGTAGTCTGCAGAAATTGATCTTTCATATTCTGATTTTGAATCTCGTTTATGTGTATCATCGATTTGATCACCCAGAACTGTCCCCCCACTCATCCTAGGGTCAACATTACCAAACAGCTGGTGTTGCAACTGCAGAGAGGGTGTCCCAAAAGAAGCAATATTCTGATTAGTGGCATGAGTTGGGAGCAAATCAGCTAAGTTGGCACCTCGTTCTTCATGGGAAATAGGGACCTGCATCTGCTGATTGACCAGTGACATATCTTTTGATTGTTGCAGCCTAAGCGCATCAAATGATGGCTGCAACTGTCCATAAGATGGCTCTCCAAACCGTTGCTGAGAACGTTGCTGATCAGCAAGAACCTGGGAAAACAGCTGCTGTTGCTGTCGTAACAACTGCTGCTGCTCTTCTTGTTTCTGTTGGTGTTTAAGCAAGAGCATCTTTTCCAATATTAGACGCTGTTGTTGGGAAGAAAGAGGTGTCTGAGCATTCAACTGCATCAAGAGCTGTTGCTGCTGCAACAGATTGAGCGATTGCTGATCTTGGGTAAGTCCAAGCATCATATCAGGGATGCCACCTGGATTATTTTCAATAGGTTGACCAAGTAAACCAGCCAAAGGTAAATTCTGCTCTGGCAGCCTTTGCAGCTGGACCCCGAAGGAAGTTTGAGTTTGGAAACTTTTAGCATGGTGCAAATCAGCTTCCTTTTGATTGGGATGCGGCCAAGCAGGAAGAGGACCACTAACAGCAGGAGAAGACCTATCTGTTACACCTTGGAGGATGGACAATAAATCAGAACTTGGGGAACGGGCAGGCTGCTGAGCATTTTCTGATACATTCTCTGATCCTGGCCAATATGAATACGGAGTAGGTATTGCTCTCTGTCGTTCAAGTTCCAATTTCTTGGCCAAGAGATACACGTCAGCCCCACTATCAGTAGCTGGTAAAGACAACCCACCAGAACTATTTACTGAATATCCTTGAACACCTGCAGACACAACAAAAACAGAGAAAGTAAATAAAGTTACTGGTCCAGAGCAGCTAAATTAAAGATATTATTAAAATGAAATGGCCAACGCTAAGACTACCTTGAGCTGAACTGTTCAAACCCCCAGACATCAACGATTCAATAAACCGATTCTCTGCTACAGTCCCTGCACCGAGCTTATACCTCATATCATTTTGCAACATATCAGCCTCACCCATCTGAGAATGAACTTTCCCCATGCCAGGGAAGCTTGCTGTACCAGCTGCATCAACAAATTCGTTTGGCTTGGCACCAGTAAAACCAGGTGGTGGACCCGACTTAGCCCGCAAATGTGGCATTACATCACCGAGTAATGAAAAAGGAGAATCATTTGGTGCACTTGCAAGACGAACTAGCAAATCTATACCAAAATATCCAGCCTCAAACCATCCAATGATATCACTTCCAGAAAAGGGGCCTTGAATTAGACCCTGAGGATCTTTATAAAGGAGTGAAAGTTCTTCAGGCGAAGATGGCGGAAGCTTTCTAACTTCCCGCTCCCTGTCGAACACCAGAGATGGCTGCCTTCTAAGTGCAGGATCTTCACCGATTTGCCATCTTGATTCACCTTTGGACTGTGGCAACATCATATTATTGCCGCCTGCATGATTTATTGAGTCTTTAGGATGCGACCAAACACTGTCAGAAGATTTCAGCCTGCTATCAGCTGAAGGTTCATTCCAATCATGTGAGATCCTATTCGACCTTTCTCCCACCGTAGACTGACGCCATGGAGAGACAGATGGAACGTTACTATTTCCCTGCATATTGAGTTCTTTCATTTCTCTGACAGGCACCTCATTGCCTTTCCTAAAAGGAGCATAACCTTCATGAGAAGCTGCAAAGTGACAGAAACACCGTAATGTAAGAGGCTACTAGGACAGAGAAATAACTCGCACATCATTTGGAATAATTCTTAGCATTTTCAGCTTTGAAAACACAGCTCATAGAACTTCAATAAATGAGTTAATTTTCACAACTATAGAAATAGACATTCATTCAACTCCAATGTCAGCTATCTCAAACAGCACCAACATGAGTCAACAAAGCTGCATAAAGGCCACAATATGTCAACATGTACCTTCAGGCCTAAACTTATCATCTGGATAGATCCTTGTTTCTCCACTTTCATCTTTCGATTCCTCAGCAGATGTCATATCTTCTCTGCTTCCAGCTGCAACAAGGCATTAAATTATTTTAATATTGGTGTGGTACATACAAAACCTAGAAGCCTGGATGTCTTTCACAACATTCTTACCAGGCCTGATTCGCCTAGGTTGTGAAAACTCCGCTGGATTTCGTCCACTAGGGCCATCCTTGGTCGTCTGAGGGGCACCACTGCTCACTATTTTTCCTTTCTCAATCGCATCCAGAACATTCTATGACGAACAATAAGATTATAAATATCAGAAAATTGAGATACTATAGGAAGAAGAAAAACATTAACTAAACTAAAAAATACTCACCACTTCATCGGCACTTGGAGCACAAAGAGCCAGAGGATCTGATGGCTGCTCACTCGTAAGGGAAGGTACCTCAATGAACCCATCCGGAAACTTCTCATAACACTCTACATCAGCCATCCTGTACACATCCAACAGTTTCATTCTGCTATATCTCAGATGGGGTGTCTCTCCAGTACCACTTTCCCACTTGTCAGAGGCAGATCCAGGGGGGTGAGACTGGTTTGATGCACTAGTAAAAAGGCTTCCACCAGGACTCATCCTTCCACGTCCAGCTGAAAAGACAGCAGTGTTTTCTCCACGCCCCCTGCTGTGGGAGAAGGCTGGAACCTGCTTGCTTGGTGTTGATTGGGTGTGAAGAGCTTCTCCTCTTCCTCGACCTTGAGAGGGTCTCCAGGGCCGGTAATGGTCTCCATCACCAGAAGGAAGAGATGGACCCTTCTCACGAATGATCTCACCATCTTTACCAGGTTCATCCCACCTATTACGCGGAATCTCCGCTTCCTTCTCATCAGGTCCCCAGCGAGAGTTCCACTTGCTCTCACGCCGCTGCTCTGGCACAGCATCCTTGTTTCCTGAATCAGCCCACCTGTCATTCGGACCACGTCGTGGTTCCCCAAATCTAGGAGCCACATTATCCCACCGATCCACCTTCTTAGTATCACCAAAGTCCTTGTCGCCATTCCGCCAGCGGTCTTTTCGGACTGTGGACAAGGTATCCCTTTCCTCATCACGCCAACGATCACGACGACCACTTTCTGCATCAAGCAAGGATGGCCGGAAAACATCTTTCTTCTTATCCGGTGTCTCCTCCCCAATTCCTGTTGCTCTCACAACATCCGAATTGTTTTGCTGCCCATGAGCTTCCTGTAAAAGTTAAAACCAATGTCACACATTAACCAAATATAAAACAAACTACACACAAAAGCAAACATGAACATACCACAGTTCCCATTCCAGTCTTGTTCTCCCCTGGTTTGGAGAGAAGCCACTGAGGTGAAAGTGGAATAGCATTGTCAGAACCCTGGATATCTGCACAGACAAGACCAAAATGTCACTCTAATCCTCTGACATAAACCAATAGACAAACATCCTGCATACACGTTGTCTCTTTAAGATATACAAATTTACAATTATCGTTGGTCTGTCATGAATCAGGTAAGCATACACATCATATGGATCTACAAGAACACTTAGCTAAGGGTACCATTAAAAATCAATACTTTAGCTAATTCCCAAACATAACAAAACAAAGTCAGTCCCAAATCAAAAACCCAAGAGCTAAAAACTCATAAATGTTATACCTTTAGCTCTCAATCCAATTGGGTTTACCAATTTACAACAAATAAAATCGCAAAAAAAAAAAAAAAACGAAACCGATTCAGAAACACCAAAAACCCTAAATTAAAAGAGGACTTATATAAAACTCTATAAACGCTAATTCAATCAACGATTAAAAGCATCGGGAAAGAGAAGAGCTATAATCACTATATCAAAAAATTAAGATTATATTCGAGTCTTTGAAATGGTAGAGACTCAAAAACACAATCTTAAATAATCGAGAGAAATAACAAACAAACAAAAAACAGATGAAAATGGCGAAATACCTTTGAAGATCTGGTGCGGTGGATTGATGGAGAGATGCTTATTGCGATGGTCTGCGGCGGAGCCAGTGCCGGAGTTAGCCATGGATGATCGAATTCGAGAGTTAGAGTTACAAAAGAGAGAGAGAGAGAGAGATGAAGAGACCAATAGAGAAAAGCGAGAGAGAGATTTCGGTGAAGAGGAACGTAGGTTTTAAAACTAGAGACGGCGTAGGTTAAGATTTTTCATATCCGGCGCATATTAGTATATTTCATTCAAATTACAATTTTTTCTTTTAGGGTTAGACAGTTTCCCCATGATTATCCACATTGTGTCTGAACTCACGCGTTTTTATAAGCGCGTGTTTTACACTTTTCTTGACTATTGCTAGAGCGTGGCGTGTACGCGCCGGGAAGATGAAAATTGAATGTTTATTGTTTTACTTGTTTTTGTTGTCTCGTTCACATATTTTTTTACTTGCGAGTCCTTTGAGATGTGAAGAGTGGCGTTTGGGTCCATTTAGAAATAGAGTTGCTACGAAAGAACCCTCAAACCGGGAATTACGAATAGTGTTGCTGCGAAAGAACCACTAAACCGGGAATTTAAGAGGTGGAACATGATTGGTTTTGGACTGGGCTGTGACGTTTTAGACTGATTGGGTTGATAAGTGACATGTGTGCTTGGGCGTATTTTATATGTGTGGTTTGTAAATGTCAAAATTTTACACAACTTCTTGTTCTTATTAAAGTACAACTAGATTTGTACCCGCGCTACGCCACGTTATTTTGTTATTTTTATTTTTATTTTAATTTTTGGTTTTGATTGTTTTTGTTTTATTTTATTTTATTATTGTAATCAATTTGGAGATCTTTTATTCATTTTAATAAATTTAGTGTTTTATATTTGGTATATTCATATTACCGCTTCAGATTTATCCTGACTAACCTCAATTGACTTAAACGATCAGCTTAACAAAACATTTCACTTCAGCCACATGATCCAGAACTCGAGTTGCAGAGGGAATCATTCGAGTTCCAAGATTGAGAGATTGATTCATTGGGTCGTCATTGATTTTTTTGTTATTTTTCTGGTTTTGTTTGGTTTGTTTGTCAAACTGTTTTTTTTTTGTGAAAATATCGTCTTAAGTAATTTGTCTACTTTTTCTTTTGCTTCTTTCCCTTTTTTTTTTTTTTTTCTTTTTGTTCCTTTTTTCATTTTTTGTTTTATCATTATTATTATTATTGTTTTTATTATTATTATTTGTAGTAGTAGTATTATTCTTATTATTATTATTATTATTATTATTATTATTATTCTTATTATTATTCTTATTATTATTAGTATTATTATTATTAGTATTAATATTTTTATTATTATTATTATTATTATTATTGTTATTATTATTATTATTATTATTATTATTATTATTATTATTATTAGTATTATTATTTGTAGTATTATTATTATTATTATTATTATTATTATTATTATTATTATTATTATTATTATTACTACTACTATTATTAGTATTAGTATTATTATTATTATTATTACTATTACTATTATTATTATTATTATTATTGTTATTGTTATTATTATTATTATTATTATTAATATTATTATTTTTAAACTGATTTTTATTAGTTGTTTAATTTGATTGATTATTTTATTTAAGTGATGTGTACAATTAAAATGATTTTATTGGATTAAAAAGTTTTTTCATTAATTGATGTGTCACTTCCTCAATTCATAAAAAATCTGATGTGTCATCTTATGGAGAGTCCCTTGTGTTATTATAGTGTTGATTTGATAACAATCTTTTGATATGTGTTTTTAATTAGAACAAGTTAAATATACAAACAATTGTCTATAAGATTTAGTTCTGCTAATTAGTAAAATATATTTTTTTTTCCCTTAAAAAATATGTTAATAAACGGAAGAAAATAATTATTGTTCTGTGTTTGACCATTATTTTGTCGTTATCGCTTCATGTTTTTGTCAATATTTTTATTTCCTTTTTCATGATACGACTATTTTTTTTTCCTAGTTAAAATTTTATATACTAAAAAATTAATGATTTTCTTAATATATTTAGTTTTGATATTATATTAACAATTTTGACACGTGTTAAAATCTGAGGTTATAGTTGACACGTATCATGATATCGTTAATTATAATTTTGACACGTTATATAATTTTAACACGTGTCAAATTCTCGTGAGTGCAACCCAAATTTATATAATAAAAAGATAAAAACCCACGTATATGCGGGTTAACATATTTATTTTTCTAGCTTTTAAAATATAAAAACAATTGTCTATAAGATTTAATTCTGCAAATTAGTAAAAGGTATTTAATTTTTTTCCCTTAAATTATGTTAATAAACGGAAGAAGATAATTATCGTTCTGTGTCTGACCATTATTTTGTCGTTATCGCTCCATGTTTTTGTTAATATTTTTATTTTCTTTTTCATGATACGAATAATTTTCTTTTTTATTTTTATTTTCTTTTTCCTAATTAAAAATTTTATATACTAACATATTAATGATTTTTTTAATTATTTAATTTTGATATTATATTAAAATTTTTGACATGTGTCAAAATCTAAGGTTATAGTTGACACATGCCATGATCTCGTTAACTATAATTTTGACACGTTATATAATTTTGACACATGTCAAATTTTTGTGAGTACAATTCAAGTTTATATAATAAGACTAAATAAAGACATGCATATACGCGGGTTAACATATTTATCTTTATAGCTTTTAATTAGAAAAAGTTAAATATAAAAACAATTGTCTACAAGATTTAATTCTTCTAATTAGTAAAAGGTATGTAATTTTTTTCTCTTAAATTATGTTGATAAACGGAAGAAGATAATTATCGTTCTGTGTTTGACCATTATTTTGCCGTTATCGCTCCATGTTTTTGTCAATATTTTTATTTTCTTTTTCATGTTACGACTAATTTTCTTTTTTCTTTTTATTTTTTTTCCTAATTAAAAGTTTTATAAACTAACAAATTAATGATTTTCTTAAATTATTTAATTTTGATATTATATTAACAATTTTGACACGTGTCAAAATATGAGGTTATAGTTGACACGTGTCATGATCTCGTTAATTATAATTTTGACACTTTATATAATTTTGACACGTGTCAAATTCTCGTGAGTGCAACCCAAGTTTATATATTAATATATATATATATATAATCGTTTATACCAAAAAAAAAAACTATACAAATGTTGCTAATATTATTTAGGAAGTACATTAAAGAAAACGACTTTCCAAATGTAAGTTACTAGTATTTACCCCGCGGTATACCGCGGAGAGATTTGTTGTTTCTATGTTTTATTTAAATACTTTTGTTAAAATTTTAATTTTTAGTGT
This sequence comes from Barbarea vulgaris, assembly GCA_963667165.1. Lineage (NCBI taxonomy): Eukaryota > Viridiplantae > Streptophyta > Magnoliopsida > Brassicales > Brassicaceae > Barbarea > Barbarea vulgaris. The sequence continues at coordinate 4,703,559 of OY763891.1, forward strand.
TTTTTTAAAAAAAATTAATCCATGATATATATATATATATGTTTATTTCTAATTTAGTATTGTACTGATGAAGTAATGATCTCAACCCGTTTCGCTATATATTCTGGCGGTGATATTTTTTTTATAAAGTTTACACATAACAAATATAATATTTAAAACATTTTTAAAAATGCAGTAAAATTAAGCCCATGGAAGACCGCATGTAATTTTTTATCAATGTAGAAATAAACATTTTGTATAATTTTAAACTATCTAATACATTTAAAATTTAATATCGACCGAAATCCGTTCCGTCATAGAACCCCGTCCATGACATTTTTTATTTTCTAAAAGTTTAGTTTTATAGTTTAAATGATTTACATATAACCTCGTACGAAATTTTTTTTTTTTTTTGTTTTTTTAAAAAAATTATATTTTTGATATATTTCCTATATGTTAGATTTTTGAAACTTTTTTTATTTTTAATAAATTTTACTTATTTATTTTTATATGTAAAATAATTTTAATATATTTCGTATGTGGTAGTTTTTTTTTATGGTTTAGTATTTTAATTTTATGTGTAATTATTTTTTATATATTTCCTATATGTTAGATTTGAAAAAGTTTTTTTTTATATAATTTTTATGTTTTATATTTTATATATGGTTTAGTATTTTAATTTTATGTGTAATGTATTTTTATATATTTTAAAAAATTATTATTATTTTTAATAATTTTTTTTATTTTTATTTTTATATTATTTTTCATTTTGAATTTATTTCTATTTTTTTAAAAAATTTTGAATAACTTTTTTTTATAAAAATTTCCTATATGTTAGATTTGAAAGAGTTTTTTTTTTAATTTTTTTTTTATATAATTTTTATTTGTATTTTGATTTGTTTTTTATATATTTTGTAAAGGTTAAAATTTTATTTTAATATTTTTTTATTTTTTTATTTATATTAGTTATTTTTTTTATTGTTTCATTTTTAATTTAATTTATTCATTTAGTTTTTTATATATTGATATTTTGTTATAATAAATAAATTTTAATATATTTTGTATTTGTTAGATTGTTTTATTTATTTGTTATTATTTTGTTTTATTTTAAATTTTCTATTTATTGTATATTTTTATTTTATATTTTTAATTATTTTGAATATATTTCTTTTATGTTAGATTTTAAGTTGTTTTTTTTTATTTTCAATAATTGTTTTTATTTATCTTTATATTTATATTATTTATTTTGTTTTTTTCATTTTTAATTTATTTCATTTTTACTTTTTATTTTTAATTGTAAGTTTTGTATTGTTTTTTATAAAAAATTTTGAATTATTTTTATATTTATATCAGTTATTGATTTTTCATTATCTTTTTTTTTAGTTTTATTAAGTATTTATCTGTTTTTCAAAATTATTTTTAATATATTTCGTATTTGTTAGATTTTAATTTTTTATTTGTTATTAATTTTTTATTTTAAATTTCCTATTTATTTTATATTATATATTTTTATTATTGTTTTTTTTTAATGTTAGATTGTAAAAGGTTTTTTTTAATTATTTTCAATAATTGTTTTTAGTTTTATTTTTAATTGTAAGTTTTGTATTGTTTTTTATAATAATTTTTGAATTATTTTTATATTTATATCAGTTATTGATTTTTCATTATCTTTTTTTTTAGTTTTATTAAGTATTTATCTGTTTTTCAAAATTATTTTTAATATATTTCGTATTTGTTAGATTTTAATTTTTTATTTGTTATTAATTTTTTATTTTAAATTTCCTATTTATTTTATATTTTATATTTTTATTATTGTTTTTTTTTAATGTTAGATTGTAAAAGGTGTTTTTAATTATTTTCAATAATTGTTTTTATTTATTTTTGTATTTATATTATTTATTTATTTTATATTTTTAATTTATTTCATTTTTTATTTTTATTTTTAATTTAATTTTTCGAAAAATATTTTTAAAGTAATTTTTAATTTTTTTTTTAAATTTGAAATAATTGTTTAATTATTTATTTATTTTATATTTTTAATTTATTGCATTTTTATTTTTATTTTGTAATTTAAATTTTTGAAAAATATTTTTAAAGTAATTTATAAATTATTTTTAAAATTTGAATTAATTGTTTAATATATTATTCCGACCCGGTTTAATATTCGGGTCAAAAACATGAAATTGACCCGACCCGACAATGGCAATTTAAGTAAATACTATCAAAACCAAGGGGAAGTCCAAAATCTGCTCCAAAAATGTTAATATAGATTATATTATGTGTCATTGTAGTTATGTACATACATAATTCAGCAGTTTCAAAATCTAAATTCATTTTTAACCGATAAAAATTTGTGAAACTTATTAAGTTTCAAAACATTTCATCTTTGTCTTTTTCTTTAGAAATTAGGGATAAATAGCATGTGATATATTCATCTCCGCCCTAGGTTTTTCTCGTCTACCATTTGATGTTAATCGTCGCACCTAAATTTAGCTCCACTTCAAAATCATCTCATCATGACTCTCTTCTTTTGCTTATGCAAAAATAAAACTAATTATGAAAAATAAAACTATTTACAATAAAAAAAATCTATACTATTAATCGAGAGGGAGGGACAATATTTTGGTTGAGCCATTTAAGCCATTTTAAAGTATTTACGGCTTATGCCATCCTAATTATGTGTAAAAAAAACTATATAAAAAAATAAAAGGGTAATTTGGCAAACTTACTCTATGAAAATTAGCCGATCCAAGCCAACAAAAAAAACGCGGATCTTTTTGACCCGGTTGAGAAGCACGCGGATCTTTTTTTGACCCGGTTGAGAAGCACGCGGATCTTTTTTTGACCCGATTTTTTTAAAACGCGTGTCTAACCTACTTTGATCCGATCTGGAGAGGAGAGCAAGAACCCTAATTTGTATCGCTGTCTGTATGAAAATTCTTAATTCATTATGCTGAAGGTATGTATCGCTCTTTCGATGTCATCTAACCTAATTTGGAAATGATTCTCTTAACGTTTCTCCACCTCAGGAGCCATGGAACGATGATCCTATTGCTAAGGAGTTCGAGCCCATTGATTTTGGAAGTGAACTCGAGGAAGACAGTACGTTTTTCTCCTCTTTCTTTGATTCGATTTTAGGTTCTTGCTGGAGTAGTCTTGTGAATTCATTTTCAAAGTCAGTATTGAGGAAATTCAAAATTAGGGCTTGGAGTGGAAAATTTGGGGGAAAGTGGTTATGCCTATGAAGATTCTTAATTTGTTATGGATGGGCTCGAAATTATACAAATCAAGCGAGTTATGGTATGGTCTCCTAAAAACCAATACTTTTTCAGCTTCCATATGTAATACCAATAATTTTTTGAGCGATATATCCCTTTTTCATGTTAGTTGCATGAGTTTTGATTCGATTTGTCTTTTTCTATTTTGTTCTTTGACTTGATCTCAGGGATTATCACGTTAGTTGCAGAAGCTACTCCATTCAGGATGACTGTAAGTCACCACATACATGAAATAGTCTGATGCATCAATGCTTTTGTTTTATATTCATGGCTGGAGACTTTGTATATTATTAAGTTTTTTCTTTTGTTCGTTTGCAGATTCCTGGTGTGATGATCATGTATGTGGTGACTTACGACTATCCTGAGTGCCAGAGGCATTGGTAACAACTTCATTTTTATATGCTATGGATTTGGAATGTCAGGTTTTGTGAGTTGAATGTAGCCATTAAGCGTGTCAAAAGTTTTCTGCAAATGATGAAGACCACTACAATCTTTAAAGAGACATTAATTTGTATCCAAAACACTTATCAGGCAAGTAGTTATATGATTAACTCTGTTTGTGTTATATGTACGTTTATTATTCTTTCACTTTGGCTAATGACCTTATATGTGACTATTTTGTTATTTTGTAGAGCTTAACCTAAGATAGTAAGATGCATTTAGCGGTTTTATGGGGATTATGACCAGGTTATAATAGATATTTTAAAGAAGAATTTTCACATTGCTTTACCAGTGAGATTGACACGTTTTAAGCAAAAACAAGAAAAATGGGCAAGGTTAGTCAAATTCTCACATGGCCTATTATACAAGTGATGGCCTAATGATTTTACTTAGGCTTGCTTCTTCTCATTTCCTTACGCTTGCTTCTTCTCATTGAATCATCAGCATATGCTTTAGAGATCAGGTTTGGCTCTATTTCCTTATGCTTTTTCTCATTGAATCATCAGTTACAAAAATTCTCAGAACTTGCAAAAAATAAGAAAAGACAATCGAGGGACTTCGAGATGGTGTTTCAGAGGAGGGTAAGAAGCAACTGTCAGAGAAATTGGACCAGTTGGTAAAAAAATTGCTGGTCGAGATTGAGCTTTCACTTAGAAGGGAAGTAGAATCAATGAAGCTTGAAACGGACTTGCTTGGCCATGAAATTGACATTACAACCCACAAATTGAAAGAGCTCAAGCATCAGGTATTGCAAACAAGAATATCCTATCCCATGTCTTTTTTTGTGGCTGTTGATATAAAGAAACTATTCTCAATTATATTTGTAACTTTATGCTGATCGTTTTGATATAAGATGTTGAAGGAGGAAAGCATAAACCGGCTTGAAAGCAATCTCCAGGAGGCGGGGAAAGACATGGCGAAGATGAACACAATATTACCACAAGTGTCTGGTGAAAGAGATCAGATATGAAGAGAGGTGAGACAATGCTGTTAGAAAAACATGCTTTTGAACTCAGAGAATGAGTTGTTGAAAAGGATGATAGAGAAATTGGAGGAGAAGGTGTTAGAGAAAGAAGGAGAGATCACGATACTACAAGACACAATCGGAAGCAAGCATCTCAATCTCCCTCTCAAGTCATGATTTGTTGTTATAAGGATTTTTTTTCTTTATATAAAGGCAAAAATTTCTGTATATTATTTGGTCTAGAAAATTTTCTTTAGTCAATTTAAATTACACAAAATAGTAAAAAAACTTTAATCTGCACACAACTCTTATTGTACCAAATATATATCATAAACAAAATTTTAAACTACGATTACTCTACTATCAATATTGGAGTGACATGTTATATTGGACCATATTTACACCAAATATAAACATCCAAATATTATGATTTATTTCATAATATGAATGAATACTAAAATTATAATAACATATTTAATTTGCATATTTCGTGATTCATAAAAACAGTATATAAACTTTAATTATCGTACCCACTTTACTAGATTACAAATATTATAATCCTTATTTTATATATCCATTAAATTATAAATCCTATTTTTACATTTAAAATATAAACATTATTCATTTTCACTGTCTACAAACAAATGAATAAGGTCACATATAATTTTACAAATTAATAATATATATATGTATATATAATATATAGTATTAAAATCTTACAGTAATTTGTAAGATATATATAAAGTAATTACCAAAATTTAAGTTTTTAAAATGAAATAAAATAAATAAATTTTTAGATTTATACCTTCTTAAAATGAGAAAAGAAATATAAACAAAGATCTCAGAATTATGGTTATTTTCATGATGTTGTATATATTTAAAAATTAAAGTTATTTATCTTGATAAAACACATAATCAAAACTTAAAAACAATTACATAATATTCAAATTTCATCATGTTGTATATATTGAAAAATTAAAGTTATTTACCTTCAAAAAACACATAATCAAAACTTAAAAACAATTACATAATATTCAATATTAACAATTAACATACATCATTTAACTCAATTACTCTACTATTAATTCACACTAGGTGATACCCGCGTGGACACGCGGATGCATTTTATTATATATTTTTAAATTATAATTAATATAATAATTTAAATAACATGTATATTATTTTGATTATAAGTTTTATAGTTTTTTTATTGTATTTTAATATGTTGTTTAAAAAAAATTCAAATAACTTAAGTTTTTAAAAAAAAATTTAGAAAAAATATCCTAACATGTTTGTCCTGAAAATAGAAATGAACTGTAATATTTTTTTAAATGATCTCTTCGTTATAGTATTTTTTTTTTATTATAGATATAATACATGTCTGATTTTGTTTTTTTGGAAGATAGGATCTTTGTGAATTAATCGATTTATCCTCTAACATCATTATAAAAATATAACAATTCACAAACGGCTTAACACATGATATAATGAATATCTAGATTTTTGTTATTTTATTGTAAAAATATCATAATTCACAATGCTTTTAGAAAATGACACCAACCATGAAATATAATAATTTTTTTTCAAAACTCTAATAACCCAGTCTACGTATGCTTTCTCATTCCAATGTTCATCTTGTCAAACAAAAATATTATAATTATCGTTAATAGATGAGAACCGATAGTAGATTATAATATTTAGAAAAAGGTACATATGTTTTTATTAACCGATAATTATAAAGCACATAAATTTAGAATGGTAGAGTATATATATATTATTTAAAAAAAAACTCTTTTTACTTTAACTCTTGAAATACTTAACAAATTAAATTTTGAAAATTTTAAAATAATAAATAAAAGATTAAATGTGTCATAGAAAAGAGTGATGATGTATTAATTTCTTATAAAACATAAATTATTCAAAAAAAAAATTATAATGATGTGTCATGGAGAGGGGTGCTGAGGTGTCAACTTCTTGTGAGACTAACTCAGTCTTTATATAATAGATGATCTATAGTTTATAGTCTAAAACCACAAATAACAATTTTAAAAATATTTCACCCGGACGCAATACGGGTTATCCATCTAGTGTTATTTATTATGAATACTTTTTAGTATTGCTCATACCTTTATATCATTTTTTTAATGAAAAGTGGTTAAATAATTGCTTACCCATGAAAAAATAAAAATAATAATTTTAAGAACAAATAACTATTTTAGTGGAATATGTTAATTGTTCTTTGATCACCCCATATATTATAATAAAATACAAAATAATATGTAGGAACATATTTCTCTAATAATATTTCATATTATTTTATAATATTTTTTTTATCCTTTGTAGGAAAGTTTTAATAGTAACCTTAAAATTGCAGAAGATGACAAATTGCTCACCGGAATTGAAATTGCAAAGAAGAGTCATCCCATATCATATCTTTTTTTTCTTGCAGATGATAGTTTATTCTTCTGTAAAATGGATAGAATCAAGTGCATAATCATTCTCAAGACACTTTATATGTATGGTGAGGCTTCTGGTCAACAACTAAATTGTGACAAGTCTACGGTTGTACTTGGTCATAAAATCTCAATCTTTCAAATGGATGAATTGAAATTAGTATTGAGAATGGCCAAAGAAGGAGGAATGAGAACTTACTTAGGTCTCCCATAAAGTTTAGGGAGTGATAAAAGTAACATTTGTGCAAGAACGGTTATAAGAACGAGTAAATGGGTGGTCTGCTAAATTCCTGTCGAAAGGGGGAAAATAGGTTTTAATCAAATCAGTTGATTTTGCTCTACCAAATTATGTTATGTCATGTTTTCGGCTTCCCAAGGCACTTACATCAAAGATCACGAGTGCAATTGCCAAATTTTGGTGGAGATCAAATTCGGATAAACGAGGGCTTCACTGAATGTCATGAGATAAAGTAAGTATCCTAAAGGTTAATGTGGTTTGGGTTTTCAAACCATTTTTGAATTTAATTTTTCTCTCCAAGATTAGCAATTATGGTGTGGCGTCTAATCAATGTACCTGATTCTCTTCTCGCTAGAGTTTTCAAAGGTAGATACTACCATAAAGTAGATTTGCTCTCAGCTCCAAAGGCATATTCCCCATCTTATGGATGATGAAGCTTATTGTTGGCTCGGGATATCATTGAGAGAGGAAGACAACTGCAAGTAGGTTTGCGACACTCTATATCAGTGTGGAGCGATCCTTGGATCCCATGTGAAATCCCGAGACCGACTAAAGCCACACCTTTAGGCACCATGTTCCACTCAAATATTCAAGTAAATCACAAGATAAAAGCTTATTAAAATGAGTAAAATTTAAACAATTTACAAGAACTTGTGGTCCTAGAAGATATTCCCCTAATCCTAGGCATCACGCCTGTTCGCGGAGAGGACCAATTTATTTGGAAAAGTATGCAGTCAGTTCGGGATATTGGGTCAGCACATCATATTTTAAATTCCAAGGAAAATATTCTCCTAGCAGAGCCAAGTTAAAGTCAATTGTCCTTCAAAACTAAAACATTTTGTGTGGCAAGCTATCTCTGGATGCTTACTAGTTAGAGAAAGACTAAAAGAACGAAGAGTATCATGTGACACTTATTGCCCACGATGTAAAGTTGAATGTAAAACGATAAATCATGCACTGTTTGAATTCCCCCCCCCCCCAACACTACAAACTTGGACCTTATCATTAATTCCATCAAACCCAGTTGCTTTCCCTTCTTCAATGTACTCAAATTTTGATTATCTACTTTTGAGACGCTTCAATGAGAATATAATGAAGGAAGCCAAGGTGATACGATAATGGAGAGCAACCAGGACCTTGAGCCGGCAGTAGAAGACCACAACGAGTAGCAGCTGAAACTAGGAGCTAATGATGCTAAGAACACACCTCTTAGAGCAAGGAATCAGTCGAGGACAGCAAAGGAAGCTCTGAAAGTACCAACTCGCTCCATGACCCGCTCCCGGACCAAACAGCTCAACCATACTATTGGAGTCTTTCTACGACATGCATTGGCTCAAGAGTGTCACTCGGACTCATGTGGTACCACGTCCGCCTTGGTCATGGTTCACGTCTAAGATGGCTAATGGCAAGCCCTATGGCTCACTAACACTCTTTTTCCCGCGTCTCCGGATTTTTCCAAGTGGTTTTCTGAGAGAGGTTTTTAATGAGGTTTGTGGTCCATAGGTTCATCTTGCTTGGCACTGGTCCGACATATCCCGGCCCGTTACGAGAATATTGGCGTGGCCCTTATCTTCTTTACTTAGCTTTTATTTTCCTCATTTGAATTTGAACTTGGGTTTTTCTGTTTGTAGTCGTTGCGCGAGTTTACGAGACCTGTCTCGTAACTCGTCCCTCTTAACTCTCTCCGCTCCTCTCTCTCTTTTCTTCTTCTCTTCGCCTACTTCTCTTTATAACCCCCTGCGAGAATCATTTGTAAAACCCATCTATCTTTTATTCAAAAACCTTTTCTAAACTATAAATTCTTGTTTCTCTCGAGTGATTTAAATCAGAAACTCGTAGAATACTTCTAGTGATTAGAGTGTTCACCCGACTTATCAAGAGGACTTCCGCATCCCCTCGTGGCGTCAATCAATCCATTCACCTCCAGATTGCTCACTGTTTGAGCCTGGAACCAGTTCATCGACATATTAGCTTCCCGGTGTGAGATTGGGGCGAGATCCTCTCATCAGGATCATATCAAAAGGCATTTCCATGAATATTTTGGTTTATCTGGAAAAGTCATAACGACAAATTATTTAAAAGTATTTTTCATGAACCACCCGATATTCTCGGGAATGCAAATGAAGAGTTTAATGCATGGATGGAGGTTCATGAAAAGCTTAATTCACCTATAGAAACCTTATTTCCTACACCAATTGAATCGGATCCACGTAGTCTAAACATTGGCGAATTACGATGTCGTATAGACGGATCATGGAAGATGGATACTAGATCAGGCTTTGGATGAGTTTGTGAGAAACACGATGATGAAGTGATCCTTGGGTCTACAACACCAGCAACGGAGTCTCTCATCACTCCACTCGGAGTTGAAGGCTCTTGTATGGACCATAGAGAGCATCTTTGGACATCAACTGAATGTATCCATTTTTTAGACGAATTGCATGGATATAATCAATGGGCATTAGTACATGCTGAGTGGCCAGCATTCTCATCACATATAGATAATGTCTCATTCCTCAAATCTAAATTATCTATGTTTAAGATTTCTTAGATTCCCTGTGCTCTAAACAATACAGGCCGACTGTTTGGTCCGAAATGTTAGAACATATGGAATGTGTTTTTCCTATGTACCTCTGAACTGGCTTAGCTTGTGACTCTAATTCTATTTATTCTAGTTGACAAAGAAAAGGTAAAATATATTGAAAATTTATTTAGAACCTAAGAGCATCCCTCCATTGGAGGTCTTTTGTAAAATATTAAACATTAAAAATAATAAAATAAAGTGAAAACTGAAAAGTATGAGAGATAACTAGATACATTAACGAGAAACTTTATCAATAGTGTTAGATACTCTTCGTCCACTTCTATTCTGCAGATTTCATTTTTAGCATAATTTTTTATGTCATTATGCGATTATGCCGTGTTACTAATTTGAGCCATAAGTTATAGTTTGTTTGTATATATCTATAGTTTTAATATAATGCAATATTAGATTTGATCTATAAATAAAATTATTGTATTACCAGTTTCATATTAAAATAATTAGATCATTACAAAACAATATGCATAGCAACACTGACTCTGATAACTCTGCTAGAACTGGGTAATTTTTACTTTCTAGTTTTCTGATATATGTTAAATCTTATTATTTTAAAAAAATATTAAGCTTTTTTTTTTAAATGTAGATTTTTATATTTTTGTATTAGTTAAGCTCCGATAAAAAAATTCACATGCTTCTAATTATTTGAACTAAAAAATTTGATTGAGTATAATCCAACATAATTCATTATTCTAATTGGTTAAATATTCAATAAATCTTAGAGTAAATCTATTGGATTAATCCATCAATCTATCAAATTTAATAGATCGTAGTAAAACAAAAATATATTTAATTTTATGAAACAAATGGTTAAAAAGATAGACCATTGAACATGTATTTTTCTTGTCATAATTTTATCATTGATACAATGATAAGAGTTAATTAATTGCATGAAATTCAATATATTACGTAAACATATTTTCACATGAAACTATAGAACTCTATTTTTAGGAAGAATTATTTGTCATGAATACAAGAAAACCAAAAATCAAACAAGTTATAAGTGATAAAAAATGCAAATAAATATGAATGAATAAAAGAGGATTTTGAGACGGTATATTGTGAGAAAAATAAAGAAATGAGAATTAAAAATTATGATTGTTGCATACTTGTAACTTATAAAAGAATATTATAAGTTATGCATGGACACGAAAATGATCGTCAACGTCAACTCAGTGAGCCAAATAAGAAAACCACTGGCAGCAAAAATGTAAAAAATAAATCTCATATACTGTTAGGAGTATTGAAATGAGATTCAAGATCAATTGCTAAATAGTTTTGTCTGTTACGTCTGAAAGAATTACATATAATTGGCACACAATAACAAATTAGTTAGAAAATTACATAATATTATCGGTTTACAAATCAAAGAAAAAGTGTGTAAAATGATATCTCGCATTGGAGGGAAGTCAAACTTGTTCTCTTACTAAGGTAAGAAGTTGAAACAAGAGACATATCTCTTCTCAAAGAGATATTCCGTTGGAGCAAATTCTCATACACAAATCTGGAACCGAAAGAGGGAGGAAGGCGGTGAGGTTTCTGTTGGAGATTGAGATAATGGTGGATGGAAATCCAACGACATAAAAGAAAGAAAGATGGTGACATAATGACTGAAATAGAGGATGTTGTCGAAAAACACCAAGAGACAACGAATTCTGAAGGATTTCGGCGAGTGAAGGTACAAGAAGAAAAAAATATTCGGTTGGGAATCGAGATAAGATATGAACCAAATAGAGTAGAGGGACAACATATATCTTATGTAAGAACGTCTCGCCCATATATGAGCAAGATCATAGCATACGTTCCCTGGATTCGTTTTCCAGATTTCACACGGTGGTCGAAAAAACAATCGACAAGATAAAATCAAAAGTTACTAAACATGGTTTAGATTTTTAATATGTTAATAATGAAACTGTGATATAGGAATTTAAATTAATATATTCATTTAGAAATATAAACTTATGTAAATAATTCTCTTTTCTAACAAACATGCTTTCTACTCTTTTTTTCTCTAAAAAAAATTTAAGATATAGCATTAATTAACAATAATTATTTTGCTTAGATTTTTTACTTAAATTTTATTTATTTTAAAATTTAGAAATCTGTCCATCGGACAAGTTATAATCTATTAGATAGATGTTTGTAATATTACAGTCTAAACAGATTAATTTTTAGAACTCATTTGTGAACCTAAAATAGCATACCTCAAGTTACATTACTTCGTCTTGTTTACATGAATCTAATATACTAGATTAAAAAAAAGTATTTAGGTTCAAAAATTTTGAGTTTTACAAATTAATATTTTTAGACTATAATATTACATATGTCTATCTAATAATGTATATATTTATTTTATTTATAAAAGATTAAAGTGTTCCTAATATTTATGTTTTTGTCAACAAGCGTATTACACGTGAGCCAGTCTTGTATATTTATGTACTTCTAATGTATTAGATTAAAAATATTAAGTTAATATTAAAAATAGAGAAAGATTAAATTTTAGAAAACTTGTATATTTATGTACTTCTAATGTATTAGATTAAAAATATTAGGTTAATATTAAAAATAGAGAAAGATTAAATTTTAGAAAAATATTTTTGTTTTTCAACAAGCGTCTCAGTAATGATACCTAGAGTTACACGTGAGTTACTCTGAACTAGGGGAGGTACCCGCGCAAAGCGCGGGGTATACATTTTAATATTAACTTTAAGAATTAATATTGTATAAGTAATTAGAAACAAAATTGTTATCAATAAAATCATGCTAACACTATTGAGTTAATTAAATTAATAAATCATTGCGTTGAGTCACTGAGCACGAATGTTAATCCAACGTCAAAGTAATGATACTACCATAATAATAAGATTGAAATGCAAATTGAAGTCTCAAAAGTAGAAAAAAAAGTTTAAAATCTATCGGGAAATGATATTTTAGAAGACTTCTTTGTAAACGGCATTACGTGTTCATATATGGGGTTCCCTTTTTCATCAGTAATTAAGATTTTCAGCCATTTCCTTACTTCACCATGGAGAGGGCAAAATATATTTTTCTATGGGAGAAAACAGGTTGGAAAAGATAGGGTCCAACATTTGCTAGTGTTTCACTTGGATATTTGTTGATGGTCATGGCAATGCAATTGTAACCGAAAATTGCATATGCCTCATCCTAAATGGAAATTTTGTTTTTGGTGGAGAAACAAACATTATCAGAATCAACACTTTTTTACCTCATCATCTTCATTAGTTATAATCTATGCTTCTATCATATAATCAACTAACTGAGTCACATGAAGTCTTGTACCGTTACATAAACCATCTTTAGGGTCAATATTCTTAAGTAGCATTAATGGGTCATGGCAAGCGGAAATTATCTACGCCTCATCCTAAATGAAAATCTTGTTTCTTGTGGAGAAACGAACATTCTAGGAATCAACATCCTTTTGACCTCGTCATATTCATTAATCTATGCTTCGATCATGTGATCGGCTAATTTAGTAACATGAATTCTTGTACAATTGCATTCACCTTGAGGTCAATATTCCTAGGTAGCATTATCAACCACAAATCATGATTAGGCAATCCTGAAACTTTAAGGCTATCCAAAAATTCTTGAGAATAAATCATTCAATCAGCTTCAACACCAACTCTCAGTTCAATACTGTCACAGCATATATAATTTGTTTCCTCACCTAAATCCAAAACAAAAGTATAGAAATCAAAAGGAAACAAAAAAAACATAACCTGTTAAAAAGCAAAGATTATAGTACCTTCAAAACTGGCGAGCATAAAATCATTTATCAGATTAATATATTTATGAGTTGGACTCAAATTGGCTCTTTGTCGTATAAACAAACGATAGGCTCTAAAAATGAGATGTTGCAGTCTTTTAATTGAACAAAGCTCTAAGCTTATTTCTCTTCAGCGGTTTTAAGGTCAACATGCTTTTCAAGTTTAGAAGTTTCTTTATTTAAAATGCAAATCTTGCGTGGAAGAGAGAAAACCTGTGATGTCCTAGGCATGTTGTCTTCTAATAGACTAAACCTCTTTCCTCCAAGAGTTTTCATTTTTGTGAACTGCTTTAATTTTTGCATGTTCTCACTTCTTCTTATTCTACTCGTCTTCACTCAATTTGTTCTCATTATTGTTAACATTCATCAATCATCATATCCATGTTGTTGACCTTGTCCACACTGACAGCTTCAGACCTGAGTTCTTAAATGGAGTTGTTATAGATTTGCTTGGTTTTTGAAATTGAATTGAGATTAATAATGCTGCAAATGGAGATGAGAATGGAATTGTTATGATAAATTTAGTCTTTTAAAAAAGCGGAGGAGAATTTGGAGCAGCAGCCGAAGCTTCTGACGATCCTTAAAAAATCATCTCTTCATCTGCTATATCATACGACTTGTCACCAAATTAACGCAACAGCTCACCTTTAGGAGCAAAAGTCTCCTTGTCACCAAATTAGAAACTTTTTTAGCGAGTGGCTATAGCGCTATACGATTTAAGAATTCTTCAAAGTAAACCATTCATCTTTATTTCATTTGAAGGTTTAATACTGTCTAAACTGAGATATATTATTTTCACCTTTCAAATATTCAAAATATCTGGCTAAATATTTACAAATAAAAACATATTGCCAAAAAACTAAACGCAAGATGATAAATGAGAAAACATAAACTCGTTTATTATGTCTACATATTTATTTGATTACTGTGGATATTAAAAAAACACATGATCTTGTGTATTTTTTTTTTGCTGCAAGTATTTTTTTCAACTACCTTTACTACTGCTTCTATATGCATTTCACATTCAGTTATAAGAAAGTCTTCATGTGATAGTAATCTCTACTTCTCCTGCACTAAGCTCACAGATCTTTCCATCACCAATATCCATAATCTATTTCCAAAAAGAATCAAGTTCTTATGCATCATCGCCCCCATGCTTGAAATTCTCAAGTGATAATCATTGTCCGTAGAGCATGGTGTGTGGGTAATCGTTCATATCTCAAAAAACCTTTTACCCGTGGTTTCCACATTCTCTCTTGAGCTTTTCAAAGGCAGATGAAAAATTAAAGTACGTCAAATTCCTAGCCTCTGGGTACACCTTATTCACCTCCAGCAATGTTAGAGAGATTGAATGGATAACATACTTACTATTTAAGACAAAGATGATGCACTAATAACTCGACAGATAAACTCCAGATGATGATGCCTTTGTATCTTTACAACATATATATTGACAACCTATGAAGAAACTATGTTCAAAAGCCACAACATTTTATTCACATGTTGGACCAAAAATATCCATCAACTGAGTAACTTGTACCCTTGTTCTATTGTATAAACCTTCTTTAAAATCATTTTTCTTAAGTAACATTATAAGAGAGAACTAACATTCAATCAAAATTTATGAATATGCAATCCAAAGACTTTAAAACTATTCAAGAGTTCATGAGAATAAATCATTCTATATCTATCGGTCTAATCCGAATATTCAATACTATCTAAATGGACATAGGTTTTTAGTTGTTTTCCTCACTTGTCAAATATTCAAAAATTTTATGGTTAAATTATTTTTAAAATCAATATTGCCAAACAACAGAACATCCAGTTAAGTAACAAATCCAGACAAGATTATGCAAAGGTTTCAGAAAGATCAAATGTGGCCTCACCGCAGCAGGGACATCCTCTTCCAGGTAGTTATCAAAATCCCAGTCATATGTAATAATCAAATCCAGTTGCTTCTGAAAATCTTCAATGGTCGCAGTGAGACGCTCTTGCAAATCAATCAACTGAGGAGAGACAGACCTTTGACCATTGTCGAAAAGATTCACAAGGCGCTGAGCCAGTTCTCTGGTTTGGTAAACAAGTCATGAGTTTTGCCTTGACTCTATCAAACTCAAAAGCTTTGATCTTATCTCATTAAAGCGCTCATACAACTGCGTATCATCTAAAAGCATTGCAATTTTGTCAAATAACTTAGCAAGACATGAACACTGACTGACCTTCACTGAGAAAGCCAGAAAGTCTTTCTGACAAACGCATGAAAGTTGATGTCAATCTCGCCACAAGTTGTGAATCATCCCAAGCAGAGGCTTCGCCAACAACTGAAACATCAGACCCTGGTGGTGCATTGTCCACTATACCAGTAGGCTACTGCTTTTCAGAGGAAGAAGCTTCTTCAGCTGCAGCTTTAGCAGTAGATTCTATCTGATTAGACAATTCGTGAGGAGAATCCTCAACGTCCTTGAGATCAGATACTCGTGTACTCAATCCGGCTCCACGAAGCTCGAGTATCCACGTCTCAAATCCCTGACCAGACATGTATCTTGCAAAAGAGCACTGCAATGACAACAACCGTGTTAAACTGGAAGCTTTTGGTTCAACAATAATTCTATTTCCTCATAAAAATGTACACTGTCGTTAGCGTGAATGTAGTAGACCAGATTGACATTAAAAACGAATACAAAAATGAAGGAAACATACACCAGGAGATAGATCATATCCAATGGCATTAGTTCCTACTCCAGATAAAAGCAAAAGCGGATGATTCATGATTCATCGTCGGAGCCTGAGAGAAGAGACAATTCTTAATCACAAAAAAAAAAAAAATAATCAAAATTGGAGATGCAGAGAATGGTGAATTGGGAAACCTGAGGGGGAGGCAAGTAGCGCCAAAGAGCGAGGCGCCAATCGGTGTTAGGAACAGAGACGTAATGAAGCTCGTCAGCAGTGCAAAGCGGTGGTTTGGTGGGGAGCTTAACAGAGGAAGAGAAGGCTCTCGGTTGAAACAGCGTCGTGCGATGACGGAATGAAGGAGTGACGATGCTGATGTGGCGGTGAAAATAGACGGTGGAGGAAGCTAAGCGAAGAGCTGAGCGGATCACCAAGGGGAATTGGGGAGGCATGGTGGTCATCGCACAGAACAAATTCTTCTTACTTCATATAGGTTCTCATGTCACATTAGTTAAAATAATCATTAACGTTTTAATAAAAAAGAAGCATTTTAACAAAATCAAAAGGTCCGTTCGACGTATAGAGTCAATCCAGAAAGTAATATTGCCTGTTTTTTTTCATTACTTTCTCCTCTTTCTTCCTTGTCTTTCCCTTCCTGAGCTATGACAAATTTGACATGGTGAATAATCTGAGACCACGACTAAACTACTGAAACAGAGAAACGATTCAATGCTCCTATGAGATGCTGGTGATGCCGTTTCACTTTAAACTACAATGAAAGAACAGAGGACATAACACCAAAAAAAAAAAAAAAAAAAGAACAGAGGATATACGTTTTAGTCACATGGCAAGGAAACAAAATAATGTAGCAAAGTAGGCATAGAGTCTTCGAGAAATTGTAACAAAAAAGTAAAAAAAATCCATGCTTTGATTTCTTCGTGTTACATGTTCATCAGATATATTATGACTGACCTTAGTTTTAGCATCCAGATCTGAACTTTATATTCAAGAAGAGTGGGAGCTGCAACAACCTAAAAAATGAGAACCCATGACATTTTGTGCACAAGGCGAGAATGTAAATTTTAATCTTGTTAGCTGTATCACCTTGAATATATGGATACATTGGTTTGGAAGTGATTGATTTATAAGGAATCATATATATGGAGAAGAATGGATTACTTAAGCCTTAAGGTGTTCGAAGCTACACGATTTGCTCCAACGTTGATACCATCTACACGACCATCAGTGCAGCTGCAGCAAAGTTTGCAATGAAACTTGCACAATCAGACAGAAAAAATAATCATCAAGACTAATATACAGAATTGGAAACACCATCGAACATATTATGAGGTTTGGACACATGACACAATCTACGCAAGCAAGTGATTGAATTTGGTTTTACTTTTAGTAGAAGCAGACCTAACAAAACCAAACTATAATTGATGAAGAACATTTAGATCTATAAGCCTCGAAGAGAACATAGGTTATTAAAAACTCCACCATAGGCATAGGTTTTTGGGCTGTTGTTGTTGGCGTGCCTGTAACTCTAGCCTTCTCTGTTGGTTTATTGGTGACATGACATGTATTGAAACCTGTGATACAAGATTCAAAACAGCCAAGGGATAGAAAAAGGTAGCGAATGGATATTTTCAAAAATCATACATTCTAGCCAAAATCAAAACAAAAGAAATCTACGTGACATATTTTTATTTAATAGATCTAGATTTTGGACACATACAACACAATCTACGAAAGAAAGCGATTGAGTTTGGTTTTACCTTTTTCTATAAGCATATTTTTCTTTTCTTTTTTTTTGTTTACCTCAAGTTTATAGATCCAATGGCACACAAATACTAATTAATTACAGTGTACTTTAATAGCAACAAACATGGAAAAAAAATTTAGACATGATCTAAATTTACCTGCTTTACGAAGTTGGTGACCTCTCCATCGGTGGATTCATGATCTAAATTTGCATCACCAATTTGCCATTGCTTCCACACAACCTGCAATCATACGGAAAAAAAAACATTAATATCGTGTCAATTTAGAACGTCGTAGATCAATATAAGTTACTATGAAAATCTCATCAACATATTTATAAACATAAAGATGCAGCCAAAGAATTTAGGGTTTACATTTTTTTACTATATCCAATATTAAATTAATGTAAAATTTTCTTTTAATTTAAAATATTGTTGTTATCTACAAAATAAATAAATAAATTTTTAAAATATAGTGCAAAACTGATGAGCTTACACCATAAGATTAAATATGCCCGATTTGTATATATAGATACGTGAGAATATTTTTTTTATTTAGGTTTGATTCTGTTCACACTCAGGGGCAAAACTATAATTGCAACCCCCAACTATAGCCTCAGAGGCCTCCGTTGCCTCAAAACTACATGTCAAATAATATATATATAGATTAGGGTTTCCAGGTTTGAGAATCTATAAACTATGCTTCTGAAACTAGGTAATAATTTCCATCAAATTCAAATATGAATTTCGGTTGGAGCTTATCTAGGAATTTGGATATGAAAGAGGCTCTGAAAAGTTGATAGCAAGGTGTCACACACCGTTTTCTTGGGACGGTACGTGACCGCCGTGTTGCTTCTGCGGGGCCATTCGGCAGGGGTAGGGTGTCGTGATTCAGTGAAGGACGTGCATGACTCAGATTGGAGAGGCCCTTTGGAGTCATGCAGACCTACTCAATTGAGTTTGTTGAGTCTGTCGCTGATCGAGGATCTGATTACGAAGAAGGGATTAGGCCATCCCTGCACAAACTGGTCGGGGTCTGGAGCCGATCCCCTGATGAGTCATAGACAGACCGTGAGATGAAGGCTGAGTCGAGAATCGTGGAGATTATCGACTGCCGCACAGTCTTCTGGAAAAATCCCGTGACAAGTGGTATCAGAGCCAAGAACGTTGTGTATTGTCTGCGGCTAGCGCCTGTGGCTGAAGGCGTGGAAACGGGTAGGCGGGAGCCTCGGTCACTGGCGTTAGAAGTCGAGGGAGAAGTGGTAAGTGATGAAACCTTGGCAGTCGTCTGAGGGGCAAAGAGTAAGCACACATAGGAATGAGCCAGTTTTCCGAAGACTAAGGCAAGCGCACATAGGGATGAGCCAGGATTCTTCCCATGCACGAGGACGTGCACATTGATTGGTGAGGGAGAATGTCACACACCGTTTTCTTGGGACGGTACATGACAGTCGTATTGCTTCTGCGGGGCGATTCGACTGGGATAGGGTGTCGTGCTTCGGTGAGGGGCGTGCAGGACTCATGTTGGAGAGACCCTTTGGAGTCAGGCAAACCTACTCGGTTGAGTTTGGGGAATATGTCGCTGATCAAGGATCTGACTACGAATAAGGGATTAGGCCATCCATGCACAAACTGGTTAGGATCTAGAGTCGATCCCTTGATGAGTCCTAGGCAGGACGAAACCAGTTGAAGATGGTCCATGAGATAAAAGATGAGTCGAGAATCATGGAGATTATCGACTGCCGTACGGCCTTATGAAAAAACCCGTGATAGAGGGCTTTCCAAAGACATATAGATCGGCTTCTAAATCCTTCTGGTTAGAGGGAAAACTGTTTTTAAAGGTGATTGTTCACGAGGTTTAATCTGAAGTTAAAGTAACTCAGAAAAACAAGCATAACTTCTAGACCGTAACTCTAATTGGGGATTCACTTTCGGATGTGACTAGATTAGAGGGTTCTTCATATTTCCAGTAAGTATCTTCGAAAAAAGAATCCATTTGCTCCTCTGTTTTTCTATTCTTCCAGAATTTTTCGGATCTGTCTCTGAGATATTTAGCTTTGCCAACTCACACACACACCAAACTCTCTTCCACCTTCTCGTTTTCTCTTCTTCTTCTTCTTCTTTTTCTTTTATCTTCTCGGATTTCTCTTTTCTTCTTCTTCTTCTTCTCTCACGTCATTTTCTCTCTCCATGATCATGTAGGCAAGAAATTGATAAGCCAAAACCTAACATTCCCTTATATTGTATGTCACCTCATTAGTTTATGACTTGGGCTTACCAGGCTTATAACACACCAAAATCTTGAGATCAGGGTGTTACAATAATATTCCACTTAAACGAAATTCGTCCTAGAATTCTTGGGCATGTATTCTCTATATAAAATTTCTTATCTTGCACCTCAAGCGAACACCCTGGCCAAACTTTTGATGCACCACTCTAATTACTATTTAGCAGGACTTATGCCACAACCTCCATTGGTCTCAAAACATAGAATACTAACTCATATTTTCAATTTTATAGTGGAAATAACTTAAACAAACAACTCATGCAATTCATAACATGCAAAGTCAATCAACTAGACAAACACTAAATTTCAATCAAAATAATGTCTTTTACTGCTTTCGCTGAAACTCCATGCATCTGATTTTTTGATCAACTCCTGAGCCTCAACTTTGGTACGCTGAAGACACGAAATTATAATTAGAATCCTACAAGACATAAAACAAAACAGAGGCTAAGTTCAAGTTTGGCATTAGTGCTTTTTTTTTGTTTGAAAACTATTTTCGAAATTGTTTTTGAAGTGGCTTTATCCCATGGTTTAATACTAAATTGTAACACTTGTTCCATCATACATGCCAAGTAAGTGTGTTATTTCTTGGTATAATGCTTTCTTTAAAATTTCACCAACAATCAAAACTTTATACCACAAGTCTTGAAAACTTACTAACATGAGGGAAAATGGAAAAACGGATGAGTAAAAAAGGTTTTACCTAATGAGAAGATCCTTTTTTCCCACTTGAAATACAATAAACATGTTCTAATCACATTAAAAATCATTACTTATTATAGAATCGTAACGTCATAATACTCAAACAATCTTGACAATTATCACGTCAACATGCAATATTTTCACTATCACATTCTCAACTACGCATTCCGATTTCATGGTTTTTTTCTATCATACAATAATGTTATCTCGAGCCATATAAATGCAACACACAAGGTAACCTCAAGTAGCATTTATCTTCTCAAGTAACATTCACCTCAGGTAACAACAACTCCTTAAATAACATTCTCCCCAAGTAACTTTATCTCCTCAAGTATCCACTCTAAGTAACATTCTCATTATTCTCTTCCTCATTCTTATGCATAAGCATACTCATTCTCATGCAAAAAAATAACTTAACATGTATTATTACATAACATCATAACATCATAGAGCATATACAGCTTTTAGTATTTGATCAATCTTTTTGCTTAATGTATTGAAGGAAGATGATCAGAGAAGAAAAACTCAAAATATTGTGGAATGATTTTGTAACATTGTTATTTCTAGTTGCTCTCCATTTCGCATCTCAAACCATGAATTTGGTTTCTTCATTGTAATCATGGCATGGAATGAAACGAACATAAAATTTAATCATTTTGGTTGGTGGCTTGATCATTTGATCCACATTTTGGCTTGGGTTTGTGTTTATCTTTTGGAGTCAAAGGGTTTGTGTTTGGTTATGGGGTGATGATGATTATTATATCAGGATGTGAGATGTACATGAAGCTAGAGGCATCTCAAGACTCTCTAAACTAAGCTTAAAATCTGGTGACTGTGAAAAAATAATGTAAGTATTCTGTGTATTTGGATCATCATTCACTTGAAAAATATCGATATTACATTTTTTTGATCTTGTATTCTTAGCAGGTTTTGGACTATGGTTACAGCACTATCAGGTATGACCATTTGCAAACTTTACTCTATAATTCAGAATGCTTGTTGACAAAAAATAATATTAAAAGCACATTCATCTTTCATAAATAAAATAAACATATATTAGATAGATATATATATGTAATATTTTAATCTAAAAATAATAATTTGTATACTCTATATTTGAACTTACTTTATTTTCATATAATATATTAGATTCATATATATAAGACTAACTCACGTGTAACTTGAGGTTTCATTATCTAAAGATTAAAGACACTTGTTAAAAAACAAAAATATTAGAAACACTTAAATTCTTCTCTATTTTTTACCTAAAGTTTTAATCTAATATATTAAAAACGTGTGACAAGGCTAACTTATGTGTGATATTCTTGTTGACAAAAATAAGTATTAAGAACACTTCATAAATAAAATAAACATATATTAGATAGATGTATGTAATATTATAGTCTAAAAAGATTAATTTGTAAAACTCTATTTTTGAACCTTTTTTTTTTTGGTATCTAGTAGTATATTAGATTTAATGTATACAGTATACAAGACTAACTCACGAGTAACTCGATGTTTCACTAGTTAAATATTAAAAACGCTTATTGACAAAAAAAAAATTAAGAGCAATTTAATCTTTCATAAATAAAAGAAACATTGCATCCTACATTTTTGTATATCCCAAAATAAATAAGTAGAATGCTGATTTTACTAGTTTAGCTATCAAATTATTAAAATTTGTATTTTCATGAATTAAAGTAAAATTGTGCATGAACCATGTTTCAGTGTTATAAAACTTTACACATATAATTTAGCCAAATTTAGTTTCCATAAATTAAAATCTTAATATACATTGAACATGCTTTGGTTTCACAATTTTTTTTTAGAAAATTAAATACAATATCCCATAAATAAAATAAAAGTATGCATGAATAGTATGAGATTTCCACCTAAAATTACGTTTCAAAAAATCAAATTATGCAGGGGGATGAACCTTATCATATACATTACCTTAAAGTTCAAAAAAAGATAAGTGACATGGATTATAAACCATAGAAAAAAACATATTGACCAAAATATAAAAGTAGATACTGTAAAAAGAATCACTGATAACATCATGATACAATCTATGAAAGTATTAGATTTTTTACTTTTAGTGTATATAATATACTACGATAAGACTATTCATAAGGTGATAATCTTGCCAGCACTATATTTAGGTATATTCTGCTACACACATATATTTTTTGATCCAGTGAATATATTATAAATTATAATAAAGAAAAATAGAAGATAAAACGAGAAAGTACAACAAAGTTACATTGGCAACTAGGTGGAAGACAAAAAGGAAAGAAACCGAAACTATTGGTTTGGTTTTGAATTGGTTCGGTTTAGTTAAAGTCTCAAAAAAAAAAAAAAAAACGAGGGACGTGTGTAATGAAGAAGCCAAAAGGCTGAGAAATACTTTTGGTTGGGATTGTGGGACATAAAACTTAAGTGACGACCCAAAGGAAAAAATCAAAACTTTCAAACATTACAGAGATTACGTGTAATAATTAAAAAAAATTTTACACAATAAATTTAAAAATATATAACTTTTTTTGTTGTTATTCGTTGATTAAGCTTTAACCTTTAGCTATTAAATTTCTTTGTCTTTGGAAACTGTTCTTATGACTAACTGACCTTTTTTAACCCCCATGACCATTTGCTTTTTTTTTTTTTTTCCTTTATATCAAAAATATTATTTAGTATATAATATATTTTGGTTATATGGGTAAATTACACATTGCCGTCTCTTCCTAATAATCCTCCTTTTCTGTTCCCATTTGTGTTGTTGTGCTTTGCTTCCTTTTCCTCATTCTCTCTTCCTTCTCCTCTCTGCACAAAGCGGTAGGTTTTTTTTTCTAATTTTTATTTTTTAATCTCTTTCTGTTCATCAATCGATGGTTTCTGAATCGTTTTCATGAAGAATCTATGATAAAAATTGAGTCTTTTTCTTTGATTTTCTCATCTTAAGGTTCTTAGATCGATTTTGTGTGTTTTTGATTTTGTTTTTTTCTGGGTTTTCAAAGCTTGATCGAATCGGTTGGTGGGTTTTATTCATTGTTGTAAAAAGTTTTGATTTTTGAAACTTTTTCTGTTCTGAAATTCTGTGGTTGAATTGATTTGTTCATCGTGAAAGAACAAAGCTTTTTGTTAGATGGGTTTTAGGTTTTTTTTAAACGGATCTTAAGTGCTATGAACTTGTTTTTGTTTTGTTTTGGTGATAAAGTTTGTTTCTTTGAGTTTTTTTTGGATTGTTTTATCTGATGATGCTTTACCTTGAAGCTGTAGATTTCTCTTCTTTTTTTTTTCCTTTGCTTTGTATTGAGGCTTTGTGATACTTAAAACTTCTTGGTTGGGTGATTTGTTTAACTCAATAGGTTTGTTATATCGAATGATTAGTTGATATGTCATTGATGAACCTGTGGTTTGTTTCTGAATTGCCATTGTGGTGGTTGTTGAGTAAAATGTTTTCACTCTTTTCTTAAACTTTATTGTTTAGTTTTTGTTTCAATTGGCATGGTTGTTGTGTGTTGCTAGTTGCATCGTTCTTGCTTTGAGTGAGCTTTTGCTCCTTGTGCTCTTCTAGGTGATTGTTTATCATTGCTATGTTTTGATTGAGTGTGTTTATGTGTTTCTTTTACACAATGAAGTTTCTGTGTGATATCGTGTAGAAGCCTTTTCGTCTTCTATATTACTGATAGATCTGTGGTCTTTGTTCTTTTGCAGTCTCCCAATTAGGCACATTGTTGAGAGCAGGGAACATTTCGTGAGGTTCACTACTCCCAAGCGTAGCTGTGGTTAAAGTTTAGTCAAGATGCAGGGAGAGAGGGCCAGTCTCGGCTATCTATCTGAGGCGTTGAACTTTGAGCCGGGTTCTTCATCAAGTAGTGGTGTGATGAATCATTGGGAGAATATTCACAGTCTTGGTGATAATGATTTGCAGGATTACATGATTGCAAACTCTGAATCAAATACATCACTTGCGAACTCAGTTTATCGCGAGCAACAGGATTTTTGTAGGTTTAGCCTTGGTGAGGCTAGCTCTAGTGGCACACAGAATGAAGCTGCCAGTCACAATGAGCGTCGAATGGAAAATGGATGCTTTCAGGAACGAAGAAATGAGATCATTGATTTAGACCCGTTGTTTGTGGAACCATCTGGTGCAAATCAACCTGTTCAGAATGTCAATCTGAATGTAGAATATATAGAAATTCATGACGATATTAATCCGGTTAGGGGTCGGTCTGGTTACTTTGAAGCTAATGGACAAGGGACCAGGGTTTCACTACCTGGAAGACCTTTCGAAGAGAGTAGTGTTAGATCAGGTTCTTCAGTAGAGGGGCGTCGTGCATCATGTAAGAGAAAAGCTATTGAAAGCAGCATTGGTCAATCTTCTTCAGGAGGTTATCGTGATTTCCAGCATGGAGAAAGCAGTTCATGGACCCCAGCTTCTACGGTTTACATGCCAGGAAATGGGATAAACATATCTGGCTCCCTTGACCATGGTCCAAGAGGAATGGTCTCTGGTACTGTCCCAAATTTTCCTGTTTCTGCAATTTCAGAGAGCTCCAGTAGAAATGTATGTGTCAGGAGTAATCCCTCAGATCAGCTAGAAACTGTAAACCCAGCTGTCTTTTCTGCGGGAACGGTTGTCAGACGACCTGTTGCTCCATCCCAGTCGAACTTATTAAGATTTCTACCGGCAGATCAACATTCATCGGACTTGAGACATGGACAGACTATAGGAAATGTCTTTTCTCGTAATCCAAGTACTCCTGCTGTGAGCATAGCTCCTGTTTCAAGGACTATGCTACCGCCATTTCAATGGACCGAGAGCTCACTAGCAGGTGGATCATCAAACCCTACTGCGCCCAGTGACAGAAATCTTCATCTAGATGAAACCAGGTCAAGAAGCATGTCTGTTAATATTCCAGAGATACCCGCTTTTGCTCCATCTCCATCTCCAGCTCCTCATCTCAGAAATTTGGCCCGCAGTCAGAGTAGCAGAAATGTAAACCTGAATATTGCATCATCATCGTCCAGGACCAGCTCAAACACAGGTGTTCAACCACCATTGTCTAATCTTGCATGGACTCCTTACCAGAATTCACCCCATTATCAAAGAAGAAGATCTGAACATGCTCGTAGGTCATTGGTTTCTCCCGTTGCTGTAGATGCTACAAACCAGAGATCTAATGATCATCAAACACTTCGTTTGGTAGTCCCTCCTACCTCTCCGGATGTGCCTGTGCTTCAGCCTGGTGGTGATAGTAATCAGATGCTCAATCGAGCTTACTCGAGAGCTGCTCCATGGTTGGATAGGCAAGGAGAGAGTGCTGTTGGTATTCCTCAATCTTTGCGGGCGTTGGCAGCTGCAAGCAGAGGAAGAAGCAGACTTATGGTGTCCCAGGTTAGTTCATACAAGTTCTATTGTCACAAAACCTTTAACTTGGATAGTTTTTGTTAGTTTTGGCTCATTCCGTTGCACATTAATACGATTTTTCCTCCCTCGAGCAACCACTCAAAGTTCTTCTCTTTTGGCCAGATGCAGAATGTCTTGGATGTCATGCGTAGGGATTCTAATAATAACTTGAGGCTTGAGGTTAGTTCTTCCTTCAGTTAAGACTATTGTTAAGTTTTATAAATTCGAATTGTCTTCTGTCCTATCTCTATTGATTTCTAGATGATCGAACCTAATCACCGGAACTTAAATAATCGGAATGGTTGTTTGTATCAGGACGTTATGCTTCTAAATCAGACGATGCTATATGAAGGGACTGCTGGTATCCATGACCGTTATAGAGACATGCGACTTGATGTAGACAACATGTCATATGAGGTAAAAAACAATAACGAACCACAAAATCTATATCGGCTCATGGTAAATCGTAAAAGCCTCACTCCTTTGGTTGATAAACTTTAGGAATTGTTGGCACTAGAAGAGCGGATTGGAGATGTTTGCACCGGTGTAAACGATGAAACCATATCAAACAGGTTGAAGCAGCGGAAATACAAAATCAACACAAAATCTCCACAAGATGCAGAGCCATGCTGTGTTTGTCAGGTAAACAAATATGCTAGTTGCTATGATAATAATAAGAAAGATTTAATTTTTTCGGTCCGAGTATGAATGGTGAAACTTGGTGCAGGAGGAATACACTGAAGGAGAAGACATGGGGACTTTAGAATGTGGGCATGAGTTCCATAGCCAATGCATAAAAGAATGGCTGAAACAGAAGAATCTTTGCCCAATCTGCAAGACCACAGGCTTGAACACCGCGAAGAAGCGAAAGATAGGATGATGATTTACTCCAACAGAGCTTTTTTTTGTTACAATTCATTTTATAAACAAAAGAAAATGGAAGAAACAAAGGAGACCTTCAAGCCCCCTACCATTGCAGAAGGCAAGTTTGGTCCCCAATTTTTTTTCATTTTGTTTTAATATAAATTGTCCGTATTTATAATCTAAGTATGGAAGAGGGAAAGATTTGGATTGAAGGGAAAGATGGAGGGTTGATAGGGAAATGTTGTTTTTATTTTTCTGGATTTGTTTGGATAATTTAATTTACCCAATGTCAATTAATTTTATGAAACCTTTTGAAAGAAGGAAGAAGTTGAGTCAGCTGATTTTGAGATTATGATTATATTGAAAGCCCATAATATTGTTTTGTGACTTTGTGTTAGTGGCTTTGACTAGTCTTCATAGTTGTCTTAGTTTGCTCTATATGATTTGGTAACAAAAGTTTTAAAGTGCAAGTAGCTGCAATTTTAGAGGAACAAAGTTTAGGTGAATAGTATATTTCTTTCTTTGAAGTTGTAATAGTTATCATAAAATAGTTTTTAGGGATGGCATTATGTTGTTCGGTTCGGTTTTGGATAAAGGTTTTTTTTTAACGAAAGTAAACATAAACTAACTAATTTTAATTAATATTATAAAATTGTAGTACAATTAAATGTATTTTTCTATGTATTTAATTAAATATATTTATTTATTAATGGATTTTGATGCTTTGGTTCAATTCGGTTTCGGGGAATTTAGTATAAAATCTTTTATACCATTTGGGTTATTTATGGATTTAATGTTGTTTCAATATAAACTATTAGTATTAGGTTTGGTTATTTCGTCTATGCCTAATATGTAGTGTGTTTTCATCTCAAATTTTCCATTTGTGTTGAATGGTCTCGTGGTTCAAAACTCGTTGGTATTGCAAAGATCCTCTTTCTGTCATGTTACATCTTCTATCCTTGTTGCAAAACCCTTAAGCTTTTTGCTATATGGTGAAGGAAGTGGACATAGTTAAGTTTGATTACAAGTCAAGCTGTCAAGAAATCGTTTTTATAGCTCCTTATATGATTCCCTTTCAATTGTTAAATGTTATATTAGATATATCTTTTGTTGAGTCATTTTTATAGTGGTTTTTTTTCTATATTGTCTACGTTTCTATGTTGTAATCCCTCCTCTTTCATGGAGTTTTAAGACTATTTAATTGAAATGTTTGAACCAAAAAAAAATGGTGTGCAAGTTAGAACAGTAAAATGGATTGAATAAAACATTCCTCTAATCAAAGCCTTACTGGCCAACAAAGTATAGAAACTGATGAATCGTCCAGAAAGTTTACTTTTAAAAATTCTCAAGGCAAGAGTTTTTAGAGAGGGAGATATGCTCTCTGCAAACAGAGGTTCCCAGCCTTTGATGAAATTCCTTAAGATTTGGTTGTGGGCTTATCAAACAAGGAATGCAAATCAACATATGAGATGGTAAAGAAACAAAGATTGGTCTTGAGTCTTGGTTACCAACCGATCCACCTAGAGCTTATGCGTTACTACTTACTGCTTATCCCAATCAATATGTGAGTTGTATTATTGATGAACAAACGCATCAGTGGAATACATAAAGAATTTTCAGCTTATTGATCCAGTCGAGTATCCATTGATATACAAGCTTTCCCTCCCTAGTCATATTAAACGAGATACCATAATCTGGGGGCATACAAATAATGGAAGTTATACCCTTAAATAAGGTTATTGGCTCGCCTCTACAGTATCATTGACGGAAGTGGAACCAAGACCAGCACTTTTTCACCATCTTGACATTGCGAAAAACATTTGGAAACAATGTATATCACCTAAAATCAAGCACTTCCTATGGAGACTTGATCTAAAGCAATCGGAGTTGCGGTAATCTATTCCGACGAAACGTTAGAGTTAATCCATACTGCTCATGATGCTGCATTGAAGTTGAGACAAGTGATCATTTATTTTTCACATGTACTTATTCTTCTACAATTTGGAAAGCAACATGAATCCCTTGTGATTTTTTATTAACTATGTCAACATCATTGGAAGATAAGCTTCGATATCTACTGGAGTTAGGGATGACAACAAGAGTTGACAAACATATATGTTTTCTTCCTTTTTGGCTATTGTGGCATATTTGGAAAAGTATAAATGACATGGTCTTCAATCGTAAGTTAAGTGATCATTTTAAAGTACTTAAAAAGGCCCAGCAAGACACAAAATAATGGATGGACGAAACAGAGTTATTTCCATCAGAGGTACGGCATGCAGCCATTCCAAATTTGTAGATGTTATGTCCCGGTCTCGAGACTCTCGGAATCGGTGGAGCCCCATAGGTCCACGTAAGCAGATAGCATAGTTAAAATATTGAAACTGCTTTTTTTACATATGTAGGGCATGTTTGTTTATGTGTCGCTGCGACTTGCGACTCGCGATCGCGACTCAAGATTGCGATGATCTGTCGCTGAGAGATGTCGTTGGGTTTAATTATATTATATTATTTTATTCTATTTTAATTAATTTATTTTATTTTAATTTATTCTAATATATTCTATTTTTTGTTATTTTATTTTATTTTAATTTATTTTATTTAGACCTACGACTATAATCTTGTTTGTTTAGGTGTCGCACGACATGTCGCTGCGACAAGTTACATGATTCGAATTCGAATCGCTAGAATTTCTAACGACTAAAAATTTGAGTCGTGAGTCGCTGCGACATGTCGCAGGATCCCGCAACAGATAAAAGAACAATAAAACTGTCGTAAATCGCAGTCGCGAATCGCTATGACAGGTAAACTAACATGTCCTGATTAGTTTTTTTGCATATATAACTCCCACGTACCTAACCATGCCATAAAATAAAGGCATGAAGGTTTATTTAGTAATAATGTTTCGTTTCACCCACATAATCCATACGTACATCTAGATCTTTCTACTCCACTATAATCGCTTAAAGTGCAAGTTATCTATATGCATCACATAATTTAACAACCTAACGTTATTATGCGATTCAATCCTAATCAAGCAATATGCCACTACAAGAAAACATAGCTGTTTTTGATGGAATTTTTTACAGACATATATCCGTCTATAATTTTTTATGACATCTCGACGGTATTTGAAGCACAAAAACATCGTCATGATTCGTCTAAAATTTTTGACGATATTTAAGTCTGTCTAAAATGGGTCAAAAATGTTAGACGGATTTTCGACGATTAACTAAAATCCCTCAAATATTTGTCTAAACACCGTCACAAATATTGCTGATTTTAAGACTATATAATCCGTCTAAAATCTGTCTATAATCTGTCAAAACTTTGTCTAAATTTCGTTACAAATATTATCCTATAAATCCGTCTAAAGTTGGTCTAACATCCTTCACAAATATTGTTATTTGAATTTTGCTAAAAATCCATTGAATATACGCAAAGCACAAGTATATTCTTCGTAGTAGGCGATTTTAAAACTTTGAATCCGTCTAAAATCCGTCTAAAATTGAATTCTATAAATATTCTACTATCCTTGTTCACAACAATGCTTTAACGAAAATAAACCCAAAGAAATGTATTCTTTAAATCCCTCTAATTATTTTCGACCATGGATGGATAAACCTCCACGTGATCCGTCAACGGGACAACTTACATATGAGTTCACATAAGGCCTTCACCAATTCATGGGATTTGCTCTAAACCAACCGGTAACAGTAAATTCCATGTATATGTATTGTCCATGTCCAATATGTCGGAATCTTAGATTTATCCATCAATCTTTTGTTTGGAAGCATTTATGCGGGAGAGGGTTTATGCCGAGTTATAAGATTTGGTCTTCTCATGGAGAAAATGATTCAGTGGTTGATTTTGCTAGTTCTAGTGAACAACATATTGGTAATAGATTAGATGAACTAACAACGAAAGTAGATGAAAATGTTGGTACTGCTCAGATGGTGCATGATGCTTTTCGTGAAAATATAGCATCGTTTGTTGATGATGGTAATAGAGTGGAGGAACCTAATTTATAGGCTCGGAGATTTTTTGATATGTTAGACGCATGTAAGAATCCATTATACAAAGAATGTAGAGAAGGTCATTCACCTCTATTAGCAGCAACTAGATTGATGACCATTAAAACGGATTTCAATTTGTCGGAGGATTGTGTTGATGTAATAGCTTATTTTGTGAGAGATATTTTTCCTGAAGATAATCTTTCACCATCTTCGTATTACGAGGTACAGAAACTGGTAGCTGGTCTTGGTTTACCGTATCAGATGATAGATGTGTGCATCAACAACTGTATGCTATACTGGAGAGAAGACGCAGACCGTTTGATATGTCGCTTTTGTCGCAAAACCTCGGTATCAGGAAACTAGTGGACGAGTCACAGTTCCATATAAACGGATGTGGTATTAGCCATTAATAAATAGATTGAAGATGTTATATCAATCCGAACGCACCCCTGGACCTATGAGATGTCATGCAGAACATACAACATATGGAGAAATTACGCATCTTTCAGATGCAGAAGCATTGAAAGATTTTGAGTCAGTGTATCCTATTTTTGCGTATGAGCGGAGGAACGTATACCTCAGATTATGTACATATGGTTTCAACCCTTTTGGGAAGCATGGCAGACAGTATTCACGGTGGCCTGTTATCGTTACATCTTATAATTTGTCGCCAACTTTGTGCATGAAAAGAGAGTTTTTGTTCCACACATATCTAGTTCCCAGTCTAGAGCATCCTAAAAGACCACTTGATATATTCTTACATCCATTGATCCATGAGTTGTAAATGTTATGGGATCATGGTGTTCAAGCGTGTGATGTTTCATGTCAGCAAAATTTTATGATGCTTGCGGTACTTATGTGGACGATAAGCGATTTTCCAGCATATGATATGTTATCCGAATGGACAACACACGCTAGGTTATCATGCCCATATTGTCAAGATAACACTGATGCATTCCAATTGAAACATGGACGAAAGACTTGTTGGTTTGATTGTACTAGAAGATTTCTACCGAATGGGCATCCCTATCATCGATCAACCACATTGTTTAAGAACAAAAAGAAGTGTTTGAACGTCCACCTCCTGAATTAGATGGTAATTATATTTTAGCTCAGTTTAGAGATTTTGGTGCTGAGAGGACAATTGAATGTGGTAGTACTGGACATGTTCCTGTTGACGGTTATGGCAACCTGCACAATTGGCATAAGAAAATATATTTTTTGGGATTTGCCATATTGGAATGACCATCTGTTGAGGCATAATCTAGATCTCATGCACATCGAGAAATTTTTTTTTGACAATCTCATGAATACAATTCTCAATGTACAAGGGATGACGAAAGATAATATGAAGTCTAGATTAGACTTACAAGATATTTATTCCCGTAGTGAGCTTCATGTTATGTAGAATGGAAAATGTCCAATACCTGCTTTCCGGTTAAATTCATCACCAAAATAAGCATTCTTTGTGTGGATTATGCATAGTTAAATTTTCTTATGGATACGCATCAAATTTTTGTAATTGCGTTGATAAAGGAGAAGGAAAATTTTCTGGGATGAAGAGTCATGATTGTCATGTTGTCATGCAACGCCTTCTTCCATTTGCTTTTGTCGGCCTTCTACCAAATAATGTCCACGAAGCAATTTCAGGAACATTTACATGAATTTTTTTTGTTTAATATAGGAAAACATTTCATTAAAATATACACCAACTATTTATCGATTTCCATAAAATAAATGATATTTGTGAGTGTAATTCGATAAAACTCCGTGAGTCGGAGGTTATGCATTGATCAGTTATATATATGATATTACAGATAAGACTAAATATGTGCCAGACTATATTCGATATACATGAATCGTAAATTCTCCTATATCTACTCTTAAAATGGGTATCCAAGAAAATATATATGAATTAATTATATCTTCCATTACAATCTAGAAACTTTTAAATTATATTCATTTAACATAATATCTATTTATTGTTATTTGTTTCATAAAATTAATATATATTTAATAAATTATTTTATAAAAGTCGAAAAATATTCCTAAAATTCTTCTCAAATATAAAAAAATTCAGTGAAATTTAAGAAATTAAAATACTAAATTATCAGATTTATTTAAAAAACAAAAGAAAATCTCTAAATTATTTGAATCTTTGAATAAGTATAAAAGTTAATATTTATAATTTGGATACATAATATTTTCATACAGTATACCGTTTAAAGAAAATTTTAATTTGTTAAATATTCATAAACTTTTAACAAATTAATGGGAATCATTAAAATAGACACCAACTGTTTATAGATTTTCATAAAATAAATGAAATTTGTGGATATCCAAGAAAATATATGAATTAATTATATGTTCCATTATAATCCAGAAACTTTAAAATTATATTCATTTAACATAAAATCTCTTTATTGTTAATTTTTTCATAAAATTAATATTTATATAATAAATTAATTTATAAAACTCGAAAAAATATTCCTAAAATTCTTCTTAAATCTTAAAAAAAATCTGTAAAATTTAGGAAATTAAAATACTAAATTATCAAATTCATTAAAAAGACAAAAAAAAATCGCTAAATTATTTGAATATTTGAATAAGTCTAAAATTTCATATTTATTATTTGGATACAAAATATTTTCATATAGTATACCTTTTAAAGATAATTTAAATTCATTAAATATTCATATACTTTTAAAAAATTAATAAACATAAATAAGGTAAATAACATATATAAAACTTTTCAAAATCATATATATATATATATATATATATTATTTACATCAGAAATTACTCAAATCACAAATAAATATAACCTATATTATAACATTTATATTTCTAAATAATTTAAAAGTATAGGGAGTTTTAACTATTTTTGGATTTTTATATTTAGGAATTCAAAATTTTGACAAGTTTATTTTTTTTAATTTTTCACATGTGTTTCCTTCAACATGCATGAATAAGTGTTTTTTTCCGGGAGATATGTATGAGATCACTTACAGTACAAGGTATTCACAATTTGGAGGAAAAGATACCAATAATCCTTTGCAATCTCGAAAGATATTTCCACCGTCTTTTTCGATGTTATGGAACATCTACCAATTCATCTCCCTCGAGAAGCAACCCTTGGTGGTCCTGTTTAATATTGGTGGATGTATCCTTTTGAGTGATATATGTTCCATCTCAAGAAAAAAGTGAAAAATTTAAGCAAAGTAGCTATTGTTGCACAGAGCATCAATGAAGAAACTTCAAACTTTTTGGGATATTATTTTCCCACACAAGTCAAAACGAAGAGTCGAAGACCTGCTCGGCATGATGATGGAGGCGAAAAACCAACTTATCCGGTCTATGTCCAAGATATCTTTGCACAAATCGGACGCCTAAGTGGAAAAATGCAAGAAGCGAAGACTATTAGAGGAGGAACGAAATCACTTGGAGATGTACGTTCTCACAAACTGCGACGAAGTTTGACAATACGATATGTATATACTTAATCAATTATATTTTAGTAATAAAAATACTTTGCACCGATTTATTATTGATATAAAAGAAATTTCTTTTACAGGATTTACATGGCTGATATACGCCGAGCATATCCGCAGTCCTCTGAGGATGAACTTGATCTCCTCAAACAGAGCGAGTTTGCAAGTTGGTTAAAACTTTACGTAAGTATTATTTAACATCTAAGTACTTTATCTTTATATATATATATATACATATATATATATATATAGATATGGTGATCATTAACAATAATTTTAACAGGTTACACATCTTTCTTCTATCGGTCAATCAGTTCCAACGTGGTTAGGGGAGTTGGTAAACGGGCCACTGTTTGATGCAATGTCATATCTGATGTATTGCACACGAGGATATGCGTTTAAGATTTTTAAAGAAGGAAGTACAAGACCAGCTTGTAATTCCGAAATCTCGTTGCAATCCGGTGATCTTGTGTGCTACAATGTCCTCCGCGAAATATTAGAAGTTCATTTACTTATAGATGATTGACTTGAAGTGCAGTGCATTTTACTGTGATTGGTACAATCCATTGCTCTGTTTACGACATGATGAGTTTGGTGTTACATCTGTACATACGCTACAAAGACTTCAAAAATATGATCCATTTATCCTTGCTTCGCAAGCAGACCAAGTAAGCTATATTCGCTATCCGCAAGTTACAAAAGCACAAGACCCATGGATCACTGTGACGTCAATAAATCCGAGAGGAAGGATATATGGAGTTTCTGATCATGATCATTTGCAGCAAAATGGAAGTGGTTTTGTAGGTCCGATTGATCATTCCCTTGTAATCGATCTTGTAGTAGACTTCACTGTGGAAGGAGATGATGAGGTGTTTGAGGATTCAGAAGACGAGGTTGGAGAATTTGAAGAAGAATCAGATTCAGCCTCTTCAGATTTTTCATCAGATTCAGAGTAGTTTTTCCCATAAATTTATAATCTTGCTTCTTTTTTCCTTTTGTCTTTAACGGTTGTAACTTTCTATTTCTAATATTTAATTTAATATATAATAAAAATAATTTTCTTTTTAAAAAGATTATAAAATAATTTAATCTTAGAGTTTTTGTTTCACGTTTTTTTGTTTTATCTTATTTCAGCATTTTTCACACATTAGTGTAGATTTCTAGATTATCATTATTAATTTTTTTAGTTTCTAGATTTTTAATAATTAATAAATTAAAAAAATTAATAAATGTATGACATGTTAATTTGATTTTTAAAGGTTTGAACTTTCTATTTCTAATATTTAATTTAATATATAATAAAAATAAATTTCTTTTTAAAAAGATTATAATATAATTTAATCTTATAGTTTTTGTTTCACGTTTTTTTGTTTTATCTTATTTCAGCATTTTTCACACATTAGTGTAGATTTCTAGATTATCATTATTAATTTTTTTAGTTTCTAGATTTTTAATAATTAATAAATTAAAAAAATTAATCAATGTATGACATGTTAATTTGATTTTAGAATAAATTATTTTTGAATATATTTTGTAGATTATACACTAGAGATGAGAATATATGACCTTTTCTCTGATGATTTTTAAAGAAAACTATTTCTAGACAATATAGTTACAAAGAAATTGGAATAAAAACTTTGACACGATCAAAACTAAATTAAACAACCTAATTTACTTTTCACGTCAAAGTAGGAATCTCTTAACCATACCATCGTATAAAAGTAAGACACCATATCTCTTTATTTCTTAGTAATTTTTTTTTTTTTTCTTTCCTGAAATCAAAATGAAGCAAGAAAAAGGTGAAAAGAAAACAATGAAACAAAAAGAAGACAATGGCGAATATTCAAGGGATTTTTACATGATCAAATCATATACTACTCCAAAATTCGATTTAAATAATTTACCTCAAGATAAAAGGGAGCTTGAATAGTATCAATGAAACAAAGAAATTGAAAGATCTATGATCTTGTATGTTAAAGATTTATTTGTCTAAGTTATTTTAGCTTTGGTCTTTTTTAATTTTCTTGTTGATTTGTTTATTTTTATTCTCTATGTTTATTTACTTTTTTTCTTACCCATCAATGTCCAAAAAAGACTTTATAAAAAAAAAGTAAAGTAAATAAACATAGAGAATAAAAATAAACAAATCAACAAGAAAATTAAAAAGACCAACGCTAAAATAACTTAGGCAAATAAATCTTTAACATATCCAACGACGATAGGGATGCCCATTCAGATGTGTGTTGTCCATCTGAATAACATACCATATGCTGAAAAATTGCTTATCGTCCACATAAGTGATATGGTCAAATTATCCCTCAGAGCTACTCTCTCAAATTAAGAGATCACGGTAGTACTTAGGGGTCGAATCCACAATGACTATGTGGTTTCATTATAGACGTGTTCGCTTCAAATCCAGTTAAGCAATAAGTAATATTGAAATAACAATTGCAAAAAATAAATAAAAGAGATATAATCAATGGAGGAAAACGTTAGGTTTAGGGAACTTCTCAGGAAATCAATCAAATAAGATGAAACAACTAGTCAAGATCTAATTAAAAATCATTCTAGAACTCGAATCACTAATGCATAGCTAATCAATTGTCGTTGCGAAAACTATCTATGACATAAACCTAAGAGAACAACTGTTGTTGCGAATCCTAAAGTTCAGACAAGCTTTAAGTACAAGTTCGATATGTTCACAAGTTATCTAAACCAACTGTCATTGCGAATATCTAACATGCTCACTAGGATTAGTTCAGATTCTAAATCACGCTGTCGCGCCAATTTAACAACCTAATATCATACTTCTAGGTGATCAAGCTAAAAGAAGCATTAAGTACAATCCTAGATGAAGAACTAACAAGTTTGAATCTTAACCAGTGTCAAACCTAACAAATCATGAAATCCCTTGTGAGAATCCCTACCTAGGGTTCTACTCAGACATATTAAATGAAACACAAGACATAGCTGAAATAGATATCATATAAAACTGAATCAAAAGTAGAATAGAAAACAAGGGTTCAAGATCTTCTCTCAGAAGTACAAGTAGCAAGAACAGCCCCCAAGCAAAGAATAGATAGATAATAGATGACGGATGCTGGATGCATCAAACTTAACCTAAAAACTAATATATAGTCTAAGCCACGAGTTGGGTCTCCGTTGTAAACTTCTGAAACTTCTGGGGCAAAACTGCAAATCTTCAGAACTTGATAAATTCCGCATAAACGCCTGACGAGGGGTGTCGAGCGACACCATTGACCACTGGAAACATCAACTTCGTCCTCAGCAACAAATGCTCCAAAATGCTCCATAATCGTCCAAAAAGTCTCCAACGCATGTAAACTTGTAAAAGACTTGATAAAGATTCGAAAGATACAGTTAAGACTCGATAAAACACTTATATCATGGCTTAAAACCGGTAAAATCCATGATATATCAATAAGTACCACATGCATCATAAAATTTTGCTGGCATGAAATATCAAACGCTTGAACACCATGATCCCATAGCATTTGCAACTCATAGATCAATGGCTGTAAGAATATATCAAGTGATCTCTTAGGATGCTTTGGACCGGGAACTAGAATTGTGAGGAACAAAAACTCTCGTTTCATGCACAAAGTTGGCTGCAAATTATAAGGTGTAACGATAACATGCCACAATGAATACTGCATGTCATGCTTCCCAAAAGGGTTGAAACAATCTGTACATAATCTGAGGTATACGTTCCTCTGCTCATACGCAAAACTAGGATACACTGACTGAAAATGTTTTCATGCTTCTGCATCTGAAGGATGCGTAATTTCTCCATCTGTTGTATGTTCTGCATGCCATCTCATAGGTCCAGCGGTGCGTTCGGATTAATATAACCTCTTCAATCTATCTTTTAATGGCAAATATCACATCCGTTTATATGGAACTGGGACTCGTCCACTACTTTCTTGATACCGAGGTTTTGCGACAAAAGTAACATATCAAACGGTATGTGTCATCTCTCTAATATAACATACAGTTGTCGATTCACGTATCTATCATCTGATACTGTAAACCAAGACCAGCTACCAGTTTCTGTAACTCGAAATACGAAGATGGTGAAAGATTATCTTCAGGCAATATATCTCTCACAAAATCAGCTATTGCATCAACACAATCCTCCGACAAATTGAAATCCGTCTTAATGGTCATCAATCTAGTTGCTGCTGATAGAGGCGAATGACCTTCTCTACATCCGTTGTATAATGGATGCTTACATGCGTCTAACATATCAAAAAATCTTCGAGCCTCTAAATTAGATTCCTCCGCTCTGTTACCACCATCAACAAACGATGCTATGTTTTCACGAAAAGCATCATGCACCATCTGAGCAGTACCAACATTTTCAAAATCTACTTCCGTTGTTGGTTCATCTAATCTATTACCAATACATTGTTCACTAGAACTAGCAAAATCAACCACTAAATTATTTTCTCCATGAGAATACCAAATCTTATAACCCGGCATAAACCCTCTCCCACATTAATTATTCCAAACAAAAGATTGATGGATAATCTAAGATTCCGACATATTGGGCATTGACAATACATATGATGTAGGAACAAGAGGGGACTTGTTGGATGATGTAGGAACAAGAGGGGACTTGTTCTTACAAGGGGTGATTGATGGTGAATCTATAGCTGGTCGTACAACACTCTCTATGGACTCAAGTGGATGGATGATGAACGAAAGTAACAAGGGGAATCGAGAGACGCCACACAGAGGATGAGAAGCTCTGTGATAAGTCTTAACACTCAGCTTCAAGTGAATCACACACAGGAAGAAGAGAGGTTTGCACTCTGACTTCAATCGTTTCTCACGCAAAGAAGAAAGGGAGCGGCTGGGATTTCTTTAACAAGAAAACTAGGTATTTTATTAATCAAAACGTGAGTGTTACAAGCTGAGAAGGAGCTTTATAAATAGCTCTGCAGCTTAGGGCTTCTCTTGGCCAAAATTATACAAGAAAAGGAAATAAAATTAAATGCTACTTGTCTAGACTCGACAGTACAACGCTGGGACTTAGCTAATTCAAATAAAACTGAAAAACCCTGCAAAAACAACATAAAACA
This sequence comes from Barbarea vulgaris, assembly GCA_963667165.1. NCBI lineage: Eukaryota > Viridiplantae > Streptophyta > Magnoliopsida > Brassicales > Brassicaceae > Barbarea > Barbarea vulgaris. The sequence goes on from OY763891.1 coordinate 4,743,606, forward strand.
CTAGTGAGTCTAAAAGTAATTAAAATACTCACATTGTGTAATTCGTGACTTCTTCAAACGCTCTTGGTTGTAATATTTCTCTTAGAAACCCCTTTGAAATTAGTTTGATGAAGATCTTCTCGAGTCTCCAATTGATTAGCCTTGAACTTGTCTTCTTGTTCCATTTGTTCCTTATCGGCTCCATGAATATCTTTGAGTGTATCTTGATAAGCTTCTTCTTGAGTCTGGTATTGATTTCCACATCATACTCTCCCTCTTCAAAAGGTTTTGTCCTCAAAACTGATTGACCTGCAACAAGAGAAAGCAAGTTAGTAATTCGATATATTTGAGGGTTCAGAAAGTTACCTCGGGTGATGGCAAGGAGGTGACTCGGGTGTGATCGATGTTGTGCATCTGGTGGTTCTTCCTTGATCAGCACGTTGTGTGTGAGTCCATGTTCTTGATTCTGGAACAGAACGGTAGTCTCCTTTGTGAGATATCCTATGTCACTTATGGATTTCCCGTGAAATTCTTCTTGGATGTTAATTTGTATGTGGGGGTCTGGTGGTTTTTCTTTGAACAGCTTGAAGAAATTGACACCTTGGGGCTTCTTATGGTCAATTACAGGTGGCTTGAAACGTGTGCCTCCTACTCCAGTTTTTGGTTCTGTTGTATGCTTCAAGAATTCTCTAAAATCTGGACTTGACACTTTTAACAAAGACAAGCATATTATATCCGTGTGATAGAAAAAATAAGCTTTAGGAACAGAGATGGTGTCCTAGCAGATTTTCTACTTTGTTTTTCCCATGTCCACGCTGGTGCTTGTAGTTTTGTTTGAACATAAGCAATCCATCTGGTGGTTCGTCTTTGAACATCGAAGAAGCTTTGACTCCTTTGACATGCTCCTTGTCTTTTGGTTCGAGTTGTAAGTGTTCAAAGTTTCCTCGATCTTGTTTCTGGTCTGAAACTAAGATTTTTGTTTCTCCATCGGTCCATTTTGTCTTGTTAGTACATAAACCTGTTTCAGTATATTCTAGACAAGAAAAGTGCATTATTCTTGTCATGAAATTATTAAAAACATGCTGGTCTATAGTAAGATTTACCTCAGGGGTTTGAATCTGTTCAAACTTGTCACACATGATTTGCTTCTTATCTTCAGGAGGCATAGAGCTCACGTGTATACTACCTGCAGCATGAGTAGGCACGTTTGTTTTACTCATTAAAAAGGGTTCTAGACACATACATGGTATAGCGTTGCTCATGTTAGGTTGGATGTGTGTCTCTGGTTTTGCTTCCTTAAGCAACATAGAGTGTATTGTGTCTTGAGCTTGCCTTTGATCCATTGTAACATTTATTGCTGGTGGCTCTTCTCCTATGAACGTGTGCTCCAATTTGTCTAAGGTATAAGTTATCTTAGCCTTTGCTTGTTCTGGTTTTTCTTGTGGCTTGCACAATTCTTCTTGGCTGGGAACATTCTTCTTCTCCATGGCATGTGTGTGCTTCCTGTTTGGATCAATGTATACTTGTTGGAGAAAGTCCTTTTGATCTTCCGGTGGCCTTAGTTTTTGTGTCTCCTTGGTGTGACGGTTGGAGTATCTTCGTGGATATTGTGCTCTGGCTTCTTTTAAGTGAAGTGTAGAAACATACTTCCTGATCATGACCCATTTCAGATTCTCCCAAGTGGCGATGACTCCTTCTTGATATTTCCACCTTTCATATTTTTCTTGCCTCCACCATGAGTATGCGTTTCGGGTGAGTTGTTTGATTGCACACACTAGCCTTTCTTCCTTTGGATAGTTGTGGAATGAAAACCAATCATCCATGTCTCTCTCCCACTCTAGGTAGTCCTCTGGATAACTACTTCCTGCAAATGTATAAATCTGTGGCACAAAATAATCATAGCGAACTGATGGTTGTTTTTGCAGGCAAGGTTTATGCTTCATGGTTCTCAATGCACGGTCTGGTGGTTTAGGCTCAACATATTCAGCTCCTGGTGCATCTCCAAATCCATTTTCTTCTCTTTGTTGTTGGAGTCGTGTCAGTTTTTCTCCTATTTTCTGAATTTGGACAAGAAGTTGTGCCATGTTAACCTCTTCATCTTGCTCTCCCATGTCGAGACTCCTGCAGTACACTAGCAAACAGATCAAGTGCAAAAGGAATTGAAACAAGAAAAGAATACTTAGCAAAATAATGAATGAAAACAAACTGATGCAACGTGATGATGCAAACAAACAGAATCAGATGCAACAAATATCAAAGGTGCAAACACGAAATCAAAGATGCAAAAACACAAACTAATGCAACAAGTGACGCACAGAGACAACAACAATGAACAAGCAATAAACTTCTAACAAGCAAAAGCAAAGAATAAAACGTAATACAATTTTTTTTTTGAATTTTCGATGATGATTGGATGACACAATGATGCAGAGCACGAAACAGAGATTTTTATTTGGTTTTTCCTTAAGATGCAACGAAACAGAAACATGAAAACAAACTGAATCAATAACACGAAACAAAAAGCAAACCGATTCAAATCACAACACCAACAACAACAAGTTATCGATGAAGCAATTCAATTGAACCTTTTTTTTTTTAATTTTCGGATGATATGCAGAGACAAATTCAAAAATGCAGACACAAGACTGATGCACCAACACGAAATCAAAGCTGCAGACACGAGATATGATGCACAAAATAGACAAAACAAAACAGACTCAGCAAGGAAATAGAAACAACTCGCAGACAGACCAAAAGCAATTGATAAACCCTAAATATTTTTTTGTTTTTTTTATATGCAGACACGAAAATAATAGATGCAGACACAAAAAAGACTCAACAAACTAATCAAGGACAGAAACAAAACAAAAATGCAGCAACAGAATCAACAAACGACAGAAGCAACCAAACAGCAACAAACTCAATTTTTTTTTTTTTTTTTACTATGAAAAAAATGAAATAACAATTGAAACGAAAGGGGATAGATTCACCTGATGCTTTGAGCCTAAGCTCTGATACCAGATGATGTAGGAACAAGAGGGGACTTGTTGGATGATGTAGGAACAAGAGGGGACTTGTTCTTACAAGGGGTGATTGATGGTGAATCTATAGCTGGTCGTACAACACTCTCTATGGACTCAAGTGGATGGATGATGAACGAAAGTAACAAGGGGGATCGAGAGACGCCACACAGAGGATGAGAAGCTCTGTGATAAGTCTTAACACTCAGCTTCAAATGAATCACACACAGGAAGAAGAGAGGTTTGCACTCTGACTTCAATCGTTTCTCACGCAAAGAACAAAGGGAACGGCTGGGATTTCTTTAACAAGAAAACTAGGTATTTTATTAATCAAAACGTGAGTGTTACAAGCTGAGAAGGAGCTTTATAAATAGCTCTGCAGCTTAGGGCTTCTCTTGGCCGAAATTATACAAGAAAAGGAAATAAAATTAAATGCTACGTGTCTAGACTCGACAGTACAACGCTGGGACTTAGCTAATTCAAATAAAACTGAAAAACCCTGCAAAAACAACATAAAACACTAGTGAGTCTAAAAGTAATTAAAATACTCACATTGTGTAATTCGTGACTTCTTCAAACGCTCTTGGTTGTAATATTTCTCTTAGAAACCCCTTTGAAATTAGTTTGATGAAGATCTTCTCGAGTCTCCAATTGATTAGCCTTGAACTTGTCTTCTTGTTCCATTTGTTCCTTATCGGCTCCATGAATATCTTTGAGTGTATCTTGATAAGCTTCTTCTTGAGTCTGGTATTGATTTCCACATCAACATATACCTGGAATTTACTGTTACCGGTTGGTTTAGAGCAAATCCCATGAATTGTTTGAAGGCCTTCTGTGAACTCATATGTAAGTTGTCTCGTTGATGGATCATGTGGAGGTTTATCCATCCATGATCGAAAATGATTAGAAGGATTTGAAGAAGATATTTCTTTGGGTTTATTTTCGTTGAAGCATTGTTGTGAACAAGGATAGTAGAATATTTATAGAATTCAATTTTAGACGGATTTTAGGCGGATTTTAAGTTTTAAAATCGCCTACTACGAAAAATATACTTGTGTTTTGCGTATATTCAACGGATTTTTAGCAAAATTCAAATAACAATATTTGTGACAGATGTTAGACCAACTTTAGACGGATTTATAGGATAATATTTGTGACGAAATTTAGACAAAGTTTTGACAGATTATAGACAGATTTTAGACAGATTATATAGTTTTAAAATCGACAATATTTGTGACGGTGTTTAGACAAAATATTTGAGGGATTTTAGACGGACTTTTTAATCGGCGAAAATCTGTCTAACATTTTTCACCCATTTTAGACAGAGTTAAATACCGTCAAAAATTTTAAACGAAATCATACCATCAAAATGTCGTAAAAAATAATAGACGGATATATGTCGTCAAATTCCGTCAAAACGGCTAGGTTTTCTTGTAGAGTATATGTTTTTAAACACATGGAGAATTAAAGAAACTAGGCGGAGTTATGTTTTTAGCACGTGGTCAAACTTATATTATGGTCTTAAATTATGGTCTTAAACGGGAGTGTATACAATGTGTTAACAAAATTATAGTCGCACAATTAATTCTGATACTTGAGTGTTGTTTGGTTATAATGTCGGATACTTGAAGTGAACCTTTTTGTAGAAATAAAAATCAAATTTTTTTTAACCATCCGGTAAAATTATTGTTTTTACAAGATATCAGGCAAACTAATTTTATAATACCTATGAGACCCGTCGAATAATGTATTCTATGTGTGAATATTTTTTGTTTGTGGGTATAACTAACCTTCATGATGTGAAATATAAATACATATTAATAAACATATCCAAAGCATAGATAGACTCGTGGATATAAATACATGATAAACATATCCAAAGCATAGACTCGTGGCTTTTAGGTTTTTAGTTTTTGGTTTTTGAAGTTTTTGGTTTTTGATTTTAACACAACAAAATCTCTTAAAAACTACTAAAACATGGATTCTAGATTTTCTTCACAAATATGCAAAAACCATCAAAATCTAGATTTCCTATTTTTTTAGGAAATCTATTTTTTCAAAATCATGAATGGTTAAAGTAGATTTTGAAAAAATTTAAATTCAAAAACCATTCCAAAAACTATTACCATTCATTAATATCACAAATATATATATATATAATAAATAAATCAAACCTTATAAACGGAAATCAAAGCTAGCTTGAAATCATTTTGAAACTCAGTTTATATTGGGGTTTGAATTAATTTCCGAATTTGAATTCAATTCATTTTTTTTTCGAAACACAAACAAATAGTTAAAAAATTATAATTAGATGAATAAAAATAAATAAATAATTTATCGTCACCGTTTGTGAAGAAACCAATGAGAGTACTCAAAGAGATGAAGAGATTTCAGTTGTCTTATTCATGAAGTAATAACGCATACAATATATATAGGAGAAGATGGGATCGTACTCTAACATATGTTAAGATACAATCGTGTATACAATACAGATTTTGTGGGATTATATGACACTAATTCATATCAATGTAGAGAAGATATTTCGGAGATTTGATCTCCAACAGTTTAGGATAAAAATAGTTAATTTATTCAACTATTTTTTTTTAAATAAACAAATTATAAAGAAGGTATTTTTAAGATAATTATCTCCTATTTCATAGTAGATAGATTAGAATAAAGTTATTTTCATCTGTTTTATACTCTAAACAATTTAAAAAAAAAGTTCATAAAAACTAAATGATTTTTATTTTTACCACGTGGTCAAACTTCTATATTTTTTTTTGATATGGGGGTCAAACTTCTATATGGTCTTAAAACTGAGTTTATCAATCTGTTAACAAAAAAAAAAAAAAAAAGTATTGCTGCACAATGAATATGAGTGCCTTCTGGTTATTAAGTTTGGCTGCATTTGTGTACTTGTGTTGACCAAAAAAGAAAAAAAAAAAAAAGAAAAAGAAAAAAAAGTTTAGTTGAAGTTTTAGATTTTTTTTTTTTTTTTTTTTCTTTTTTTTAATAGAGCACAATTAGTTATTAATTTAGATTAAGGCACTCTTCTTTTTGCAATGCCTTTTGAGATTTGTCAAATCACATTCGTCTCCAGCCTAGCAGTAGGTTTATAATTTATATACAACCCATGTGTGAATAAAGTTGACTTGTGGATATATACCAACCTTCTCGATATGACTATCGTAATCGTAATTAAAAAAATATAGTATATAATAAACAAATCCAAAGCATAGTCTCGTGGCACATTGTTTATGTATATTAAGCATTATAAGTACACAAAGCTAACGTGACTTACCTTGCAAAACAACTCTTCTACGTTTTGAAGCTCAATTAACGTTGACAATTACACCACACCCCCAAAAAAAAAAAAAAAAAATGTCTAAAATCAAAAACTATTTTGTGTTGGATCCAAGAGAAGCCTCTGTCTCGGATCTAACACGTCTTCTCTTCTCCTCGGATCTCGGTAATAGAAAGTTCATAGATTCTTCTGAAGAGAGGCTTGAAGATGATCTTTGCAGATTCCGGCGACGGTGGATCATCTTTGTATCCATCGTCCTTCAAAAACTCATGATTCTCCTAAAGAAACCTCTCTATTTATTTGGATTCTCTCTTGCTTTTTGGCTCAACCTTCTTTCTTCCAATGGTGGCTTCTTCACGATACTCCCTAATCTTTTCCAAGGTTAGATTTTCTTGTTTATATTTTAGAACTAATTGGTATAAGTTTGGTTAATTATAATTGACAAAAAAAAAAAAACACAACGTTATAAGCACGACTAGTTTCTTCATTTGTGAAATCTCAAACAGAAACAATGAGAAGAATCGATAAAGAAATATTTAATGGTTTATGAGAATTATATTTCACAAAAGAATATGCGTGACTATTATAAAAGTTTACTCCCAAAAGGAGTTTTGTGCTTTTCTCATAAGTCTTTTAATTAATTGAATGTTGAAACCACATTTGAGGAGATACCTACAAGTAAACTCAACTGATGACACCAATATTATTATCTTAAAATTTATATTTCTAATTAATTGTGTGCATAATCCCCCGTATAAAATAAAATATCTTGAATTAGACCCTAAAGTTAAACATTTATGTAATTTATTTCAGGAAAGATTATTTGGCCGGAGGAAACATCAGCCACGTTTGCATCGTTAAACGGAAACCTAGACCGGCGAGTAGAGTTAGACGAGAAGGTCGAGAGAGGAAGTAAAAGATACAAAGCAATGTTGTCAATTATGGCTTCTAAGCTGGCTTATGAGAATATTAACTTTGTCAGCTCCGTTCTTCACAACCATTGGAAGGTTTTTATTATTTTACTCTTTCCTTTTTTTTTTATTAACTACTTTTCCTTAATTCAAGTCTTGACTTTACATAAAATTATAGGTTGCATATCAATCAATAGTAGTGTTGTTGTGGTCATGCAAATTCACATTCTTGCATTAAAAATGAACTTTCTGATTAATTTTTTTTTTTGTTGAATATATAACTGGTGTGACACGTGTAAAAAAATATAATTAAAAAGTTAAATATTCTGATTCTGAGTCTCAACTGATGCAGACTGGCATTTAGCTGTACTTCTTTGTTCTTTCGTCACGTTTTTGAAGTTATAAGCATGATCATGCATGATTTCCTTTGATTAAGAAAAATCAAATCATCTATAAAAAGAGATAAATTGTGTATTGGACTTAATCCCTAATTTTTTTTATATATTGCACAGATGGACTTATTAGGTTTCTACAGCTGTTGGAATGGTGAGAGTACTTCCCTTTTTTATATTATAGATTAATAATTAACTCAATTGGTCAACAAAAGAAAAATACACGTTAAATCATTGCCTGAATGTGCAATATTTTATTTTTCCTTACCAAAATGAATTCGATTCCGATAATAGTCAAATCAGTAATGACACAAGAAATTTATATTTACTTCAATTTATAATATAATTTTGTTTTATGTTTTAAAATATATATGTACTGAATTTTTTTAAAATACAGAGCCCCTATTCTCAGTTTCTCTAAAATTTATAAATCTGCTTTGCATATTTCATAGTTTTTTTCGATTTTAAATTCATTTTGCAAACTATATTAAATATTAAAAAGATTTGTAACTTTTTTTGTTTTGTTGGAATTCTTAGATTTTGAGAAACAAAGGTCAACAGAGATGATTGTTATAAAAGACACAATCACAGATCCAAACCTCATCATAGTTAGTTTTAGAGGCACTGATCCTTTCGATGCCGATGATTGGTGTACAGACTTCGATATCTCCTGGTAATTTTTTTTTTAATTTATCTTCACACAAAAACTTTCATTAAACACTTTGGTCTAGCTTTGTTTTTATTCCATTTAATTAAGTTAATTATTGTTTGGGTCCTTGATAAAACTAATGTTGATTTTTATAATAGGTATGAGGTTAAGAATGTGGGAAAGATCCATGGAGGATTCATGAAAGCTTTAGGCCTTCAAAAAGAAGGATGGCCTAAAGAAGTAAACTTTGACCAAACCCAAAAAGACACAACTCTATATGCATACTACACTATTAGGTATCACTTAAAAGAGATTCTCAACCAAAACCCGACATCCAAATTTATCTTGACCGGACATAGTCTAGGTGGAGCCCTAGCGATCCTATTCACGGCTGTGTTGGTGATGCATGATGAGGAACAAATGCTTGAGAGGCTCGAAGGAGTTTATACGTTTGGGCAGCCACGTGTAGGGGACGAGGATTTTGGAAAGTTCATGAAAGAGTCATTGAAGAAATTTGATGTGAATTACGAAAGATATGTTTATTGCAACGATATTGTTCCTAGGTTGCCTTTCGATGACAAGACACTCATGTTCAAACACTTTGGGCCATGCCTTTACTATGACAGTTTCTATAATGGAAAGGTACGTTTGCGATCTATTCCCTCTGTTTCATATTAGTTGTCTTTTTAAAAGTTAAAACTTATTTTATACTATTATTTATGGTTTTAAGTTTTTTCAATACAAATGTTTATTAAAAATCCAGTTATTTGTTTTAATGTTTTGATAAATCAAATAAAACTAAATGTGCATTAATTAAGGTTAAAATAGAAAAATTAAATATGTGTGAAACAACCTTAAACGATAACTAATTTAAAACGAATGGAATACAATTTATGATATTGTTTCTTTGCATTAATCATTCATGATTCGGGATTGGTAAAAGTTCTTGTCATTTCTTATTTCACACTCATTCCTTAAGTAGTTAAGTTCTCATATGATAATAATGTAAACTTGTTCCGGCCAAGTCTTCAAATCTTTGTTTTTTAGAAAAATATATATTAAAGAAGAATAAAAAATCCATTGAAAACTAGAAATTTGTTTTTCTTTGTTTTCTTTTTTAAATATATATACATTTTGTTAAAGGATATAATAATATCATATAATATAAATTTTCTGTTTTTTTTTTCTAACTTTTCTGTTTTAAATTTTTTATATATTTAATATATAAACAATCTTTTTAGTAAAAGGATATAATATTATATGATGTATTAGTTTGGATGTTTAATTTTTATTTTACATGGAAAAAAATGAGACTTATAGTTCATTTCCGGAAAATTCCTTTTACCCACTCCTACTGATGATATTTATCTGCTTAATTTTGTTGGTTTTTGATATTATGTTTCAGGTTGAGGAAGAAGAGCCAAACAAAAACTACTTTAATATGTTATGGGTAATACCAAAGATAATGAATGCAATGTGGGAGTTGATACGTAGTTTCATCATACCTTATTGGAAAGGCCAAGAGTTCAAAGAAGGATGGTTGTTGAGGTGTTTTAGGGTTGCCGGATTGTTGATTCCGGGACTACCTGCTCACTTTCCTAATGAGTACATCAATGTTACTCTTCTAGGAGACTTGCCTCTTCACTTACCTAACTCGCATCTTGACTAATTTTTACTTAAGTCATTAATTTCCAAATTCTTTTGTATAATTGATGTGTGTTCAACTTCGAATTAATGAAGATAGTGGGAGAAGTCATTAGAAAAAATAGTGGTTATATATTTGGAGAATGAATTAATAATGTTTACAAAAGCTATAACATTCACAAATGCAAAAGATATCAAATCTACAAAAACCAGACAATGCTCAATAAAAATGTGGCATACAAATTACGTTAAGTTAAAAAAGAATTAAAAAAATTTGGGTAATGTGAATAATGTGATCAATTACATTACCAATATACAAAGCTTCAATATATAAGACTAGTTTGATTATAAGAAAAATTAAATTTCCAAAAGAAACATTGGACAAAGAACTATGAAAGAGTCTTGGGTTTTAGGAATTCACTACAAGAAAATAATAAGAAGCAATCAAGTCAATGCAACAAGATGCCAAAAAATATAAAAAATAAATAAATAAATAGCATGCAAACACAAAGAAAAAAAAAACTAAATAGCATGAAACACAAAGATATCAATACTATTTGTGTCCTTGAAAAATCTAATGTCTTCTTCGGAAATATTGCGATGGGGGAAACGGGAAACCCAATACCTACATTATGTATAAAATATGATAATTAATGGATTATAGTTTTGGCACTGAGTTTTTCTGTAAGATGGTAAATCTCGTCTTGTAAGAAGACTACATAAAACAATTAGACAATTTATATGAATTGGTGTAATCTCATGAGATTATAACAAATCAGATGACAACATAGGGGCCATATTCTAAAAGTTTGTCCGAAGATCTGAAAACATGAAGATAACTGAGTTTAAAGCCTAGAAGGTTTGATGGGAACCTCACATAGGTGACCGGAAATATCAAGATATAAGTTAAAAGAAAAACTAAGTTAAACTGAATCTACCAAAAGCATTGAAAGACTTTACTCTCTTCCCAATTCCTAGGATGATGACCATGTATGTATAAAGGATAAGCATTGTTTTTAATGATTTTAGTCAAAAGTTTTGAGATAGAAGTTGAATATTATGTAATACTTCTTAAAACATCGTTATTGACAAATCACTTTGTGAATGTGAAATAAAACTTCATAAGAGACTGAATATCATCCTATATTCTTCAATTTCACTCATAATTAATCTGGAATGTTCAAGATCTAAGTGAACACATTAGTTTCATTTTTTTTTCACAGAAACTAGATTATCTACTATGTTAATTATTATATTGGGAGGTTCAAGACATCATGTCACCTCCGGGTTGAGTAAATATGATTGTTATTAGTGAATGGCTCAAATTAGACTTGGACATAAGTAATTGGACTCGAAGATCCGAATCGAACCGACCTAAAAATATCCGACCGAGTACGATCCGATTTAGAAAAGCCCGAGTGGATTCTATGCTTCTATATCTAAAAAATCAGATCCGAACCAAACTCATATCCAAAATAATTTTTTTTTTTTGGTCAGCAACTATAAATTTATTAAAACAGTTCAGAGATCCAAAGCGGAGGAACATAGTTTCATGAATAACAAAATGTGAATGACGTCTAGCACTACGTGCTAAATTATCCGCTTTTAAACTTAAAGTACGAGAAATTAAAGAAAGTGAAAAGAGTGGAAATAACCTCTTGATTCTCGTAAGGTCTTCCAGAAGAGTTGAAAAGGCATGCCAATCTGCTAGCATAGACACCATCTTCACCAACTCAGAGGAATCCGTTAAAAAAACTACGTCAGTTTTTTGTTGAGCGATCATACTTGACATAGCCCAAATAAGCGCTTCTAGTTCGGCGTGTAACGAGGAGATGCTTCTTCAAGTACTACAAGCTCCCATAATTGATTCATCCGCATCACCCTGAAGACAGAACCAACCTAATCCATATAATTTGTCTGTTTCTTTCCACGATCCATCCACAAAACATCGAACCCCTCGAAAAGCTGAAGTTTGGGTAGGTAAAACATCATGACTCTGAGGAGTTTGATTATTTTTTTCAGTATCTTTGACTTGTGCCGATTTCCAAACTAGAGCTTCAGCTTCCGCCAATTTTAAAATTTCTTGTGGGTTTCTATCGATATTTTTAAAGACCTTATCATTTCTAGATCCAGATATATCACAGAATCCATGCAAAACTATTATCCTTGAAACGTTCAGAAATTCTCCAGAATAGATGATCCATATTTGAGAAAAGTGAATTTCCCGGGAATCCAGCTACCTATGGTATTCTTGACAATGCCCATACTTGTAATGTCGGTGGACATTCGAAAAGAGTATGATTGATTGTCTCTTCCTCCGCTCCACACCGAGCACAGTGAATGTCACAATTTATTCCTCTTCTTCCAAGATTCCCATTAATCGAGAGACAACCCATAATAGCTTGCCATATAAAATGACAAATTTTAGGAGGACATTTCAAATTCGATATGTAAGCTTGTAGAGGCTTAATGTCTGGACCATATTGATGAGGTGTAGTCTCGAATGATGGATAATTACGTTCCGTCCAATATCCTGATTTAACCGTATATTTTTCTGATTTTGTAAATGCCAACCAAATGTATCTTCTTTAACCGATCTACTGATTGGAATGCCCCAAATCAATGGAATGACTAAAGGGTCAATGATTTCATTGATCAAATCTATGTCCCACATCATAGATGTCCTGTCAATTAATTGATTGACTGTCAGATTAGGGTAAAAATTTTGTCCTTTACATAATGCTGGTCTTGGACGATTAGCTGGTATCCATGGATCATTCCAAACTGAAATGGAATTACCAGAACCAACTCTTTTAATAAGTCTTTTTTTAACCAGAGGTTAGCCGAGATAATGCTTCTCCAACCATAGGAGGGATCGGAGAGTATGTTTTAATTGGAACCATTGGGTTTGTTTTCCAATAATATCTCTCTTTGAAAACTTTGGCAAACAACGAATCTGGATATTCCATTAGACGCCATAATTGTTTCGCTAAAAGTGTTGAATTGAACTTCTTGATGGTCCGAAAACCAACTCCTCATTCTTTTCTACTTTGACACATTTTTTTCCATGTCATCCAGTGTAGACCTCTTTGTATACCATTTGAACTCCACCAAAAACAGACCACTGCACTAGTAAGCTTGGTGGTGATTGTTTTAAATAGCCTAAAACATGTCATCACATAGGTTGGTAAAACTGTTGCTACAGATTTAATTATGACTTCTTTTCCATATTTCGATAAAAACTTAGACGACCAACCATTTATCCTATTTTGGAGTCTCTCTCGGACGAAAGAATTTTTTTTGCTTTTAGAGTTACTCATACTTTCCGGAAGACCTAAGTAAGATCCCATTCCACCAATATTAGTAATCCCTAAGATTTGTTTCATCTTCTCTTGAACCGACTTCTCTACCTTGTGACCAAATATCCAAATAAAATTCTATATCTAAAATTATTAATTATATTTATATTTAATATCATCCAATTACTAAAATTAAATTTTAAATAACAAAAATATCAATTAGATTTAAATCGAAATAAACAAAATACCCATAATAAACCAAATAAATTTTAAATAAACTCTTTAAATCATGAATATAAGTTTTTTTTTTTTTCGTAACCCTTTTTCCCCAATTCTCTGGCCTGGGTAATTAACAGTTTTAGAGCAAAAAAATCATAAATCTGGTCAGAACTCAGAAGTAAGGAAGGAAGCAAACAATGGAGGACGGCGAAATAGAGGAAGGAATGATAACATCCGACGAATTCCCGACGTCGGAAGCAACAACAGAGACTATACAACCAACACCGCGAGAGCCAGCGAAATCTCCACTCGAGTTACTCCGAGAAAGCAAAACCTCCGTAGAAGAAATCGTAGCTAAGATGCTCTCAATCAAAAAAGAAGGAAACAACAAATCCGAGATTCGAGAGCTCTTAACACAAATGTTCCTCAACTTCGTCAATCTTCGTCAGGTCCACACACTCTTCTTCTCTCCCAAATCTCCATCTCTTTTTTTCTAATACGAAAAAACTTAGGGTTTTGAATTCTCTTCAGGCGAATCGTGCGATTTTGACGGAGGAAGATAAAGTGAAAGCAGAGACGGAACGAGCAAAGGCTCCAGTTGATTTCACGACATTGCAATTGCATAATCTTATGTATGAGAAGAGTCATTACGTTAAAGCTATTAAAGCTTGTAGAGATTTCAAATCTAAGTATCCTGATATTGAGCTTGTTCCTGAGGATGAGTTTTTTCGTGATGCTCCTGAAGCTATTAAGGAGAAATTGGTTTCAAGTGATAGTTCTCATGTTTTGATGCCTAAGAGACTCAGTTTTGAGCTTCATCAGGTAGGTTTTAATCACTATTGAAATGTTCATGTTTTTTTTTCTTTTTGTATAAATGATTGAATGTTTAGGATTAGGCCTTAGCTAGTATGTCAGATGAATAGTCGAGTAAAGAATGTTTAGGACTTTATGGAATCGTCTGGAATGTTAGATGAATAGTGGAATAGTCGAATGATCCAATAGCGAAAACACTTGACTTGAGTAGAGTTTTTGTTTATTTTGGTAAAATGTGAAAGGTTGATGAATGTTCTGATTTGTAAAAAGTAGTGGAGTCACTTTGATAAATGTCGAAAACGTCACCTTTATATGTTTCTTGATTCAGCGGAAAGAATTGTGTAAGCATCGAGCGAGATTGGAGCAACAGAAGAAGAGTTTACTAGAAACCATTGCAGAGCGTAAGAAGTTCTTGTCGAGTCTTCCTCTGCACCTCAAGTCTTTAAAGAAAGCATCGCTTCCAGTACAGAACCAGTTGGGTATACAGCATACAAAGAAACTGAAGCAGCATAATCTAGCTGAGCTGCTTCCTCCTCCGCTATATGTTATATACTCACAGCTCCTTGCACAAAAGGAAGCTTTTGAAGAGAGTATTGATTTGGAGATAGTTGGGAGTCTTAAGGATGCTCAAGCTTATGCTCGACAGCAATCAAAAAAGGACTCTGGTAAGTTGTTTTAAATACCTTCATGCTTTCTTCTGACACTGAACCAAAAAGAATGCTAATTTGGTATTGATTTTTCAGGTTTTTCCAATAATACAGAGAGTTCTAGGTTGGAGGATGATGGACCTGATGACGATGATGATGGACAAAGGAGAAGAAAGCGACCCAAGAAACTTACTGCCAAAGAAGGATCTGACAAGGCAGGATTATATCAAGCCCACCCTCTCAAAATTGTCCTTCACATATTTGATGATGAGAATCCTGATACAAAATCCTTGAAACTTGTCATTCTCAAGTTTGAGTACTTGTTGAAGTTGAATGTTGTATGTGTTGGCGCTGAAGGTTCTCAGGACGGACCAGAGAAAAATATATTTTGTAACTTATTTCCAGACGACACTGGCCTTGAGCCTCCTCATCAGGTTAACTTATTTTCAGTTTCTTACATGTGACTTTGACGACTTAACTTTTAAAGGTTCATACTCAATCCTCTTGATATGGCTGATTTCCCATGCAGTCGACCAAGCTGATCCTTGGTGATGGTCAGGCATTTGATGAGAACAGAACTTCGAGGCCTTATAAATGGGTACAGCATTTGGCGGGGATTGATATCTTACCAGAAGTGTCACCGATTTTATTGGGCCATGAAACTCATAACATTGACTCAACTAAAAGTGATGCGGTTGTGCCTGATCTCTCGTTGTATCGCCAGCAGCATAGAGTGCAAACAGTTCTGCAAAGAATACGCTTGCGGAAAAAAGCACATCTGGCTCTTGCGTGAGTTCACCACTCTGTATGTTTTCCATCTTAACTAAAAAAGAACACCACTGCAAAAAATTCCAGAAATTTTGTAGGCCACGTTGATATCTGGACATATACTTCATACATTTAATAGTTTGATTTTCTAAATTACTTGGCGGTCAACAGTGTTACACCTTTATTGGTAACTATTTTTACTGGCTTTACAGGGAGCAGCTTGATTTGCTTATGAAGCACGAGTTGCCTGCCGTGAACTGCGAAGATGCTCCTTGGGCACTTCATAAGGTCCTGTGTACTTTGAATTCCTGGTTGCATATACAAGCTTCAGCTAGTAAGTCGTGCCCTCTGACTCTGAATAGTATGGAACAAGTTCCAGAACCTATGGAAATCGATGTAGATGGAAGATCTATTTCTGGAAAGGAAGATCTCGAAGGTATACGGGAAGACGGAGAACTTCCCTCTTTGGTCATAGCTGCAGCTTCAGTGACCAGTTCCAATCATTCCCCATCAAAAGCATCAAATCAAGCACGGTCCAGGCAGTTGGCTTTGATGACGAAGAACCTAGATTCTCCAATTAGCAAAGGAAAGTCACCGAGTTTCAAGAAATACGAAGATGATTTGGATCTTGTTTTGGATGATGATAGTGAAGTAGATGAGCCAGCAGGAACACCCGAAGCGCATGTGGAAGCGGTGTGCCCTGAGAAAGCTGATAACTCATGGATGGATTATGGCGCGAGAGAGTTTACGCTTGTGTTCTCCAGGAAAACAGATGGTGGAAACTTGTGGAAGTTAGAAGCAACGGTAAACTGAAAACACTATCTTCCCTATATCCTTTTCTTTCTTAAGTGTTACTTAAATCGAGTTTTATTGACAGGTCCAAATAAGCATGGAGTATCCTCTTCGACCACCTTTGTTTTCTCTATCTCTCCATGATTCTTCTTCTTCCAGAAATGAAAACAGGACAAACGAAAGTGACCATTACAACGAACTACGAGCTATGGAAGCAGAGGTAAGTTTTATCCCAGTAACATATACTAATCGGTACTCGATGGCGCCAACTATAATAACACTTTTTCTTGGTTTGGATCAGGTGAATCTTCATATGTTGAAGATTGTACCTTCAGATCAAGAAAACTATCTCTTATCTCATCAAATCAGATGCTTAGCAATGTTGTTCGACTATTACGTTGACGAAGATTCCAAAAGAGGAACAGCTACAACTGTTGTTGATGTCGGTTTGTGCAAGCCTGTAGATGGTAAGCTTCTGGTGAGATCATTCAGAGGTAGAGATCATCGGAAAATGATCTCATGGAAGGACAGAGAATGCGCATCGGGTTATCCATGCTAGAAGAGGTTACATCGCTTCTCACTTCTTTATATTATCTTTTCCTTTGTGGTAGAAACAAAGCTTTTTGTTTTTGTTTTTTGCGTTACTTGGATTCACATTTTTATAGTTTCTGCCTAGTATTGTTATAAACAAGTATATTTTGGAATGCTATTATTGTTCTTCCTACACCTCACACTACTACTACCACTCAAAATGTATGAAGATGGTGAAATCAATGACGGGTCACCATTATTCTTTTGTATCCCATCTAATATTGGGAATGGCAGAATCGATGAACATGTCATGCCTCCACCAGTAATTGTCGCAACGCTGGGACAAAACTTGTGTTCTTTTCTTGCAGACATTGTCATCCAATTGTCATGAACCCACTCAAGTATCCGATTTGTGTTCCATAAGCATAACCATTTGGCTTAGATATGATAGGTTCTTGCGGTTGATATGCTGACATATTCCCATTCACATTTTGATGAAAATTGAAAATTGGTCATCAAATCAGAAACCACTGCTTTGTGTTGATACGGAGCACCCAAACTTGTGTCATAAATGTCGCCACCATTGTTATTGTTTCCCCTGACTCCATTGCGAATCAAAAGCTCTTGAAGAGTGATTTCCCCTATAGTTTGTTGGCTCTGAATCAAAAGCTCTTGGTGTGTTCTTCCTCTGTGATACACTTCAAAACTTCATCAAAAGTTTTTTGGCTTAGTAGTCGAGGCAGAGTTATTGAGCGTTGCCTCTGCTTTAATTTCTCTTGTGTTCCTTGAGCACTAGAGATATTTTTAACCAAATCATTCATGTTCATTGATCCACAATCTTTCCTAAGCTGTTCTGAAACTGATCTACTTTACTTGAATACATTGAATCTTCTCTGCTCAAATGAAGTACTAACCGGTAAATCATTTCCTAAGATTCTCACATTCCAGTAACTATCCATTTCACCTGACACAAATCCAAGTGATTAGTTGCCTTAGAAAACAGTTAACCTTGAAATGTAAAGAGCTTTTGTGTTCAAAATCATGCAATACCCGGAACTAACTCCATAGTATTAGATCATACAAAAACTCTAATTCGAAAATCAAGAGAGTTTTTAACAGAAATAAACAGAAAAGAGATTCATTTTGTTTCTGATAAGAATCAGTGAACCAAAAGGGTAATATAATTTATAAGCAGTGTAATTAACTAATTTTCCAAAAAAAAAAAAAAAAAAGAAAGAAAAGATATCTAAGATAAGTTGTCAGTACATTATCCAAATGAAATATGATTATCTAGACATAAATTGTATAAATAAAATCTGACAAAATTGGTTTTAGGTAAAAAGGACTACAAAACGAATATATCATTTATTTCAATCATCTCACATAGTCTATACTCTATATATTTAGTAATTGAAAATTAGCTTTGTAAATATAAGAAGATCTATATGATTTGATATTTTTTGAATTAATATTCAATTTTTGTATAAATATGTTTCCCCATATTTATTTATATAAATGTTTTTAGTTAAACTAAATCAATCAAACTTAAAGCAACGAAAATGGATAAAATTACATAAAAAGTTCAAAAATAATACAAATTACAAGGCTGCATGTCATGGTCGATAATCTAATGAATGTAAATTGTCCAAATATATATAATATAAAATTTTCTAAGAAATTAGAAATTCATACAAACAAATAGAAAGCACTCACTTGGATTCATCACTTTAAAAGGTGCAATATCATGAAAGGAATTCATGGAGAAGATAATCTTATAAGTTCGATTTTTCTTTGAAGTTACAAATTGATCATTGACTGGATAATTGGGATTGGTTCATTTCTCTGAAATATTTAGACCATGAATATTTGTAATTTGTAAATAGTTTTTGTCTTTTGGTTTATATTCCCTTGAATTTGCAAATAATTTGTAAATTCTTTCATGTAGTGGTAGCTTGTTTGACTCTAAGAGAGGATGTTCGATCACAGACAAGTCGATCAAGTTAAAAATAAATGCTTGAGAAGTTTCCGTGTACTTGCATTGAAACTAATGCTTGTATATACTTTTCAAGCTCTTTGTTTTCATATGTTTACTTTTTCTTGGATACGAAGCTTCCTCTCTTCCAAGTTGCTAGTGGAGGATCCATTATTGTCGTCTGTGAGGAATTAGGTATGTGGAAAAAACAAGAAACCAATCACATTCTTAGTCAATGGAGTCAACGAGTCTTTGTTAAATATATATTACATGGTCTCTTTTGTAACTTCTTCCTCCATATAGATCTCTCCAAATTTAATCCTCTCTTCAATCATATTAACTATAATGGCTTCTTCTTCTTTGTTCATTACCAGTATTGCTGCTGCAATATGCTTCTTTTGCATGCTTTTTATAAAACTCAGGTTTCATCAAAAAGAGGTCAAAGAAGAGAAACCTTCTTCTTCACCATCTCCTCAGTCTTCTTTATCTCTTTCATCTCCTCCATCTCCTTTGTCTCGGATCTGGAGACACCATGTCTTTCCCAGCTTCCGAGGGGAAGATGTCCGCAGAGACTTTCTTAGTCACATTCTGATGGAGTTTCAAAGAAAGGCAATCACTCCATTCATTGATAACGAGATCAAGAGAGGAGAATTCATTGGTCCTGAACTCATTCGGGCGATTAGAGGATCCAAGATCGCAATTATATTGCTCTCTAAGAACTATGCTTCATCAAGCTGGTGTCTTGATGAACTGGCGGAGATTATGAAATGTAGGGAAGAATTAGGCCAAACGGTGATGGCTGTTTTCTATAGAGTGGATCCATCTGATGTAAAGAAACTGACCGGAAAGTTTGGGCAAGCATTTAGAAAAACTTGTGCTGGTAAGAAAAAGGAGGACATTGGGAGATGGAAACAAGCTTTGGAAAAAGTTGCCACAATTGCCGGTTACCATTCAACCAACTGGTTTGTAATCTTTCTATAAAACATCAAAGTACAAAAAAAATATAATCTAGCGTTTAATCGTATCCATAGAAATTCATAGTTTTCTTTTGTTATTTAAATGTGTGAGACTTCTCCATAATTATCTAATGAATCTGGTGATCTCCTCTGTTTTCATGTCAGGGATAATGACGCGACCATGATAATACAAATCGTCTCTGATATTTCAAATGAGTTGAATAATTCTGCATCATCAAGTGATTTCAACGGGTTAATTGGAATGAGACGTCATTTGGTAATGATGGAACCATTGTTATGCCTAGGCTCAGATGAAGTGAGGATGATTGGGATTTGGGGTCCTTCTGGGATTGGGAAGACCACCATCGCCAGAGTTGCATTCAACCAACTCTCCAACCAATTTCAACTGAGTGTCTTTATGGAATCAATCGAAACGAAATATACAAGACCTTGTTCCGATGACTATAGTGAAAAGTTGCACTTACAACAGCTGTTTATTTCTAAAATAACCAACGAGAATGATATCAAGATTTCCAATTTAGGAGTTGTTCAAGATAGGCTAAAGGACAAGAAAGTTCTTGTTGTTCTTGATGGTGTGAATAAGTCAATGCAACTAGATGCCATGGCAAAAGAAACTTGGTGGTTTGGTCCTGGGAGTCGGATTATCATCACAACACAAGATCAAAAGCTGTTTAGGGCACATGGGATCAACCATATTTACAAGATGGATTTTCCACCAACTGATGAGGCTCGTCAAATCTTGTGCATGAATGCTTTTGGTCAAAAGTCCCCTAAAGATGGTTTTGAAGAACTTGTTTGGGAAGTTACACAACTTTCTGGTCATCTCCCTTTGGGTTTAAGGGTTATGGGCTCTTATTTCCGGGGAATGTCTAAGCAAGAGTGGACAAAAGCACTACCAAGGCTAAGGAGTAGCCTTGACTCTAACATTCAAAGCATTTTGAAGTTCAGCTATGATGCTTTAGATGACGAATATAAAGATTTATTTCTTCATATAGCATGCCTTTTTAACAATGAAAAGCTTGAGAAAGTGGAAAAGCTTCTTTCAGAGAGGTTCTTGGATGTGAGGCAAGGGCTTAATGTCTTAACTGAGAAATCTCTCATAACTCTGGAATATGGATCAATAAGTATGCATAATCTTCTAGTCCAATTAGGTAGAGATATCGTCCGTAAGCAGTGTGTTCGTGAGCCTGGACAACGCCTATTTTTGGTTGATGCAAGAGAAGTTTGTGAAGTACTCGATGATGCAACAGTAAGTTTTGACGTTTTTTCCCTACAATTCGAGTTTCCATATTTTATTTTGATTGTTTTTTCTTTTCAGGGTAGTAGAAGTGTCATAGGCATTGATTTTGAAATTTCTAGTGTCAAGGAAAAATTGGTTATAAGTGAGAGTGCCTTTGAAGGAATGTCTAATCTCCAGTTCTTAAAATTCCATGGGTATAAAGATACACTACATCTATCAAGTGGTCTAGACTATCTACCTCGAAAACTTCGTTTACTAGAATGGCAACTCTTTCCAATGACATGTTTGCCTTCTATTTTCAACTCAGAGTTCCTAGTTGAATTAAAAATGCATTACAGTAAGCTTGAGAAGTTGTGGGACGGTATTAAAGTAAGTAATATTTGATATATTCTTCTTTAACTTTAAATTATTTTCAAGTCAATAACTGGTCTTAAATACAGATTTATCATAATCAATGACTAATAGCATGGATGTGTGTTTTCATGTGTATTAAGCTGTGGGAATTTTAATGTTAATATTATTCATCTGTGCAGTCGCTTCGAAATCTCTGGTGGATGGATTTGAGTTGGTCTCAAAACTTGAAGGAGCTTCCTGATCTCTCAACTGCCACAAATCTTAAGGAATTGGATCTGAGTGATTGTTGCAGCCTGGTGAATCTCCCCTCCTTTATTGGCAATGCAACTAATCTTGAGATATTAGATCTCGGTGGATGCTCGAGTCTTGTGGAGTTTCCTTCTTTTATTGGGAATTCCATTAATCTCAGAGAGTTGGATCTAAGCGATTGCTCAAATCTAGTGGAGCTTCCTTTTTCTATTGGAAACCTTCAGAAGTTGGAGTTTTTAAAATTACAAAGATGTTCTAAGCTAGAGGTTCTTCCGAGTAACATCAACTTAGAATCACTCACTGAACTTGATCTCAGTGATTGCTTGCTGTTGAAAAGTTTTCCTGAGATCTCCACAAACATTGAATTTCTCATACTCAGAGGAACTGCAATAGAAGAAGTCCCTGCATCAATCAAGTCTTGGTCTCCTCTCACTTATTTGTCTATGACATACAGTGAAAACCTCAAGGACTTTCCTCATGCTTTTGACAGTATCACAGAGCTGTACTTTAGTGATACGGAAATACAAGAGGTTCCTCCATGGGTAAAGAGATTCTCTGGTCTGAAGAAACTCGTGCTCAATGGTTGCAGAAATATTGTTTCACTCTCACAGATTCCAGCTTCCCTCCGTTTCATATATGCAGAAAATTGTGAGTCCCTGGAGAGACTAGATAGCTCCTTTGTCAATCCAGAGATTCGTCTGAACTTTCCTAAGTGCTTCAAACTAAATCAAGAAGCCAGAGAACTCATCATCCAGACACGGACTAGTGAATTTGCAGTGTTACCTGGTGGAGAAGTGCCAGCATACTTCACTCACAGAGCTACTACTGGAGGTTCCTTGACAATCAAGTTGAATGAGAAGACTCTTCCTACATCCATGAGATTTAAGGCTTGCGTTTTGCTCGTTAATAAAGGTGACGATGAGGCTGGTTACTGTCTCTCTGTTGGCTGTAGAAAAAGCACTAAATATCTATATCCAGTTTTAACAGAGCATCTGTATATATTCGAAGTCGAAGCGGATGTAACTTCCAGCGAGCTTGTCTTTGAGTTCGAGGTCGAACGATACTTCAATTGGAGGGTACAAGGATGCGGACTCCAACTCTTGGAGACACCCTGAAACTGCAATTTAAGACTGGGGCACAGTGAGTGAAGCAAGAAGGTAATATTATAACCAATGTTGATCGATATTGTTCAGTTAGGGGAATTTGAAAAGATCTCTGTATTCTTGTTTTCTTAAGGATTCAAATATTTACTTTAGTTCTTGGGCCATATAAGGTTTTCACATTTTTATCTGATCTGATTCTCCTTTTGCGTGTAATTACTTTTTCTCCATAAATATTGTGTTTGTGGATAAACTTACTTACTAAACAGCTTTCTGAAATGTATGATTATTGTCTGGCTCTGTTCATGTTGTATTTTGATCATTGCATCTTCTCTTACTCTTGCCTATGTGACTTTTCTCTGTCTTTTATCTAATCATGTTCCTGTTTGACTTTGATTTGCCAAGGATCAAAATTTTGCTTATATGATTTGTTTGTTTCATTTACTTATCTTAGCTAAAATGTTTTGATATTCTTGAAGGAAATTATGACCACTGCTCAAAGAGAATGTAAGGCCACAGAGTAAACTCTGCTCACCATGATTTATGTAGATTCTTCTTAAGGTATATAATGAGTGAAGCTTGTTTGCTTTATTTCTGGTTGTGTGTTGCGCATTTAGACTTGTAAAAATGTTGCTTAACCTCTCATGATTTGATTATTTTTTTTGCTTGAGACTACTTTTATTTGCTATTTTGATTGTTATCAGATTTTATTCTTATTTGCGTGTAATTACTTTGTTCATCAAACAGCTTTCTGAAATGTGTGATTCTTGTTTGGTACTGATCATGTTGTATTTTGATCATTACAGCTTCTCTTACTCGTGCTGCTTATGTGACTTATCTCTGTAATGGTTTCATCCACATCAACCAAAAAATCTATTTTGCAACCTCGACTTCTAACTTGAAGCCCTTTTGATTCAACTTGTAATCAATCTCACTAACAGCTCACACCACTGTACCTTTACAAACCATCCTTGAACACCAAACTTGTACCGTTTTTAGTACTTAAACATTTTGTTAATCACTTCTCCCTTATCATATTTTTGTGCTTATGATAACCGCTTCAGCTGTAACTCATTCCCCATCAAAAGCAGCAAATCAAGCACGGTCCAGGCAGTTGGCTTTGATGACGAAGAACCTAGATTCTCAAATTAGCAAAGGAAAGTCACCGAGTTTCAAGAAGTACGAAGATGATTTGGATCTTGTTTTGGATGATGATAGTGAAGTAGATGAGCCAGCAGGAACACCCGAAGCGCATGTGGAAGCTGTGTACCCTGAGAAAGCTGATAACTCATGGATGGATTATGGCGAGAGAGAGTTTGCGCTTGTGTTCTCCAGGAAAACAGATGGTGGAAACCTGTGGAAGTTAGAAGCAACGGTAAACTAAAAACACTATCCTCCCTATATCCTTTTCTTTCTTAAGTGTTACTTAAATCGAGCTTTATTGACAGGTCCAAATAAGCATGGAGTATCCTCTTCGACCACCTTTGTTTTCTCTATCTCTCCATGATTCTTCTTCTTCCGGAAATGAAAATGGGACAAACGAAAGTGACCATTACAACGAACTACGAGCTATGGAAGCAGAGGTAAGTGTTAGCCCAGTAACATATACTAATCGTTACTCGATGACGCCAACTGTAATAACACTTTTTCTTGGTTTGGATCAGGTGAATCTTCATATGTTGAAGATTGTACCTTCAGATCAAGAAAACTATCTCTTATCTCATCAAATCAGATGCTTAGCAATGTTGTTCGACTACTACGTTGACGACCCATCTCAAGATTCCAAAAGAGGAACAGCTACAACTGTTGTTGATGTCGGAAAATGATCTCATGGAAGGACAGATAATGCGCATCGGGTTATCCATGCTAGAAAGAGGTTACATCGCTTCTCAGTTCTCTATGTTATCTTTTCCTTTCTGGTAGAAACAAAGCTTTCTTTTTTTTTGCGTTACTTGGATTCACATTTTTATAGTTTCTGCCTAGTTGGTATCGTGGAACATTTGTTATCGTAAGATGTGAGATTGGTTGAATTAAAATCATTTTCGTTTTATAAAGCATTTATGTTTTTTATAAGTAACTTGGTGCCTTCATTTACAATATAGGAGAAAGTTAGTGATTTAAAATTTTGAAGATCTTTAAAGTCTTGACTCTTGATCGTCTGATAGTGAAAATACAAAAGTATTTAACATATTTTGGTTTATATAGACTTGTGTAGTTTTGAATATGACAAGGTGCTAATGCAAGTGTTTTTCCTTAATCATATTAGTGAAGACTATCTTCCTGAAAACAATTATATTTGTCAATTACAATTTGTCAACATATATTTTACCTGGTTTCGAGCCCGTGATCTCGCTGCGAATTCTCGGTTCTTTATCTTTCTACTTTGCTCTTTATCAACAGGTTTATTTCGGCAATGCTGTTATTGTTCTTCCTACACCTCACACTACTACTACCACTCAAAATGTATGAAGATGGTGAAATTAATGACGGGTCACCATTAATCTTTTGTATCCCATCTAATATTGGAAATGGCGGAATCGATGAACATGTCATGCCTCCACCAGTAATTGTCGCAACGCTGGGACAAAACTTGTGTTCTTTTCTTGCAGACATTGTTCTCCAATTGTCATGAAACCACTCAAGTATCCGATTTCTGTTCCATAAGCATAACCATTTGGCTTAGATATGATAGGTTGTTGCGGTTGATATGTTGACATATTCCCATTCACATTTTGATGAAAATTGAAAATTGGTCATCAAATCAGAAACCACTGCTTTGTGTTGATACGGAGCACCCAAACTTGTGTCATAAATGTCGCCACCATTGTTATTGTTTCCCCTGACTCCATTGCGAATCAAAAGCTCTTGAAGAGTGATTTCCCCTAAGGTTTGTTGGCTCTGAATCAAAAGCTCTTGGTGTGTTCTTCCTCTGTGATACACTTCAAAACTTCATCAAAAGTTTTTTGGCTAAGTAGTCGAGGCAGAGTTATTGAGCCTTGCCTCTGCTTCAATCCCTCTTGTGTTCCTTGAGCACTAGAGATATTCTTAACCAAATCATTCATGTTCATTGATCCAAAATCTTTCCTAAGCTGTTCTGAAACTGATCTATTTTACTTGAATACATTGAATCTTCTCTGCTCAAATGAAGTACTAACCGGTAAATCATTTCCCAAGATTCTCACATTTCAGTAACTATACATTTCACCTGACACAAATTCGAGTGATTAGTTGCCTTAGAAAACAGTTAACCTTGAAATGGAAAGAGCTTTTGTGTTCAAAATCATGCAATACTGGGAACTAACTCCATAGTATTTCATACAAAAAATGTAATTCGAAATCAAGAGAGTTTAGAACAGAAATGACCAAGAAATATATTCATTTTGTTTCTCATAAGAATAATAAGTGAACCAAAGGGGTAATATGATTTATAAGAAATATAATTAACTAATTTTCCAAAAAGAAAGAAAGAAAGAAAAGCTATATAACCTAAGTAAGTACATTATCCAAATGAAATATGATTATCGAGACATAAATTGTATAAATAAAATCTGACAAAATTGTTTTTAGGTAAAGAGGACTACAAAACGAATATATCATTTATTTCAATCATTCTCACATAGTCTATACTCTATATATTTAGTAATTGGAAATTAGCTTTGTAAATATAAGAAGATCTATATGATTTGATAATTTTTGAATTAATATTCAATTTTTGTATAAATATGTTTCCCTATATTTATTTATATAAATATTTTTAGTTAAACTAAATCAATCAAATTTTAAGCAACGAAAATGGATAAAATTACATAAAAAGTTCAAAAATAATACAAATTACTAGGCTGCACGTTATGGTCGATAATCTAATGTATGTAAATTGTCCAAATATATATAATATAAAATTTTCTAAGAAATTAGAAATTCATACAAACAAATAGAAAGTACTCAAATGGATTCATCACTTTAAAAGGTGCAATATCATGAAAGGAATTCATGGAGAAGATAATCTTCAAAGTTCAGATTTTTCTTTGAAGTTACAAATTGATCATTGACTTGATAATTGGGATTGATTCATTTCATTGAAAGTTTTAGACCATGAATATTAGTAATTTTTAAATAGTTTTTGTCTTTTGATTTATATTTCCTTGAATTTGCAAATTCTTTCTTGCAGTGGTAGCTTGTTTGGCAATAGGAAGCCAAGTCGAAGTTACCATGTAATTGCATTGAAACTAATGCTTGTATATACTTTTCAAGTTCTTTGTTTTCATATATTCACTTTTTCTTGGATACGAAGATTCCTCTCTTCCAAGTTGCTAGTGGAGGACCCATTTTTGTCGTCAGTGAGGAAATAGCGATGAATTAGTGATATTCTTAGTCAATGGAGTCAACGTTCGTTTTTAAATATATTATTACATAGTTCCTTTGTAGCTTCTTCCACAAAGATCTCTCCAAATTTAATCCTCTCTTCAATCAATATTAACTATAATGGCTTCTTCTTCTTTGTTCATTACCAGTATTGCTGCTGCAATATGCTTCTTTTTCATTCTTTTTAAAAAACTCAGGTATCATCAAGAAGATGACAAAGAAGAGAAACCTTCTTCTTCTTCACCATCACCACAATCTTCTTTATCTCTTTCATCTCCTCCATCTCCTTTGTCTCGGATCTGGAGACACCATGTCTTTCCCAGCTTCCGAGGGGAAGATGTCCGCAGAGACTTTCTTAGTCACATTCTGATGGAGTTTCAAAGAAAGGCAATCACTCCATTCATTGATAACGAGATCAAGAGAGGAGAATTCATTGGTCCTGAACTCATTCGGGCGATTAGAGGATCCAAGATTGCAATTATATTGCTCTCTAAGAAACTGACCGGAAAGTTTGGACAAGCATTCAGAAAAACTTGTGCTGGTAAGAAAAAGGAGGACATTGGGAGATGGAAACAAGCTTTGGAAAAAGTTGCCACAGTTGCCGGTTACCATTCAACCAACTGGTTTGTAATCTTTCTATAAAACATCAAAGTACAAAAAAAATATAATCTAGCGTTTAATCGTATCCATAGAAATTCATAGTTTTTTGTGGTGATCTCCTCTGTTTTCATGTCAGGGATAATGACGCGACCATGATAATACAAATCGTCTCTGATATTTCAAATGAGTTGAATAATTCTGCATCATCAAGTGATTTCAACGGGTTAATTGGAATGAGACGTCATTTGGTAATGATGGAACCATTGTTATGCCTAGGCTCAGATGAAGTGAGGATGATTGGGATTTGGGGTCCTTCTGGGATTGGGAAGACCACCATCGCCAGAGTTGCATTCAACCAACTCTCCAACCAATTTCAACTGAGTGTCTTTATGGAATCAATCGAAACGAAATATACAAGACCTTGTTCCGATGACTATAGTGAAAAGTTGCACTTACAACAGCTGTTTATTTCTAAAATAACCAACGAGAATGATATCAAGATTTCCAATTTAGGAGTTGTTCAAGATAGGCTAAAGGACAAGAAAGTTCTTGTTGTTCTTGATGGTGTGAATAAGTCAATGCAACTAGATGCCATGGCAAAAGAAACTTGGTGGTTTGGTCCTGGGAGTCGGATTATCATCACAACACAAGATCAAAAGCTGTTTAGGGCACATGGGATCAACCATATTTACAAGATGGATTTTCCACCAACTGATGAGGCTCGTCAAATCTTGTGCATGAATGCTTTTGGTCAAAAGTCCCCTAAAGATGGTTTTGAAGAACTTGTTTGGGAAGTTACACAACTTTCTGGTCATCTCCCTTTGGGTTTAAGGGTTATGGGCTCTTATTTCCGGGGAATGTCTAAGCAAGAGTGGACAAAAGCACTACCAAGGCTAAGGAGTAGCCTTGACTCTAACATTCAAAGCATTTTGAAGTTCAGCTATGATGCTTTAGATGACGAATATAAAGATTTATTTCTTCATATAGCATGCCTTTTTAACAATGAAAAGCTTGAGAAAGTGGAAAAGCTTCTTTCAGAGAGGTTCTTGGATGTGAGGCAAGGGCTTAATGTCTTAACTGAGAAATCTCTCATAACTCTGGAATATGGATCAATAAGTATGCATAATCTTCTAGTCCAATTAGGTAGAGATATCGTCCGTAAGCAGTGTGCTCGTGAGCCTGGACAACGCCTATTTTTGGTTGATGCAAGAGAAGTTTGTGAAGTACTCGATGATGCTACCGTAAGTTTTGACTTTTTTTTCCCAACAAATCGAGTTTATTTGATTACTAACCATATTTTTATTTTGTTTGTTTCTCTTTTCAGGGTAGTAGAAGTGTCATAGGCATATATTTTAAAATTTCTGGGGTCAAGGAAAAATTGCATATAAGTGAGAGTGCCTTTGAAGGAATGTCTAATCTCCAGTTCTTAAAATTCCATGGGGGTCAAGATATACTACAT
Organism: Barbarea vulgaris; assembly: GCA_963667165.1. NCBI lineage: Eukaryota > Viridiplantae > Streptophyta > Magnoliopsida > Brassicales > Brassicaceae > Barbarea > Barbarea vulgaris. The sequence goes on from OY763891.1 coordinate 4,772,887, forward strand.
CTACCTAGAAAACTTCGTTTACTAGAATGACAACACTTTCCAATGACATGTTTACCTTCTATTTTCAACTCAGAGTTCCTAGTTGAATTAAAAATGTGTTACAGTAAGCTTGAGAAGTTGTGGGACGGTACTAAAGTAAGTAATATTTGATATATTTCTATTAATACTTTAAATTATTTTTAAGTCAATAATTGGTATTATATACAGATTTATCAATGACTAATAGCATGGACGTGTGTTTTAAATTATATCCAGTTTTATCATAATTAACTAGATTTGTACCCGCGGTATACCGCGGGTCAATTATTTGAATATAAATTATATTTATTTTTATTTTTATTTTTAATAAATATTTTTATTTTGTTTGTATAATTTTAATTTGATTTTTTATAATGTTTATAAATATTTTTATTTGTGTTAATATTTGTAGTTTTTATTTATTTATTTTTTATAATATATCTAACGTGTTTTCAACATCAAATTATTTTATTTTTCTGTAACAATAGCAAATTTCTGTTATTTGAATCAAACATACGCCAAATGAATGATGTTATATACTCTCATTCAAACAATTTAGATCAAATCATACCGAATTAAATATTAAATTAATCTGAACGAAAAAAACAATACAATTGTAAATCATATGTAATTGTCAGTTATATCTAAACTCATTTTAATATTTGGTAATTAGTTTTAATATTGAAAATATTAATTATACTTATTATATATTTTATGATCAGTTCTCTTTGTCTTAAACCTGCTTATTTTGGGACAAAAACCCGTATTGTCCCATAGTTGTCGGAAACTTTCCATTCCATTTCAGATTGATTATTTTAAAATTTTTAGTCTATTTATATTTAAAATAACTTTTACTAAATAATTTATTATTATTATAAATAAGTAGAGTTACTATTTATATTTAAAATAACTTTTACTAAATAACTTTTACTAAATAATTTATTATTATTATTATTATTTTAATAGAGTTAAACCGAATAAATATTTTAAATTTTAAATATTATTTTAAATTATTTCAATAAGTACCAAATTAAACCGGACATTTTTAAAAACATTTGTATTTAAAATAATTTTGGTCTTTTTTTATAATATGACTTTGAACTGTTGCACAAGAAAATTAATCGATGTGGGACTTTTAAATTATTTCAACTAATGAACCGGATAAAACTGAATAAGTTTTTAAAAAAAATTTGGACGCACGATAAATCAAGTTTCTTGCTCATTCGTATTTAAAATCATTTTTGTGTGTTTTATAATATTATTCCGAACCATCCACCAAAATTTTAATCAATGTGAGATGTTGAACACATTTTTTTTTCTTTAATTGAGTAATATATGTCTGTTTTTAAAATTTTGAATCATAATATATAGAGAAAAAAATTTAATTTTTTATTAATTATATGTATGATATAATAATTTTAAATAATTTGAAAATAAGATCTAACAAATATGATAGGAGAATTATAATTTATAGTATTAATATTGCAACATTAGATAAGGAAATAAATGATAAAGAAGAGAAAGAAAAAGATGCAAATAAAGTGTTTAATTTAATGTTGGTGCAATTAATATTTCCTTTTATGGGTGTTTGGATATAGGATTAGCTATAAACTTTTTAATTTTATACTTATAGAGTGTTTGGAAATACCTTATATGATTGAGTCTTTTTAATAGTTTAGTAGATTACTAATAGCATGTAAGTGTGTTTTATGTGTATTAAGTGGGGTTTTAATGTTCTTATTATTTGTTGTGCAGTCGCTTCAAAATCTCAGGTGGATGGATTTGAGTTGGTCTAAAAACTTGAAGGAGGTTCCTGATCTCTCAACTGCCACAAATCTTCAGGAATTGGATCTGGATGATTGTTCCAGCCTGGTGAATCTCCCCTCTACTGTTGGGTATACCAAACATCTTCAGATTTTGAATCTTCATGGATGCTCCAGTCTGATGAACCTCCCCTCCTTTATTGGCAATGCCACTAATCTCGAAGAATTAGATCTCAGTGGATGCTCAAGTCTTGTGGAGTTTCCTTCTTTTATTGGGAATTCTTTTAATCTCAGAAAGTTGGATCTTAGAGGATTCTCATGTCTAGTGGAGCTGCCTTCCTCGATTGGAAATGCCACTAATCTAGAGACATTGGACCTCAGTTATTGCTCAAATCTAGTGGAGCTTCCCTTTTCTATTGGAAACCTTCACAAGTTGCAGAGGTTGTATTTACAAGGATGTTCTAAGCTAGAGGTTCTTCCGAGTAACATCAACTTAGAATCACTCACTATACTTGATCTCATAGATTGCTTGCTGTTGAAAAGTTTTCCTGAGATCTCCACAAACATTGCAATTCTCGATCTCAGAGGAACTGCAATAGAAGAAGTCCCTGCATCAATCAAGTCTTGGTCTCCTCTCACTGAGTTGTCTATGTCATACAGTGAAAACCTCAAGGAATCTCCTCATGCTTTTGACAGCATCACATATCTGCACTTTAGCGATAAAGAGATACAAGAGGTTCCTCCATGGATCAAGAGATTCTCTCGTCTGAAGAATCTCGTGCTCAATGGTTTCAGAAATATTGTTTCACTCCCACAGGTTCCAACTTGCCTCTCTTACATAGATGCAGAAAATTGCGAGTCCCTGGAGAGACTAGATTGCTCTTTTCAGAATCCAGAGATTAGTCTGAACTTTCCTAAGTGCTTCAAACTAAATCAAGAAGCCAGAGAACTCATCATCCAGACACGGACTAGTGAATTTGCAGTGTTACCTGGTGGAGAAGTGCCAGCATACTTCACTCACAGAGCTACTACTGGATGTTCCTTGACAATCAAGTTGAATGAGAAGACTCTTCCTACATCCTTGAAATTTAAGGCTTGCGTTTTGCTCGTTAATAAAGGTGACGATGAGGATGCTCACAGAACTAACGGTATCTATGTTCGCTGTAGAAAAAGCACTAAATTTCTAAATCCAGTTTTAACAGAGCATCTGTATATATTCGAAGTCGATGCGGATGTGACTTCCAGCGAGCTTGTCTTTGAGTTCGAGGTCAAACATAACAACAATTGGAGGGTACAAGGATGCGGACTCCAACTCTTGGAGACACCCTGAAACTGCAATTTAAGACTGGGGCACAGTGAGTGAAGCAAGAAGGTAAATATTATAATCAATGTTGATCGATATTGTTCAGTTAGGGGAATTTGAAAGCTCTGTGTATTCTTGTTTTCTTAAGGATTCAAATATTTACTTTAGTTCCTGGGCCATATAAGTTTCATGCATCTGAAAGCTCAGTTCTTTTCCAGGTTTCATATATTTTCACATTTTTATCTGATCTGATTCTCCTTTTGCGTGTAATTACTTTTTTTCCATAAATATTGTGTTTGTGGATAAACTTACTTACTAAACAGCTTTCTGAAATGTATGATTATTGTCTGGCTCTGTTCATGTTGTATTTTGATCATTACATTTTCTCTTACTCTTGCCTATGTGACTTTTCTCTGTCTTTTATGTAATCATGTTCATGTTTGTCTTTGATTTGCCAAGGATCAAAATTTTTCTTATATGATTTGTTTGTTTCATTTACTTATCTTTGCTAAAATGTTTTTATATTCTTGAAGGAAATTATGACCACTGCTCAAAGAGAATGTAAGGCCACAGTGTAAACTCTGCTCACCATGATTTATGTAGATTCTTCTTAAGGTATATAATGAGTGAAGCTTGTTTGCTTTATTTCTGGTTGTGTATGCGTTTCCAGGCTATGTATAAAAATGATTTATTCTCGCATTTAGACTTGTAAAAATGTTGATTAAGCTCTCATGCTTTGATTATTTGTTTTGCTTGAGACTACTTTTATTTGCTATTTTGATTGTTATCAAATTTTATTCTTATTTGCGTGTAATTACTTTGTTCATCAAACAGCTTTCTGAAATGTGTGATTCTTGTTTGGATCTGATCATGTTGTATTTTGATCATTACAGCTTCTCTTACTCGTGCTGCTTATGTGACTTTTCTCTGTAATGGTTTCATCTACATCACTCTCTCTGTCATTATAATGTAGGAGACAACCAAAAAATCTATTTTGCAACCTCAACTTCTAACTTGAAGCCCTTTTGATTCAACTTGTAATCAATCTCACTAACAGCTCACACCACTGTAGAAACCTGAGATTTACCTTTACAAACCATCCTTGAACACCAAACTTGTACCGTTTTTAGTACTTTAAACATTTTGTTGATCACTTCTTCTGTTTAAACAGACCAACTCTGAAGTTATACTCAAGTTCAACCATAATGTTCTCACCATCGTTCACTAGCAGCTTGTTACCATTGCTTGTAGCCTTAAAACGAGTCTGTCATCAACCAAAGAACCTATGGTACACTTGAGACTTCTATGTACAGCCATCCCTTATCATATTTTTGTGCTTATGATAACCGCTTCAGCTGTAGCTCAACAGCAACTTGTAGAAAGTAAATTGTAGAAAACGAACTTGTGGTTTCATGTGTATTAAGCTGTGAGAATTTTAATGTTCTTATTATTTATCTGTTATTTGAACAATCTAAATCTACAGAGTTGAGATTGTATCCTAGACCGAACCGGTTTGTTTTTTGGTTTACGGAAGTTGTTTTAACTCAGTGATTTAGGGGGCTTATAAACTGCATAATTGAACAATCTCTCATGATGTCAAGAACAGAAGAAGCTTAGTTTTGAGATCAGTACTCGAGTTGGCTCTGTACTTGGCATCAACTCATCGGCATATCAATCCGCTAAAAACCACTGAGTCATGGTGCATCAATAGAATCAACTAAAACGATGGTACTAGAGTACTGGTACAATCTCAACGTTAACTTGTAGATATATCTTGTAGAAAACGAACTTGTGGTTTCATGTGTATTAAGCTGTGAGAATTTTAATGTTCTTATTATTTATCTGTGCAGTCGCTTCGAAATCTCAGGTGGATGGATTTGAGTTGGTCTAAAAACTTGAAGGAGCTTCCTGATCTCTCAACTGCCACAAATCTTCAGGAATTGGATCTGCATGATTGCTCCAGCCTGGTGAATCTCCCCTCTACTGTTGGGTATACCAAACATCTTCAGATGTTGAATCTTCGTGGATGCTCCAGCCTGGTTAATCTCCCCTCCTTTATTGGCAATGCCACTAATCTCGAAGAATTATATCTCAGTGGATGCTCAAGTCTTGTGGAGTTTCCTTCTTTTATTGGGAATTCCTTTAATCTCAGAAAGTTGGATCTAAGAGGAATCTCATGTCTAGTGGAGCTGCCTTCCTCGATTGGAAATGCCACTAATCTACAGGAATTGGATCTAAGGGATTGCTCAAATCTAGTGGAGATTCCATTTTCTATTGGAAACCTTCACAAGTTGCAGAGGTTGTATTTACAAGGATGTTCTAAGCTAGAGGTTCTTCCGAGCAACATCAACTTGGAATCACTCAGTGAACTTGATCTCAGGGATTGCTTGCTGTTGAAAAGTTTTCCTGACATCTCCACAAACATTAAAATTCTCAAACTCAGAGGAACTGCAGTAGAAGAAGTCCCTGCATCGATCAAGTCTTGGTCCCGTCTCACTGATTTGTGGATGTCATACAGTGAAAAACTCAAGGAATCTCCTCATGCTTTTGACAGCATCACAGATCTTTACTTTAGCGATACAGAAATACAAGAGGTTCCTCCATGGGTAAAGAGATTCTCTGGTCTGAAGAAACTCGTGCTCAATGGTTGCAGAAATATTGTTTCACTCTCACAGATTCCAGCTTCCCTCCGTTTCATATATGCAGAAAATTGTGAGTCCCTGGAGAGACTAGATAGCTCCTTTGTCAATCCAGAGATTCGTCTGAACTTTCCTAAGTGCTTCAAACTAAATCAAGAAGCCAGAGAACTCATCATCCAGACACGGACTAGTGAATTTGCAGTGTTACCTGGTGGAGAAGTGCCAGCATACTTCACTCACAGAGCTACTACTGGAGGTTCCTTGACAATCAAGTTGAATGAGAAGACTCTTCCTACATCCATGAGATTTAAGGCTTGCGTTTTGCTCGTTAATAAAGGTGACGATGAGGCTGGTCACCGATATAACGGTTTCTATGTTTGCTGTAGAAAAAGCCATCAATATCTATATCCAGTTTTAACAGAGCATCTGTACATATTTGAAGTCGAAGCAGAGGTGACGTCCACCGAGCTTGTATTTGAGTTCGAGGTGAAAATGAGTACCAATTGGAAGATAGATGGATGCGAACTCCAACTGTTGGAGGTCTCTCAATGAATTTTGAAAATGTAATTTCTGAGACACCATGAAACTGCAATCCAATTCAAGGGCACAATGAGAGAAGCAAGAAGGTAATATAATTTGGTGATTCATGTGGACTAGTTTTTGAATTAGATTATACTAGTGATTGAGTGAACCGGCTTTTGATCGATTCGATTCTCTCGATCTGTTTCTCACCATCTTTTTTTGGTTGTTTTTGCTTTTGATTTCATAGAGAGTTTAAATAGTTTGGGTACATGTTTAGCCACTGTTTGATTTGTTTTTTTCCAGTTTCAACAGAGAGTTAAATAGTTTCTTTGCTTCGTTCCTCTTTTTCAGGCTGCTTAATTGCCATTTTTAGACATCTTATACTTTCTAGAATCATTTTGCATCTTTTGGTTCTCTGCTCAGTTTTGCCATAATCTTTAGCTTGTTTCATGTACGAGAGATTTGTTTCTTAGTAAGAGAGATCTTTAGTTGGTTTATTGCAATGCTCTCATTTTTTTATTCCTTAAGATTACAAGACCTGCTTTATTGCCTTTTAGCTCAGTTAATAGTTGAGTTGTTTTGTTCGATTGAGTTTGTATTTCATCTAAAGCTAGTTGAGTTACTTATATGTGTTCTCTGACAGCAGATTGGGTGTAGTTTTGGAATGTTTTTTTTGAGTGGTTTGACTCTTAGGGATAATATAAGATGTTCAGTTGATGCAATTTCTAAGGAGAAAAAGGGTTGAGATCTGTTTATTACTTTGTAAGGGTCTGTTTTGTTTATTCTGTTTTGACTGTATTGATGCAAGTTTTTTGGATTCTGTTTGTGTTTCTATTTCGTCTTCCATCATCTTTTAGGCTTTAACTTATAGCTTCTTTTTCTTCTATCATTTTTTTGGCCAATTGGGTTTTCAATTTTTGTGCTCGGTCGTTGTTTCTCGGCTTGGTGTTCCATGGAAAGTGAAAGAATTGTAGCAAAGATAAATGTTAGAATCATATTAGATCATCTTTTGTACGATTACTCTGAATGTTAACTTGTGCAAATTGTACCAAGCAAACAGTATCTTTGAATTAGGATAGAGATCACTTATCAGTTCATAGAGATAACTGTTGAATTTACTTTTTCAGAAATTCACCATCAAGCAAAAAGAATTCCATGGGTGAGACTTTATGAGAAGAGGCCTTGTCCGTTCGATCATCTGTGGGATCCATATGATTTGTATAAGCATAAGATTGAGAGAGCTAAGGATCAATCACTGTTTCAATCAGCAATTGCTGTGGTGATTACTTTGATCTGATCTTACTCTTTTTGCGTGTAGTTTCTTTGTTCATTAATAATTAATTAAACCTACGTACTAAACAGCTTTCTGATCATTAAACGTAATTATTGTCTAGCTCTGTTCATGTTGTATTTTGATCATTACATTTTCTCTTACTTTTGCTTATGTGAATTTTTCTCTGTAATGGCTTCATCTAATCATGTTTGAATGTTCATTCAACTCTCCATTGATTCAGTTTCTAATTTGAAGTGGTGAAACTGGTTTGCTGAAGACTGAAGAATTCATCTATCCCTCTGAAAATTCCAATCTTTCCCTCTTTCACAATTCCGTGAAATTTCGATCGTACTTCAGATGAATAATGATCCTTCTTCTGATTTGAATAATTGTTAGTGAATATCTACAATATGAAAGTGGAGAAGTGTTTACACTGTCAACAAACCTAACAATTGAGGATAATGTTTGTGCCTTTTGTAATTCATAGGCTGACATGATCCTTGAAGGTCCTAGACCAAGTCTTCCCAAAAGTTATTAACTTTAGTGAAACTGACACTCTTATGTCTGATTCTTAAAAGACTTAGTTTTCTCTTGACGTCTGGTTTTGGCTGTTGTAATACAACCTTCTTTTGTGATTGTCTATTTTGGTGGCAATGATTCAACGCATCCTCATCCTTCAGGCATGAATTTTGGTGGGACCTCAATGTGAAAGGTATCTATCTATCCTTTTTATGCTTAAACTGTTACTGTATTAATCGGGTGAGAATCAACCATAGACAAATGCAAATTAGAGATGAACACTTTTCTATATTCCTCTTTAAATTTTAGATTTATTTATTGAGACATTGATTTTAATTAGTCCCTGCTTCCTTGAAATTACCATGTACTTGCAGTGAAACTAATGATTGTTTATACTTTTCAACTCCTTTGTTTTCATACATACGTTTACTTTTTCTTGGATGCGAAGTTTCCTCTCTTCCTAGTTGCTAGTGGAGGACCCATTTTTGTCGTCAGTAAAGAATTAGGTCTGTGGAAAAAACAAGAAACCAATCACATTCTTAGTCAATGGAGTCAACGAGTCTTTGTTAAATAAATATTACATGGTCTCTTTTGTAACTTCTTCCTCCATATAGATCTCTCCAAATTTAATCCTCTCTTCAATCATATTAACTAATGGCTGATTCTTCTTTTTTCCTTACCAGTATTGCTGCTGCAATAGGCTTCTTTACGCTTTTAAAAAAACTCAGATTCCATCAAGAAGATGACAAAAAACATAAGTCTTCTTCTTCTTCTTCATCACCTCAATCTTCTTTATCTTCTTCATCACCTCAATCTTCTTTGTGTCGTATTTGGACACATCATGTCTTTCCCAGCTTCCGAGGGGAAGATGTCCGTAGAGACTTTCTCAGTCACATTCAGATGGAGTTCCAAAGAAAGGGAATCACTCCATTCATTGATAATGAAATCAAGAGAGGAGAATTCATCGGTCCTGAACTCATTCAAGCGATTAGAGGATCCAAGAATGCAGTTATCTTGCTCTCTAAAAACTACGCTTCATCAAGCTGGTGTCTTGATGAATTAGCGGAGATTATGAAGTGTAGGGAAGAATTGGGTCAAATAGTGATGGTTGTTTTCTACAGAGTGGATCCATCTGATGTAAAGAAGCTGACCGGAGATTTTGGGCAAGGTTTCAGAAAAACTTGTGTTGGTAAAAAAAAGGAGGACATTGGGAGATGGAAACAAGCTTTGGAAAAAGTCGCCACAATCGCCGGTTACCATTCCAGCAACTGGTTTGTACTCTCTTAATCTTTTGAACAAAAATCAAACTATATATATTTCAACTTTTTCTAACTATCCATAGAATTTCTTAGTTTTTTTTTTAATGTGTGTGACTTCTCCATAATTATTTAATGGATGTAATGATCTCCTCTGTTGTTAGGGATAACGAAGCGGCCATGATCATAAAAATTACCTCTGATATTTCGAACGCGTTGAATAATTCCGCATCAACAAGTGATTTCGATGGGTTAGTTGGGATGAGAGGTCATTTGGAGAAGATGGAACCATTGTTATGCCTAGACTCAGAAGAAGTGAGGATGATTGGGATTTGGGGTCCTTCTGGGATCGGGAAGACCACCATCGCCAGAGTTGCATACAACCAACTCTCCAATGATTTTCAACTGAGTGTCTTTATGGAATCTATCGAAGCAAAATATATAAGACCTTGTTCCGATGACTATAGTGTAAAGTTGCATTTACAACAACAGTTTATGTCTCAAATAACCAACCAGAATGATATCAAGATCTCTCATTTAGGAGTTGTCCAAGATAGGCTAAAAGACAAGAAAGTTCTTGTTGTTCTTGATGGTGTGGACCAGTCAGTGCAACTAGATGCTATGGCAAAAGAAACTTGGTGGTTTGGTCCTGGGAGTCGGATTATCATCACAACACAAGATCAAAAGCTGTTTAGGGCACATGGGATCAACCATATTTACAAGGTTGATTTTCCACCAACTGATGAGGCTCTTCAAATTTTGTGCATGAATGCTTTTGGTCAAAATTTCCCTAAAGATGGTTTTGAAGAACTCGTGTGGGAAGTTACACAACTTGTTGGTCAACTCCCTTTGGGTTTAAGGATTTTGGGCTCTTATTTCAGGGGAATGTCTATGCAGGAGTGGACAAAAGCACTGCCAAGGCTAAGGAGTAGCCTTGACAACGACATTCAAAGCATTTTGAAGTTCAGCTATGATGCTTTAGATGACGAAGATAAAGATTTATTTCTTCATATAGCATGCTTTTTTAACTATGAAGAGCTTGAGAAAGTGGAAAAGCTTCTTGCAGAGAGATTCTTGGATGTGAGGCAAAGGCTTAACGTCTTAGCTGACAAATCTCTCATATCTTTTAACTATGGATTGATACGTAGGAACTATAGAACAATAAGTATGCATAATCTTCTAGTCCAATTAGGTAGAGATATCGTCCGTAAGCAGTGTGTTCGTGAGCCTGGACAACGCCTATTTTTGGTTGATGCAAGAGAAGTTTGTGAAGTACTCGATGATGCTACAGTAAGTTTTGACGTTTTTTTTCCCTACAATTCGAGTTTAATTGATTACTAACCATATTTAATTTTGTTTGTTTCTCTTTTCAGGGTAGTAGAAGTGTCATAGGCATTGATTTTGAATTTTTTAGGGTCAAGGATAAATTGCTTATAAGTGAGTGTGCCTTTGAAGGAATGTCTAATCTCCAGTTCTTAAAATTCCATGGGGGTCGAGATATACTACATCTATCAAGTGGTCTAGACTATCTACCTCGAAAACTTCGTTTACTAGAATGGGAACACTTTCCAATGACATGTTTGCCTTCTATTTTCAACTCAGAGTTCCTAGTTGAATTAAAAATGCATTACAGTAAGCTTGAGAAGTTGTGGGACGGTACTAAAGTAAGTAATATTTGATATATTTCTCTTAATACTTTAAATTATTTTTAAGTCAATAATTGGTCTTATATACAGATTTATCATAATTAATGACTAATAGCATGGACGTGTGTTTTCATGTGTATTAAGCTGTGGGAATTTTAATGTTAATATTATTCATCTGTGCAGTCCCTTCGAAATCTCAGGTGGATGAATTTGAGTTGGTCTAAAAACTTGAAGGAGCTTCCTGATCTCTCAACTGCCACAAATCTTCAGGAATTGGATCTGCATGATTGCTCCAGCATGGTGAATCTCCCCTCTACTGTTGGGTATACCAAAAATCTTCAGAAGCTGAATCTTAGTAGATGCTCCAGTCTGATGAACCTCCCCTCCTTTATTGGCAATGCAACTAATCTAGAGATATTAGATCTCGGTGGATGCTCAAGTCTTGTGGAGTTTCCTTCTTTTATTGGGAATTTCATTAATCTCAGAGAGCTGAATCTAAGCGGTTTGTCATGTCTATTGGATCTCCCTTCTTCAATTGGAAATGCCACTAATCTAGAGGCATTGAATCTAAGCGATTGCTCAAATCTAGTGGAGCTTCCCTTTTCTATTGGAAACCTTCACAAGTTGCGATGGTTGAATTTAGAAAGATGTTCTAAGCTTGAGACTCTTCCGAGTAACATCAACTTTGACAATCCAAAGATTAATCTGAACTTTGCTAAGTGCTTCAAACTGAATCAAGAAGCCAGAGAACTCATCATCCAGACACGGACTAGTAACTTTGCGGTGTTACCTGGTGGAGAAGTGCCAGCATACTTCACTCACCGAGCTACTAGTGGATGTTCCTTGACAATCAAGTTGAATGAGAAGACTCTTCCTACATCCATGAGATTTAAGGCTTGCGTTTTGCTCGTTAATAAAGGTGACGATGACGATGGTGATGGTGATGTGGTCTTCGTTAAATGTAAAAAAAGCGAGCATTATATATATACAGTTTTAACAGAGCATCTGTACATATTTGAAGTCGAAGCAGAGGTGACGTCCACCGAGCTTGTATTTGAGTTCGAGGTCAAGATATTCAACAATAAAAGTTGGAAGATAGAAGGATGCGGACTCCAACTCTTAGAAGGATGCGAATTTTCGAAAAGCAATTTCTGAGACACCATGAAACTGCAATTCAATTCAAATGAGAGAAGCAAGAAGGTAATATAATTTGGTGATTCAGTTGGACTAGTTTTTGAATTAGTTTATATTAGTGACTAGCTTGTTTCATGTAAGAAACATTTTTCGTTGGTTTATTGCAATGCTCTTATTTTTATTTTATTTTGCTCAGTTTAATCATTAAATAGTTTATGTTTTGTTCGATTGAGCTTTGTGGTTTCCATTGCTTATGTGTGTTCTCTGACAGCAAATTGGTTTTGAATGGTTTGACTTTTAAGAATAATAAGATGCAATTTCTAAGGAGAAAAAGGGTTGAGATCTGTTTATTGTTTTTTATAAGGGTCTGTTTTGTTTACTCTCTTTTGACTGTATTGATGCAAGTTTTTTGGATTCTGTTTGTGTTTCTATTTCGTCTTCCCTCATCTTTTAGGCTTTAACTTATAACTTCTCGTTCTGCTATCATTTTTTGGCCAGTTGGGTTTTCAGTTTTTGTGCTACTGTTTTGATTTCATCAACCTTGTTTCTGGTGTGACTCTTTTTGCGTGTAGTTACTTTGTTCATTAAAATTTAATTAAACCTACTTACTAATTAAACAGCTTTCTGATCACTAAACGCAATTATTGTCTGGCTCTGTTCATGTTGTATTTTGATCATTACATCTTCTCTTACTCTTGCTTATGTGAATTTTTCTCTGTAATGGCTTCATCTAATCACGTTTGAATGTTCATTCAACTCTCCATTGATTCATTCAACTGGTTTGCTGAAGACTGAAGAGTTCATCCATCAAACAGCGCTATGACAGCGTTATCACGGGGCTAATTTGAAGTTTCTGGAATGGATAGATTACAGTGGCACTACCATTTGGCTTAGAGATGACAGGTTGTTGCGCGTCGTAGATATGTTCACGCACTCCCACTCACATTTTGATGCAAATGAGAATCATGACTCCTTGAACCATATTGTTAATCATATCAAAGACCATTTTTTTTCTGTTGATACTGAACACCTAAACTTGTGCCATGAATGCATCTCACAGTTGTTATTGTTTCCTCTGCCTCCAGCGCGATTGAATTACTCTTGAAGATTGATTTCCTCTAAGTTTTGTTGCTGTTCTTCCTCTGTGAAATTATACTTTCAAACTTCATCAACAGTTTTTTATGGCTAAGTAATCGAGGCAGAGTTATTGAGCCTGTCCTCTTCAGTCCTTCTGAAACCATTACTTTGTGTTTGCCTAAGTTGTTCTGATTCTGATCTACTGTCCATGAGTATATTGGATTTTGTCGGCTCAAAGAATTATTAACCGGCAAGCAAATCATTCCCCAAGGTTCTCAAAATTAAAAATGATTAAAATTACAAAGGGAAATCCAATAAACTTCTTTTTGTCAAAGAACATGCATTATGCGGAGGACAACACAAATGGTGTGACACAACAATGATATTAGTACACGAATTTCTATGCCACATGTCATGGTCAATATTCTAGTAAACAATATATAAATCAACATTTTAGAAAATGTTAGAAATTCACCTAACAATATGATCATAAATAAAATACAAATGGGAACTAATCTATGAATGTTTTTCTCGAGTCCCTGGAGAGACTAGATTGCTGTTTTCAGAATCCAAAGATTAGTCTGAACTTTGCTAAGTGCTTCAAACTAAATCAAGAAGCCAGAGACCTCATCATACAGACACGGACTTGTAAATTTGCAGTGTTACCTGGTGGAGAAGTGCCAGCATACTTCACTCACAGAGCTACTACTGGAGGTTCCTTGACAATCAAGTTGAATGAGAAGACTCTTCCTACATCCATAAAATTTAAGGCTTGCATTTTGCTCGTTAATAAAGGTGACGATGAGGCTGGTCATTTTCTCTTGGCTACATGTAAAAAAAGCGAGCATTTGCTATATCCAGTTTTAACAGAGCATCTGTATATATTCGAAGTCAAAGCAGAGGTGACGTCCACGGAGCTTGTATTTGAGTTCGAGGTCAAGGGAATCAACAATAACACTTGGATGGTAGAAGGATGCGGACTCCAACTCTTAGAAGGATGCGAATTTTCAAAAAGCAATTTCTGAGACACCATGAAACTGCAATTCAATTCAAATGAGAGAAGCAAGAAGGTAATATAATTTGGTGATTCATGTGCACTAGTTTTTGAATTAGGTTTATTGCAATGCTCTTATTTTTTATTTTTTTTGCTCAGTTTAATCATTAAATAGTTTATGTTTTGTTCGATTGAGCTTGTGGTTTCCATTGCTTATGTGTGTTCTCTGACAGCAAATTGGTTTTGAATGGTTTGACTTTTATGGATAATAAGATGCAATTTCTTAGGAGAAAAAGGGTTGAGATCTGTTTATTGTTTTTATATGGGTCGGTTTTGTTTACTGATCTCTTTTGACTGTATTGATGCAAGTTTTTTGGATTCTGTTTGTGTTTCTATTTCATGTTCCATCATCTTTTAGGCTTTAAACTTATAGCTTCTTGTTCTGTTATCATTTTCTTGAAAGGCTCGGTCGTTGTTTATCTGCTTGGTGTTCCATGGAAAGTGCAATAATTGTAGCAAAGATTGATGTTAGGTAACTAGGAAGCTTCTAAAATCATATAGATCATCTTTTGTAAGATTACTCTGAATGTTAACTTTTGCAAGTTGTTTTTGGATTGTTTATGAACAATATTTTTGAAGTAGGATAGAGATACCTTATCAGTTCATAGAGAAGCCATGTGTGAGAGCATAAGATTGAGGGAGCTAAAGATCGATCACTGTTTCAATCAGCAATTGCTGTTAAGAACTGTCATGATTACTTTGATCTGATCTGACTCTTTTTGCGTGTAGTTACTTTGTTCATTAATATTTAATTAAACCTACTTACTAAACAGCTTTCTGATCATTAAACGTAATTATGTTCTGGCTCTGTTCATGTTGTGTTTTGATCATTACATCTTGTCTGACTCTTGCTTTTGTGACTTTTCTCTGTAATGGCTTCATCTAATCATGTTTGAATGTTCATTCAACTCTCCATTGATTCAGTTTCTAATTTGAAGTGGTGAAACTGGTTTGCTGAAGACTGAAGAGTTCATCCATCAAACAGCGCGATGACATCATTATCACGGGGCTAATTTGAAGTTTCTGGAATGGATAGATTACAGTGGCAATTATTGACTTTAGAATAGATCATACATATATTGATATGTGCAGCTCTGTTTATATACACAGAGAATACATACAGAAATGGGAAAGAGATATACATGATTAATGAGAGAATATGACTTCCTAAACATACGCTATTATGAGCTGTTTCTAATATCTTGTTTCTATAATCCTATACACCCCCTCAAGATGGACGGGGTTCCACAGTCCAATCAAGTTAACCTCTCGAAGCGTGGTCTTGCAAGAGGTTTGGTAAGAACATCAGCTAGTTGGTCGTCGGTGGAGACATGAGACTCACGTAGTTGGCCAGATTGAATGAATTGGCGAACAAAGTGATAGTCCAATGCAATGTGTTTCATTCTAGAATGGAAAACCGGATTAGCGGCTAGGTAAGTCGCTCCCATGTTATCACAATAGATGACTGGCTGTGTTAGAATCGGCACACCTAACTCCGTGAAGAGAGACTTGATCCAACATAGTTCAGATGTTGTGTCTGCAAGTGATCGATACTCTGCTTCTGTGGACGAGCGGGACACTCCAGTTTGTTTCTTTGTAGACCTGGCGATAGGGTGCTGTCCAAGGTACACTATGTAAGCTCCGGTTGATGTGTAATCATCTTTGTTTCCTCCCCAGTCAGCGTCTGTAAAAGCATGGAGCATCATCTTGTTGTTGCGACGAAACCGAATTCCTTTCGTCATGGTTCCTGCAAGATAACGTAAAATACGTTTGACAGCATTCCAATGATCAATAGTGGGACGATGCATAAATTGTGATAATTTATTAACGGGAAAAGAAATATCAGGCCGAGTTAGGGATAGATATTGAAGGCTCCCGACTACGGAGCGATATTCTGTAGCATCATCCAAGGCAATGCCCATGTGGAGCGTGAGTGTCGTGTTCGGGCACATTGGTGTGGAGATAGGGTTGCATGTGTCCATCTTCGTCCGGTGTAATAAATCTGCAATGTAACGTGTTTGTGTTAGATGAAGACCTTCGTGAGATCGAGTGACTTCCATGCCAAGAAAGAAAGATAAATCCTCGAGATCTTTTAATGAGAAACGGTTAGATAAAGATTCAATAAATCGATTGGTATGAGCTGGACTATTTCCTGTAATAATCAAATCATCAACATATATAATCATATAAATAAGTACTCCCTGTTTGTTATAGATGAAGAGTGATGTGTCAGCCAAAGAGTTGGAGAACCCCAATTGTAGAAGAAAATTACGAAGCTCATTGTACCAAGCTCGGGGAGCTTGTTTGAGCCCGTAAATGGCTTTGTGCAATTTGCAAACTGCATTGGGGTTATCTTTGTTTATAAAACCCGGGGGTTGCGCCATATATACTTCATCTTCTAGAGTCCCTTGAAGAAAAGCGTTGTTGACATCGAGTTGTCGAAGAGGCCAATCATAGGAGACCGCCACACTCAGGACAGAGCGTATGGTAGCTGGTTTGACGACCGGGCTGAACGTTTCATGGTAATCGATACCGGGGCGTTGTGTGAATCCTTGGGCTACTAGGCGAGCTTTGTAGCGAGCAATAGTTCCATCAGCCTTTCTTTTGATCGTTAAAATCCACCTGCAACCTACAATATTAACATTGTTAGCAGCATTAGTTAATTCAACAAGATCCCATGTGTGGTGGCCTGTTTGAGCAGTAAACTCGTCGCTCATTCCCTTGTGATATGTATATATTTTAGTGCATTTTACCTCATGTTTTCTTTGTGTTTTATGTATATATTTATGAATTCAATAAGCAATGTAGCATCCTTAATGCTATATTGAGTTTTTATGAGTTTTAATAGCTATAGATTCCATATTGCACATTCTACTTGAGTTTGTGTTTATATTTCAGGTTTCTCGGGATTTATGGAGAGAGGCGAGGATGAATGAAGACAAAGAAACGTTCAAGAACAAAAGGCCACCTGATCGGTTTACAACCGATCAAGACAACCGATCGGCGATGCAAAATTTCAAGAATAAAACTACGCGATCGGTTTGCAACCGATCAAGCAAACCGATTGCCGACACTTTTTCTTCATTTTTTTATCCGACCTAACCCACTATAAATACCCCTAATGCTGTAAAATAAATGAGATCAGACTTTCATAAATTAAAAAAACCTCTCTCTCTTGTTCTTGGTGTTCTTGATAGTTTTGTTTCTTAGATTTGGCTCATGTTACTTGTTTTATCTTGAATCTTTTTATAAAATATTAATCATGTCTTCGTTATCTATCATTTGTACGGTTAACTTTTGTGATTTGAGTATGTGTGAGTAGTTGACTTTTGGGCTGTTGGTATGGTAGATTTAGGGTGTTTTAATGGTTGTTTGTGATATTTGATTGTTGATTTATGTTTATGTTCATGCATAGATTGATTTTAATGCTAAAATGAGCTTCGCAAGAGAGATTTCTTGATCTTATATTATCTCAAACCCGGAAGGTGTTTTGAGATAATCCGAGCTATCTTTGCATGCGTTTAATAAATCTTCGCCAATGGAAATTGAGTTTTAAGAGTTAAATGATGGCATATGTGAGTTTGTGTGCATTGTTTATGAGTTATTCGGTTGCAATCGGAAGATTAGCTAATTCGGTTAATTCGTAAAAGGGCAAGTATCACGGGAGTGGACTAGACTAGTTTAGTGACTCATGTCATAGCATTATTCATAAGTTGATCTTTCATTTCGTCGTTTATCATCCCGTCATTCACCCTTATCGGAAAACCTTACCAATAGCCCATATTTCCCATATTTTCCATATTTAATCGAAGCCGATCATTTAGTGTACTTTGCTTTATTTTGCTTGTTTAATTCTAATCAATTTAAATTCATGCTTGTTACTTTGTTTTGTTTGTTTAATTGAGTTTAGTAGAAGTATTTATTTACGTGTTTTTAATTTAATCGCATATGTTCTGTTTTAGTTATTAGTTTGTGACGAAAAACGAAAACAACAAAAACATTTTAATCGTTTAGCTTGATTAGTTTCCTGTATTTTTAGTGTGTTATTTTTTGCTCTCCTCGTGGATCGATCCCTAAGTACACAACGTACGAGGGTTTATTTGATTGCCCGAGGCCTTAAAAACCTCATTATCAAATTGGCGCCGTTGCCGGGGAGGCATAACAATAGCCATTAGGATTTGGATTCTAACGAGTCTAAATTTTATTTTTCGTAAGTTCTAACTTTGTTCTACTTGTTTCTCTTTCTCGCAGGTGCATGAACCTGAGAAGCCAAGGACATCAAAACCTGGTGGAGTTAGTGCCTGAGATAGAACGTCTAGAGCGATCCAATACTCGAGCTAGAAGAGAAAGAGAGAGACTTGCGAGAACAACCGGAATAAACATGGGAGATAACATTCCGGAAGTGCGAGAAGAAGTTCAAGGAGCGGGAATTCCCGCTAACCAACCACTACATGCAGAAAGGAGAGAGAGATTGATAGGTGCATACGATGCACCCCAAACGCATGGAAGTCGTAGCGGTATTCACGCACCGGCTGTTGAGAACAATAACTTCGAAATCAAGATGAGCATCATCAATATGGTTCAAGGGAACAAATTTCACGGGCTGGCCATCGAAGATCCTCTTGATCATCTAGACAACTTCAATGATATATGCGACTTGACGAAGATTAATGGCATCTCTGAGGATGCATTCAAGCTGAGGTTATTCCCTTTTTCTCTTGAGGATAAGGCGAAACAATGGGAGAAGAGTCTACCACCTAGGTCGATCACTACGTGGGCGGATTGTAAGAAAAAATTCTTGGAGAAATTCTTCTCAACCGCAAGAACAGCTCGGCTAAGGAACGATATATCAAGCTTCGTTCAAAGGAGCAATGAAAGTTTTAGTGAAGCTTGGGAACGGTTCAAAAGCTACACGAACAAATGTCCTCACCACGGATTCTCCGATGAATCGCTGTTGAGCACCATATATAGAGGGATCGTACTGAGGATAAGGATGCTATTGGACACCGCTAGCAATGGAAACTTCTTGGGAAAGAATGTCGAAGAAGGTATCGAGCTTGTAGAGAACCTAGCGCAAAGCGATGGGAACTACGGAGAAGACTATGATAGAGCTCCTAGAGGGAGCGGAGATAGAGAAGACCAAAGGAGTAAGGATATCAAAACCTTACATGAGAAGATGGATAAAGTCCTGCAAGCTACAGAAAGATCCATAAATTATGTTGGACAATACGATGGAGGACAAGCGTGTAAGGAAGTTGGGTACGAGGAAAGCTTTGAAATGCAAGAAGAAATGAATTTCGTTGGGAATCAAGGGAACTTTCAAGGTAGATACAATAGAGGGTACAATCCAAACTTCCAACAACAAGGTCAAGGCTATCAACCGAGGCCTTTCATACCGTTAAATCCTCAAAGACCGAACTTCGCGCAACAAGGATTTGTGCCCAAACAACAGTACCAAGGAAACCAAAGCGGTTTCCAAAGTAATCAAGGAGGGTTTCAAAACAATCAAGGAAAGTTTAAAGCCAACCAAGGAGGGTTTCAAAACAACCAAGGAGGTTTTCAGAACAAGGCACCTTTCGTTCCAAGCAACCAGCAAGCAAGTGCATCTCAACCTCAAGATCAAGAGATGAAGGATGTGAAGAATATGCTTCAACAACTAATAGTGGGTCAATCCAATAGTTCAATCGAATTGAACAAGAAGATGCTTGAGGTCCACAACAAGATAGATGGCTCGTATAATGATCTAAACACCAAGTTTGAGCATCTGAACACTCACGTTAAAGGGCTGGAAAACCAAATTGCTCAAGTTGCTTCCACATCTCAAGGTCCACAGGGAACTCTACTGGGAAAAGCCGTAGCGAATCCTAAGGAGTATTGCTTGGCGATAACGTTGAGAAGCGGGAAAGAATTACCCTCAAGAGAACACGTTGTGGTGGAAGTTAGCGAAGAAAACCAAAGGAACGACGAGAACAAAGATGAAGAAGAAAGGAAACCGGCGAAAGACACTCACGATCGGTTTGCAACCGATCGAGCAAACCGATCTGAGATGCGCGACCGGTTTGCAACCGATCGTCAAGACCGATCGGCGCTGCATTCCAAAACCATCGAACCGGAGATCATTGCACATCAACCGCGATCATACGAACCAAAACTTCCATTTCCCGGGAGGTTTAAGAAGCAGATTTTGGACGAAAAATTTGAAAAGTTCAAGAAAATCTTGAAGACGGTTCAAGTCACAATCCCATTTGCCGATCTTATTCTAGAGTGTCCGGCCTACATCCAACTTCTCAAGGACGTGATTACAAGGAAGAGACAATTCGAGGACGCCATGGTGATGATCAACCATGAGTGCAGTGCTATCATTCAGAACAACTTGCCGAAGAAACTCAAGGATCCGGGGAGTTTCACACTCCCTTGCACTTTAGGACCTATGCGCTTTAACAAGTGTTTGGTTGATCTTGGAGCAAGCGTTAGCCTAATGCCATTAACGGTTTCTAAGAAGCTGGGGTTTACAAACTTCAAAAGGACAAGAATCTCATTGGTATTGGCGGATAGATCGATCCGTCATCCAATAGGAATACTCGAAGACTTACCCTTGAAGATTGGAAGTTGCATAGTTCCAACGGACTTTGTGGTGCTGGAGATGGACGAAGAGCCGACAGATCCTATTATCCTTGGAAGGCCGTTTCTAGCAACCGCAGGAGCTATAATAGATGTTAAAAAGGTGTGATTGATCTTCACTTGGGAGACATTGCTTTGAAGTTCGATATACTTGACATCATGAAGAAACCGACCATAGAAGGAAGGGCGTTCTATATCGAAACATTAGAAGACATGGTCGATGAGTACCTAGAAGAGCTGAACATGGAAGATTCTCTCGAAGTAGCCATCACACAGTCAAGCCATGAGCGTGGAATTGTGAACAAAGAAGCAATCGCCTACGAGGAGATCCTTGATTTACAAACACCGAAGGGGAAGGAAATATGCTTCTTGGACATGGGAGAAGTCATGGAACGAGCTATAGAAGAAGGCACTAGCAATGGTAAGACTAGTGTGGATGATGATTGGAGCGAACTCAATGCTCCAAAGATAGACCTCAAACCACTTCCTAGTGGGCTAAGGTATGAATTTCTAGGCTCTAACTCCACATATCCTGTCATAATAAATGATGCATTGAACCTAGAAGAAACCAAAATGATCTTGCATGAGCTGAAAAAGTATAGGAAAGCCCTTGGGTATTCGTTGAAAGATATTAAGGGAATTTCACCATCTTTGTGCATGCATAGGATTCATTTAGAAGATGAAAATAAATCATCGATTGAGCATCAAAGGATATTGAATCCGAACATGAAAGAAGTAGTTAAGAAAGAAATTTTAAAACTACTAGAAGCGGGTGTTATTTATTCCATCTCCGATAGTACTTGGATATCACCAATTCATGTAGTGCCTAAAAAAGGAGGGATCACTGTAATTAAAAACGAAAACGATGAACTGATACCAACTAGAACCATAACTGGGCATAGAGTGTGCATTGATTATAGGAAATTGAATTCATCCACTCGTAAGGATCATTTTCCTTTGCCATTCATTGATCAAATGCTAGAAAGGCTAGCTAATCGTTCATATTATTGCTTCCTTGACGGTTACTCGGGATTTTTGCAATACCAATTCACCCGAGCGACCAAGAGAAAACGACATTCACTTGTCTTTATGGCACCTTTGCTTATCGAAGGATGCCGTTTGGTTTGTGTAATGCACCTGCTACTTTTCAGCGGTGTATGATGTCCATTTTCTCCGATTTAATTGAGGATACAATGGAAGTGTTTATGGATGATTTTTCTGTATATGGTTCTTCGTTTGGTTCTTGTTTGTTGAATCTTTGCAGGGTACTTAAGAGGTGCGAAGACACAAACCTCGTGCTGAATTGGGAGAAATGCCACTTCATGGTGAAGGAAGGGATTGTGCTCGGGCATAGGATCTCTGAAAACGGGATTGAAGTGGATAAGGCGAAGATTGAGGTTATGATGAAGTTGGAACCTCCACGAACAGTGAGAGACATAAGGAGTTTCTTGGGTCATGCTGGGTTTTATCGAAGATTCATTCAAGACTTTTCAAAGATAGCAAGGCCTCTAACAAGACTCTTATGCAAGGACACATATTTTGTGTTCAATGAAGATTGTCAAGAAGCGTTCACAAAACTGAAGGGAGCGTTGATTAGTGCACCGATAGTTCAACCACCAGATTGGGAACTTCCATTTGAAATAATGTGCGATGCGAGCGATTATGCCGTTGGAGCCGTGTTGGGACAAAAGAAAGACAAGAAGTTGCACGTTATCTACTATGCTAGTAGAACACTTGACGATGCACAAACAAGATACACCACCACGGAGAAAGAACTCTTGGCGATCGTATACGCCTTCGAAAAATTCCGATCTTACTTGGTGGGTTCTAAGGTGATAGTGCACATGGATCATGCGGCACTAAGACATTTATTGGCGAAGAAAGACGCAAAGCCAAGATTGTTGAGATGGATCCTATTGCTGCAAGAATTTGATCTCGAGATACGAGATATGAAGGGGATTGAGAATGGTGTAGCTGATCACCTTTCAAGGATGAAGATGGAGGAGAACATACCGATTGATGATTCCTTGCCCGAAGAACAAATGAACATTGTCCAAGGTTTAACCAAGGCGAACTACATGTTGAAGGAGCTTCTAATGATTGAGACCATGGGCGTAAGCTTACCATGGTATGCTGATTTTGTAAACTACTTGGCGTGTGAGAAAGAACCACCAAATCTACAAGGGTATGCCAAGAAGAAGTTTTTCAAGGATGTTCGTCGGTTCTATTGGGATGAACCCTATCTATACACGTTTTGCAAGGACAAACTCTATAGGAGATGTATACTGGAAGAAGAAGTTTCCGGAATCTTGATGCATTGCCACGGCTCAGCTTATGTAGGCCATTTTGCAACATTTAAGACGGTTACTAAAGTGCTACATGCGGGATTTTGGTGGCCCACGATGTTTAAAGACACCTATGAATTCATTTCGCGATGCGATTCATGCCAAAGGAAGGGCAACATAAGTAAGAGGAATGAAATGCCACAAAACCCCATACTTGAGATTGAAGTCTTTGACGTTTGGGGAATAGACTTCATGGGACCATTCCCATCTTCTTATGGTAACAACTACATCCTAGTAGCGGTTGACTACGTCTCCAAGTGGGTAGAAGCTATAGCAAGCCCAACCAATGATGCAAACGTGGTGCTGAAGATGTTCAAAACCATCATCTTTCCGAGATTCGGAGTTCCGAGAGTGGTGATTAGTGACGGAGGAACTCATTTCATCAACAAGGTCTTTGAGAGTTTGTTGAGAAAACATGGAGTCAAACATAAGGTTGCAACATCGTATCATCCCCAGAAAAGTGGGCAGGTTGAGATTTCTAACCGAGAAATCAAGGCTATTCTTGAGAAGACGGTAGGCGCAACAAGAAAAGATTGGTCCAAGAAGCTTGACGATGCACTTTGGGCCTATAGAACCACTTTCAAGGCGCCTATCGGAACAACACCTTTCAATCTTCTTTACGGAAAGTCATGTCACCTTCCGGTCGAGCTAGAATACAAAGCCATGTGGGCGGTGAAACTCCTTAACTTCGACATCAAAACGGCCGCTGAGTAGCGTTTGGTGCAATTGAACGAGTTGGACGAAATCCGTCTTGAGGCATACGAAAACTCGAAGATCTATAAGGAAAGAACTAAGGAGTTTCATGACAAGAAGATCATCCCGAGAAATTTCAAGGTTAACGACAAGGTGCTGTTGTTCAACTCCCGGCTGAAAGTGCTTCCCGGGAAACTTAAGTCGAGATGGTCGGGACCATTCAAAATCAAAGAAGTGAGACCTTATGGTGCGGTAGTCCTTTGGAACAAGTCCGGGGGGGGGGGACTTCACAGTGAACGGCCAACGCCTCAAACCATACCTGGCTAATGAGAGTATCGAAGAAGGAACCACAGTTCCTCTTTCGGATCCTACAAACGCTTGAAACGATCCACCGTCGAGCTTAATGACGTAAAACAAGCGCTATAGGGAGGCATTCCCTATACATCATTGTATATATGTATTGTTTTGATGATTTTGAACCATTTTGAATCTTATTTTTAATTATGTTTTATTTACAGGAACAAAACAAATCAAGAGAAGAAGACGAGATTTGCAAAAACTCGAAACGGAACAAAATGTCACGCCGATCGGTTTCCCCGATCGGTTGTAAACCGATCCAGCGTCCCAGGTAATTTTTCTAAAGCCTTGCGATCGGTTGTCCCGATCGGTTGCAAACCGATCGGGCGTACAAAAAATCGGGTTATCTTCTTCTCCATCGCGAAAAAATTCAGAATTTTGTAAAATTTCAAAACATAAACTCTCTCTAACTCACTCGATTCTTCACCGATTTGGACGATTTTTAGCTCTAAATCCATCTATTTTTCATCCTCTATCTGATTCTTGCATCTATTCCATCGATCTGCAAAGGTAAATCCCTCAATATCTTGATTTTCACTCCGAAAATTAGGAAAATTAGGTGATGAACGAAAATTCTTAGAATTGCAAATTACAATCGATAGGATGCTAGAATGGTGTTTAGAATGGTTTAGAGAACACTTCTAGAAAGTTTAATTGCTGGATTAGACTTGTTAAGTTGTGTTTCTATTGATTTCAAATGTCAAAATCGCCGTAAATTGTTTTGAAGAAGAACTTGATCAAATTGAGTTAATCTTGCTCTTAAATTGACACTCATTGCTCATGCAATTGATCTTTGCTCGATATTGATAAAGAATTAGGAGAAATTTGAGTTTCTAGTTTGAAATTTCGATTGATTTGTTTTGTTTATTTTGTGAAAATTGTGAGTTTTAATTCTATATTGGTTTGATTAACTTGTTAAATTGTGTTTGTTAATTTGTTTTGTGAAATTTGTGAATTGTGTTTGTATAGTATTTGTATAATTATGTGTGATTTCGTAAATTTTCGTATGATTTTTTTTACTTATGTGATGGAATTTTGTGACAATTTCCTGTCGATCTAATTGTGATATCCTATTTCTTGGTGACAGCTATAGGATATCAATGACACCGAACAGAAAGAGAAGAGCGGGGAAAGAGCCAATGGACGACACAAATGAACCCAGAACCGTATCATGGTCTACAAAAGAACTAGAGGTTCGAGAGACCTTCGAGCGAGTTAAAGTCCATCCGACGCCATTCAGCGATAGGTTCCTATTAAGGCGGATGTGGCTTTTAGAAGGAGTCGATAACCTCCTCGACAACATGGGAATGAGCTGCTTGAAACAGATGTACTACCCAACATTCCCGAGGGAAGTGAAGGACTTTCTCTCAACGGTTAAGCTGGAGTTCAAGAAGCCCAGGGATAAGAAGGCTAGTGAGGGTTTGTTAACCTTCAAGATCCAAGACAAGGGGTACGGGATGAACATGGCAGATATATGTGAGGTCTACGGGTTCAGTAACGGTGAAGCAGCCGGGTTTGATACCTTCCATGGGGCAAGCGACTTCTGAAACCATATCGCAAATGGCCCCTACCGTAGCAACAAGGCAAAGATGACGGGTATCAGAAACCCGACAATCCGCTACGTCTCTAAGCTGCTAGCCAACACGTTCTTCGCGAGAAGAGACGCGGGTGCGGTAACTATGAAGGAGTTGTGTCTGCTGTACCAAGGGCTGAAACACTTGATCTCTGACATGCGAGGAGTAATTTTGGAATACGAGTTCGATGATATCAACTACGGATGCATCTTCGCTGCATAACTTGTGAAGATCAAGGCTTGGGCAGAGACTACAGATCACCCAGACCTCTACATTGGCGCTATGCTAACTCCGTTGTTAGTAAAAGCGGGAGTCGACCTCTCCCAGAGTGAGCAACTGCCAGAAATGGGCTATCTAAACCGAGACTACCTGGTCGCGTCTTGGTTTCTCAAAGGGACGAGCGACGTCAACTTGTTCCACTACAGGATGCAGCTCCGAAACAAGGAACAAAGAGTCCTCGTATTGCCCCGTCCGAACACTGACGCTCTAACATTCGCTAATGTTAGGTTTGAGATAGGAGAGGATGACTTCTTTCACCAGGAGCAAGAGCAGATGGCGCAGGATGAAGCTAGTGATAAAGCAGAAGGATCACATGATTACCTCGAGCAACTCAACGCCATTGACTTGCCCGAGATCGACTTCACACCAAGAACTGCTCGGGAAAAGCTCATTCAGAAAGCCTACAAAACGCAAAGGAAGATCAACCAACTCCAGAAGAAGTTGATCAACAAGCTTTTCCGGAAGGTCAAGAAGATCCAACCTCCGAACTATGTCTCAAGCGAGGAGGATGAAGACGTCAGTGACTCATTTTAGCCCCGAGTGCTAAAGCAAAGGTGAAGAAATTCCATCACTACCTTGTTTTAAAATGTTTGTAGAACTTTTACGTTTATTTTTAGTTATTTATCATTTTCAAACACCGAGACGGTGTTCAACTAGTCCGGGGGAGGATCACGTTGTTCATTGTCTTTTTATCTGAACTTTATTTTGGATTTTATTTGGTGTGCTTGTGTGTTTTTAATTGTGTGTTAATATTTTTATTGTTTATCATTTTCGGTTTTTTACATCGCTGATCGGTTTGCAACCGATCGTTACAACCAATCGGCGTTGCATCTTGTTTGTTAAAAAAAAAAAAAAAGAAAAAAAATAAAAATACATTCATATATATTTATATATCATGTAGGACTGCATATGCATAAGGGACAATGATAGAAATGACTAAACTAAGTTGAGAACTAGAGAATGATTAGTTGCTTGAAAACTCTTTTAAAACTTGTATACTTTTGCTTTGATCTCTCCACTCTCAACTTGATCTCCCAACAATTATTTGTTTGATTCAAAATCAACCCCTTGATTTTTAGAGATAAATGAACTTAATTCTCTCTCTTATGGGCTTGTGATACAGAACCACGGTTCAAAGAAAACACTCGGGTTATCTTATCCACTTTTGCCACTCTCTAATAACCCGAGTGGCTATTCTCATCTTTAGAATAGTTCCCCCACCCATAACCTTAACCATTTCTTTCAAACCCTTGTGCATATTTGATGAGTGAGGTCTTTTGTTGATAATGCTTTGATTTTGTAAAAACTTGAGAGTATCGGGAACGACAAAGGATTATCTCTCGTTCTAAGCTAGCAATGGTAAGTCTAGCAATTAGAATGGGAATGAAAGACATGGTTGGTTCGATTGGGTAGTTTATTAAGGTGTTGGAAATAAAAGCTTGATCAATTAGATGAAAAGAATCCTTAGGGAAGCTAAATTGTGAGTTAAAAAGCTCTAAATCTCTATTGTGGTAAAGAAAAGAAAAATATTGCTCTAGTATATTTGTAAGATAGAAATAAGCAATAGTGAGCAAAGAAAAGCAAAAGAAAGAGATAAAAAGAGCTAGGTGCTTAATCAAAAATAAATCACCTATGAAGCTAAAAAAAAAAAAATTGATCATGAAATTTAAAGGGTACGAAAAGGGTATAAACTAGGATGCATTTCACAAGAAAGGGTAGAATAACGAGAAGTAAACTTTGTATGCATAAATTGTTCCCCTTCTTAGATAGATTTTGCATTTGATAAAGCATTCCTATGTTTCGAGAGTGAGTCACCCAAAAAGAAAACAAACCTCCTCCTTGCACTTACATATACTAGTGCTAAAGAACCCTTTTATTCCCAAGCCGATTGGCCTTGATCACTTGCCCATCTGTGAGACTACACTTTGAGAAAAATAAATTGAATGTGAGGGTTGATTGAGATGAGAACTTGTAGGAAAAGGAAAATCTTGTGGAGAGAAAAGATTAGGAGTAGCGATAAGCCACTAATAAGTTAGAGTCGATTAAGAGTTTATTCTTGCAACATCATATCATTGCTCATGATTAGAATGACAAATGCTTTCTAAGGAATTTGGTGTTGAGTCCCCGTTTTCAAACCTCTCTTTTGGATTGTCTTTCTTTGTTTGCTTGAGGACAAGCAAAAGGCAAGTCCGGGGGTGTTGATATGTATATATTTTAGTGCATTTTACCTCATGTTTTCTTTGTGTTTTATGTATATATTTATGAATTCAATAAGCAATGTAGCATCCTTAATGCTATATTGAGTTTTTATGAGTTTTAATAGCTATAGATTCCATATTGCACATTCTACTTGAGTTTGTGTTTATATTTCAGGTTTCTCGAGATTTATGGAGGTTGGCGAGGATGAATGAAGACAAAGGAACGTTCAAGAACAAAAGGCCACCTGATCGGTTTACAACCGATCAGGACAACCGATCGGCGATGCAAAATTTCAAGAACAAAACTACGCGATCGGTTTGCAACCGATCAAGCAAACCGATTGCCGACACTTTTTCTTCATTTTTTTTATCCGACCTAACCCACTATAAATACCCCTAATGCTGTAAAATAAATGAGATCAGACTTTCATAAATAAAAAAAAAAACCTCTCTCTCTTGTTCTTGGTGTTCTTGATAGTTTTGTTTCTTAGATTTGGCTCATGTTACTTGTTTTATCTTGAATCTTTTTATAAAATATTAATCATGTCTTCGTTATCTATCATTTGTACGGTTTACTTTTGTGATTTGAGTATGTGTGAGTAGTTGACTTTTGGGCTGTTGGTATGGTAGATTTAGGGTGTTTTAATGGTTGTTTGTGATATTTGATTGTTGATTTATGTTTATGTTCATGCATAGATTGATTTTAATGCTAGAAATAAGCTTCGCAAGAGAGATTTCTTGATCTTAGATTATCTCAAACCCGAAAGGTGTTTTGAGATAATCCGAGCTATCTTTGCATGCGTTTAATAAATCTTAGCCAATGGAAATTGAGTTTTAAGAGTTAGATGATGGCATATGTGAGTTTGTGTGCATTGTTTATGAGTTATTCGGTTGCAATCGGAAGATTAGCTAATTCGGTTAATTCGTAAAAGGGCTAGTATCACGAGAGTGGACTAGACTATTTTAGTGACTCATGTCATAGCATTAATCATAAGTTGATCTTTCGTTTCGTCATTTATCATCCCGTCATTCACCCTTATCGGAAAACCTTACCAATAGCCCATATTTCCCATATTTTCCATATTTAATCGAAGCCGATCATTTAGTGTACTTTGCTTTATTTTGCTTGTTTAATTCTAATCAATTTAAATTCATGCTTGTTACTTTGTTTTGTTTGTTTAATTGAGTTTAGTAGAAGTCTTTATTTACGTATTTTTAATTTAATCGCATCTGTTCTGTTTTAGTTATTAGTTTGTGACGAAAAACGAAAACAACAAAAACATTTTAATCGTTTAGCTTGATTAGTTTCATGTATTCTTAGTGTGTTATTTTTTGCTCTCCTCGTGGATCGATCCCTAAGTACACAACGTATGAGGGTTTATTTGATTGTCCGAGGCCTTAAAAACCTCATTATCACCTTGCGCCAATGTGGACTTTTGAGAGCTTGAGCTACAGTGGTGGGAGGAACCTCAGTTGTTTGTTTGACTGTGGTATGAAGGTTTAATTTTTGGACAGGTTTACGGGTTCTAGTACTTTGCCGAGTAGGAACAGGAGGTGCGGGTGGTGGTACCGGAATAGGTGGTGAAGGAGAGGGAGAAGAAGAAGAGGGTTCCGAAGAAGTTGGAGAGTTTTGAGATGTGGATGAGGTTTGAGGAGTGGGAGTTGGCACTGGTGAGGGTTGAGCCGCTGATGAATCAGGAGTTGGTGAAGCTTCAGCAGGTGGAATGGGAGGGACCAGTGTCGAGTCCACTGGTGCTGGTGGTGTTACCGGAACTGGTGGCAAAGAGGAAGGAGTCGGTATAATAGTGGTGATAGGAGATACTTGATGTTGAAAATCCGAAACACCATCATCATCTTCATGAGTTGAAATTTTTGCGGAAAACGGAAAAACATTTTCATGAAACACAACATGACGTGAAGTATAAATTCTCGATGTCTCTCTATCTAAACAAAAATAGGTGCTTTGTGTCAAGGAATATCCAAGAAAGACACAGGGTGTCGATCTAGCATCAAGCTTGTGTGATGCATATGGACGGGTCCATGGAAAACATAAGCAACCAAATATTTTTAATTTTTCAAAATTCGGAGGATGCCCATGGAGCTTTTGAAAAGGATTGTTAAAATCTAAAACCGATGTGGGCATCCTATTAATTAAATAAACAGCCGTTGCAAACGCATAAGTCCAAAAGGACTTAGGTATGGAAGCATGAGATAGTATTGAAAGACCCGTTTCTACAATATGTCGATGACGACGCTCAGCGATACCATTATGCTCTGGCGTATGCGGGGGACTCGTCATATGAGATATCCCATGAGAAGCAAGAAAAGCCGCTAAGCCAATGTACTCACCCCCATTATCAGAGTAAAGTGTTTTAAGCTTGGTTTGAAATCGATTTTCAACCAATGCTTTAAATCGAGTGAAGACATCAAAAACTTGGGATGTGGTGACAAAGAGAAGAACAGAGGAAACGAAACAGAGAAAGCTTAGAGAAGAAGAGAGTAGCGGCGGAGGAAGAAGAAAGAAGAGAAAAAAGAGGAAAAAAAATAGGTTAACCCTATTATTGCTCTGATACCATATTGACTTTAGAATAGATCATACATATATTGATATGTGCAGCTCTGTTTATATACACAGAGAATACATACAGAAATGGGAAAGAGATATACATGATTAATGAGAGAATATGACTTCCTAAACATACGCTATTATGAGCTGTTTCTAATATCTTGTTTCTATAATCCTATAGCAATTCTTTCATTTCATGT
Organism: Barbarea vulgaris; assembly: GCA_963667165.1. NCBI lineage: Eukaryota > Viridiplantae > Streptophyta > Magnoliopsida > Brassicales > Brassicaceae > Barbarea > Barbarea vulgaris. The sequence continues at coordinate 4,803,924 of OY763891.1, forward strand.
ACAGTAAGAATATATAATGGTTCGGTTTGCCTGACACATGATATCAAAATTACAGAGAATCCGATTTCTGTTCCATAAGCACTACCATTTGGCTTAGAGATGACAGGTTGTTGCGCGTGGTAGATATGTTCACGCACTCCCACTCACATTTTGATGCAAATGAGAATCATGACTCCTTGAACCATATTGTTAATCATATCAAATACCATTTTTTTTTCTGTTGATACTGAACACCTAAACTTGTGTCATGAATGCATCTCACAGTTGTTATTGTTTCCTCTGGCTCCAGCGCGATTGAACCACTCTTGAAGATTGATTTCCTCTAACTCTCTAAGGTTTGTTGCTGTTCATCCTCTGTGATATTATACTTCCAAACTTCATCAACAGTTTTTTATGGCTAAGTAATCGAGGCAGAGTTATTGAGCCTTGCCTCTTCAGTCCTTCTGAAACCATTACCTTGTTGTTCTGATTCTGATCTACTGCCCATGAGTATATTGGATTTTGTCGGCTCAAAGAATTATTAACGGGTAAATCATTCCCCAAGGTTCTCAAAATTAAAGTATACAAACCTTCAGGAAACTAAAAATGATTAAAATTACAAAGGGAAATCCAATAAACTTATTTTTGTCAAAGAACATGCATTATGCGGAGGACAACACAAATGGTGTGACACAACAATGATATTAGTACACGAATTTCTATGCTACATGTCATGGTCAATATTCTAGTAAATAATATATAAATCAACATTTTAGAAAATGTTAGAAATTTATCTAACAATATGATCATAAATAAAATACAAATGGGAACTAATCTATGAATGTTTTTCTCGAGAAACTATCTATCCACTTTCTAATGGATCGGACTTGGCCATTTGACCTTACAACACTCACTTGAATTCATCACTTCAACTTAAAGCGGTGCTTTATTTGAGAAAGGAATTGATGGAGTTTGCGGAAGCATGTGGTTATGGTTATAAGCATTATCAAGCGATTTACAAGACTGGTTTAAAAATAAAAATTGGGTGCGTTTGCGGAAAATTTATGACTGGTTTAACAGTAGTTGCGGTTGTGATTTAATATAAAATATATAAAATATACTTATAACATATAAGAGATATAAAATTTTGTTTTTTGGTTTTTTTGTAAATTTTTAATAGTACTAGTTTGGTACCCGCGCGATACGCAGATTCAAATTTAGTTGGTTCAATGGTAGCTTTAAAATAATTATAAAAATATTAGAATAATGAAAACACAATAATTATGATGTAACTTTATCAAATTCAAGATAATATTAGTAAACCGATTTAAACTTGATCAAATCACAATGAACATTTCCATCATACCACTATCTCTTGAATCATTGTCATTCTCGAAATCTTTTTCTTCATGTTTTGTTTTTATTTTTCTCATACACTAACTTGCTATTTTCACATTTCCATTTTCCTGCCATCAATGACGTTAATAATTTTCTTTTTCAAATACTTTTCAACCGATTTCTCAATCTTAAAGATGAAAAAAACAATCTTTTCGTTTACAAATTATTTTTTCTAATTTAATTTTCTCTTAGTTGAATCGGTTTATAATTTTTACAATCAAAATGAGTGATAACAATTTGAAATTTAGAATGAAATTGATATTTTTACCTTGTTATATGTGAATGTATTTTGTTTTACCAAATTTGATTGTAATATTTTATAAATATATTTACTTGAATCAAAATTTTATAATAATTTTATTCCTCTTTTAATGTAAACATAGTGATTTGTGGGCATACATATTATTTGATCAATATATTTTTGTTTTGAATATTAGTATTTAACTTATTACATATTTATTTACAATTTTATAATCTAAGGAATATAAAATTTCTTAGGTCTTATATTTTTGTTTTTGTTAAATTTTTAAAAAAAAAAAATTATTTTACTTGATCAATAGTAATTAATATATTAAAAATTGTAAAGAAAATAAAAATTCATATAATCAACACTATAATAACACAAGTGCATCTCCATGTGTTGACATGTCAGCTTTTTAGTGATTTTGGTGTTGACATGTCCATAAATGAAAAACCTTTATGATCCAATGAAAACATTTTAATTAGATACATCATATTTAATTAGACACATCATATTTAATTATTTATTTTATAAAGCACAAGATCATTTAACGAATAAACACATGTCACATGATTTTTTTTTAATTTTTAAAAATTTATTAAAACTTTAACAAAATAAAAAATAAAACGCAACTTACTCATATTTTATATTTTTTCAAAGTTTGATAAGCAACAAAAAAATGGGAAAACGAACAACCAACCAACTAATTCTAAATTTTCTCACACACAACGCACCACACCATGAATATACGATATTTGGAAGTTTGAGAGTGTATCAAGATTTTTCAAGTATTTTATCTTTCCCTAAAAATCTAATTCAATTGAAACTCAAATCCATCTCTCTCTCTCCCCCGTTTTTAGCACTTTTCTAATATTTCTCAGATCCGTCATAAACATAAATCTGAAATTATATGAAAAGCACGTCACTTTTCTTTACCTTAGATTTATATTTCTTTATTTTATATTCATTATCATTTTATCCCGGAAGAACATCAAGTTTTGCCATGTCTACGGATTTGAAGAGCACGATGTAAGTTTCACTCACCTGATCTATACTAAAAATCAAGCTCAAAATTTGTAGCTGGTGAAACGATTAAAGAATCAAATGCAGAAAATATCGAATTGCATCTTCTATTGTTGAAAACTTCTTATCAAAACCATTAAATTAAGGTGTACCATGTATCTTTTATTCCACGTGATAATGTATGTTTATCTACCTTACTTTAAGTTATAAGATAACATTTTAGCCCATATTGTTTTACCACATGGTGATAGCTCACTTGATTTCAAGGATTTCCTTGGAAGGAAAGGTGAGGTCTTGGTCGCAAAAAAAAAAATTTCAATAGCACATACAAAAATAATTTACTAAATATAAATATAAAGAAAACAAAATTCAAAGAAAAAGCCCGCAATGTAGCGTGAGTATTTACCTAGTATTTATAATGTTAATATAACATTAAAAAGATGATGTGGCATTTCACATGACAATATATTAAGATTTTCTTTCATTGAATCTTACGAAATCTTTTATATTTGTTCAGAGTCGGCCGAATTGATTTGGTAACCTAATACTCCTTCCGTTTCATAATATAAAATGTTTTAGATGTATTTTTGTGTTCAAAATATAAGATTTCTATGTAACTTTTTACTTTATTGAATATTGTTTGACCAATAGTAGTCTATGTGGCTAAATTGCTTTTGTTTATATATTAAATAATATTTTTTAGAACAAAAAGTAACTCTTTAATATGTGTGCTTTCACCCAAAATATTTTATATTATGAAACCGAGGGAGTAATAGTTTTAACATTTTACAATATAATTTTTAATATGATAGGTTTCCTTTTTGCTTTTAGATTACAATGTAAAGTAAAAATACAATTAACATCAAAATACGAACCTTTTAAAAAACAAATTATTCATGAATTTAAGAATATGAATATTAGTTAATATTAAATAACAAAATAATATAATATAATTCATAGTTGGAAATATTAATTTAACTCTTATTTATTTGTTTCTATGATTTTTTATTCAAGACCATACATTCATATTTTTATTTTACTTTTAAAAATCTTACATAAATATGTATTTAAAATAAGAAGACAAAAAAATAAATAAAATAAATAAAGGTTTTTTTTGAAAGATTTTTTTAAACAAAAGAGACATGTCTCATGCTCTTAGTCTGCCACTTGTCAAACTCTAGCGATCACACTCTTCTTTCATAGTATATAGATTATAGATTTTTTTTTTAAATTAACCAACCGCAACTGCCCGCAACCGCAAACGTTGGCTGGAAAGAGTTTTTGAAATAGAAGGATTACAAAGAATTCGAAGCTATCTATAGCGATTTGTATGATTGTTATAAAACGCTTGCACCGGCAACCACCCGCAAATGTAGCATTTACGGATAATTGCGGGTGAACCAATCAAGCGCTTAATCCGGCCCTGAAAGCTGGTAGGCCACAAGTCAAGAAAACAAATTTAGCCACTAAAAATTGTTTATTTGAAAAATTAAAAACAGACCAGGTGAAAGCAGTGAGATTCGAACCCTTAACCTTTTCAATCTAACCAGTAAACGTAATACAAACTCATCTAAAGACCTTTTTGCACATTTTGTGGCCGCTTAAATACATAAGGTTTTAATGGGCCGTAAGCACAAGCTTTAACAGCTTGGGTTCAGGACCGGCACTGACTAATGGTTAGTAAGTGGATCATTTATTTGAGAAATTTAGACCATGTATGTAATTTTCAAAATAGTTTTTTTTTTTTTTTTTTGATTTTGGATTTTAGTTTACTTGAGCTCTTTTGGTAAATAAACTAAATTACGTGGTTTTGGGGTTTAATATGAAAGTTGGCGAAATATATGATTTCATGCAGCATAGTTTAATATTTGGTATCAATGTCGTGTCGTCATTATTTAACGGTCTTTCTATCACCCTGACGACAAATATATAATTTCACATTTTTTTAAGAAACAGTGAAATTTTTGATAAGAGTATAATTATGAGAATTTTTTTTGTTTTACGATGAAGTTTTATAGCGGAGAGAGATAATGAAAGTTTTGGAGAATCTACCAGATAAAAATAGTTTTTGTACATACGTATAGGTTCAAATCTTAAAACATTAATAAAAATTTAAATTGAGAGAAACAAAGAACAATGAAAAAGTACATTGTGACATGGCATCTACACCACGAGAAGTTTTACGTGGCATCCACGTCATTGCGCACATGGCATCTACATCATCGGAAATTGAAATTTTTTTTAACACAGTCATGTTAATGTATAATTTCGACCAATTTTAAAATTGAAAGTACGAAATTTAAAGATTTGAGTTATTGACGCATGTTATTGCACAGTGGTATAATTCAGATATAAATTAACCACATCCAAATATTTGAGGTATGAAAATGCCAGTTTTCCTTTAAACAAAAAAAACGAAAACCAATTGTGAAAGCGGACATATTTGTAAGTTCTTAACGGATAAGTCTATCGTTATGGCGGAGGTGATTCAATGGCTTCCATGTAAGTATTTTCTCACCTTTTTGTATTCATTCTTTGAATTTTGACATTTATTTCACTACCTTCTTGAAATTGCTTCCTAGATTCAGATTTCAAGAACCAGTTTCATAACTTGTTCCTAAAATCATGTCTTTAGATAATGTTGGAGAATTGGTATCTTTGTCCTGAAACTTGACACTTCTTTTTTTTTGTTTCAAACTCGATAATCATGTCTTCAAAGAAAAACAAACGTTTGTTACAACATAATGCATATTTTTTTAGGTTTTAAACCTAACTCCAAAGAAGATTTTTTATCCTTGAAATTATTTTGATGCAAACCACAGTTGCATACCGCCTTCATGCTTCACGTTTCTACCACTCCGAATTGTGCTTAACCGGTTCCGAATATTTTTATCGATCAATTTCACAAGCTTTCATGTTGGTGATGGTTGTTTGCCATGCTTTATGTTGTTCCTTTCCCGCCAAATAGAATGGATAGTGTTTTGGAATACATACCTTAAAATAAATACTTTTGTGTTGTCAAGTGTGTTGTCGCTAATGAGCTCGAGGATGACCCTCCAGTTTGCTGAGGAAATATCAAGGAGAATACCTTGCACCAGTTCCATCTACACCTGTCCTGAGTAAGAGCACTGAAAAAGAGGTGATCCCTTGTCTCCATAGGGTTCTGACAGAAGACGCAGCTCGCATCCGCATTTCGGTTCCATTTTATCATCTTGTCTCCAGTTGCAATTCTGTTCTTTGTAACTAACCAAGTAATGAAAGAGTACTTAGGGGTGGAGTAAGAGAACCAGATTCCCTTTTAACCTTCTACCAATGGCTTAGCGATACGAAGTTGTGCCCACGTTTCTTTTGATGTGAATCTCTTACGGTATTGATCGTTTCTTCCTTTCCATAACGCTATATCACATTCCGCCTCTATCCGGTGCAGTCTATGTTTCCTTACTTCCTCTTCGACAAGATTTAAAAAAGCTGGTCGATGCTTTCTTCTTCTATTCATAACCATCACCCAACCCACTATGGTAATTATGAAAATCCCCAAATCAATGCAGCCTCTATCCCCAAGCTTGTCATAGAGACAGCCTAGAGGGCTCCACGAATCAAACCATTTTTAACCTCAACTCTATGAAACTGTTTCGCTTTGTCTCTGTACTTCAAAAGTTTTTTCCAAGTCCACGACCCTCTCGACGTGTTGTTTTTCACAGCCCAAAAAGAACCACTTCGTATTAAATATCTCTTCACCCAATCTACCCATAGGGAGCCTTTTTCCGAGAAAATACGCCAAATCAGTTTCAGCACGCACACTTTGTTAGCTTCTTCAATTGATCGCAAGCCTAACCCACCTTCACTTTTGGGAGTACACACCTCTGCCCAAGCAACTTTTACCTTCCAAGTGTTCAATGATGGTCCAGACCACAAGAAAGCGGAGTAGAGTTTGTCTATTTCACGTATAAAAGCTTTTGTCAATCTAAAAGCTGCAATCCAGAAATTTGTCAGGGTAAAGATTACCGAATTAATCAGTTAGAGTCTTCCAGCAAAAGAGAGAGAGCACGAGCCGTCCAAGAACTAATTTGAGATCTGATCTTTTTCAAGAGAGGAAGTGTAACACCCGTGTTCCGGAAAATGGAAATTTCAGAATTTCACCCGGGATTATGCGGAGAATCTCTGGAAAATATTTCTGGGAATTTTTGGAGTAATTGGGAAATTACGCCGCATTTTTTCCGTAGGGGTGTGCGGGATCGATTGAGAAGTTTGGGGTCCGTTCGTGAACTTTTGGGAAGTTCAGGGACCCAATCTTAAATAAGATTTAAGCTGATTATTGCCTCCACCAGCAGCCTTCACCCTCCCTACAAAGCAGCTATACCCCCCTAAAAGTCATCCACCTTCCCTACAAGCAGCCTTCCCTAGCCTTTTAGAGTTCCCCACCTCTCCACAAAGCAGCTCCACTCATCACATTAATTGCTCCTTGCCGACACCTGCATCCAAGAAGGAAGAGAGAGGTTTGGCTGAGAAAGGAGAGAGTGTTGAGTGGTTTTCAGAGGAAGAAAGAGAGGGAGAGAGAGATGTGTGTGGTGTGGAGAGCAAGTGAGGCTGAGACTTGTAAGCGGTGTGGACGTGGAGAGCAAGAGGGGGTGAGTCTTGTGGCTGTGTGTGGTGTGGAGAGTAAGAAAAGAGTAAGCTTGGTGGCTGTGTGTGTGGCGTGAGGAACTCGAGGTGAAGGGAACGGAGGTTGCCGTGACGGTGAAGCTACGGAGCTCTCTCGCACCTTGTGTCATCACCGGTAGATAGGGCGCGCGTTTGGGGGATTGAGAGTTAATTCAATCCGGGGAGTTTTGGGAACTTCCGTGCGTAGCCTAAGAATAAGAGAAAGAGTGTGACCGTGGAATTATGGCGAAGAAGAGGGGATGATCTAGGAACTCGGTTGTTTGTTTAAGAGTCTTCCGCTATAATAAGATTTGTGTTGTTTAGTTTTTATGGATAAATAACCTGAAGGATAAATGATTTAACGATCTCAAGTCCGGCTTCTCGTTTATCGAGAACCGTTATAGACAACAGAAATTGTCTATGAAAGCCAAGGTGGCTATACTGACCAACTTCGACTCTCAACTCAAGTCGTCGTATTCTGGAGAGATCAATGGATCAAATGTCCTTACAGATAGTTAAGTAAAATATTTATGTGTTATATTTTACTTATGGAGTTAAATAATTAAAATGCATGGATAGTTGCATTGTTAATTGACTTGGGGAATTAATTAATATATATGGGAATATTAATTAATAATTTATATTAAAAAAAAACGAGTGCGGTCGTTTCAGTTTGGTATCAGAGCAATTACGGCTCTATGACAGGTTTAGGAAAAATTAAATTGGGTTTAATTTAATTTTTGGTACGGTGATGCATGGGCAAACCGTTAGTGAATTGATTATGTGAGTTAATCAATTGTTTGGGTATGGAGTTCTAGATCATCCTCTTCGAGCCTTTAAAGAGATTCCACGGTAAGTTGTTTTGTGTTACTTAATTGTTTGTTGTGATTAGATAAAAGACTCGTGGAATAGTCTTTTTGGGCCAAGTTTTAATCATATAATATTTTATGTGATTTAAGCTGTGGTGTCCGGTTTGGGTTGGCTTAACCAGCGAACCGGATTAGAATAATTTAATTGAGGATTTACTCATATTAAATTAAATCGGGACCATGGATTGGTTGGGTTAAGAGATTAACCATGGTTTAGTTTTGGATTGTTAAATAAGGATTTAATCCTTGTTTGGTTAATCTAAACCACGGAAGTTCGAGTCTGTTGTTGAGCCGGCTTCTATGGTTGCAAGGGTTTGATCGAGGAGCCAACTTTTGGGCTAAGATGGCTAAAAGAGGTAGAGGACGAGGTCGTGGTACCGGTAGAGGTAGGGGTCGCGGCCAGAGAAACGCGAGGGCTACGGTGGTTGAGAAGACTGTGACACAGAGTGTTGCGGTTGAGCAGGTCGGGAACTCGTATACGGATCAGGTTGGGACGGAGGTTGTGGCCGGTATTGGTGCCGGTGTTGCTGGAGGTCTAGCGGGTGATGCGGGTGTGGCAGCAGGTGGAGCTCCGGCCCAAGAGGATCGTATTGCAAATTTCTTGGCCTTGCTGTTGGAGCGGTTACCGGAGAGGGTACCAGTGCAGGCTCCAGTTGTACCACCGGTAGCTGAGGTGCAGCCGAGGGTTGCGGTTGCAGAAGAGCGCCCATCCTACCTCAAGATGATGGAGCAGCTGCAGAGGATTGGCACGAGATTCTTTCACGGTGGTGCCAAGCCTGAAGAGGCAGATGAGTGGAGGATGTGAATGGAAAGGAATTTCCGATCGATTAGGTGTCCAGAGGGATACCAAGTGGATCTCGCAGTCCACTATCTGGAGGGTGACGCACATCTCTGGTGGAGAGGTGTTGCAGCCCGGAGGGTTCAAGAAGAGATGTCTTGGGAGGATTTTATGGTGGAGTTTAACTCCAAGTACTTTCCCCAAGAGGCATTGGACCGGATGGAGAGACGGTTTCTAGGGTTGGCTCAAGGGAACCGGTCGGTTCGTGAGTATGAGGCAGAGTTTAACCGTCTCAGAGTGTATGGGGGTCATATCCTGGATGATGAGCAGGCCCAGGTGAGGCGGCTTCTGATAGGTCTTCGGGCCGAGTTGAGGAACCAGTGCCTAATAAGATCGTTTAACACGGTTGTAGAACTGGTAGAGAAGGCCGCGTTGATTGAGGAGGGTCTGAGAGACGAGGTTTTGGTAGTCAGCCCAATTCCTCAGGCAAGGAAGCCTCCACCTCAGTCCGGTCCTAGCAATGGATGTAAGCCGGCGCAGGGACAGAAGCGGAAGTGGGAGGGTCCTTCCAGGGGTAACCAAGGTGGTCATGGATGCTTTGGTTGTGGAAGCAAGGACCATAGGGTTGCGAGTTGCCCCCAGAAAGATGGAGTGATCGGGGATACTCGGGTGTGTTACCACTGTAGGGAGCCAGGACATATCAAGCCGAAATGTCCCAGGTTGCTGCAGGGAGTGGTAGCGGCAGTGCCGACAGATAGGCGGGCTGCAGTGACACCTAGGGTATACACCATGGTGGAGTCGGGAGAGCCGAGTTCCAAACCGATCACTGGAAAAGATAAAGGTCTTGTGGGATTGTGACGGGGTTGAGGAGGAGACTTGGGAACCAGAGGCGAGGATGAAAGCAAGATTCAAGAAGTGGTTGGAGAAGCAATCAGAGGCTTGAGCTTTCATCGATGGTTCCCAGCTTCGAGTTATTATCGTGGAACATTATGTAATCGTTTTAATGTGTAACGATATTGTATGATGAGTTTAATAAGATGGATAGTTCTTATTGTTGATGGCCAGTGTTGCCATGAAAGTTAAGTGAACATGAGGTTCTGAAAAGAGTTTTTATGAGGAATTAAAAACTTGAGATATAATCGGGAAAAGATTATAGGGTACCCTGAGTGACGGGGTAGGTTGGGTGATAACCCGAGTATTGGTTATGGAAAAGATGACATTCCGGGTTTGGAATGAGTGTGATGCCGGCATTACCTTGCGAGGTCGTATGCGGATCACGGGAGGTAGTTCAGTCGGGAGTGCTTATAGACGTATTATGGGTCAGGGTTGCTCAAGGACGGGTTGGTCATGTATAACTCTAGGGAGGATGGATAGTTCCTCTGATACCCAGAACTCGTAAGGTATATAGCCCAGAGTGGAGTGGTATGTGATATCGAGAATCCGTAAGGTTATACTGCCCAGAGTGGAGTGGTATGAGTGTGATACCCAGGACTCGGAAGGTATATAGCCAGAGTAGAGGGGTATGAGTGAGATACCCAGGACTCGTAAGGTTATGATGCCCAGAGTGGAGTGGTATGAGTACGATGCCGAGAACTCGTAAGGTATATAGCCCATGGTGGAGTGGTATGTGATATCGAGAACTCGTAAGGTTAGACTGCCCAGAGTGGAGTGGTATGAGTGCGATGCCGAGAACTCGTAAGGTGTATAGCCCAGAGTGGAGGGGTACATGAGTACCGAGAACTCGTAAGGTTATAGTGCCCAGAGTGGAGTGGCATGAATTTGATACCGAGAGCTCATAAGGACTTTGTAGCCTGAGAGCGGAGTGGTATGGATACCCATAACTCTTAAGACTTGGTGTCTAGAGTGGAGAGGTATGAGTTTGAGTTGTGAGCAATGACCTATGATCAGAGTCTTAAGCTAGTGACTGAACGTAGACCTCAGAGATCAATGGTGTTTGATCTCGTGACTGGTTGTGTGGCCAGTATGGTCAAGTGTGACCATTGTGTTAGGAGATGTATGGTTGAGTTCATTGGGTATGGACTGCGGCGTTAGATTCGAGGACGAATCTATGTTAGTGGGGGAGAATTGTAACGCCCGTGTTCCGGAAAATGGAAATTTCGGAATTTCACCCGGGATTATGCGGAGAATCTCTGGAAAATATTTCCGGGAATTTTTGGAGTAATTAGGAAATTACGCCGCATTTTTCCCGTAGGGGTGTGCGGGATCGATTGAGAAGTTTGGGGTCCGTTCGTGAACTTTTGGGAAGTTCAGGGACCCAATCTTAAATAAGATTTAAGCTGATTATTGCCTCCACCAGCAGCCTCCACCCTCCCTACAAAGCAGCTCTACCCCCCTAAAAGTCATCCACCTTCCCTACAAGCAGCCTCCCCTAGCCTTTTAGAGTTCCCCACCTCTCCACAAAGCAGCTCCACTCATCACATTAATTGCTCCTTGCCGACACCTGCATCCAAGAAGGAAGAGAGAGGTTTGGCTGAGAAAGGAGAGAGTGTTGAGTGTTTTTCAGAGGAAGAAAGAGAGGGAGAGAGAGTTGTGTGTGGTGTGGAGAGCAAGTGAGGCTGAGACTTGTGAGCGGTGTGGACGTGGAGAGCAAGAGGGGGTGAGTCTTGTGGTTGTGTGTGGTGTGGAGAGTAAGAAAAGAGTAAGCTTGGTGGCTGTGTGTGTGGCGTGAGAAACTCGAGGTGAAGGGAACGGAGGTTGCCGTGACGGTGAAGCTACGGAGCTCTCTCGCACCTTGTGTCATCACCGGTAGATAGGGCGCGCGTTTGGGGGATTGAGAGTTAATTCAATCCGGGGAGTTTTGGGAACTTCGATGCGTAGCCTAAGAATAAGAGAAAGAGTGTGACCGTGGAATTATGGCGAAGAAGAGGGGATGATCTAGGAACTCGGTTGTTTGTTTAAGAGTCTTCCGCTATAATAGGATTTGTGTTGTTTAGTTTTGATGGATAAATTGTAGGCGCTCGAATTTCCGGGCTTTAAATGAAATTAGGAGATGTATGGGCTAAATAACTCAATTCTAGTCTTTTTCACAACTCAAAAATCCGTGATTTATGAGGACTAAGTCTCAGAGTGAAACAAAGCTAGTAAAGAGTGAAAAACAACGATACTAATCTTTTTCACAACTCAAGAATCCGTGATTTTGAGGACTAAGTCTCAGAGTAAAACAAGATTAGTAAAGTGTTCAAAGTTACGGAGGCGAGACTTGGTATCTGTCCTTAACTCAATAAATCGCCGGTAGTGTGACCGTGTGAAGCGATTTTTGAATCCCAGGATACAACCGTAAACAATTCCTTTTCGCAACACTCGAAATAGGAATTCAACGAACGAATTTTAATACGAAACTCTCGAGATGAACTTGCGTAAAAGGAACTTACGAAGTAGAGAGGGAAGTCGGATGTAGAGAGAAAGAAGTAGTGTATTGAATGAGAGAATGAGTGTTGGTATTTATAGGAAGGGAGGTTGAGGTTCAGCTGCCGAGAAAGAAAACGCGTGCACACTTTTGGCGCCGCTTTAGCCAGTAGGCAGCACTTTCGGCCAACGCTTTCGGCCCGACTTTTGGCGAGCATGCGCAGACCTAGCGTTAGCTAGGAACATCTTTCGACGCGTAAATCACGCACACGCAATGTCGTGTTGTCGGAAAAAATTCGGGTTAAATAATATTCGTAAATATTAATTTGAACTACAAAATTCATAAGAATTTTCTTCAAAAAATATATACGCGCGCGGGGGCCTCTGGAGGCCCATTACCACGAACCACGAACCACGAACCACGAGCCGAGCCGAGCCGAGCCGAGCCGAGCCGAGCCGAGCCGAGCCGGCCGGACGGACGGCGCGCGTGTGGTCTCTCCTTTCTCTCTCCATAGCCATTTAAACAAATGAATGACTATGACAATATATATACCACTCTAAAATTTTTCCACCAAGCAATGTGGGATATTTTCACTTCCACTTATACATGGAAAGTGAAAAGGCTTTGCCATTTAATTGGCCCATGCCCATTTCTTTTCACCTCTTACACAATTTTATAAACCCAAATGTTTATTAAAATTTTGATCCAATAATTTTTATAAACCCAAAATGTTTATTTAAAAAATTTTGATCCAACAATCCCCCACATGAATAGAAATGACGCTAAACAATGTAGAAAGACTTACACAGACTCGAGTAGACTAGACAAGACTTGACTGGACTAGACAGACTTGACTGGACTAGACAGACTTTCGAGAGTTTACGAAAATGTAATTATATCTGATAGGTAGCATGTTTCAGCTTTGAACCATTCATTTTTAATATCTGTCGGGTTTACTCGGCCAGGAGGTGAACATGATGTCTTGAACCACCCAGACTTTGATGTAAACCGAGACAACAGTTATCGCATAACGACATTTTCTCGTACAATTATGTTCTCTATTGTGTTCATTTTTGGCCTTGAACATTCCTGGTTTTTCATGAGTGAACTTGGAGAATATAGCCTTCTTATTCTCCTAGAAACGGCCTCATTTCACACTTACTAGGTGATCTTTCATGAGCTTCCTTTCATAAGTATCCAGTTATACTTAACTATTACGAAGCTATGAAATCATTAAAAGCCAATGCTTATCCTTATATTGCATCTGGATGACAACAGGTTAAAAAGCATCACATGATGCCCCACCCACCCACCCTTCTGGTAGGAGTAAAAAAGTTTAAGAGGTATGAACTGGAAATATCCTTCAGTTAAAAAATTAGAGAAATTTTGTTTACACTGGAAATATCCTTCAAACAAAATAAAACCCCTTCTTCTGTCATCCAAGCAGATTACACTATTTATTTATCTTTAGGAACTGGGTACATATAAGATTTCATAGTGCTATTTCTGATTCAGCCTGATTTCGTTGTCCCTTTGAACCTACTTCTTGGGATCTCCAGTCACGTAGGTAGGGTTTCCATCAAACATCCTCTTATATTATAGGCTTTAAACCCATTCCTCTTGATGATTTTACCACTTGATCTCGTGACAAACCTTTTGTAAATGGATCCGCTAGGTTGTCATTTGATTTGATGTAATCAACGGTGATTACTCCCGTCGAGATCAAGTGTCTAATGGTTTTATGACGTCTTCTAATATGACGAGATTTACCATTATAGAGATTATTTAGTGCTCTAGCTATAGCCGACTGGCTATCACAGTGTACACGAAGAGCCTGCACTGGTTTCTCCCACATCGGTATATCTTCTAGAAAATTACGAAGCCATTCTGCTTCTTCTGCGGCTTTGTCTAACGCTATAAACTCAGATTCCATGGTCGATCTGGCCAACAGAGTTTTTTTAGAAGATTTCCAGGACACTGCTGCACTTGCCAGCGTAAAGACATAACCACTTGTAGATTTAGAGTTTTTGGAGTCAGATATCCAATTTGCATCACTATATCCTTCCAAAATTGCCGGTTCTTTACCATAGTGCAGACCATAATTTTGTGTATAACGTAAGTAATTTAATACTCTTGTTATAGCTTTCCAATGTTTATGTCCTGGATTACTGGTGTAGCGACTAAGTACGTTTACTGAGTGCGCTAAATCGGGTCTAGTACAATTTGTTAAGTACATAAGACTTCCGATCACCCTTGCATATTCCACTTGCGACACTGGTTCACCTGAGTTTTTAGTCAAGTGTAGTTGTGCCTCTACTGGAGTTTTTGCTGTCCCATTTGAGTATACTTTAAACCTTTCAAGTATCTTTTCAGCATAATGGGCTTGAGACAAGATGATTCCATCAGAATTTCTAGTGATCTTTATCCCTAAAATTACTTCTGCAAGTCCCATATCTTTCATGTCAAATTTCTGACTAAGCATGGTCTTAGTCTGATTGATCATGTCTTTATTACTTCCAATAATGAGCATATCATCTACATATAAACATAACATGACATACCCATTTGAAGTTTTTTTTGCATAGAGACACTTGTCACATTCATTTATGTTGAATCCGTTTGACATCATTACGTTGTCAAATTTCTCATGCCATTGTTTTGGAGCTTGCTTGAGTCCATACAATGATTTCACAAGTCGACAGACTTTGTGTTCTTGTCCAGGAACCTCAAACCCCTCAGGTTGTTTCATGTAGATTTCCTCTGTTAATTCTCCGTTTAGAAAAGCAGTTTTAACATCCATTTGATGTATTTCTAGGTCTCTTAATGCTGCTATTCCAATCAGTAATCGTATTGAAGTTATCCTCGTTACTGGAGAATAGGTGTCAAAGAAATCCAAGCCTTCTTTTTGCCTGAAACCTTGCACCACAAGCCTAGCCTTGTACTTATCGATTGAGCCATCAGTTTTCAACTTTTTCTTGAAAATCCACTTACATCCTAGTGTCTTAAACCCTTGTGGTAAATCGGTTATATACCATGTATGACTCTGCATAATGGAATCGATTTCACTATTAACGGCTTCTTTCCAAGAAGGTCCGTCTGGTGTGGACATGGCTTCTGCAAATGTTCTTGGTTCGTTTTCTAAGAGAAACACCATCATGAAATCATCACCAAAAGATTTTTCCTTACGAGCTCTTTTACTACGTCTAGGTTCATCTTCATTATGGTCTTCGTCCTCATGGACTGAAGGACCAGAGGTACTTGCCTCATTTGCGTCTCTTTGATCGCGTGTCCGCTTGGGGTACGAATTTTCCTTGCAAGGAAATACGTTTTCAAAGAACGACGCATTGCGTGATTCCATTGTTGTATTGACATGAATATCTGGTATGTCTGATTTATATACCAAAAATCGATAGGCACTACTGTTGTGCGCATATCCAATGAAAATACAGTCTACAGTTTTTGGTCCTATTGTGACCTTTTTCGGAGGTGGTACAACTACTTTTGCTAGGCACCCCCACACTTTAAGGTATTTGTACGAAGGTACAACACCTTTCCATAGTTCATAGGGTGTTTTACCCGTAACTTTGTGTGGAATTTTGTTAAGGATATAATTTGTGGTAAGCAAAGCTTCCCCCCACATGTTCTGGGCTAACCCAGATTCTTGCAATATTGCATTCATCATCTCTTTTAAAGTTCGGTTCTTTCGTTCCGCAACTCCATTAGATTCTGGTGAATAGGGAGCAGTAGTTTGGTGGATTATTCCATGTTCTTGACAAAAAACATTAAACCTTCCATCAAACTCTCCTCCTCTGTCGCTTCTGACTATTTTGATAGTCTTACTAAGTTGATTCTCAACTTCCAATTTATATTCCTTAAATTTTTCGAAAACTTCGTCTTTACTTCTTAACAAGTAGACATAACAATATTTCGTATGATCGTCTATAAAGGTTACGAAATATTTTTTTCCACCTCTAGTTGGAGCAAATTTTAATTCACATAAATCTGTGTGAATTAAATCTAAAGGTTTTGTTGTCCTTTCGACTTTGGGTGATGGTGTTTTTGTGAGTTTTGCCTGTACGCACACTTCACATTTTTCTTTACTCATTTTGCATTTCGGAATTAGGTTCATATTCATCAAACGATTTATTGATTTATAATTCACATGTCCTAATCTTTCGTGCCAAATATTAAAAGACTCAAGCAAGTAAGCAACTGGATTCTTATTAATTTCATCAGTGGTTACAACAGTTTTTGGATCAACATCCGAAACAACATTTGCAACAATCTTATTCTTAGAGCTAGAGCTACTTGCTTCATCTTTTTCACCCTTGACAATTGCCTGGACGCACATCTTCACGAGTCCTCCCTTGACATATCCCTTTCCAAGGTACATTCCATACTTCTTCAGAATGAGGTTATCAGCCTCGAAGTTCACAGCAAATCCGGCCTTGCTTAATAGTGTACCGGAGATCAGGTTCTTCCTCATATCAGGGACATGTTTCACATTCAAGAGTGTGAGCTCTTGTCCCGAAGTCAAACGTAACACCACTTTCCCCCTTCCAGCTATTTTGGAGTGTGCTGTGTTTCCCATGAAGAGTTGTTCCTCAACCTTGTTCTTTTGATAGGTGCTGAACATTAACCTATCATTACATATGTGTGTGGTAGCACCAGTGTCGTACCACCATTCGTTTGGGTTGTCGTCGACCATGTAGACCTCTGTTACTACAGCACAAAGGTCATTTTCAGTGAGGTTGACTTGTTGCTTTTGGTCTTTGTCTTTGCTGCGACACTCAATGGACTTGTGACCATTCTTACCACAATAGTGGCATTTACCCTTAAAGACCTTCTTCTCAGAGGGTCCTGGGATGCTTTTCTTCTTGAAGTTCTTTTGATTGGGCTTCAATTGAGTATTAGCAATTGCCTTCCCTTTTCCTTTGTCATTGATCTTCCCTTTGTGAACAGCCACATTCACATTGTGTTCACGAATCTGGATCCCGTTTGCCGAACGGTTTCTATCCTCCGTGTTCAACCTCTGGATCAGGTCCTCCAGACTCATCGCCTTCCTCTTGTGCTTAAGGTAGTTCTTGAAGTCAATCCAACTTGGAGGGAGCTTCTCAATGAAACTATTCACTGTGAAGATTTCACAGATGGACATTCCCTCAGCAGCTACTTCTTGACAAATTCGTTGGAACGCTTCCACTTGGGCCATGATGGGTTTTGAGTCAACCATCATGAAGTCATGAAACTTTGCCGTTGCAAACTTTTGACATCCGGCATCGTCAGCTTTGTACTTCTTTTCCAGGGCAAGCCACAAGGCTTTTGAAGTCTTTGCCTCGCAGTAGATACCATATAGGTCTTCTACCAGCCGTCCTAAAATCTAGCCTTTGGTCATGAAGTCTCCTTGATTCCATGCGTCAACTGTTCCCATGATGTGCACATCTGTATTCCCAGGAGGAATGATGGGCTGATCTTCCGTGAGGTACCTAGACAAGTGCATCGCATGAAGGAAAAAATGCATTTTCTTCTGCCATGTCTTGAAACCTTTCCCATCAAACTTTTCAGGTTGAAGTCCTTGGCACGAGACTTGAGGCTGAGTAGGTACCACATTCATTGGTGCGACATTGACAGCGGGTCCAACCAACAGAGCTCTGCGAGCAGTTTCCTCTGCATTTGTAACCGTGTCTTCCGGAGGATTCGCAATTGGTGTTTCGACGTTCACATTAACGTTGATTCCATCAGTTGCCATGTTCCTGATACAACAGAACAAAGTGTATCAGCTAAGTGATAAACCAGACTGTTTTTTAACACTGTGATTGTCAAACGTTTCACGTAAACGCTATGGAGCGATTCGAAAAACCAAAGAATGTTTGTAATCGTATTGATTACACGACCCGTGTAGACGCTTAGAGCGAATCACAGATCCAAAGAATGTTTAACTCGAACTAATTTGGCGAGATATAACCGCGGTGAAGCGGGGCCAATTAACGATTTGAAACGACGTAATTAGGTAGTGTTTATAACCCGCAAAAACAAATCCGATTAGAGCTATAGGCTAGAAGCGGATTTATTGAGTTAAGATTGTAGGCGCTCGAATTTCCGGAAATGAAATTACGGGCTAAATAACTCAATTCTAGTCTTTTCACAACTCAAAAATCCGTGATTTATGAGGACTAAGTCTCAGAGTGAAACAAAGCTAGTAAAGAGTGAAAAACAACGATACTAATCTTTTTCACAACTCAAGAATCCGTGATTTTGAGGACTAAGTCTCAGAGTGAAACAAGATTAGTAAAGTGTTCAAAGTTACGGAGGCGAGACTTGGTATCTGTCCTTAACTCAATAAATCGCCGGTAGTGTGACCGTGTGAAGCGATTTTTGAATCCCAGGATACAACCGTAAACAATTCCTTTTCGCAACACTCGAAATAGGAATTCAACGAACGAATTTTAATACGAAACTCTCGAGATGAACTTGCGTAAAAGGAACTTACGAAGTAGAGAGGGAAGTCGGATGTAGAGAGAAAGAAGTAGTGTATTGAATGAGAGAATGAGTGTTGGTATTTATAGGAAGGGAGGTTGAGGTTCAGCTGCCGAGAAAGAAAACGCGTGCACACTTTTGGCGCCGCTTTAGCCAGTAGGCAGCACTTTCGGCCAACGCTTTCGGCCCGACTTTTGGCGAGCATGCGCAGACCTAGCGTTAGCTAGGAACATCTTTCGACGCGTAAATCACGCACACGCAATGTCGTGTTGTCGGAAAAAATTCGGGTTAAATAATATTCGTAAATATTAATTTGAACTACAAAATTCATAAGAATTTTCTTCAAAAAATATATACGCGCGCGGGGGCCTCTGGAGGCCCATTACCATTACCACGAACCACGAACCACGAACCACGAACCGAGCCGAGCCGAGCCGAGCCGAGCCGAGCCGAGCCGGCCGGACGGACGGCGCGCGTGTGGTCTCTCCTTTCTCTCTCCATAGCCATTTAAACAAATGAATGACTATGACAATATATATACCACTCTAAAATTTTTCCACCAAGCAATGTGGGATATTTTCACTTCCACTTACACATGGAAAGTGAAAAGGTTTTGCCATTTAATTGGCCCATGCCCATTTCTTTTCACCTCTTACACAATTTTATAAACCCAAATGTTTATTAAAATTTTGATCCAATAATTTTTATAAACCCAAAATGTTTATTTAAAAATTTTTGATCCAACATAAATAACCCGAAGGATAAATGATTTAACGATCTCAAGTCCGGCTTCTCGTTTATCGAGAACCGTTATAGACAACAGAAATTGTCTATGAAAGCCAAGGTGGCTATACTGACCAACTTTGACTCTCAACTCAAGTCGTCGTATTCTGGAGAGATCAATGGATCAAATGTCCTTACAGATAGTTAAGTAAAATATTTATGTGTTATATTTTACTTATGGAGTTAAATAATTAAAATGCATGGATAGTTGCATTGTTAATTGACTTGGGGAATTAATTAATATATATGGGAATATTAATTAATAATTTAAAAAAAAAAAAAACGAGTGCGGTCGTTTCAGGAAGATAGTCCGAAGAAGTCTTATTTTTTGTTAACAATGGAAGTCCCATATATCTTACTGGTAACGACCCATATTCAAAAGGAAATTGTTGAAGAATCTCATCCTTTTTAACCGTGGGAACACCTGCCCTGTATAAGGTAGACTTTTCAAGACAAATTTTCAGACTCGAGTGTGTGGCGAAGTCATCAAACACCTCCAGAGTACCCTTAATCGATTTCTTATTCCCTTCAACAAACACCATCATGTCATCTGCAAAACAAATATGAGTTAACTTCATATGCTTACAGTTCGGGTGAAAACCAATCAATTTGTCACTTGCTGCCTTGTCTATTTTGCGTGAAAGAACATTCATGCAAATGACAAATAAATAAGGACTAAGAGAACAACCTTGTCAAAATCCTCGCTCACTACCAAAATGACCCCCTAGTTCTCCATTTACTTGCACTGAGAAGGAGGCCGTAGTAATGCAAACCTGAATCTAATGAATATACTAGTTTGGGATGTCAAGAGCTCGTAACGTGTTGAGTAGAAAACCCCACTGAACTGAGTCAGAAGCTTTCGAAATATCAATCTTCATCGCATATTTTTGCTTTTGTAATTTTTGTAATTTTGCATATCAATCAACGTTTTGTAATTTTCTAGTTCTTTGCTTTCATATTTTTTAACTTTTGTTTAATTTATTTTAATTTTCATGTTTCTCAATTTTGTAAAGAAACATTATTGAACGAAGCTTCCTCCCGTGCAAGTTGCTAGTGTAGGTAGGACCCATTATTAGCGTTGTTGTGGAATTAGGCATATGGAAAAATTAAGAACCAATCATATTCTTAGTCAATGGAGTCAACGTGCTATGTTCAATATATGATACCTTTTGTAACTTCTTCCTCCGCATAGTTGTCTTTACATCTCTCTGAATTTATTCCTCTCTTCAGTCATATGAAGTAATGGTTTCTTCTTCTTCTTTTTTCATTACCAGTATTGCTGCTGCAATATGCTTCTTTTTCATTCTTTTTAAAAAACTCAGGTTTCATCAAGAAGATAACAAAGACCAGAAATCTTCTTCTTCACCATCACCTCAATCTTCTTTATCTCTTTCATCTCCTCCATCTTCTTTGACTCGGAATTGGATACACCATGTCTTTCCCAGCTTCCGAGGGGAAGATGTCCGCAGAGACTTTCTTAGTCACATTCTGATGGAGTTTCAAAGAAAGGCAATCACTCCATTCATTGATAATGAAATCAAGAGAGGAGAATTTATTGGTCCTGAACTCATTCGGGCGATTAGAGGATCCAAGATCGCAATTATATTGCTCTCTAAGAACTATGCTTCATCAAGCTGGTGTCTTGATGAACTGGCGGAGATTATGAAATGTAGGGAAGAATTAGGCCAAACGGTGATGGCTGTTTTCTATAGAGTGGATCCATCTGATGTAAAGAAACTGACCGGAAAGTTTGGGCAGCATTCAGAAAAACTTGTGCTGGTAAGAAAAAGGAGGACATTGGGAGATGGAAACAAGCTTTGGAAAAAGTTGCCACAATTGCTGGTTACCATTCAACCAACTGGTTCGTAGTTTTTTTTTTAATTTCATTTTTTACTTGGCCTCTTAATCTTTCAATAAAACATCAAACTAAATATAATCTAGCTTTTAAACGTATACATAGAGGTTCATTGTTTTTTGTTTTTGTTTTATAAATGTGTGTGACTTCTCCATAATTATCTAATGGATCTGGTGATCTCCTGGATCTGGTGATCTCCTCTGTTTTCATGTCAGGGATACTGACGCGACCATGATAATACAAATCGTCTCTCATATTTCAAATGAGTTGAATAATTCTGCATCATCAAGTGATTTCAACGGGTTAATTGGAATGAGACGTCATTTGGTAATGATGGAACCGTTGTTATGCCTAGACTCAGATGAAGTGAGGATGATTGGGATTTGGGGTCCTTCTGGGATCGGGAAGACCACCATAGCCAGAATAGCATTCAACCAACTCTCCAACCAATTTCAACTGAGTGTCTTTATGGAATCTATCGAAGCAAAATATATAAGACCTTGTTCCGATGACTATAGTGAAAAGTTGCACTTACAACAGCTGTTTATTTCTAAAATAACCAACGAGAATGATATCAAGATTTCCAATTTAGGAGTTGTTCAAGATAGGCTAAAGGACAAGAAAGTTCTTGTTGTTCTTGATGGTGTGAATAAGTCAATGCAACTAGATGCCATGGCGAAAGAAACTTGGTGGTTTGGTCCTGGGAGTCGGATCATCATCACAACACAAGATCAAAAGCTGTTTAGGGTACATGGGATCAACCATATTTACAAGGTGGATTTTCCACCAGCTGATGAGGCTCGTCAAATCTTGTGCATGAATGCTTTTGGTCAAAAGTCCCCTAAAGATGGTTTTGAAGAACTTGTTTGGGAAGTTACACAACTTTCTGGTCATCTCCCTTTGGGTTTAAGGGTTATGGGCTCTTATTTCCGGGGAATGTCCAAGCTGGAGTGGACAAAAGCACAACCAAGACTAAGGAGTAGCCTTGACAACGACATTCAAAGCATTTTGAAGTTCAGCTATGATGCTTTAGATGACGAAGATAAAGATTTATTTCTTCATATAGCATGCTTTTTTAACAATGAAAAGCTTGAGAAAGTGGAAAAGCTTCTTTCAGAGAGGTTCTTGGATGTGAGGCAAGGGCTTAATGTCTTAACTGAGAAATCTCTCATAAGTCATAACTATGGAATATGTATCAATAAGTATGCATAATCTTCTAGTCCAATTAGGTATAGATATCGTCCGTAAGCAGTGTGTTCATGAGCCTGGACAACGCCTATTTTTGGTTGATGCAAGAGAAGTTTGTGAAGTACTCGATGATGCAACAGTAAGTTTTGACATTTTTTTCCCTACAATTCGAGTTTCCATATTTTATTTTGATTGTTTTTTCTTTTCAGGGTAGTAAAAGTGTCATAGGCATTGATTTTGAAATTTCTAGGGTCAAGGATAAATTCCTTATAAGTGAGAGTGCCTTTGAAGGAATGACTATCTACCTCGAAAACTTCGTTTACTAGAATGGGAACACTTTCCAATGACATGTTTGCCTTCTATTTTCAACTCAGAGTTCCTAGTTGAATTAAAAATGTTTGACAGTAAGCTTGAGAAGTTGTGGGATGGTACTAAAGTAAGTAATATTTGATATATTTCTCTTAATACTTTAAATTATTTTTAAGTCAATATACAGATTTATCACAATCAATGACTAATAGCATGGACGTGTGTTTTCATGTGTATTAAGCTGTGGGAATTTTAATGTTAATATTATTCATCTCTGCAGTCGCTTCGAAATCTCAGGTGGATGGATTTGAGTTCGTCTAAAAACTTGAAGGAGGTTCCTGATCTCTCAACTGCCACAAATCTTCAGGAATTGGATCTGAGTGATTGCTCCAGCTTGGTGAATCTCCCCTCTACTGTTGGGTATACCAAAAATCTTCAGATTTTGAATCTTAGTAGATGCTCCAGTCTGATGAACCTCCCCTTCTTTATTGGCAATGCAACTAATCTTAAGCAATTATATCTCGGTGGATGCTCATGTCTAGTGGATCTGCCTTCCTCGATTGGAAATGCCACTAATCTAGAGGCATTGGATCTAAGTGATTGCTCAAATCTAGTGGAGCTTCCCTTTTCTATTGGAAACCTCCAGAAGCTGCGATGGTTGACATTACAAGGATGTTCTAAGCTAGAGACTCTTCCGAGTAACATCAACTTAGAATCACTCACTGAACTTGATCTCAGTGATTGCTTGCTGTTGAAATGTTTTCCTGAGATCTCCATAAACATTCAAATTCTGAAACTCAAAGGAACTGCAATAGAAGAAGTCCCTGCATCAATCAAGTCTTGGTCACATCTCACTCAGTTGTCTATGTCATACAGTGAAAACCTCAAGGAGTTTTCTCATGCTTTTGACATCATCACAAAGCTGTACTTTAGTGATACGGAAATACAAGAGGTTCCTCCATGGGTCAAGAGATTCTCTCGTCTGAAGAATCTCGTGCTCAATGGTTGCAGAAATATTGTTTCACTCCCACAGATTCCAGCTTCCCTCTATTCCATATATGCAGAAAATTGCGAGTCCCTGGAGAGACTAGATTGCTCCTTTGACAATCCAAAGATTCGTCTCAACTTTGCTAAGTGCTTCAAACTAAATCAAGAAGCCAGAGAACTCATCATTCAGACTAGTAACGGTGCGGTGTTACCTGGTGGAGAAGTGCCAGCATACTTCACTCACCGAGCTACTACTGGATGTTCCGTGACAATCAAGTTGAATGAGAAGACTCTTCCTACATCCTTGAAATTTAAGGCTTGCGTTTTGCTCGTTAATAAAGGTGACGATGAGGATGCTCACAGAACTAACGTTCTCAATGTTGGCTGTAGAAAAAGCACTAAATATCTATATCCAGTTTTAACAGAGCATCTGTATATATTCGAAGTCGATGCGGATGTGACTTCCAGCGAGCTTGTCTTTGAGTTCAAGGCCGACGATAACAATTGGGAGGTACATGGATGCGGACTCCAACTCTTGGAGACACCTTGAAACTGCAATTTAAGACTTGGGCACAGTGAGTAAAACTGTTGATCGATATTGTTCAGTTAGGGGAATTTGAAAGCTCTGTGTATTCTTGTTTTCTTAAGGATTCAAATATTTACTTTAGTTCCTGGGCCATATATGGTTTTCACATTTTTATCTGATCTGATTCTCCTTTTGCGTGTAATTACTTTTTTTCCATAAATATTGTGTTTGTGGATAAACTTACTTACTAAACAGCTTTCTGAAATGTATGATTATTGTCTGGCTCTGTTCATGTTGTATTTTGATCAATACATTTTCTCTTACTCTTGCCTATGTGACTTTTCTCTGTCTTTTATGTAATCATGTTCCTGTTTGTCTTTGATTTGCCAAGGATCAAAAATTTTGCTTATATGATTTGTTTGTTTCATTTACTTATCTTAGCTAAAATGTTTTTATATTCTTGAAGGAAATTATGACCACTGCTCAAAGAGAATGTAAGGCCACAGTGTAAACTCTGCTCACCATGATTTATGTAGATTCTTCTTAAGGTATATAATGAGTGAAGCTTGTTTGCTTTATTTCTGGTTGTGTGTTGCGTTTCCAGGCTATGTAAAAATGTTTAATCTCGTATTTAGACTTGTAAAAATGTTGCTTAACCTCTCATGATTTGATTATTTGTTTTGCTTGAGACTACTTTTATTTCCTATTTTGATTGTCATTATAATGTAGGAGACAACCAAAAAATCTATTTTGCAACCTCAAATTCTAACTTGAAGCCCTTTTGATTCAACTTGTAATCAATCTCACTAACAGCTCTCACACCACTGTAGAAACCTGAGATTTACCTTTACAAACCATCCTTGGACACCAAACTTGGTACTTACATCACTGTGTCTTTAGAACCTAGGACAACCTTAAAATCTGTACTTGAACCGACCTTTTCAGATGCACACTAAAATAAACCCAAAGTGTCTTCTTGGAGCCTGAAATACAAACATCTTGTATGACCCTAAGGTCCTCCTGCACTGAATCGTCCACTTCTGTTCACAAAGTGAGTCAAAATCTGGAATTAACGGAACTGAAAATTGGGTTGATTGTTGCACAAGTCGTGATTACGTCTGTGAATTCATCAAAGTACTTGGCGTTGCTGAGTTTTTCTTGAACTTAAAATTCCCTAATTTGGTAAATTTCTTGAAGAGTGATTTCTCCAGAACTTATGGAAATCGATGTAGATGGAAGATCTATTACTGGAAAGGAAGATCTCGAAGGTATACGGGAAGACGGAGAACTTCCCTCTTTGGTCATAGCTGCAGCTTCAGTGACCAGTTCCAATCATACCCCATCAAAAGCATCAAATCAAGCACGGTCCAGGCAGTTGGCTTTGATGACGAAGAACCTAGATTCTCCAATAAGCAAAGGAAAGTCACCGAGTTTCAAGAAATACGAAGATGATTTGGATCTTGTTTTGGATGATGATAGTGAAGTAGATGAGCCAGCAGGAACAACCGAAGCGCATGTGGAAGCGGTGTGCCCTGAGAAAGCTGAACTCATGGATGGATTATGGCGAGAGAGAGTTTGCGCTTGTGTTCTCCAGGAAAACATATGGTGGAAACCTGTGGAAGTTAGAAGCAACGGTAAACTAAAAACACTATCCTCCCTATATCCTTTTCTTTCTTAAGTCTTACTTAAATCTAAGTTTTATTGGCAGGTCCAAATTAGCATGGAGTATCCTCTTCGACCACCTTTGTTTTCTCTATCTCTCCATGATTCTTCTTCTTCTGGAAATGAAAACGGGACAAACGAAAGTGACCATTACAACGAACTACGAGCTATGGAAGCAGAGGTAAGTGTTAGCCCAGTAACATATACCAATCGTTACTCGATGACGCCAACTGTAATAACACTTTTTCTTGGTTTGGATCAGGTGAATCTTCATATGTTGAAGATTGTACCTTCAGATCAAGAAAACTATCTCTTATCTCATCAAATCAGATGCTTAGCAATGTTGTTCGACTATTACGTTGACGAAGATTCCAAAAGAGGAACAGCTACAACTGTTTTTGATGTTGGTTTGTGCAAGCCTGTGGATGGTAAGCTTCTGGTGAGATCATTCAGAGGTAGAGATCATCGGAAAATGATCTCATGGAAGGACAGAGGATGCGCATCGGGTTATCCATGCTAGAAGAGTTACATCGCTTCTCAGTTCTTTATATTATCTTTTCCTTTCTGGTAGAAACAAAGCTTTCGTTTTTTTTGCGTTACTTGGATTCACATTTTTATAGTTTCTGCCTAGTTGGTATCGTTGAACATTATTTGTTATCGTAAGATGTGAGATTGGTTGAATTAAAATCATTTATAAAGCATTTATGTTTTTTATAAGTAACTTGGTGTCTTCATTTACAATATAGGAGAAAGTTAGTGATTTAAAATTTTGAAGATCTTTAAAGTCTTGATCGTCTGATAGTGAAAATACAAAAGTATTTAACATATTTTGGTTTATATAGACTTGTGTAGTTTTGAATATGACAAGTTGCTAATGCAAGTGTTTTTCCTCAATCATATTAGTGAAGACTATCTTCCTGAAAACAATTATATTTGTCAATGGAAAATATTGTAGTGTTGTTTTTGAGATTTGTATGACAATATTATTTTAAAAATAAAATACTTAATGATTATTATGTCTGTCTTCAATAAAAATAAGTTTTGGAAAACCATGATAATCCTATCATTGAGAGATTCAACAAAATGAGTAAAAGAACAATAAGTCACACTAATTTGGCTAGAAATATAAAGAAACAAAATATGATAAACACGTAAACTTATAATCCTCCAACTCCGGTTACATTGATTCAATTGATGTCCAATTTTGTTTTTCTCAGCTTTGTCTCAGGTTGTCCTTGAAGGTTAATAATCCTCTTCACATGTTATTTAGATATACTAAAAGTTAGAACAAGATTTCAAAGCTTTTAATCAAAATACAATGGCAAAACTTTCAATTTTGATTACTGGTTCGGTTTCCTCATTTCTGCCTGTAGTTTTTGTAGCTCTTGATTCTGTTTCTTTTAATTTTCAAGTTCAACTTCAAGCTCCATAGTTTGAGCCTATATTGGCAAAAATCAGATGTATGGTGTGCCTAAACACAATTACTCAATCAAGAAGTGTAGACAAACATATATTTTACCTGGTTTCGAGCCCGTGATCTCGCTGCGAATTCTCGGTTCTTTATCTTTCTACTTTGCTTTTTATCAACAAGTATATTTTGGAATGCTATTATTGTTCTTCCTACACCTCACACTACTACTACCACTCAAAATGTATGAAGATGGTGAAATTAATGACGGGTCACCATTAATCTTTTGTATCCCATCTAATATTGGAAATGGCGGAATCGATGAACATGTCATGCCTCCACCAGTAATTGTCGCAACGCTGAGACAAAACTTGTGTTCTTTTCTTGCAGACATTGTTCTCCAATTGTCATGAAACCACTCAAGTATCCGATTTGTGTTCCATAAGCATAACCATTTGGCTTAGATATGATAGGTTGTTGCGGTTGATATGTTGACATATTCCCATTCACATTTTGATGAAAATTGAAAATTGGTCATCAAATCAGAAACCACTGCTTTGTGTTGATACGGAGCACCCAAACTTGTGTCATAAATGTCGCCACCATTGTTATTGTTTCCCCTGACTCCATTGCGAATCAAAAGCTCTTGAAGAGTGATTTCCCCTAAGGTTTGTTGGCTCTGAATCAAAAGCTCTTGGTGTGTTCTTCCTCTGCGATACACTTCAAAACTTCATCAAAAGTTTTTTGGCTAAGTAGTCGAGGCAGAGTTATTGAGCCTTGCCTCTGTTTCAATCCCTCTTGTGTTCCTTGAGCACTAGAGATATTCTTAACCAAATCATTCATGTTCATTGATCCACAATCTTTCCTAAGCTGTTCTGAAACTGATCTACTTTACTTGAATACATTGAAACTTCTCTGCTCAAATGAAGTACTAACCGGTAAATCATTTCCCAAGATTCTCACATTCCAGTAACTATCCATTTCACCTGACACAAATTCGAGTGATTAGTTGCCTTAGAAAACAGTTAACCTTGAAATGGAAAGAGCTTTTGTTTTCAAAATCATGCAATACTGGGAACTAACTCCATAGTATTTCATTCAAAAATGTAATTCGAAATCAAGAGAGTTTAGAAAAGAAATGACCAAGAAAAATATTCATTTTGTTTCTCATAGGAATAATAAGTGAACCAAAGGGGTAATATGATTTATAAGAAATATAATTAACTAATTTTCGAAAAAGAAAGAAAGAAAGAAAAGCTATATAATCTAAGTAAGTACATTATCCAAATGAAATATGATTATCGAGACATAAATTGTATAAATAAAATCTGACAAAATTGTTTTTAGGTAAAAAGGACTACAAAACGAATATATCATTTATTTCAATCATTCTCACATAGTTTATACTCTATATATTTAGTAATTGGAAATTAGCTTTGTAAATATAAGAAGATCTATATGATTTGATAGTTTTTGAATTAATATTCAATTTTTGTATAAATATGTTTCCCCATATTTATTTATATAAATATTTTTAGTTAAACTAAATCAATCAAACTTTAAGCAACGAAAATGGATAAAATTACATAAAAAGTTCAAAAATAATACAAATTACTAGGCTGCATGTCATGGCCGATAATCTAATGAATGTAAATTGTCCAAATATATATAATATAAAATTTTCAAAGAAATTAGAAATTCATACAAACAAATAGAAAGCACTCAGTTGGATTCATCACTTTAAAAGGTGCAATATCATGAAAGGAATTCATGGAGAAGATAATCTTCTAAGTTCAGATTTTTCTTTGAAGTTACAAATTGATCATTGACTTGATAATTGGGATTGATTTATTTCTCTGAAAATTTTAGACCATGAATATTAGCAATTTTTAAATAGTTTTTGTCTTTTGGTTTATATTTCCTTGAATTTGCAAATTTTTTCTTGCAGTGGTAGCTTGTTTGGCAATAGGAAGCCAAGTCGAAGTTACCATGTAATTGCATTGAAACTAATGCTTGTATATACTTACCAAGTTCTTTGTTTTTTTATGTTTACTTTTTCTTGGATACGAAGCTTCCTCTCTTCCAAGTTGCTAGTGGAGGACCCATTTTTGTCGTCAGTGAGGAAATAGGTATGTGGAAAAAACAAGAAACCAATCACATTCTTAGTCAATGGAGTCAACGTTCGTTTTTAAATATATTATTACATAGTTCTTTTGTAGCTTCTTCTTCCACATAGATCTCTCCAAATTTAATCCTCTCTTCAATCATATTAACTATAATGGCTTCTTAATTCTTCTTTTTTCATTACCATTATTGCTGCTGCAATATGCTTTTTCATGCTTTTTAAAAAACTCAGGTTTCATCAAGAAGATAACAAAGACCAGAAATCTTCTTCTTCACCATCACCCCAATCTTCTTTATCTCTTTCATCTCCTCCATCTCCTTTGTCTAGCATTTGGAGACACCATGTCTTTCCCAGCTTCCGAGGGGAAGATGTTTTATTCTACATTCTACAACTAATGTTTTATTCACCGATCTCTAACTCACGTAAACAAAAGAAGTAAAAAAATATGGTGAATTTCTATCTTTATTTTAGTATAGAGTAACAATTAATAGTAGCAGAAGCATACATGTGATTTTGATCTGTCTTCATGTCAGAGAAAGTGGTCTCACCACGAAACTACGTAGCAACACCGTTCTCTCTCTCGAACCCCTCAAACATTAGCCACACAAATACCATTTTTGTGCCTCTGTCTTACTCTCTATATATATACACATATGTATGCACGATTTTACATGTAAACGGTAAAAAATATAAAATTAATTTGCTTAATCAAAACATTATAAAAAGCGTGTTTTAATCTTATGACTACTAATCTTATAGTTTGAGTTTGTGCCGACAGAGAGGAACCCTACGTCGAGAAAAATGTTTACGTCCGCTTAATTCTAATTAATTAGTTTAATATCTGTAATTTGATTTAATCATTCTTCGTCAGCGACATTATTTTTCGCCATCCAATGAATTAATTACACGTCTCGTATGCTTTACATTAATCTCGTCACTTCCTTACTTCTCTATCGGATGTTACAACGTAATCTACTTTTCATATGCTCATGACGCTCCTCTCTTATTTATTTATTATTTTTAGTTTACATCACTTTTCCCATTTTTTCAACCATATCACTACAAGAAAATAGTCATATTAAGACGAAATTTTTCGTCACAATAAAAAAAATTTCGTCACAATAAAAATATTGTGACTAATTTGTTACAATTTTGAATGGTTGCAATATGATCGTCACAAATAAAATTTCGTAACAAAAGCGTAACAATATTATCACGATAATATTTAGTTACGATTTCGTCACAAACAGTAACGATAAATAAGAGTAACTATTTCGTCACAAATAGTAACTTTAAATAAGAGTAACAAAAGTGTCACAATTACTGACTAAAAATATAGTCATAAAACTGTCATATTTTGTGACGGTGATAACGTCATAATTTCGTCACTGTGCCATAATTTTGTTTTTGATATATATCAAATTTATTTATTTAATTTATATAAAAATTACAAAAAAATTTAATTCTTTAATTAAAATGCAAAAAATAAAATTAAATTAAATTTATGTGATAAATAAAATATAATTAAATGTACAAAAATTCCTAAAATATAAAATACAAAAAACAAAAATAAAAGATTCGTATAAAAAAGCAGATTTGAAACATTTTTATGATGAAACTAATTCCTTATGATCTTTGTGTATTGTACTCTTGTTGAATCCAACATCTTCAATGTCTACAACAAGATCTTCAAAGCTCATCAATCCTTCAAATTTCCCTTAAGTGATTAATCTTCTTTAGAAACTTGTTCAACTCAAAGAACTTTATCATTTAAATCTTGTCGTCCACCTAAAAAATATGAAAAAGACATGGCAAATAAGATCAGCATAACAATTCATGTAAAAAGCTCCAAAGATGCAAAATCTAAAAACATTGGATACCGAAAAATGCTAATTTGATTTAGCTTTATCCTAATCACCTAAGACTACGAATACACCAAACAACCACTGATAACTTTTAAATCATATTTCTAAAATAAACCAAACGAAAAAAGATTTGAACTTAGAAACTTTCAGCATTTTAGATATCATCTAATGTCTCCGGACAAAATTTCAAAGGGAAAATTTATCCATTTATTAGATCCACATTTTAGAAGAAATCTCTAGTTAAAAAAAAAAGGAGTGGAGGAAAAATAAGAGCCTGCAGACAATGGAGGTTTACCAGTGGAGGAGACAATGGAGGTTGAAGAACATGCAGAGAAAAAGGAAAATCACGGATTCAATCTGTGAGAGAAAGATAATTAAAAAGAAAATAAAAGAAAGTGGAGGCAGATAAAGAAAAAAAAAAAAGGAGTGGAGGCAGAAATAGGGGCAGAGTGTTGCAGTTAGGATATTTGACAAAATGAATTTATTTTTTTTTGAAACTTTTTAGAAGGGAATGAAAATTTCGTGACTTTTGTGTGTTTGATATTTAATATTTTAAAATTTGGTTTTTGGTTTTCAAAACTTTTTTTTTTATTGTAACAGATTTAGTTTTGATGAATAATTTTGCTATTTACCAAAAAAAAAAAATTGTCATTTGTAATTGTTTTGAAGTAAAAGCCCACAAATTATGATTTTTTGATTTTCTTTGAAATAGGATTAAAACACCTAAAATATTGTTTTCTTAATATTTTAAAAAATCTTAACTAAATGGATAAAACTTCTATGTTTTTCAAAATCTAAAACCAAAAACTATTTCAAAAGCTACAAACAGTTAAAATTTTGTGTTAGAAAATAATTTATGTTTAAGATTTTAGGTCTCGTAGGTTTTTTGTGTATATATATACTATAGTTAGACAAAAAGATTTAATTATGATTTATTATGTTTGGGATTTGTGTATATATAATAATTTTTGAAATTATTATATTTTACTTTCAACATTTTCATTTAGTATACATGCACATATATATATATATATATATATATATATATATACAATTTTGATACCAAATCTTCTCTTCTTATAGACGTGGTAAAATTGTGGCAATATTTGCCATGGATTGTTCATGGCAAGTTAATGGTAATTTACAGTTTTTCGTGTAATTATATAATAATTTACAACAAAAAAAAAATTAAAATTTGCAATAATTTGTGTCTAACAAAACTTTTGTACCAATATGTGACTAGGATATAATCACTGTTATGTCACAAACTGTAACTCATATATTAGTTACAAGTTCGAAACTAACTTATGACTACATATTAGTCATAATAACGTCACAACTTTTACTACTACTAATATCGTCACATTTTCATCACAAATTATGACAAATTTTGGTTATGATATATTTCGTCACAATATTGTGACTAAATAGCTACACATTTGTAACAAATAAAATTAGTCACAACATCGTAACAAAAAAGTCACAATTTTGTGACAAATATTTTTCGTCTCAGAAATTCGTCACAATACTACTATTTTTTTGTAGTGATATATATACTGACGTTGACATAATCATATTAATTATTGAACATGCACTGTTATTAGATTTTTGAGATTATTCCACTCAATGTACGTAAAGGCTTTGTGTTACTACTTTTTACTCCCGTACTAGTCAGTATTTATTAACCTTTTTTTTTTTAATCTTTTTGAAAAAAGTTGCAATTTTGAAGTTCATGACATATGAATATAAATGGCATGTTGTAAGAGCATCAATATGACATGAAAAGCTGAGGATATGAACCAGAATTGACTTATAAATAAATACGTACAAGATAACTATTACACATGAAATAATACAAAATAGCTTTTGAACGAAGCTGAGGACTCCATTATTGAACGAAGCTTCCTCTCGTGCAAGTTGCTAGTGTAGGTAGGACCCATTATTAGCGTTGTTGTGGAATTAGGCATATGGAAAAATTAGGAACCAATCATATTCTTAGTCAATGGAGTCAACGTGCTATGTTCAATATAATATATTATCTCTCTGAATTTATTCCTCTCTTCAGTCATATGAAGTAATGGTTTCTTCTTCTTCTTTGTTCATTACCAGTATTGCTGCTGCAATATGCTTATTTTTCATGCTTTTTAAAAAACTCAGGTTTCATCAAGAAGATGACAAAGAAGAGAAACCTTCTTCTTCTTCACCATCTCTTCAGTCTTCTTTATCTCTTTCATCTCCTCCATCTCCTTTGTCTCGGATCTGGAGACACCATGTCTTTCCCAGCTTCCGAGGGGAAGATGTCCGCAGAGACTTTCTTAGTCACATTTTGATGGAGTTTCAAAGAAAGGCAATCACTCCATTCATTGATAATGAAATCAAGAGAGGAGAATTTATCGGTCCTGAACTCATTCGGGCGATTAGAGGATCCAAGATCGCAATTATCTTGCTCTCTAAAAATTATGCTTCATCGAGCTGGTGTCTTGATGAACTAGCGGAGATTATGAAGTGTAGGGAAGAATTGGGTCAAATAGTGATGACTGTTTTCTACAGAGTGGATCCATCTGATGTAAAGAAGCTGACCGGAAAGTTTGGGCAAGCATTCAGAAAAACTTGTGCTGGTAAGAAAAAGGAGGACATTGGAAGATGGAAACAAGCTTTGGAAAAAGTTGCCACAATTGCTGGTTACCATTCAACCAACTGGTTTGTAGTTTTTTTTTCTTTAATTTCATTTTTCTCTCGGCCTTTTGTTTTTGTTTTATAAATGTGTGTGACTTCTCCATAATTATCTAATGGATATGGTGATCTCCTCTGTTTTCATGTTAGGGATAATGACGCGACCATGATAATAAAAATAGTCTCTGATATTTCAAATGAGTTGAATAATTCTGCATCATCAAGTGATTTCAACGGGTTAATTGGAATGAGACGTCATTTGGTAATGATGGAACCATTGTTATGCCTAGACTCAGATGAAGTGAGGATGATTGGGATTTGGGGTCCTTCTGGGATCGGGAAGACCACCATCGCCAGAGTAGCATTCAACCAACTCTCCAACCAATTTCAACTGAGTGTCTTTATGGAATCTATCGAAGCAAAATATATAAGACCTTGTTCCGATGACTATAGTGAAAAGTTGCACTTACAACAGCAGTTTATTTCTAAAATAACCAACGAGAATGATATCAAGATTTCCAATTTAGGAGTTGTTCAAGATAGGCTAAAGGACAAGAAAGTTCTTGTTGTTCTTGATGGTGTGAATAAGTCAATGCAACTAGATGCCATGGCAAAAGAAACTTGGTGGTTTGGTCCTGGGAGTCGGATTATCATCACAACACAAGATCACAAGCTGTTTAGGGCACATGGGATCAACCATATTTACAAGGTGGGTTTTCCACCAACTGATGAGGCTCGTCAAATCTTGTGCATGAATGCTTTTGGTCAAAAGTCCCCTAAAGATGGTTTCGAAGAACTTGTTTGGAAAGTTACACAACTTTCTGGTCATCTCCCTTTAGGTTTAAGGGTTATGGGCTCTTATTTCCGGGGAATGTCCAAGCAGGAATGGACAAAAGTACTACCAAGGCTAAGGAGTAGCCTTGACAACGACATTCAAAGCATTTTGAAGTTCAGCTATGATGCTTTAGATGACGAAGATAAAGATTTATTTCTTCATATAGCATGTTTTTTTAACAATGAAAAGCTTGAGAAAGTGGAAAAGCTTCTTTCAGAGAGGTTCTTGGATGTGAGGCAAGGGCTTAATGTCTTAACTGAGAAATCTCTCATAACTATGAAATATGGATCAATAAGTATGCATAATCTTCTAGTCCAATTAGGTAGAGATATCGTCCGTAAGCAGTGTGTTCGTGAGCCTGGACAACGCCTATTTTTGGTTGATGCAAGAGAAGTTTGTGAAGTACTCGATGATGCTACAGTAAGTTTTGACGTTTTTTTCCCTACAATTCGAGTTTCCATATTTTATTTTGATTGTTTTTTCTTTTCAGGGTAGTAGAAGTGTCATAGGCATTGATTTTGAAATTTCTAGGGTCAAGGATAAATTCCTTATAAGTGAGAGTGCCTTTGAAGGAATGTCTAATCTCCAGTTCTTAAAATTCCATGGGTATCAAGATATACTACATCTATCAAGTGGTCTAGACTATCTACCTCGAAAACTTCGTTTTCTAGAATGGGAACACTTTCCAATGACATTTTTGCCTTCTATTTTCAACTCAGAGTTCCTAGTTGAATTAAAAATGCGTTACAGTAAGCTTGAGAAGTTGTGGGACGGTACTAAAGTAAGTAATATTTGATATATTCTTCTTTAACTTTAAATTATTTTCAAGTCAATAACTGGTCTTAAATACAGATTTATCATAATCAATGACTAATAGCATGGACGTGTGTTTTCATGTGTATTAAGCTGTGGGAATTTTAATGTTAATATTATTCATCTCTGCAGTCGCTTCGAAATCTCAGGTGGATGGATTTGAGTTCGTCTAAAAACTTGAAGGAGGTTCCTGATCTCTCAACTGCCACAAATCTTCAGGAATTGGATCTGAGTGATTGCTCCAGCCTGGTGAATCTCCCCTCGTTTATTGGCAATGCTACTAATCTCGAAGAATTATATCTCAGAGGATGCTCAAGTCTTGTGGAGTTTCCTTCTTTTATTGGGAATTCCATTAATCTCAGAAAGTTGAATCTAAGAGGTTTCTCATGTCTATTGGATCTCCCTTCTTCAATTGGAAATGCCACTAATCTAGAGGCATTGAATCTAAGCGATTGCTCAAATCTAGTGGAGCTTCCCTTTTCTATTGGAAACCTTCACAAGTTGCGATGGTTGAATTTAGAAAGATGTTCTAAGCTTGAGACTCTTCCGAGTAACATCAACTTAGAATCACTCACTATACTTGATCTCAGTGATTGCTTGCTGTTGAAAAGTTTTCCTGAGATCTCCACAAACATTGAATTTCTCAAACTCAGAGGAACTGCAGTAGAAGAAGTCCCTGCATCAATCAAGTCTTGGTCTCGTCTCACTGAGTTTGAAATTTCATACAGTGAAAAACTCAAGGAATCTCCTCATGCTTTTGACAGCATCACATATCTGCACTTTAGCGATACAGAAATACAAGAGGTTCCTCCATGGATCAAGAGATTCTCTCGTCTGAAGAATCTCGTGCTCAATGGTTTCAGAAATATTGTTTCACTCCCACAGGTTCCAACTTCCCTCACATATATAAATGCAGAAAATTGCGAGTCCCTGGAGAGACTAGATTGCTCTTTTCAGAATCCAAAGATTAGTCTGAACTTTGCTAAGTGCTTCAAACTAGATCAAGAAGCCAGAGATCTCATCATTCAGACACGGACTAGTAACGTTGCGGTGTTACCTGGTGGAGAAGTGCCAGCATACTTCACTCACAGAGCTACTACTGGATGTTCCTTGACAATCAAGTTGAATGAGAAGACTCTTCCTACATCCATGAGATTTAAGGCTTGCGTTTTGCTCGTTAATAAAGGTGACGATGAGGCTGGTCACGGAACTAACGGTCTCTATGTTGGCTGTAGAAAAAGCACTAAATATCTATATCCAGTTTTAACAGAGCATCTGTATATATTTGAAGTCGATGCGGACGTGACTTCCAGCGAGCTTGTCTTTGAGTTCGAGGTCGAACAATACAACAATTGGAGGGTACAAGGATGCGGACTCCAACTCTTGGAGACACCCTGAAACTGCAATTTAAGACAACTCTGGGGCACAGTGAGTGAAGCAAGAAGGTAAATATTATTATCAATGTTGATCGATATTGTTCAGTTAGGGGAATTTGAAAGCTCTGTGTATTCTTGTTTTCTTAAGGATTCAAATATTTACTTTAGTTCCTGGGCCATATATGGTTTGTGTATCTGAAAGCTCAGGTCTTTTCCATGTTTCATATAAAAGATCTCTCTTGAGTAAGGATTCAAATATTTACTTTAGATCATGTCTTTGGTTAGTACATGTTGGAGACTTGGCATATTTATATTGCAACTTGATGCTTGTTTTATACTTTCTAGTTTTTTGTTTTCCTATTTTTAACCATTTGTTTTATCTACTACACTATTAAAAAAGAGGTTATATATAAATGTTTCCAAACACCTCTTAAAATAAATTTAAACCAGAAATACTATAACAGTTGTAACCAAACACAATTATTTCCTTATCTAATGTTGCGATATTAATAGTATGAATTATGATTCTTCTATCACATTCGTTTGATATTATTTTCAAATTATTTTGAATAGTTATATAATACATATAAATTAATAAAATTTTATATTTGTTTCTGCATATATTGTGATTTAAATTTTTAAAAACGGACATATATTCAATTAATAAAGAAAAAAGTGTGTGTTCAACGTTCCATATCGACTAAATTTTTTGAGTAATGCGTCATAATCTATCTACTTAAACTATTAAATTAAGTTAAATAAACTATTTAAAAATCCAATTTTAGGAGGTGTTTCCAAACACTATTCAAGTTGAAAAAAAGAAATAAATGTATCTTTGTATCCAAACATATCTTTACATCTTTTTATGTTTTCTCTTCATCATTTATTTCCCTATTTAATATTGTAATATCTACTTACACTATTAAAAAATAGGTGAATAATAATTGTTTTCAAACACACTTATTAGAAGAAAATAAATCAGGATGAATGTTAGAAGTATATCCAAACGATTAAAAAGCAATATTATGGAAACTAAAATTGATTTCAAATTTACTCAAATTTATCTACCTAATTTAAATCAATCTATTGGAAAAGTAATTATGATTCTCATTTCACCTTTATTTGATCTTATTTTCAAATTATTTTGAATTATTAAATAATACATATAATTAATAAAAATTTAATTTGCTTTCTGCATATGTTGTGCTTCGAAATTTTTAAAACGGACATATATTACTCAATCGGTAAATAAAAAATTGTGTTTGTTCAATGTTCTACCTCCGCTGAAAAATATGAGTAATAGTCCATAATCATATTAGAAAAAATGACTAAAATGATTCCAAATACGAATGAGCAGAAACTTTGACTTATCATACATACAAATTAAAAGAAAATATATTATGTTTAATCTGATTTTTTAGTTCAATAAATTTAAACTATTAAAATATTTAAACTCTTAAAAGGTTTCAAATATTTTTAATATTTAAATTTTATAAAAAGATTAATATATTATAACTATAAATTTGAACTCTATAAACAATATAATTAGTAAACATTTGAACTTCTATGCAATTAGTAATGGGAAAAATGTCACAAAAGGTCGAACTTTCAAATTATGTTCATTTTAAACATGAATTTTCGTGTAGACCACTTTAAACATCACATTTGGTTGACTATAGTTTTAATACATGAATTTTTCGTTGTCCCAGTCAATCGAGACATGTCTAAATCCGATGACATAGCAACTAACATATGTTCATCTGTCGTTAGTCACTCTCTGTTAGTGCCAAAACGACGCCATTTTGAAGCTAAGTTAAGATTAAATCTCCAATTCTAAATCAGAAATCCCCAAATCAAAATCAACCCCCTCCCCAAATTGATCCCAAATCCCTAAATTCTTGAAACTGAAACCATATTTGAGCTTGAAATGATTCCAAAGCCGTCGTGGAGCTCCGCCTTTAGCTCCGGTAATAGACTTTGATACGCCTCCTTCTACGTCATCAGCTCAAATCAATTTTGGCTTCAATTTCAAGAATTTAAGGATTTGAGATCGATTTGGGGGTTTTTGGTTTTGATTTGGGGATTTTTTTTTATTTCGATTTGGGGATTTAATCTTAATTTAACCTCAAAACAGTGTCGTTTTGGCACTAACGGAGAGTGACTAACGACTGATTAACATTTGATAGTTGTTCTGTCATTGGATTTAACGACATGTCTCGATTGGCCGGATCAACGAAAAATTCATGTATTAAAACTATAGTCAACCAAATGTGGTATTTAAAGTGGTCTACACAAAAATTCATATTTAAAATGGCCAAAATTTGAAAGTTTGACGTTTTTGTGACATTTTTCCCATTACTAATTGCATAGAAGTTTGTTTTAATCTTCATGTGTTCACTACTTTGTGTATAAATATATTTCTATTATTTGTATGTACAGTCGCTTCGAAACCTCAAGTGGATGGATTTGAGTTTGTCTCTAGAGTTGAAGGAGATTCCTGATCTTACAACTGCCACCAATCTTCAGGAGTTGAATCTGAGTCAGTGCTCCAGCCTTGTTAGTCTCCCCTCTACCATTGGATATACCAAAAGTCTTCAGAAATTGGATCTTCGTTATTGCTCAAGTCTGATCAATCTCCCTTCCTCGATTGGAAATGCCACTAATCTAGAGGACCTAGACCTTATGCATTGCAAAAATCTAGTGGAGATCCCATACTCAATTGGAAATGCCATTAATCTAGAGATTTTGAACCTTGCGCATTGCAAAAATCTACTGGAGCTCCCTTCCTCGATTGGAAATGCCACTAATCTAAAGGATTTGAACCTTAGTCAGTGCTCAAATCTGGTGGAGCTTCCCTTTTCTATTGGAAATCTTCAGAAGTTGAAGTTCTTGAGACTAGGTGGATGTTTAAAGTTAGAGGCTCTTCTGAGTAACATCAACTTGGAATCTCTGGATATACTTGATCTCATGGATTGTTTGTTGTTGAAAAGTTTTCCTGAGATCTCCACAAACATTGCAAGTCTTAACATCAGTGGAACTGCAATAGAAGAAGTCCCTGCATCAATAAAGTCTTGGTCTCGTCTTACTGAGTTGTCGATGTCATACAATGAAAACCTCAAGGACTTTCCTCATGCTTTTGACATCATCGCATATCTTTACTTTAGTGATACATAAATACAAGAGGTTCCTCATTGGGTCAAGGAATTGTCTCGTCTCTGTTTCCTCGAGCTCAAGGGATGCAGAAAGTTGGTATCACTCCCACAGGTTCCAGCTTCCCTCACATATATAAATGCAGAAAATTGCGAGTCCTTGGAAAGACTAGATTGCTCTTTTGACAATCCAGAGATTCGTCTGAACTTTGCTAAGTGCTTCAAACTGAATCAAGAAGCCAGAGACCTCATCATCCAGACACGGACTAGTGAATTTGCGGTTTTACCTGGTGGAGAAGTGCCAGCATACTTCACTCACCGAGCTACTACTGGAGGTTCCTTGACAATTAAGTTGAATGAGAAGCCTCTTCCTACATCCATGAGTTTTAAAGCTTGTGTTTTGCTCGTTTATAAAGGTGACGATGAGTATGGTTACTTAACTAACTCTCTCTCTGTTAGATGTAATAAAGGTGTAACATCCCGGTTTCTGGTATATGGTGGTGCATGATGAGAGGCTTAAGAGAATTGATTTGGCTACCTATGTCACCAAAGTGCACTTATCTTTTCCGTCAACCATCCGGTCAGAACTCCACAGTTAAGCGTGCTTGGGCTGGAGTAGCACTAGGATGGGTGACCTACCGGGAAGTGATTGTCGGTACCGTGTGAGTGAGGCCAAAACACGGGGAAAGATCATGTGGTGATTTGTAGGGACAGTAAACAAGTCTTTAGAGCCTCTAAAAAAATAACAAACCGGCCGTCGGACGAGGGTGGGGCCCACGGGTCTAGAGAGGGCGTGGGGCTCACGGGCCTAGAGAGGGTGTGGGGGCTCACGGACGGTGGCGGTCGGGGCGTTACAAGTGGTATCAGAGCTCTAGGTAATGTCAAACCGGTTCTGACCCGGGAGGCAGTCCTGAGGGCGATGGGTGCGCAACGAGGACGTTGCGCTCTGTGAGTGGGGGTGATTGTAACATCCCGGTTTCTGGTATATGGTGGTGCATGATGAGAGGCTTAAGAGAATTGATTTGGCTACCTATGTCACCAAAGTGCACTTATCTTTTCCGTCAACCATCCGGTCAGAACTCCACAGTTAAGCGTGCTTGGGCTGGAGTAGCACTAGGATGGGTGACCTACCGGGAAGTGATTGTCGGTACCGTGTGAGTGAGGCCAAAACACGGGGAAAGATCATGTGGTGATTTGTAGGGACATTAAACAAGTCTTTAGAGCCTCTAAAAAAATAACAAACCGGCCGTCGGACGAGGGTGGGGCCCATGGGCCTAGAGAGGACGTGGGGGCCCACGGGCCTAGAGAGGACGTGGGGGCCCACGGGCCTAGAGAGGGCGTGGGGCTCACGGGCCTAGAGAGGGTGTGGGGGCTCACGGACGGTGGCGGTCGGGGCGTTACATTTTGGTATCAGAGCGGGGTTTGCCAAACCGGTTCTGACCCGGGAGGCTGTGTAGGAGTAGAGTATTCAAATCGGTTTTCAACGGTTTTCTAAATTTTCTGGGATTGGGGAAAATATGTTTTGAAAAATAAAAGAGCACCACTCTGTTCAGCTTCATTCGGTTGTCATTAATGTTTGTGGTTCGATATCGGAGCTAAGCTTAGGTTTATGGGTCCGTGTCTGGGCCAGTGTTAACCTTCAGTGTGTGTTTAAATCGAAGATCAGAAGTTTCAGTCGAAGTCGTCGAGAAGTTTGGGGTGACATGTATCCACCGTGATGTACTTGTGTTACGCCGAGTGATTGCGCAAGCCTTGAATTCGAGGGCGAATTCCGCGTAAGTGGGGGAGAATTGTGACAGCCCAAGCCCAATAACCCAAGGTCCATCAAATTTTCGGAGGCCCATCAAGGCCCATTATTTTGTGAAACCCTAAATCCCTTCCTTCTCCTATAAATACAACACCTCCCCATCTCATTTCTCACCAAGTCAAAGTAGTACTTTGCAAAGGGAGCTAGCATCAGTTGAGCCAGCTCCCACCGGCGGAATTCCGGTGAAATTCCGACGAGTCTCCGGTGAGTCTCCGGTGAGTTTCCGGCGAAGTTCCGGCAAGTTTCCGGCAAGTTTCCGGTGAGTTTCCGGCGAGCACCGGCGAGTTTCCGGCGAAGTTCCGGCGAGTCTCCGGCGAGTTTTCGGCGAAGTTCCGGCGAGTCTCCGGCGAGTTCCGGCAAAGTTCCGGCAAGTTTTCGGTAATTTTTCCGATCAACTTTTTATTAGCAAGTTAGGACGGTTAGAGGTCTGGTCTAGTTAATTAGGTCAGATTGGGTTGACCGTTGACTTTTAGTTGACTGTTGGTCGCGTTGACCGTTGACCGGCATTGACCTCCGTTGACCGGCGTTGACCGGCGTTGACCGGTTCGAACCGCTCGGTCCGTCTTTCTCGGATTACCACCGTTATGACTAGTTCTTCACTGCGGTTTCAGATTTGAAGTCCGTTCGAGCATCCGGAGAACCGTAGTCGTCTGTTTTCTCCGTCTTCCACTTTTACCAGGTGAGGGCTAACCGCGTAACTCACTCTTCGCCTTAACTCTTCCATTGATAGTTTAGTTCCTGGGTGTGTATTGTCTCCTTGATCGAGTCGGTCTTTCATGTTAAATCGGACGTATGTAATTTAGATGAATTCACATATTGATTGATTCGCATGTTATTGTGTTAGTGTGGTGAAATATGTTTATAGAACTGTGTTCGAGGACTTGGGCGGGATACGCAGTGAGAGGACTGTGGTATAACCCGGAGTCGTGTGTGCGGGAGGGTATGGGCGGCAAGTCGATCTGCCGAGCCGTAGCCCTCAAGATCGATAAAGCGTCCACTGGGCGGTGTGATTGGGCACTATCCCATAGTTTTGTGAAGCCTCTTCGGAGGGTGGGCGATCACTTAACTCGCATAGGGCCATTGATTGTACTTCTTGGGTGCTTTAGGTGCCGTGTTTGTTACATGTTTAGGGCTAGACTCTCGTGGTTGTGGTGTAAGCCGGGTTTGACTTGCGTGGCTTAGCATCCCATACCTCGCTGAGTAACTCCCCTGTTACTCACCCCTTCTCTTCCTTTCAGGTGAGCGTGTTGAGTAGTCGGATGTGCGGGACAGAGTATGGTGCTATTTTGGAATCAATACTGTTTTTATCGCATTTATTTCCGTTATTATCTTATTTACGTATTTGGCTTTTACAAGAACAAAAATCGTTTTAATATTATTTCGGTTATTGTGGAACGGATTTCTGAATAATAAAGTTGGTTCGTGGTTTTATCGTTACTTGAGTAAGAAGTTTATGTTGTTGACTCGCCGGTCTCGAGAGAGGATGAGACGGGTGTCACAAAAGGCGTGCATTATCTACGTCCAGTTTTTACTGAGCATCTGTACATATTCGAAG
Organism: Barbarea vulgaris; assembly: GCA_963667165.1. Classification (NCBI taxonomy): domain Eukaryota; kingdom Viridiplantae; phylum Streptophyta; class Magnoliopsida; order Brassicales; family Brassicaceae; genus Barbarea; species Barbarea vulgaris. The sequence continues at coordinate 4,847,610 of OY763891.1, forward strand.
TCGAAGCGGATGTGACTTCCAGCGAGCTTGTCTTTGAGTTTGAGGTCCGTGACCGTAACAATTGGAAGATAGAAGAATGCGGACTCCAACTCTTGGAGGTCTCTCGTTGAATCTTCAAAAAGCGATTTCTGAGACACCCTGGAACTGCAATTCAAGACTGAGGCACAATGAAAGAAGAAAGAAGATAATATTATAATCTATGTCTATAGATTTTGTACAATGTTAGGGGAATCTGAAAGTTCTCTGTATCTGACAATAGTACTCTCTTTTTGTCTTCTTGAGGGTTCCAATATTACTTTAATTTCTAGGACACAAAGGTCATGTGTATCTGCAACCTCAAGAAAAACTTGTGGCATAGAACCCAAAGGTCTTTTGATTGTTATTACCGCCGTAGCTGCTATAGAATGGCCAAGAACCTTCTTTGCACTAAAGAAACCTCTAGCTAAAGCCATTTGTGATTTTTTGAAACTTATGAGTTCTTTGATTGCTTTTTGTTTATAATACGAAGATGTTGTTCTGTTTAGATCAAATGAATGAGTTAAAACTTCTCTAAAATCGTTGGACAGACATGTACATAGACATCGTTACATAAACACGGTTCTGCCCATCTACTACCAAATGCTAATTTGAAGTGGCGAAACTGGTTTACTGCATTCATCAAACCAAGCGATGACATCGTTGACGTCATACAATGAGAAGAGAAAGAAAGAGAAGACCTAAGGATTTTACTACACTAAGTGTTCACAGTATTAATTTATATGTCGAGAAGTGAAAGAATATTCACAATGAATGCATCAATTTTTCCGAAGGAATCAAGACAAATCTTACACTAGATATTTCATTGACAAAAAACAAAGACCTTAGATCTTACATTTAAGTTTAACCTTCACAATGGGGAAAACAATATATTTGCTACTTGTGTCTCGAATCTCACTTAGAAACATAAGTAACATAAGTTTAATGTAAAGCTTCGTCAGACTTATGATGTAGTCTAACTCTTACTATGGATCCCTCTTCTCTAGTCTCCCTTAAGGCTTCTTCCTTTCCCTTCTAAGTTCTATCTCTTTTGTGGTTCATTGTAGATTACACATATTAGTTTTGCAAACAAAGTATTATATAACAAAGATATTGTCTCCCTTAAGGCTTCTTCCTTAATGGTTCCTTTTGATATTCCTTTGTATGACCTTTTGTATTAATGAAAATCCTTAAATAAAATAGGACAATTCTCAAAAATAGCACAAAATATAGTTTTTGTGACATATTTAGCATACATTTTTATTTAGGACATAAATAGCAATTTTATTAAACGATAATCATAACCTAAGCCCTAAACCCTAAATTTTACCTCCTACCCCCTAAAAACTATATCCTAAATACTAATATAATCAACCCAAACAAAAAATATTAAATTATAAACTTTATAAAATGCTAATTTTGTTCTAAATAAAAATGTGTGCTAATTATGGAACAAAAACATCATTTGGTACTATTTGAGAAAATTTTTCAATAATATATATATATATATATATATGTTTAATTATAAATGGAAAATACAATAAGACCTCTATAAATTAATTAATAAAATAATTTATTAATTTATTGTGTTTCTTAATTTATAGATGTGAAATTTGGATCAAAATATCAGTTTAAAATTTGAGAAAATTATTGATTTGTAAAATTATTAATTTATCAAGTGTTCATTTATAGAAGTTTCACTGTATTATGTCAAAGACAAATGTGGCATACAATATTGGAAAAATGATACCCAATTATAAAGTATTGACCATCATATACATTAATATCTCTTGACAAAAAACACTTGTGCAGAAATATAAAAAAAACACTTGTGTAAATATATGGAAAAACACTTATGTAAAAGACACTACTCACACTTAACAAAGGCTCCAATAAACCATTGCTAAACATAAAAACAACCTAAGTTCGAAGATAAATGGTTTGATGGGTAGGCAATGGTCACACATCCCATTTAGATTTGCATGGTGGCATTTACAAATAAACATAGATATATCACCAACACCATAACCATAGTTGAGCTGAAGCTTCCCTGCACGTGAAATGTAAAATGAGAGCTGAGAAAAAGGTGAGACGAGGAGCAAAGTTTTTATCAACGTCAGAGTTGATTTTATCTATGTATAATGTTGTAATTAGTTGATAAATTTTCAGATCTACTTGGTTTTATACTTTTACAGATTTTTTTTTTTTTTTTAACTGCGAAATGTACCTAAGTTATTTCTTCGTTTTAACTAGTCTCAAACTCAAGAAGCCCGACTTCAAGATCTTTAGCAAGGGCCTGACATGCCATGGGCCTAGTGGACAACTCGACATAACTACACAAGTACTAGACCATTGAGTCTTCTGATATTTTAACTAATCGAGGCATGAACGTTTGGATATTTGGATCGGATTCGAGTCGGATTTTTGGGGTTTAGATTTTTTGAGAGTCAAATTTTTTTACCCATTTGGTTATTAGAAAATTTCGGATCAGGTTCGGTTCGGATTTGGTCAAATTAGATTCGGTTCGGGTTTATGTAAATATCCAAAAAAATAAAATAAAAATTGAATGTAAATCTACTAAATTACTTAAAAATATCCAAAATTTCAAAAAATACAAATATTATTATCCAAATTTACCAAAAAACAACTAAGAGCATGTGCAGTGGGGAGAACCTCTCATAGTCTCTCAAATATGTTATTTTAATAGTTTTTAGATAATTTATTTTTTTTATTTAAAATTTAAATTATAAATAAAATTTAAAACCAATTATATTGGGACATGTGTCAAATGAGTCTCTCATGAGATTTTTAGAGCATCCCCATTGGTTAAAAATAATGGGATATCTTTAAATATAAAATTAATAAAATTTGAGTAAAAAGAGGAGAATATCTTTGAATAGTAAACATTTGTGTTTTGCCATAGATCTTTTAGACATTGTGTCTTAAAAATTTAATATTAATTTATCTTAAAGACACTTATAAGAGGATGACCATTAAGTCTTTCATTTGAGAGACTCAAATTATTCTCTCACTTTTTCATTTTTTATATTTTTTTTGTGGGTGAGAGATTTCATGAGAGACATCCACTACACATGGTCTAAGTATATGATATGCGAGATTTTCGGGTCTCGGGGCTATCAAATAACCCTTGTACGTTGAGTACTTAGGGATCGAATCCACAGAGAGCAATGAACCAACACACTAGGCATACACAAGTTCGGTTAATCTAAGCAAAATAAAATGGTTCTTGATTCCTAAAATACCACTAACTATGTAATTCAAACTAAACAATGCAAAGTAAAGCAAAAGAAAGTAGAAAGCAAAAGACTAACAACATAAAACGTAAATATGGGCTATCGGTAAGGTATTGTGACAAGGATGAATGACGGGATGATAAATGATGAAATATATGAACAATTTACATTAAATGCTATGACATGAGTCACTTAAATAGACTAGTTCATTTCCATGACACTAATCCTTTTATAAAACAATCGATTAAGCTAATTTCCCAATTGCAACCGAATGATTTTTAAACATTAAACACCAACTCATTATTATCATCAATCCTATCTTAAAACTCAATTTCCATTGGCAAAGATAAAGGAAAGCAAGCATAGAAAGTTCAAAACGTTTCTAAACTCCTTCCGGGTTTGAAACGGTCAAAAGATCGAGAAATCACTTTTCCAAGTTCATTTCAAGCATTAAAATCATTCTATACATGAACATAAACATAAATCAACCATCAAAATCACAAACAACCATCAAAGCATCCTAGATCTACCAAACCAACAGCCCAAAAGTCAACTACTCACACATGCTCAAAATACAAAAGTAAACCATGGAAAAGATAGAGAATGAAGACATAATGATGATTTTATAAAAAGATTCAACAAAAGGTTTAAAACATAAGTTCAAATGATGAAAAGAGATGAAGAAAAGCTGAAGAACCAGAGGAATAAAGCAGAGAGAAAATCCCTCTGATCTAAAAAAGTCGTCCTCTCCTCTATACAATGGAAAAAGTTGCCTTTAAAGAGAAAGCACTCGCACTAAAAGGTGTCGGCGATCGGTCATGGTGATCGGTTGCTGACCGATCTTGCAATCTTGATCGGTCATGGTGATCGGTTGCTGACCGATCGTTGCAATCTTGATCGGTCATGGTGATCGTTTGCTGACCGATCCATCTGCCTCTCACGCTTATAATTCATTTTTGCCGTGCGTCCTTCGGGATCGTTTGCTGACCGATCAGGGTGAAGTTGATCGGTCATGATGATCGGTTGTTGACCGATCCAGCTGCTCTTTGTCTCCTCTTCGATCTTTGATCTTCGTGCATCATCACACTGCTCCAGAATCCCTGAAATACATGCACAAACCACAGAAGAATGTCCAAAATGCAAATCTAGACTCTTAAAACTATAAAAGACTCAATATACACAAAATACTTAAGAAACACTCCTTTAAACAAACTTATATACACAAAATGCTAAAGAAATGCATATTAAAAACTATGAAAATACATGCATATCAGTATACTCAAAATAAATCTAAAATATCCAAAAATTATGAATATTTAGGCACTTGGCTTATTACGAATATAATTATTACTAATATATTATTATTATGTATGTATATTTCGGGTATGTTCGGTACATGTTCGGTACATGTTCGGGTTTCGGTTCAGATCAGAGTCGGATTCGAGTATTTTCGGGTTTTGAAATTTAGTACCCGTTTGGCTATTTTAATATTTTGAGTTTGGATTCAGATCGATTTTTTCCGGTCGGCTTTAGGTCGGGTACTCGGATTCAAGTATTTTATCCAAACCTAGTCTAACTAAACGCCAAAAACCCTCCTTTTCCAATTCATTATTTTTTGGGTATCCCCATCACATGCATGATATCGGGTAAAAGTGGAGTATTAGAATTATTATTGAACGGTAGCCTTAAAAATTTGACAGAGAAATTGTATATTAGGTAGGATATAAATAATCCAGTATGTAAAATTACTACTTTAACTTATTTTAGATCAAAGTCAAATTTCGGTTCGGATGTTTTGTGTAATCGTGGGTAAGTTTAGATAGTTTTTCCTTTATCAAAGTAAAAGTTAAGATATTTTTTTTGGTAACTAGAAGTCATTTTCAGAATTTCTCAGTCAACTTTTAAAATTTAAATATTCAAATAGTTAAATTGTACATTTAAATAATTATTAGACATCTTATTTTCAATATATCGAGTTGTACTTTTAAAAAAAGATAAAACAGTACAAGTAGTAACAAAATGTGAAATTAAATAAATAATAATTGCATGATATTTTTTTTCTTGAAAATAATTACAAAATATATTGATGATTAACAACATACATATCACATCTACTTGATATTTGTGTAAAATTAAACGTAATATTCTAGTAAACAATTTTAAATATACTCCTATTTGGTATTTTGGTCAAGAAAAATAAATATTTAATATGTTAAAAAATAATATAATCAAAAGTATCAATTGGATTACCCACATAAATATATAATACAGTATATCAATAATAAGGAATTCCTTACTATAGTTAAAATACAAACCTAGAACCGTCTTAAATCGCTTTTTAATAAATTATAAGTTTACATAAAAAATTAGTATGTTATAAAGATATAAAAAAAAAAACATCCAAAACAGAGGTAGTTGGCTAAGATTTTTGTTGCTTTTGTTAATTTTATTATCACATGATGTGATGCAACTATGATAAACAATCTTTAAAATGCGGTAAAACGGTAAAAATGAGCAATAATAATCTATAAAACTATTATGAGAATCTGCGATTGAGTTGCCCATTGGATAAACATGAAAGAAAAAAAAAATCAAAAGGTAAAAACGAAAAAACAATAACAAAATAAAGGAATAAACAAGAAAAGGCGGTGGGAAGATATTTTGAAGAAGGGGGTTGAACAAAAAAAAAAACAAGATATTTTGAAGAAGAAGAAAATATCTTTGATATTTTTTTTTGTTGAAATATCTAAAAAAGAAAGTTTCATTCCGCCAAATTGACCGGTGATGACGTGGCAACATTACCACGTGTAAAAGCGTCTACAACTGTATCGTTCTTTTGTCCCTCTTTCTTCATCTTCTTCAGATATTTTTTTTTTTCTGCAATCTTCTTTCTCTCTCTCTTCTGAAGATAGCCAATGGTTGGTGATTACAGAGAAAGCTTTAGCCTTCATAGCTCTGATAATTCCGATGATGCTTCTTCCGTTGATGAAGAGACAACTTCTTCTATGGTACATATATATATATATATATATATATTCATTCTTTATGATGGCTTTATTATTATTATTATTATTATTGAATGTTTGTTTCTTCGGTTTTCAGATCTGAATTTTGTGATAATTTTGTTAGCTTTCTTATACATTAACATAATTTTTGTAGATTTTTTTTTTCGATTTTGCAGTGTTTTTTTTTTAAATGAGATTGTAGTGTTTTTTATTGCAGTGTTGTTGATAGATTTGATTCATAATTAAAAACGACGTAGTTTTTGTTGATGGTTCTTCTTTCATTAGATAAGATATTTTAGATATTTGTAAATTCGTTTAATACAAATAACAAAATAATAATAACAATGGTACTTTTGAGTTGTGCGTTGAAAATAATATTATAAAATGATTAGCAAATGTACATTTGTTGATGAATTTAATTCACAGGTCAAAACGACGTAGTTTCTTGTTTTTTTTTATGGTTAGATGTTTAGATGTTTGTAGATATAACAAATAATTGAGTTGTGCCTTAAAAAGAATATTATAATAAAAATCATTAACAAATGTCTATTTATTCTGATATAGCACATTTGTAGTTACTGACTTGTTTAAACATTATTTGTTTGCAGTATTCTGGAGGAAAAGAGTATATGATGGATACAGAATGGACTGATGAGAAACATAGTTTATATCTTAAATCAATGGAAGCTTCATTCGTAGATCAGCTTTATAACTCCCTCGGCGCGCTCGGTAACAAAGAGAATGTACCATCTACTAGGTTTGGTAGCATTAGAAACTCTTCTCAAGAGCAGGTATGATACACATTCTTGTATAGAAGATGTTCATGTTTACATTTTGAATCTTTGATGATGTTATTATAACATCTTTGCTTTTAGGATTATTGAATTTTCATCTTTGTGTATATTTTTTTGCTATTAGTTCAAGGTTCATCATGATGGTTTATGGCAAAAGATTAATGTAAAACAACCTGAATATCGCGGTAATGGAAGACTTGGTGGTTCGCGCGAGTTTCTTAAGAGTCCTTGGATTAAACATTATAAGAGTTTACCAAAGAGCCAAAGTCCAGTAATGGATGAAGGTAGTTCCAAACCCGAAAATCAAAGTTCAAATGGGAAGAAGGGAATTGTCATATGCAGCTCTAGTTCAGCTTCAAGTCTTAAGCAGATGTGTTCACATTCGCGTGACCGAGATCAAATTAGTATAGGAGAAGGTATTATATCAAAGTTGTGTATTATTAATTTTTTTCTTATGATTCTTGAAATATGTTGTTTTTGTTCTAAATTTGCTTTTGTGTTTGTCTTTTATGTTTCAAAGCAGAGGTATCTGACCAGAACTTTGTAAACGAAGTAACAAAAGGCGTAAACGGAAGCTCAAAGAAGATGAAGATGGTGATGAACGAATCGTCGAGTACTGATCAGGTAAAACTTATCATTTTCAATTAGTTTTTTGATCGTTTCACTTAATGTAATAAGTTATTGATTGAAATTTGTTCATTGGCATAGGTGGTTCCACTCAGAAAAAACTCCAGCAACATGACATAAATTGAAGTATGTTTTATGGAGAAGGTCGTGAACTGAAGCTGGTATGAGAAGAATTTTGTAATGTATATAACTTTTTAAGTCAACTTACTATCGTTAATTACATGAGTCTTCACTCATATATCCCCTAACTATAAATATATATGCTCATGTGAGTGGATTCATTTGTTATGTAATCCTTTAAATTGTGTCAACTTAGTTTTTGATGGTTTATTGTTGTTAGTATAGTATATAACTTTGTGATTCCATTATTTCTTTTGTTTCACAGAAATAAAAAAAAATGTTGCTTAAATGACTAAAGCCATATACATTTTTTTTTTGTACAACCATCACTTTGAGCATTATAGCTAAGTTACAAACTTTGGTGTACTGTATGAAGAATTGACGATAAACTTTGGTCTTTATGGAGTGGCTGACCAAGTATTTGTGGATAAGATAATTTGAACCGTACAATCCGTAGAACACAATGATTCAAATCTGAGCAAGTAGTCTGTAGTATATCTATTTCAAAAACATTTATTTTTATATTCATTTATTGTTGTAGGTTGGGATCGGTAAATTTAAATATTTAAAACTAATATCCGGCGTCTGCCTTATAATATGCAAGGCAAAACATATAAGTAATGGATCCAGTTTTTTTTTTTTGTTAAAAATAATGGATCCAGCTTGAATAGTTCGAATATCTAAAATTACTTTTTTTTTTGTTTTGTTAAAAAAAATATTTCCGGATGTATCTACAATTACTTACTAGTTACTACTTACTACCCAAACTTAGACTAATTCGGATAAGAGTCAAATTCTTGTTTGAAAATTTCAAGGAATTAGGATAAAAAATTATGTAGACTTAATATGATTTAATATAATTTTTAAAAGAAAATCTAAAATATTGGACAAACATTAATTGAACTCTGGCTGTCGCATCTCTTATATACCACCCTTAACTATCCTCATCCCTAATACTTTTAAGAGTATTTTAAAATTTAAATATCATTAAAATTAAAAACATTTATATTTTAAGAATGTCCAAAGTGTATTTGCGAAAACACCACCTCACACTATTCATCTACTAAAGACATCCATTTTTCATTTTTTTTATTAGTTATATTTAAAGACACCCACAAAAAATGACTAATGTGGGTTACTCATGAGCAGACTCTATATACAATAAACAATTTTGTACAGTTTTATTTGTTTGAAATTTAAATTTGTTTTTGATGCAGCAAGATATTTGAATAACTGAAAAAAATCTTTCTTAATTATTTTATTATTATTTAGATAATTTTTAATTGTTTAAGGTGATTTTTATAGAATTTTTGGATTTATAACAAATAACCCTTTAGGACTAAAGTAGTATGATTGACTAATAAAATTGACTTTTTTTCTTTGTAACTTGTTTTCGCTAATTCTTGAAAGATCTCAACATTTATAAGAAGACATATGATCTGCTATATTCTTTGAAAATCAACGTATCGGAGAAATCGTAGTATTCAAAAAATTTAATGGATCTCTAGTTCTACGCTATAAGTTTTCCTTATGTCAATTTTTAAAGGGTCTAAATTTGGTAGGATTTAAATATTAAAAGATTTTCTTAAGACCAAAGATCAGTAACAAGAAAACAAGAACTAAAGATAGTATGGATCAGTTTATGAGTTTTTAAGCTTTTATAAAAGATCGTTTCTGGTCTTAGAGTTATTTCTGTGTTTCAAGCTTTTGCCTTTGATTTTCTTTTCATTCTATTTTTATAGAAGACCACTGTGTTCAACGTAGTCCCCATTAGGTCTGTCCATAACAGGTAACAGGACGGAAAATTACATGTAATGGTCATGAACGTGTATTTTGAGAAGCTAGACATACTACCCAAAAGTATTTTCATAAAATATCAGATAAAATTTTCAGAGTCTTACTAAAATCGCCTACAGGTTCATAAATTAGTATAATCTGGGTCTTGTTAAAAATTGTTTTTACTAATAAACATTTTTCTTTATTCAGAAGAGGATAATACATAGTCTCAAAGTAATAGTTCAATTAACCAAATAGAAAATATGAACTTGATGCATAAAACATAAAACCTTTATATTCTTTTAGCGAAATCACCGAGTTATATGGTTGTTGTATATTAATACCATAGGATTGTAAAAATAATTTCTCTGCAAAGAAAACTTGGGTCAGACCCTCCCGTGTGCGCCATGGTACAAAGATATATGGTTCCCTCTTCAAATTCCTCAATACGCCTTTATTGATTGGCTTATTGTTCGTAATTAGGTCTGAACACGCATGTTCAAGAACTCATCAGTGAGATTTCGTACAGTCTTCTTGCTTGCTCTGTGGGGAGAATGATGAAACGAGAAACCATGAAACGAGAAACCATTTGTTTTTTCGCTTGCGTTTACTCTTTCACAATCTGGTCATCTTTATGCGGTATTCTGATAGGGCGTACGATCATACCCGGCTACCGCTATGCTCCCATAAGAAACCGCATTCCCTGTTTTCATCCGTTTCTCCTTCCAAACAGCTATATATCACATAGGGAGAGAGAAAATGGAGGCGCCATCAAGCTGTAAAGAATGTTTCTTATATATTGATTTAATGATATCGATGGTTACATTTATATAAGAGGGGAGTCCTATGTTGATACACGTTTAAATCAAAGTAGTTTTCTATATTGGTGTTTTGGTCTTTTTCCTTTTAGTATTGGTTTTAAGAATTTTTCTTCATTTTAGGTTTTGATATTTCCTTTGTATACAATTATTGTGGCCTATATAAGGTCTCTTCTTCTTAATGAAAGAAACAACTTCCAACAATGAACCTAATTTTCTAAGAGAGACTTGGGTTAAGAGGAAGCTTTGCTTTAATCTCTTCTACTTTCAAGCTTTGGCGACGGGTCCAATTACGATATCTCAGTCTAAGGCTTTGGCTCGTATCAATTTGGTATCTTAGCCATCCGATTCAATGGGAGTTTAAGCAATAACAACGTTGCAGTTTGAAAAAGTCATGGAGGCAATCAACAAGATAACTGGAGTTGTGAATCTGATGCAAGCAACTGTCGTAGAACTCCAAGAAAGGACAACGAGACAGGAGGAAGCCTTGGAGTCAACAGTTGCTGCGCAACAAGAGGAGCGTGAGCAAACAAAAGCCATGGTGGAGGAGATTTTTGATGCACAAGGAAAGCTACACGAAATTGTAGCAGCTGAAAGGGAAGAAAAATTTAATAGATTTCGAGCCCTTTCCGTGGCTTTAGGTGGGGATATAATGGAGGAGAAAGAAACAGCCTCTGTGTCTAAAGTGAAGCAGAACAGTGGTGTAGCTTTTAGCAACGGAGGTGGAACATGGGGAGAACAAATGTTAGTCCACTCAGAAGGTCAATGGTCGAAACGTTAAGGGAATGTGGTCATCCTTTCACAGACGATGGTGGCGTGAGGGCAATTAGAAATATTGGAGATTTTTCTGAAGAAGAAAGAGCGGGATCTTTGGTGGGAGATTTCCGGGTGCAGAAAGGAGATGGAGAAAATCATGGTACCACCATCCAAGATGTAATTTCCAATGTATGATGGATCGACGAATGCAGTCGAGTGGCTGCATAAGTGCAAACATTATTTTGAAGACCAAGGTATCTTCAATGATGATGTGCGAGTTCGCCAAGCCACATTTGTCTTGATTGGAAAAGCGTATCACATGCACAACAATTTGAGGAGGCTAGTCACACATATATTAGGTTGGGCTGAATTTAAAAGGATTTGTAAGAGTCATTTTGGGAGAGCTGACGCAGTGAATCCATTTGGGGAGCTATGTAATTTAAGACACACCAGAACCGTCGACGAATACTACAATCAGTTTAAAGAATGTCTTGGAAGACATACAAGACTCACTAAAGACCATCAATTATGGCAATTTTGCAGGATTAACAGACAATTTAAGAAAGGAAGTTGAGTATCTACGTCATGAGACAATCTTTGAAGCTATGCAGTATGCACGAGATAATGAGTACACGACTGATGGCGATAAACAGACAAGGACATTTGGAGGGCATCTGGCCCCATCATCACGACACTCAATGCCATTAGTTAAGCCAATAATGACAGGAAATCATGTCGTTCAAGGCGGGAAGGAAGGTGAAAACTTGCTGCCTCAACAAACAAAAGCAAATGATTCTCCTCAAAAGCAGTTATGGAAGAAATTGACTAGTGCAGAGATGGCAGAACGACGAACAAAAGGTTTATGTTTCAATTGTGATAAGTTTTTTCACACCAGGGCATGTCTGCAAACCAGTTCTTTTTTACATCATGCCAATCATTGACGGGGACGATCAAGGGGATGAACCATTTTAGGAGGAGAACCTAGTGGAATATTTGGGAGGAAATGGAAAAGCGACTTGAGGCATACCTGGAGTTGGAGCTTGAGGACAAGCTCCTAGTCGAGGAGAGGAATAATGATACATGTTTAAATCAAAGTGGTTTTCTATATTGGTGTTTTGGTCTTTTTCTTTTTAGTATTGGTATTAAGAGTTTTCCTTTTCACTTTAGGTTTTGATATTTCCTTTTTATAAAATGTATCATGGCCTATATAAGGTCTCTTCTTCTTAATGAAAGAACCAACTTCCAATAATTAACCTAATTCTCTAAGAGAGACTTGGGTTAAGAGGAAGTTTTGCCTTTAGCTACGGGTCCAATTACGAGATCTCAGTCTATGGTTTTGGTCGTATCATATGATTTAGGAAACTATACATTTCACAAAAGATATGAAGAGATACTATATAATATATAGAGTATATTCTGATATATCTAACATGCCCCCTCAAGATGGACAGAGTGATGAGGGTCCAGTCTTAATACACATCATAGTAAACTTAGCTCGAAATAATGGTTTGGTAAGCGCTCCGCTAACTGGTCAGCTGAAGTTACATGTCGAACTCAGAGTAAACCTGAATGTACCATTTGACGAATAACATGATAATTTACCGCTACATGCTTCATACGTGAATGAAAAACTGGATTGGCGCACAAGTAAGTAGCACCAATATTATCACAATATATAACTGGTGGTGCAGGAGGAGAGAAACCAAGCTCACCAAGTAGAGTCATAACCCATTCTACCTTAGAAGCAGTGGCCAAAACTTATTAATACTCCGTCTCAATTGAATATCGAGCAACAGTCTTTTGCTTCTTGGACGACCACGAGACAAGATGTTTATCAACATACACCAAATAAGCACCAGTCGAGGTATACTTATCTTTGTCTCCAGCCCAGTCCGAATCAGAAAGGCATGAACTGACATGGATTTGAAGCAGAGAAGAACAATCCCATCTTCTTTGTGCCCGTAAGCTACCGTAACACTCTTTTATCTGCAAGCCAGTGATCCTCACACGGCTCATGCATAAACTGAGAAAGCTTATTAACTGCATAAGCAATGTCTGGCCGTGTAAATAATAGATACTACAAGCTGCCTATCACGGATCTATACTCAGCTGGATCATCAAGAAGCGCACAAGAAGTTGCAGAAAGAACTGGATGATCAACCATCGGTGTTGATACAGGTTTTGCTGCAACCATGTTGGTACGAATGTACGATGAAAAATATCATTAATGTACTTATTCTGAGTAAACGTTAAGCCAGAAGTTGTTCGAGTAACTTCAATGCCCAGAAAATATCTCAGCACCACTATATCTTTCAAAGAGAATCTAGCCGCAAGCAAGTCAATAAAAATCTGAACCTGAGTAGAAAATTTACCGGTAACAACGATATAATCTACATAAACCAAGAAGGAAAAAAGTATACCCCCCTTGTGAAGAATGAAAAGTGAAGTATCAGCCACCAAATTAATGAATCCACATTCAACCAAAATATTATGAAGTACCGTATACCAAACTCACGGAGCTTGTTTAAGGCCATATATTTCTTTGATGAGCTTGCATACATAATCCAATTTATCCTGATCAATAAAACCTGGAGGCTGCGATAAATAAACTTATTCCTGTAACGGACCCTGTAAGAATGCATTATTCAAATCAAGTTATCGAAGAACACAACCTCGTCCAACTAACTGACCAAGTAAAAGTCAAATAGTTTGATGCTTCAAAACAGGGCTAAAGGTCTCAAAATAATCAATGCATGGTCTTTGGTTGAAACCCTTGGCAACTAAGCGTGACTTAAAGCGATCCACTGAACCATCATGATTTTGTTTGATACAAAAAACCCATTGACATCCAAATAGATTATATGTGGGATCAGGAGGAACAAGATTCCAAGTATTATTCTTTACCTGAAAGTCAATCTCATCACACATGGAGGCCTGCAAGTGTGTCTTTGGTTCTGTATCATGAACAAGCGAAGTGGTGATACTGTGTGCATACAGAGGATTGAGCTTTGTAATCTTATTCTTTGACCGCGTGAGCATAGGATGAACATTTGTGGAAACTGCAGGAGCATGTACTGTTAATACCAAGTTTGAAGGATCCACATGCAGCAAAGGATCAGATGCAGGCTGTGAAGCTGAAGAAACCGGATCAGGTTCATGTTCTTGGTGAAGATTAGCTGGTTTCGTATCACATAAGGTACCATTCTATGGTGAGGAATCAGGACCAGGAGGCAGAACGTTAAGAACCAGACTGAGTGGCAGAGGAAACGAAGGAACTAAAGAAGAGACTTCCGGCTCAGGCTCATTAGATGAATGTGACGAGGAGGAAACCTGAAAAGGAAAAGATGAATAAAAAAAGTCCACATGTCTAGAAGCATAGAGACATGAGGTCTCTTTGTTTAAACAAAGATAAGCATTTTACGAGAGAGAATAGCCCACGAAAACACATGGACCTGATCTCGAATCTAATTTATGAGCTGAATATGGATGTAACCAAGGATAGAATAAGCATCCAAAAACCCTAAGCTTTAGATAATTTGATTTTTCGTGAAAAATTAGCTCAAACAAAATTTGAAAATTTAGAGGTGCACTTGGGAGATAGTTTATCAAATATACATCAGTAGCAAACACGAAAGACCAATAATCAGGAGGCATATGTGCATTGATTAACAGTGCTAAGCCAGTTTCAACAATGTGTCAATGCTTGATTTCAGAAATCTCATTATGCTCAGGAGTATGTGCGGTGAAGTTCAATGAGCAATTCCAGTCTTCGACAAAAATGGAGCAAGCGCTTGAAATTCACCACCATTTTCTGAATAGAAGGTGACAATACGATATTGAAACCGTTTCTCAACGAGTTCTTTAAAGCAAACAGATGTTTCAAAAACTTGAGACTTACGTTTGAGTGGAGAAAACCATGTATATCACGTAAAATGATCAACGAAAACAAGATAATATCTATACCCATCACATGAGAAGATTGGTGAGGTCCACACAACATAGTATATGATTTCAAGAGGCCTAGAAGAAGAAATAGTGTTTTCACCAAAAAAATGTTTGTGACTTTTATTTATAGAACATGAGTTGCATAACAAAGGAGCTTGCACTTTATTGGATAAAGGAAGAGAACACGAAGAATAAACACGATTTAAAATATCAAAATCTGGACGACCTAGGCGTTAATGCCATTCAATCATAGATGTTTTTATTGCAGAAAGGACTTGAAAGTTGGTGGATGATGGAACAGAATCGAGTCACTCGTACATCCCATTCTTAGTGCGTTCAGTTTCGAGGATCGCCCCCATGGTTAGACCCCTCACCTTATAAGACCAAGGATCAAACGTAATAGACACACAATTATCAATACAATTTTGACAAACTGACATCAAGTTCTTCTCAAAATTTGGAAAGTAAAGCACATTGTTTAAAGAAACTGAACGAGATGGTAAAGAGAGCGATGTAGAACCAGTGTATGTTATCACATGGCCAAAACCATATCCAATGACAACGCCAAGTTTTTCAAATCAACAGTAATCTGAGTCGAGGTTCCGGTGTCAAGAAACCAGGATAGAGTGTTGTAATGAGCTGACATTGTGGTGATGAGCGTGAGGCTGCCATGCATAGGTGAAGGATACAAAGGTTGAGATGCATCAGCAGCAACAATACAAAACTGTGTGCATCTTTGCGTACTGTGACCTTATATGCCGCATGCTTGACACTTTCCCAAATAAGGTCGAGAATGACTTTGATTTGAGTATTGTTGATTTCCGAATGATTGCTTTTGCATACGATTGTCAAAGGTTTGTTGAGGCGGATAATTTGACTCTGTTTTGTTCATTAACACTTTAGCAGTCACCAGAAAACAGAACTTGGCTGTAAGCAGAGGATCGCCGCTTCTCTGTTAACCAATTTATCACGAAGTTCTTCGAGTGTTAGTGGAAACTCTCTGCCATTGATCTGTTCACCGACTCCACGATAATCATCATCAAGACCATCAAAAATGTAGTCAGTGATGTCTTCATGATCAATTGGGTTGCCAAGTGAGGCAAGTTGATACGCTTTTGCTCTCACCGCCTGCATGTACTCATCGTTAGCCTTTTCTGCTCTTTTTGATTTGTTCCTTGATTTGATTCATGTGTCCACAAGATGGACGCCCGAACTTGGAACAAAGAGTGTTCCAGGTTTGAAACCTCATGGTGAACATGGAGACAGTAGGTTGAAATGGCGTGAAGATAGAACCAAGAAACACCAAGAAAATCAGCTTGTCTTGCCTGTGCCACGCCGTGTATGCAGGGTTTGGTGTGGTGAGATCATTGACCTTCATGGTTGGAGAGGGAACTGATGCATCATCAGTGATGTGCTGCAACAAGTTGTGCCCATAAAGAAACAGAGACACTTGTAAGCTCCAAGTGATGTAGTTAGAGGCTGTGAGTCGAGTCACAGTGTTCATGTTGACCGATAGAATCAGATGTTTAGGATCGTTAGGATTAAAAATTATTGCAGATAAAGATGACTAGGTTAGGGTTCCTTGTGTGGCCATTGAAATCGGCGGAAGCAAGAAAAACGACAAAAAGAAAAGGAAAAAAAAGTTGAGAGAGATTTTAATGGATCTCTGCTCTAATAGCATGTAAAAAATGTTTTCTTGTATATTGATTAAGTGATATTGATGGTTAGATTTATGAAAGAGGGGAGTCCTATTATACATTTTACAAAAAGATATGAAGAGATACTATAGAATATATTTATATTCTAATATATCTAACACACATTTATTATAGAATTTCGACGAAAAAATCCATCAACTTTTTGTTCTATATATTCAATGCACTGGTATCTTCTCTCTCTAAATCTCACTAAAATCACACACAAATCTCTCTCGACACATCTCCTCTTTTCACGTTAGATATATAAGTTTTCTATTTTGTTTAGAAGTTAATTAGATTAAATTTTGGCTTTCGAATTTATATTAGTGATATTAGGTTGTTAATTAGAAATAGTTATTTTTTTTTTGTGGTTAGATTTTTCATATATAAATGTAACCAAGAAAAACGAGTTCGCCCTAGCAACCCTTCTATCCCAGGCTGAAAGATCGAGATAGGGGTTAACCAACTTTCTCTGCTTCAAAATAAGCCTTCTCCGTCCTCCTCTCTCTTATGATCAGATCTCTTCCCAAACGGCATTTATGTTCACTCTTGGATCCAGGTTAGGCGCATCCCGTATAACCTAATTAACCTTCCGCCGGTTGGCTCTGTCTCCGGCGAGAACTATTTCCGACCTTCTCCTCCTCAGTCGCCTCTTACCATTGTTTTCCGAGATGATTGATTCCGTGCAAAGCTTTCTCTCTGATTAATTCAACCTAATCAATTGCCGGTGGCTCCATATCAAATTTCATTCCTCTATCGCCATCCGGTGTAAGTTTTTTCTCTTCTCTTTAAAAGTAATAGTCTTTATGTTGTTAATTAGATTTAATTTATGATTTGGAATTTATATTTTTGATATTAGGTGTTCCGACCTTCTCCTCCTCAGTCGCATTTTACCTTTGTTTTCCGAGATGTTTGATTTCGTGCCAAGCTGCTCTCTGATCAATTCAACCTAATCAATTGTCGGTGGCTCCATATCAAATATCATTCCTCTCTCCCCATCCGGTGTAAGTTTTTTCTTTCTTTTGCTATTTAAAATTAATAATATTTATGTTGTTAATTAGATTTAATTTATGATTTGGAATTTATACTTTTAATCTTAGGTGATTTCGGTTTTCGAATTTATATTTGTGATATAAGGTTGATAATTACAAATGGTTTATCTTGTTAGATTTTTCATATTTATAAATGTAAGGAATGAAAAAACAAGTTCGCCCAAGCATCCCTGCTCTCCAAGGCTGGAAAATCGGCATAGCCATCAACCAACTTTCTCCGCTTCAAGATGAGCGTCAACTGCCGTCGTCTCTCCTCTGACCATATCTCTTCCTGAAGGGCATAGATCTTCTCTCTCAGGTGAGAGTTAGGCCCATCCCGAAGAACCGTTGTCACTTTCCGCCGGTTGGGTCTCTCACTGGCGAGAATTCCGTCTAAACTAATCTTGCTTGTTCATCTTCTACCATTGTTTTTCCGAGCTGTTTGATTTTGTGCCCATTTTTTCTCTCTCGATTCAACCTATTCAATCGTCGGTGGTTCCAAATAGAATCTCCATCTTCTATCGCCATCCGGTGAAGATCTTCTCGTCATCACCAAACCATCTTCACCCGTCGGAGCAGCCGGATCCGGCAGTTCCACCAGATCCACCACCGACTCTTCTTCCATTTTAAAACAAAGATTTAGATCACTGTTTTGTCGTCTGTCTTTGCACTATTCAAGTCCTCCTTCTACACTACGCCTCAGATCTATCTTGAAATATTAGCGATTTTCTCCGGCATTCAATCACTTCTCCTTTATGCCGCTGTAGGTATTCCTCCATTCACCTATGCTGCAATTTTGGCTGGTATGGACCACATTTATGTTGATGTTTTATTGAGCATGGTGAGCCCACTTAAGTACATATGCTCCCTTTCCAGCCATTTTTTTAAGTCAATTTTTAATATCGTCGTATCAAGTGCTGAAATTTTTTCTGGATTTGGTCGCTTCCGACTTGTTTAATTCACCAATTTCCTTCATCGGGGAGAGATCTGTGTCATAACCTTCCTGCTTTGTGGAGAGACCCTTGTCACCAACGTCCTCCTTTTTGGAAAGACGGTTTTCATCATTTTGCTTTCTTTCAAAAGGAACCATCACACCCATCTTCCCTTTTATGGAAAATTTCTTTAAACTCCAAGCCTTAAAGGAACATCGAGCTATAAGTTATGTTGCTTACCGATTTTGTTAGAAGAACAAGCCCTTTTGATGGCGGTTTTGGTTATTATCTACTATTTTAAACTCCTAATAATATCTTTCTATTGCTTTGTGTCTCCTTTATATATCAAATTCAGACTTTTTGGCATCGAGTAGCTGGATTTTATGGAGTGTAACCGCAATTTAAGTTTAACACAATGATTTTTTGTATACATGTTAATATTATTAAGAATGTGATTTTTTAAAAATATTACGTATGTAAAAACTTTTTAAATAAATAAATTGTAAACAAAATGAATACGAATTGTATCTCCTTTAACTCCATACATTTCTATTTCATGGCATCCCTCACCCTTTTCCCACTATACTTTATCATATGATAATCATCATGTGCCTTTAGAAAGCTATCAAGGGCTTTTTCCTCCTAACGATGGAGGAGGTGGTAGCAGCAGCACCAACAATAAACCATTGTTCAGTAGTGAAGTCACTAGAGGAGTAACATCCATGTTTTCTCCTCCAATGCCAGACCATTTCTTCACCGGCAGCGACAACTACAGCATATATTTTCCAAAACTTATCGCCTCTGGTTTATTATCAAATGATGATAAGTGCATAGGAGGCAGCAACATTAACAACAGATCTGACTCATCGCTTAATGGAGAAGTCCCTAGTGAATTAATAGATTTGAAAAAACTGCCATGTTTTCTTGTGGATCCTTACCATACTCCCACCGGAGTCCCACTTGATTCTAGTGGTTAAATCAACAAGGACTCTGATGGGAATATGATATAGTTCCACAAGAGGTTTGTTCAGATCTATCAATTCTCTAGCGACTCCTCCACTGACCAGTGAGTCAACGTTGTTGCTATTGTTGGTGCCTCCTATGGACTTATCCTCAATTGATAAACCATATTAGATAGGTTTTGAAAAATATTTGCTATAGCTTTTGCTCCCGGTGAAGAAATGGTTTGGCGTCGAAGGAGAAAACATGGATGTGCCTCCTATAGTGACTCCACTACTGAACAATGATTTATTTTTGGTGCTTCAGCTACCACCTCCTCCATATTCAGGAGGAAAATAAAGCCCTTGATAGCTTTCAAAAAGCACACGATAATTATCATATGATAAAGCATAGTAAAAAAAGAGTAAGGGAGGCCATGAAATATAATTTTATGGAGTTGGAGGAGAAAAAATGTTCGTTTTCAACTCTGTGACTCCACCACGGAACAATTGATAATCACTGTTTCTACTTCTACTGCCTTTGAAAGCTTCAGAATTCTTTCTTGCGGTTGATGCAAATAAAGGTCGTATCATCCTTTGGTGGATCTGTTTGCATTTTATCTTTTTCTTCGAGACAAATGTTCTGAAAGACACTCATTAGTTATTAAAACCTTCCAAAGCTATCATATGATTTATTTAAAGTAGTAACCAATTAACTTTCATCAACTTTGTTGTAATCTAGCTCGAGCCTCAAAAGTGTTGCACAATGATGTGCCTTTACTAACTTGAAGAGGTACAAGAGTTAGAAAAAAAGATTGAGTACAGTACTGATTGTGTCACAGCAAGCCTTTTCAATGGTGGTTTAATTTAATTTAGATCTGCCATCGAAAAGACTTGTTGTTACTTTTTCAGGGCTTTACTTAATCTTTTGAGCCTAATTCTTCTTGTAGCTCTTCTAGTCAGTAAGGGCACATCAATTTGCAACACTAGATCGGTTTGAGGCTCGAGCAAGGTTACAACAAAATTGATGAAAGTTAATTGTTTACTCCTCTACATAAATCATATGATAGCTTGGGAAAGTTTTAATGACTTATGAGTATCTTTCAGAACAAATCCACCAAAGGATGATACGACCTTCATTTGCATAAACCGCAAGAAAGAATTCCGAAGTCTTCAGGCCAAAGGCAGTAGAAGTAGAAACAATGATTATCCATTTTTCAATGGTGGAGTCATGGAGATGAAAACGAGCATGTTTTCCCCTCCAACTCCATACATGGCATTCCTCACCCTTCTCCCACTATACTTTATCATATGATAATCATCATGTGCCTTTGGAAAGCTATCAAGGTCTTTAGTTCCTCCTAACTATGGAGGAGGCGGTAGTAGCAGCACCAACAGTAAACCATTGTTCAGCATGAAGTCACTAGAGGAGTCACATCCATGTTTTCTCCTCCAACCCCAGACCATTTCTTCACCGGGAGCGACAGCTATAACATATATTTTCCAAAACCTATCTTCTATGGTTTATCAAATGATGATAAGTGCGTAGGAGGCAACAACACTAACAACAACGTTGACTCATCGTTCATTGGAGAAGTTCCTTGAGAATTGATAGATCTG
Source organism: Barbarea vulgaris (assembly GCA_963667165.1). Lineage (NCBI taxonomy): Eukaryota > Viridiplantae > Streptophyta > Magnoliopsida > Brassicales > Brassicaceae > Barbarea > Barbarea vulgaris. Next base: position 4,868,938 of record OY763891.1, read on the forward strand.
AACAAACTGCCATGTTTTCTTGTGGATCTATACCATATTCCCACAAGAGTCCCACTTGATTCAACCACTAGAATTGTTCCTCCTTCTCCTGTTCCTCCTTAAACCACCAATGTTTCTTAACAAGAGAATGATTCGAGCACTAGTAAATCAAAAGGTAAGGGAAAAGCCAAAATGGTGGTTGAAGATGATGATGATAAGAATAGTGGACGTATACAGTCTTTGCCTGAAGGAAATAAGAAAGGAGAAAGTGATGGAAGATACCTCTCACTCATCCCGAGATACTTCATCAAGCAGTTTCTAGTGGCTTTTCCCATCCCTCTCTATTTTACTAGTGCTTGAATCATTTTCGTGTAAAGAAACATTGGTGGTTTGAGGAGGATCAGGAGAAGGAGGAACAGTTCTAGTGGTTGAATCAACAGGGAATACGATATAGTTCCACAAGAAAATACAGCGGTTTGTTCAGATCTATCAATTCTCTAGCGACTTCTCCACTGACCAGTGAGTCAACGGTGTTGCTATTGTTGCTGCCTCCTATGTACTTACCCTCAATTGATAAACCATATAGGTTTTGCTCCCGGTGAAGAAATGGTTTGGCGTCAGAGGAGAAAACATGGATGTGACTCCTCTAGTGACTCCACTATTGAACAACGTTTTATTGTTAGTGCTTCTGCTACCGCCTCCTCCATAGTTAATTAGGAGGTAAATAAAGCCCTTGATAGCTGTCATAAGGGACACGATAATTATCATATGATTAAGTATAGTCGAAAAAGGGTATGGGATGCCATGAAATATAATTGTATGGAGTTGGAGGAGAAAACATGTTCGTTTTCAACTCTGTTACTCCACCACGGAACAATTGATAATATTGTTGCTGTTGCTACCGATTTCGGCATAAAGAATTGGGAACTCGTTCTTGCAGTTGATGCACATGAAGGCTGTATCATCCTTCGGTGGATCTGTTTGCATTGTATCTTTTTCTCTAAGAAAACATTCTGAAAGGAACTCATTAGTCATTAACACCTTCCCAAGCTATCATCTGATTTATGTTAAGGAGTAAACAATTAACTTTTATCGACTTGAATTTCCCTATCCCAGCCCAGCGAGAACTTTACGTTTAGCAAAAAAAACATGAATTTCCAATATTAGAGATACCATTTTGAGGTATAATTGATCCCATCATTTGTGCACAATATTTTCCCAGCCCTGTAAAATCAAAGTATTAGCAGAAGGCTTTATTATTAAGAGTCATTATTCCCAAATAATAAATACTTTTTTATGTTTTGTTTAGTATTTTTAAATTCTGTAAGCATTTTTCACTAATATTGCAGACAATTGAGTTGAGGCAACTAGTCTTGGTAAGGTTTTTTCCACTGAATGAGATGTATGTTCCAGATGTTTTGAAGTCCGGGACGGACACGACTTCTTCTAACGCTAGAAGACCACTGGAAAACACCCGGAACCAGAGCCTTCTGAAGCTCTTTCTTTCGCAAGTCAATACCGCCTTCAGATCTTTCTACCCCTACTTCGTCTCTCTATGGCACCGAGGAGGTACTTGTTAACCACCGGATGGAGCAAGTTCGTAAACAATAAGAAGCTAATCGCAACTCTTTCTTTCCTTCGCAAGCAGTAGCTTGTAACACTAGGGGGCCCTAAACCTTTCTTTTCAACTCAACCGCTAACTCCACCACCGGCTGACTTTGGTCTACAAATCGCTGCAACCAATGTCCCAAAAGTAGCCTTCGTCCGGCACGCTGTGCGCCTAAGTGCGAAAAGACAAGTGAAACTATATTGAGGAGAGGGAAGGGGACGAAAAAAGACTAGAATATCATTGGGAGTGCACTTAAGCCAATTGGAGTACTAGGCCTTCTGTTTTCGGAGGGCAAGTGTGACCTTCGGAGTGGAGAAAACATTGTGCTGCCCGGGTCTTGGAGTAGGCCCCTTTGTCCGTCAGAGACTAATCTCTGGTGATTCTGTTGTATTTATGAGGAAATCGGCTGATGAGATGTTTATTGGTGTAAGGCGAGATGAAGCTAGATGGCATAGAAGAAGGTTATGCCCTGTGATCCACTCTCGGCTAAGCAACTATGGGTGGTTCTCTCTCGATTGCTTTCCGACAAGCTGGATAGCTGCTGTCTTGTTTAGGAACTTAAGTTAGTCGACTAAGAGGATTGATGGGCGAATGGAGCCCGGGATGCTGAAAATGTATCTTTATAGGTAAGTAAAGAAGGGATTATATTGCTTCACCATGAAGATTGTATGCTTTCCTTTTCACTCAACAATGAAAGCTAAACGAAACCGATTCCAATCTCTTTTCCATTCAGGGAGATGTGCGTCTGGATTATCTAAAATTGATGAAAGATACATAAACCCACAAGAAAACTAATATGCTTCAAAAATGTTGCATGGAATCGGAAGCGGGGACGGGGAAGCGGAAGCGGAAGCGTCTAGAAGCATAAAATCGAGTTTTTAAAAGAAAGTTAGGAAGTGGGTACGTGTTGGAAGCGTATATATTATATAATTTATATATATATATATAATATAATATAGTATATATATAATAAAATATCAAACATCAAATAATATTCAAAATTTTGCTTTAAACAAAAAAAATCCAAACAAAATAGAAAATATTAGATGACTCAATTAAAATTAAAATCACAACGTTCATAGGTTTTCAAACTAGCGTTTCTTACTTAAGTTAATAAAAATATCAAAACTAGCCCTATGATTCCTAATTACTTATATTTTTACGATTCCAAAAATGGAATCACAAAAATTTTGAAGCTTCCAAAACGGAATCGATGATTCCAAAACGCTTCCAATTTCACTTTTCTAGGAATCGCGCTTCCGAGACGCTTCCAAGCAATTTCAAGAGCTTCCGATTCCCACTCCGATTCTGAAGCAGGAATCGGACCTCTAACCAAGCTTCCATGCAACATAGAAAATCATTATCTTAACCTTACCTATGAGTGGAGGATCAAGTTTTGGTTAACTGGTATGCATTGGCTCACCGAACCCTGGACCAATGAGCCTTATACCTGGTCTAGAGAAAATTTTAGTTGTGATGTTGTTTAATGTCACCCATACTAGGACAGTGGTGATATAAGGAAGAGACAAAGAGGCTAAGAAGCTCCACGAAGCAACAAACATTAAACAATCATCCAAATTCCAATGACTGTGTTGAAGAACCCAAGAATGAGTAGATTATACGGTATATGGAACAAGTATGAAGATTGTCCAAACTTCCGAGAGAAAAATTCCCAATTTTATACTACAAGAAAATATAGCCATTTGTGTCGAATTTTTAACGAACAGAAATCCGTCTAGATTTTTTGACGGAATTCTGATTGCAGCAATTTTGTCAGAGTTCCGTCAAAAATTTTCAATGGAAAAATATACAGTCAAAAAGGGTAAAAAACATGTATGCATGGCCAAAATCTAACCGTAACCGTATTTCAGACCGTAACCGTACCATTTCCAACCGTATAAAATGGTTAAAAACCGTAGCCGTTAACCGTAAAAATATTAGATATGCTTAACAATAAATTATTAACCGTAACCGTTAATTAACCGTAACCGCATAAAAACCGTAAATTATTAACCGTTTTAAAAATTGAACAAAATATTTATATATATTCAATTATAGTAATAAATATTAGTTGATATATCATATCTAGTTTTTTAATAGTAGTTAAACTCATTTTTTTACATAAAAGTCAAAATATTAATTTTTATCATGATTATCAAATATAAATTATATTTAACCGTATATAACCGTAACTATTTTAACCGTAACCGTTTTAAACCGTAACCGTTTTAACCGTAGCCGTTTAACCGTATATTAAATGGTTAAGGTTAAGGTTAAACAAAAATTATAACCGTAACCGGTGGTTAACTAACCGTAACCGTGGTCATGCCTAAAAACATGTGATTATTTTTGGATAAGCAAAATAAATAAATAAATCCATCAAAACATCGTCGAATAATGTAGCCGTTTTAAATTATCAAAATCCATCGTAAAACCCATCACAAATCCATTAAAAACTATATCTTTTTGAAATTCTAAAACTTCTTCAAAATCAATCAAATATTATTCAGAAATTTATTCATTAATTTAGTCATTGTAAGCCGTATGGAACTTTCAAATCCTTCTAATATCCATCAAACCCACTGAATTTAATAATTCTAGAGCATTTTTTGTTGGCAAAGTGAAATTTCCGCAGCTGATCGTGCAATCTCGAGTCCAAGAAAGTAAAGAACTGCACCTAAGTTTCTGAGCTTGAACCAGTTGAGGTTGGCTGCAGTTCCTAGTAAAATTTTCACTAAAGTAAGCTTTGATGCAAGTGAATATTATCATACTGGGCGTTCGGGTACCAGTTCGGGATCAGATCGGGTCTTTGGATTTTCGGGTTTAGAGTTAGAGGTACTTTTCGGGTATTGCTTATTTTCCGGGTCGGGTTCGGTTCGGGTATTGTCGGGTTTGGGTGGGTTCGGGTCTTGTCGGAAGAACCAAAATTATCCGAATACTAATTGGTTACTGTTCGGATATAGTATTTTTTACCCGAAAGTAACCAAACTTCTTGATATTCAACCAAAGAATCGAAAGCCTGTGAACATAAACATGTACTAAAACCTATAAATGAAACATGTAAACAATATAAAGACTTCACTTATCAAATAAACAACAACAAAAAATTCCAAACTTCAAACTAACATAAAAGTATAAACAATACATAAGTACAGTCTAGGTCGAGAGTCGAGACTCACGATATACATCAAAAGTACTTCGGGTCTACTGTGTCTTCTAATGGGTCTATTAAGCACTTCGGGTTGTTTGAATACTCAATCGGGTATCGGGTATTATCCGAACCCGAAGTACTCTATATTTTAGTACTTTTCGGGTATTTTTAAACTTCGGTTCGGATTCGGATTCGGGTTTTTCGGGTCGGATCTTTTGGTCCTGTTACTTTTGCCCAGGCCTATGAATATGTGTCAACATAATCAAGTCCTTCTTGTTGAGTGTAACCTTTGGCCACTAATCTCGCTTTAGACCTCTCCAAAGTCCCATCTGAATGGTATCTGAGTTTATAAACCCATTCGCAACCTATAATATGTTTATATGGTGGAAGAGAACAAATGGACCAAGTATTTGTTGACTGGAGATGCAGTAATCTCCTCTCCCATTGCATTATTCAAAACCAGATATTGTTTTGTTTCAGGATAATTAGTAGGTTCAAATTCTTTGGAGATAGCAGTCAAGAAGAAGTGATAAAGGCCTGAAATTTTGTCATAAGACAAATCATTAGCAAAAGGATATGGAATATTAATACTGACGTAACAATGGTAATTCATCTGAAGATAAAATGGAGGTTTTTAGACTTCCTTATTGGTGGAATAACCATTTTAGATGTGTCAATATTACTTGGTTTTGCAGTATCTCTATCATCTGCTGAAGCTAGCATTTTTAAAATAGTCTGCTTCAATCGAATTCTTATCTTATTTCTGATCTTCTTCACTCTCCTTATGTGTGTTTGTGATATCTGCAGAATCTTCAACTATTGCAGTATCAAGAACTAGTCCTATATTATCAGAAACAACAATCCGTTCATGAATTGGTTTCTGGATTATCAGACACGACAGTTATATACTTATGTTAGACACCAGAGGAAAAAGATATCTTCATTTGCTAAGGGAAATAAATTTTCATGGAAAATCACATGTCTAGAAACAAAGACATTATTAGTTTCAATATCCAGAAGTTTATAGCCTTTAAAACCTGTAGGATAACCCAAAAATGCACAAGCCTTTGCTCTTAACGTAAAAATAATTAGATCTTTGGGGCTGATACCAAACACTAGGCGTGGCAGGAACTAATCAAATATATTGTAAAAATCAACAATATTCTTTCATACGACGATGTTCTCATTACCACTTAATTTAATATTTTTACCTCGTGTTTCATATCACTAATAGAATCTTATTAGATTTTTCATCTGTTATGTTACATAAAATTAGATTACCACTTCCTTTAATACTTTTACTTCGTGTTTCATATCACTAGGAGAATCTGATTAAAACTTTATTCTGTTATGTTAAATAAAATTAGATTCAAGTCATAATACAAAGATCTTCAGTATGGCTCAGTATTAATCAATTGACGGGTCTTTTTCGTTCTTCTAATAAATTCAGTGGATATAAATCATATATAAGAAGAATATTAAAACATCATAAAAATATTGTTGAACGTTGCAAGAGAATCTAATACAATTTCATGTTCCCCACAAACCACAATTTTTAAAGAAACAACTTAGCACGTCTTCTAAATGCATTTTGGAAGTGCCACACACGAAACCATGTTGAGAAGACAATATAATATTTTAACACACAAAAACAAACTATATAAAGGGCTTCCATGTTCAACAATTAATATCACAACAAACAAAGAAAAAAAAGGAGCAGCGCCGGGTATGATGAGAACCATAAGAATGAAGGGTTTAGTGCATTGCATGGTTTATGTCGCGGTCTTGAGTGCCATCGCAGCTACAGTTACAGCGTACCCTTACTCATCCCCTCAAACACCAGAGTACAATTCTCCGGTCGATCCACACAAATCACCTTATCCACCAAAAAAGAACTCCCCATACTACTCGGCATCACCATCACCTCCACCACAATATAAAAGACATGGCCCTAAGTACACGTCAATCCCAAAACCGTATATCTACAGCTCTCCCCCACCTCCAATGTATTATTCTCCTTCTCCTAAGATAGACTACAAGTCTCCACCACCACCATATGTCTACAGCTCGCCACCATCTCCACCGTACTACTCTCCTTCTCCTAAGGTTGACTACAAGTCTCCACCACCACCATATGTCTACAACTCGCCACCGCCTCCACCGTACTATTCTCCTTCACCTAAGGTAGATTACAAGTCTCCACCTCCACCATACGTATACAGCTCTCCACCACCTCCGCCATATTATTCTCCTTCTCCTAAGGTTGATTACAAGTCTCCACCTCCACCATATGTCTACAGCTCTCCACCACCTCCACCGAACTACTCTCCTTCTCCTAAAGTTGACTACAAGTCTCCACCATCACCATATGTCTACAGCTCTCCACCACCTCCACCGTACTACTCACCTTCTCCTAAGGTTGATTACAAGTTTCCACCTCCACCATACGTCTACAGCTCGTCACCACCTCCACCGTACTACTCTCCTTCTCCTAAGGCAGATTACAAGTCTCCACCTCCACCATATGTCTACAACTCTCCACCACCTCCACCATATTACTCTCCTTCTCCTAAGGTAGACTACAAGTCTCCACCTCCACCATACGTCTATAGTTCCCCACCACCTCCACCGTACTACTCTCCTTCTCCTAAGGTTGATTACAAGTCTCCACCTCCACCATATGTCTACAACTCGCCACCACCTCCACCGTACTACTCTCCTTCTCCTAAGGTTGTTTACATGTCTCCACCTCCACCATACGTTTACAGCTCATCCCCACCTCCACCGTACTACTCTCCTTCTCCTAAAGTAGATTACAAGTCTCCACCTCCACCATACGTCTACAGCTCGCCACCACCTCTACCGTACTACTCTCCTTCTCCTAAGGTAGACTACAAGTCTCCACCTCCACCATATGTCTACAACTCGCCACCACCTCCACCGTACTACTCTCCTTCTCCTAAGGTTGATTACAAGTCTCCACCTCCACCATACGTCTACAGCTCATCACCACCTCCACCGTACTACTCTCCTTCTCCTAAGGTTGATTACAAGTCTCCACCTCCACCATACGTCTATAGTTCCCCACCACCTCCACCGTACTACTCACCTTCTCCTAGGGTTGACTACAAGTCTCCACCACCACCATATGTCTACAGCTCTCCACCACCTCCACCGTACTACTCTCCTTCTCCTAAGATTGATTACAAGTCTCCACCTCCACCATATGTCTACAACTCGCCACCACCTCCACCGTACTACTCTCCTTCTCCTAAGGTAGATTACAAGTCTCCACCTCCACCATACGTCTACAGCTTGCCACCACCTCCACCATACTACTCTCCTTCTCCTAAGGTAGATTACAAGTCTCCACCTCCACCATACGTCTATAGTTCCCCACCACCTCCACCGTACTACTCTCCTTCTCCTAAGGTTGATTACAAGTCTCCACCTCCACCATATGTTTACAACTCGCCACCACCTCCACCGTACTACTCTCCTTCTCATAAGGTTGATTACAAGTCTCCACCTCCTCCATACGTTTACAGCTCTCCACCACCTCCACCGTACTATTCTCCTTCTCCTAGGGTAGACTACAAGTCTCCACCTCCACCATACGTCTATAGTTCCCCACCACCTCCACCGTACTACTCTCCTTCTCCTAAGGTTGATTACAAGTCTCCACCTCCACCATATGTCTACAACTCGCCACCACCTCCACCGTACTACTCTCCTTCTCCTAAGGTTGACTACAAGTCTCCACCACCACCATATGTCTACAGCTCTCCACCACCTCCACCGTACTATTCTCCTTCACCTAAGGTAGACTACAAGTCTCCACCTCCACCATACGTCTACAGCTCTCCACCACCTCCACTATATTATTCTTCTTCTCCTAAGGTTGATTATAAGTCTCCACCTCCCCCATACATCTACAGTTCACCACCACCTCCACCGTACTACTCTCCTTCTCCAAAGGTCACATACAAGTCTCCACCACCACCATATGTCTACATGACTCCCTATTATTGATTTTTGTATTATTTTGGTTAACAAAAAACATGATTTTAATCATTGTTTTTTTTATTGATTCTTCCTATTGTTTTCTTGTTATACAATATTGTTGAGCTTTTATTTATTAAAATATTTCTGGCTTTATTCTAAATGCACTTATTTTTATATTAATTTGCTCAAAATGACTGAAAGTTTATAATTCCAAATAAGTAAATGATGCAATTTAGATATAAAGATATTTTATAATTAATTGTAAATGATATGTAATTTTAATGTTTTTTAACATAAATTAATTTCAAATCAATATTTGAATAAATCGTATTCATTTGTTACAAACAAAAGTTTATTCTTTTTAAAAGTTAATAATAATCGATGTTACTATTAGTGTTTTTAATATCGAATAAGGTTAACCAAATAATAAAACTAATGCAAAATGTGTTTGACAAGTAGAATAACTGTGGTATAAGATCTGATTTAATAAAAAAAAAAATGTTTCACACATTAGCACCAATATGTTTCTCCTTTACTCCTCGTTACTGTGGTCTTTCCATTAATTTATAAATTAAATAATAAATTATTGCCAAAACTTGACCCGTTTATCTCTTTACCAATACCATTTGGCTATTTAATCCATTCACAAACCAAGCACGTGAATCTTCACTAGAATGATGAGCTTTCAATGAAATAAACCAGCACCACCAACAAACATGGGCGGATCTAAGAAGAAAGAAGATAGGTCAATTGACCTACTTAAAATCTAAATATAAATTATTTTTGTATGTATTATCCAAAAAATTTTGCTAGTATAAATGGTAATTTGTGACTATTGAACCACCTTCTACTCGAGTTCGACTCCTCCTCTCTCCATTTATTAATTTTTATTTTTTTTTAATATTATTTTACACTTGGCAAATTTTTATCTTGGATCCGCCCCTGCCAACAAACATGCAGTGATGCAAATCATAACTGTGGGCAACGAACCGCGCACTTTAGGAATTTGTATAAGGTAATGGATGATTGAGGGTTAGATACTCTTATAAAGCAACGAACTAATGAATCTTGTATTAACAAAGTGAATTTAATTAAGTGGAAAGGGTTACAAATCGAGCTGGAGACAGCGAATTACAGAGAAAGTAAAATGAACAGTGTTTTAGCTCTAAGTCTAGGCCGCCTCGAGAAGAATGCCTTGAAGAATGATCTTCAGTTCCTTTTATAGAGATTTTACACCGACTCCCGTGATTTCTGCAACTGACTCCGCGTATCTCGCTAATCTCAATTGTTCCTTGATATCCGCCTCGAACTCCGGACTTCGTTGCTCTGACTACGTCAGCTTGTGTTTCTGCCTGCAGTCGGCTCATCCAACTCGCGCTCCCGTCTTTGGTCCTGGTCCGTCAGCATGCTTCCGATATTGGCATGTTTGATAAATGGGCTGTTAACAGTCTTTTAGGCCTGCTAACTTCTTGGGCTTATCAGGTAATGGGTTGTGCTAAACCCATCCCCAACAATAACATATATTTAAATGCCGAAGAATCATGAAATCACAATCGACTATTCCTTCGTGATTCTTTAAAATAATTGGGAAAAATTATAGAAGTATTAATTTGAAGCTATAAATAAAAATAACAATAAGAAAAAGCAGAAATCTTCTAGTTTTTCAACATAAACATCAACACTGGCGAAAGATTTTACGGTAAAGTATTTAAGATACAGAGGAATGGATATACTTAAACCACAATACTCCTACTGTAAATAGTATTGGCGGACGAACTGTTCAACAGCCAAGCTGGAAAATACCCAATAATGAATGGTTTAAATGTTACTACGATGGAAGCTTCTGTAGTACGATCACTTCGACTACAGCTGGATGGGTTATTAGAGATGATTTAGGCAATTTTCGCGCAGCAGGACAAGCAAAAGGGCACTGTCTACAGAATGCGTTCGAAGCAGAATGCCAAAGTCTTTTTTATGCAATCCAAAATGTTTGGAGTATAGGCTATCGTAAGGCGATCTTTGAAGGAGATAGCAAATCGCTTTTTAATGCCTTAACAGGTCAACAAACAAACTTCTCGATGTTTAAGTGGATATATGAGATTCGAAACTGGATACCTTTCTTTGCGAAAATTGAGTTTCGATGGACACCAAGAAAGACAAATTCTTCCGCCGATTTGTTAGCCAAAGCCATTCATGATATAAAAGTGACTCCATTCTGATTCATAATTCAATTCCCAACTGTATTTCAAATGCTTTGCGTCACGACTATATTGTATCGATTTCAACTTAATAAAAGTTTACATGAGCTAAAACAAAAAAAAAACTAAAAATAACAATAAGAAAAAGATCTCTTAAATTAAGAAAATGAATTACATAAGACAAGAAAAAAAAAAAAAAAAACAAAAAAACAAAAAAAAAAAAAAACTCAAAGACTCTAGGTCAGAAAGAGAGACTCAAGCCTAAATATGAGAAATATCAAAACTTTTTAACTTATAAAAGACACAATCCAAATCTGCAGAAAAAAATTAAACGATTACTATGCTTAAAATCTCCCAAAATAGATAAAAAAAACAATTTAGGAAGAAAAAAAAAAGCTGAGATTGAGAAATAAGGCGAATTGGGAAGCGTGCCAGTTTTTTTTCAGAAAATCTCAATCTTTCCATACTTATCGATCACGTCATCTCCTTTGTCATCACTTACCTAACAACTCATCCTTATAATCCACATTTTCACTTCCTCTTCCGATTTCACTCCAAACCTCAAAAAAAAAAAAAAAACCGAAATGGCGACAACCCAACTCAAATCCGATGCAATTATGGACATGATGAAGGAACATCTCTCTTCTGGTGCTGGTAAAGAGCTTACGGAGAAGATCGGTCTTGTTTATCAGATCAACGTTGCTCCAAAGGTTGGTCCTTTTTCTTTAGAGATTTATTCATTTTTGTTTTTATCTCTGTTAATTGATTTTGAATTTTTGTTTTGGAATTTTTAGAAATTAGGGTTTGAAGAGGTTACTTACATCGTTGATCTGAAGAAAGGCGAAGTCACCAAAGGTTTTTTTTTTTTTTTTTCTGATTATGAAAAATTGGGAATTTAAATGAGAAAATCTGAAATTTTTGAATTTTTACTCAAAAGTGGTAATTAATTGGGAAGAATCTTAAATTTTTTGATTTTTACACCAAAGGTTAGCTCTTTTTTGTTGGATTATGTTATTTGTGAATTCAAATAAGAGAATTTGGAATTTTTGATTTTACACAAAAGTGATAAGTAATTGAATTCAAAACAGAGAATCTGAATTTTTTTGGTTTTTAGTTTTTTACACCAAAGGTTAGCTCTTTCTTGTTGATTATGGCATTTGGGAATTCAAATAAAGAGAAGCTGAAATTTTTGATTTACACAACAGTGATAAGTGATTGAGAATTAAGAAAAGAGAATCTTAAAAATTTGATTTTTACACCAAAGATTTGCTCTTTCGTGTGTTGATTATGTCAATTGGGAATTTAAATAAGAGAATCTGAAATTTTGATTTGTACACAAATGTGACATTTAATTGGGAATTCAAAAGAGACTCTTAAAAATTTGATTTTTAGACCAAAGGTTAGCTATCTTGTTGATTATTGCCAATTGGGAATTCAAAAACAGAGAATCTGAAATTGATTTCGACTTTTGTTTATCGTTTATACTGAAAATTAGGGAAATATGAAGGAGGTAAAGTGGATGCTACGTTCTCCTTCAAAGATGATGACTTTGTTAAAGTTGCTACTGGAAAGATGAATCCTCAGATTGCTTTCATTAGGTTTGTTTATTCCTCTGAATCTTTCAATATCTCATTTGCTCTGCATTTCACAAGTGTTGTTTTAGTAGTTTTTATTTTCTGTCTCGAACCACAAAATCCATCATTATCGACAACAAACTCGAGCTTTCTCTTGTGTTTGAACCATAATCCACCATTACTAGCTTTACTGTGACTTGGATTATGTCCAAGAAGTTGGTATCTGAATCCTGAAATATGTCATTAGAGGTATGTTCAGCAGTTTTTATCTTGTGTCTCAACCACAATTCACTATTACAAGCTTTTGTCTGACTTGGATTTGGTATAAGAAGTTAGTCTCTGAAACCTGAAATATGTCATTAAAAGTATGTTCAGTAGTTTTAATCTTGTGTCTCAACCATAATCCACCATTACCAACAAGAAACTCAAGTTTCCCCCAAAATTTTGTTTGATCCAATGTGTGACTCTTGGATTTGGTTTAAGAAGTTGACATGTGAATGATTGATGCAGGGGTGCGATGAAGATCAAGGGAAGTCTCAGTGCTGCGCAGAAATTCACACCCGACATTTTCCCAAAGCCATCAAAGTTGTGAACACCAAAAAGAATGGTATTGCAAACCCTAAACTAAGGCTCAATTTATGTCTTAGGGTTGGCTTTTTAGTGGATGTTTAAGAACTAGTCAGAAATAAAAGTTCTCTTCAACTATCTTTGTATTCTCTTTTTTCATCTTTGGAACAAAAATTGGTTATTTGGGTTTTAATAATATGAACTTCTTCTTCCTATACTATTTGCACATATGTATCAATCAATACCTTTATTTCCTATAAGTAAAATAAACAACAAAATCATACATAGAGATGTAATTGTATTGTTTGTTGGTGTAAGGAAAAAAATAAAAATAAAAAAAATAGTTTGAAGGTTACAACATTTTTCACTTGTGACTGTGAGACTTCTTCCTTGACAAGAACATGAAAACTTTTGGAAACAAAGAAAGCCTCTTCTTCTTCTTCTTTGTTTCAGGCGTCGTATTATTGTTATTGTTGTTATTATTAGTGCCTCCTCCATTGTTGTTGCTGCTGCTGCTTCCTTGTTCACCGAAAGCAAACGATTTCGACTGCGCAAATCCATTCTCCTTATTTCTTCCCTCGGTGCTTGACCTCGTCGGGCTCTTTTCAGGTCCATCTTCTGTTCTTCGCTTCCCGTTTTCCGATCTCCACTTTCTCAACTCTTGCTCCATACCCAACTTACCGTCTCTAGCCTTTTCGGCTTTTCCCATTGCCTCTTTTAGCTCTTCTTTTTTTACGCTCATCTCTCTATTCACTTCCTCTAGCTTTTCCAAGATTCTTGACTCTTCCTCTTTAGCCACCTCTATTTGTGAGACAATCTCTGATAGCTTTGTGTTTGCCTCTTCCTCGGACTCGTGTGCCTGCTTGCTTAGCTCATAGTATTCCTCTACAGAGATTATGATGCTTCTTGGTGAATTATTCATCTCTTCAAATCTCTGTGAAGATTCAGTCTCTTGAAGAGCTTTTATAGCAGCCAAGGCTAACTTCTCTGAAGCCCTCGCCGCCTCCATTTCCTTTTTCGCCTCAGTTAATCTACTCTCTATTGTAAACATTCCTCTTTTCGCTTGTTCAGACAATTCCTTTGCCATTCTAAGCTCGTCTTTAGCAGCTGAAGCAAATGACTTTGCATCCTCTGCCTCTTTCGTCGCCTGCTCCAACTTCTTGGCTGTTTCCACCAACTCCTCTCTTGTGTCTTTATCCTTTGTACCGACCAACCCGGCATTTTCTCTTTGCTTAGTTTCTGCTAGATCCTGCTTCTCTCTTCCAAGCTCGGACTGTAATGATCCGGCGATTATCTTCAATGTTTTCACCTCGGAAGCTGCTTTCTCAATGTTGGATTTGACTTCTTCGAGCTCTCTCTTCGCAGAATCAACAGCGGCTTGTATGTCATTATTACTTCTCTTTTCCATGAGCAGATTACCGCTTGAGTTTTCCGTGAGAGCCGCTAATTCATCCCTCAAATCATACTGAAGTGCAGTAGCAGTCTCTAGCTTAGTTTTCATATCATCAGCCGCACGAATCTCTTGGTTAAGCCTCTCGATATCATCTTCAACCATCTTCAGTTCCTTTTCCCAATTGTAAGTGTCTTGGTCCCTACCCATTGCTGCACTAAACCTCTTCTCTTCCGCTTCAAGATGAGCCGTGTGCGCTGATTCCAACAACTCCTTGGTAGCAATCAAATCTATACTCAAACCGTCCATCGTTCTCTCAATCTCTTTAGCTTCCATAACAGCAATATCAGCTCTCTCTTTAGCCAAATCTTTCTCCCTTAACATATCTTCATACTCATTACTAACCATTTCAATCTCTTCTCTCACAGACCGTAACTCACTAGTCGCTGAAACTTGTCTCGCTTTAGCTACCTCAAGCTGTGATTTAACAGCCACACTTGCCTCACTAGCTACACCTTGCTCCATCTCCACAACACGCATCTGCGCTAGCTCCGAGTCCTGCTTCGCTTGTTGCTCTTCTTTTTCCGCTTTCTCTAACTCGAGTTTTAGCTCCTCAATAAGTCCCTTTGTACTCTCTAACTCCTTCAAAACATCGTGTTTCGCTTCTTCAGCCAACTCAGCTTCTTTTTTATACTCAGGTATAGCTTCTTGTATCTTCTCTAGCTCTTCATCTACCATCTTCCTTCTCTATAACACAAATAAACAACAAAAGTTTTATAAAAACATCAAAATTAAAATCAAATCATATAAAGAACAAAGAACAAAGCTTAATCTAACCTCTATGGTTTGAATTTTATGAGCTTTCCAATCTGTAATCCCACCAAACTTTGAAACAGCTTCTTTAACAGATTCAAAAGGCGAAGCTGTATCAATCACACCAACAGGAGATCCAAACCGAGGCGATTCGACAGATCTCGGATACACGAAAGCTCGAGGCGAAGCAGGAACTCGTAAACGAGGCGAAGCAGGTAAGATCCTAGCATCTTCGATTCCATCAATGATTCTTGAATCTAAAGAAAACGAATCTTGATGACTTATCATTACCCTTGGTGCAACATAAACCTTAGGAGGAGATTCATTGATAAGACTTGAATCACAATCTTGAAATGGATTATGCAAATCTCCTCCTCCATCATCGTTGTCGAATGTCAAGAAATCAATGTCGTTGAAACACGTTGAAGGTCTCACCGGAGCTTGATCATCGGAAGTTTCACCAATGGCGTTTAGAAATATATTAAGATCATCTGATTCTTTATCATCACGCAACATTGTAATTAACGAACGATTCTGATATATCAGAAACTCTTCTTCATGTGTTGTTCCTGTTTACATGGTCAAAAGATTAATTCGTGTTTCATTGCATTTTTTTTTTTTTGAGATTTGACTTCTTGTTCTTGAGATTATTATGTAATAATGTAATGAGAGCATGAGTTTAAATGTGTCATACCTTAATCAGACAAATGCAAGATGAAGCTTGGGAAGAGATATAAAGTGATTTTGTAATCATTTAGAATCGAAAGATTCTGAAAAGAAACAACAGAGAAAAAAATTCAGAGACGATGTGACCGGAGCATTGGGAAAATAGGAAAGAGGGATGAACGGCGAATAATGTGGAGCGTGAAACGCACGCGTCTCTTTCTCTCCCTTTGTCGTTTTTTTTTTTTTCGTAAGATATATAAAATAGTATGATTTCCAACAATCGAGATTTTTTTTTTTATCCAAAATGATTTTAGTTAAAATACTTTAATTTACTACCAAATGCTACTAATAATTTTATTTTATTTCTAAGTTATTTATTTTGGAAAATTTTGATGAAGTTAACTTTGAAATAAATATTTTTTTGGGATTTGTCTATTTGAATTTTGCTTTATTTTTAAGATAAATTTGTTATTGGAATTATTTTGAGTTTTAATTTGTATATTAACATATTTTCATTGTAGGATTAAATTTTTGACATATTTTGATATTTAATGAAAAATAAAAATAAAAAAAATCTGAAAATGAAAAGAAAAGTTAAAATTTTATTGAAAACCAAATAATAAGATTTAACATATATTAGAGAGAAATGGAAAGTAAAATATACATCCATTTTATTATTTATCTTTTTTGTATGTTTTCCTTTTTAATTAAGGGAAAATATAACACAATTATTTTTTACACAATCATTTCAATAAAAAATTTCATTCAAATAATGAGAAGCTTGTGATATATCTATTGTGGCTTAAAATTATTTCAATAAGTAAGAGCTTGGAAGAAGACAGTATTTTAAAATTATTTGATTAGCTCATAGATATAAGCCTATTTTAATGAAATTTTTTGAGAAAAATAGAAAGTAAAATGTTCTCTATTTTATTGTTTTTTTTTTGTTTTTTTTATTATATTAAGGAAAAAATAACATAATTACATGTGCCAAAATCTCATCAATTAAGTTGCACGTGTCATGATCTCATTAATTATAATTTTGACAAGTGTTGAGATCTCATGAATGCAACCAAACTTTATATAATAAGATATATATAGATACACACATTGAGTTTTCTCAATACATGCATCTTGGGTTTAAGTTTTATACAACTTGACTTTAACAATATTAACTAAACCGTACATTTTTCTGGTGAGTGGCAACCATTCAGAGTATAAACACTATTTTTTAAATATTCAATATGTTATACAAATCTATAAAAAAAAAAAATGTAAGCCAAATGCTAAACTTCATCATCTTAATTCGATCTAATCAAAAGATTGATCAAAGCTAGTAGCAATAGCTTAAAATTGAGTTTTGAATACATGAGTTTTACTTTGCTCTTTTATTTTTATTTTTGTGAAGGGCTCATATAAATAGATATCTTATTAAGTAGCCAGTATCTTTAATCAACTAACTATATACTTCCTCTGTTCCATAATATAAGAGGTTTTAGGTGAATGCACAATATTTAAGAAATAATTTAATGTATTATCTTTTTATTGTTTCTAGATAATTTGACCAATGAAAAAATATACTACACAATATAAAATAGTTATATATATTTAATTGCTTATCTAGAAACTTGAAAAAGTTACTAAAACATCTTATATAATGAAACATAAAAAAAAATTCTCTAAAACATCCTATAATATGAAACAGAGGAAAGTATTCATAATCAATGTTAGTTTACGTCGAAAGAGCACAAGGCTTCCTGCAAACGCATTTGCGGATGAATCCTTTGCATCGACCTTCAAGAAAACCTTCGCTCATACATATTTGCTTGCAATTCCTCCATACCAAACACATTCCCCTAAAGTCTATGATGTTGGCTTCACACATTTTGTTGTCCTTCAACAATCTTCATACCTATAAATATAATATATCATTCAAAAACAATTCAAATTTATCATATGATTAAATGACAAAAACCATTGTCGTTATAACCAAGACATTTTGCTTCTACCGTTTAATGTTTTTATGTAAAGTCTCTGATTAGTTATAATAGAAATTATGCCTTCATCACAACAATACCATTTCATTGATAGCATTTGCTAAATGGTACGTACTACAACAGTACTATTGTGAAAGATACTGGTGAGACAAATGAGGGTAGCTCGGAAGCTTTAATAGATAGCAGTGATTCAATTTTGAAGATTCCTATTGTTGCATCTCCTACATTGTGATTTCTCGATGTGAAAGAGCCTGACTTCCGTGAGAGTAACAATGTGGAAGATTATTGTGAAGAGAAAGTATCAGGTGGAGTTGAGTCAGTTGTTATTGAAAATGGTTCCTATGAAGCATAGAGTATGGTGTTATCCATTACAAGTGAAGGCAGTGGAAACGTAGACATCTGTGTTGAATCAAGAACCGAGCTGCTAGCACAGATTAGTCATTTAATCAAAAAATCTTATTTTGTTGGCAATGGTACACAACAAAGATGATATGGATGCCAGTCTTTGAGCCACTCATTTGACTCATCTTCTAAAAATTCCGAAGTTGCGGATTTGAGAGGAGATGAGTCGAAGTCAGGGGGTTTAGAGATGCAAAAAAAAAGCTGTGGAGGGTAGCCCAAATTTAAAGGCATTCAAACATGTTATTGCTAATCCTGAAGTGGGTAAGGAAATCTATCTTATTTTCCTTATATGTTTCACTCCTTAAATATTTGATGATTCTGCTGAAACTGTTTGGTTGTTATGAATTATGATGCTATAGTCTAACGTTTCTATCTTCGTTCTCAGTCGAGCTTTCTCTCTGCAAGCACGTTTGCTTCTTTGGGTCCATCATGTCCGGTTTAAGATCCAATTCAACTCACATGAGCCTTCGACATCGAATCAGACAGAAGAAACAAAGCTTCATCATTGTTTTGCTTATTGAGGACACTGAGGTATAGAGGGATCAAGTTTTACTCTGCCGCAATCTTCACATTATCCATCCAAAGAAGGGAACAATATGGAAGTTTCTAAAGCAAGAAATGATTTGTGCTGAATCATATAAAGGCTTCCAAAATTCTCAAAAAGGAGCATGTTCTTACATCAATACAATATCGAAGGCAGCATGAATAAAGAGAAGTAATAAGGATGATTAGTGCAAGAAGGAATTGTTTTAAGCCTTTTCCAAATTCATCTCCAATGGGTATTTGATATTGCCAGAGATGGGAAGGCAACAAAAAAAAATACCTTAAGAAAAACAACTTATACAGCATTTGACTCAATCATATATATCAAAATCAATTACCAGAGAAGAACGAATATACAAATATTTTTTTTCCTGAATTTTCTTCAAGAGTTTCCGGGTGTCCCTTCATCTTTTTGATATATTCTGTGTAGGCCAAAATGACAATATTCATACTGAACCTCGCATATGTTCAAATATCTCGAAATGATGAATTACAATAAGTTGTTTTTAATAGATTATTTATAACAACTTTTGGATATATTTTAAATAATTTTGTTAAATATCAAATAATTTTGAGTAAATTTAAGAACATATAAAAATTTTATATTTAACCAAACAAAACAATTAGAACTAAACATTACAACTGTTTAATGGTCGTAACCCTAAAGTTATTGCGACTACATAAATGATTAAAAATGATAAGAAGGTTAAACTGTTAATGATATTTTTTATTCTTCATTATAAATATAAAAAACATTTAGATCCACAACATTGCATAAAACTTTTTAAAAAAAAAAAAAAAAAAAAAAAAAAAAAAAAAAAAAAAATTGAAAAATCTACGTGGTGGATGACTCAGCGAAAAAATGCCACATGTCATCTAACTCAGCAGAAATATGCCACGTGGTATCTGACTCAGCAGTTTGACTAATATTATTTTGGTCAAAGTTGATTTCAGCACTCATATGAAAGTTCATGTTGATTTTTTGAAAATTTTGTAAGTTCAAGTTGAAAAATGCACCGTATCTTAGTTCGTGTATAGAAAAGCACTGTGAAAATAGTTCATGTTGATTTTGGCCTTTTTTCCACTCGTATAATAAGAAACTGAAAACATGGTGGAGAATATATAACAACATCCGGGAAGAAACCTTAAACACAATTATCGCTTGAGTTTAATGACATGACAATTTGTATAGATTTAGAATAGAGAGAAAAGTTGCTGATGTGGCAAAATTTTAGGAAGTCTATTTTAGCTAATGTGTACACATGGCACATCAATAGCTCTTCTGAAATTTGATTTTTTTTTTGCTGAAGTGGATGACTCAAGAGGTCTCAAAATCTTTCTTTTTATTAGTAAGAGAAGAGATGATTCCACTACCTTGACTTTTCCTTCTTAATGAGCTTTGCGAGCTTTTTGCTTTCTCCGGATAGACCTTGACGAATTTTGGTCGCGCAATCTTGCTAGGGTTCATATGAAATTGATCATAGAGTTATTCATCTAAGATTATTGTTAATGCAAGTTGATTCAACATCATCTCCGTCCCAACCCAAACGTACGACTCGGTCATTTCTGGCAATCCGCCCCTAAAACCCTCTTGAATCCAAAAATTGGAGCGGAGATAACACCTGAGACATTGGTGAGCCCACCGAAGACACTCCAACACAAACACAAACACAATGTAATATGTAGAAGAGATGCTACGGAAAGTAGGATTTTCAACGTCATGTTTATCTTGGTAACGTAAACTATGGCGGAAACCCTACAACAATAATCAAAACTCATTGAACTCTTTTTTTTTGTTAGATTGTTGTTTAGTATTTATAAGTTCATGCAACATAAGTTATTGTTGAATATATAATATATAATAAATTTTTATTTAGCGTATCAATATAATGACATGCATATTGCATTTTTCTTTCACAATAAAAAAATATATATAAAGAAATCTCAACATGAGGTATTTGAAAATTTAAAATTCTGAATTTGTTTCATTGGCTTTTACAAGTTAAAAAGTTACACTGGGTTTTAAATTTTACTTTTAGTTAAATTAATTATTAATTATTGTAAAGTAAGTTGTATGTAGTAATAATTTTTTTATATAATTCTATAGACAACTCATGCATAAATGTATAAATATTCATCCAGTTTTAAAATATTATATCATCCTCTCGTGTTTTCCCTCTTTTTTTTCTATCTCTCGTTTTCTTCATATACAACAATAACCTTATACTAATTTTCATCTAACCTCAACTTTGGAGACTTTCTACCGTACACTTTCAGAACTTTTTATTTTATTTTTGATATATAGTTTTAGAGATGGATAGCTAATCATTATTTTTCTTAGGTCTATATAAATGATTATGAAACTGAATATAACATGTAAATTGTAATAATCAGATAAAAATATTAAAAATTAATATCAAGTAAATCTAATGGTTTCTTACTACAATACTTTAAAGAAAATATTTGAGAATGTCTATTAGAAACTCCGAATCTTATGTCATACTCAAAGCTTCCATTTTTGGCTTGTTTTGAGGATGTTAAAACTTGAATGCTTTTGAAACTCAATTGATAATATGTAAAATATTTTAGTATCCACCAAAATCTTTGTTATATACAATTTTTAATTAGAAAAAAACTTATGCAGAATAAATATAAAAGAAATATATGTAATGCATTAAAAGCAAAATAAAAATTGAAAACAATATAATAATAAAAAAAATTAGGATCAAATTCTTACCATCACTACAATTACTTTCAATGATGAAAAAAATATAAAAAATGTTTTGATTTTTAAATTCATAAGTATTTAAAAATATAATAAACATGTTTGTTTGAGCACATCGCATCGTCTCAAAACCCACAAAAACATTTATTTTTAAGCTACCACCATTGTAGAAGATAAAGTATTTATATAACTACTTTCCACTCATGAGAGAGAGAAAAAAGTTTAGACTTACTGTTACTTGTCTAGCAAGTAAGTTCGAGGTGAAACTCATCCATCCAAATTCTTTATTCTCTAAGTCTCAGCCATTGTTAATTGGCTTTTTGTTTCTTCGTTTCACATAGAACTGAAACATCCTATTACAAAGAAAAACATATCCTACTCAGAAGTACTGTAATGATTCTCTATTGTTTTGTTCCAGTCTTCAATTAATTTGTTACCGTTCGTGATTCTCAGTTTAATTTCGTAATTTTTGTTCTAGAGTTTATTTCTTATCTCCTCTTCATCAAATCACTTGAAGAAGCGCAAGTAAATTAATAAAGTTTTTGTTCCAAGAATTTTTGAATCACTCTTCTGATCATAGAGGAAGCGCAAGGAGAGAGAAGCGAAGTTGGGAGAAGTTGTTGCTTGTGTAGCAACCATTTGCTGGTAATAGCCATCGATCAAAATTCTTCTTTTCTAGTCTCAGTCAGAATATCTTCTTCTTCTTTTTTTTTCGTTTTCTTCTTTGTTTTCCAAAGACTAAAACAGGAATGAAGAACCTACTCAATGTCGTATTTATCTGCTCTTAGAGGTTCTACTTAGATAAACATTATTTTACTATAGAGAAAATCACATCTTTAACCTTAAGATATTAGATGATAGCACTTTAAACCTCGAAGGTATTACACTAGTATTTTATAGACTCAAACAACTCCTAACAGCTTTAATTATTCTACTTAGTCCTTAGCTAAACTTAGACTAACAATAACACACTTCCTCTTACTCACTGGGCCTAATTAATCTGATGGCCCAGTGGTCTTATAAAGACAAAACAACAAGCCCAACTTCTTCTTCCATGTTGAATTGTTTTCCTTCTTGTGGTTGATGATATACCTCTATTTTACACCATTTTAGATGACATTTCTCATATATATTCTTGTGTTTTCATTGCACAATTAGAGTTTAGGAGAATATATTTGCATGTTTTATTGTTTTTTAGGTTTGGAAATGAGTTATGCAACAAGAGAGGTCATTTGGATTCAAATAAGAGAAATGATGATGAAGAACCATTCTAAAGTGTCTCAAAGATTGACTCAGACGAAGGCCTTCCATTGAGATTCAGATCCAGAGTCCTTAATGAAAGTTATAGGAAATTGAATTAGCTTTCCAATGGAGGTGGTCTTGAGTAATTTGGTGCAGCGGTTAAGAAGATACGACCAATTTAGTGAACAGATGTGGGTTGTGGCGACCCAGGTCGCCAGCATGGGCTCTTAGCTCCCAGGTGTGATTTGTGGCGACCAAATGCCAGCCAGGATGGGGTCGCCAAGATGCACTTGCGAAGACCAGAATGTGAAGTTCTGGCGACCCGGGTAGCCAGGATGGGGTAGCCAGGATTGCATCTTCGAAGTTTTTCTTCTCTAAACCAATGTTGACCAGATTTTAATGAATACGTTGACTGGGTTTGTTTTGGTTTATGATGTTAACCAAACCCATTTTATTTTGAAGTATAAATACCCTCTAAACCTAATAAGGAAGGTTATGCTTTGTTTTAGGATTGTTCTTAGCCACCTTAAGGTTTCTCTTTGGAAAACTTTGTATGAACTTTTGAGATTTTGAGAATCAATCTTGTTTAATCTTTCTAATCTTTCTTTCTATTCATCTTTTATTTATGATTATGCAAAGAACAATCCATTTCTTTTGTGTTTCATGGCTAAGAGTGAGTAGTCTTTTAAAGCTTGAGGGTTGAGGAAGATTTAGGGTGATTGAGAGTGGATTAGTGGAGTATAGGTTTAGTTTATGATAGATCCTTGCTTATTAGGAGTTCCTAATGCTAGATTAACCTTGATCAAGTTGATTTAGAAAATTGGCATTTTCACGCCCACAAGGTGTTCGACAAAATGCTTGATTGATCTTAATAAGTGCTTAGCATGCTTAGCTCATGGGAATGATTGATTAAGATGTTAGGTGGTTAGTTAGACTTGTTATTAATGCTCTTTGGTTGCATAATTGCTAACGGAAGTTATTGATGATTGTGTGATTAGAGTAGTGATTAATGTCATGGAAGTGAATTAATCAAGTTTAGTGTTTAAGGCCTAAGGATCGGCTTGTTAAAGTTGTTAGATGCTCCACTAGTTCACAATTAGTCACCCTAAGTTAAATCCCTCTTTCCCGAAAGCTTGTTTTCATTATCTAAAGTTTCAAATTATTTTAATTGTTTTCTCGTTTATCTAATTGTTTTATTTTGAATATTGCTACTTAAACTCTTGACTTCTATGTGCTTAGATTGAATTGAAGCTTGTATTTTTGGTGTGCTATTCTTGTTTCTCCGTGGAATCGACCCTTAAGTGCTACGCACAAAAGGTTTACTTGATAGACCGGTGTAAAAAGCCATTTATCAGTTGACTCATTCTTCAGAACAACTCTTCTCTTTCTTCACCTTTGCTTCTTCTTTTTTTCACCATTTTTTTGGTAAAATGTTAAGTTTTATACCAGATTTTATATTTTTTTATAGAACAGAGCACGAAGATACAACAAAGAGAAATAGAAGACCGAGAGCGGTACCAAATCGAAACAGTGCTTTACCCCTTGATGTCTAGTCAACTACGCAACAAACAACAACACGATTTATTTGATACTTTGTAACTCTACAATCTATACTCCCTCTATTTAAAAATTAAAGATGTTTTTGAGATTTTTTCTTGTTTCAACTTATAATAAGATGTTTTCAAGTTTCTATGTAAATTATAAATTTATTTGATACTTTGTAACTATTTATATTTTACAAATGATTGGTTGAACTATATTTGATTAATATTAGATAATGATTTGTTAATTAAAAAACAAACAAAAAATATATACTTCTAATTATTTTTTAATATGCATCCTTTTAACTAAAAAATATATAAATTATTTTGAAATAGTGGGAGTATACAATTCTCAAATCGCATGTTAATAGAATTCGATAAAACTGGCATAACTAAATCCAATGCATGTTAATTTAAGATTTTCGTTTAATCCATTGAATGTTAATTTAAAATAAGAGAAATTCTCCCAAATAGTACCAAATGATTTTTTGTTCCATAATTAGCACACATTTTTATTTAGGACAAAATAACATTTTATAAAGTTCATAATTTAAATTTTTTGTTCGGGTTAACTATATTAGTATTTAAGTTTTAGTTTTTAGGAGGTAGGGGGTAAGATTTAGGGTTTAGGACTTAGAGTTTAAAGTTTTCTAAACTCTATATCCTAAATCCTAAACCATAAAAATAATAATCCTCTAATAAAAATGCTATTAATGTCTTAAATGAAAATGTGTGTTAAATATGTCACAAAAACTATATTTTGTGCTATTTTAAAAAATTGTTAAAATTGGCACAACTAAATCCAATGCATGAATTTGGGTTGATAATAGGATTCTCATAAGATTCACAACTCGGATATTATTACATTAATTAATGAATAATTTATTTTAGGGAAAACTCTTAAAAAACCACAAATGAGGAGGGAAGTTCGGAAAAGACCACTTGGTACAGTAAAATGAAACAGTATCGTGATTTGCTCATATACATGACGAATTTGCCCTTGAACGAAGTGGAAGACTCTTTGTCTGAAGCGTATGAGAAAGCACATGAAATAAGCGCGTGAGAAAGCATATAACAGAATCTCTATGATGAAGAAGTCAGATAAAGTCAACATGAAGAAAGAAATTTTTTTTGTAACCATACAAATCGAAGGAGAGAATCCACAATACATGAACAAAAGAGATCCAATATAAACCGAAACCAATTTTTTTTTTGACGTCTGATAATTCTATTATAGAGTTTACTGTAAAGTTACAACAAACAAAAAGAAGCTCAAACTGAGCAAAAACAAAAAACAGAGCACCACAAGTGATAAAGAAGAGGAACAACGCAACTCACGAACTAGGGACTATTTTCCTCCTGAATCTTATGTGCAACTAAGCTGGACCTCCCAAGGCTAAATATGAGTGAACCGACCCTCATTCGTAACACTCAGAGTAATATCTCTAGCGATGGAGTTCGCCGAGATAGAGGATACCTTACAACTGGAGGCATTAAAGGCCGATAAAACCTGCAAAATTTAATCCAAAAGCAGCAACCGCTGATCCACAGTTGGACCAAATCTCAAATCTTCTCACTCGTAAATCACGAAGACTTCGAACAGTCCATAGAATGATAGAATAACTTGCAGTTCCACTAACATCCAATTAGCCACCGGTAAAAAGGAATCTCGGCCATGGTACTCAGGCATACTTGTGTGATCTCTTATTAGCTATGCACCTCCAAAGTGATGATTCCAGCTTATCCATACCTAGACCTGGTTTGATCCATCTCTGCTCAATAACCTGTCTGAGATTCAAATGAACACGTATCTCCGAAACTGCTATCTCATTCTGTTTAAAGCAATAATCTGACTCCTCAAAAGCATTTTTGTTAGAAATATATGAGGATTTCCGGATTTTCCTGCATATACTAGTTCATTTCGACACTTTAAAATATCCCATAAAATCCATGGAATTGATCGTTGTAGATTACTAGATACTCCATTCTTATTCATCAAGCTAAAATACCAACAAAACGAGAACAAATATATGATAACATAGAGGATTCAAAACAAATATAAACCTAAGAAAAATAAAAGTGAGAACCCAAACAAAATAACAATGGCAACCCAAAGTGTACGAACAAAACGATAACAAATATAAAATAATATAGAGGACCCAAAACAAATATAAACCCTAAGAAAAATATACGTGAGAACCCAAGCAAAAAAACAATAATGGCAGGGGGGACCGACAGTACACGAACTGTATCGAAAAAAACACTCTTGTATAAAAAATAATGGACTTGATGTGAAAACTGTTTTTTAAGGATACCGGCTGAAGTGGATCTTTCAGCAGAAGATCTCTTCACTCCTTGTGTCAGCTACATAAAGAAAAAAAGTTAATGGAAAAGGGACCATAGAAGCAACAAATATTTGAAAAAGGTATAGCGGAAAGAGAAATCCAATTGCTAGTAAGGAAAAAGGAGCATGAATCTAGAAGGTGCCCCCATATAATGGACAAAAAGGAAATATAAACTTGTACACTAGAAAAAAATTGACATATTTCTTTCATAGAAGTAACTAAGACAAATAATTGACAGACCATAACGTTATGAAGATAAGTAGAAAATATACAACATTACAAAGACTACCAACGAAATCAATAGATGGAGCAGATGGGGAGGATTATGGACTACTCTATGATCTACATAGAGTAGAAAAATAATGGGAGAAAAAAAAAGGTGATGAAACAGATATATTATATGAAAGAGATAACATATGGGAGATAAAAGACTGCATATAGAATGGAGAAAAAGATATTAGATATATGGAGCACATAATGTGAGTAAAAGAGTGAAAAAACTATGGACACAAACATATTAGATATATGGAGCATATATAACATGACAGTTACAACACTGCAAAAACAATGGACATAAAGGAAAAGAAAAAAAAATCCACAATTTTCAAAGTAGAGTTCAAATATATCAAGTGACAAACCTGTAGATGAATACCACGAATCCGGAGAATCAGATTCACCTAACAACAGAAAGAAGATAAAACTTACACCCAAACAAATAGAACTTTCTCTGAATATAACAAATATATGTATATGTAAATGGACGAAGAGGAAAAAACAAGTACTATATAGAAACAGAACCATAAATATATAAAACAGAGAAGCTACTACAGCTGCGCATAAATGTACCAAAACCATAAGGTGAACATAATGCATTGTAAAATAACATATGACCTACATAACCTGAACATGATAAATAAATTGCAGGGCCAAATCCAAACATATATATGATACATATAAGTCTTAAGATAACATGAAACAATACCAACACGATTAGATAGATATACAAAGAAAAACATAGGTTACAAAAATAAATATAAAATAACCAATGTACAATAACTAAGGCAAACACACAAGTGCAGAACATTAAAACGATGAAACACTATCAAATATTAAGTACACAAAGCTGCTATCACGAGGAAAAGAGATACGTACTTGGAGAGTTGTTAGAATCCTGATTTCTAGAGGCAAGATTTTAAAAAAATCAATAACCCCCAAATAAGTTCTTATGTTAGAACCAAGTTCAATCGCATCTTGAACCTGATACAATTTCACCATCAAATAGATCAATCTCTCTTATACATTTTCACAATCAATAGAGAGATCAACTAGGATCTGACCGTGTGGATCCGCGTGCACGGACTAATGGGACGGAGCTAGTGGCTAACGCGCCGACAAAGAGTGATGCGACACCAAAGGCTTTTAGCGGCATAAGATGAATGTCGCCGGCATAAACTCTTTGAATCAATCTCAGTCCCCACAGATTTGGGCTCCGCTTCCCAGTGCCCACCACCAGTGACCGGATCCACCCAACATACTACTCTCGCCGGCACCGGCAATGGCGTCGTCCCGTTCCTCCTCATCCTCACCATCAATTGTTTCCTATACAATTTTTTGACCTAGAGATACATTTTTCACCACATAAAACGTCAAACATCTAAATTTAAATCAATTACAAAAAAAAAAACAAAGTTTCCAGCCATCACAAGATCATAAATCCCAAAAAAAAGAGGAATTTTTCGACCAGCTCCGTAAATTTGGTATTAAATCCCTAAATTGAAGACGAAAATAAATAGAAAAGAGATAAAAAAAACATGCATAAACAAAATTCATGGCTAATTACAGTAAGGAGAGCAAATAGAGTGAGTACAAACAGAATCAAAGAGCGGGGAAGAAGGAGAGATTAAAGAACAGTATGGTTGAGAGAAGGTGAAATCAAACATACCCGGATTCCTCAATTGAGCAGAGAACGACGATTTTGATTTGGGGGTGTTAGATTCTTCAATTGATTCATATAAATTGGCAGAATTGAGAAGAAGTAGTAATTTGAAGAGGAAGATTAAGATTTTCTAACATGTGACAGAAGAAACAATAACCATGGAATTTGATGGTGGTGAGCAGTGAAAATTAGATTTTTCTCTTCGTCGATATTAGAACATAAACCTCAATAAAAGCGCGTTATCACAACGCGTCTAAGAGAAGAGAGAACAAGAGGGTATTTAGGTCTTTTCGCCGAGGGAGAAGTGGCTTTTTTCGAGTGGCCCATACCAATGTGGTAAATTCCGAAGGTGAATTGATGCCTTTTTCGTAAATAACTCTTTATTTTATAATTAAAATTGACTTAACTAAGAAAAAAATGGTGTGTCAAATTGGATCACTACGAAACGAACCCCACCGAAACAAAATAATGTCCGGCGGCAAGAATTAATGATCATCTTCTTCTCTGTCTCTCCTCTCTGAATCATTCCTTACAGAATATGCCTTTTTAAACCATATCTTCAAATTTGGTTTCTTCTCTTGTTCAAAAAAAAGATTGTATTTTTTCAACAACAAAAAAAAAAAAAAATGATTGATCTATCCGTATCATAAAGTTTCCAAATTTGTTGATCAAGATCGAAACTTTCGTTGACTTTCGATCTGGGTTTTCGAAAATGAACGCCGTCGGTAGGATCGGAAGCTATATCTACCGAGGCGTAGGCACGGTTTCAGGTCCGTTTCATCCTTTTGGTGGTGCGATTGACATTATCGTCGTTGAACAACCTGATGGAACATTCAAATCATCACCTTGGTATGTTCGATTTGGGAAATTTCAAGGGGTTTTGAAGAATAGAAGGAATTTGATCAAGATCGATGTTAATGGTGTTGATTCAGGTTTCAATATGTATTTAGCTCATACAGGACAAGCTTATTTCCTTAGAGAAGTTGAAGATGTTGTTGGAGAATCTGAGAGTGGTGAAGTTTATACTTTGTCTTCTGGTGATGAAGCTGAGATTACTAGGACGAAGAGTAGTGGTGTTGATGTTGATAAGCTTAAGATTCCTTTGAAGTCTAAGAGTTGTAACTATGATTCTGCTAGTCCTCGTAATGCTAATGGGAAGATTGTTGGGAAGCCTGGGATTTTAGGTTTTGTGTTTGGTGGGAGATCTGTTACGGAGAGTCAAGATAGTTCTATGGAGAGAGCTGAGATTGCTGCGGATTTATTGGAGGTTAAGTGGTCTACTAATATCGATACGCGTAAGCCTGTTAAAGGTAAAGCTTCTGAGTCTTTGGATGGTAATAGGGAGATAGATGAGAAAGATAATGGTGAGAGTAGTACTAGTGGCATTGTGGAGGGAACAAATGAGGGAAGCTCGGAGATTTTAGTAGATAGCAATTCGATTTTGGAGAGTCCTCTTGTTGCGTCTCCTACATTGCGGTTTCTCGATGAGAAAGAGCAGGATTTTCGTGAGAGTAACAATGTGGAAGATTATTGTGAAGAGAATGTATCAGGTGGTGTTGACTCGATTGTTGTTGAAAATGGTTCCTATGAAGCATCGAGTATGGTGTTGTCTATTACTAGTGAAGGGAATGGAAACGTAGACTTCTGTGTTGAATCAAGAACCGAGCTGCTAGCACAGGTTAGTCATTTAATCAAAATCTTATTTTGTTGGCAATGGTAGACCAAGAAGTTTATCGAATGTATGGGATTGATGTCTTGTATAAATTGTATCTCCACTAGGAATCTGTTACTGGATGCGATGTGGATTCTAAGCAAGAACTGTTAAGTGCTCCGGAATCTGTGGAAGATGTAACTTTGGGATTAGCTGACCAAGCGGATTTGGGGAGTATTGGAACTTCTCAAGAAGGAAGCAGCACTGGCTCTCCAGTTCAAGATGAAAATAAAATCATCGTTGATGATATGCATTTTTCGGAAGGAAATTTTGAAAAGTCACAGTCAACAACTGGAGCAAGTGTCCTGCAACAAGAGATAGAAGAAGAACAATTTTCCTTTAGCGATCTTGACAATTGTAAACCTGGTGAAAGTAGTTCTGAAGGGTTAAGTTTTCCTGATACTGTAAAAGTTGATGGAAAAGAGATTTATGATGAAAATGAAATCAGTCCTGAAATTAAGGTGGAGAACTCAAAGGGCTTAAACGAGGTGGAGAACGCAAAGGGCTTGTCAGAGCCGATTGACATCGAGAGAGAAAAGGATATCTCTAGAGAAGATACGGAGCGGTTGGTAGAATCATTACCAATTATGCGGATACGAAACAACGATGATATGGAGGCCAGTCCTTGTCAGCCTTTGAGCCAGTCGTTTGATACATCTTCCAAAACTTTGAAATGGGATTTGAGAGAAGATGAGTCGAGCTCCGGGGGTTTAGATGCAGAAAAAGCTGCTGAGGGTAGCCCAAGCATAAAGGCATTCAAACATGTTATCGCTAATCCTGAAGTGGGTAAGGAAATATATAATTTTTCACTACGTAATTATTATAAGGGCTCAGATTTTGCTGAAACTGTTTGGTTGTTATGAAATATGATGCTTAGCCTGACGTTTGTATTTTCATTCTCAGTTGAGCTTTCTCTCTGCAAGCACTTATTACGTGAAGGAATGGGAGCAGAAGCGGCTTCTCAGGCCTTCAATTCCGAAAAACTGGATATGGAAAATTTTGCTTCTTTGGGCCCATCAATCCTGGAGAATGATAAGCTTATTGTGAAGATTGGTGGCTGCTATTTTCCATGGGATGCAGCAGCTCCTATTATCTTAGGAGTGGTTTCATTTGGGACTGCCCAAGTATTTGAACCCAAGGGCATGATAGCTGTTGACCGGAATGAGAAACCTGATGATGCATTATCTCAAGACAGTGGAAGCTGGAAGCTGTGGCCTTTCTCTCTCCGAAAATCAAAGAACGATACCGAAGCATCTTCTTCTGGGGATGTAGCTGAACCTGAGGAAAAACTAGAGAAGTCGCCAATACCAGTGAAAAAGACGGTCAGGGCACTAACTCCAACTTCTGAACAATTGGCTTCACTAGATCTGAAAGAAGGAATGAATTCCGTGACTTTTACGTTCTCCACCAATATTGTGGGTACACAACAGGTCATTCTTTTCCTTTACTACGACATGATTGTCATATAACCATCAAGACTTTCCACTTTGTGTTCACAAACTCGTTAATTCAATAGGTAGACGCGAGGATTTACTTATGGAAATGGAATGCTCGCATAGTTGTTTCAGATGTAGATGGTACCATCACAAGGTAAAGCACCTTTGGCCTTCTATTGTAGTTGCATATTTGCAGGCAAATCCAAGGACCGGTCTCTGTTACTGACTTTTCTTTGTGTTTGTCATAGATCGGATGTTTTAGGGCAGTTTATGCCATTGGTTGGTATAGATTGGTCACAAACAGGAGTTACGCATTTATTTTCGGCTGTAAAGGTATGTTATATGTGCTTTACTAGTTCTTATCTTAATAAATGATAATACAATGGAAGCAACAGAACAGAGGCAAAGATTCATTCTCTTTCCCTAATGTTTATACAGGAAAACGGATATCAGTTGATATTTTTAAGTGCACGTGCGATTTCTCAGGCCTCAGTCACAAGACAATTTCTAGTTAATCTCAAGCAGGTAAACTAGACGCAACACATTCCGAATTTTTCAGAAATCGAAATCTACTGTACTTTGTTAATCCTCTCTAGCAAATACCAGGACGGAAAAGCTTTACCGGATGGGCCTGTTGTTATCTCTCCCGATGGCCTCTTTCCTTCGCTGTTTCGGGAAGGTAACATATGAAACAGGTCTCATGATTCGTTTGATCTTGAATGATTTGCTTCTTATACTCAAATTTTGTTTCTCTCCAGTAATAAGAAGAGCACCTCATGAGTTCAAGATTGCTTGCTTGGAGGTTAGTGTTATGCGGTTTTTATATCTGTTGAACTCTTAAGTCATCTAAAATATGTGTACAGAGATCTCGGAAAATTTAAGAACTCAGTTTCGCCAAATTTTTACAGGAAATACGAGCATTGTTTCCACCCGAACACAACCCATTCTATGCTGGTTTTGGAAACAGAGACACGGATGAGATAAGCTACCTTAAAGTCGGAATCCCCCGAGGAAAGATCTTCATTATTAACCCAAAGGTACTCAATTCTAAAACTGGGAAATGCATTAGCAAAAAAGACGAATTTAGCCAACATTTTGGTCGAACAAACTATATGCCTTACGCTTTGAGGACTCAATCGTTTGTTTGCGTTTGGTTTGTATTTATATTGGGTATTTGGCGTTTTCATTGAAAGTACTGAAAATGTTTTGTTTTCTCCAAAACGCAAACGCGAAAAAAATGGCGTTTTAAGAAATTGCAACCTTGCTTGTGAGAAACTGCAGGGAGAAGTAGCTGTAAATCGTAGGATTGATACAAGATCATACACAAATCTTCATACTCTTGTCAATCGAATGTTCCCAGCTACAACATCTTCTGAACCGGTAAATATATTTGTTTATTTATTCATCAAAAGATGTTTACTGTGAGGACTCTGATGAACAATTTTACAAAAACAGGAGGACTTTAACACGTGGAATTTCTGGAAATTGCCTCCTCCAACGTTTATGTGATGATGATGATGATGATTATCTTCAAGAAAATGCAGATTAGATGATATAGATGACAATTGGTGGTCTGGTGTAGGTTTTTTTATTTTATTTGGACAATAATTTTTGGTTCTTTGTTTACTTTTCTTACACTGGTTTCATACCACAGGTTATTATGATGTATGCGCAGTTATACTTGTATATATATATATTAGAAATGTTGGAATTTAAGAGAATCATTTATTACACCATATTATTAAAACAGTATGATTATTTATTAAAAATTATTACTTGCATATACACATATTAAAAGTAATATAATTATTAAATATTGACTAAATTTACAAATAACTATAGATTTGGCATAATAATAAATTTTTGATGGTTGTGTTTTTAGTTTGAATTCAAAAAGCTAGAAAATAATACTCCTTCTGTTTTATATAATTTATCATTTTAAAAGTTAAAATTCGTTTCATATTAACGATATTTCATATTATTTGTCATTTTATAAGTTAAAATTCGATTCACATTACCTATCGTTTTAACTTTTATGTTTGAGTGTAGATGTTTGGTAAAATTTGCAGCTTTGTCCCTATTGTTTTAATGTTTTGACCAATAAAATAAAATCAGATAAACATTAATAAATGGTAAAATCAAAAAGAAATTGTCCTTTTAATAATTATGTGAAAACATTAACGCCAAGTAATGTGAAACGAAAGGAGTAATATGATTTCTGTAAAGTTACATTGGCTACATTTACATACAAGTGTCTTTAGAAATATTTAATGGGTATATTGTATGTGTAGATGAAGTAAATTTTTGTTTTATATATATATATGGTGTTCCCTAAGATGAAAAAAAAAAAAACCATTATCATCATCAATTCCCCCCCCTCCCCAAGTTTTTGTTTTGCTGGTTTGTGTTTTAGTTTGAATTCAAAAAGTTACCTTTGTCAACAAGAAAAGAGAAAATAATAATTTCTCCGTGCCCCGTTTCTAGAAGAGAAAGCCAGAAGGTAATAGTTTCATATTAGTTAAAAAATTTTCATATTAACGATATTTCATATTACTTGTCGTTTTAAAGTTAAAATTCATTGTATATTAACAATATATCATATTACTTGTCGTTTTAGAAGTTCAAATTCGTTTTATATTATTTATTATTTTATATTTTTAATATAGATGTTTGGTAAAATTTTGTTCCTATTGTTTTAATGTTGACCAATAAAATAAAATCAAATAAACACTAATTAAAGGTAAAACAATAAAATCAGTTATCTTCTTAATAAGTATGATAAAACCTTAAATGGAAAGTAATGTGAAATGGAGGGAGTAATATGGTTACTATAAAGTTACATTGACTACATTTACATAAAAGTGTCTTTAGAAATCTAATTATGTAATGGGTATACGTGTAGATGAATTAAAATTTTGTTTATATATATATGGTGTTCCCTAAGATGAAAAAATAAGAAAAAAACCATAATTGTCATAAGTTTTTAATAACTATAGATTTCGCACGTAATTTTTGTTGGTTAAGTTTCTAGTTTGGAAACCGTTTCTCATTTGAAAATCTAATAAGAGACTTTGAAAACACATGTTTCACTATCATTGGTCCAATCTTTTTATCACTTTAAATTTAATTAAATAAACTAAATAATATTGAAAATACTAATACTAATATTTCTATTAATGAGATGCCATAATCTCCTAAGGGGATGCTCTAACGAAATAAATGATATCGAGAATCCAAAATCATTTTAGAATAAGGTAAAACTACCAAAAATAATATCTTTTGAAAATTTAATGTCAAACAGGGATCCCCTAGTATTCAAAAACACATCATAAGGGGTTTCCATTTGAACATAAAATTTCAGAAAAGTCTAAAATAAAAACAATGAATTATCAGATGAATGACACATGTTCTATTAGAATGTTACAGTAGGAAAAACTTTAGAAGATTTTTTTATTTTTTTTTGTATTTGGATTGTATCGGGATTAAGTCCTATATAAAAGAGTTAAAGAAAGATTTATAGTTTGAGTTGGTGATTCTCTATATGCCCTACAATTTCTCTCCTTTTACGCTTGAGGTCAAATGGCATTTCAAAGGTGAGGGTATTGATAAGCTTGGCCTAGGGAGCTAATGACGTGGACAATCCGAAAAAAGAGTTATGATTTGATTAGTGATGTTAATATGGGTTTGTAAACCCATTTAATAAATGATTATGTTAGAGGAAACTGTATCTATTTAAACTTATTTAACAGATAAAATTATATGGGATTAAATGAGTTTATCCGTTAATAGATTCATTATTAAATGAGGTTTGACAAAAATAAATGGGTATACATTTAAACCCATTTATGTTAACATAAAATAAATTATATTTATAATTAAAAATTTATTCTGGTAGAAAAATATTAGTTTGGCCGAAAAACACACCTGAAGATAATTGGCAGCTTGACGAACTCTTGTCGTTGAAGATAATTTCCTCACCGTAACTGTTATGATCCAACGATGATGATCATTCAAAGGAATACCAAATATCTGCACTCAAAATTATAGTTTGTATATGTAAAAATAGAAGCAAGCTTTTAATCTTTATTCTTCAAATAGTTTCTCACATCATATTTTCATGTAATGATATTACATTATCTTGTAAGATTCAGAAATTTTTACATTTTTCTGCAGATGATTGAAAATAGTTTTGTAGAAAAGATCAATATAATGGTCGAGGACAAAAGACGATAAAGAAGAACTGAGGTTGCAGATAGAGAAGACCTTATATGTCCCAGGAATTAAAGTAATATTTGAATCCTTAAGAAGATAAGAATAGAGTATATAGGTCGTTTCAGATACATAGAGCTTTCAAATTCTTCTAACATTGTGAAAAAATCTATCAACATTACATTCTTGCTTCCTAATTTGTGTCCCAAAAATGGCTTTTGAAAATTTATTGAAGTACCTCTAAGGGTTGGAGTCCGCATTCTTCTATCTTCCAGTCGTTACGGTTGAGTTTGAACTCAAAGAAAAGTTCGCTGGAAGTCACATCGGCTTCAACGTCAAATATGTACAGATGGTCTGTTAAAAGTGGTGATAGAAAATTCTGGCTTTTTTTACACATAACAACAAGAGCATCAAGTTCTTTCATCCAGATATCATCATCATCATCACCAGCCTCCTCAGCCTCATCATCAAATTTATTAACGAGCAAAACGCAAGCCTTAAATCTCATGGATGTAGGAAGAGTCTTCTCATTCAACTTGATTGTCAAGGAACATCCAGTAGTAGCTCTGTGAGTGAAGTATGCTGGCACTTCTTTACCAGGTAAAACCACATATTTACTAGTATGTGGCTGTATGATGAGGTCTCTGGCTTCTTGATTCAGTTTGAAGCATTTAGCAAAGTTGAGACGATCCTTTGAATTGTCAAAGGAGCAGTCTAGTCTCTCGAGGGACTGACAATTTTCTGCATTTATGATAGAGAGGGAAGCTGGAATCTGTGGGAGTGATACAAGCTTTCTACATCCCTCGAGCTTGAGTAAATCGAGATGAGAGATTCTCTTGATCCAAGGAGGAACCTCTTGCATTTCTTTATCGCTAAAGTGAAGCTCTGTGATGATGTCAAAAACATGAGGAGATTCCTTGAGTTTTTCACTGTATGACATATACAATTTACTGAGACGAGACCAAGACTTGATTGATGGAGGGACTTCTTCAATTGCAGTTCCTCTGAGCTTGAGAACTTGAATGTTTGTGGAAATCTCAGGAAAACGTTTCAACAACAAACAATCACTAAGATCAAGTTTATCGAGAGATTCCAAGTTGATGTTGCTCGGAAGAACCTCTAGCTTAGAACATCCTTGTAATATCAACAAGTGCAACTTCTGAAGGTTTCCAATAGAAAAGGGAAGCTCCACTAGATTTGAGCAATAACTGAGGTTCAATGCCTCTAGATTAGTGGCATTTCCAATCGAGGACGGGAGATCCACTAGACATGACAAACCTCTAAGATCCATTTTTCTTAGATTAATGGAATTACCAATAAAAAAAGGAAACTCCACAAGACTTAAGCATCCATCGATATATAATTTCTCAAGATTAGTGGCATTGCCAATAAAGGAGGGTAGATTCGTCAGACTTGAGCAATTACTAAGATTCAAAGTTTTAAGGCTTTTTGTATACCCACTAGTAGAGGGGAGATTCACCAGGCTTGAGCAATCACTCAGATTCATTTTCTGAAGATTTATGGCAGTTGAGAGATCAGGAAGTTCTTTCAAATTTAGAGACGAACTCAAATCCATCAACTTGAGATTTCGAAGCGGCTATACAGACAAATAATAAGAACAATGTTAGTGAACAAATAATAAAAACCACTCAAAGAACAGAGAAATACATTTTCGTGCTTTTAGTAATTTATTAATATAATATTATACGAATGTAAAATTAATGATTTGAAATAAATATAAACTTAATTTACAAGAAAGATATCAAAATTACTTACTTTAATTCCTTCCCACAACTTCTCAAGCTTGCTGTTACGCATGTTTAGTTCAACTAGGAACTCCAAGTTTAAAATAGATGGCAAACATGTCATCGGAAAATAAATCCAGTGTAGTAATCGAAGTTTTCGAGGTAGATATTCTAGACCATGTGGTAGATACAAAATATCGTGATCCCCATAGAATTTTAAGAATTGGAGATTAGACATTCCTTCAAAGGCTCTCTCACTTATATATAATTTTTCCTTGATCTTATGGAAACTAAAATCTATGCCTATGATATTTCTACTACCCTGAAAAAGGGGAAAAACGAGAAGAGATGGTCAGATATCAAATAAACTCGATTTACAAGGAGAAACTAGATAATACTCGTGTGTAATACACGGGACAGTATTATTATTAAAATTTTAATATAGTTCTACTTATATAATACTTTGTTTGCAAAACTAATATGTGTAATGAAAAAAA
Source organism: Barbarea vulgaris (assembly GCA_963667165.1). Classification (NCBI taxonomy): domain Eukaryota; kingdom Viridiplantae; phylum Streptophyta; class Magnoliopsida; order Brassicales; family Brassicaceae; genus Barbarea; species Barbarea vulgaris. The sequence goes on from OY763891.1 coordinate 4,907,219, forward strand.
AAAGTTTATTAATATATTTTTACTAATTTAATTTTGTGTATTAATTATATATTTTTGATTTTGTAAATTAATTAAATGCCAAAGATATTACTAATAATATGTTAAACGAATAATAAATCTTTGTTTTAAATTTTCTTAACTGATTTATCATTTCATGAGAGATTTAATTTGTAATGTAATGAAAATAATATAAATTATAATCTTTAGATGATTATTTATATCACTTTACCCTTAAGGAAATCAAAACTTTTGTCATATTTTCAGTGACATTTGTTGTAATATTCTATACCCATAATAATAGTATTAGGATGCCAAAAATTACTGCTGCATCATCAGTGAGTACTTCACGAATTTCTCTTGCATCAACCAAAAATAGGCGTTGTCCAGGCTCACGGACAGACTGTTTACGGATGATATATCTACCTAGTTGGACTAGCAGGTTATGCATTTTTATCCATCTCTCGTTCATAGATATAAGAGATTTCTCAGCTAAGATATTAAGCCCTTGCCTCACATCCAAGAAATTCTCTCCAAGATACTTTTCCACTTTCTTAATCCCTACGTAGTTAAAAACGCAAGCTATATGAAGAAATAAGTCTTTGTCTTCGTCATCTAAGGCATCATAGCTGAACTTCAAAATGCTTTGAATATCACTGTCAAGACTACTCCTTAACCGTGGTAATGCCTTTGTCCACTCCTGCTTAGACATTCCTCTGAAATGAGAGCCCATAACCCTTAAACCCAAAGGGAGTTTACCAGATATTTCTATAACTTCCTGAGCAAGTTCTTCAAAACCATCTCTAGGGGACTTTTGACCAAAAGCATACATGCACAAGATTTGAAGAGCCTCATTAGTTGGTGGAAAATTCACCTTGTAAATAAGGTTGATCCCATGTGCCCTAAAAAGTTTTTGATCTTGTGTTGTGATGATAATCCGACTCCCGGGACCAAACCACCAAGTTTCTTTTGCCATAGCATCTAGTTGCATTGACTGGTTCACACCATCAAGAACGACAAGAACTTTCTTGTCTTTAAGCCTATCTTGGACAGCTCCTAAATGAGAAATCTTGATATCATCCTGATTCGTTATTTGAGACATAAACTGTTGCTGTAAGTGCAACTTTGCACTATAGTCATCTGAACAAGGTCTAGTATATTTTGCTTTGATAGATTCCACAAAGACCCTCATTTGAAAACTGTTGGAGAGTTTGTTGTATATAAATCTGGCGATGGTGGTTTTTCCGATTCCAGAAGGACCATAAATCCCAATCATCCTCACTTCATCTGAGTCTAGGCTTAAAAATGGTTCCATCTTCTCGAAATGACCTCTCATCCCAACCAACCCGTCGAAATCACTTGATGATGCGGAATTATTCAAATTGTTTGAAATGTCAGTGGCTATTTTTATTATCATGGCTGCTTCATTATCCCTGACAACACAAGAGATCACTACATCCATTAAATAATCATGGAGAAATCACTCACATTTTTAAATAAGGAGAGTCTGATACCTTATATAGTAGTATTTCATAATAACTTTGAAAACTATATCTAATTTTATAGTAGTTTTAAAAATAGTATTTAACAATGAAAATAACCAAATTACCCTTATTTATTAGGTACCTTATTATTATCTAAATTAATTAATTTTAAATAATCATATTTAAATTCATTAATTTATTTTTAATAATATAAATAAAATCATAATTAGTTTAATTTAGTTTAGAAACTAATTGTTATGTTTAGAAAAATTAATATCTAACAAATAAATATATTTGACAGTTGAATATTATTTCAATTAGCTGTTTTTTTAATATATAATCGACTTATTTAAACTATGACTTAGTTTTTAGTTTATCAATTTATGTTTATTTTTCTTGTAGACTTCTTTATTGATGGTAGATTTATATAATTAAATCAATTTTTTGTCGATCTATATTTTGTATAGACTTATTTATTCTTGGTAAACTTATATCATTCTACATGGACTTATAAATAAGGTAGCTTTATTTTGAGTTGATTTTCTCCTCCAGAGACTTATTATAGAACAATCGACTTATAATTCAATTTATTTATTTATTTACATACTCGACTATTTTTTGTTTGTTTGTTGATTTAAATATTTTACAGTTGGCTTGTTTATTTTTGGTCGACTTATATCATGAAAAGTTGACTTACTATAAAGTTGATTTATTGACTTATATCATGGACTTATGCTTTTTCCAATTTAAAATATTTTAATTTTCTTTGATCAAATTAGAATATTTACAATATTTGAATTTATAATAAACTTAAATCATTAAAATATATATTTAAAAAAATATATCTCAAATAAAAATAATTTTTATAATATTTATCTAATGCGATCTAATTATTAGTAATATCCTGAAGTTAAATTATTTATTTGTATATGTTATAAATAGAAAATAAGAAATATTAATTAATTTATTTACGTTTTTAAAAACTAATATTTTAATTTTCAACTAATTAATTTATTTTGAATGAAGTTAAAAATAGATTTTTAAAGCTTTTTATATGTGTATATACATATATATATATTAGATTTTCTGAAACTGTTTGTAATTGTAGATATTCAATTGTTTAGACATTTTTATCTTTTAATAATTTGATTTTGTTTGTTCTTTATACCAATGGCATATGATGTAATATTCTATAAATTTAATGTTAGTTCTTTGAATGTACTTCCTTAAAAGAAACTATAAATTTCTACGGTTACTTTAAAAATTATTTATATAGTTTGATGTTTGTTGGTAAAAAATTGAAAAGAAAACTACAAACCAGCTGCTTGAATGGTAACCAGCTATTGTGGCAACTTTTGCCAAAGCTTGTCTCACACATTAAAAAAAAACCTAAGAAATTCTATAGATAGTCAGGAAAAGTAGAAATATATATAGTTTGATTTTTGTTCCAAAGATTAAGATAGTAAGTGGAAATAAATTAAAACTACAAACCAGTTGCTTGAATGGTAACCAGCGATTGTGGCGACTTTTTCCAAAGCTTGTTGCCATCTCCTAATGTCCTCCTTTTTTTTACCAACACAAGTTCTTCTGAAGGCTTGCCCAAAATCTCCGGTCAGCTTCTTTACATTAGATGGATCCACTTTATAGAAAACAACCATCACTTTTTGATCCAATTCTTCCCTGCACTTCATAATCTCCGCCAACTCGTCAAGACACCAACTCGACGAAGCATAGTTCCTAGAGAGCAAGATAATTGCGATCTTGGATCCTCTAATCGCCCGAATGAGTTCAGGACCGATGAATTCTCCTCTCTTGATATCGTTATCAATGAATGGTGTGATACCCTTTCTTTGAAACTCCATCAGAATATGACTGAGAAAGTCCCTACGGACATCTTCCCCTCGAAAGCTGGGAAAGACATTGTGTGTCCAAATGCGATGCAAAGAAGATTGAGGTGATGAAGAAGAAGAAGATTTATGTTTTTCATTATCTTCTTGACGAAATATGAGTTTCCTTAAGAGCATAAAGAAGCCTATTGCAGCAGCAACAATGGTAAGGAAAACAATGGTAAGGAAAAAGGAAGAATCCATTGATTAATATGATTGCAGACAGGATACAGTCACAGAGCTTTAAAGAGATCAATGGGGAAGAATAAATGACAAAAAAGCTTTCAGATACATTAAATAGAAACGTTGACTCCATTGCCTAAGAATATAAACTATGTACTAACAAAAACAAGGATTAGTTGACTAAGAATATGTTGAAACTACTAATAAAAACCAAGGATTAAAAAAAACAAGGATTAGCTGACTAAGAATGTATTGAAACTACTAACAAAAACTAGGGATCAACACAAACAAGGATTAGTTGACTAAGAATACGTTGAAACTACTAACAGAAACTAAGGATTAATAAAAACAAGGATTAGTGGACTAGGAATATGTTGAAACTACGAACAAAAACTAAGGATTTGTTCCTTGTTTTCTTACACATACATACCCATGACTATCTCCAGTAGCAACTACCAAAAAAGAAGCTTCGAATCTAAGAAAAAGTAAACAACATATAAAATATGAAAACAAAGAACTTAAAAAGAACAGGAGGTGGCTTTAGTCAAGTGGCTAACAGTCCACCTCTAAATGCTTCCCACCGGAGTTCGAATCCACTAGATCGTGTTTTCCCGCGAAATGGAGAATTGGCTATTGGCTATGAATCAGGTTTTGTCGATCGAAAAGATGTAAAAAAAAAAAACAGAAAAAGAATAAAAATTTGATAGAAATGTATTAAGAAACTCCCCCTCCTTTTTTTGTTGTGGATCTCGTCTCACTGCATGTACATCTCTACAAATATATATAATATTACTTGGCTTTCCGCTATTTAAACTGATTTTATTATAAATAAATCAGGTAAAATTTTCTCATATTATATTATATTAATAACTACATATTACCATCTTTGTCTGAAAATTTTGATTATATTTTAAAATATTTCCAATAAATTATCTACTATTTAGTCTTTTTAGATTGTACGATTGTTAATGATATCAAATTATTCGACACACATGATATGGACTAAATCATATTACGAAGGCTCAATGGTTTGTATCCCCATCCAAAGTTTTAATTAAGTGTGTGTCCTCATGAAACTTCAATTTAGAGATGTAGATACGCCACAAAACTTTGATAGGGTGTATCCCCATCCAAAGTTTCAATAAAGTTTGTGTCCTAATGAAACTTCAGTTTCGAGGTGTTGCTACACCACAAAAAAATTGATGGGATAAATCCCTACACAAACTTTAATTTCAGGTTATATCTCCATTATCATTAATGAGTAACGATGTCCGTTTAATATGACATTAAACCAGATTAAAATCAAAATCAACCAATCATTTGATCTAAGAGGTTTTATATTCGAAAATCAAATGCTTATCACTACCAAACCTTCTTTTTAATATCAAAGATTTCAAAAAATAAATAAATAAATAAACCTAAAACCACGGGCACGAAGAAAGAAAAAGACGATAGAGGAAGAAGAAGAATAGAAGAAGTGAGAAAAACTCGAGTATTATGATGACAATCAGATATTGGCTTTAGTGTTGTTCTTATGAGAAATTGAATACTGGCAACTAATATTTCAACAAAGAATTAGGGTTATTTGAATCTCTTATCTCATCACAACCCTTGAATCGGAATTTTCTCCTTCATGCAAAGAATTGTTTCTCCATGTTCTTCGTTTCATTTTATTTGCTGTCTTTGTTCCAGTGGATTATTGGTTAATTTTTATTTTAATCCAGCTTAGTGTCAGATTAAACGAAAATCGTTACTCATTAATGACGATGAAGATATATATAACCCAAAATTGAAATTTGTGTGGGGAATTACCCCAAAATTGATTTTTTTTTTCTTGTAACAATTCATTGTTTGTCAACAAACTAGTGGTATGGAAAAATCACGATGAATAGACACAAAACTTTAATTGGTTGATTTTGAATTTCATCTTGTTTGATTGCAGATTAAATGGTCATTGTTACTCATTAACGACAATAAAGATATAAACCAAAATTAAAGTTCGTGTGGAGATTTACCTTGTCAAAGTTTTGTGGTGTAGCTACACCCTGAACCTGAAGTTTCATGGAGATACAAACTTAATTGAAACTTTGGATGTGGATACACCTAGTCAAAGTTTTGTGGTTACACCCTGAAGCTGAAGTTTAATAGAAACACACATTTAGTTGAAAATTTGGGTGGAGATATAACCCACCGACCCTATTACTAATAATAATATATATATTTGCAAATATGACAAACAACACTATTGCTAAATGGTGCAGCTCATACTTTTACTATAGAAAATTCACCACATATTATAATCATGTAACGTATATAACAAATTAAAACAACTTAAAAATTAAATATCACTAAATTTTTTCTTCAAAAATTGTTCCTCGTTGTAACATGTGTTAAATCCTAGTTATAATCACTTTTTTAGCAAAAATAAATGAAAAATGCTGAAAAACCTCTTTTGAAGATGTAAGCAAAATTCTTTTTCAGTGTATTTTTGTCTTTCTATGCTTTGAAGGATAAATCTTGTTGAGTGGCGTATATGGATTATGGGATGTTATAAATTGTTTGGATCACTTTCTTTCTTTCTTTCTTTTTTTTTTCTTTTTTTTTTTTTGTCTAGAAACGCCAATATTCATTAAGAAACGGATAAAAGGTTATCTTTTAAGGAAAACCATACAACTCTTAATGAACAAACATGTGAAAAGGATAAATCATGGGCTCTAGAACAAGTGACAACTCGCAACACCCGGATACAACACAAAATAGACCATAAACTACTACTGAAAAAACAAGCAAAAGAGCTAAAGATCCGGGAGATAGTGCGTTCAAACGCGAAAGTAAGCCACTCGATATAGCATGAAACTAATCGAAGACAAGAAGCCGGCCACCTTAAGATACTAAGCTTCACAATCCGTGAAAGATTTTGTGTGCTTTTGAAAGACCTAACTATTGCCTGAAGTATCGAGACATTTTGGGTCACTTTCTAATATTTTAGAAATTATTTTTCTTTCTTTCTTTCTTTTCCGGGTCAAACGACCCTTTTAAGTTATGACTTTCAATCTCAAGAAGAAATAAGAAGAAGAACAAATCAAATCAAATTTAATCTCATGACTACATCAAGAAGAAGAACAAATCAAAAAATTTGAACTAATCAAATTTTGTCCTTCGCAAAGTCAATGATCAAGAACAAGATGAAGAGACAACAGGAATTAAACAACGGAGGGATATTACTGAATGAGCTAATCTCTTGGTTCGACGGGAAAACCAATCCCATCAGTTGCTTCTCTTCCGATCAGATCCTAAAAGGGACCAAAATTTTTTGTCGAGAGCTGCGTTATTTGACTATTTCCAATTGGGATATTTCATCTGGTATAGAGGCGTAATAGAAGACAGACCAGTCTCGATCAAGAAATGGTCGAGCCAAAATCTCTCAAGCTTGGTTATTAAAAAAAAGAATGCCTCAAACTTCATAGAGGCGTATCGCGATATCTCTGTGTCGTCACAAATGATCGGACACAAGAATGCACGCTTATAGGTTGTTACTGGGAATTTTATCTTCCAGATTCAGTCTGCGAATACACAGAACATGGACAGCTTAATAGAGAGGGAGGAATCTTCAGTGGAAAGCGAGATTGAAGATTGCGAAAGAGATCGCGAGTTCGGTGACTTATCTAACATTTTCATTGACAAGAACTGAACGGCGAAGCTTTCTGATTTCTGGTTCTGTGTTGCAATCCCAGAAGGTGAAGTATATGTAGAAGATGATATTAAAGGGGTTATTGGATTTGTTGATCCAGATTATTACTGGACAATGAGAGTTACAGAGAAAATTGATATTTATAGCTTTGGAGTTGTGATGATGGTGTTGTTGTCTGGAAGAGCTGCTGTGTTTAATGGACCAGACCCGACTCCTATGTTGCTTAACGATCATGTGTCTGAGGTAATGCAGAAAAGTGGGTTTGAAGACATTGTTGATAAAGAGATATGGAATAATTCGGCTGGTGATGGTTTGGTTCTGAGACGGTCGCAGATTGAAGAATTTCTTAGATTAGCTTTGAGATGTGTAAGATACAAGAAAGCTGATCCAGTTAGTAGTATGACATGCCTAAGAGAATGAGCAACACGATGTGATCCCCACTCTTGTGAATTCCTATCACTTCAACTCGGTGACTACCTACCATACACCGTTGGCACCTTCGTCAAGAAGAAGGCGATGGACTCCTTACCTTCTCACCGCGCCACACAAGCTACCCCGACCCACGAGGCATCCACATCCTCACTTGAGGAAAAGAGAGCTCTTCGCCTGGAGCTAGAGATGTAAGTGGCAGAGTAAAAGGCTCTTATAAAGCAGATGTAGAGGCAGGCACGATACCATAATTAGCCCACCACCGAGTCTACAGAACCTCCTGAGAAGTCGAGGTTACTCGGTCCTATCTTTACCTTCTTACATTTTTATTTTTGTTTTATTTGTCCATGTTTTCTAGGTTTATTCACACTAGGGACAGTGTGATTTAAGTAGGGAGGGGGGGGGGTATTTATCCGTTATTAACATATTTTTCTTTCTTTTGAATCATTTTAATGTCCTTTTATCAAGTAATGTTTTATTGAGTAAAACATTTGTAGGAAACGGGGATCCTCTGATATGATGAACTTTGACCTTATATATGTTCTAATTCATTTCTTAAGTGACAAGTTTTGTAGGGTTCACTAAGAACGGACAATACCTAGAACCTCACCGCAGGATCGCTCCCCTAAAGTTTCTTCTTACGGAGATTATGTTGGATCTGACGTTAACTCCATTTTATTTTAACATTAACCTGGCTTTAATTCTTTCTCATTAGAGGTGTTAGATCAGAGAAACGAGCATCACATTCATGAATTCTTATCCCTTTTTATCACTCTCTGCTGATCCTGAATCGCCACTCGTTTTTTTGGTTCCTACCCTTAAACCCATAACCTCTTTTCAGACCTCATGCACCTCTCTTTTTCTTTCTCATTTAGCAGATATGCGCAGAAACATGAGAGAGAAAGGAACGACACAGTTTTCCAGCCAGTGAAGAAGGTTTCAGATTACTAAAGGGAGTTGTTAAGCATAGGAGAACAAATTGGAAAGTGGCTATATTTTTACGGTAAGAGCATAGAGAGGTTATCAAAGCAAGATACATTAGAAGTTTGGAAGAAGTGCAATTGTGACGGTACAACAGAGAGGTATTTACTGAATTCTACTCAACCCGAGTATCTGTCATTAAGGACATTCCTACTTCATCCGCTTGGCAAACCTGTCTGTGGGATTATGAAGTGAAGTTGTGTATGGTCGATGAAAATAAATTTAAAGAGATGATGTTTGTAAAACGCATTTCAGAGTGTTTTTTTTTTCAATATAATAACAAGAGAGTATGCCATATTTCTTTATAATTAATTGAATAGTGTTTGGGTTATGAGTTTATGTATTATCCATTATTTCAGAGTATGCCTAATAACAAGAGAGTATGCCTTATGTATTATCTATTAGAGCTTATTGTGAAAACAGCCACATTTAGCGATGGACTTTCGGAAAACGCCACTATGAACAGTACAACATGAACAGAGAGTAGCAAATCGACTATTCATGACCATTCTACCCTTCTCTGTATGAAAAGGAATTTTGAAAAAATTTCTAAGGTAACAACGACAGAAGCTGAAGCTTTCTCTTTAGTTCTCTTTCATAAACTTAGCTTTCTCTTTAGCTCTCTTTCGTACACTCAATTGGTCGGCAGAGACGCCAAGAGCTCCTCAACTACTCAAAAATACCTCTGAATTCTGAAAAGCAAAGGCGAAGACTTGGTATCGTCTCCTGAATTACTTAGAAAATCGCTGGTAATATTGATTATTTTGTTTGTGTGTTATAGTCTCTAGGTGTGATGTATATACATCTCTCGTTATGTGTTTAGTCTGTAACTGTTTGTTAGTCGACGGTTCTACTTTTCGATGCGTGCCAGATGTTCGATGAAATGTCTCAATGAATAGAAAGTAGTGCAATTCGTTGTGAATTTAGCAAACGGCTCATCGATTTGTTTGTTTTTGGTTTGGGATTTCTAGATTTTGAACCTGGAGCGAGTTCCTTGAGAGATTACTTAATTTAGATGTGGCTGCACCCAATGTTCGTAGTAGCAGCTTCTCTCGCAACATATCAGTTGTGTCATCACCTCAAATAGCTGGTCTCAAATGTGGTCCTAATAGAACAACCTTTATATCAACCGGGATTCATGATCTTGACAGTGAGGTTTCTCCTTCTTATTTAAATCATGGAAGTCTTTTCATCTAGCAGCTGATATTATGGTATGTGATTTGTTAATATTTTGTTACTTCTTTCCTGATTAATGATTATGACTTAAAGCTTTGGCCTTCAATTGGGTTTCATAAATTAATCTGAGTTAGTGAAAATGTATTCTATTACTTTGATGAGGATCATAGCCTTTGTTTTCTGTTTTGTTCTTATGTGTTCTTTCTCTAATTGGAATCTTAGAAATAGTACATTTTGTACATCTTGATGTCAATTTGAATGAGAAAATTCTCTATCACTAAAGACTTTCCTATGTTTGTTTTGATTTGATGCTAGAAATCATGTGGAACTGAGCTTCTCTGTGGAGTCAATGTTACCATACTACACGGCTACAACTTCAACACTAATGACTTCAATGCTTTCTATCTCTCAGCATAGTTATGGCTGGCTCTCTAATGGTATTTCTCACATCTTTATTTTTTTGTTTAATTCTGTAATGCTCATATATATACTTAACCCATGGCCATGAGTTCCTTGCAGAATCGGAGGAACATGTTGTGTCAAGAAATGAGGACGTTTAGGTCAGGTGGATAAGAGCAATAGTCTGGAGATGTATTGCTATATTTTATTATTATATATAATGTGAGATTGATATACATTATAGTATGTATGTATGGTACATATTCAGAAATTAATATTCCAATGGACAAATAGTGAGCAAATATTTTGTATACGAAATTAAATATGGGTAAGAAACCGAATATATATGATTTTACAGTTTTTATTTTGTAATTAAGATACAAAGAAGAAATCTATACCCTAAGTACACATTAGAGAACCCAAACAAATGATAGTATACCCTACACCCAAATGGAAAAGAGAACCCAAACATATGATTTTACAGTATTTATTCGACAAAATTTTTTATAAATGAATGAATCTATATCGGAAACACATATTAGTAGACAGAACATATTGTATTTATTTGTCTATGAAACACATGTACAAAATTAAGAAGTTCAAAAAAATTATCTCGTAGACAAAACACGTATCATATATTTGTCTACGGAAACATATGAAACAATAGTTGATAAAAGTAACTAGAAACATTTTATCCAGTAGATAGTATGGACAACATAAATAATAAGTTGTTGTCCACGGAAGGTCACAATATTTTTTTGTTATAGACGTTATACATTTTGCTTTTATTCACCAGCTATATTTTTGTCTATAATAAATCGTGGACATTTTTCACTAAATTAATAGACTATGTATTGTCCACAATAAATCTTTTCTTTTCTGCAAGAGAATTCTCATTAATAAAACGAAAGGGATGGTACAAAATATCAATGTTTAAACAAAGCAAAGCAAAAACACTAGTAAAGCCAACATCAACCGGTATGCGTCTTAAGAGATATGAGACAATGGCCCAGCAGCCAATTATGTGAAGTACGAGGTTAATAGGAAAGACAACACTTCCATCATCTCATAAGGCTCCTTAACCAAGCTGGATTACCTCTCTCGATAAATGATAGAATTTTTGTAACAATATATCTGGAGACTAGTGCTATTGTCCACCTAAAGGTGCTCCATCTATTCACACAAAAGGTTCCTCTGATTTCTGCAAGTAACAGAACAGTGATCGATGCAGCAAACTGTAACAGCGATGGATACAGCAAACTGTAACAGCGATGGATATAGTAGGTAACGAGAGAGATATAACTAAAACACACACAAACATAAAATATATATGAAAATATATATTGAGAATACTAGAATGCACTAAAAGAGTAAGTTGATCTCACAGCTTGAGCTTGGGATTGCATAGCTTTAAACTCTTGCGCCTTGGCAATAAACTCCGCTTGCCTCGTCTCTTCTTGTGTCTTAATACTTTCAAATACCTACCAGAAACCAAACATCCATCAATTGTGAGGCCAAAGCATAACTGATAAACACAGAAGAGAACACTTTATTGCCATTCGTCCCAGAATTCTACCACAGATAACATTCTTAGCTCAAACTTAGCTTCTTCATACAAATTATACTACCTAGAAATAATTAATTTCTCAGCCTCGGACTCTTATCTGCTTGAAAATATCTTCAGATCTTCGTACAATTTACAGATTTCAGCTATTTTAGAGAAGATTTTAAAAACTTAAAAAAATCTCAATTCCAGAAAAAACAATTAAACCCTTGAAGAACAAACAGAGCTTTCTTTAAGACCTTTTTTCTCATGAGCTTCGTTCGCTTTAAGCTTCTTATCGAATTCATCTACAGTCTCTGAGTTCGACCTAGATCGATGATGAATTTGGCTAGAAGCTTCTCCGGTGAACCTAGATGCGTTTATAATTCATTGCAGACATTGGAGACGAGTAAGAGATGATTCAATTTGTTGAGTACTTCTTTGTTCATGGCTGAAATCGAAGAATTTTTTCCTTTTTTTCTGGAATCGATCGAGTACGTCACCGGAAGCTCGAATGCGTAACAACAGGAAACAGAAAGTTCGAGAGAAGGAGGTGAAGCGAAGCCGATGACGTATGCAGCAGAGGGTAAATTAGTCATTTACCAACGACAGAAGGGGCAAAATCCGAGGGACGTTGGGGATTATGGCGATTTCCGAATGCCAAGCTGAAAAATGTGGTTAATCGGTAATTAATTCTATCCATTATGAGTTTAAACAATAATAGAAATGGAGATCATGTAATGATGCAAAGGTAATAGTGACGAATTTATTTCTTTTAGGAAGGAATGAACATCGTGTGAAATGGAAATGGTCTCATGATTAATAAAATATTGTTTGCTTATAAACATACCACGAATTTATCAATAGAGAAGTTAAGAATTATTAAATTTTCTGATAGGAAATAAACATGCAAGGGTATTTAAATTTCTTTTTAATTTTCAATTTATGATATTATGATATACTAATAAAAATTTAACAAAAATAAATATATATATATATATATAGTATAATATCTACAAAATAAAGTATGGTAAAAAAATGAAAGAGTGTAAGCTACCAATAATGTGGATTGAATAACATGTTAAACGATGTAGAAAAAAATGTTATGATCATAAATAGAATAGTATCTCATCTTCATTTAAACTAAAAACCAATAATCATGATTATAACATAATGATATTCTAATTTCCATTTAAGATAAAGTTATGATCTACTCCATAGTGGAAGAAATACTTGAATGAATAAAATTATTTTGTTGGGTTCGAATGAGGAGAAAAAAATTTGCCACAATAACCTACTTTATTTTTAAAATAGCCAAAATAACTTATCAAAACTTTTAAAGTTTCAAATGCAAAGATTTCCAAAAATACCCTTAATGACATATTTGGCAGACTCTGCGAGCATTTGCTAGACTTTGCGAGCATCTGCCAAACTCTGCGAGCATTTGGCAGATGCTGCGAGAATTTGACAGACTTTACAAACATTTGGCAGACTCTGCGAGCATCTTGCAGACTCTGCAGATATTTAACAGACTTTTCACACATTTTGCAGATTCTGCGGAGTAACTGGCAGACTCTGCGGAGTAACTGGCAGACTATACAGAGTAATTAGTAGACTCTGCAAAGTAACTGCCAGACTTTGTGAAAATCTGGTCAATTTTGCGGATATCCGGCAGACTCTACAGAATAACTGGCAGACTTTGCATATATTTGGCAGAGTCTGCAAAAGTTTGGCAGAAGCTGCAGAAGTTTTGCAGAGTCTACAGAACAATTGGCAGACTCTGCGCGTATTTAGCACACTCTGCGGATTTTTGGCAGAGTGTGCAAGCATTTGGTAAAATCTGCGATCATTTGGTAGAGTTCGTGAGCATTTGACAGAGTCTGCGAGCATTTGGCAAAGTCCGCTAGCATTTGGCAGAATCTGCAAACATTTGGCAGAGTTTGTGAGCATTAGACAGACTTTACGAGCATTAGACAGACTTTGCGAGTATTTAGCACACTATGCAAATATATGGCAGACTCTTCGAACATATGGCAGACTCTGTGAATATTTGACAGACTTTTTCGAAAATGATAATTAATTAAAATAATAATTTATTATTAATTTATTTTCAAAAATATTTATTAGTTAGAAATGATGATTTTGGTATTATGGACACAAAATAAATTTAAAGTAGGTTTTAAGTTTTCATTCTTTTACTAATATTAAAATTATTTAGGTACAAAAGAATTTAGCTACATCAATGTTAAATATATTTATGATAAAACTAATATGAAAATTATCAATTTTGAAAAACTCATTTACCAATAAAAAAGACAATGTTGGAATTATGAAATTTATTAGAGAATAAGTAAGTTATGTAGACAGTAAAAATTAAAAGAGGTTATACTAGCTATTCAAAAGAAAAAGTGGGTTATTTAGACTAATTCAAAATCTTCCAAAACGACTATGAAATGAAATATTTAGTATCAGAATGTCGCCATTTCAGAACAGTTAAGCAACGAGTTTTGTTATGAGGTGAGCAGTAAAACATACTACTCACGCACACAATTCACATGAGAAGAAAATTAATTGATTTAGTGATCAGTTAATAAGTAAGGTTTATCAATGAAAAATATCGTCAAGTTCACTTTTTTATGCATCTTTCTTATTATATGGCGTATTTATCTTTTTATGTAATAATATGTTTCTTAAAATTTTATATACTGATTTTGTAATCTCCATTCGACATCAATAAAAAATTATATTGATATTTAAGAGAATCATAAATGTACTATAACACATATTTATCACAATTTTTGTCCCTATCAAGTATCAACCACATTTAAATCTTCCAAACGAATACTAAAGCTCAGACAGCCCGGTTGATATTAACTTTGTAGAGGTGCTTAGCTTTTGGTGACCTACGAAAACCAATGAAATTGTCCCACTCAGAACTCAGAAAGCACAAGTAGATTAGCTATGAGCATTTTTTCCTATAAAAATCAAAATTTTAATTTTAACACTAATGTTTTCTTTTAAAATTAAATCAAACACAAAAACAATGCATAAACCAATATATATATATATATACTATTGAAAAGCTTTTTATGGTTCATTTAGAATTGGAAACCCTTATTTTGACCACATATATAGTTTGGATTGAATTATCTTATATGCACTTGACACGAAATCTTTTAAAGTGATAAGGACACATCATTTTTCGGAGTGGCGAACTTTATTCAATTTGTTGGACAAATTCTTGGAAAACGGCAAGTCCAACCTCAGGATTCGCAGTATTAGCAGCAAAATGATGTTAGGAGCCAAAATATAAAATCGTCTTTCAACATCACATTCTGAAAAGAAAAACACTAATATTGGCAAAATCGACTCTCCTGGTTTGCCAAGAATTCGAGATGGATTGTACAAAACTGATTAAGATGACAAATTAATCTTATCAGTGACCCGCTTTAGCTAACTTCGTATTGTTTCTATATTGTCTCGCTTTCACTAGTTTCTCATCATTTAAATACCAAGACCCATTCATTTTTGCATCTGAATGCTACATGAGGATGCAACATTTAGATTTAGTATCTCGATATAACTTCAGATGATTTCGTTTTTGTATCTCACTTTTGTATCCAAATGTTGTATCTGCATGCAAGTTTGTTCGTTTTTATGTTTGTAATAGCATTCAGATATTAATAACTGAAAATGACAAAAAAAGAGTATTTGTGCTAATAAATAATATTAATTGATTTAAATTATATATGCAGTTCAATAAATTACCAATTTAATGTTTTATAAAATAATTTCATTTTATTAATATATTTTCATAAAATATTTGTTAACTTAATTTTCTAATATTTTAATTTTAATTTTACTTAATTAATAAATATTAAATTATTTAGATTAATTATGCAATTTAAGAATTCTAAAATTATTGTTTTCATAAAATAACTTTTTTATTAATACGTTTTTCCACAAAAAAAATTAACAATTATGTAGAAACATGTTTTCTAAGTTTTTTGGTAGAAAAATGTATTTCCGTGTGAATTTATTTTCTGGTGGGGGAATGTGTTTTCACATTTTTTTAAGAAGAATGCAACTTCGTATTTTTGGCGGGAAAGCTTGCTTCCGCCTTTTTGGAGGGAAAACATGTTTTCACGATTTTGGCGGGAAAACATGTTTCTGCGTTTTTGGCGGGGAAAACTTGTTTCCATATTTTTGGCGGGAAAACGTGTTTTGGCGGAAAATGTATCTCCACGTTTTTAGCGGAAAAACGTGTTTTCGCGTTATTGGCGAGAAAAGTGTTTCCACGATTTTGGCAGAAAAACGTGTTTCCGCGTTTTTGGCAGAAAATGTACTTCTACGTTTTTGGTGGGAAAACGTGTTTTTTTTTTTTTGCAGTAAAACGTGTTCCCGCGATTTAGGTGGGAAAACTTGTTTTCGCGTTTTTGGAGAGAAAACTTGTTTTCCCGTTTTTGGAGAGAAAACATGTTTCCACGTTTTTGGCGGTAAAATGTGTTTCTATATTTTTGGCGGAAGAATGTACTTTCGTATTTTTGGTGGAAAACGTGTTTCTGCGTTTTTGTAGAGAAAACCTGTTTTCCTCGTTTTTGGCAGAAAATATGGTTATGCTTTCTTTTTTTTGTAGAAAAAACGTGAATTTACGTTTTACATAAAAATATTATTTTATATTTTTTTGAATTATTTTTAACGGTGAAACAAAAAAAATTTGATTTTTTTTAAATATGAATTTGTGTTTGTTATATATTTTATTAGAATTAAAATATTTTTAATAAAAATTATCAATGTAACTAATGAAATAGTGTTTAATAAACTAATTTTGGTTTTGTTAGAATTTAAGGGTATTATGTACTTTTAGATTTTAAGATACAGATGGAGCATCTGAAAACTCATTTTTTGAGATATTTGAGATGTACATTTCATTTCAGCATCTATATGCAAAAACTAAAAGGAGTAAAATGAACAACATCTTACATATGCATCCAGATGCAAAAACGAACAGGCCAACATCTCATCTAAACTTGTTGATTTGAATTATGTAAACCCAAGAAATAATTTACTCTAAATTTAATTAAAAAACACCCACCTTCTATCGCAAAATATTTGTCTAATAATTGAAACTATCTACTAAGTTACAAACATTTGTCCAAAGGCTTAAGAGCGAAATCCCATCAAACCGAAATAAATATGTAAATGTTTTATTTGGTATTAAAATCTACCAAACAACAAATGCTGACCTGCATAGCAGAAGTTTTTAGTGAAGTTGACGGCCTCCATCGGTATCAAAATAAAATTTAGGGAGGATTACTAGAATGACTTTGAAAAGTCGATTAAAAACTAAAATGATTCATATTCTTTTTTAATTACTACACTGTTTTTTGTTTTTTTTAAAATACAAAAATACCCTTGAAACTTTTGATAGGAAAAAATGCAATCACAAAAATGCCATTAATGAATTAATTCCAGCGTCATCGATATTTACGAAAATACCATTCCGTCTCTGTTATCGCAGATTTATTTTTTCGCAAACTTATTTTTCTTTACCGCAGATGTATTAAACAAATTTAGTTACCACATACTTATTTAACGTCATCTCAGACTTATTTGCAGTTGCCGAGTTATTTTTATTTACCGCAGAGTTATTTGACTAACTTAGTTACCGCAAACTTATTTAACGTCATGGCAGACTTATTTTCCTTGCAGAGTTATTTTCCTTTACGGCAGAGTTATTTGACTAATT
The DNA here is from genome assembly GCA_963667165.1 of Barbarea vulgaris. NCBI lineage: Eukaryota > Viridiplantae > Streptophyta > Magnoliopsida > Brassicales > Brassicaceae > Barbarea > Barbarea vulgaris. Next base: position 4,924,737 of record OY763891.1, read on the forward strand.
TAGTTACCGCATACTTATTTACCATCACGGTAGACTTATTTCTAGTTGCCGAGTTATTTTCTTTTGTCGCCGAGTTATTAAACAAAAATAGTTACCGCAGATTTAATAACGTCATGGCATACTTAATTTAACATGCCGACTTATTTTTCTATTATTGCAAATTTACTAGACTTATTAAGTTATCGCAGATCTAATAACGTCATGACAGACGTATTTTACGTTTTAGACTTATTTTTTCATTATTGCAGATTTATTAGACTTTTCAAGTTATCACATATTTATTAACGTCATGACAGACTTATTTTTTATCATAAACTTATTTTTTCATTACTGCAAGTGAAATTTGACTAGAATGACTCTCATTTTATATGATATTACTAGAATGACTCTTCTTCTAAAAGGTTAACTAAAAAAATGGGTAAAAGACAATATTATCTACACCATCTAACAAAATAACAATTTTGCCATTGTGTAAAAAAAAAAAAAATAAAAAAATAAATAAAAAACGTTTTTAAAAAAATAAAAAATAAAAAAATAAAAAAATAAAAAAATAAAAAAATAAAAAAATAAAAAAATAAAAAAATAAAAAAATAAAAAAATAAAAAAATAAAAAAATAAAAAAATAAAAAAATAAAACGAAAAAAACGAAAAAAATTAAAAATTAAAAAACTAAAAAACTAAAAATTTTAAAAATAAAAAATTACAAAATTTAAAAAAAAAACAAAAAAGAATAAAAAACAAAAAAAAAATTGTTAAAAAACTAAAACAAAAAAAATTATTAAAAACAAATAATTATAAAATATAACATATTAAAAAAATTGGAAATTCCAAAAAAAAAAAAAATTAAAATCTAAACTAATTCAAAAATATCTTATTTAAAAATAAAATAAAAATTACTAACATATTTAAAAATATCTTACACAATTCATAAATAAAAAAATAAACATAAAAAATATATTATACAAAAATAGTTCAAAAATAACTAAATTATTAAAATATTTTAAAAATATCTTTAAAATAATCTATTAACATAATTTAAAAATAAATAAATAATATCTTATTCGAAAATAAAAATTATTAACATAATTTCAAATATCTAACAAAATTCAAAAATAAATAATTCAAAAATAAGTCTATAAATAAAATAAATCTGCGATGACGTTAATAAATCTGTGATAACTTTATAAGTCTAATAAATCTGCAATAATAGAAAAATAAGTCTACGATAAAAATAAATCTGCGGTAACGTTAATAAATCTATGATAACTTTTTTTTTTTTCATTTTAAGTTTTTAATATGTTATATTTTATACTCATATAGTTTTTTAATTTTTTTTTTTAAAGATTTTTTTAGTTTTTTTTTAAAAATTATTTTATTTTATTTATTTTTTTTTAACTTTTTTTTATTTTTTTTAATTTTTAATTTTTTTTTAATTTTTTAAAATTTTTATTTAAAAAAAAAAAAAATTTATTTAATTTTATTATTATTTATTGTTTTGTTTTTTTTTTTTTTTTTTTTTTAATTTTTTTTTTTTTTTTCGTTTATTTATTTTTATTTTGTTTTTTTATTTATTTTTTTTTTTTTAGAAAAAAATAAATTACAATGACATTTTCGTTATTTTGTTAAAAAGATTTGATTAGGATGTCTTTTACTCATATTTCTACTCCTTCCTTCCAACAAGAGGTCATTCTAGTTATTTCAATAGAAATATAGGTCATTCTAGGCAAATTTCTCTAATAATAATCATAAAACTTGATGATCTAGCCTTTGAGCGATTGAATTTTCCAAGATTTTGTCAATGAAATTCATTCATGTTTAATCTAAAAGCCACAACACCTGGAAGTTCAATAAAAAAAAAAAAAAAAAGAAGACGGGAAAGAGCCTTACCTCTTGAATCCCGATCAGTGAGATCCTTGTGATGAAGCGATTAGATTTTGATATTCTAATCATTAAGGTTTGAACGGATATAAAAGAAGGAATATGTAAAAGCTTCATGAGGACACATATTTTGTAACTCTTGGCTTGGGCCAGAGGAGTAGGAAACATCAGTTTTCTGATTTAGCATTAATTTTTTTTTTTTTACCAAAATTAAAATATTGTCACGTGTCAGTTGAAAAATGCTTTTAAAATATTGGGCTGATGTCGCATGCTTACAAAGAAGCTCCAAAAAGCTGATGTGAAAGTCTTAAGGAGCCTCAAAACTCTATTTTTATTAGTGATAGATTACTAAAATGACTCTTCTTCTAAAAGGTAACAATAAAAATGGGTAAAAGACAATATAATCTATTCAATCTAACAAAATAACAATATTGCCATTGTGTAAAAAAAATCAGAAAAATTAAAAGATTTTTAAAAATGCCATTATAATTTAAAATATATAAAAAAAAATTTTTTAAAAAAAACGTATTTAAAATATTAAAAAAAAAAATATATATATATATATATTATATTGTCTTTTACCCATTAAAAAAACGTATTTAAAAAAAAATTATTTAAAAAAAAAAATTATTAAAAACAAATAATTATAAAATATAACATATTAAAAAATTAGAAATTTCAAAAAATTTCAAAAAATAACATTTTAAAATCTTACATAATTCATAAATAAAAAATAACATAAAAATATAATATACAAAATAGTTCAAAAATAACTAAATTATTCAAATAATTTTAAAATACTTCAAAAATATCTTAAAAATAATTTATAAACATAATTTAAAAATAAATAAAAAAATATCTTATTCGAAAATAAAAAGTATTAACATAATTTCAAAATATCTAACAAAATTCAAAAATAAATAATTCAAAAATAAGTCTATGATAAAAATAAGTGTGCGATGACGTTAAGAAATCTGTGATAACTTTATAAGTGTAATACATTTGCAGTAAGGGAGGATTACTAGAATGACTCTAAAAAATGAATTAATAGCTAGAATGACTCATATTTTTTTATAATTACTACACTGTTTTTTGTTTTTTTTAAATACATAAATACCCCTGAAATCTTTGATAGGAAAAAACAGAATCACAGAAATGCCATTAATGAATTAATTCCAGCGTCCCTAATATTTACGAAAATGCCATTCCGTCTTAGTTATCGCAGACTTATTTTCTCGCAGATTTATTTTTCTTTACCGCAGATGTATTAAACAAATTTAGTGACCACATACTTATTTAACGTCATCGCAGACTTATTTGAGAGTTGCCGAGTTATTTTCATTTACCGCAGAGTTATTTGACTAACTTAGTTACCGCAAACTTATTTAACGTCATGGCAGATTTATTTTCCTTGCAGAGTTATTTTCCTTTACGGCAGAGTTATTTGACTAACTTAGTTACCGCATACTTGTTATCGTCACGGTAGATTTATTTCTACTTCCCGAGTTATTTTCCTTTGTCGTCGAGTTATTTAACAAAAATAGTTACCCCAGATTTAATAACGTCATGGCAGACTTAATTTAACTTGCCGACTTATTTTTCCATTATTGCAGATTTATTAGACTTATTAAGTTATCGCAGATTTAATAACGTCATGACAGACGTATTTTACGTTTTAGACTTATTTTTCCATTACTGCAGATTTATTAGACTTACCAAGTTATCACAGATTTATTAACGTAATCGCAGATTTATTTTTATCGTAGACTTATTTTTCCATTACTGCAGATTTATTAGACTTACCAAGTTATCACAGATTTATTAACGTTATCGCAGATTTATTTTTATCGTAGACTTATGTTTCCATTACTACAGATTTATTAGACTTACCAGATTTAACGATCTTAGATTTAGATTAAGTGTGCGACAACGTTAACAATAAGTCTGCCACAATAGAGTACAATAAGTGTGCCACCAAAATAAGCAATAACTGTGAGGTAAGTAAGATAATCCAATAACTGTGCGGTAAAGGAGAATAACTGTGCAAATGGAAATAAGTGTGCCATAACGTAAAACAACTATGCGGTAACTAAATTAGTCCAATAACTCTGCAAATAGAAATATTTGTGCAGTAAAGGTAATAACTGTGCGGTAAAGGTAATAACTGTGCGGTAACGAATATATTCCAATAACTTTGCAGTAATAGAAATAAGTGTGCAGTAATGCAAATAAGTGTGCAGTAACTGTGCTTTAACTAAGCTAGTCAAATAGGTCTGCGGTAATAGTACATAACTGTGCAAAATGGAAATAAGTTTGCCATGACTTGAAACAACTGTGCGGTAACCAAGCTAGTTCAATAACTGTGTGGTAAAGGAAAATAAATGTGCAAAATGGAAATAAGTGTGTCATGACTTTAATAACTGTGCGGTAACTAAGCTAGTTCAATAACTGTGCGGTAAAGGAAAATAAATGTGCAAATTTGAAATAAGTGTGCCATTACTTGAACAACTGTGCAGTAACCAAACTTATCCAATAACTGTGCGGTAAAGGAAAATAAATGTGCAGATTGAAATAAGTGTGTCATTACTTGAACAACTGTGCGGTAACCAAGCTTGTCTAATAACTGTGCGGTAAAGGAAAATAAATGTGCAGATTGAAATAAGTGTGTCATGACTTTAAACAACTGTGCGGTAACCAAGGTAGTTCAATAACTGTGCGGTAAAGGAAAATAAATGTGCAGATTGAAATAAGTGTGCCATGACATTAAACAAGTGTGCGGTAACTAACTTAGTCCAATAACTCTGCGGTCAAAGAAAATAACTCTGCGAAAAATAAGTGTGCGATAACAAAGACACAATGGCATTTTTGTAAATAAATGATACTCGAGAATTAATTCATTAATGGCATTTTCGAAAACTATTTTTTTCCTTACACAGCTTATTAGGGGCACTTATGTCATATAAACCCCTAAAAATAACATGTAAGTCATTCTAGTTATTAAAAAAGAATATGTGTCATTCTAGCCATTTTTCTTTAAATATAGGTCATTCTAGTAATCCTCCCATATTATTATTGGTTTCAATGGTCAGAAACACTCATGGATATCATCCTGGCATAGTGGGATTGGGGCTCTTGATCGGCCAGAAATTATTTTCAGCCGGAACTTAAGGTTCGCTAATTTCTAATATTTTGAATGAAACTATATATGTTCGGGTTTTTTTTTCTGAGTTTGGGTCTGGATACAAAATCCTTGCGGTTTTGTTTGTTCTGTCTTGCTAATTTAGCTTCTCTTCTTCTTTCCGGTTTCTACTCAGTGCCACTAGACGACTTTCCTTTGGTGTCGCAACTCTGTTGTCATTTTTAACTCAAGGTTATGGTTGTTCCTTTTGGTGTTTTGATTCTTTCAGTTTCTTTGATAAGGTTTAGGATTCTGATTTGTTCTATTTTGAATTAGTTGAGGTTGTGATCGACGGGGAAAGAAATTAATGGGGGTACATTTTGTCTATGTGAATCTAAAGAAGGATCAAAGAAAATTCTGGTTAAATGGTTGGCGATAGATGATAAACTTCTTCTTGCTGGCGTAGTTCATCGTGGAGCACAACCTGCCCGTTTCGAGATAGTGTATGTCATGCTCTCTCATCTCTTCATTGTGAAACACAAAACTTTTGGTTTTTGAAAATTTAGGTAGTATGCTGAGAGGGTAGAGATCGGAATCACTCAACACAGTGCAAGAATTTGGTCAAGTTAGGGACGGATTTGCAGACTGAGATTAGACCTTCCCAGGTATCCCTTATCAAGCACAAAGAAGATTAGAAGATTCTGAGGACATCGAGGAGGACAAGAGCAAGTTTGCTATCATCATATTTCATAAATAACTGGAACATGGTGAGTAATTTTACATTTATGTGCTTTCAAAGCCATGATAATTTTGTAATAGATGAAAATCAAACTGGCTAATGATTATGATAATAACAATAAATAGTAGGTAATAACGAAAGATGACTACTTATTTCACCTACAGTCGTAGGGACATGTGAAATCAAAGAGGAAGAAACTTGAGAGGCATCAACGGGTATTAAACAGGTTTCACTTTCATGTATCCCTTCTCTAAAGCATTGATGGTTAACATTTATTGGATAAAGAAGAGGTTTAGGTAAAGATTTTGCCCTAGATCACAAGCCAATCTTCTTTTGTGCTTTTCACTTTACTTTGCACATTCACTTATCAAGTCTTAGGGACAAAGTAATATGAGGCTCAACTACAGTAGAAGCTGATCTGACATACCCCATGATTAGAAATCAAGACTTAGATTTGATGATTTTCTTAGTCCGCTGTTTAAATTCTGTACTCACATATTTGAGTAAGCATTCTCTATGTAAAATCTTATTGTTTCAGCTACAGAGGAATCAATAGAGTTCAAATGAATTACTAGAGTTCACAAGTGTCACTCGATTCATTTGATAGGAATGATATGATTAAGCAATTTATGACAAATATTCGTTAAGCACGTTTCTACTTAATTGGTGGTGCTTCATCTTCAAGCTATCTAAATCTGCAATAACAATTTCGTGACGTGGTTATTTTACATAATAATGAAATATGATCACATGTTTTGTTTGTATATGTTATGCTTTGTTTCATGTGATTCTTGGGCGATGAATTTCAAAGTTTCAGGTACTACATTTTTTGAAAAACCAGTTACTACCTTTATCAATACTTAACATTAAGAAATGAGGTGGTAAGGTTACATTTTTGTTCATCTTTGAATAGAAAATGATAGAAGCATCCTAGATACGCTTCTAGGATAAGGTTGCATTTTTGTTCATCTTTGAATAAACAAATGATAGAAGCATCCTAGATACACTTCTAGCTCTAAGATATCACACGGGCCTATGGAAGAATGATAACTCAATGGTTCACTCATTCCTATATCAACTCTTAAGTTTGATCATGTTAAGTTTCATCCTCTCTTTTTAATTTGTTTTCCCCCATAAAAGCTATTTATTCCCTAAGCATCTGTAAATCAACGTTGCTTCATTTTCGTAATAAAAAGTATAAGATAATTAAAGAAAAAAGGGTGAAGAAAACATTGTTATATTACAGATTTAGTAATAGAAGAGGAAGGCATATAGCTAGAGCAACTTACAATTAGGACTTATGATTATAGAAAACAAGCAACCAAGTCTCTAGCAGTGGCACTAAAAAGATAATTGATGTCCTACGCTTTATTAGCTAAACAAACAATCAATAGTATAAAAGTATTGGTGTTTCCTTGAAGATTCAAATTATTATTATATATTAATTAAGATTTTTTTTTTACTGACATGTAATTATAGTTACATGATTTTGAGTCTTCCATTGTTAAGTTATGAAGTTTTGTAATTTGTTTTCGAAAATGAGTAGCTAATATTTTTTTAATTCATTTGTCTTTCTGTGCTTGAGTTAGTATATACAATAGGTTTAACAAGTTATTTAAGTTAACTAACTTAAAAATGTGATTTTAAATATATATCCGGCTACGCCCGGACTATAATCCCTAGTATTATATAAAATGTGAGTCATTCTAGGCAAATTTCACTAAAATTTATTCTCACCAAAAAAGGGCAATTCGGGATATCAATTTCGAATTGTCGTTTTGGTTTTGTATAACAATGTCCAAGATATTGTGTGTTTTTTTTTTCATTTGCTTTTTTGGGCTTATGTATTATGTTTTGGCTTTTTTTTTATTTGTTGTCGGTTTTGTGATTGCAAATATATTCGTCAAGATTAGGACTTGACATAATACATGAATCGAAGAATCGATCCGAATCCGACCTAAAAAAACTTACTTGAATCCGAATTCAAAATTTTAAAATATCCGAACGCGTTTTAAATTTAAAAACCTAAAATCCCGAACCTAACTCGAATCCGAATCCGAACAGGTACCCAAATATATCCAAGTTTTTGGATATTTTGGATAATTTTTTGTATTTTCGATTACTTTTGGGTAGATTTAGGCAATAATACTTTTTTTTTTGAAATTTTGGATATTTTTAAGTAATTTAGTTAATTTGTATTTAAAAATTTTCGATTTTAAAATATTTGGGTAAATCCGAACCCGACCAAAGCCAAACCGAACTTGACCCAAAATTTTAAAATATACGAATGAATCTTAAATTTTTAAACCCGAAAAATATGAATTCGATCCGAGTATCCGAACGCGCAGATTTTCCTAAATAAAATTCCAAAAAAAAAAAAAAAAAAAAGAATTTGTTATTATCAATCGGATAAAAAATAAAATAAAAAGGGTAACCGCAGGTCCGCAACCATGACGCAAAGGAGTTAACTAAATTTTTACAAAACCAACCAATTGGGGAATGACCGACTCCTCGAATCCACTCATTGACTTAATCATTCAATACATAAATACAAACATCACACAACACCATTCTCATTCGTCCCTTCATCTTCCATTTCCTCAATCTCAAAAATGCACACCAAAACAGACTCAGAGGTAACAAGCCTCGCAGCTTCATCACCAACCAGATCTCCTCGTAGACCAGCCTACTACGTCCAATCTCCATCACGTGACTCTCACGATGGAGAGAAGACAGCAACATCGTTCCACTCAACACCGGTACTCACTAGTCCGATGGGATCTCCTCCACATTCTCATTCCTCATCAAGCCGTTTCTCCAAGATCAATGGCTCTAAACGCAAAGGCCACGCTGGAGAAAAACCTTTCGCTATGATTGAAGAAGAAGGTCTTCTTGATGATGGAGATAGAGAAGAACATGGTTTGCCTCGTCGTTGCTATGTTTTAGCTTTCATTGTTGGTTTCTCTTTGCTTTTTGCTTTCTTCTCTTTGATTCTTTATGGAGCTGCTAAACCTCAGAAACCTAAGATCTCTGTTAAGGTTAGTCAAGATCTAGAGTTGACTTCTTGATTTTTTTTTTTTTAATAACTCAGATCTTGAAATTCTTGAAATCTTGAAATCTTGAAATCTTGAAATCTTGAAAGTCTCATTTTTGTTGAAATTGAATTTGTAGAGTATAACATTTGAGCAACTTAAAGTTCAAGCTGGACAAGATGCAGGAGGAATAGGAACAGACATGATTACGATGAACGCGACATTGAGAATGTTGTATCGGAACACTGGAACTTTCTTTGGTGTTCATGTTACTTCTTCTCCGATTGATCTTAGTTTTTCTCAGATCACAATCGGTTCTGGAAATGTAAGTAAAAAAAATCTTTAAAGTCCTTTAAATTCTAACTTAGGTTCATTCATTCATCAATGATGTCTTGTTGCTATCACCAAATGATTCTGGTAGATTTTTGTCTTTTTTGGTTTATTGTTTTCGGTTTTGAAAAATGTTTAACCGAACTAAATTCGGTTCGGTTTTCTAAAATTTCGGCATAATAAATTCCCACCAAAAAGACAAAATATCAAACATATGCTAACTTAGGTTCATTCATCAATGTTGTCTTGTTGATATTATCACAAGATAAATTCTGATTGATATTGTCTTTTTGGTTTATTCTTTTCCATTTTGAAACTTTATTCGGTTCAGTCTGGAAAATTTTCGGTTCGATTTGGTTTTTGGGGTTTGTCTTTGATCGAAATTGTCGGTTGCTATTTTTTAATAATGATATAAAAAAGTTGTCGGTTGATCTGCTAGGCTGCTATCATCTCACATGGAGAACCAAATTTTGTTTGGATTAGTTCGGTTTGGCTTTTCACGAAAAAAAATTAATAAAAATTTAGATAGTAGTTGAAGTTAATTAATATCATATATATTTTAATAAAATGAAATTTAGTGTATATTTGACCAGTTTGGTTGCACTAATTAAAATTCATTTTACTCTACAAATAAATATTATTCTTACAGTTTAAACTAAAAAAAAAAAAATTCGTTTTGACTACACTTTTAATTTTAACTATTTTTTCTTTTTACTAAATTAAACTTTTGGATCATTGTTTTAAATTTCGTTGTATATTTCATTCTTATTAAGGGTTTATGCAATCTTGGCTGTATGTTTTCAAAATTATATTGGATGTTCATAAAAATAATTTAAGTCTATTTCTTATGTAGATTAAGAAATTTTATCAGTCGAGGAAAAGTCAAAGAACGGTGATAGTGAATGTACTTGGAGACAAGATTCCTCTCTATGGAAGTGGCTCAACCTTAGTCCCACCACCACCTCCGGCACCAATTCCGACTAAACCCAAGAAGAAGAAAGGACCAATAGTGATCGTCGAACCACCACCACCTCCTGCTCCAGTACCAATGAGGCTAAACTTCACCGTTAGATCTCGGGCTTACGTGTTGGGGAAGTTAGTTCAACCTAAGTTCTATAAGAGAATCGTGTGTTTGATTAATTTCGAACACAAGAAACTCAGTAAACATATTCTTCTCACTAATAACTGCACCGTCACATCTATTTAAAAGGGAAAAAAAAAAAAAAAATACACATGAGAGTGCATATGATTGACGTATTGGTCAGTGCGTGTGGTCAGAAGAATCATCATCATCAATGTCTTTTATTAATTTGATTTATGTGAGTGATTTGGAGAGATTTTTTTGTCAATGATATCGTCTACAATTATTCTCACATTTTGTTACTTTTGTTCTTTAATGGAAAGAATCAACCTCTTTTTTTTTTAATATTTATATATATATAATGCGTTGAGCTGTCTATGTCTCACAAGTCACACCGACAAAGCATAGCTTGATGTCTGAGTCGTGCATAGATTCTTAATTATTTGCTGTATGGATCTAAAATATAGGAATGACAAGACTTAGAGCAGTATCATCCATAGTTTTTCTAGTTGGGACTCTCAAACACATTTTTAAATATAAATAAAAATTATATTAGTATTTAATTAAAAACAGAGAAATAAACTAATCATAAAATGCTAGTTGGAAGAAACGTCTCTTAAGTCTCTTAATCAAGAGACGTCTCTCTTTCACACATATTTTTCTAGGTTTTTTTTAAATTTTAATAGTGAGAAACGGTAGTAACTTATATTGATGAGAGTACTCTTAGAGAATATCAAACTTATGAATTTATATGAAATATATATATGGAATCTAGGAAAATAAATAAATCCTAATTATTAGAGCATATATAAAATCCAAGATATTATCGCTAGATAAGTACATCTAAGCCCTTGTTATTAGGTTTTGTGGGAAAACGGCCAAAATCAATCCAAACTATTTGCAGAATGTCTTTTCCTACCCAACGTATGTTACCATGCATTTATCAACTTGAACCATCTAAAAATTCAAAATTTAAACCTGAACCATATGAATTTTAGCCGATTTCAACATTTACTTAAACGGTTTTACTTAGCTATTTAACGGTGCTGAATCAGAATATTTGTGGCGTACACGTGGCATCAAAACTTAGTAAAACGGCATCGTATTGAGTTGAAAAATGAATGGATATGTAAGATACATCAAATAGATGGATCTCTATGTTGCTATCTCAGCTTGAATTTAGGTTTTGTCGATGGAGTTATAGGAGCGCACTCGCTTGGAAGAAGAAGATATATTGATTTTTTGTTCACTTGAACCAAAGAAGTCAATGTATCCTAGTGGTTTAAAGAGATGAACTCTAAATCCAATTGGCTTCGCGGGCGCAAATTCGTTTCCTATTCTTTGATAATTTGTTTTAGTTTTATTAACTCAAAACGACGTCGTTTTACTAAGTTTTGATACCATATGTACGCCACGAATTGTTTGACTCAACACCGTTAAATGACTAAGTAACACCGTTTAGGTAGATGTTGAAATCGGCTAAAATTCATATAGTTCAGGTTTAAAATTTGAACTTTTAAATGGTTCAGGTTGATAAATGCATGATACCATAGGTTATGTAGAAAAAGGCATTCTGCAAATAGTTTAGATAGATTTTGGCCGTTTTCCCTAGGTTTTATAGCAAGTATTTATCATATGGTGAGTAGTGGCGGTTCTGAGGAGGTGCTAGAAGAGCAAAAGTAGACCTACTATTTCTTAAAAAAAAATTTACATTAAAAGAGCCCAAAATTTTAGAATACATAACCCACCAATTAGAAAAAAAATTTATACATGATATCACTATTAATATATGTACGTGACCCACAATATAATTGAACCCCCTAGATATAAGACATTAATGAATGTAGCCAAGGTTGCTTCTTTGAGAGGCTACATTCAACTTTTTATAAAGTATAACCGAAATCACTTTTGTTCTTGAAGACAAACCTAAAACTTCTCCCTTTCTTTGTGACGTAGATAGCCGCATTTCTTCACAATAAAATCAATCATTAGTCAGGGTCTTTTGATTTATTTGTCTCACAAAGAGTCCAAGTTTTCTTTACCTCGTTTAACTCCTCTAAGCTGTCTCATGAAGAAGAATTCTCTTCCCACAACTCCTTAGATCCTACTTGTTATATGCTTCTCATCCATTTGCTAACCACAATTTGCATAAAACCAATCTGTTTTTCTCTTTGACATTTTACAGAACACCTTATGTGCGCTCAACTCAACCTTGTATTTGCCATAAAATCAATACAATTTTGCAGCCCTTAACACATCCTTATCAAACCCAAGACAACCATATTCAAGTATCCTTTGATGAAGCAATTTCAGAGACAAATTTGATAACCTAAAACTCTATATTCTCAAAGTAACTAGTGGAATCAGAACATACCAGAAGCTTGTGCTTTTAATTTCTTCAAAGAATGGGATTGGAGATTGGGTGCCATTTTCTGTGAGGACGAGCATGTATCTTCTCTCTTTCAAATTCCCAAACTGATTTCAAAGCAGCTACATCTCCTGTTATGTTTTTGTCTCTCCAGTTTTCTCTGATAAACCGTGAACCATGAGTTGTGCTTCTCGTATGAGCTTATTAAAGTGGTGATAACTTCTGGAGATGTACACAGCTTGAAGAAATAAGAAATTTGATCATGATTTTGTGTTGATAGTAACAAATCGAGTCGAGTGAATAGAGGCAGAGGCTGGAATCGCATAAACTGATGTAGCGGAGGCAAAAGCCAAACATTGAGTCTGACATTTTTGGTGACTAGAAGCAGTGATGCCACATACCCATTCATCCCTATCGGTTGATGCTCTAATACCATGTAAGCAAATCCAAAGCAAAATGATATATGCTCTTAAAGAGCTTATGAAAGACTTCAAATGAAGTATCTCATGAAGGAGCTTTATTCAAATGCAAAGAACAAAGAAAGGGAGACGCTTTAGGTTTGTCTTCAAGAACAAAAGAGATTTCGATTATATTTCATAAAAGGTTGAATGTGGCTGCTCAAAAAGGCAGCCTTGTTAACATTCATTAATGTCTTACACAGCTATTGAATCACTCAATTAATTTGAATTGCAGATGCAAAATAAATTCATTTAACTCACTCAAAATAAGAACTAATAAAAATAAACACAAAGAATTAATTTGCAACTTTGTGAAGAGAAGAAAATATTTTTTCTTATTAACTTAAATCTCGATTAATGGTCCTTTACAATGAAACTAAAGTTGAGCTTTTATAGGCTCATATAAAATGGTCATAAAGAGTTATAACAAGAAACAAATCATGTAAAGTGAAATAAAATGGTCGTTGGGGCTTTGATGGTGAAATTGGCCAAATAAGGCAAGTTAAAGGCTCATTGTATCTTGATAACTTGGGGAGGTGGAGGAGCATATATGGTAGTCTCTTATGCACGTGAGGAGTCTTCAAAATGCAGCAGAAATGATAGATAAAGAGTAGTTGCTGATTTAAACCTCCTAGTGTGAATGTGGCCAAAAATAGAAAGTAAAGGTGCAAGAGGATTCGCCTAATCCTCTGGTTGCTGGTGCATGGAAAGATGTATTCTAAAGCTTCTAGATGAAAATATAGGTATCCTGGTCGCCACACATAAGTCTCCAAATAACCAAATACATATGTAAAGGTCCGTATTTGATGGTAAATGACCCGCAAATAAGGCTAATGGGGCAACTCTCAAAGTAACTCGATCTAGGCATGCTTTGATTAGACCATTCTCTTCATAATATTTGATTTCCTGATGAATAATGAAGCTAGAGTGAAAGGAACGAGTGGATTCTCATAGGGGCAGCTTCCATGGCTCGGTTAAGGCTTCAACTAGGGGTTTGTGAACAAAATCCAAATCTGATCGACCCAGTTGGATTATGTCTATCATTCTTCTTAAAATATGTGATTTCTTGATAAATCTTTAATCTTAGCTTGTTTGCTCAAGTGGATATTTGGATGCGGTTTCTCCATTTTGTTCAGTATCGGGTGGCTTGGCTCGAACTCTGTACTTTATGGGATTGTTGCTGGTGTCTCCTCTGGTGGGGGATATGAATTGAGGTCCAAAAATAATAGATCAATGACAGTCATCTCCCCTTCGCCATGATCATATTTCCCAAGGGAAATCGTCTCTCTTTTACCCAAAGCTAGATCATCATGTTCGTTAATCCCAATTGGTCTGAACTTGATGTCCTCATCAGTTCGACAATGTTTTTCGTTTTCTCCACTATAATCTTTCTCCAGATCTGATTGAGATTTGGTTGGTTTCTGTTTGCTTTATATCGAATCTTAGTTAACAAGTTGTCACTTGTTATATTTTGGTTCCGGTTTCACTTAGGCGGTTTAAAAATCATTTTTTTGTCATGGAATGATTGGTCTTGTCGGGTGTGTTGTAATAGTTGGTTCATTTCAGAAGTTTACTTATCACAAGTGAGGACAAAAGGCTAAAATATTCCAGCATCTTTGAATAGATTTTCTGGTGAACTCCGACAATCTTAGACGACTTTTATTCTTTACAAAGTTTCAGTTTGATAGGAATATGAAACATATAATTTGCTTATCTAGTCCTTGGGTATTTGACTTGTAGTTTTTTTTTCCTCTTATGAATTTTGGTTATTGGCTTCCCCATCTTTTAGAGCTTTACTTTGGAAGGATTAAATTATTTGGGCTTTGTGTATTTTGATTTTTGACTGTGTTCTTCCAAAAACAATTATAAAAATAAATAAATAAATAGTGTTTGCTTTGGAAATAGAGGTTCTGATTAAGACATTCAACTTCAAAAAGAAAAGAATAAAAAAAAACTTGAAATTATACAATCCTTTTTATATAACTGGCATATGATTTGACTACATTAAGCATCCTTTAATAGTTGAAGAATAAAACTCCCTTTGTTCTAAATTAATAGATGTTTTGGCCATTTTTTGTTGTTCCATATTATTAGATGTTTTGTTAGTTTTTATGTAAATTTTAAGTTTTGATTGGTTAAATTAATTTTTAAAATAACATTAAATGACAATTTTGTAAAAAAAAATAAGTTTATTAATATGTGTGTTTTTAGCCAAAACATCTTTTAATTTGGAACAAAGGAAGTAACATTTTCTCTTATTTTTAACAAAAATAATAACCACATATTTTGACGGTTTGACAAAATTGGGACAAGAATAATATGACTAGAAAAGTCGGCCCCATAATATAAAGTGGAGCCGTCGAATCATAAAAAAAAAGAGAAGGATAAAACTCTCACAGACCAAAATCGATATCCTCGGTGAAGAAGAAGAAGAGAAACGAAGAAGATGACATTAAACAAGCTTGACGCAAATCCCTCAACCTTAGAATCAGTATTAGAACAATTGAAATCCGACGAAACAAACCGTACCAAAATCAATTTCATACTCTTCCTCGCCAACAACGATCCAACTACAGGTCTCAGCTGGTGTCCAGGTTCGTCTCTTTAGGGTTTAATTATCCTCAATTCTCATCTAATTTCAATCTTCTTTGATTAAATTCTATCGTCTTTTTGGTTAATCAGATTGTGTTAGAGCTGAGCCTGTGATTAACAAAACTCTAGAGGAATCTCCAGAAGAAGTGAATCTGATTCGAGCTTACGCCGGAGATAGACCGACGTGGAGGAATCCGGCTCATCCTTGGAGAGTTGATCCTCGGTTTAAGCTAACCGGAGTTCCAACTCTGGTTCGTTGGGATGGTGAGTCTGTTAAAGGACGGCTTGAAGATCATCAAGCTCATCTTCCTCGTTTGATTCTTCCTCTTCTTGCGTCTACTATATGATTCGATCAGTTTCAGAGTAAGTCTTTGTTTTCTTGTGTTTTAGATTAATGAAATTTAAATCTTATGAAAACTTTTGATTGGTAATTTATTTGTTTTATGTTTCAGGGACTATTGTGGAATCAGTGATCAGATATGTTCTTACTTCTTTTTTTTCTTTTTTTTTTCAATAAAATCCTTTACAATGTGAAGGATAATGATACTGAAACTTTGTTACTTCGATGATTTCATATGATAAATCTTATATTTCGTGCTTAATGTTCGATTGAATTATGTTGATATTAGTTGAATTTTGAATTCGCGACTTGAGATTTTGAGTTATTCGGGTGTGAGTTACGATTGTATAGGTTTAATGAGGCTATGGGAGTCTCTATTATTTCTATGAATAACAAGAGCCTTGAGTTGAAAGAGTTTTTGTGAATAACAAGAGGCTTGGTTGCGATAAAAAGTTCGTTTCTTCGATGATTTGTATGGTTTCTTACATTTCGTGCTCGATGTATTGTTTACTTCTTGACTGAATAATGTTGATATTAGCTGAATTTCGAGTTCGGGACTCCAGATTTCGAGTTATTTGGGTTTGAGTTACGATTGTATAGGTTTAATGAGGCTATGAGAGTCCAGTGTGGAATCTATCATTTCTATGAATAACAAGAGCCTTGAGTTGAAATAATTTTTGTGAACAACAAAGAGGCTTGATTGCGATAAAAAGTTTGTTTTCTTCGATGATTTTTATGGTTTCTTACATTTCGTGCTCGGTGTAGTTTTGCTTCTTGACTGAATAATGTTGATATTAGCTGAATTTCGAGTTCAGGACTCCAGATTTCGAGTTATTTAGGTGTGAGTTATGATTGTATAGGTTTAATGAGGCTATGAGAGTCCAGTGTGGAATCTATCATTTCTATGAATAACAAGAGCCTCGAGTTGAAAGAGTTTTTGTGAATAACAAAGAGGGTTGATTGCGATAAAAAGTTTGTTTCTTCGATGATTTGTATGGTTTCTTACATTTCGTGCTCGATGTAGTATTTGCTTCTTGACTGAATAATGTTGATATTAGCTGACTTTTCGGATTCTGGACTTCGGATTTCGACTGATTTGGTTGCGAGTTACAATTGTTTTTATCGGGAAATCAATGGTTATTGTTGGAGATTGGGTTGAGTAGCAAGACACCTTAGTTGAAAGACTTTTGTTTTCGTTTTACGGCATTTAGAAAAATGATCTTAGATGAATAAAAAAAATTGGTTCTCTTGTTTTTGGTGTTTGCGCCTTTGCGGTTAGTCTCAGAATGAGATGTGTATGTGTTACTTTTGGTTTGTGTTCCTGCATTTGCAGTAAGGCCAATTGTGGAAGCTAATGGCTCTCACTTCCTCTAACCAGATGATAGTAGAGGAACAATACATTTTAGATAACAGTTCTCACATATCTTCTATTGATTTTATGCAAGATCCGTGCTCTGTCTGCATAACTCTGTCTTTCGCTAGATAATGCTTGCTCTTATGGTTCCAGATTTGTCCTTGCTTGTTTGGGAATTGATCATGAGTTGCAAGAGGCAAGGTACTGAAAACCGATAAATTTCTCAAGATAATTGTGATGTTGCATGAGAGCCTATAAACTTAGTAACTTGTCATGTTTAGTATTTAGAACATGATTAGTTAAAATACAAAGTGTTGGTGTTGACAAAAAATAAAAAGTTCATACTATTTTGTAAAGAGTTAATGAAGAAATGCTCCTAAGAAATTTTAAGAAA